>CM039672.1:448661099-450124849 GCA_022496015.1 Hordeum marinum | reverse complement strand
ACTACTCAATAGTTCAGTGTGCAATATTGTATGGCTTAGAACCGGGACTTCAAAGACGTTTTGAACGTCATGGAGCATATGAGATGTTCCAGGAGTTGAATTTTATCTTTCAGAAGAATGCCCGGATCGAGAGGTATGAGACCTCCGATAAATTCTATGCTTGCAAGATGGAGGAAAACGGGTCTATCAGTGAGCATATACTCAGAATGTCTGGGTACTCAAACCGTCTAGCTGAGTTGGGAATTGCCCTTCCGCCGGAGGCAATCACTGATAGAGTTCTTCAATCGCTGCCACCTAGTTACAAGAGCTTTGTGATGAACTATAACATGCACGGGATGAACAAGTCAGTCGCCGAGCTGTTTGCGATGCTGAAAGTCGCTAAGTCTGAAATCCAGAAACAACATCAAGTGTTGATGGTCAATAAAACCACTAGTTTCAAGAAAAATGGCAAAGGCAAAGGCAAGAAGGGTAAAACCAAGAAGGATGGCAAAGAAGTTGCTACTCCTACAAAGAAGCCTAAGCATGGACCTAAGCCAGAAACTGAGTGCTTTCATTGCAAAGGAACTGGTCACTGGAAGCGGAACTGCCCCAAGTACCTGGCTGGCAAGAAGGCGGTCAACGACAAACAAGGTATATATGATATACATGTTATTGATGTGTACCTTACCAGTTCTCGTGGTAGTGCCTGGGTATTTGATACCGGTTCGGTTGCTCACATTTGCAACTCAAAGCAGGAACTACGGAATAAACGAAGAGTGGCAAAGGACGAAGTGACAATGTGCGTGGGAAATGGTTCCAAGGTTGATGTGATCGCCGTCGACACGCTCTCTCTTCGATTACCATCGGGATTAGTGATGAACCTGAATAATTGTTATTTAGTGCCTGCGTTAAGCATGAACATTATATCTGGATCTTGTTTATTGCGAGAGGGTTACTCATTTAAATCAGAGAATAAAGGTTGTTCTATTTATATGAGTAATATCTTTTATGGTCATGCAGCCAATGTTAGGGGTTTATTCATTTTAAATCTTGATAGTGATGACACACATGTTCATAACATTGATGCCAAAAGATGTAGAGTTGTTAATGATAGTACCACTTTCTCGTGGCACTACCGTTTAGGTCATATTGGTGTAAAACGCACGAGGAAGCTCCATGCTGATGAACTTTTGGAGTCACTTGATTTTGAATCACTTGACACATGTGAACCATGCCTGATGGGCAAGATGGCCAAAACGCCGTTCTCTGGAACAATGGAACGGGCGAGTGACTTGTTGGAAATCATACATACTGATGTGTGCGGTCCAATGAATGTTGAAGCGCGCGGTGGTTATCGTTACTTTCTCACCTTCACTGATGACTTGAGTAGATATGGGTATATTTACTTGATGAAACACAAGTCTGAAACATTTGAAAAGTTCAAGCATTTTCAGAGTGAAGTTGAGAATCATCGTAACAAGAAGATTAAATTTCTGCGATCTGATCGAGGAGGTGAATATCTGAGTTATGAGTTTGGCAGTCACTTAAGACAATGTGGAGTTGTTTCAAAGTTGACACCGCCCGGAACACCACAGCGTAATGGTGTGTCTGAACGTCATAATTGGACCTTATTAGATATGGTGTATTCTATGATGTCTCTTGCCGATTTGCCATTATCGTTTTGGGGTTATGCATTAGAGACAGCTGCATTCACTTTAAATAGGGCACCATCAAAAACTGCTGAGACGACACCATATGAAATGTGGTTTGGCAAAAAGCCGAAGTTGTCGTTTCTTAAAGTTTGCGGATGTGATGCTTATGTCAAAAAGCTTCAGCCTGAAAAGCTGGAACCCAAAGCAGAAAAATGCGTCTTCATAGGATACCCGAAAGAGACAGTCGGGTATACCTTCTATCTCAGATCCGAAGGCAAAGTGTTTGTCGCTAAGAACGGAACATTTCTTGAGAAAGAGTTTCTCTCGAAAGAATTGAGTGGGAGGAAAATAGACCTTGATGAGGTTATTGAACCTTTACTTCAACGAGAGAGTAGCGCAGCACAGAAAGATGTTTGTGTGGAACCTACGACGGTAGAAGAGGAAGTTAATGATGATGATCATGAAGCTTCGGATCAAGCTGCTATTGAACCTCGTAGGTTGACAAGGACGCGTACTACTCCCGAGTGGTACGGCAACCCTGTCTTGGAGGTCATGTTGTTAGACAACAATGAACCTACGAGCTATGGAGGAGCAGTGATGGGCCCGGATTCCGAGAAATGGTTAGAGGCCATGAAATCCGAGATGGGATCCATGTATGAAAACAAAGTATGGACTTTGGAAGTATTACCTGAAGGGCGAAAGGCCATTCAGAACAAATGGATCTTTAAGAAGAAGACGGACGCGGACGGTAATGTCACCGTCTATAAAGCTCAACTTGTGGCAAAGGGTTTTTCACAAGTTCAAGGAGTTGGCTATGATGAGACTTTCTCACCCGTAGCGATGCTTAAGTCTGTCAGAATCATGTTGGCAATAGCTGCTTATTTCGACTATGAAATTTGGCAGATGGATGTCAAAACGGCATTCCTCAACGGTTTCCTTGAGGAAGAGTTGTATATGATGCAACCCGAAGGTTTTGTCGATCCAGAGAATGCTAACAAAGTTTGCAAACTCCAGCGATCCATTTATGGACTGGTGCAAGCATCTCGGAGTTGGAATAAGCGCTTTGATGAGGTGATCAAAGCATTTGGGTTTATACAAGTTTATGGAGAAGCTTGTATTTACAAGAAAGTGATTGGGAGCTCTATAGCGTTTCTAGTGTTATATGTAGATGACATATTGCTGATCGGAAACGATATAGAAATGCTGGAAAGCGTGAAGGAATATTTGAATAAGAGTTTTTCAATGAAGGACCTAGGAGAAGCTGCTTTCATATTAGGCATTAAGATCTATAGAGATAGGTCGAGGCGCTTAATAGCACTTTCACAGAGCACATACCTTGATAAAGTTTTCAAGAAGTTCAAAATGGAACAGTCCAAGAAAGGGTTCTTGCCTGTGTTACAAGGTGTGAAGTTGAGTAAGACTCAATGCCCAGTGACTGCAGAAGATAAAGAAAAGATGAGCGTCATCCCCTATGCTTCAGCCATAGGCTCTATCATGTATGCAATGTTGTGCACAAGACCCGATGTCAGCCTTGCCATAAGTATGGCAGGAAGGTTTCAAAGTGATCCAGGAATGGAGCACTGGCAAGCGGTCAAGAATATCCTTAAGTACCTTAACAGGACTAAGGACATGTTTCTCGTTTATGGAGGTGATGAAGAGCTCGTCGTAAAGGGTTACGTCGATGCAAGCTTTGACACTGATCCGGACGATTCTAAATCGCAAACCGGATACGTATTTATTCTTAACGAGGGAGCGGTAAGCTGGTGCAGTTCCAAGCAAAGCTTGGTAGCTGATTCTACGTGCGAAGCGGAGTACATCGCAGCCACGGAGGCAGCGAAGGAAGGTGTCTGGATGAAGCAGTTCATGACAGATCTTGGAGTAGTGCCCAGTGCACTAAATCCAATAAATCTGTTCTGTGACAACACTGGTTCCATTGCTCTAGCCAAGGAACCAAGGTTTCACAAGAGGACCAGACACATAAAGCGACGCTTCAACTCCATCCGATTCTACATCGAGGAGAAGGAATAAATATTTGCAAAGTACACACAGATCTGAATGTGGCAGACCCGTTGACTAAACCTCTTCCAAGGGCTAAACATGATCAACACCAGAACTGCACGGGTGTTCGATTCATTACCATGTAAATCACATAGTGATGTGAACTAGATTATTAACTCTAGTGCAAGTGGGAGACTGTTGGAAATATGCCTAAGAGGCAATATATAAAGTGTTTATTATTATATTTCCTTGTTCATGATCATCGTTTTTTATCCATGCTATAATTGCATTGATTGGAAACACATTGCATGTGTGGTTAAATAGACAACAATGTGTCCCTAGTATGCCTCTAGTGAACTAGCTCGTTGATCAAAGATGGTCAGGGTTTCCTAGCCATTGACATGTGATGTCATTTGATAACGGGATCGCATCATTAGGAGAATGATGTGATGGACAAGAACCAAACCACAAACATAGCATATGATCGTGTCAGTTTATTGCTACTGTTTTCTGCATGTCAAAGTATTTGCTCCTATGACCATGAGATCATGCAACTCACGGATATCGGAGGAGTACCTTGTGTGTATCAAACGTCGCAACGTAACTGGGTGACTATAAAGGTGCTCTACAGCTATCTTCGATGGTGTCTGTTGAGTTGGCATGGATCAAGACTGGGATTTGTTACTCCGTGTGACGAAGAGGTATCTCGGGGCCCACTCGGTAATGCAACATCACAATAATCCTTGCAAGCAATATGACTAATTGATAGTTGCGGAATCTTGTATTACGGAACGAGTAAAGAGACTTGCCGGTAACGAGATTGAACTAGGTATGGAGATACCGACGATCGAATCCCGGGCAAGTAACATACCGAAGAACAAAGGGAACGTTATACGAGATTAACTGAATCCTTGACATAGAGGTTCGACCGATAGATCTTCGTAGAATATGTAGGAACCAATGTGGACGTCCAGGTCCCGCCATTGGTTATTGGCCGTAGAGGTGTCTCAGTCATGTCTACATAGTTCTCGAACCCACAGGGTCTGCACACTTAAGGTTTGGTGACGTTTCGGTAGTATAGAGTTATGTATGGTGGTGACCGAAGGATGTTCGGAGTCTCGGATACGATCCCGGACATGACGAGGATCTCCGGAAGAGTCTGGAGATAAAGATTGATATATGTGATAATAGTGTTTTGATCTCTGGAAGTGTTCCGGAATTAACCGGAAGGGGTTCCGGAAGTTTACCGAAGTGTTCAGGTATAGCAACACTTTATATGGACCAATGGGGTAAAAGCCATGAGGTATTGGAAAGGGCAAAAGGAAGTTTTGCTGCTGCCTTAAGCAGTAGGGCAGTACTACCGCTTGTGAAGGGGTATTACCGCTCAAGCGGTACTACCGCTCGTGAAGCGGTACTACCGCTCAAGCGGTACTACCGCTTGTGCGCGGGACTGCAGGGATCCAAGTTGGACTCTTTCCTTGCGGGCCAAACCGACCTTGTGCGGGCAAAACCGACCTTTTAGAGGTTTTTTCTCCAAGATTAGACCCCAGGGCTCAACATATAAATAGAGGGGCAGGGCTAGCACACGGGACACAACTTACGGCCACGTGTTACCCGTTTCACCGGTGCTCCTCTAGATCGGATTTCTGCAGCGCTTAGGCGAAGCCCTGCTGGAATTGCTCCACCACCAATATCACCGGAGCACCGTCACGCTTCCGGTGAACTCTCTCTCCTCTCCACCTCCTCTTGCTGGATCAAGACGGTGGAGATCGTCATCAAGCTGCACGTGTGTTGAACGCGGAGGTGCCGTCCGTTCGGTACTAGATCGGAAGGATCGTGATCAAGGCCACGAGACGTTCATGATTGGATCGCCGGACGAATCGTGACGAGATCGCTGGACGGTTCGTGATTGGATCGCAGGACGGTTCGTGATTGGTTCGCGGGACGGTTCGTGATTGGATCGCGGGACGCTCGGCGATTTGGATCGCGAAGAAGTTCGACTACACCAACCGCGTTTCTTAACGCTTCCCGCTTCTACAAGGTTAAGTAGATCCACTCTCCCTCTCGTAGATGCTCATCACCATGGATAGGTTTGCGTGTGCGTAGGAAAATTTTTGTTTCCCATGGGACGTTCCCCAACAGGGATTTAGTTTGCTACTGAAAATAATGAAGAAGAAGCTTCCAAAGGATAACGAATTGTCCGACAGTATGTACGCAGCAAAGAATGTTGTATGCCCTCTAGGATTGGAGGTGCAGAAGATACATGCATGCCCTAATGATTGCATCCTCTACCGCGGTGAGTACGAGGAACGGAACGCATGCCCGGTATGCAGTGCATTATGGTATAAGATCAGAAGAGATGACCCTGGTGATGTTGAGGGTTAACGCACCAGGAAGAGGGTTCCTGCCATGGTGATGTGGTATGCTCCTATAATACCACGGTTGAAACGTTTGTTTAGAAACAAAAGGCATGCCGAGTTGATGCAATGGCACAAAAAAGACCGTAAGAAAGACAGGAAGTTGACAGCATCCGCTGACGGGTCGCAGTGGAGAAAGATCGAGAGAAAGTGGAGCAACTTTATAGGTGACCCGAGGAACGTATAGTTTGGTTTAAGTGCAAATGGTGTTAATCCTTTTGGGGAGTAGAGCAGCCAGCATAGCACATGGCCTGTGACTCTATGTATGTATAACCTTCCTCCTTGGTTGTGCATGAATCGGAAGTTCATTATGATTCCAGTGCTCATCCAAGGCCCTAACCACCCCGGCAATGACATTAATGTGTACCTAAGGCCATTAGCTGAGGAAATTTTACATATATGGAAAGGAAGAGGTGTACGTGTGTGGGATGAGAACGAACAGGAGGAATTTGACCTACATGCGTTGTTGTTTGTAACCATCAATGATTGGCCTGCTCTCAGTAACCTTTCAGGACAGACAAACAAGGGATACCACGCATGCACACACTGTTTAGATGACACCGACAGTATATATTTTGACATATGCAGGAACAATGTGTACCTGGGGCATCGTCGATTTCTTCCGACCAACCATCAATGTCGAAAGAAAGGAAAGCATTTCAAAGGTGAGGCAGATCACCGGAAGAAGCCCGCGCTCCGTACTGGTGATCACATACTGGATATGGTCAATGATTTACAAGTAATATTTGGAAAGGGTCCTGGCAGACTATCTGTTCTGAATGACGCTGACAAACGCGCACCCATGTGGAAGAACAAATCTATATTTTGGGACCTACCCTATTGGAAAGACCTAGAGGTCCACTCTGCAATCACGTGATGCACGTGACGAAGAATCTTTGCATGAACCTGCTAGGCTTCTTGGGAGTGTATGGGAAGAAAAAAGATACACCGGGGACACGGGAGGAACAGCAACGTGTGCATGAAAAAGATGGCATGCATCCAAAGCAGTATGAAGGTCCTGCCAGCTATGCTCTTACCAAAGAAGAGAAGGAAATCTTCTTTCAATGCCTGCTCAGTAGTCGAACATGCATGAGAGAGAGGCGGTCCGCTCACTCGACCAACTATCGAGGCCACCCAAATCCTAGAAGAAAGAGCATCGTTGTCTATATACCCCCTCCCCGATAACTTCGACATGAGGGGGGACGTCAGACATGCATGAGAGAGAGAGGCGGTCCCCTCGCTCGACCAACTATCGAGGCCATCCAAACCCTAGAATAAAGAGCATCGTTGTCGATCTACCCCCTCCCCGATAACTTCGACATGAGAGGGGACATTGGACATGCATGAGAGAGAGGCGGTCCGCTCACCCGACCAACTATTAAGGCCACCCAAACCCTAGAAGAAAGAGCATCATTGTCGATCTACCCCGTCCCTACCCGATAAACTCTTGAGGCCACCCAAACCGGGACTGAAAAAGCATTGTCAAGGCCACCCCAAACCCTAGAAGTGTTTCCAAGGCCACCCCAAACCCTATAAGCATTGTTGAGGCCACCCAAATTTACCAAGTTAAATGAGAAAATTCCGGTAACACAAGATTTATCAAGAATGCCCCCATTATGTATGTGCACAAGTTGATCCATTTTTTTTCTGATCTCATCTATATATATATTCTTCTATGAGAGAGGCGGTCCGGATGTCGAACATTCATGATAGAGGTGGTCCGGGCATCGGAAATTCATGTTTGTCTATTAATTGCCATGTTGTAATATTTGCAGAAACTATGGATCCAAGAGACGAAGAAAAAGAACAGTTGTTGGGGGACATAATCCACAGCGGACGTGATATCTTGTCGTT
The DNA here is from genome assembly GCA_022496015.1 of Hordeum marinum. Lineage (NCBI taxonomy): Eukaryota > Viridiplantae > Streptophyta > Magnoliopsida > Poales > Poaceae > Hordeum > Hordeum marinum. Next base: position 450,116,949 of record CM039672.1, on the reverse strand, counting down.
TATCAACGACTCCGATGGTCTGGAAGGAGAGGATTATGACGGCTCTGGTGATCGAACAATGGAGGAGGAAGGACATGATCATGATGGCTCCGGTGACCGAATGCCGGAAGAAGAAGGAGACCATGATGACGGCTCTGGTGACCGATCGGAGGAGGGAGCTATTGCAAAGTCCGACGAGGTATATATATTAATTAAGCCTGTGGTGACTAGCTAATTGATGCATTAATTATTTTGGTATGTACATATATTAATTAACTCTTCTTTCTTCTTTTATAGCCCTCCGGATCGAGCCAAACTTCGGTAACGAGACGAGGCCCGAAGAAGAGGTTGCGCAAGGATGAAAAGTTCACAATCACAGCACTCGCGAATGATGGCCATCCGATTGAACCCATGTGGACCAAGAACACATTTTCTGCTCAGTGTGGAGCTATTGTTAGGGACAACATCCCGATCAGCATCAAGCAATGGAATAAGCCTAAGGACGGCGCCCCTGAAGGTGATTATGTCACCGATAGACAGAAAGATGATCTTTGGACCGCGCTGAAGGCAAATTTCACCCTACCGCCAGAGGAGGAACCAAATAAGCTAGTTATGGAGCCACTGGTCAAGGAGTGTGCTCTTAAGAAGATGGCAGATCAATTGAGGAGGTGGACGAATGAGTTGAAATCAAATTTTGTCGACAACGGGAAGACTCTAGAATTCACCAGCCGATTTTAGAAGATAAGAGATTACTGGCCCGCATTTGTGGACTACAAGACATCAGACAAGAGTAAGAAAATGTTAGAGACAAACAAGGTCAATGCTGCAAACAAGCAGTGTCACCATCACACGGGGTCAGGTGGCTACCTCAAAGCCGGGACGTTATGGGACAAAGCTGAGAATGACCTGATTGCTAAAAACATCGTACCACAGATATCGAATTGGCCAGACTGTTCAAGGACTTGGTTCTTCGGGGTTGGGGGAACTTTTGACCCCGAAAAAGGGAAGTGCCATTGGATGGACGAGCAACTTGCAATACCCATGAACAAGCTTCAAAAGTATATCATCGCAACGCAGCAAGGGACGTTCATTCCCGATAGAGAGAAGGACAAGTTGACTGTGGCCCTAGGAAATGCTGAGCACCCCGGACGAACACGAGACAGACTAGGCTCCGTTCTATGGTAGGTTGGGTTTCTCGACACAGGCGGTTACATAATGCGGGAGAGAAAGAGGAAAGCGGCGCTGAGCAAAATTCAGAAGCTCAATGCAAGACTACAAAAGCTAGAGGAAGCTGAGAGCCAGTGAGCTGTCGGCCAACCATCTCAGCGGGACGAAGCTACCCCTCCATCTCAATGGAGAAGCAGCGTCGCTTCCACGGAGCCCGTTCAGCCTGACTTCACGTCTCCTAGCTACCCCGTTGATACTATCACGGAGGCTCAACATTGCGAGCTTATGACGAAATACCGGAACCTCACTTTCAAGGCGGATGTCGGCTCTGTTGCACCTCCTCACCCCAATGGAAATTTTCACTTCCGTCCGATTCCACATGGGTATACTGTTGTGATAGTGGATGAAGTAATGAAGGAATTTGAGGAGCTTGAGCTTGACCACTGTATAGGTGAAGGAGAGAATAAGCTGGTTCGTGCCCTGAGGAGTACATGTCTATGGCAGAAGGAGTACATCAAGCTTCCAAACTGGACGCCTCGTCCTCCTCCTTCTCCTCTGGTGAATCAGGGCACTCCGGCTCCTCTTCCTCCTCCGACGAGTGATCAGGGCACATCGCCTCCTTCTCCGGCTCCTCAGACGCGTGGGGGTACTCCACCTCCTCCTTCGCCTACTCCGGCACGTCGGAGCAGTACGCCTCCTCCTCAGCCTCATCGGCAACGGCGAAAGACAGACGCCGCCGCTCTAGCTCCTTTGGCGCCTAGTAAGCAACGACGGAAGGGAGCCGCCAGTACAAGCATAGACATTAGGGGATACAAATACGGTCCATCTCTCAAGCCTCTGGAAAAGTTACCATATGAGAGGACCGAGTCTAAAAATGAGGAGATATGTCAGGCCGAATTGAGGGCCCATTTTGCAAAGAAAACTCCACCACCAAAGGAGAAGATAGATCTGGTGAAAGCAATGCGCACTATCGATGCCCTGAAGCGACCACCACCGCCTCCGCCGGATTCGAACTTTGACCGCTGTATTAAAAAGACATATCAAGATGTGCGGCGGTCAGGAAGTACTTCCAGTGATGCAAGGTTAGCAAAACGAAGAAGTGGGAAAAAATTCCCCAGCTCGGCGAACAGGCAAACCAATCCTACCCCCAGCTCAAGGTGTCTAGCGATATCGTCGCTAATCATCTGGGGATGGTTCCCGGTACCAAACCTGGTGATTACCTGAGCCATAATGTATAGTTTATGCCATTGAAGGTGGACGAATTCCGTTACCGGCACGGGCAGCCTCTCGTTGAACCTGATCCTCCTCCTCTAACAATGATGATGCGAAAATTCCATGAATGGTACATGAAAACCTGTCGCGAATCTGGGAAGGATTCTTTGATACTGTTAGTTAAAGAGGAGCACGACCTCGTTGGAATGAAACTGTTGAACATTGAATTTGAGGAGATATTCTAGTTATACAATCAAAAGGCCCTCGACAAAACAATCATGACTTGCTACTGTCTGTAAGTACTACTTCTGTAATTAAGTCTCTCTATGTATATAGCTCAGCTCTTTCATTGCATGTATATATAATTATCCTCACTACTATATTATGCAGACTGAAAATCGTCGAATGCAGACAAGCACAAATCTATGACATTGGGTTCATTAACCCAAATGTCATATATGAGTATAATTTTCAAAAGTATCCCACACAAACCAAGGAGAACTTGCTACAATCATTGCTTAAAAATCAAAACAAAGGGACAATACTCTTTTCTTACAATTTCAAGTGAGTGTTACTGTCTTGTGCATATTTGGTTTCCCTTATTACTCGAGGTTTATAGTAATGTAATTGATGAGTTATGCATACGTGCGCAGTTTCCACTTTATTCTACTAGAGATTCAGCTTGAGCGAGAAGTAGTAACCGTCTTAGATTCGAAACGAAAAGACCTCCAGGAATATGTGGACATGACTGAAATTCTCTAGAAGTAAGTTCAATCGATCATTATCGCATCATATCGGCAACTTTGTTCATTTTCTGATATCAAGTAATTATTTTCTTTGTCTGTCAGGGTTTGGAAAGAGTTCACAACAATTGTTCCGACACTGCCGGGGGAGCTAATATTTACACACCCGTAAGTAAGTACTACTAGCTAGTTCCGCGCATCTCCCATTGATTCAAGTTTCATCAATACCATTTATCATGCTTGATTATCAGTTTGATTGAACTCTATTTCTCGTAAAGTGCTTGTGGCAGGAAACCGGGAATAATTTATCTGGATACTAAGTTTACGAGTTCATCTACAACGCGACGACCCCTAAGCGGGCTTATTCTGAAAAACAATTTCAAGTGCGTAAGCAATAATATTCACAATTTTATTTTGTTACCATATATATGTATTGACCCCCTTCTTCAAATTAGATGTGGCAGATGAGGGATGAACTCCTACCACATGATCGCATACGAGCAATTCAAGAAGAATTGACGAGATTTTTTCTTGACCACGTCATAAATAAAGCCGGAGAATACCATCTAAAAGTTGACATTAGATGTTAGGATTGTAAGAGATCTTATATTGCATATATTTAGCTAGTACCGTCGGATATGTATACGAAAACTTGTTATACGACCAATCTCTCTGAGAAAGAGAGTTCGATCACTTCTATCTCTATATGTTCATGACGATCTTCTGTACTTAATGGTTCCTTCATTTTCTTACTAGCTAGCGTGTTGAGTTCTCTATATAGTAGCTAGCGTCGACCAAGCACGGAGAAAGAGAGAACACTTCTCTCTATCAAGTAGCTAGCTAAAAAAATATAAAACCCCTAAATTAACCGTCCAAAACCCGCTAACCCCCTCCCTTTCAAAAAAAACAGCAACTGCTAGATGCTGACGCGTGGATGCCTTTTGGTCGCGGTTGGTGTTACCAACCGGGACTAAAGGTCCTTCTGCCTGGGCTCACAGCACCGGCCACGTGGAGCCCCTTCTGTCCTGGTTGGTAAGCGAACCGGGACTAAAGGTTTTGGGCTTTAGTCCCGACCCTTTAGTCCTGGTTCCAGAACCGAGACAAATGGGTCATACGAACCAGGACAAATGGGCTTTTTTCTACTAATAAGTGATGTACCTCCCCCATTAATTGACCGAGCGCAATTTATAGAGGGGGCGATGAGAACTTAATTATAGCAGGATTTAGTTTGTTTGGATAAGTTTACTGCATGTTCCTTAAAAAGAAACGACCCCAAAGGTGGCATACACGTAGAAACCACGAGAGAATCCATGAGAGCACATGTCTCCCATTATAATTGCACATGTGGTCTTTGCCTCAGCATGTCTCTGTCTGGTGCGAGAATCAGCCAAAATCATTAATTGAGGAGTACTTTTTCCAAAGATCATTCCCATCTCATTGGATTGCGACAAGTGATGCATCGCATGTGTGCCACTTGTCGCAACCTGAGAGTTTTCTCTTTTTTCGTAGATACATATTTACAATATATTTTGTCTCTTAAAACGCGTGTCCAAATCTCAAACCATTTTTATTGTTAGATTCCTCGCATCCAGATCTTCAAAACTAGATCCCATGTTGATAGTTTTTGACGTACTTCTTTTACATGAAAAAAACCTAAAGGAAAAAACCATGCCCCCGCGAAGGAAAAAAAGAAAAAGATTTTTTTCATTTCCAAGAGGTACAATCGTTGTAATCTACGTAAGCAAGACTATCCCTATTACGGAACAAAAACCATGATCCTCGCGAAAGCAAAAACAGAAAATACGTTATTGTTTTCATTTCCGAGATGCACGGTCGTGCCTCTCGTGGAACGTAAACCATGCCTCTCGCTAAAGAAAAAACAAAAAACAGATTTTTTTTGTTTTCGAGAGGCATGACCGTGTCTCTCACAAAAGTAAATTTGTGCCTCTCGCGAAAGAAATGAAAAATAGAAAACATTTTTTTTGTTTCCGAGAGACACGGTTGTGCCTCTCACGAAAACAAATACGTGCCTCTCGCGAAAGAAAAGTCGTGCCTCTTGAGGAAGGAAAAAAACGAAAACACGTTTTTTTTTCTCGTTTCCGAGAGGCACGGTCATGCCTCCGGCGAAGCAAATCCGTGCCTCTTGTACAAGGAAACCGTGATTTTTTTTGAAAGGAAATAAAAATAAAAAACATTTTTTCAAGAAAAAAAAATTTCAAGGAAAAAATCATCCAAAAGCTAAGAAAGACCGCTGAAAAACTAAAACACCAAAAAGCCCGGAAAAACACACCTAAAAATCCAAAATCGCAAGAAAAAAATAATAAATAATAATTCAAAGAGAACGCTTAGAAGGGATACGTGATGGCGACTGAGAGCGCCCCAAGTAAAGACGCGTGAGAGTGATTGTTGGGAGGCTCCGAAAAAATGCTCGTCAACTAGTTGCTCTTTGATCAACTCCCAGGCTCCGCGACTAGCTGCTGTGGGTTCAATCGTTGCTGAGATCAGGTGCCAGGGTTCTCTTCTTGGACTTGCAAGCACGTTTAGTAATGCTGTTTTTTCCCCTTATGTTTTAGAGAAGCCTTCTATGAGTTGTAGTAGTGGTCTTTGTGGTTTTACTTCCGCTTCAAAATGTATCTGACAGACTTTGTACAACTTTGTTGCTTAATCAATAAAATAGGAATAACGCTACACGTATAAAAAAATCAGTTAGGTATTGAACGTAATAAGCAACATGGACAATTTTGATTTGAGAATTGAGATAGTATATGTGTATATGGTCCACATCTGGCCAATATATATACACTAGCAAAAGTGGCCATGCGTTGCAACGGGTATTATTATATTTTTTAGTTAAAATAAATAAAATTTTCTTTTGCAGGGTTAAAAAGGATTTCATTGCTAAAAATGGAGGAGATCCTCCGGACAAAGTTGTGGTACATTAGCAGGGCCAGATTTGAGCCAAACAGCTGTCCTAGCTTCTATATGACCGAAAGAAGCTAACCTATTATGATCACTTTTATTGAATTAATCATTATCACTTCGTTGAAATCATCTTTTTGAAATAATGAAACCTTTAATTAGTTTAGGATTAGTAAAAAACATGCATATGCGTCAAAAACAACAACACCGCCGTTATCACGCAAACAAATTGAAATAAGGAACGTTTTATATTTTCAGAATATATTTCTCGAAATAGTGATTTCTTTTATAATATGCAAACAATTTTTTCAAAATCATCGATATTTTTGAATCCGCGAACATTTTTTGATTTCCTGATCCTTTCTTTGAATTCCTAGACATTTTTATGATTTCATGAACATTTTTTTATGTTTTGAATACATGACAATTTTCAAGTCATTAACATTTTACATTTTCTGATTATATTGGAAAATTTGAATTCTTTTATTATATGTGAACAGTTTTTGAAAATCATTAACATTTTTGAATCCTTGAACATTTTATGATTTTCTAAACCTTATTTTGAATTCCCAAACATTTTATGATTTCATTAACATTTTTTTCAATAGCCAGTTCTCAAAAATCATCAACATTTTTTGAATCAGTGAACATTTTATGATTTCCTGAAACTTTTTTTTAAAATTCCCAATTATTTTATGATTTCATGAACATTTTCTCTCAAAACTCGAAACTTTTAAAATTTGGAATTTAAAAAATCCAAATTAATTTAAAGAAGGTAAAAAACAAATTGAAATAATATAACAGAAAATGGGATGAAAAAGTTGTATGTACACGGATCGAACCTGGGTGTTATCGTTACATTTAAAGAAGCAGTAATTGCTTTATCTCTATCTCTACCTAATAATAATAGAAAAGGGCTACTGCGTCTGATCGTCCGTTATAAAATTGCCCCTAAAGTTGCCCATAATTACACCCCATGCCACCTATAAGTAAAAAAACGGTTCGGTTTACCGTCTTTGCCGCTACCATGGTTTATATAGAGTGATCCTCCTATCTAGACACAAACACACCACTAGCCCATTGGACAAAGCCTCACTTCATTGCCCTAAAGACCCAAGTTCAATCCAAGCCATGCCCCCTCTCCTTTTTAGCTTCTTTTTTTGTGTAAATTCAAATGCTTTTCAAAGTATGATATCTTTCAAATCCTAACTCCAAATCTAACATATTATAAAAATTACACATAAAAATATGCAGATTTCAAATATGCTATTGTATTGCATGTTACTAATTTGTAGAATAAAATTTATGATGCAACCTTAATTATATGTTCAATATATTAGGTATTTTTCAAATGCCTATTACATATATTTTATGTACCATTTAAATTGAGTAGATATGATAGTTTACAGCTCTCACAAAAGTCCACTTTTTCTTTTTCACTTCTTTCTTTTGTGTAAATTCAAATGCTTTTTAAAGTATTCATATCTTTCAAATCCTAAATCCAAATCTAACATATTATATAACAAAATTACTCAGAAAAGTATGTTGATTTCAAATATGCTATTATATTGCATGTTACTAATTTGTAGAATAAAATTTATGATGCAACCTTAATTATAAGTTCGCTATATTGGGTATTTTTCAAATGTCTATTATATATTTTTTATGTCCCATTTAACTTTAGTAGATATGATGGTTTAATGCGCTCACAAAAGATAGTATTTACACTATAGAGGATGAGGATGTCGATTCCTACTAGCTACTCTATGTTAAAGGTTATGATGGGTACATAATCATCCTATTTTCCATCGTGTATAACGACCAACGAATATATAATGATATACACTAAATTGCTGATACAAGCTTTACGCAAGGCTTAATGTTGATCTCCATAATTTTTAAAATTGTGCTCATAAAGATTTTGATAAACACCTTGAATACACTTTCAAAAACCATTCAATCATTATGTCTTTACGCAATACCACTTATCATGTTGTTTGTCGTGTGAAGATTTCTAGGATTTAATGGTATTGTGTAGTGTGTATAAGGGGTGTGATTTTTTTTCCGTTGCAACGTACGAGTATATTTGCTAGTTATTATTAGGTAAAGATGCACAGGTTAAACGTGTATGAAACATGTTCGCCTGCCCAAAACTATATACGTTCGGATGAGAGGGTGACGTCGTGTCTAATGAGCTTGGGTTAGTTCACTGTCGGCAGCATCTACATACATAATATATATTAGCTGGTCGTGCGCGGCGGCATGCCGCGTCACATGGACTGATAAGCTATTTATTTTTTATTTGTAGTTTTCGATAAGTCGTCCTAAGACTTGATTCATTGCAAAGTAGTTCTAATAAGGAAAGTAGTTCTAATAAGGGCAGCATCTACATACATAATATATATTAGTAGGTAGTGCGTGGCGCCATGCCGCGTCACATGCACTGATAAGCTATTTATTTTTTATTTGTAGTTTTCGATAAGTCGTTCTAAGACCTGATTCATTGCAAAGTAGTTCTAATAAGGAAAGGGTAGGCGGCAGCCTATAGATAATAATGTATAGTGTATGAATATTTTATTAATGGTGTGGTTGTTTGTTTATCTTTTATTTGAGGGAAATATATTTGTATGTTTAAAGTACTGTTTTTTGTTTGATGAAAATTGTGAGATATTTTTTATCAGCGGGTTTGATCAGAAGGGATGATTGTTAATGTTGATATTATAGTATTGACCTTCTTGTCCTTTGAAGCTGGACGAAGTGAATACATTTTGCATGGAACGTATATGGACGATGAAAAGCGATTCAAAATGGTACTACCTCTGTTTATAAATATCAGATGTTTTGGCAGTATAAATTGAACTACCAAATTGTCTTATATTTACGAAAGGAAGGAGTATTTAAATACTACCCTTCGAACATATATCTATCTAGACTATACTTCAAATTAATGTTTCATGTCACGTGCACTTTCCCATACCATGCAAAAATTCATGTATTTAAAGATCGTCTGCGTACATATTCAGGACCTGTTATATGGAACTTGTATGAAAGATGTATGCATCATGAATTCACTCATATACTTATCTGCCATATCTCCACGAGAGGTTTTTAATTAATCATCCAGGTATTTCAAGATTATGTACAACATTCATATTCATGGACTTATGTTTTGAGTTGTTTCTTGCTGATTGCTCATATATTTACGGTTACTTGTTACTATGTCATCTTGTTGCAAATATTAGTATCTGTCGGTCCGAGTACACTAGTAGAAAAAAGTCCATTTGTCCCGGTTCGTAAGGCCCATTTGTCCCGGTTCCGAAACCGGAACTAAATTGTCGGTACTAAAGCCTAAAACCTTTAGTCCCGGTTCTCTTACAAACCGAGACAGAAGGGGCTACACGTGGCCTCTGCGGTCAGTCCAGGCAGGAGGACCTTTAGTCCCGGTTGGTAACACCAACCGGGACCAACAGGCATCCATGCGTCAGCATCTAGCAGTTGTTTGTTTTTTTTATTTTGAAAGGGAGGGGGTTTAGGGGTTTTTAGAGAGTTAATTTAGGGGTTTTATATTGTTATAGCTAGCTAATTGATAGAGAGAAGTGTCCTCTCTTTCTTCGTGCTTGGTCGACGCTAGCTACTATAGAGAGAACTCGACACGCTACCTAGTAAGCAAATGAAGGAACCATTAAGTATAGAAAATCGTCATGAACATATAGAGATAGAAGTGATCGACCTCTCTTTCTCCGAGAGATTGGTCGTATAACAAGTTTTCGTATATATATCCGACACTACTAGCTACATATATAAAATATAAGATCTCTTACAATCCCTAACATCTAATGTTCAATTGCAGATGGTATTCTCCGACTTTATTGATGACGTGGTCAAGAAAGAATCCCGCCAATTCTTCTTGAATTGCTTGTATGCGATCATGTGATAGGAGTTCATCCCGCATCTTCCACATCTAATTTGAAGAAGGGGGTCAATACATATATATGGTAATAAAATAAAACTGTGAATATTATTGCTTACGCACTTTAAATTTTTTTTTGAGTAGCCCCACTGAGGGGTCGTCGCGTTATAGATGAAATCGCAAACGTAGTATCCACATAAATTAGTCTCGTCTTCCTGCCACAAGCACTTTACGAGAAATAGAGTTCAATCAAACTGATAATGAAGCATGATAAATGGTATTGATGAAACTAGAATCAATGGGAGATGCGCGGAACTAGCTAGTAGTACTTACTTTCAGGTGTGTAAATCGCAGCTCCCCGGCAGTGTCGGAACAATTGTTGTGAACTCTTTCCAAACCCTGCCAGACAAAGAAAATAATTACTTGATATCAGGAAATGAACAAAGTTGCCGATATGATGCGATAATGATCGATTGAACTTACTTCTGGAGAATTTTAGTCATGTTCGCATATTGCTGGGGATCTTCTCGTTTCGAGTCTAAAACGGTTACTAGTCCCCGCTCAACCTGAATCTCTAGCAGAATAAAGTGGAAACTGCGTATGCATGCATGACTCATCAATTACATTACTATAAATCTCGAGTAATATAAGTGAAACTGAATATGGAGAAGACAGTAACACTCATTTGAAGTTGTAAGGAAGAGTATTGTCCCTTTGTTTTGATTTTTAAGCAACGATTGTAGCAAGTTGTCCTCGGTTGCTTTGGGATGATATTTAAAATTATGCCCATGTATGATATCTGGGTTAATGAACCCAATGTCATACATTTGTGCTTTTCTGCATTCGACGATCTTCAATCTGCATAATATAGTAGTGACGATAATTATATATACATGCAATGAAAGAGCTGTGCTATATACATAGAGAGACTTAATTACAGAAGTAGTACTTACAGACAGTAGCAAAACACGATTGTTTTGTCGATGTCCTTCTGATTGTATAACCGGAATATCTCCTCAAATTCAATATTCAACATTTCAGTTCCTACGAGGTCGTGCTCCTCTTTAACTTTCAGTATCAAAGATTCCGCCCCAGACTCGCGGCAGTGTTGCATGTACCATTCATGAAATCTTCGCATCATCGTTGTTAGAGGAGGAGGATCAGGTTTGACGAGAGGCTTCCCGTACTGGTATTTGAAATCGTCCACCTCCAACGTGTCAAACAGTACATCATCGCTCGGGTAATCACCATGTTTGGTACCGGGGACCATCCCTGGATGATTAGCGAAGATATCACTAGAAACCTTGAGCGGGGGGCACGATTGGTTCGCCTGTTCGCCGAGCTGTGAAATTTTTTCCCACTTCTTCGTTCTGGTAACTTTGCATCACTGGAAGTACTTGCCGGCCACCGCGCCTCTTGATATGTCCTTTTAACAGTGCGAACATAGTTGGAATCCAGCGGAGGCGGTGGTGGTCGCTTTAGGGCATCGACAGTGTGCATCGCTTTCACCGGATCTATCTTCTCCTTCGGAGCTGGAGTTTTCTTTCCAAAATGCTCCCTCACTTCGGCCTGACTTATCTCCTTGTTTTCAGACTCGGTCCTCTCATATGGTAACTTTTCCACAGGCTTGAGAGATGGACCGTATCTGTATTCCCTCCCGCCTATGCTTGTACTACTAGCCACCGGAGCAGCAACGGCTCCCTTCCGTCGTTGCTTACTAGGCGCGGAGGAGCCGGAGTGGCGGCGTCTGCCTTCCGCTGTTGCCGACGAGCCTGAGGGGGAGGCGTACTGCTCCGACGTGCTGGAGTAGGCAAAGGAGGAGGCGGAGTGCCCCCACGCGTCCGACGAGCCGGAGAAGGAGGAGGAGGAGCCAGAGAGCCCTGATCAATCGCCGGAGGAGGAGGAGGAGGAGGAGGCGGAGTGCCCTGATTCGCCTGAGGAGAAGGAGGAGGCGGAGGCATCTAGTTTGGAAACTTGATGTACTCCTTCTGCCATAGACATGTACTCCTCAGCGCACGAACCAACTTATTCTCTCCTTCACCTGTACAGTGGTCAAGATCGAGCTCCTCAAAGTCTGGCATTACTTCATCCACCATCACAACATCATAGCCATGTGGAATCCTACGGCAGTGAAAAGTTCCATTGGGTTGAGGAGGTGCAACAGAGCGGACAGTCGCCTTGAAAGTGAGGTTCCGGCATTTCGTCATAAGCTCGCAATGTTGAGCCTCCGTGATAGTATCCACGGGGTAGCTAGGAGACATGAAGTCGGGCTGAACGGGCTCCGTGGAAGCGACGCTGCTTCTCGGCTGAGATGGCAGGGTAGTAGATTTTGGGGTAGCTTCGTGCCACTGAGATGGTTGGCCGGCAGCTCGCTGGCTCTCAGCTTTCTCAAGCTTTTGTAGTCTTGCATTGAGCTTCTGAATTTCGCTCAGCTCCGCTTTCCTCTTTCTCTCCCGGCTTCTATAACCGCCTGCATCTGGAAACTCAACCTTGCCTTGTGTTCGTCTAGGGTGCTCAGCATTCCTTAGGGCCTCAGTCAGCTCGTCCTTCTCTCTGTCGGGAATGAACGTCCCTTCCTACACTGTGGTGATATAGTTCTGAAGGTTGTTCATGGGTATTGCAAGTTGCTCGTCCGTCCAACAACACTTCCCTATTTCAGGGTCCAAAGTGTTGGAAATATGCCCTAAAGGCAATAATAAATTAGTTATTATCATATTTCCTTGTTCATGATAATCGTTTATTATCCATGCTATAATTGTATTGATCGGAGACTTAAATGCATGTGTGGATAAATAGACAAAACCATGTCCCTAGTATGCCTCTAATGGACTAGCTCGTTGATCAAAGGATGGTTAAGGTTTCCTAGCAATGGACATAAGATGTCATTTGATAACAGGATCACATCATTAGGAGAATGATGTGATGGACAAGACCCAAACTACAAACGTAGCATATGATCGTGTCAGTTTATTGCTACTGTTTTTTGCATGTCAAGTATATGTTCCTATGACCATGAGATCATGCAACTCACGGATAACGAAGGATTGCCTTGTGTGTATCAAACATCGCAACGTAACTGGGTGACGATAAAGGTGCTCTACAGGTATCTCCAATGGTGTCTGTTGAGTTGGCATGGATCGAGATTGGGATTTGTTACTCCGTGTGACGGAGAGGTATCTCAGGGCCCACTCGGTAATACAACATCACAATGAGCCTTGCAAGCAATGTGACTAATTGTTAGTTGCGGGATCTTGTATTACGGAACGAGTAAAGAGACTTGCCAGTAACGAGGTTGAACTAGGTATGGAGATACCGACGATCGAATCTTGGGCAAGTAACATACCGAAGAACAAAGGGAACGTTATAAGGGATTAACTGAATCCTTGACATAGAGGTTCGACCGATAAAGATCTTCATAGAATATGTAGGAACCAATGTGGATGTCCAGGTCCCACCATTGGTTATTGACCGTAGAGGTGTCTCGGTCATGTCTACATAGTTCTCGAACCCGCAGGGTCTGCACACTTAAGGTTTGGTGACGTTTCGGTAGTGTAGAGTTATGTATGGTGGTGACCGAAGGTTGTCGGAGTCCCGGAGGAGATCCCGGACGTCACGAGCAGCTACGGAATGGTCCGGAGGTAAAGATTCATATATAGGAAGTCCCAGTTTGGTCGCCGGAAAAGTTTCGGGCTCATCGGTAGTGTACCGAGAGTGCCGGTAGTGTACCGGGAGACCTCCGGGAGGGGTATTTCGACTCTAGAGGGTCCATGGGCTGTAGAGAGTGATGACCAGCCCTTATTGGGCTGGAGTAGCAGCCACAATAAGGCCCATGGCATAGGAGGCAAAAGTCCTAAAGGAAAAGATGAAAAAAGGCTAAAAAGGAAGAGCCCTACTCCTACTAGGAGTGGAGGAGGAGTAGGACTCCTCCCCCTCTAGCCGGCCGCATCCTAGAGGCCCTTGTCCTTGCGCCAAGGGCTGCCTCTCCCTCCCTCCTTATATACTGGTGGATTGGGCTGTTTAGAGATAGTTTTACAGCCACGTGCTACCCGTTTCACCGGTGCTCCTTTATATCAGATTTCTGCAGCGCTTAGGCGAAGCCCTGCCGGAATTGCTACACCACCATCACCGGAGCGCCGTTACGCTGCCGGTGAACTCTCTCTCCTCTCCACCTCCTCTTGCTGGATCAAGATGGTGGAGATCGTCATCAAGCTGCACGTGTGCTGAACGCGGAGGTGTCGTCCATTCGGCGCTAGATCGGAAGGACCGTGATCGAGATCGCGAGATGGTTTGTGATGAGATCGCGGAACGGATCATGATGAGTTCGTGGGACAGATCGTGATGAGTTCATGGGACGGATCGTGATTGGATCGCGGGACGGATCGTGATGAGATCACGGGACGCTTGGCGATTTGGATCGCGAAGATGTTCGACTACACCAACCGCATTTCTTAACGCTTCCCACTTAGCGATGTACAAGGGTATGTAGATCCACTCTCCCTCTCGTAGATGCTCATCACCATGGATAGGTTTGCTTGTGCGTAGGAAATTTTTTGTTTCCCATGCAACGTTCCCCAACAGTGGTATCAGAGCTAGGTTGACGGTTTGATGAGATCTCGAGTAGAACACAAAAGGTTTGTGGGTGTCGATGCTTAGATTGCTTCCTACCTTGGTCGTATTTTGGTTCAGCGAGATTGTGAGATGAAGCGGCCCGGGCCAACATTACTCGTACGCTTACGAGAGACTGGTTCCCTCGACGCAACTTGTTTCTTAGATGGCTTGCGGGTGACAGTTTCTCTCACTTTAGTTGGATAGGATCCGACAAAGGTGGTCCTTGAGAAGGTTGAAAAGCAAACTATGTATCACCGTTGTGGTTTATGCGTAGGTGAGAATCGTTCTTCCTAGATACCCGTAGAAGCCACGTAAAACATGCAACAACAATTAGAGGACGTCTAACTTGTTTTTGCAGGGTATGTTGTGATATGATATGGCCAATTACATGATGTGATATATGTGATGTATGAGATGATCATGTGATGTATAGATTATCACGACTTACATGTCGATGAGTACGGCAACCGGCAGGAGCCATAGGGTTGTCTTTAATTATTGTATGACCTGCGTGTCAATCATTAAGCGCTATGTATTGCTTTACTTTATCGCTAAGCGGTAGCAATAGTAGTAGAAGTATGCAGGGCGTGACAACCCCGATGGCGACACATCGATGGAGATCAAGATGATGGAGATCATGGTGTCATGCCGGTGACGATGGAGATCATGCCGGTGTTTTCATGATGGAGATCAAAACCACAAGTTCATGGCCATATCATGTCACTTATGATTTGCATGTGATGTTAATCCTTTTTATGCACCTTGTTTTGCTTAGGACGACGGTAGCATTATAAGGTGACCCCTCGCTTAATTTCAAGATAAATTGTGTTCTCCCCGAGTGTGCACCGTTGCGAAAGTTCGTCATGTTGAGACATCACGTGATGATCGGGTGTGATAGACTCTACGTTCACATACAACGGGTGCAAGCCAGTGTTGCACACGCAGAACACTCGGGTTAAACTTGACGAGCCTAGCATGTACGGACATGGCCTCGGAACACAAGAGACCGAAAGGTCGAACATGAGTCATATAGTAGATATGATCAACATAATGATGTTCACCATTGCAGCCACCTCAACTCACGTGATGATCGGACTTGAGTTGGTGAATTTGGATCATGTATCAATCGAATGATCGGAGGGATGTCAATTTGAGTGGCAGTTCTCAAGTAATACGATTAATTGAACTCATTATCATGAACATAGTCAATATTGTCTTTGCAAATTATGTTGTAGAATACTAGCTCGCGCTGTAGCTCCCTTATTTTTATATGTTCCTAGAGAAATAGAGTTGAAAGATGATGGTAGCAATATTGCGGACTGGGTCCGTGATCTAACGATTGTCCTCTTTGCTGCATAGAAGGCTTATGTCCTTAATGCACCGCTCAGTGCGCCAACCCCTCTAGCGTCGTCTATAGATGTTATGAACATCTGATAGGCACGTTCTGATGACTACTTGATAGTTTAGTGTGTCCTACATTACGGCTTAGAATTGAGGCTCCAAAACGTTTGAACGTCATGGAACATGTGAGAAGTTTCTAAGAGCTGAAATTAAGATCTTAGGCTCGTGCCCGTGTTGCGAGATATGAGATCTCCAACAAGATTCTTTGCCTGCAAGATGAAAGAGAATAGCTCAATCGTTGTCGCTAAGAACGGATGTGATACTTATGTCAAAAAGCTTCAGCCTGAAAAGCTGGAACCCAAAGCGGAGAAATGTGTCTTCATAGGATACCCGAAAGAGACAGTTGGGTATACCTTCTATCTCAGATCCGAAGGCAAAGTGTTTGTCGCTAAGAACGGAACATTTCTTGAGAAAGAGTTTCTCTCGAAAGAATTGAGTGGGAGGAAAATAGAGCTTGATGAGGTTATTGAACCTTTACTTCAACCAGAGAGTAGCGCAGCGTAGAAAGATGTTTCTGTGGAACCTACGACGGTAGAAGAGGAAGTTAATGATGATGATCATGAAGCTTCGGATCAAGCTGCTATTGAACCTCGTAGGTCGACAAGGACGCGTACTACTCCCGAGTGGTACGGCAACCCTGTCTTGGAGGTCATGTTGTTAGACAACAATGAACCTACGAGCTATGGAGGAGCAGTGATGGGCCCGGATTCCGAGAAATGGTTAGAGGCCATGAAATCCGAGATGGGATCCATGTATGAAAACAAAGTATGGACTTTGGAAGTATTACCTGAAGGGCGAAAGGCCATTCAGAACAAATGGATCTTTAAGAAGAAGACGGACGCGGACGGTAATGTCACCGTCTATAAAGCTCAACTTGTGGCAAAGGGTTTTTCACAAGTTCAAGGAGTTGGCTATGATGAGACTTTCTCACCCGTAGCGATGCTTAAGTCTGTCAAAATCATGTTGGCAATATCTGCTTATTTCGACTATGAAATTTGGCAGATGGATGTCAAAACAGCATTCCTCAACGGTTTCCTTGAGGAAGAGTTGTATATGATGCAACCCGAAGGTTTTGTCGATCCAGAGAATGCTAACAAAGATTGCAAAGTCCAACGATCCATTTATGGACTGGTGCAAGCATCTCGGAGTTGGAATAAGCACTTTGATGAGGTGATCAAAGCGTTTGGGTTTATACAAGTTTATGGAGAAGCTTGTATTTACAAGAAAGTGAGTGGGAGCTCTATAGCGTTTCTAGTGTTATATGTAGATGACATATTGCTGATCGGAAACGATATAGAAATGCTGGAAAGCGTGAAGGAATATTTGAATAAGAGTTTTTCAATGAAGGACCTAGGAGAAGCTGCTTTAATATTAGGCATTAAGATCTATAGAGATAGGTCGAGGCACTGAATAGCACTTTCACAGAGCACATACCTTGATAAAGTTTTGAAGAAGTTCAAAATGGAACAGTCCAAGAAAGGGTTCTTGCCTGTGTTACAAGGTGTGAGTTGAGTAAGACTCAATGCCCAGTGACTGCAGAAGATAAAGAAAAGATGAGCATCATCCCCTATGCTTCAGCCATAGGCTCTATCATGTATGCAATGCTGTGCACAAGACCCGATGTCAGTCTTGCCATAAGTATGGCAGGAAGGTTTCAAAGTGATCCAGGAATGGAGCACTGGCAAGCGGTCAAGAATATCCTTAAGTACCTTAACAGGACTAAGGACATGTTTCTCGTTTATGGAGGTGATGAAGAGCTCGTCGTAAAGGGTTACGTCGATGCAAGCTTTGACACTGATCCGGACGATTCTAAATCGCAAACCGGATACGTATTTATTCTTAACGAGGGAGCGGTAAGCTGGTGCAGTTCCAAGCAAAGCTTGGTAGCTGATTCTACGTGCGAAGCGGAGTACATCGCAGCCTCGGAGGCAGCGAAGGAAGGTGTATGGATGAAGCAGTTCATGACAGATCTTGGAGTAATGCCCAGTGCACTAAATCCAATAAATATGTTCTGTGACAACACTGGTGCCATTGCTCTAGACAAAGAACCAAGGTTTCACAAGAGGACCAGACACATAAAGCGACGCTTCAACTCCATCCGATTCTACATCGAGGAGAAGGACATAAATATTTGCAAAGTACACACGAATCTGAATGTGGAAGACCCGTTGACTAAATCTCTTCCAAGGGCTAAACATGATCAACACCAGAACTGCACGGGTGTTCGATTCATTACCATGTAAATCACATAGTGATGTGAACTAGATTATTGACTCTAGTGCAAGTGGGAGACTGTTGGAAATATGCCCTAGAGGCAATATATAAAGTGTTTATTATTATATTTCCTTGTTCATGATAATCGTTTATTATCCATGCTATAATTGCATTGATTGGAAACACATTGCATGTGTGGGTAAATAGACAACAATGTGTCCCTAGTATGCCTCTAGTGAACTAGCTCGTTGATCAAAGATGATCAGGGTTTCCTAGCCATTGACATGTGATGTCATTTGATAACGGGATCGCATCATTAGGAGAATGATGTGATGGACAAGACCCAAACCACAAACATAGCAGATGATCGTGTCAGTTTATTGCTACTGTTTTCTGCATGTCAAAGTATTTGTTCCTATGACCATGAGATCATGCAACTCACGGATATCGGAGGAGTACCTTGTGTGTATCAAACGTCGCAACGTAACTGGGTGAATATAAAGGTGCTCTACAGCTATCTCTGATGGTGTCTGTTGAGTTGGCATGGATCAAGACTGGGATTTGTTACTCCATGTGACGAAGAGGTATCTCGGGGCCCACTCGGTAATGCAACATCACAATAAGCCTTGCAAGCAATATGACTAATTGTTAGTTGCGGGGTCTTGTATTACGGAACGAGTAAAGAGACTTGCCGGTAACGAGATTGAACTAGGTATGGAGATACCGACGACCGAATCCCGGGCAAGTAACATACCGAAGAACAAAGGGAACGTTATACGAGATTAACTGAATCCTTGACATAGAGGTTCGACCGATAGATCTTCGTAGAATATGTAGGAACCAATGTGGACGTCTAGGTCCCGCCATTGGTTATTGGCCGTAGAGGTGTCTCGGTCATGTCTACATAGTTCTCGAACCCGCAGGGTCTGCACACTTAAGGTTTGGTGACGTTTCGGTAGTATAGAGTTATGTATGGTGGTGACCGAAGGATGTTCGGAGTCTTGGATACGATCCCGGACATGACGAGGATCTCCGGAAGAGTCTAGAGATAAAGATTGATATATGTGATAATAGTGTTTTGATCTCTGGAAGAGTTCCGGAATTAACCGGAAGGGGTTCCGGATGTTTACCGAAGTGTTCGGGTATAGCAACACTTTATATGGACCAATGGGGTAAAAGCCATGAGGTACTGGAAAGGGCAAAAGGAAGTTTTGCTGCTGCCTTAAGCAGTAGGGCAGTACTACCGCTTGTGAAGGGGTATTACCACTCAAGCGGTACTACCGCTCGTGAAGCGGTACTACCGCTCAAGCGGTACTACCGCTCATGAAGCGGTACTACCGCTTGTGCGCGGGACTGCAGGGATCCGAGTTGGACTCTTTCCTTGCGGGCCAAACCGACCTTGTGCGGGCAAAACCGACCTTTTAGAGGTTTTTGCTCCAAGATTAGACCCCAGGGCTCAACATATAAATAGAGGGGCAGGGCTAGCACACGGGACACAACTTACGGCCACGTGTTACCCGTTTCACCGGTGCTCCTCTAGATCAGATTTCTGCAGCGCTTAGGCGAAGCCCTGCTGGAATTGCTCGACCACCAACATCACCGGAGCGCCGTCACGCTGCCGGTGAACTCTCTCTCCTCTCCACCTCCTCTTGCTGGATCAAGACGGTGGAGATCATCATCAAGCTGCACGTGTGCTGAACGCGGAGGTGTCGTCTGTTCGGTACTAGATCGGAAGGATCGTGATCAAGGCCACGAGACGTTCGTGATTGGATCGCCGGACGGATCGTGACGAGATCCCTGGACGGTTCGTGATTGGATCGCAGGACGGTTCGTGATTGGTTTGAGGGATGGTTCGTGATTGGATCGCGGGACGCTCGGCGATTTGGATCGCGAAGAAGTTCGACTACACCAACCACGTTTCTTAACGCTTCCCGCTTCTACAAGGGTAAGTAGATCCACTCTCCCTCTCATAGATGCTCATCACCATGGATAGGTTTGCGTGTGCGTGATATGATGTCTCTTATCGTTTTACTACTATAATTTTGGGTTATGCATTAGAGACAACTACATTGACTTTAAATAGGGCACCATCTAAATCCGTTGAGATGACACCGTGTGAATTGTGGTTTGATAGAAACATAAGCCGTCATTTCTTAATGTTTGGGGCTGCGACACTTGTGTGGAAAATGTTTTCACCTAATGAGGTTGAACCCAATTCGGACAAATGCATCTTCATAGAATACCCTAAGATCATTCGGCTGAACCTTCTATCTAAGATCCAAGTGCAAAGTGTTTGTTGCTTAAACGGATCCTTTCTCGAGGAAATGTTTCTCTCGAAAGAATTGAGTGGGAGGAAGATAGAACTTGATGAGGTTGTTAAACCTTTGTTCAACCAGAGAGTAGTGCAGCGCAGAAAGATGTTTTTGTGAAGCCTACGTTAGTTGAAGAGGAGGTTAATGATGATGATCACGAAGCTTCAGGATCAAGTTACTATCGAACTTCATGGGTCGACAAGGATGTGTACCGCTCCTGAGCGGTATGACAACCCTGTCTTGGAGATCATGTTGTTGGACAACGATGAACCTACGAGCTATGGAGAAGCGATGATGGGCCCAGATTCCGACAAATGGTTGGAGGCCATGAAATCCGAGATAGGATCCATGTATGAAAACCAAGTATAGACTTTGGTAGACTTGCTCGTTGGACGGCAGGTCGTTGAGTACAAATGGTTCTTTAAAATGAAGACAGGCACTAATGGTAATTCTCACCATTTGTAAAGCTCGACTTGTTGCAAAGTTTTTTGTGACAAGTTCAAGGAGTTGACTACGATAAGACTTTCTCACTCGTAGCGGTGCTAAAGTCTGTTGGAATTGTGTTAGCAGTTGCTGCAATTTTCAATTATGAAATCTGGCAGATGGATGTCAAGACATCGTTTCCTTAACGGTTTACTTGAGGAAAGGTTGTATGTGATACAACCAGAAGGTTTTGTCAGTCCTAAGGATGCTAAAAGGTGAGCAAGCTTCAGTGCTCCTTCTATGGACTGGAGCAAGCATCTCGGAGTTGGAATATACACTTTGATGAGGTGATCAAAGTTTTTGTAGTTTATACAAAGTTTACGAGAAACTTGTATTTACAATAAAGTGAGTGGGAGCACTATAGAGTTTCTGATAAGTATATGTGGATGACATATTGTTGATCGGAAATAATGTAGAATTTCTGGAAGGCATAAAAGGTTGTTTGAAAAGTGTTTTTCAAATGAAAAACCTGGATAAAGCTACCTGATTGTTGAGCGTCAACATCTATAGAGATAGATCAAGATGCTTGATGAGACTTTCAATGAGTACATACCTTGACGAGATTTTGAAAGAGTTCAAAATGGATCAGTTAGAGAAATAGTTCTCGTCTGATTTGTAAGGTGTGAAGTTGAGTGAGACTCAAAGCTCGACAATGGCAGAAGAAAGAGAAAGGACGAACGTCGTCCCCTATGCCTTAGCCATAGGCTCTATATAGTATGCCATGCTGTGTAGCGCACTTGTGTGTGCCTTGCCATCAGTCTGTCAAGGGGTACAAGAGTGATCCAGGAGTGGATCACTAGACAGCGGTCAACATTATCCTTAGTGACTAAAAGACTAAAGGAATTGTTTCTTGATTATGGAGGTGATAAAGGGTTCGTCGTAAAAAGTTATGTCGATGCAAGCTTTAACACCTATCCGGATGACTAGTAGTTGCAATCTGGATACGTATAGTGGAGCAAGTGGAGTGTGGTGGTAGTGTTTACGGTTTGACATAGAGATTTATAAAGTACACACGGATCTAAATATCGCAGACCCGTTGACTATAAGACCTCTCTCACATGCAAATCATGATCGAGCCCCAGAACTCGTTGGGTGTTAGATTCATAACAATGCGAATCACATGGTGATGTGAACTAGATTATTGACTCTAGTGCAAGTGGGAGACTGTTGGAAATATGCCCTAGAGGCAATAATAAATTAGTTATTATCATATTTCCTTGTTCATGATAATCGTTTATTATCCATGCTATAATTGTATTGATCGGAGACTTAAATGCATCTGTGGATACATAGACAAAACCATGTCCCTAGTATGCCTCTAATGGACTAGCTCGTTGATCAAAGGACGGTTAAGGTTTCCTAGCCATGGACATAAGATGTCATTTGATAACGGGATCACATCATTAGGAGAATGATGTGATGGACAAGACCCAAACTACAAACGTAGCATATGATCGTGTCAGTTTATTGCTACTATTTTCTGCATGTCAAGTATATGTTCCTATGACCATGAGATCATGCAACTCACGGATATCAGAGGATTGCCTTGTGTGTATCAAACGTCGCAACGTAACTGGGTGACTATAAAGGTGCTCTACAGGTATCTCCGATGGTGTCTGTTTAGTTGGCATGGATCAAGACTGGGATTTTTTACTCCGTGTGACGGAGAGGTATCTCAGGGCCCACTCGGTAATACAACATCACAATGAGCCTTGCAAGCAATGTGACTAATTGTTAGTTGCAGGATCTTGTATTACGGAACGAGTAAAGAGACTTGCCAGTAACGAGGTTGAAGTAGGTATGGAGATACCGACGATCAAATCTCGGGCAAGTAACATACCGAAGAACAAAGGGAACGTTATACGGGATTAATTGAATCCTTGACATAGAGGTTCGACCGATAAAGATCTTCGTAGAATATGTAGGAACCAATGTGGACGTCCAGGTCCCGCCATTGGTTATTGACCATAGAGGTGTCTCGGTCATGTCTACATAGTTCTCGAACCCGCAGGGTCTGCACACTTAAGGTTTGGTGACGTTTCGATAGTGAAGATTTATGTATGGTGGTGACCGAAGGTTGTTCGGAGTCCCGGATGAGATCCCAGATGTCACGAGGAGCTCCGGAATGGTCCGGAGGTAAAGATTCATATATAGGAAGTCCCAGTTTGGTCACCGGAAAAGTTTCGGGCTCATCGGTAGTGTACCGGGAGTGCCGGTAGTGTACCGGGAGACCTCCGGGAGGGGTATTTCGACTCCAGAGGGTCCATGGGATGTGGAGAGTGATAACCAGCCCTTATTGGGCTGGAGGAGCAGCCACAATAAGGCCCATGGCGCAGGAGGCAAAAGTCCAAAAGGAAAAGGTGAAAAAAAGGCTAAAAAGGAAGAGTCCTACTCCTACTAGGAGTGGAGGAGGAATAGGACTCCTCCCCCTCTAGCCTCCCGAATCCTAGAGGCCCTTGGCCTGGCGGCAAGGGCTGCCTCTCCCTCCCTCCTTTATATACTGGTGGATTGGGGCTATTTAGACACGGTTTTACGGCCACGTGCTACCCGTTTCACCGGTGCTCTTCTAGATCGGATTTCTGCAACGCTTAGGTGAAGCCCTGCCGGAATTGCTACACCACCATCACCGGAGAGCCGTCATGCTTCCGGTGAACTCTCTCTCCTCTCCACCTCCTCTTGCTGGATCAAGATGGTGGAGATCGTCATCAAGCTGCACGTGTGCTGAACGCGGAGGTGCCGTCCGTTCGGCGCTAGATCGGAAGGACCGTGATCGAGATCGCGAGACGGTTCGTGATGAGATCGCGGAACGGATCGTGATGAGTTTGCGGGACAGATCGTGATGAGTTCATGGGACGGATCGTGATTGGATCGCGGGATGCTCGGCGATTTGGATCGTGAAGATGTTCGACTACACCAACCGCGTTTCTTAACGCTTCCCGCTTAGTGATGTACAAGGGTATGTAGATCCACTCTCCCTCTCGTAGATGCTCATCACCATGGATAGGTTTGCGTGTGCGTAGGAACATTTTTGTTTCCCACGCAACATTCCCCAACAAAAAGTTCCCCCAACTCCGAAGAACCAAGTCCTTGAACGGTCTGGCCAGTTATATATCTATGGTTGGACCCCTTTTGTTGTGGCGTGAGGCGGCATCGAGGAGTGGCACCGGCGTCGGGGCAGAGGCGCGCGTCGGGCCAAGGGGCGGTACATCGGGGCAGGGCGGCGCGTCAGGGCACGAGGCGGCGCGTCGGGCCAGGGGGCGTCAGGGCAGAGGGCGTCGACGACGAGCTCAGGCAGCCTGGCGGCATTGATATGCTCAGTGTCATCGGGGGCAAGTGCTAGATGAAATCTGAAAAAATCGAAACTGCCACTTATATACACAGAGCATTGGTCCCGGCGGTGCCACCAACCGGGACTGAAGGGATGCATTGGTTCCGGTTGGTGCAACCAACCGGGACTAAAGGCGGTCATTGGTCCCGGTTGGTGCCACCAACCGGGACCTGTGGTGCTGCCCAGGGACAAATGTTTAGTCCCACCTCGCTAGCCGAGAGGGCTCGAGAGTGGTTTATAAGTGCTGCCGCGCCAACCAACTCGAGCTCCTCCCAACTGCAGGCTTACGGACCTAATTGCACTCTCCTCTGCCTGCGGGCCTGAATCCTGGCCCAACTAGCTGTTGAGTTTCTAGTCGTATTCACGCCGTGGTGGCCCAGTAGGCGGCATTTTTTAAAAAAAACTGTTTTTTGTTTTGTTTTTTGCTTTATTTATTGTTTTAATTTTTTTCCATTATTTTTCTTCTGTTATTTTAGTTCATTCTTTTTAACAAATAAATACTTTGATAATTTTAGTTGCATAATTTCCATTATTTTGTTTTGTTTCTTGCTTTATTTATTTATTGCTTTAGTTATTTCCAGTGTGTTTTATCATTATATTATTTTTGCTATTAATGTTTTGAACAAAAAATACTTTGATAATTTTAGTTGCATAATTTTTATATAATTATTGTTTAAAAATACTAGAGGTTTATAAAAGCTTTTTAGCTGATTCTTTTTTGAACTCCACTCCTACGATGTTATGAAAGAAATTAAAAAGCACTTCAAACGAACTCTGAAAAGGTTGAAAGTTGGCATGGTATCATCATTTCACCCACATGGCATGTGCTAAAAAGTTGAGTGCGTTACGAGAAAAACTGGATGCACTTCGTGTACAAAATGGACAATCTATTTTGCAGTATCACGGTTTCGAATGAAAACTCATCTGTTACAAAGGGATTTCATTTTTTTGAACTCATTTGAACTCCACACTTTTTGTGTGTTAAAAATGCACCATTCAAAGCCACATCATCAATTTTCAACCCTTTCTGACTTCATTTGGTATTTTTCATGCACTTACTATTTTTTGAGCTAAATGACGCTGAAATTGAAAAGCACTTCAAATGAACTCTAAAAAGGTTGAAAGTTGGCATGGTATCATCATTTCACCCACATAGCATGTCATAAAAAGTTCAGAGGGTTACGACAAAAACTGGATGCACTTCATGTACAAAACAGAGAATCTCTTTCGAAGTATTAGGGTTTCGGACGAAAACTCATGTGTTACAAAAGGCATTTCATTTCTTCACATGTCACTGCAATGATATAGTTGTGGAGAGAAAGTCTTCACTTCTTCTTCGCGTGTGTTCTTTTCTTATTACGTCGTAACCATGGAGAATTTTCATCGTTTAACAGCGTGCTTGGGTCAGCCTTGACTTTCAAGGGAGGAATTTCATGAAACTTTTCATAATCTTCAGATATGTCTGTCTTGCCCTCCAATCCCACGATGTCTCTTTTTCCTGAAAGAACTATGTGGCGTTTTGGCTCATCGTATGATGTATTTGCTTCCTGATCTTTTCTTTTTCTCAGTATGGTAGACATGTCCTTCACATAGAAAATCTGTGCCACATCATTGGCTAGGACGAATGGTTCGTCTATGTACCCAAGATTGTTCAGATCCACTATTGTCATTCCGTACTGTGGGTCTTCCTATACCCCGCCTCTTGACAGATTGACCCATTTCCACTGAAACAAAGGGACCTTGAAATCATGTCCATAGTCAAGTTCCCATATGTCCACTAGGTAACCATAATATGTGTCCTTTCCCCTCTTGGTTGCTGCACAAAGCGGACCCCGCTGTTTTGGTTGGTGCTCTTTTCATCTTGGGCGATTGTGTAAAATGTATTCCCATTTATCTTGTACCCTTTGTAAGTCAATACAATCGAAGATGGTCCCCTGGCCAACGAGTACAGCTCATCAGAAACAGTGTTGTCACCCATGAGATGTGTTTGCAACCAACTGCCGAAAGTCCTGATGTGTTCATATGTAATCAAATCGTCACACTGCTCCGGGAGTTTGGAGCGCAGAATATTCTTATGTTCATCGACATACGGGGTCACCAAGGTGGAATTCTGTAGAACTGTGTAGTGTTCTTGAGACCAAGAATGAACGTCCCTACATATTATTGAGTCCACTCCTAGCATGCCTTTTCCAGTCAGTCTCCCCTCATATCGCGATTGAGGGAGACAAATCTTCTTAAGGTCAGGAATGGAGTCCACACAAAACCCAATGACATCCTCTGTTTGATGGCCCTTGGAGATGTTTTCTTCTGGCCTAGCGCGGTTACGAACATATTTCTTTAAGACTCCCATGAACCTCTCAAAGAGCAACATATTGTGTAGAAATATAGGACCCAGAACGGCAATCTCGTCGACTAGATGAACTAGGACGTGTGTCATGATATTGAAGAAGGATGGTGGGAACACCAGCTCGAAACTAACAAGACATTGCACCAAATCACTTCTTAACCTTGGCAGGATTTTTGGATCGATCACCTTTTGAGAGATTGCATTGAGGAATGCGCATAGTTCACAATGGCTAATCAGACGTTTTCCGGTAGAAGCCCCCTCAACGCAACCGGCAGCAGTTGCGTCATAATCACGTCGTAGTCATGAGACTTTAGGTTTTGGAACTTTTTCTCTGCCATATTTATTATTCCCTTTATATTCGACGAGAAACCAGACGGGACCTTCATACTGAGCAG
Source organism: Hordeum marinum (assembly GCA_022496015.1). Classification (NCBI taxonomy): domain Eukaryota; kingdom Viridiplantae; phylum Streptophyta; class Magnoliopsida; order Poales; family Poaceae; genus Hordeum; species Hordeum marinum. The sequence goes on along the minus strand of CM039672.1, from coordinate 450,089,931 downwards.
GCATTCAAAGAAGATTTCCTTACCTTCTTTGGTAAGAGCGTAGCTGGCAGGACCTTCATACTGCTTTGGATGGATGCCGTCTTTTTCATGCACACATTGTTGTTCCTCCCGTGCCTCCGGTGTATCTTTTGTCTTCCCATACACTCCTAAGAAGCCTAGCAAGTTCACGCAAAGGTTCTTCATCACGTGCATCATGTCGATTGCAGAGCGGACCTCTAGGTCTTTCCAATAGGGTAGGTCCCAAAATATAGATTTCTTCTTCCACATGGGTGCGCGTTTGTCAGCGTCATTTGGAACAGATAGTCCGCCAGGACCCTTTCCAAATAATACTTGTAAATCATTGACCATATCAAGTATGTGATCACCAGTACGGAGGGTGGGCTTCTTCCGGTGATCTGCCTCACCTTTGAAATGCTTTCCTTTCTTTCGACATTGATGGTTGGTCGGAAGAAATTGACGATGCCCCAGGTACACATTCTTCCTGCATTTGTCCAAATATATATGGTCGGTGTCATCTAAACAGTGTGTGCATGCGTGGTATCCCTTGTTTGTCTGTCTTGAAAGGTTACTGAGAGCAGGCCAATCTTTGATGGTTACAAACAGCAACGCATGTAGGTCAAAATCCTCTTGTTTGTTCTCATCCCACACACGTACACCTCTTCCATTCCATAGCTGTAAAAGTTCATCAACTAATGGCCTTTGGTACACATCAATGTCATTGCCGGGTTGCTTAGGGCCTTGGATGAGCACTGGCATCATAATGAACTTCCGCTTCATGCACAACCAAAGAGGAAGGTTATACATACATAGAGTCACATGCCATGTGCTATGCTGGCTGCTCTGCTCCCCAAAAGGATTAACGCCATCTGCACTTAAACCAAAACATACGTTCCTCGGGTCACCTGTAAAGTCTCTCCACTTTCTCTCGATCTTTCTCCACTACTACTCGTCAGCGGTTGCTCTCAACTTCCCGTCTTTCTTATGGTCTTTTTTGTGCCATTGCATCAACTTGGCATGCTTTTTCTTTCTGAACAGACGTTTCAACTGTGGTATTATAGGAGCATACCACATCACCTTGGCAGGAACCCTCTTCCCGGTGCGCTGGCCCTCAACATCACCAGGGTCATCTCTTCTGATCTTATGCAATGCACCGCATACCGGGCATGCGTTCCGTTCCTCGTACTCACCGCGGTAGAGGATGCAGTCATTAGGGCATGCATGTATCTTCTGCACCTCCAATCCTAGAGGGCATAGAACCTTCTTTGTTGCGTACGTACTGTCAGGCAATTCGTTATCCTTCGGAAGCTTCTTCTTCATTATTTTCAGTAGAGAACTAAATCCCTTGTCAGATGCACCATTGTCTGCCTTCCATTGCAGCAATTCCAATGTGGTACCGAGCTTTTTGTTGTCATCTTCGCAATTTGGGTACAACCCATTTTTGTGATCCTCTAACATGCGATAGAACTTCAACTTCTCCCTTTCACTTTCGCATTCTCTTTGTGCATCAACAATGACCCGGCGAAGATCATCATCGGGCACATCGTCTGGTTCCTCTTGATCTTCAGCTTCCCCTGTTGCAGCATCACCGTATTTAGGGGAAGGGTAGTTGTCGTCATCCTCTTCTTGTTCGTTGACTTCCATCATAACCCCTCTTTCTCCGTGCTTGGTCCAAACATTATAGTGTGGCATAAAACCCTTTTGAAGCAGGTGGAAGTGAAGGGTTTTAGAGTTGGAGAAAGACTTCGTATTCTCACAGACAGTACATGGACAAGGCATAAAATCATTCTACTTGTTTGCCTCAGCCGCTTTGAGAAAATTATGCAGGCCCTTAATATACTCGGAGGTGCGTCGGTCACCGTACATCCATTGCCGGTTCATCTGCATGCGTTATACAGTAAAGTGTATTAAAAACCATTACAGCATATCATGAATACAGAAGTGACCAAATTATTAGAAATCCATCATCACATTAAAACCAAAGTACAATAATGACCAAAATAAATACGTACAGTTCATACATAGTTGTCATTATTGAACAACATATAGGTCTTTCGAGCATCTAATTAAAACATACACCGAAACTATGTAAAAAATTTAAATGCAACAACAAATGCAATCATAACCGCAACTAAGGTACCAATTGATCGAACGGCATAATGATACCAAGCCTCAGTATGAATGTCATATTTTCTAATCTCTCTAAGCTTCAAGCGCATTGCATCCATCTTGGTCTTGTGATCGTCGACGATATCGGCAACATGCAACTCCAATCCCATCTTGTCATATTCGGTTCTTTTCAATTTTTCTGTCAAATGATCGATTTCTTTTTCAGCTTTAGTTAACTTATCGAGCAAAATTACATAGTCGGTTGAAATTTCTGGTTCAACTACTTCCTATAGATAAAAACATCTACGTCAAGTTGGTGGCATAATTAATTGTCATAGACATTAGATGTGTAAAATAGTTATATAAGAAATAATATACCACATCTGAATCATAGACTGGACGGGGGCCGACGGGGGCGGATACCATAACCATGGCACTATATAATAACAAACAATAATAAAAGTAAGAAAAATCATACAAGTAAGTATATTTTCTTTTAGCAAGAAGATAAGATCAAGAGGCTCACCACGCGCGGGCGATCGACGGCGGTTTCAGGACGGGAATGGGACAGGACGGACCGACAAACCTAGACAAATCTTGACGAAAATGGAGTTTGGACAAGGAGCTTCGAGAGGAGAAAGCTTAAGTTTGGCTTGGGCATTTCATCAAACACCTCATGTGCACAGGAGGTGAGCTAGAGCACCACAAAGGTCTTCTCTCGCTGGCAAAAAAACAGAGCAGTGTGTGGAGTGCTCTGCTCGCCGGCGATGGGGTATATATAGGCATCTCATTGGTCCCGGTTCGTGGCTGGAACCGGAACTAAAGGACTACCTTTGGTACCGGTTCCAGACACGAACTGGGACCAATGCCTTTAGTTCTGGTTCCAGCCACGAACCGGGACCAATGAGAGTGGGCCAGGAGCGAGGCACGTTGGTACCGGTTCGTGTCTGGAACCGGGACCAAAGGGGCCAGATGAACCGGGACCAATGCCTCACGTGGCCCACCCGGCCCCCTGACCTCACGAATCGGGACCGTTGCCCCCGTTGGTCCCGGTTCGTGACTGAACCAGGACTAATGGGCTGGTCCGGCCCGAACAAATGTCCTGTTTTCTACTAATGGTATTTACCACTAAATATATATAATTGGTGGTTTAAAATACCATAGATCAACCTGATGAACCATCTGTTCAGGTAGTAATGAAAAAGAGAACAACCTATCAAAAAAATGAAGAGAATTTTTCGAAGAAACCACCTAAGAGAAGAAACTAAATTAGTAGCAGCCAGTCACCAACACCACCTGTCCAGCCACCACCTTCTGCCCACCACCTGTCCACCCACCCCTGCTACGTATTGCCTCCTCTGCTCTCGCCCCTGAGTTGTTTGCTCATGCTAAGCTATCCTAGACCAGTAAAAAACAGCACACCGCGAAAGATTATCGCCACCTTCGTCCACCGATCGCCGGATACTCCGGCCTGCCTATGCGAGCTCCTACCGACAGCAACACCCCCTCACCACGACGCGGGGACACTGTTGTCGCAGGAGGAGAAGGAGGAAATGGAGTTCCTGTATGAGTGCGCCGTCGTCGTGGACATGGCGGCGGCGCTCGTGGGCACCGTCGGTCTCCAGGCCCGTGTCTTCTTCCTCTGTCGCCGCCTTCGAGGTGAGAGAAAAAAAGAAGGTCCCACCAACAATGATGACCGGATCAAATCGGGCTGACGCGCGGCTGTTATTGTTGCGGTTGCACAGAGGTGCCGGAGCGCCGAGCTGGAGAGGGCTCTGTCTCAGGCTGAAGCCTACGCTTTCAAGTCATAAAATCCTTCTCGATTTGGTTCAGTGGTTGCTCAACTAAGGTGCCTGAATTTGTTTAGTTTCTGTCGATTTGTTTCTGGGGACAGAATTCAGAGTATGATGTTCTGTAACTGTAAGTAGGTGTGCCTTTGATTTGTTCATCGATGTTGATTTGTTCATCGATGTTTAGATTATTAAAGTAGTGTTCTAAATGCTTTTATATTAGTTTAGAGGGAGTACAATTGATTGAATACATCTTGTTAGATAAAACGAGATAAATGAGACACGAGGACACGGATTTTTACGTGAAAATCCTTGCGGGAGAAAACCATGGACGCACGAAGGCGCAATCACTATGAGAGGAGCATGAGACGACAGACCGTCTTTAGATGCGACTACGTGGAGTATATATGAGGGGCAATACACGAGATTCCTTGGTGGACACAAGTAAACGAGTTGTACTCGTACGCGTCTGTACCAACGCAAAGGCCCACACCGTTTGTACTACGTCTACTCCAACACGGTAGAATTTGGATCACAATTTAACAATCTCCACCTTGAGCCAAATTCCCTCTAGTAGTCGAAGAAAGTAAAGAACTCCATCCAAATCAGCATAAACACCTTGTACGTTAAAGTCAGTAGGACTAGTGAGAAATACCAACTAAGCATCAGCAAAGCTCAAACTTATTGGTAGGAACTGGCTTTGTCATCATATCAGCTGAATTATCATGAGTACTTATCTTGCATACCTTCAAATCACCTTTAGCAATGACATCTCGAATATAATGATATCTGACATCAATGTGCTTTGTTCTCTCATGATACATTGGATTCTTTGTAAGATATATAGTTCGAAATATGCCCACTCAGTAATACAACATCACAATAAGACATGCAAGCAATGTGACTAAGTGTTAGTCATGGGATCTTGTATTACGGAACGAGTAAAGAGACTTGCCGATAACGAGGTTGAACTAGGTATGGAGATACCAACGATCGAATCTCGGGCAAGTAACATACCGAAGAACAAAGGGAACATCATACGGGACTAACTGAATCCTTGACATAGAGGTTCGACCGATAAAGATCTTAATAGAATATGTAGGAACCAATATGGGCACCCAGCTCCCGCTATTGGTTATTGACCGTAGAGGTGTCTCGATCATGTCTACATAGTTCTCGAACCCGCAGGGTCTGCACACTTAAGGTTCGGTGACGTTTCGGTAGTATAGAGTTATGTATGGTGGTGAATGAAGGTTGTTTGGAGTCCCGGATGAGATCCCGGACATCATGAGGAGCTCCGGAATGGTCCGTAGGTAAAGATTGATATATAGGAAGTCCTATTTTGGTCACCGAAAAAGTTTCGGGCTCATCGGTAATGTAGCGGTAGTGCCGGTAGTGTACCGGGAGACCATCGGGAGGGGTATTTTGACCCAAGAGGCTACATGGGCTGTGGGAAAGTGAATACCATCCCTTAGTGGGCTGGTGGAAATCCCACACAAGGCCCATGTGGTTGGGAAGAAAAGCCCAAAGAGAAAAAGGTGGAAAAAGGCAAAAGGCAAAAATAAGGAGTCCTAGTCCTACTAGGATTGGAGGAGGAATCCTCCTCTCCTCCTTGGTTCGGCTGACCCAAGGGCTGGCTCCTTGGGAGCCAAGCCTCCTCCTCCTCTCCTCCTATATATACTAACGGATTTTAGGGTTTTGGCACTAGTTTTTCAGCCTCGTGCTACCCGTTCCTCTAGTGCATAGTTTCTCCTCTAGATCGGTTTTCCGCAGTGCTTAGGCGAAGCCCTACCGGAATTGCTCCACCACATAGCCGCAGCGCCGTCACGCTGCTGGAGAACTCGTCTACCTCTCCGCTCCCTCTTGCTGGATCAAGAAGGCGAAGATTGTCATCGAGCTATACGTGTGCTGAACGCGGAGGTGTCGTCCATTCGGCGCTAGATCGGAAGGACCGTGATCAAGATCGCGAGACGGTTCTTGATGAGATCGCGGGACGAATCATGATGAGTTCGCGGGATGGATCGTGATTAGATTGAGGGACGGATCGTGATGAGATCGCGGGACGCTCGGCGATTTGGACCGCGAAGACGTTCGACTACACCAACCGCGTTTCTTAACGCTTCTCGCTTAGCGATCTACAAGGGTATGTAGATCCACTCTCCCTCTCGTAGATGCTCATCACCATGGATAGGTCTTGTGTGAACGTAGGAATATTTTTGTTTCCCATGCGACATTCCCCTACAATATAGCACTTTGACTACCCGAAAATACGGTAGGGCAAGATGAATCTCCACAAAGCTCAATGTATAAACCTCTCAACCAGATAGCTTCTTTGCATGCCTCACAAATAGCCATATACTTGGCATTGATAGTGGAACAAGCCACAATAGACTGCAAAGTTGCTCTCCAACTCACAGCACAACCATCAATGGCGGAAACATAACCTATGAGTGATCTTCTCTTATCCAAATCACCAGAAAAATCAGAATCAACAAAACAAACAAGTCCATCTCTAGTTTTTCCAAACTGTAAATAAGCATTAGAAGTTCCTCGCAGGTATCTAAAAATCCATTGAACTTATTTCCAATGCTCTTTTTCAGGATTAGCCATGTATCTAGTGACAACACTCAATGCATAAGATAAATCCGAATGAGAACAAACCATGGCATACATAAGTGAACCAACTACACTCGAATAGGGAATTCTAGACATGTACTCAATATCGGTATCTGACTTAGGACATAAAGCTGATGATAATTTGAAGTTTGCAGCTAACAGAGTACTAACTGGCTTGGCATTATGCATATTAAAACAACGAAGAACTTTATCAATATATCCCTTCTAACTTAGCTATAATTTTCCAAATGGTCTTTCTCTAGATATTTCCATGCCAAGTATTTTCATTGCTGCACCAAATCCTTCATCTCAAATTCATTACTCCATTGCTTCTTTAGTTCATTAATCTCTGACATGCTCTTTGCAGCAATTAACATATCATCAAAATAAAGGAGCAAATAAATAGTTGAACCATTGATAGTTTTCAAATAAACACAACTATCATAATTAGACCTTTTGAAACCTTGAGAGAGCATAAAGGTGTCAAATCTCTTGTACCACTGTCGAGGGGATTGCTTCAATCCATAAAGAGATTTTTTAACTTACAGACAAGCTTTTCTTTTCCAGGAATAACAAAACCTTCAGGTTGTTCCATATAAATATCCTCTTCTAATTCTCCATGTAAGAATGCAGTTTTAACATCCAATTGTTCAAGCTCAAAATCATGCATGGCAACAATACTAGGTAAAGTGCGAATAGAGCTATGCTTCACAACATGAGAAAATACTTCGTTATAGTCAATACCTGGAATTTGTCTATAACCTTTAGCAACCAACCTTGCTTTATATCTTGCCTCATCATTAGGAGAAACACATTCTTTCCTTTTGAAAACCCACTTGCAACGAATACGTTCACTAGTAGAAAACAGGGCATTGGTTCGGGCCTCCTAATCCCATTAATCCCGGTTCGCTCACGAACCAGGACCAAAGGTGGCAACCGTCCTGGTTCGTGAGCCTAGGGGGCCGGCCGGGCCACGTGGGCCATTGGTCCCATTTCGTCTGGCCCCTTTGGTCCCAGTTCCAGGCACGAACCGGGACCAATGCGCCTTGCTCCTGGCCCACGACCATTGGTCCTGATTCGTGGATGCAACCGGGACCAAAGGGAGACCTATTGTCCCGGTTCCAGCCACGAACCGGTACCAATGGTCTGCCTATATAAACCCTCACCCGCCGCTAGCAGAGCCGTAGAGTGCTTTGTTTTTCCAGGATAGCAGTGTTAGAGCTTTGTGGTGCTCTAGCTCACCTCCTATGCACATGAGGTGTTCGATGAAATGCCCAAGCCAAACTTAAGCTTTCTCCTCTCAAAGGTCCCTGTCCAAACTCCATTTTCATCAAGATTTTTCTAGGTTTGGCGGTCCGTCCTATAGCGTCCCCGTACTGAAACCGCCGTCGATCTCCTGCGCGTGGTGAGCCTCTTGATCTTATGTTCTTTCTAAAAGAAAATATACTTACTCGTATGATTTTCTTTCTTTTATTATTGTTTGTTATTATATAGTGCCATGGTTATAGTATCTGCCCACGTCAGCCCTCATCCAGTCTATGATTCAGATGTGGTATATTATCTTTCATAACTATTTCACACATCTAATGTCTATGACAATTAATTATGCCACCAACTTGACGTAGATGTTTTTATCTATAGGAAGTAGTTGAACCAGAAATGGATACTGACTATGCAATTATGCTCGACAAGTTAACTAAAGCTGAAAAAGAAATCGATCATTTGAAAGAAAAATTGAAAAGAACTGAAGATGAGAAGATGGGCTTGGAGTTGCATGTTGTCGATATCGATGATGATCACAAGACCTAGATGGCTGCAATACGCTTGAAGCTTAGAAAGATTAGAAAATATGCCATTGATAAAGAGGCTTGGTATCATTATGCCGTTGGATCAATTGTTATCCTAGTTCTGATTATGATCGCATTTGTTGTTGCAGTGAAATGTTTTAAATAGTTTCAATGTATGGTTTAATTAGATGCTCTCGAGAGCAATATGTTGGTCAACGAGAAGTATGTATCTACTTTGGTTTTAATGTGATGATGAACTTCTATTAATTTGGTCACTTCTGCATTCCTGATGTTCTGTAATGGTTTTCGACACACTTAATCATATATAATGCATGCAGATGAACCGGCAATGGATGTACGGTAACAGACGCACCAACGGGTACATTAAGGGGGTGCATCATTTTCTCGAAGTGGCCGAGGCAAACAAGCAGAATGTTTTTATGTGTTGTCCATGCCCTACATGTGGGAATTTGAAGTCTTACTCTGACCAGAAAATCCTTCACAGCCACATGTTTATAAAGGGTTTCATGCCACACTATAATGTTTGGACCAAGCACGGAGAAATAGGGGTTATGCTGGAAGACGATGAAGAAGAAGAGGATGATGACAACTATGTGCCCCCTGAATATGGTGATGCTACAACCGGGGAAGCTGAAGATCAAGAGGAACCAGACGATGTGCCCGATGATGATCCTTGTCGGGTCATTGTTGATGCAAAGAGACAGTACAAAAGTGAAAAGGAGAAGCTGAAGTTCGATCACGTGTTAGAGGATCACAAAAAAGGGTTGTACCCCAATTCTGAAGATGGCAACACAAAGCTCAATACCACACTGGAATTGCTGCAGTGGAAGGTAGAGAATGGTGTACCTAACAAAGGATTTGAGAAACTACTGAAAATATTGAAGAAGAAGCTTCCAAAGGATAATGAATTGCCCGACAATACATCTGTAGCAAAGAAGGTTGTATGCCCTCTAGGATTGGAGGTGCATAAGATACATGCATGCCCTAATGACTGTGTCATGTACCGCGGTGAGTACGAGGAACAGAACGTATGCCCAGTATGCGGTGCATTGCGCTATAAGATCGGACGCGATGACCCTGGTGATGTTGAGGGCGAGCGCCCTAGGAAGAGGGTTGTTGCCAAGGTGATGTGGTATGCTCCTATAATACCACGGTTGAAACGTTTGTTCAGAAACAAAGAGCATGCCAAGAATATGTGATGGCACAGAGAGGACCGTAAGAAAGACAGGAAGTTGAGAGCACCCGCTGACGGATCACACTGGAGAAAAATCGAGAGAAAGTACTGGAAGGAGTTTGCAGGTGATGCAAGGAACGTATGGTTTGGTTTAAGCATGGATGGAATTAATCCTTTTGGGGAGCAGAGCAGGAATCACAACACCTGGCCTATGACTCTATGTATCTATAACCTTGCTCCTTGGCTGTGCATGAAGCGGAAGTTCATTATGATGCCAGTTCTCATCCAAGGCCCTAAGCAACCCGGAAACGACATTGATGTGTACCTAAGGCCATTAGTTGAAGAAATTTTACAGTTTTGGAATGGAAACGGTGTACGCGTGTGGGATGAGCACAAACAGGAGGATTTTGACCTGCATGCGTTGCTGTTTGTAACCATCAATGATTGGCCTACTCTCAATAACCTTTCAGGACAGACAAACAAGGGATACCACGCATGCACGCACTGTTTAGATGACACCGAAAGTATATACCTGGACAATTGCAGGAAGAATGTGTACCTGGGGCATCGTTGATTTCTTCCGACCAACCATCAATGTCGAAAGAAAGGCAAGCATTTCAAAGGCAAGGGAGATCACCGGAAGAAGCCCGCCATCCGTACCGGTGATCACATACTTGCTATAGTCAATGATTTACAAGTAATCTTTGGAAAGGGTCCCGGCGGACTATCTGTTCCGAATGACGCTGAGGGACGCGCACCCATGTGGAAGAAGAAATCTATATTTTGGTACCTACCCTACTTGAAAGACCTAGAGGTACGCTCTGCAATCGACGTGATGCACGTGACGAATAATCTTTGCGTGAACCTGCCAGGCTTCTTGGGCATGTATGGGAAGACAAAAGATACACCGGAGGCACGGGAGGACCAGCAACGTGTTCATGAAAAAGACGGCATGCCTCCAAAGCAGTATGAAGATCCTACCAGTTATGCTCTTACCAAAGAAGAGAAGGATATCTTCTTTGAATGCCTGCTCAGTATGAAGGCCCCGTCTGGCTTCTCATCGAATATAAAGGAAATAATAAATATGGCAGAGAAAAAGTTCCAGAACCTAAAGTCTCATGACTGCCACGTGATTATGACACAACTGCTTCCGGTTCCATTGAGGGGGCTTCTACCGGAAAACGTTCGATTAGCCATTGTGAAGATATGTGCATTCCTCAATGCAATCTCTCAGAAGGTGATCGATCCAGAAATCCTACCAAGGTTAAGGAGTGATGTGGCGCAATGTCTTGTTAGTTTCGAGCTGGCGTTCCCACCATCCTTCTTCAATATCACGACACACATCCTAGCTCATCTAGTCGACGAGATTGTCGTTCTGGGCCCTGTATTTCTACACAATATGTTCCCCTTTGAGAGGTTCATGGCAGTCCTAAAGAAATATGTTTGTAACCGCGCTAGGCCAGAAGGAAGCATTTCCATGGGCCATCAAACAGAGGATGGCATTGGGTTTTGTGTTGACTTCATTCCTGACCTTAAGAAGATTGGTCTCCCTCAATAGCGGTATGAGGGGAGACTAACTGGAAAAGGCACTCTAGGAGCGAAGTCAATAATATGTGGGGATGGGCATTCTTGGTTTCAAGCACACTACACGGTTCTACAAAATTCTACCTCGGTGACCCCGTATGTCGATGAATACAAGAACATTCTACGCTCCAAACACCCAGAGCAGTGTGACGAATGGATTACATGTGAACACATCAAGACTTTCGGCAGTTGGTTGCAAACACGTCTTAGGTGTGACAACACTATTTCTCATGAGCTGTACTTGTTGGCCAGGAGACCATCTTTGACTGTATTAACTTACAAAGGGTACGAGATAAATGGGAATACATTTTACACGATCGCCCAAGATCAAAGGAGCACCAACCAAAACAGCGGTGTCCGCTTTGATGTAGCAACGACCAATGGGAAGGTCGACACATATTATGGTTACATAGAGGATATATGGGAACTTGACTATGGATATGATTTGAAGGTCCCTTTGTTTCGATGCAAATGGGTCAATCTTACAAGAGGTGGGGTACAGGTAGACCCACATTACGGAATGACAATAGTGGATCTCAACAATCTTGGGTACACAGACGAACCATTCGTCCTAGCCAATGATGTGGCGCAGGTTTTCTATGTTAAGGACATGTCTACAAAACCGAGAAAAATAAAAGATAAGGAAGCGAATACATTATACGATGAGCCAAAGTGTCACATAGTTCTTTCAGGAAAAAGAGACATCGTGGGATTGGAGGGCAAGACGGACATGTCTGAAGATTATTAAAAATTTCAAGAAATTCCTCCCTTCAAGGTCAAGGCTGATCCAAGCACCCTGTTAAACAATGAAGATTATCCATGGTTACGGCGCAATAAGCAAAGGACAAAAGCGAAGAAAAAGTGAATGTTTTCTCTCCACAACTATTATGATGATGCCTTTGATCTAGAATATCACTACAGTTGCATGTGAAGAAATGAAATGCCTTTTGTAACAGATGAGTTTCCGTCCAAAACCCTGATACTTCGAAAGAGATTGTCCGTTTTGTACACGAAGTGCATCCAGTTTTTGCCATAACCCTCTCAACTTTGTATAACATGCTATGTGGGTGAAATGATGATACCATGCCAACTTTCAACCTTTTCAGAGTTTATTTGAAGTGCTTTTCAGTTTCAAGGTTATTTAGCTCAAAAAATTAGTAAGTGCATGAAAAATACCAAATGAAGTCAGAAAGGGTTAAAAATTGATGGTGTGGCTTTGAATGGTGCATTTTGAACACACAAAAAGTACGAAGTTCAAGTAATTTCAAAAAAATAAAATCCCTTTGTAACAGATGAGTTTTTGTCCGAAATCGTGATACTTCGAAAGAGATTGTCCATTTTGTACATGAAATGCATCCAACTTTTGCCATAACCCTCTCAACTTTTTAACACATGCTATATGGGTGAAATGATGATACCATGCCAACTTTCAACCTTTTTAGAGTTTATTTGAAGTGATTTTAAATTTAGGGTCATTTTAGCTCAAAATAAATGATGAAATGCATGAAAAATAGCAAATGAAGTCAGCAAAGGGTTGAAAAGGGACAATGTGGCTTTGAATGGTGCATATTGAATACAGAAAAGTCTTGAGTTCAAATATGTTTCAAAAATTGAAATCCTTTTGTAACAGACGTGTTTTCGTCTGAAACCCTCATACTTCGAAAGAGATTTCCCATTTCGTAAACGAAGTGCATCCAGTTTTGGTCGTAACCCTCTCAACTTTTTAGCAAATGCTATGTGGATGAAGTGATGGTACCATGCCAAGTTTTGACCATTTCGGAGTTTATTTGTAGTGCTTTTTAATTCAGGGTCATTTTAGCTCAAAATAAATGTTGAAATGCATGAAAAAAAGCAAATGAAGTCAGAAAAGGGTTGAAAGGGATGGTGTGGCTTTGAATGGTGCATATTGAATGCAGAAAAATTCTTGAGTTCAAATATTTATAAAAAAATTGAAATCATTTTGTAAAACATATGTTTTCGTTCGATAAAAGTTATATAACTAAACTTGATATTATATACAATTCATGCAACTAAAATTATCAAAGTTATTTTTGTTAAAAAATTTAATAGCAAAAAGAATATTCATAAAGTATTTTTTGTTAACAACTTTAATATGCAAAGAAATAACATAAAAATAGCAAAAGTGAAAATAGATGCGCTTATAGGGAAATTCAACCTAAATTCAAAGTGCTAGTTAGGCGCCTAACTAGAATTTTGAATTTAGGTCGAATTTCCTGTATAAGGGCATCTATTTTCACTATGAGAGGAGCTCAACGTAGCAGCCGCGGCGGGGCTTATAAACAGGTTTGGGCAACCTTCGCTTGGCGAGGTGGGACTAAACTCCCACCACACCACTGTGCAAGGCCATTGGTCCTGGTTGGTGGCACCAACCGGGACTAAAAAGCTTTAATAACAAACAAAAATAATAGAAAAATGCCGCGTACTAGACAACCACGGCCTGCATCTGAAAATGGGCCAGGACACAGGCCCGCGGGCCCAGCAGGCCCAACATGGTAGAAGCAGAGTTTAGGCATATATATAGCCTGCTTTGGAGGGGAGCTCGACAGGTCATGTGCATCGGGCCTTATAAACATGTGCGGTCTCCCCTCGACTAGCGAGGTGGGACTAAACATTTGATACTGCTGCGTCAGGCCTTTGGTCCCGGTTGGTGGTAGCAATCGGGACTAAAGGCCCCCCTTTAGTCCCGGTTGCTGCCACCAACCGGGACCAAAGGTCCCTATTACCTGCCCTTTGGGCTGACGAAAAGGGACCACTGGTCCCGGTTCGTGGCACTAATCGGGACCAATGCCACCCTTTGGTCCCTTGTCGTGGCACCAACCGGGACCAAAGGCCTCTGCCACCCGCCCTGTGGGCTGCTGAAAACAGGGCTTTGGTCCCGGTTGGTGGCATGAACCGGGACCGACGGGGGGCATCGGTCCCGGTTGGTGTCACGAACCGAGACCGATGCTCCCTGTATATAAGCCCACACTTAGCAGTTTTCGACCCATATCGCTCCCCTGATGGCCAGATCCCACCCACGCCGTCAGGCTACCCGAATCTCGCGCGCTCTCCGTCGCTGTTGCCGCCCCCGGCCGCCGTCCCCGACCTCCTCGACCTTGCTCCAGCCGCCCCGCCACGTGCCGGCCGTCCCGCGTCTTCCGCCCCGCCCCGCTCCGGCCACTACTCCGCCCCGCTCCGGCCACATCCCCCCTCCCCTATAAGTGAGGATGATTTTTTGTTTTTTGTTCATATATATGTGTGTATGATGTTTTTTGTTCATATATATGTGTATGATGTTTTTTGTATGTGTTCATATATGTGTATGTATGTGTTCATATATGTGTATGTGTATGTATGTGTTCATATATGTGTATGTATGTGTTCATATATGTGTATGTGTATGTACGTTTTATTATATTAGCTTTAATTACATGTTATTTAATTATTATTTATATATGCTTGTCGTATCGCCGTATTGCAGTTTATAGAAATTGTCGTATCCCGTATCGCCGTACCCGGATCGTCGTATCGATGTTGCCGTATTGGTGATTCGTAGGTTACCGCCGCTGCGTGATGATATGTCCGTCCGGCATTGTTTTGTCCATAGAAAAAACTCCGGTAATTTTGACATGAGGGGGGACGTCGATCAACCCCCTTTCGGTCGACCAAACCCTAGAAGCGTTGCTGAGGCCACCCAATCCCAAAAAGCATTGTCGAGGCCACCCAAACCCTATAAGCGTCGAGGCCACCCAATCCCTAGAAGCATTGTCGAGGCCACCCCAAACCGTAGAAGCGTCGAGGCCACTAATATGATCCCTCGTCTATGTTTGCCACTAATTAATATATCCATCTGTCATGTTTGTATATTAATTGCCATCTTGTAATATTTGCAGAAACCAGGGATCCAACCATGGATCCAACCATGAAAAGAGACTTTGAAGGAGAAGAGTTGTTGGGGGACATGATCCGCGACAGCGGTAATATCTTCTCGTTAATCAATTTTGACATGGAAGAGCTAAGACATTATGATGACGGCTCCGGTCACCAAATGCTGGAGGAAGAAGGAGACCACGATGACGGCTCCGGTGAATGAGAGCCGGAGGAAGAAGGAGACCATGATGACGGCTCCGGTGACCGAACGGAGGGAGTTGTTGCAAAGTCGTCCGGCGAGGTATATATATTAAATAAGCCTGTGATGACTAATTGATGCATTAATTGTTTTGGTATGTACATATATTAACACTTATTTATTCTTTTATATAGCCCTCCGGATCGAGCCGAACTTCAGTAATGAGACGAGGACTGGAGAAAAGGATGGGCAAGGAAGCAAGGTTCACGATCACCTTAATCGCGAACGATGGCCAACCGATTGAACCAAAGAAGACCAAGGATGCTTTTTCTACTCAGTGTGGAGCTATTGTCAGGAACAGCATCCCGATCAGCATCTAGAGCTAGAATGAGCCGGCTAAGAACGCTAAGAACTATGACCCTCAAGTTTCTTATGTCACCGATAGATAGAAAGAAGATCTTTGGAAGGCCCTGAAGGCAAATTTCACCCTACCTCTAGAGGAGGATGAGAGTAATCCAGTTATAGAGACACTGGTTAGGTCGTGTGCTTTTCAGGAGGTGGAAGAATGAGTTGAAAGCTAAGTTTGCCGACCAAGAGAAGACTCCAGTATTCGTCGGCCGATATGCAGGGATAAGAGATCAATGGGACGCGTTTGTGGCCTACAAGACTTCTAAAAAGAGTAAGAAAATGTCAGCGATAAACAAGAAAAATGCTAAGAAGCACTATCACCATCACATGGGGTCAGGTGGCTACCTCTGAGCCCGGCCGTTGTGGGCCAAATGGGAGGATGACCTTCGAGCTAAAGATTTAGAACCAGAGACAGGGAACTGGCCAGACCGTTCAAGGACTTGGTTCTTCGGGGTTGGGGGAACTTTGGACCCTGAAAATAGGGAAGTGCGTTTGGACGGACGAGCAACTTGCAGTACCCGTCAGGAAGCTTAAGCAAGTTATCAAGGAAGCGCTAGAAGGGAGGTTCATCCCCAACAGAGAGAAGGACGAGCTGACTGAGGCCCTCGGGAATCCTGAGCACCCTAGACGAACACGAGGCACGCCAGGCTCCGTTTCGTGGAAGCTTGGGTTTCCCGGCACAGGCGGTTACAAAAGCCGGCAGAGGAAGAGGAAACAGGAGTTGAGCATTGTGCGGGAGCTCAATGCAAGACTACGAAGGCTAGAGGAAGAAGTTATGAGCCAGCGAGCTCCCGACCAACAACTAGATCAGGGGCACGAAGCTACCCTAGAAGCTACCCCACCATCTCAGCAGAGCAGCAGCATAGCTTCCGCGGAGCTCCTTCAGCGTCCTGGCTTCACGGCTCCTAGCTACCCCGTGGATGCTATCATAGATGGCCAAAATTGCGAGCTTATGACAAAATGCGTTAACCTCAGCTTCAAGGAGGCTGACGGCTTTGTTGCACCTCCTCGAACCAACGAAACTTTTCACCATGGTCAAATTCCACATGACTATATTGTTGTGCAAGTGAATGAAATAATGGGGGGATTTGAGGAGCTCCAGCTTGACCACCCCACAGGTTAAGGGGAGACTCAGCTGAGATTTGCTCTGAGGAGTACATGTCTATGGCGGAAGGAGCACATCAAGCTTCCGAACTGGACGCCTCCTCCTCCTCCGGCGAGTGATAAAGGCACTCTTCCTCCTCCTCCTCCTCCTCCGGTGAGGGATCAAGGCACTCCGCCTCCTCCTCCGGCGAGTGATGAAGGCACTCATCCTCCTCCTCCTCCTCCAGCGAGGGATCAAGGCACTCGTCCTCCTCCTTCACCTTGTCCGACGTGTGACGTCGACGATCGAGGAACTTCGCCTCCTCCTCCGCTTCCTCCGACGCTTTCGAGCAGTCTGCCTCCTCAGCAACGGCGGAAGACAGCTACCGCCGCTCCTTCTCCTCTGCATCCTCCTCCTCCGGCGTGTCGGAACACTCCGCCTCCTCCTCCGCCTCGTAGGCAACACCGGAAGAGAGACGCCGTCGCTCCAGCTGCTAGCAGTACAGCCAGTGGCGAGAGGCCATAAGAATACGGTCCTCAGTCTCTCAAGCCATTTGAAAAGTTGTCATACGAGAGGACCGCGGAGGAAACTGAGAAGATCTCTCAAGACCAAGTGAGGGCCCATTTTGCAAAGAAAGCTCCACCTCTGAAGCAGACGATAGATTCGCTGGCAGCAAAGTGCACCGTCGAGGCCCTGAAGCGACCACCACCGCCTCCGCTGGATACCAACTATGTCCGCGCTACTAAAAAGGCATATCAAAATGCGGTGCGGACGGGAACTACTTCGAGTGATAAGAGGTTAGCAAAACGAAGAAGTAGGAAAAAATTCCCCAGCTCGGCGAAGAGGCTAACCAATCGTGCCCCCCGCTGAACATGTCTACCGATATCGCCGCTGATCATCCGGGGATGGTGCCCGGTACCAATCCTGTTGATTACATGAGCGATGATGTACTGTTTGAGCCGTTGGAGGTGGACAATTTCAAATACCAGTACGGGGAGCCTCTCATCAAATATGGAAGTCCTCCTCTAGGAACGATGATGAGACAATTGCATAATTGGTACATGAAAACCTGTAGCGAGTCTCGGATTGATTGTTAATATTGACTATTAAAGAGAAGCACCACTTCTTTGGCCAGGAGGTGATTAATATTGAACTTGACGAGATTTTCTAGTTTTACAATCAAAAGGACATCGACATACAAATCATGACTTCCTACTGTCTATAAGTACTTCTGTAATTAAGTCTCTATATATAGCTCACCTCTTTCATTGCATGTATTTATATAATTATCCTCATCACTATATTAAGCAGATTGAAGATTGTCGAATGTAGAAAAGCGGAAATGTATGAAATTGGGTTCATTAACCCAAATATCATACATGAAGTGACGGTTCAAATTTATCCCAAACAAACCGAGGAGAACTTGCTAGAATCGATGCTTAAAAATCAAAACAAAGACAAAATACTCCTTCCTTACAACTTCAAGTGAGTGTTACTGTCTTGTGCATATTCAGGTTCTCCCTTATTACTCGAGGGTATAGTAATGTAATTGATGAGCTATGCATGTGTGCGCAGCCACCACTTTATTCTACTAGAGATTAAGCTTGAGCGGGTAGTAGTAACCGTATTAGACTCGAGACGAAATAAATTCGAGTTCTATGCGAACCTCACTGAAATGCTCTAAAGGTAAGTTCAATCGATCATTATCGCACCATATCGGCAACTTTGTTCATTTCCTGATATATATCAAGTAATTATTTTCTTTGTCTGGCAGGGTTTGGAAAGATTTCACCAAAATTGCTCTGGGACTGCCTACCGAGCTGCAATTTAGACACCCGAAAGTAAGTAATATATAATACCTAGTTCCGCCCATCTCCCATTGATTCTAGCTAGTTTCATCAATATATACCATTTAGCATGCTTGCTTATCAGTTTGATAGACCTCTATTTCTCGTATAGTGCTTCTTTTAGGAACAAGGGACTAGTTTTCGTGGATACTACGCTTGTGAATTCATCTACAATGCGATGAATCCTAATAAGCAGGGCTACACTGAAAAAGAATATGAAGTGCGTAAGCAAAATATTCACAATTTAATTTTATTACCATCATTTGTGTTGAGTTTCATTCATATACATCTATTGAGCCTCTTCTTCAATTAAGATGCGGCGGATGAAGGATGAACTCCTACCACAAGATCACATACGAGCAATTCAAGAGGAATTGGCGGGATTCTTTATTGACCACGTCATCAATAAAGCTGGAGAATACCATATGGAACTTGAATTTAGATGTTAGGGATTGTAACATAGGATAGATATACGAAAACTTGTTGTTTGACCAATCTCTTGGAGAAGGAGGAGGTCGATCACTTCTCTCTGTATATGTTCATGACGATCGTGTGTACTTAATGGTTTCCCTCATTTGCTTACTAACTAGCGTGTCGCGAGTTCTCTCTATACATATAGTACGTAGCTAGCTAACAAAATATATGAAACCCCTAAATTAACCCTCCAAAATCCTCTTTCAAAAAGAGACAGCTCCTAAGTTTCTGACGCGTGGACGCTCTTTGGTCCCGGTTGGTGTTACCAACCGGGACCAAAGGCCCTCCTGCCTGGGCTCGACGGAGCGGCCACATGTAGCCCCATCTGTTCCAGTCTGTAAGCGAACCGGGACTAAAGGTCATGGGCTTTAGTCCCGACAATTTAGTCCCGGGTCCAGAACCAGGACATATGGGCCTCTGGAACCGAGACAAATGGGCCTTTTTCCACTAGTGATTTCTTCTCTCTTGGTAATCTTACTAAATCCCAAGTGCCATTCTTTTCAAGTGATTCCATCTCATCATGCATAGGGTCATCCACTTATTACTATCACCAGAAATAATAGCCTCGGAATATGAAGAAGGATCAGCATTACCTTCAATTTCTTCTGTGACAGATAAAGCAAAAGAAACAATATTGCACTCCTCAAATAACCATTCAGGTGCATTAATACCCCGCCTAATACTGTCACGTGCAAGATTCCAACTGGGTGGAACAATAAGCTGATTTGGACAGACATGCTCATCATCAACGACGGGTTCACAAGGGAATCAAAATTTTCCTTATCAGAAGTATCACCTGAAATATCATGCTCCACCTGAACAGTAGGCTGATGAATAGTAGGCTGTTGTTCACTCCCAACAGGAACATAAGTAGATGGAACATCATGTGACATAGAAGATTCATTAAAGATAATGTTTCTGCTAATATTAACCTTCTATGTTTCATGATTCCACAATTTAAAACCTTTAACACCAGATTTATAACCAACAAAGATGCACTTAATAGCCCTAGGCTCCAACTTCCCATTATCAACATGAGCATAAGCAGTGCAACCAAAAACTCTCAACTGTGAATAATCAGCAGGTGAACCAGACCATACCTCAATTGGAGTTTTATTATTAAGAGGAATAGATGGTGAACGATTAATGAGATAACAAGCAGTGGAAGCGGCCGCAACCCAAAAACGCCTAAGCAAACCTGCATTGGATAACCTGCAACGGGCTTTGGAAATAATGGTCTGTTCATACGCTCAGCAAAACCGTTTTGTTGAGGAGTATAGGGAACGGTGTAGTGTCAAACAATGCCTTCAGACTTGCAATAGTTCTTAAATTTCTTAGAAAATAATTCCATACCATTATCACTGCGAAGTATTTTTACCTTCTTTTCAGTTTGTCTCTCAATCATAATCTCTTAAAAGCTGAGAATGCTTGACATTTAGGCTTCAAGAAATAAGACTAAACTTTTCTCAAATAATCATCAATAATAGTCAACATGTAACTAGCACCACCTAGTGACTTTCTACGAGATGGTCCCCATCAATTAGATTTCACATAATCAAGAATACCTTCAGTTGTATGACTCAAAGTGTTGAACTTCACCCTCTTGTGCTTGCCAAAGATACACTGCTCACAAAATTTAAATTTACCAGTTTCATATCCTTTAAGGAGACCTCTGTTTTGTAACTCTGCCAAACCAAGTTCACTCGTATGTCCAAGATGCATATGCCAAAGGTTAGCAGCATCACAATCAGAATTCTTTGAAATAACTGGAGTAGCATTACCTGAAATGGTAGAACCTCGAAGGTAATAAAGACCATTGGTCGAACATAAGTCACCTTTCATCACAGTAAGAGAGCCTTTGGTGACTTCCCATACACGATCTCCACCTAAATATTTGTACCCCTTTGCATCAAGGGCACTCACAGAGATAAGATTTCTCTTCATCTTTGTAATATACCGAACATCTGTCAAAGTTCTGATTGTACCATCAAACATCTTGATTCGAATGGAACCTATGTCTTCAATCTTGCATGGTGAATTATCAAAACCCAAAACGGAACCAGCGGAAGTAGTAGAATCAAAATTAGTAAACCAATCTCTATGCAGGCACATATGAAAAGTACACGCAGTGTCAAGTACCCACTCATGATTGGTCTCAGCACATCCAGCAATAACAACAAGAGCATCATCGGAACTGTCATCACGAGCGACATTAGCAGAATTTTCAGCTTATTTGTTACCTTTCGGTTTGTATGTACCATTTCTCTTTTCCTTGTTTTGCAACTTGAAACAGTCTGAGATGTCATGCCCGTCTCTCTTGCAATATATACAAGATTGCTTCTTGTCTCTGGATTGCGACCGGCCCCTCTAGCCATTCTTACTTTTTCTTCTGTTTCCATTATGTGAGTTCTTCTCATTTGTCCTTCCATGAAAAGATAATCCCTCGGCTTGAGATGAACTTGAACCATCATGAGGCACCATTAATTTCATCTTCTCATTAGAGTTCAAAGCTTCATAAACTTCATTAAGTGTGAGAGTATCACGGCTATATAATATGGTGTCTCAAAAATTGGTATAAGAACTTCGCAGTGAACAAAGTAACATTAAAGCAACTAGTAGAAAACGACCCATTTGTCCTGGTTCTAGAGGCCCATTAGTCCCTGTTCTGGAATCGGGACTAAAGGGTCAGGACTAAAGCCCTAAACCTTTAGTCTCGGTTCGCTTACGGACTGGGACAGAAGGGGCTCCATGTGGCCTCTATGGGGAGCCAAGGCAGGAGGACCTTTAGTCCCGGTTGGTAACACCAACCGGGACCAAAAGGCATCCACGCGTCAGCATCTGGCAGTTACTGGGGTTTTTGTTTTTTTGAAAGGGGGGGGGTTAGGGGTTTTGGAGGGTTAATTTAGGGATTGCATATTGTGTTAGCTAGCTAATTAATAGAGAGAAGTGTCCTCTCTTTCTCCGTGCTTGGTCGATGCTAGCTACTATAGAGAGAACTCAACATGCTAGCTAGTAAGCAAATGAAGGAACCATTAAGTACATAGGATAGTCATGAACATATAGAGAGAGCAGTGATCGACCTCTCTTTCTCCGAGAGATTGGTCGTACAACAAGTTTCCGTATATCTATCCGACGCTACTAGCTACATATATACAATATAAGATCTGTTACAATGCCTAACATCTAATGTCAAATTCCAGATGGTATTCTCTGGCTTTATTTATGATGTGGTCAAGAAAGAATCCCACCAATTATTCCTGAATTGCTCGTATGTGATCGTGTGGTAGGAGTTCATCCTGCATCCGCCACATCTAATTTGAAGAAGGGGATCAATACATATATATGAATGAAACTCAACACAAATCATTATAATAAAATAACATTTTGAATATTATTGCTTACGCACTTCATATTTTTTTTCAGAGTAGCCCCGATTAGGGGTCGTCGCGTTGTAGATGAACTCGCAAACGTAGTATCCACAAAAATCATTCCCGGATTCCTGCCACAAGCACTTTACGAGAAATAGAGTTCAATCAAACTGATAATCAAGAATGATAAATAGTATTGGTTAAACTAAAATCAATGGGATATGCGCGGAACTAGCTAGTAGTACTTACTTTCGGGTGTGTAAATCGCAGCTCCTTCGGCACTGCCGGAACAATTGCTGTGAACTCTTTCCAAACCCTGCCACACAAAGAAAAGAATTAGTTGATATCAGGAAATGAACAAACTTGCCGATATGATGCGATAATGATCGATTGAACTTACTTCTGGAGCATTTTAGTCATGTCCGCATAATCCTGGGGATCTTGTCGTTTCGAGTCTAAGACGGTTACTACTCCCCGCTCAACCTTAATCTCTAGCAGAATAAAGTGGAATCCGCGCACGCATGCATAACTCATCAATTACATTACTATAACCTCGAGTAATAAGAGAAACCAAATATGCACAAGACAGTAACACTCACTTGAAGTTGTAAGGAAAGAGTATTGTCTCTTTGTTTTGATTTGCAAGTAATGATTGTAGCAAGTTGTCCTCGGTTTCTGTGGCATTCTTTTGAACCGTATACTCATGTATGATATTTGGGTTAATGAACCCAATGTCATATATTTGTGCTTTCCTGCATTCGACAATCTTCAATCTGCATAATATAGTGGGGATAATTATATATACATGCAATGAAAGAGCTGAGCTATATATAGAGACTTAATTATAGAAGTAGTACTTATAGAAAGTAGCAAGTCACAAGTACTTAGAGACAATAGCAAGTCACGATTGTTTTGTCGATGAGCTTTTGATTGTATAACTGGAATAATACTTCAAATTCAATAGACAACTGCTCCATTCCAACGAGGTCGTGCTCCTCTTTAATTCTCATCGTCACAGTACCCGGCCCTGATTGACGGCAGGTTTCCAGGTACCAATCATGGAATTTTCGCATCATCGTTGTTAGAGGATGATCATCAGGTTTGACTAGAGGCTGCCCGTACCGGTATCTGAAATCGTCCACCTCCAACGGCTCAAACAGTACATCATCGCTCATGTAATCAGCAGGATTGGTACCGGGCACCATACCCGGATGATCAGCGGCAATATCAGTAGACACCTTTAGCGGGGGGCACGATTGGTTCTCCTGTTCGCCGAGCTGGGGATTTTTTTTCCACTTCTTCGTTGTGCTAACCTCTCATCACTGGAAGTAGTTCCCGTATGCACCGCATTCTTATATGCCTTTTTAGTAGCGCGGACATAGTTGGTATCCAACAGAGGCGGTGGTGGTCGCTTCAGGGCCTCGACAATGCGCTTCGATGCCACCAGATCTATCGTCTGCTTCGGAGGTGGACCTTTCTTTGCAAAATGGGCCATCACTTCGTCTTGAGAGATCTTTGCGGTTTCCTCCACGGTCCTCTCATATGGCAACTTTTCCAATGGCTTGAGAGACTTAGGACCGTATTCGTATGGCCTCCCGCCACTGGTTGTACTACTAGCAGCCGGAGAGACAATGTCTCTCTTCCGTCGTTGCTTACGAGGCGAAGAAGGAGGTGGAGTGATCCGACGCGCCGGAGGAGGAGGAGCGGTAGCGGCTGTCTTCCGCCGTTGCTGAGGAGGCGACAGAGGAGGCGGACTGCTTGAACGCGCCGGAGGAGGCGGAGGAGGAGGTGAAGTGCCTTGATTGCCGACGTCACACGCCGGACGAGGTGAAGGAGGAGGCGGAGTGCCTTGATCCCTCGCCGGAGGAGGAAGAGGAGGATGAGTGCCTTCATCACTCGCCAAAGGAGGATGAGTGCCTTCATCACTCGCCGGAGGAGGAGGAGGAGGCGGAGGCATCCAATTCGGAAGCTTGATGTCCTCCTTCCGCCATAGACATGTACTCCTTAGAGCAAATCTCAGCTGAGTCTCCCCTTCACCTGTAGGGTGGTCAAGCTCGAGCTCCTCAAATTCCCCCATTATTTCATCCACTTGCACGACAGCATAGCCATGTGGAATCTGACCGAGGTGAAAAGTTCCGTCGGTTCGAGGAGGTGTAACAAAGCCGTCAGCCGCCTTGAGGGTGAGGTTCACGCATTTCGTCATAAGCTCGCATGTTGGCCAGCTGTGATAGCATCCACAGGGTAGCTAGGAGCCATGAAGTCAGGCTACTGAAGGAGCTCTATGGAAGCCACGCTACTTCTCCGTTGAGATGGCGGGGTAGCTTCTGGGGTAGCTTCGTGCCCCTGAACAAGCTGCTGGTTGGGAGCTTGCTGGCTCATAACTTCTTCCTCTAGCCCTCGTACTCTTGCATTGAGCTCCTGCACAACACTCAGCTCATGTTTCCTCTTCCTCTCCCGGCTTTTGTAACCGCCTGCGCCGGGAAACCCAAGCTGCCACGAGACGGAGCTTGGCCTGCCTCGTGTTCGTCTAGGGTGCTCAGGATTCTCGAGGGCCTCAGTCAGCTCATCCTTCTCTCTGTCGGGAATGAACCTCCCTTCTAGCGCTTCCTTGATAACTTGCTTAAGATTCCTCACGGGTATTGCAAGTTGCTCGTCCGTCCAAACGCACTTCCCTGTTTCAGGGTCCAATGTTCCCCCAACCCCGAAGAACCAAGTCCTTGAACGGTCTAGCCAGTTCGCTGTCTCCAGTTCGACCCCTTTAGCTCGCAGGTCATCCTACCATTTGGCCCACAACGGCCGGGCTCTGAGGTAGCCACCTAACCCCATGTGATGGTGATACAGGTTCTTTTCAGCATTTTTCTTGTTTATCGCTGACATTTTCTTACTCTGTTCAGAAGTCTTGTAGGCCACGAACGCGTCCCATTGATCTCTTCTTCCCGCATATCGGCCGATGAATACTAGAGTCTTCTCTTGGTCGACAAACTTAGCTTTCTACTCATTCTTCCACCTCCTGAAAAGATCTGCCATCTTCTTAAGAGCACACGACCTCACCAATGGCTCTATAACTGGATTACCCTCATCCTCCTCTGGCGGTAGGGTGAAATTTTCCTTCAGGTCCTTCCAAAGATCTTCTTTCTGTCTATCGGTGACATAAGAAACTTGAGGGTCGTAGTTCTTAGCGTTTTAGCCGGCTCATTCCATTGCTGGATGCTGATCGGGATGTTGTCCCTGACAATAGCTCCACACTGAGCAGAAAATGCATCCTTGGTCTTCTTCGGTTCAATCGGTTCGCCATCGTTCGCGATTAAGGTAATCGTGAACTTTTCATCAGCGCGCAACCTTTTGTTCGGGCCTCGTCTCATTACCGAAGTTTTCATTGATTCGGAGGGCTATAAAAGAAGAAACAAGCTGAGTTACTATATGTACATACCAAAACAATTAATGCATCAATTAGTCAGCACATGCTTAATTAATATATATACCGCGCCGAACGACTTTGCAACAGCTCCCTCCGTTCGGTCACCGGAGCCGTCATCATGATCTCCTTCTTCCTCCGGCTCTCGGTCACCGGAGCCGTCATCATGGTCTCCTTCTTCCTCAGGCATACGGTGACCGGAGCCGTCATCATCATGTCCTAGCTCTTCTGTGTCAAAACTGATTAACGAGAAGATATCACCGCCATCGCGGATCATGTCCCCCAACAACGCTTCTCCTTCAAAGTCTCTGTTCATGGTTGGATCCATGGTTGGATCCATGGTTTCTGCAAATATTACAACATGGCAATTAATATAAAAACATGAGAGATGGATATATTAATTAGTGGCAAACATAGACAAGGGATCATATTAGTGGCCTCGACGCTTCTATGGTTTGGGGTGGCCTCGACAACGCTTCTAGGGATTGGGTGGCCTCGATGCTTCTAGGGTTTGGGTGGCCTCGGCAAAGCTTTTAGGGATTGGGTGTGTTGGGGAACGTTGCATGGGAAACAAAAAATTTCCTATGCACACGCAGATCTATCCATGGTGATGAGCATCTACGAGAGGGAGAGTGGATCTATGTACCCTTATAGATCGCTAAGCGGGAAGCGTTAAGAAACGCGGTTGGTGTAGTCGAACGTCTTCGCGATCCAAATCACCGTGCATCACGTGATCCAATAACGATCCGTCCCGCAATCCAATCACGATCCATCCCGCGAACTTGATCACGATCCGTCCCATGAACTTGATCACGATCCTTTCAATCTAGCGCCGAACGGACGGCACCTCCACGTTAAGCACACGTACAGCTTGATGATGATCTCCGCCGTCTTGATCCAGAAAGAAGGAGCAGAGAGGAAGAAGATTTATCCGGCAGCGTGACGGCGCTCCGACGATGGTGGTGGAGCTATTCCGGCAGGGCTTCGCCTAAGCACTGCAGAAATCCGATCTAGAGGAGAAACTATGCACTGGAGAAACGGGTAGCACGTGGCTAAAAATTATGTGCAAAACCCCTAAAACCACCAGTATATATAGGAGGAAGAGAGGAGGAGGCTTGGCCCAAGGGCCAAGACACAAGGAGTCGGCCAAACCAGGTTGTGGAGGTGGAATCCACCTCCAATCCTAGTAGGACTAGGATTCACCCAATTTTTGCCTTTTTCCACCTTTTCTCTTTGGATTTTCTTCTCTAGCCCCATGGGCCTTGTGTGGGGTTTTCCACCAGCCCACTAAGGGCTGGTATTCACTCTCCCACAGCCCATGAAGCCTCTTGGGTCGAAATACCCCTCCCGGAGGTCTCCCGGTACACTGCCGACACTCCCGGTAGACTACCGATGAGCCCGAAACTTTTCCGGCGACCAAAACAGGACTTCCTATATATGAATCTTTACCTTTGGACCATTTCGGAGCTCTTCGTGATGTCCGAGATCTCATCCGGGACTCCGAACAACCTTAGTTCACCACCATACATAACTCTATACTACCGAAACGTCACCAATCCTTAAGTGCGCAGACCCTGTGGGTTCGAGAACTATGTAGACATGACCGAGACACCTCTACGGTCAATAACAAATAGCGGGACCTGGATGCCCATATTGGTTCCTACATATTCTACAAAGATCTTTATCGATCGAACCTCTATGTCAAGGATTCAGTTAATCACGTATGATGTTCCATTTGTTCTTCGGTATGTTACTTGCCCGAGATTCGATCGTCGGTATCTCCATACCTATTTCAACCTCGTTATCAGCAAGTCTCTTTACTCATTCCATAATACAAGATCCCGTGACTAACACTTAGTCACATTGCTTGCAAGGCTAATTGTGATGTTGTATTACCGAGTGGGCCCTGAGATACCTCTCCGTCACACGGAGTAACAAATTCCAGTCTTGATCCATGCCAACTCAACAGACACCCTCGGAGATACCTGTAGAGCACCTTTATAGTCACCCAGTTACGTTGCGATGTTTGATACACACAAGGCACTCCTCCGGTATCCGTGATTTGCATGATCTCATGGTCATAGGAACATATACTTGACATGCAGAAAACAGTAGCAATAAACTGACACGATCATATGCTATGTTTGTAGTTTGGGTCTTGTCCATCACATCATTCTCCTAATGGTGTGATCCCGTTATCAAATGACATCACCTGTCAATGGCTAGGAAACCTTGACCATCTTTGATCAACGAGCTAGTTCACTAGAGGCATACTAGGGACAAAGTGTTGTCTATTTACCCACGCATGTAATGTGTTTCCAATTAATACAATTATAGCATGGATAATAAACGATTATCATGAACAAGGAAATATAATAATAAACACTTTATTTATTGCTTCTAGGGCATATTTCCAATAGGGTGGCCTCCACAACGCTTCTAGGGTTTGGTCGGGCGAGAGGGGTTTGATCGAAGTTGCCGGAGATTTCTTCTAGTGGTTTGGGTGGCCTCGAGAGTTTGTCGGGTAGGGGCGAGAGGGGGTAGGAGATCGACAATGCTTTTTGAGTCCCGGTTTAGGCGGACATGAGAGTTGGTCGGGCGAGAGGGGGTTGATCGACGTCGCCCCTCAACTGCAGGCTTACGGGTCTGATCGCACACTCCTCTGCCTGTGGGCCTACAGGACCTTCTGCGGGCCTGAATCCTGGCCCAACTAGCTGGTTGGGTTTCTAGTCGTATTCAGGCCGTGTTGGCCGAGTAGGCAGTATTTTTTTACATTTTTTCCTATTTCTTGTTTTTTTTTGCTTTATTTATTTTCTTTTGTTTCTACTTATAGTTTTTCAGTGATTCTTTTTTGCTTTTAGGTCACAAAAATTACAAACTTTCTATTAGTGCCATTAGTTTTCAAATTTGAATAGTTTAAATTTGAATTCTTTGAAATTTGTGTGAATCACTAGTTTGTGAATAACTTTATTATAAAAATAGATTTTTGAGTGATTCTTTTTCCTCCTATTTAATATTGCTTTGTTTTAACATTATATTCAATTTGGTATTTTTTTAGGTAATTTTAAACGGTTGTATAAATCAAAAACAAATTTTTTTATTTTAGTTGCATAAATTTTATATAATTTTAGTTTCAAAAATACTAGAGGTTTATAAAAGCTTTTAGAGTTTCTTTTTGCTATTAGAGCTTTATAAAAGCTTTTTAGTTGATTCTTTTTGCTATTGAAGAATATTATAGTTCATAAAATAATATTTAAATTGATTATTTTTAGTTCATTCTTTTTGCTATTAGGGTTTCATAAAAGTTTCTTAGTTGATTCTTTTTGCTATTAGTTCATTCTTTGAGCTAAATGACAAATGAAGAGCACTACAAATGAACTCTGAAGAGGTTAAAAGTTGCATATGGTATCATCATTTCACCCACATAGAATGTGCTAAAAAGTTGAGAGGGTTACGGCAAAAGATGGATGCACTTCATGAACAAAATGGACAATCTCTTTCAAAGTGCAAGGATTCAAACGAAAAACTCATCTGTTACAAACGGATTTCATTTTCTTGAACTTATAAGAACTCCATACTTTTTGTGTGTTCAAAATGCACCATTCAAAGCCACATCATCAATTTTCAACCCTTTCTGACTTCATTTGTTATTTTTCATGCAGTTATTGATTTTTTGAGCTAAATGACACTGAAATTGAAAAGCACTACAAATGAACTCTGAAAAGGTTGAAAGTTGGCATGGTATTATCATTTCACCCACATAACGTAATGCACCACATACCGGGCATGCGTTCCATTTCTCGTACTCACTGCGGTAGAGGATGCAGTCATTAGGGCATGCATGTATCTTCTATACCTCCAATCTTACAAGGCATACAACCTTCTTTGGTGCGTACGTACTGTCGGGTAATTCGTTATCCTTTGGAAGCTTCTTCTTAAATATTTTCAGTAGCTTCTTAAATCCTTTGTCAGGTACACCATTCTTTGCCTTCCACTATAGCAATTCCAGTGTGGTACCGAGCTTTGTGTTGCCATCTTCGCAATTGCGGTACAACCCTTTTTTGTGATCCTCTAAAATGCGATCGAACTTCAGCTTCTCCTTTTCACTTTCGCACTGTCTCTTTGCATCAACAATGACCCAGCGAAGATCATCATCAGGCACATCATCTGGTTCCTCTTGATCTTAAGCTTCCCCGGTTGCAGCATCACCGTATTCGGAGGTCACATAGTTGTCATCATCCTCTTCTTCGTCGTCGTCTTCCATCATAACCCCTATTTATCCGTGCTTGGTCCAAACATTATAGTGTGGCATGAAATCCTTCACAAACAGGTGGCTGTGAAGGATTTTCTGGTCAGAGTAAGACTTCAAAATCCCACATGTAGGGCATGGACAACACATAAAACCATTCTTCTTGTTTTCCTTGGCCACTTCGAGAAAATAATGCACCCCCTTAATGTACTCGTCGGTGCGTCTGTTACCGTACATCCATTGCCGGTTCATCTGCGTGCATTATATATAATTAAGTGTGTCAAAAACCATTACAGTGTTGGGAATATGCCCTAGAGGCAATAATAAATTAGTTATTATCATATTTCCTTGTTCATGATAATCGTTTATTATCCATGCTATAATTGTATTGATCAGAGACTTAGATGCATGTGCGGATACATAGACAAAACCATGTCCCTAGTATGCCTCTAATAGACTAGCTCGTTGATCAAAGACGGTTAAGGTTTCCTAGCCATGGACATGAGATGTCATTTGATAATGGTATCACATCATTAGGAGAATGGTGTGATGGACAAGACCCAAACTACAAACGTAGCATATGATCGTGTCAGTTTATTGCTACTGTTTTCTGCATGCCAAGTATAAGTTCCTATGACCATGAGATCATGCAACCCACTGATACTGGAGGAGTGCCTTGTGTGTATCAAACGTCGCAACATAAATGGGTGACTATAAAGGTACTCTACAGGTATCTCCGAAGGTGTCTGTTGAGTTGGCATGGATCAAGACTGGGATTTGTTACTCCGTGTGACGGAGAGGTATCTCAGGGCCCACTCGATAACACAACATCACAACAAGCCTTGTATTACGGAACGAGTAAAGAGACTTGCCGGTAACGAGGTTGAACTAGGTATGGAGATACCGACGATCGAATCTCGGGCAAGTAACATACCGAAGAACAAAGGGAACATCTTACGGGATAAACAGAATCCTTGACATAGAGGTTCGACCGATAAAGATCTTCGTAGAATATGTAGGAACCAATATGGGCATCCAGGTCCCTCCATTGTTTTTTGACCGTAGAGGTGTCTCGGTCATGTCTACATAGTTCTCAAACCCGCAGGGTCTACACACTTAAGGTTTGATGATGTTTCGATAGTATAGAGTTATGTATGATGGTGATCAAAGGTTGTTAGGAGTCCCGAATGACATCCCAGACGTCACAAAGAGCTCCGGAATGGTCCAGAGGTAAATATAGATATATAGGAAGTCCTATTTTGGTCGCCGGAAAAGTTTTGGGCTCATCGGTAATGTACCGGGAGTGTCGGTAGTGTACCGGGAGACCATCGGGAGGGGTATTTCGACCCAAGAGGCTTCATGGGCTGTGGGATAATAAATACCAGCCTTTTGTGGGCTGGTGGAAGTCCCACACAAAGCCCATGTGGTTAGGGAAGAAAAGCCCAAAGATGAAAGGTGGAAAAAGGCAAAAAGGCAAAAAAGGAAGAGTCCTAATCCTACTAGGATTGAAGGAGGAGGAGGACACTCCTCCCTAGCTTCGGCCGAAGCCTCCTAGTAGGATTTGCCCTTGAGCCAAGCCTCCTCTCTTCCTCTTATATATACTAGAGGTTTTAGGGTTTTGGCACAGAATTTTTAACCACGTGCTGCCCGTTCCTCTAGTGCATAGTTTCTCCTCTAGATCGGATTTCTGCAGTGCTTAGGCGAAGCCCTGCCGGAATTGCTCCACCACCATCATCACCGCGGTACCGTCATGCTGTCGGCGAACTCATCTACCTCTCCGCTCCCTCTTGCTGGATCAAGAAGGCGGAGATCGTCATCGAGCTGTACGTGTGCTGAACGCGGAGGTGTCATCCGTTCGGTGCTAGATCGGAAGGACCATGATCAAGATCGCGAGATGGATCATAATGAGTTCGCGGGACGGATCGTGATGAGTTCGCGGGACAGATCGTGATTGGATCTCGGGAAGGATCGTGATGAGTTCACGGGACGGATCGTGATTGGATCGCGGGACGGATCATGATGAGATCGCGGGACGCTCGGCGATTTGGATCGTGAAGACGTTCAACAACACCAACCGCGTTTCTTAACACTTCCCGCTTAGCGATCTACAAGGGTATGTAAATCCACTCTCCGTCTCATAGATGCTCATCACCATTGATAGATCTTGCGTGTGCGTATGAATTTTTTTCTTTCCCATGTGATGTTCCCCAACAGTGGCACATGAGCTAGGTCTATGTGTAGATGAGATCTCGAGTAGAACACAAAGAGTTTGTGGGCGTTGATTCTTAGATTGCTTCCTCCCTTGCTCGTGTTTTGGTTCAGCGGGATTGTGAGACGAAGCGGCCCGGACCAACATTACTCGTATTCTTACGAGAGACCGGTTCCCTCAACCGCAACTTGTTGCATAGATGGATTGCGGGTGTCAGTTTCTCTCACTTTAGTTGGATCGGATTCAACAAAGGCGGTCCTTGAGAAGGTTGAAAAGCAACTAGTGTATCACCATTGTGGTTTTTGCGTAGATGAGAATTGTTCTTGGTAGATACCCGTAGCAGCCACGTAAAACATGCAACAACAATTAGAGGACTTCTAA
The DNA here is from genome assembly GCA_022496015.1 of Hordeum marinum. Classification (NCBI taxonomy): domain Eukaryota; kingdom Viridiplantae; phylum Streptophyta; class Magnoliopsida; order Poales; family Poaceae; genus Hordeum; species Hordeum marinum. The sequence continues at coordinate 450,057,349 of CM039672.1, read as the reverse complement.
CTTGTTTTTGCAGGGTATGTTGTGATGTGATATGGCCAATAACATGATGTGATATATGTGATGTATGAGATGATCATGTGATGTATAGATTATTACGACTTGCATGTCGCTGAGTACAGCAACCGTCAGGAGCCATAGGGTTGTCTTTAATTATTGTATGACCCGCATGTCAATCATTAAGCGCTATGTAATGCTTTAATTTATCGCTAAACAGTAGCAATAGTAGTAGAAGCATGTTGGGCGCAACAACCCCGATGACGACACGTTGATGGAGATCAAGATGATGGAGATCATGCCGGTGCTTTCAAGATGGAGATCAAAAGCACAAGTTTATGGCCATATCATGTCACTTATAGTTTGCATGTGATGTTAATCCTTTTATGCACCTTTTTTGCTTAGCACGACGGTAGCATTATAAGGTGATCCCTCACTTAAATTTCAAGATGAATTGTGTTCTCCCCGAGTGTGCACCGTTGCAAAAGTTCGTCGTGTTGAGACACCACGTGATGATCGGGTGTGATAGACTCTATGTTCACATGCAACAGGTGCAAGCCAGTGTTGCACATGCAGAACACTCGGGTTAAACTTGACGAGCCTAGCATGTACAGACATGGCCTCGGAACACAAGAGACCGAAAGGTCAAACATGAGTCATATAGTAGATATGATCAACATGATGATGTTCACCATTGAAACCACCTCAACTCATGTGATGATCGGACTTCAGTTGGTGAATTTGGATCATGTATCACTTGAATGACTGGATGGATGTCAATTTGAGTGGGAGTTCTTAAGTAATATGATTAGTTAACCTCATTATCATGAACATAGTCAGTAGTGTCTTTGCAAACTGTGTTGTAGATTACTAGCTCACACTGTAGCTCCCTTGAATTTTCATATGTTCCTAGAGAAATAGGGTTGAAAGATGATGGTAGCAATTATTGCGGACTGGCTCCGTGATCTGAGGATTGTCCTCATTGCTGCACAGAAGGCTTATGTCCTTAATGCACCGCTCGGTGTGCCAACCCCTCTAGCGTTGTTTGTAGATTTTGTGAACATCTGACAGGCACGTTCTGATAAATACTTGATAGTTTAGTGCGTCATGCATTACGGCTTAGAATTGAGGCTCCGAAATGTTTTGAACGTCACAGAACATATGAGATGTTCTAAGAGCTGAAATTAGGATCTCAGGCTCATGCCCGTGTTGCGAGATATGAGATCTCCAACAAGATACTTTGCCTGTAATATGAAAGAGAATAGCTCAATCGTTGAGCATGTGCTCAGATTGTTTGGGTCCTACAATCGCTTGAGTCGAGTGGGAGTTGATCTTCCAGATAAGATAGTGATTGATATAGTTCTCCAAGTCACTGTCACTAAGCTACTAGAACTTGGTTATGAACTATAACATGCCAGGGATAGAAATAATGATCCCTAAGCTGTTCGCGATGTTTGACACCGCAAAGGTAGAAATCAAGAAGGAGCGTCAAGTGTTGATGGTTAGTCAAACCACTAGTTTCGAGAAGGGAAGGAGCAAGGAGGGAAAACTTCATGGATAGCAAGTCAGTTGCTGCTCTAGTGAAGCAACCCAAAGTTGAACCCAAACCCGAGAGTAAGTGCTTCGATTATGAGGAGAGCGGTCACTGAAGCGGAACAACCCTAGATACTTGGTAGATAAGAAGGCTGGCAACGTCGACAAAAGTATATTTGATATACGTGTTATTTATGTGTACCTTGCAAGTACTCCTAGTAGCACCTGGGTATTGGATACTGGTTCGGTTGCTAAATGTTAGTAACTCGAAATACAGGCTATGGATTAAACGGAGCACTGGCTAAGGGTGAGGTGACGATGTGTGTTGGAAATGTTTCCAAGGTTGATGTGATCAACATCGCACGCTCTCTTTACCTTCGGGATTAGTGATGAACCTAAATAAATGTTATTTGGTGTTTTGCATTGAGCATGAACGTGATTAGATCGTGTTTATTGCAACATGATTATTCATTTAAGTTAAAGAATAATGGTTATTATGTTTACATGAATAATACCTTCAATGGTCATGCACCCAGTGAGAATGGTTTGTTGAATATTGATCATAGTAATGCACATGTTCATGACATTGATGCCAAAAGATACAAAGTTAATAATTATAGTACCACATACTTGTGGCACTGCCGCTAAATGTCATATTGGTATAAAGTGCATGAAGAAACTCCATGCTGATGGATCTTTGGACTCATTCGATTTTGAATCGGTTGAGACATGCGAACCATGCCTCTTGGGCAAGATGACTAAGGACCCTGTTTTCTGGTTTGATGGAGAGGGCAAGTGATTTATTGGAAATGATACATGTTGATGTATGCAATCCAATGAGTCTTGTAGCATGCGGTGGATATCGTAATTTTCTTACCTTCACTAATGATTTGAGTAGATAATAGTGTATATTTACCTAATGAAACACATGTATGAATCGTTTGAAAAAGTTCAAGCAAATTCAGAGTGAAGTTTAAGATCATCGTGACAAGAAGATAAAATGTCCGTGATATGATCGTGGAGGTGAATATCTAAGTTACGAGTTTGGTATACAACTTAGGACAATGTGAAAGTTGTTTCACAACTCACGCCACCTGGAAGAGCATAGTGTGATGGTGTGTCCGAACGTCATAGTCGTGCTCTATTGGATATGGTGCGAATTATGATGTCTCTTATCCTTTTACCACTATCGTTTTGGGGTTATGCATTAGAGACAACTACATTCACTTTAGATAGGGGACCATCTAAATCCGTTGAGATGACACCGTGTGAATTATGGTTTGATAGAAACCTAAGCTGTCATTTCTAAATGTTTCGGGCTGCAACACTTATGTGAAAAAGGGTTTTCACCTAATGAGCTCGAACCCAAAGCGGACAAATGCATCTTCATAGAATACCCTAAAGACAGTTAGGTAAACCTTCTATCTTAGATCCAAGCATAAAATGTTTGTTCCTAAAACTGGGTCCTTTCTCGAGAAAGAGTTTCTCTCGAAAGAATTGAGTGGGAGGAAGATGGAACTTGATGAGGTTGTTGAACCATTGTTTAACCAGAGAGTAGCACAGCGCAGGAAGATGTTTCTGTGAAGCCTACGTTAGTTGAAAAGGAAGTTAATGATGATGATCATGAAGCTTCGGATCAAGTTACTATCGAACCTCGTAGGTCGACAAGGACGTGTACTGCTCCTGAGCGGTACGACAACCCTGTCTTGGAGGTCATGTTGTTGGACAACGATGAACCTACGAGCTATGGAGAAGCGATGATGGGCCCAGATTATGACAAATGGTTAGAGGCCATGAAATCCGAGAAAGGATCCATATATGAAAACCGAGTATAGACTTTGGTAGACTTTCTCGTTGGACGGCAGGTCGTTGAGTACAAATGGATCTTTATAATGAAGACAAACGCTGATGGTGAATGTCACCATTTATAAAGCTCGACTTGTCGCAAACAAGTTTTCGGCAAGTTCAAGGAGTTAACTACGATGAGACTTTCTCACTCGTAGCGATGCTCAAGTCTATTTGAATTATGATAGCAGTTACTACATTTTTCAATTATGAAATCTGGCAGATGGATGCCAAAACATCGTTTCCTTCCTTAAGGAAAGGTTGTATGAGATACAACCAGAAGGTTTTGTCAGTCCTAAGGATGCTAAAAGGTGAGCAAGCTTCAGTGATCCTTCTATGGACTGAAGCAAGCATCTCGGAGTTGGAATATACACTTTGATAAGGTGATCAAATTTTTTAAATCTATACAAAAGTTTATGAGAAACTTGTATTTGCAATAAAGTGAGTGGGAGCACTATAGAGTTTCTGATAAGTATATGTGGATGACATATTGCTATTCGGAAATGATGTAGAATTTCTGGAGAGCATAAACGGTTGTTTGAAAAGAGTTTTTCAAAGGAAGACCTGGATAAAGCTACCTAATTGTTGAACATCAAGATCTATAGAGATAGATCAAGATGCTGGATGAGACTTTCAATGAGTACATACCTTGACAAGATTTTGAAAGAGTTCAAAATGGATTAGTCAGAGAAAGAGTTCTCGCCTGAATTGTAAGGTGTGAAGTTGAGTGAGACTCAAAGCTCGACAACGGCAGAAGAAAGAGAAAGGACGAACGTCGTCCCCTATGCCTTAGCCATAGGCTCTATATTATGCCATGCTATGTATCGCACCTGGTGTGTGCCTTGCCATGAGTCAGTCAAGGGATACAAAAGTAATCCAGGAGTGGATCACTGGACAGCGGTCAAGATTATCCTTAGTGACTAAAAGACTAAGGAGATGTTTCTCGATTATGGAGGTGATAAAGAGTTCGTCGTAAAGAGTTACATCGATGCAAGCTTTAACACCAATCCAGATGACTCGTAGTAGCAATCTGGATACGTATAGTGGAGCAGCCATTTGGAATAGTACCAAGTGGAGTGTGGTAGCAGTATTTACGGTTTGACATTGAGATTTTCAAAGTACACTCAAATTTGAATGTCATAGACCCGTTGACTATAAGACCTCTCTCACATGCAAAGCATGATCGAGCCCGAGAACTCATTGGGTGTTAGATTCATAACAATGTGTATCACACGGTGATGTGAACTAGATTATTGACTTTAGTGCAAGTGGGAGACTGTTGGAAATATGTCCTAGAGGCAATAATAATTAGTTATTATCATATTTCCTTGTTCATGATAATCGTTTATTATCCATGCTATAATTGTATTGATCGGAGACTTAGATGCATGTGTGGATACATAGACAAAACCATGTCCCTAGTATGCCTCTAATAGACTAGCTCGTTGATCAAAGATGGTTAAGGTTTCCTAGCCATGGACATGAGATGTCATTTGATAACGGGATCACATCATTAGGAGAATGGTGTGATGGACAAGACCCAAACTACAAACGTAGCATATGAGATCATGCAACCCACTGACACCGGAGGAGTGCCTTGTGTGTATCAAACGTCGCAACGTAACTGGGTGACTATAAAGGTACTCTACAGGTATCTTCGAGGGTGTCTGTTGAGTTAGCATGGATCAAGACTGGGATTTGTTACTCCGTGTGACACAGAGGTATCCTAGGGCCCACTCGGTAATACAACATCACAACAAGCCTTGCAAGCAATGTGACTAAGTGTTAGTCACGGGATCTTGTATTATGGAACGAGTAAATAGACTTGCCGGTAATGAGGTTGAACTAGGTATGGAGATACCGACGATCGAATCTCGGGCAAGTAACATACCGAAGAACAAAGGGAACATCTTACGGGATTACTGAATCCTTGACATAGAGGTTCGACCGATAAAGATCTTCATAGAATATGTAGGAACCAATATGGGCATCCAGGTCCCGCTATTGGTTATTGACCGTAGAGGTCTCTCGGTCATGTCTACATAGTTCTCGAACCCACAGGGTCTGCACACTTAAGGTTTGGTGACGTTTCGGTAGTATAGAGTTATGTATGGTGGTGACCGAAGGTTATTCGGAGTCCCGGATGAGATCCTGGACGTCATAAGGATCTCCGGAATGGTCCGGAGGTAAAGATTGATATATAGGAAGTCCTATTTTGGTCGCCAGAAAAGTTTTGGGTTCATCGATAATGTACCGGGAGTGCCGGTAGTGTACCGGGAGACCATCGGGAGGGGTATTTCGACCCAAGAGGCTTCATGGGCTGTGGGATAATAAATACCGGACTTTTGTGGTCTGGTGGAAGTCCCATACAAAGCCCACGCAGTTAGGAAAGAAAAGCCCAAAGATAAAAGGTGGAAAAAAAGGCAAAAAGGCAAAAAAAAAAAAGGAAGAGTCCTAATCCTACTAGGATTGAAGGAGGAGGAGGACTCTCCTCCCAAGCTTCGGCCGAAGCCTCCTAGTAGGATTTGCCCTTTTGCCAAGCCTCCTCTCTTCCTCTTATATATACTAGAGGTTTTAGGGTTTTGGCATAGAATTTTTAGCCACGTGCTGCCCGTTCCTCCAGTGCATAGTTTCTCCTCTAGATCGGATTTCTGCAGTGCTTAGGCGAAGCCCTGCCGGAATTGCTCCACCACCATCACCGCGGCGTCGTCACGCTGCCAGTGAACTCATCTACCTCTCCGCTTCCTCTTGCTGGATCAAGAAGGCGGAGATCGTCATCGAGCTGTACGTGTGCTGAACGCGAAGGTGTCGTCCGTTCGGCTCTAGATCGGAAGGACCGTGATCAAGATCGCGAGACGGATCGTGACGAGTTCGCGGGATGGATCGTGATGAGTTCGCGGGACGGATCATGACTGGACCGCGGGACGGATCATGATTGGACCGCGGGACGGATCGTGATGAGTTCGCAGGACGGATCGTGATTGGATCGCGAGACGGATCGTGATGAGATCGCGGGACGCTCGGCGATTTGGATCGCGAAGACGTTCGACTACACCAACCGCGTTTCTTAACGCTTCCCGCTTAGCGATCTACAAGGGTATGTAGATCCACTCTTCCTCTCGTAGATGCTCATCACCATGGATATATCTTGCGTGTGCATAGCAATTTTTTTGTTTCCCATGCGACGTTCCCCAACATACAAAACATCAGGAATACAGAAGTGACCAAATTAATAGAAGTTCATCATCACATTAAAACCAAAGTAGATACATAGTTCTCGTTGACCAACATATAGCTCTCCAGAGCATCTAATTAAACCATACATTGAAACTATTTAAAACATTTCAATGCAACAACAAATGCGATCACAATCAAAACTAAGGTAATAAATTATCCAACGGCATAATGATACCAAGCCTCTTTATCGATGGCATATTTTCTAATCTTTCTAAGCTTCAAGCGCATTGCAGCCATCTTGGTCCTATGATCATCGACGATATCGGCAACATGTAACTCCAATCTCATCTTCTCATCTTCAGTTCTTTTCAATTTTTCTTTTAAATGATCGATTTCTTTTTCATCATTAGTTAACTTGTCGAGTAGAATTGCATAGTCGGTATCCATTTCTGATTCAACTACTTCCTATAGATAAAAACATCTACGTCAAGTTGGTGGCCTAATTAATTGTCATAGACATTAGATGTGTGAAATAGTTATAAAAGATAATATACCACATCTAAATCATAGACTGGACGAGGACCGGCGTGGACAGATACCATAAGCATGGCACTATATAATAACAAACAATAATAAAAATAAGAAAATCATACGAGTAAGTATATTTTCTTTTATAAATAAGATAAGATCAAGAGGCTCACCACGTGCGGGCGATCGACGGCGGTTTCAGGATGGGGACGGGACAGGACGTATTGCCAAACCTAGACAAATCTTGACAAAAACGGAGTTTGGACAAGGAGCTTCAAGAGGAGAAAGCTTAAGTGTGGCTCGGGCATTTCATCGAACGCTGTGCATAGGAGATGAGCTAGAGCACCACAAAGGTTTAACACTGCTGTCCTGGAAAAACAGAGCACTCCACGGCTCTGCTAGCGGCGGGCAAGGGTTTATATAGGCAGCGCATTGGTCCCGGTTCGTGGCTGGAACCGGAACAATAGGTCTCCCTTTGGTCCCGGTTCCAGCCATGAGCCGGGACCAACCCACGACCATTGGTCTCGGCTCGTGGCTGGAACCGGGACCAAAGGGGCCAGACGAACCAGGACCAATGGCCCACGTGGTCCGGCCGGCTCCCTGGGCTCACGAACCGAGACGGTTGCCACCTTTGGTCCCGGTTCGTGAGCGAACCAGGATTAAATGGCTTAGGAGGCCCGAACCAGTGCCCTGTTTTCTACTCAGTATCTTCCTCGTCATACTTAACCTCCATTGCAGCTAGATCGGATATAATATCCTTAAATTCTGAAATATGATTCAAAACATTACCTCCCTCAGGTAACCTGCGCAGGAATAATTTTTGCTTCAGATGCATCTTACTGTTGAGATCTTTTGTCATGCAAATCCCTTCCAGCTTTAACCATAGAGCGGCGGCAATTTTCTCGCTCAAAACTTTCTGCAAAATATTATTATGCCAATAGAGTTAAATTTGTGACAAAGCCTTACGATCCCTTCTTTTCTTCTCAGCTGTCCAATCCTCAATTATATTCTTTTCAAAACTATCCAGCACATCATCATAGTCGGCCTGTGCCAACAACGTTCACATCTTGACTTACCATAAGATAAACCTTATGTCATGATCCAATAACGAAAGATCGTATTTCATGAAAGCCACGAATAAATTAGATCTATGCACACAAAGTAGTACAAGCCGACAGAAATTTTTTGATAGAATTAATAAAGCGGATACCTGACAGTGTTCGGACAGTGGACGAAGTAACCAGACGTGAAAAAACAAATCTGATCTACTAGCCTTGACGTGACGTAGTAGCAACAGCAAGCTTCGATCGTGGGAAGTAGTAACTGTAGCGATCAATTGATAATCGTGTTTAGTGGCAGCAGCAACGTCCGGCCTCCTCTGGACTTGAAGCAACCTGCAGCAGCAAGTCGGCGGATCAGGCAACGGCTGCGGCCTCGGGTCTTGATCCGAAAGCTGGTGTTTGATGGAATTTGAAGACGCGTGGAGCGACAACGGTGGCACAACGGAGATCTTGTCAGACTCGACTTCGTGCGGCTGCTGCGCAGAATCAACCTCGAGTCGGTCTCGGGGATTTGCGGCGACGGCGAAGCCGATGCAACCTAGCTTCTCTCGAACTCTGATCGAATCTCGTAGATGTGTGAATCACAGCTCTATGTACCATTTGTTAGATAAAACAAGATAAACGAAACACGAGAGACACGTACGAAAAAAAGCACGGACGCATGAAGACGCAATCACTATGAGAAGGAGAATTATAAACACAAGACGGCAGACCGTCTTTAAATGCGACTACGTAAAGTAAATATGAGGGATAATACATGAGAGTTCTTGGTGGACACAAGTAAACAAGTTATACTTGGTACCAACGTAAAGGTTCACACCATTTGTAATACATCTAGTCTAACACAATAGAATTTGAATCATAATATAACACATCTCCGGCATCGCCTCCTCTGACTTATACGATTCTCAGGATATCACTTACGTTCTTGTGGTGCTGTGGGCCAACATCAGTAGAGCTGCACATGGGGTGAGCAGACCGGGTTTGCTCCTGAATTTTGACAGTGTATCGTTTAGGCTGGTCGGCGGAGATGGCTAATTCCGGCGCTTCGGGTGCCTTAGCTTCCGTTACTTTGCTTCTCTTGCTGTCTCTAGCGGCCGTGCGTTTCCTTGGCTTCTTTTGCCGGAGTTGAGCTTCCATGACAAGTAATTATATTTTTTAAACACACAGTTCATGGGTGGATGATGATGAAGCCGATAAGTGGCCTTGGGCTCTTGACACGTTTCTTAATAGGAGTAGTGATTAAATTCTTATAATTCAAGGCGAACCAGCATTTTTTTTGTAGCAAAACGCAGCTTTTACTAATATTGCTATCTAGATTGATGAACTTGATGAACTGGCACTGTTGTTGTGCCTGGCATAGAATTCCTAATTTTGATAGTCTGACCGATACAACCCCCCCCCCCCCCCCCCCCGCCGCCCCTCTCAATTTCTCTTTGTTATGTGCACCATGGACTCTTAAATGCTATAAAACTCTTGTTTTATTGGTGGAATGTAACAAGGAGGTGAGCCTCTTGTATTTCGAGGAATAAAATCTTATGGTTACATTGTAAATTAGTGCTGCCACGTCAGGTAAGTGGTAGATCCCTGCATCTAGTACCAGTTTAGACAGGTGAATGGTCCCTTGAATTGCATGCCTTATTCACATGATGAATCCTTTGTGCAGGGAGTTCTAGTGATGCATTATACAGGGAGCTATGGCAGGCGTGGGCTGGGCTGTTCGTGCTTCGACAAGGTGGAAGAGTTACGACTTCCTCATGATCACATGAACAGGTATATCTCACCGGCATGGGTGTTTGCTTTTCTTGATGGCCCTAACATTGAAACTGCTACTCAGCACAAACAGTAGTTATTTCTATTATGGAACAATGTAAACTTCTTGTGTTAAAATGACAGTGTGGCTTTGTTTATGCTGAATAATCATCGGGAATTTATTTAAAGAATAATCATATAGGTATTTCAAGGTCGTCCACGAACATATTTTGGCTCATCTCTTGACAAAAAAATGTTCTACCGATAAATATTTAATAGAATATAAACATTCCACCTCTAAACTTATCCAAATAGTATTATCTTGTTCAGTAATAGCACATTGATGCTTCATGGCTTCTTGCCACCATCAACTATCTTGCTTTCTAGGTGTAGCAATACTGGATAATTATACATCACTCAATGTCATTTTGTATCCAGTTTGTACCTCAAAATTCTGATCACTGATAGGAACAGGCAAAAATAGTTGCATCATATGAAACTAATACTGAAAATGATCGCATATCAGCTTTCGTTAGAATAGAGCAGTGGCAAAACACTATTATTAGTTTACAACAACAACAACAACAACAACACCAAGCAGAAAAATCAAGTAAGTAAGTTCTCAGCTTAGCAAACTATTTTAGAATCGATCAAATTTGGTTAGAGGTCATGCTCTTTTTTATGTGGACATGCATTTTAGTGTAGGTTAGAAGTCATGCTCTTCTAGCGCAGGCCGAACATTACTTCCTAATGCAAGAATAAAGAAAACGGCTAGAAAGATTTGAGAGAACTAAAGCAAAAGAAAGTTAAAAAAGAATCCAAACAAATAACAAGAATAATACTAAAAACTGAAAGCATGCCAAACACCCACCAGATGGTGGATCTACAAAATGTTTCCCACTGCAAATATCTTTCCGTTCCTGGCGTCGCCGTCGCGTTTCATCAACCCTAGAACCTAAAAACGCACAACACCATGAACACAATAAAAATCACTACAAAAATCACAAATCATAGTCCAGAAAGAACAATACTCACCAGGAGTAGAAGCACCCTCAGCAGCCAACCCCCCAACAGAAGCACCAACGGAAGAAGAGGAGCTCGCCCAAGAACTTCGAAAGAACACACCGCAAGCATGTGAAACAACACGAACCATAACATAAAGCACACGCAAGACACACCGGAAGCATGTGCAACAACACGGACCATAACAGAGAGCACACACAAGAAGTACACAGGAGAGAAGGAGCAAAAATCTACATATAGGAAGGCAAAAGAGGAGAGGGAAAAATGGAACACACTGGAAGAACCCAGAACACAAGCGTGTGCAGTGATGGAATAGAGAAGGAACTCCAATCAAGCAAACGTGGCCATATGCATGCATGAGCCATGCATGCCGCACACAAAACAAAAGCAGCCCATAACACCAGCTCATGCAGTCAATCTGTTTTTTTTCACATGAGACAAAATCAACCCATGCAGTCAACCTGTTTTTTTTACATGAAATGAAACAAAATCAGCCCATACAACCAGCCTATATTAATGCACCTCTAGAAGAAACGTGTACATGCAAGCTGATCATGCCGTCTTTATTTTAAGAAGGAACCTTTGAGAAGAGCCCACCACCTCCATCCAGCAGTAAACAAAACATGTTAAAAGGCCGAGCAAGAGATCGAACACATCCTGGGAAGCCACCGTGCACACGCGTCGCTCAATCAGCAGGTGTTTTTTCTCTCCAAAAAATCAGAAAACCCGAACCCTTACGGATCGATCAATTCTTCAAGCACGGGCCGAACATTCCTTCCAACTACGAAAATCAATAAATAAGCTAGAATTATTAGAGAAATTAAAGGAAAAGGATAAAAAAATATGCAGACAAATAACAAGAACAAAAAAGCAAGCCAAATACCAACCAAATGATGAATCCACAAGTTGACACAACGAATATCTTGTCATTCCTACTGTCACGGTTGCGGTTCCTCAACCCTCAAACCTAAAAGCACACATCATCATCAACACAATAAGAAAATACTACAAAAAGCGCAAATCATAACCCAGAAAAAAAAATACTCAACAGCCAAGCTCCCATCAGAAGCACCAACGGAAGAAGAGGAGCCCAAGGACGTCGAAGGAACGCGTTAAAGACCATGTGCAACAACACGAACCATAACAGAGAGCAAACAAGTAAGATGTACACATGAAAGAACAACATAGCAAAGAGCTACTTATAGGCAAGCAAAGAAGAACCCAGAAACGTGTGTAAATGTGAAGCTCCAAACATGCAATGTGGACACATGCATGCATGCATGAGCCATGCAACAACACATAAAACAAAAGCGACCCATACCACCAGCCCATGTAGCAATATATTTTTCTCACATGAGACAAAATTAGCCCATGCAGTCAACCTCTCTTTTTCACATGAGACACATGAGACAAAATCAGCACATGCAATCGAGCTATTTTTCCACATGAGACAAAATAAGCCCATACAATCAGCCCATACTTAATGCACCTCTAGAAAAAACAGGCATAGTCCAGTCCAGGAGAGGGATCAACACACCATGAGAAACCACCATGCACACGTGTCTGTCAATCGATAGGAATAAAAAAAAACTCCAAAAAAACCAGAAAAACCGAACCCTTACGGCCTAGTATTCTTAGTATACACCCAGTTGGCTCACCGACATCCAGCGGTTCAGGAACGGACGGACAGACGGGCATGCTGTGCATGCATGTGCCATGAACAAACGCGAGTTGCTGGCGAGGGGTACAAGGACACTGATTTGTTTTGAGGAAGATAAGGAAGTCATCTGGAAAACAAATTTGTGTACTTATACATGGTGCTTGCTGCCGCTGCCAGCGGCCGACCGGCGCTGCGTCGCTGCCGCGCATGCTGTCGCCGGCCTGTCCACCCGAGCCACGGCGTCCAACCAGATAACCTCTCGAAGGTGGCAGTGCCGGAGCGCGCGGCCACGGTACTACATTGGCCCGTGGGCAGCGGAATGGTGCAGAATGGGGACGGTGCCTGGAGCGCCGTGCTGAGATCCCAACCGAAGGGCAGAAAGACCGGGGTTGCTGCCGGCATGATGGAAGTGGGTAGGGCACGGCGAGACGCTGTCTCTACTGTCGGAGAAACTGAACAAGCAGTGAGGAAGAGAGACGGGGTGCGTGTGAACTGACAAAGAAGGTAACTGGAGGGACGGTGGGGAGTTACGAGATGTCGCGTCGTCTCCCGTGCTTCCCTACGCGTAGCTTCAGCGAGCGTGGCTTGCAAAAAACCGTCGATTCAAGGAACCAGGTCCAGAGCTGCTTTGAGATTCATGCGGACCAGGAAACAGATGCAGCCTGAGAACGGCCGATTTCATCGTGTGCGGGGCTCGATGTAGTGCAGCCTATTAAACACATCCATAGTAATAGTATGTTGGCTATCACTGAAGCAAAACCATAAAGCAAAAAAACACGTTTTTTTTAATTTCCGAAAGATACGACCGTGACTCTCGCGGAAGCTAAACCGTGCCTCTCGCAAAAAAACAGAATTTTTTTTTTCGTTTCTGAGAGACACTATCGCCAAAGCAAATCCGTGACTCTTGTAAAGAAAAATCGTTATTTTTTCATTTTCGAGAGGTACGGCCGTGCCTCTCCCTGAAGAAAATCCGTGCATCTCGTGCAAGATAAATCGTGCTTTTCGGGAAAGGGAATAAAAAATAACACTCATTTTTTCACGCAAATTTTTTCTTGAATTTTTTCGTCCAAAAGCTAAGAAAGACGCGTGAAAAACCGAAAAAAACTCACCTAAAATGTCGAAAACGTATGCGAAAAAATAAAAAAATAAAATCCGAAGAGAACGCTGGGAACGCGACACGTGACGGCGGCTGAAAATGCGTCATGTGGCGACGCCTGGGAGTGATTGTTGAGAGCCTCAGGAAAGAGCGATCGCCAACTAGTTACTCTCTTGTCAACTCCCAAGTCCGGCGACAGATCAGCTGTAGGTTCAATCTTTGCTGACATCAGGCAGTTGGTCATGGGTTCTCTTCTTGACTTGCAAGCACGTTTAGTAATGCTGCTTTTTTTGTCATGTGTTAGACAAGCCTTCTATGGATTGTAGTAGTGGTCTTTGTGGTTTGTCTTTCCGCTAGAAAATGTATCTGAAAGACTTTGTACAACTTTGTTGCTTAATCAATAGAATAGGAATAAGGCTACACGTATATAAAACCAGCTACGTATTTAACGTAATTGGCAACATGGACAATTTTGATTTGAGAATTGAGATAGTACTTCCTTCAATTTTCTAAGTCCGAATATAAGATTTAGTCAAAGTCAAACTTCATAAAATTTGACTAACTTTATAGATTAAAATATTAACATTCATAATATGAAATCAATATTAGTAGATGCATTGTGATATTAATTTTCAATGCATATAGGTTTGGTATTGTAGATGTTGATAACTTTTGATATATATTTAGTCATACTTTGCATTGTTTGACATTGATCAAATTTTATATGCAGACTAAAAGAAACGGAGGGAGTATACGTGTAGTCCACATCTGGCCGAATATATACACAGGCACCGGTGAAACGTGTATGAAACACGTTGGCCTGCCCAAAACTATATACGTTCGGAGGAGAGGGCGACGTCGTGTCAAATGAGCTTGGGTTAGTCCACTGTCGGCAGCATCTACATAACATACATACACACAGTTGGGTCACCAAACATCCAGCAGTTCAGGAACGGACGGACACACAAGCATGCTGTGCATGCATGTGCCATCAACAAACGCGAGTTGCTGGCGAGGGGTACAAGGACACTGATTTGCATTGAGGAAGATAAGGAAGTCCTCTGGAAAACAAATTTGTGTACTTAGACATGGAGCCTACTGCCGCTGCCAGCGGCGGACCCGCGCTGCGCCGTTGGCGCGCGTGGTCTCGCGGCCCTATCCACCCAAGCCACGGCGTCCAATGAGATAACGTCTCGAAGGTGGCAGTGCCGGAGCGCGCGGCGGCGATGCTGCATTGACCTGTGGGCAGTGGCAGGGTGCAGAATGGGGACGGTGCCTGGAGCGGCACGCTGAGATCCTGACTGAAGGGGGAAAGACCGGCAATCCACCTCTCCTGTGTGTGGTTGTTGCCGACATGATGGAAATGGCTAGGGCGCGGCGAGACGGTGTCTCTACCATCGGAAAAACCGAACAAGTAGTGAGGAAGAGAGAGAAAGAGGGTGCGTGTGAACTAGCAAAGAAGGTAACTGGAGGGACCATGCGGAGTTATGAGATGTCGCCCCCTCTCCTGTGCTTCCCCACGGGTTGGCTCCAGCAAGCATGGCTCCAGTGAGCGTGGCTTGCAAAAAACCGTTGATTTAGGCGTTCCTCCAAAGGCAGGTCCAGAGCTGCTTTGAGATTCGTAGGGGTCAGGAAATAGATGCAGCCTGGGAACCAAATCGGCCGATTTCATCCTGTGCGGCCCTGGCTCGATGTAGTGCAGCCTATCAAACGCATCCATAGTATGTTGAGCATAAGTTGACGATATAAAACTGTGTAGTTGATGTCAATAGAGTATAAATGTTGAAGTTAAGATTGCTGGTCAGCTGATGAGGAGTGTGGATTTTGTCTAACTCATTGCGCGCGCAACCCATACCAGGTCCATTCATCCAGCATGGGCGTCAAATCATCAATCATTCCGCATGCGGGTCAAATCAACACATTGCTTGTACCTCGCCCTTCTCTCTCCCAAACGAACCCATCCTTTTTATTACCTTTTTGTAACCTTAAATCATTTACATCTTCTAAAACGATACTTCAATTTTATTTATTTTTATATATTTGAACCTCTGACGCAGAGACCTTTAGAACAAGATCAATATTGAATATATTTGGACTAGTTTGAAATTTTTGAGTGAAATATGTAGTGTAATTGAAACGACCGAAACAACAAAAATGAAAAGTAAGAAACTGTTTCTAGCAAAGTTTGGACAAGCTGTTTATATAGCTCTTCAGTTCCAAATAGATTTTCTAGCAAAGTAATTTAATATTTCTAACAAAGTGCAGACCTAGTATTCAGAAAGTTCTTCAACTCCTAAAACTTGTTATTTAACACTTTAGAATAAAAATTCTTTATTGACTAAAGAGAAAAAAGAGGCATGAAATATTGCAAGGGAGAGAAGAGGGGCTTCACACAATCACGTGGGTGATGGGACCAGATAGGGTTGTGGGAGGACAGAAAATCATTTCTTGGATGTGAAAGGTGGGCCAGTCGACGTGAATCCAAAAGTGTGCCTGTGGAGAGGATTGTCGTTGAGCGCACAATAGGCTAGACATCGCCATTGACACTACGGTACGATGTCAATTGCGTGTGAGTTGCTTGGGTAACCCGGCCACGGGGCACGTTTTTCTCCATCTCAAGCCAGACCAGCTAGGCCATTATCGATCGGGATCACGATGCACGTTAAAGCCAGCGTTCCATTGCTGTTGGATATAAATAGACCACCATTCCACCAACGAAGCAGAGAGAAATAAGCTTTGCCAGCGAGAGTACCTACAGCTAGAGCTACCGTGATTGCGACTAGCGAGTATACTACGTACACGTGGAATCGGCGGATGGGCAAGAGCTCAGTAACGGCGGCCATCACCGCGCAAGCGCCGCCGTCGACGCTTGGAAGCATCGCCAGCCGGTGGCGTGAGCTCCATGGCGCGAGGTCGTGGCATGGGCTGCTGGACCCCATCGACGACGACCTCCGCGCCTTCGTCATCGCCTACGGCGAGCACGCGGCCGCCGCCTACGACGGGCTCAACGCCGAGAGGCGGTCCCCGCGCGTCGGTTCCTGCCTGTACAGCCGCGCCAATCTGCTCGCCGCCTGCGGCGTGTCCTGCCCGGGCCACTACACCGTCACCAAGTTCCTGTACGCGCCCGCCGGGCTGTGGCTGCCGGAGAGCATGACGGCGTCACCGGCGACACTGGCAGCGACCGAGCCATTCTTCGTGCGGCCGCTGCGGGAGAGGCCGTTGTGGAGGAAGGCCAACTGGATGGGGTATGTGGCGGTGGCGACGGACGAGGGGGCGGCGGCGCTGGGGAGGCGCGACATTGTCGTCGCGTGGCGGGGCACCGTGACGAAACTGGAGTATTTAAGCGACGGAGACTGGTTGCACGCGCCCGCCACAAAGGTGCTCGGCCACTCCACGGCGGCCTCCTACAAGGATGCCAGGGTGCACCATGGATTTTTGTCCGTGTACACGTCCGCGGACGAACAATCCAAGCACAATAACACCAGCGTCCAAGATCAGGTACTTCACTTTTAACTTACTCTTGGATTGCTGAAATGTGGGTACTTAGTTTCTGTCTCTTGAGTAAACTTTGACCATCGATTTGACAAACCAAACTATAAGCTATATGCACCAAAAATATACTGTACATTAGAAACTTCATTCAAATGCAAATGTACAAATCTAAGTCAACTAATTTGGTACTTATTTTGGAGAGCACGTTAGGTACTTCCTTCTTCCTTCTCGTGTCTTGAGTGTACTTTGAGCGTCGATTTGACCAACAAAATTTTAAGTTATATGCACTAAAAATATACAAAAGCAAATCTTCAACTACAATTCAACTGATTTGAGATGGATGGAGAACTATTAATGCTTTGTAGACCAAATAGATGGTCCAAGATATACAGAACTCTTGACAAAAAACAAGATATATACAAACAAAAATACGAAGGATCCATACGTATATAAAAAATGAGCTAATATCTCGTAACGAAACAGAGTTAGTGCTTATGCTACAAATAACAAAACTTTCACTAATCTTATCACTTCGTCAAGCCAAATGTGTTACATAGATATACGTTTCTCTTTCGAAAAGAGTGTTAGATTGATATATAGGAAATGAAGTTTTTTTCGGGGGGTATAGGAAATGAAGTGCTTGCATGTTGATTAAGCACATGCACGTGCAGGTCCGTGAGGAGGTGCGGAGACAATTGCAGATGTACAAGGACGACGAGATCAGCATCACCGTCACTGGCCACGGCCTAGGCGCGTCGCTCGCCACCCTTAATGCCATCGATATGGTGGCTCACGGAGTCAATGTGCCTCCAGGCTCCTCCAAGCAATCGTCGTGCCCTGTGACGGCAATCTTGTTCGCGAGCCCACGTGTCGGGAATGGCGGATTCAGGGCCGCCTTTGCCTCGTTCCCCGATCTCCGCGCGCTCAGTGTGAGGAACGAATTTGACCCGGTGCCATCGTTGCCGATGATTGGGTACGAGGACGACATGTCAACGGGGATGTTGCGTATTGACACCACCAAGTCACAATTCCTGCGCAAGTTCTCGGTCGACATGTTTAGGTTTTGGAAGGACCACCACAACCTCGAGGTCTACCTGCATGGCGTTGCCGGGTATCAAGGTGCTAGCAAGGAGTTCCTCCTGGTGGTGAATCGCAATGTAGCGCTTCTGAACAAGTGGGCGGACTTGCTCAAAGATGAGCACTTGGCGCCAGCAAACTGGTGGGTCACTCACAACAAGTGCATGGTCAGGGGCATCTATGGGCACTGGAAGTTCGATGACTACGAGGAAGACCAATTAAGTGGTTAAGTTTTCAAGGGACTATGGATAAGGTTTTAAGGATAGTCACGGTATTTGCATCAAGATTTATTCACACAAAAAGATGTTATTTATATTTAGAAACATCAAGGAAATGTGGAGCATTGTTAACACAAAAACTGCTTAAAAAGGCAAAAGAAAGCCTTGAGGGCTTACATATTTTAGTTCTTTATAGTTTCTCCAAAATTATACCACAAACCCTATCATTGTAATCATAATCCACCGGTCGAGCAACATGTGGCCTAACAAACGGCACGGGACACCATGCAACTGTGTCAAGAAGGTATATGTGTTGGAAATATGCCCTAAAGGCAATAATAAATTAGTTATTATCATATTTCCTTGTTCATAATAATCGTTTATTATCCATACTACAATTGTATTGATCGAAAACTCAGATACATGTGTGGATACATAGACAACACCATGTCCCTAGTATGCCTCTGATGGACTAGCTCGTTGATCAAAGATGGTTAAGGTTTCCTTGCCATGGACATGAGATGTCATTTGTTAACGGATCACATCATTAGGAGAATGATGTGATGGACAAGACCCAAACTATAAACGTAGCATATGATCGTGTCAGTTTATTGCTACAGTTTTGTTCATGTCAAGTATTTGTTTCTATGACCATGAGATCATGCAACTCACTTACACCGGAGGAGTACCTTGTGTGTATCAAATGTTGCAACGTAACTGAGTGACTATAAAGGTGCTCTACAGGTATCCCCGAGGGTATCTATTGGGTTGGCATGGATCAAGATTGGGATTTGTGACTCCGTGTGACGGAGAGGTATCTTAGGGACCACTCGGTAATACAACATCACTATAAGCCTTGCAAGCAATGTGACTAAAGAGTTAGCCACATGATCTTGTATTACAGAACAAGTAAAGAGACTTGCCGGCAACGAGATTGAACTTGGTATAGAGATACCGACGATCTAATCTCGGGTAAGTAACATACCGAAGGACAAAGGGAACAACATATGGGATTAACTGAATCCTTGACATAGAGGTTCAACCGATAAAGATATATCTTCGTCGAATATATAGGAAACGATATGGGCATCCAGGTCCCGCTATTCGTTATGGACCGTGGTAGCAGTGTTTACAGTATGACATAGAGATTTGCAAAGTACAAAAGGATCTGAATGTCTTAGATCCGTTGACTAAAACCTCTTTCACATGCAAAGCATGATCGAACCCTAGAACTCATTGGGTGTGAGATTCATAACAAATCACATGGCGATGTGAGCTAGATTATTGACTCTAGTTCAAGTGGGAGACTGTTGGAAATATGCCCTAGAGGCAATAATAAATTAGTTATTATCATATTTCCTTGTTCATAATAATCGTTTCTTATCCATGCTAGAATTGTATTGATCGGAAACTCAGATACATGTGTGGATACATAGACAACACCATGTCCCTAGTATGCCTCTAATGGACTAGCTCGTTGATCAAAGATGGTTAAGGTTTCCTAGCCATGGAGATGAGATGTCATTTGATAATGGGATCACATCATTAGGAGAATGATGTGATGCACAAGACCCAAACTATAAACGCAGCATATGATCGTGTCAGTTTATTGCTACAGTTTTGTTCATGTCAAGTATCTGTTCCTATGACCATGAGATCATGCAACTCACTTACACCGGAGGAGTACCTTGTGTGTATCAAATGTTGCAACATAACTGGGTGACTATAAAGGTGCTCTACAGGTATCCCTGAGGGTGCCTATTGGGTTGGCATGGACCAAGACTGGGATTTGTGACTTCGTGTGACGGAGAGGTATCTCAGGGACCACTCGGTAATACAACATCACTATAAGCCTTGCAAGCAATGTGACTAAAGAGTTAGCCACATGATCTTTTATTACAAAACGAGTAAAGAGACGTGCCGGCAACGAGATTGAACTAGGTATAGAGACCAATGATCTAACCTCGGGAAAGTAACATACCGAAGGACAAAGGGAACAACATACGGGATTAATTAACTGAATCCTTGACATAGAGGTTCAACCGATAAAGATCTTCATAGAATATGTAGGAACCAATATTGGCATCCAGGTCCCGCTATTGGTTATTGACCGTAGAGGTGTCTCGGTCATGTCTACATAGTTCTCGAACTCGCAGGGTCTGCACACTTAAGGGTCAGTGACATTTCGGTAGTATAGAGTTATGTATGATGGTGACCGAAGGTTGTTCTGAGTCCCGGAGGAGATCCCAGACGTCACGAGGAGCTCCGGAATGGTCAGAAGGTAAAGATTGATATATAGGAAGTCCTGTTTTGGTCACCGGAAAAGTTTCGGGCTCATCGGTAGTGTACCAGGAGTGCCGGGATGGGTACCGGGGACCATCGGGAGGGGTGTATCGACCCAAAGGGCCTCTTGGGCTGTGGGAGGAGTCAACCCAGCCCTTAGTGGGCATGCCAAGCCCCCCACTAAGGCCCATGCGGCTAGGGGTGAGAAAAACCCAAATGTGGAGAGGTGGAAAGAGTTTCCAAGTGGAAAGGAGGAATCCTACTCCTAATAGGATTAGAGTAGGACTCCTCCACCTACAATTTCGACCAAACCTTGAGGTTTTGAGGCTGCCTCCTCCCCTCCCTCCCTCCTATATATACTAGAGGATTTAGAGGGAAGAGCTAACCCTAATTGCCACGTGCTCCCTCTACTTCATCTAGATCAGTTTTCTCCAATAGTCTAGTTCGGCGGTGCTTAGGCGAAGTCCTGCCAGAATAGTTCCACCACCATCGCCATCACACTGTTGCGCTACCGGAGAACTCATCTACCTCTTCGCTCCCTCTTGCTGGATCAAGAAGGCGGAGATCGTCATCGAGCTGTACATGTGCTGAACGCAGAGGTGTCGTTCGTTCGGCGCTAGATCGGAAGGACCATGATCAAGATCGCGAGATGATTCGTGATTTGATCGTGGGACGTATCATGATTGGATCACGAAGATGTTTGACTACATCAACCGCGTTTCTTAATGCTTCCCGCTTAGCGATCTACAAGGGTATGTAGATCCACTCTCCCTCTCGTAGATGCTCATCACCATGGATAGATCTTGCGTGTGCGTAGGAAATTTTTTGTTTCCCATGCAACGTTCCCCAACAGTGGCATCATGAGCTAGGTCTATGTGTAGATGAGATCTCGAGTAGAACACAAAGGAGTTTGTGGGTGTTGATTCTTAGATTGCCTCCTCCCTTGGTCGTGTTTTGGTTCAGTGGTATTGTGGGATGAAGCGGCTAGGACCAACCTTACTCATATGCTTACGAGAGACCGGTTCCATCGACAGACGCGTAACTTTGTTGCACAAAGATGGCTGGCGGGTGTCTGTTTCTCTTACTTTAGTTGGATCGGATTCGACAAAGGAGGTCCTTGAGAAGGTTGAAAAGCAACTTATGTATCACCGTCGTTGTGATTTTTGCGTAGGTGAGAATTGTTCTTGCTAGATACCCATAGCAGCCACGTAAAACTTGCAACAACAATTAGAGGACGTCGAACTTGTTTTTGCAGGGTATGTTGTGATGTGATATGGTCAAATACATTATGAGATATATGTGATGTATGAGATGTGCATGTATTATATAGAATATCACGACTTGCATGTCGACGAGTACGACAAGCGACAGGAGTCATAGGGTTGTCTTTAATTATTGTATGACCTACGTGTCAATCATTAAGCGCTATGTAATGGTTTACCTTATCGCTAAGTGGTAGCAATAGTAGTAGAAGCATGGTGGGCGACACGTTAATGGAGATCAAGATGATGGAGATCATGGTGTCATGCCGGTGACAATGGAGATCATGCCGGTGCTTTAAGGATGGAGATCAAAAGCACAAGTTCATGGCCATATCATGTCACTTATGATTTATATGTGATGTTAATCCTTTTATGCACCTTGTTTTGCTTAGGACGGCGGTAGCATTATAAGGTGATCTGTCACTTAAATTTCAAGGTGAATAGTGTTCTCCCCGAGTGTGCACCGTTGCGAAAGTTCGTCGTGTCGAGACACCACGTGATAATCGGGTGTGATAGACTCTACGTTCACATACAACGGGTGCAAGCCTGTGTTGTACATGCGGAACACTCGGGTTAAACTTGACGAGCCTAGCATGAACATACATGGCCTCGGAACACAAGAGACAGAAAAGTCGAACATGAGTCATATAGCAGATATGATCAACATGATGATGTTCACCATTGAAACCACCTCAACTTACATGATGATCAGACTTGAGTTGATGAATTTGGATCATGTATCACTCGAATGACCGAAGGGATGTCAATTTGAGTGGGAGTTCTTAAGTAATATGATTAATTGAACTCATTATCATGAACATAATCAGTAGTGTCTTTGAAAATTATGTTGTATATTACTAGCTCACGTTGTAGCTCCCTTAAATATTTATATGTTCCTAGAGAAATACAGTTGAAAGATGATGGTAGCAATATTGCGGACTGGGTCCGTGATCTGAGGATTGTCCTCATTGCTGCACAAAAGGCTTATGTCCTTAATGCACCACTCGGTGCGCCACCCCCTCTAGCATCGTCTGTAGATGTTGTGAACATCTGACATGCACGTTCCGATGACTACTTGATAGTTTAGTGCGTCATGCACTACGGCTTAGAATTGAGGCTCCAAAACGGTTTGAACGTCACGGAAGATATGAGATGTTCTAAGAGCTGAAATTGGGATCTCGGGCTCATGCCCGTGTTCTGAGATATGAGATATCCAATAAGATTCTTTGCCTTCAAGATGAAGGAGAATAGCTCAATCGTTGAGCATGTGCTCAGATTGTCTGGGTGCTACAATCGCTTGAATCGAGTGGGAGTTGATCTTCCAGATAAGAAAGTGATTGATGTAGTTTTCCAAGTCACTGTCACTAAGCTACTAGAGCTACGTGATGAACTATCAAATGCCAGGGATGGAAATAATGATCCTTGAGCTGTTCGCGATGTTTGACACCGCGAAGGTAGATATCAAGAAGGAGCATCAAGTGTTGATGGTTAGTAAAACCAGTAGTTTCGAAAAGGGAAAGGGTAAGGAGGGAAACTTCATGGATGGCAAGTCAGTTGCTGCTCCCGTGAAGAAACCCAAAGTTGAACCCCAACCCGAGACTAAGTGCTTCTATTATGAGGAGAGCGGTCGCTGAAGCGGAACAACCCTAGATACTTGGTAGATAAGAAGGCTAGCAACGTCGACAGAAGTATATTTGATATACGTGTTATTGATGTGTACCTTGATAGTACTCCTAGTAGCACCTGGGTATTGGATACTGGTCCGGTTGCTAAATGTTAGTAACTCGAAATAAAAGCTATGGAATAAATGGAGACTAGCTAAGTGTGAGGTGACGATGTGTGTTGGAAATGTTTCTAAGGTTGATGGGATCAACATCGCACCCTCTGTCTACCTTCGGGATTAGTGACGAACCTAAATAAATGTTTGGTGTTTGTGTTAAACATGAACATGATTAGATCGTGTTTATTGCAATATGGTTATTCATTTAAGTTAGAGAATAATGGTTATTCTGTTGACATGAATAATACCTTCAATGGTCATGCACCCAATGAGAATGGTTTGTTGAACGTTGATCGTAGTAATACACATGTTCATGACATTGATGCCAAAATATACAAAGTTAATAATGATAGTACCACATACTTGTGGCACTGCCGCTATATGTCATATTGGTCTAAAGCACATGAAGAAACTCCTTGTTGATGGATCTTTGGACTCATTCGATTTGGAATCGGTTGAGACATGCGAACCATGCCTCTTGGGCAAGATGACTAAGGACCCCGTTTTCCGGTTTGATGGAGCGGACAAGTGACTTATTGGAAATGATACATGTTGATGTATGCAATCCAATGAGTGTGGTATTGTGCGGTGGATATCGTTATTTTCTTACCTTCATTGATGATTTGAGTAGATATAGTGTATATTTACTTAATGAAACACAAGTCTGAATCATTTGAAAAGTTCAAGAAAAATCAGAGTGAAGTTTGAGATCATCGTGACAAGAAGATAACATGTCTACGATATGATTGTGGAGGTGAATATCCGAGTTACGAGTTTGGTATACAACTTAAGACAAAGTGGAAGCTATTTCACAACTCACGCCACCTGGAACACCATAGTGTGATGGTGTGTCCGAATGTCGTAGTCGTGCTCTATTGGATATGGTCCAAACTATGGTGTCTCTTATTGATTTGCCACTATCATTTTAGGGTTATGCATTAGAGACAACTACATTCACTTTAAAAGGAGGACCATCTAAGTCCGTTGAGATGACACCGTATGAATTTTGGTTTGGCGGAAACCTAAGATGTCATTTCTTAATGTTTGGGGCTGCGACGCTTATGTGAAAAAGGGTTTTCACCTAATGAGCTCGAACCCAAAGCGGACAAATGCATCTTCATAGAATACCCTAACTTAACAGTTGGACAAACCTTATATCTTAGATCCAAGCACAAAGTGTTTGTTGCTGAAACGGGTCCTTTCTCGAGAAAGAGTTTCTCTCAAAAGAATTGAGTGGGAGGAAGATAGAGCTTGATGAGGTCGTTGAACCTTTGTTTCAACCAGAGAGTAGCGCAACGCAGAAAGATGTTTCTGTGGAGCCTACGTTAGTTGAAGAGGAAGTTAATGATGATGATCATGAAGCTTCGAATAAAGTTACTATCGAACCTCATAGGTCGACAAGGACGCATACTGCTCCTGAGTGGTATGACAACCGTGTCTTAGAGGTCATGTTGTTAGAGAACGATGAACCTACGAGCTATGGAGAAACGATGATGGGCCCATGAAATCCGAGAAAGGATCCATGTATGAAAACCAAGTATAGACTTTGGTAGACTTGCCCATTGGACGGCAGGTCGTTGAGTACAAATGGACCTTCAAGATGAAGACATACGCTGATGGTAAATGGTTAGAGGCCATGAAATCCGAGAAAGGATCCATGTATGAAAACCAAGTATAGACTTTGGTAGACTTGCCCATTGGACGGCAGGTCGTTGAGTACAAATGGACCTTCAAGATGAAGACATACGCTGATGATAAATGTCACCATTCATAAAGCTCGACTTGTCGCAAAGAAGTTCCCGATAAGTTCAAGGAGTTGGCTACGATGAGACTTTCTTACTCGTAGCGATGCTAAAGTCTGTTGGAATTATGTTAGAAGTTGCTGCATTTTTTAAATATGAAATCTGGCAGATGGATGTCAAAACATCATTTTCTTAACGGTTTACTTGAGGAAAGGTCGTATGTGAGACAACCAAAAGGTTTTGTCAGTCCTAAGGATGTTAAAAGGTGTGCGAGATCCAGCAATCCTTCTATGGGCTGGAGCAAGCATCTCGGAGTTGGAATATACTCTTTTATGAGGTGATCAAAGTTTTTGAGTCTATACAAAGTTTATGAGAAACTTGTATTTACAATAAAGTGAGTGGGAGCACTATAGAGTTTCTGATAAGCATATGTGGATAACATATTGTTGATTGGAAATGATGTAGAATTTCTAGAAAGCATAAAGGGTTGTTTGAAAAGAGTTTTTCAAAGGAAGACCTGGATAAAGCTACTTAATTGTTGGGCATCGAGATCTACAGAGATAGATCAAGACGTCTGATAAGACTTTCAATGAGTAACTACCTTGACAAGATTTTGAAAGAGTTTAGAATGGATAAGTCAAACAAAGAGTTCTTGCCTGACTTGTAAGGTGTGAAGTTGAGTGAGAATCAAAGCTCGACCACGGCAGAAGAAAGAGAAAGGAAAAACATCGTCCCCTATGCCTTAGCCATAGGCTCTATATAGTATGCCATGCTGTGTACCGCACCTGTGTGTGCCTTGCCATAAGTCTATCAAGGGGTACAAGAGTAATACATGAGTGGATTACTGGACATCGGTCAAAATTATCCTTAGTAACCAGAGGACTAAGGAGATATTTCTCGATTATGGAGGTGATAAAGAGTTTGTCGTAAAGAGTTACGTCGATGCAAGCTTTAACACCAATCCGGATGAATCTTAGTAGCAATCCGGATACGTATAGTGGAGTAGCCATTTGGAATAGCTCCAAGTGGACCGTGGTAGCAGTGTTTACAGTATGACATAGAGATTTGCAAAGTACACATGGATCTGAGTGTCTCAGACCCATTGACTAAAACCTCTTTCACATGCAAAGCATGATCGAACCCTAGAACTCATTGGGTGTGAGATTCATAACAAATCACATGGCGATGTAAGCTAGATTATTGACTCTAGTTCAAGTGGGAGACTGTTGAAAATATGCCCTAGAAGCAATAATAAATTAGTTATTATCATATTTCCTTGTTCATAATAATCGTTTATTATCCATGCTAGAATTGTATTGATCGAAAACTCAGATACATGTGTGGATACATAGACAACACCATGTCACTAGTATGCCTCTGATGGACTAGCTCGTTGATCAAAGATGGTTAAGGTTTCCTAGCCATGGACATGAGATGTCATTTGATAATGGGATCACATCATTAGGAGAACGATGTGATGGACAAGACCCAAACTATAAACGCAGCATATGATCGTGTCAGTTTATTGCTACAGTTTTGTTCATGTCAAGTATCTGTTCCTATGACCATGAGATCATGCAACTCACTTACACCGGAGGAGTACCTTGTGTGTATCAAATGTTGCAACGTAACTGGGTGACTATAAAGGTGCTCTACAGGTATCCCCGAGGGTATCTATTGGGTTGGCATGGATCAAGACTGGGATTTGTGACTCCGTGTGACGGAGAGGTATCTTAGGGACCACTCGGTAATACAACATCACTATAAGCCTTGCAAGCAATGTGACTAAAGAGTTAGCCACATGATCTGGTATTACAGAACAAGTAAAGAGACTTGCCGGCAACGAGATTGAACTTGGTATAGAGATACCGACGATCTAAACTCGGGCAAGTAACATACCGAAGGACAAAGGGAACTACATATGGGATTAACTGAATCCTTGACATAGAGGTTCAACCGATAAAGATATATCTTCGTCGAATATATAGGAAACGATATGGGCATCCAGGTCCCGCTATTCGTTATTGACCGTAGAGGTGTCTCGATCATGTCTACACAGTTCTCGAACCCGCAAGGTCTTCACACTTAAGGGTCAGTGACGTTTCGGTAGTATAGAGTTATTTATGGTGGTGACCGAAGGTTGTTCGGAGTCCCGGATGAGATCCCGAATGCCACGAGTAGCTCCGGAATGGTCCGAAGGTAAATATTGATATATAGGAAGTCCTGTTTTGGTCACCGGAAAAGTTTCGGGCTCATCGGTAGTGTATCGGGAGTGCCGGGAGGGGTACCGACGACCATCGGGAGGGTTGTCTTGACCCAAAGGGCCTCTTGGGCTGTGGGACGAGTCAATCAAGCCCTTAGTGGACTGGCCGAGCCCCCCACTAAGGCCCATGCGGCTAGGGGTGGGAAAACCCCAAAGGTGGAGAGGTGGAAAGAGTTTCCAAGTGGAAAGGAGGAATCCTACTCCTAATAGGATTGGAGTGGGAGTCCTGCACCTCCAATTTCGACCAAACCTTGAGGGTTTGAGGCTGCCTCCTTCCCTCCCTCCCTCCTATATATACTAGAGGATTTAGAGGGAAGAGCTAACCCTAATTGCCACGTGCTCCCTCTACTTCATCTAGATCAGTTTTCTCCTCTAGTCTAGTTCGGCGGTGCTTAGGCGAAGCCCTATCGGAATAGTTCCACCACCATTGCCGCCACGCCGTCGTGCTGCCGGAGAACGCATCTAACTATACGCTCCCTCTTGTTGGATCAAGAAGGCGGAGATTTTCATCGAGCTGCACGTGTGCTGAACGCGGAGGTGTCGTCCGTTTGGCGCTAGATCGGAAGGACCGTGATCAAGATCGCGAGACGATTCGTGATTTGATCGTGGAACGGATCATGATTGGATCACGAAGACATTCGACTACGTCAACCGCGTTTTCTTAACGCTTCCCGCTTAGCGATCTACAAGGGTATGTAGATCCACTCTCCCTCTCATAAATACTCATCACCATGGATAGATCTTGCGTGTGCGTAAGATTTTTTTTGTTTCCCATACAACGTTTCCCAACAATATGTCCCCGCGCTGATGTTCGTTATTCTGACCAAAGCAAAACATGTGGCTATCGCCCCAAAGCAGAACTTCGTGCCAACATCCTCATCAATAAAACAACGTGCAAATATCGATGTTACCATATCTAACCAAAATGCTCAGTCATAGTTTTTTCACTCGAAGAGAATACACCGTCATGTCAAGCGCCAATGTTGCTCGTCTACCTTTCTACTAGTCTGCTCACGCAAAACAAGCCCGCCAAAGGATATTTCGCCGAAATAGAAGACGATGTCAAGTCACTTCGAGTCGCTGCTACAGCACCATCTTTTGATGGTTTCCCCAACAAGGTCCTAGCATTGACCCTCGGCCAGCAGATGTATCGCCTGGATGTCTAGGATTTCTTAGGGCCAGATCCGGTCCGTAGGTGAGCCACATCCGGATAACCACCACATCAAATGGTTGATTGCCGGCAAAGTTGCTCCTCTATACACGGCCAACGAATCTGTCTACACCATCACATCACTAAGCCCATGTCGTCAGTGCGTTGCGTGGAGGGCATGCACACGTGTCTCCATGACTATTGGCATCGCACCGCATGCACACACACCTGACGACACCATACCCTCACACTATCCATATGGTCGTGAGTCGTTCCACCTGGTCCCTCTCCTCCACGCAACCGACCCACCCTGCTCCACTCCACGTCTTGTGAGGAAAAACATCCCTACGGATGTCGTGCATGCTTTATCTAGAGGCGCCCTCCAATAACGACGAGAAAAGGAGAAGAAGGTTAAGTTATGGAAGTCGGAGGCTATGATTTCACTCTGAGATCACCCATGGAGAGCGACATGGGAGGCGCGGGATGCGGCTTGTAGTACCTACAATAATGCTAGAGCTTAGTCATTGTGTGTTCTCATTTTACATCTTGTTATTTTCCGACTATTTTGCACTGAAGTATGTCTTTGAAGAACTCTTGGTTTTCAACAAAAAGTTATGAAGGAGAAGAAATTTAGAACATTATGTATGACGGAATTTCATAGCGTGTGCATTGCACTTTGTCCCAATACTAAACGGAATTAGAAAAAATCATGTCACTGGAACAACATTATCACCACTGGATCATTTTGGTCACACTCTAAAAAATCATCTTACCAAAAAACCCTCACACTGCCATAAGATAGGTTGTCTCTAACGGGTAAGTCCTATTTGTATCCCCATATCCTACGGTTATCCCATCCGCCAGTCAGTGTCTCTTCCTTGATGTTGCGTGGAATTTAACTAGGATATGTCTAGGACACATTTAGATATGACATAGTTATTGCACATAAAAATGATTAAATCAAGCATAAAAAGGAAAAACAAAATACTCACACGAATCTTCACATAAGATAAATGATATAAGATTTCGATGTGCAATACTTATCTCACATCTAGATATATTTTAGCAAAAACGATTTAAGTATACTAGTCGTCAACCCGTGCGTTTGCACGGGCTAGTCCGGTTCTTCATAGCACTATTATTTGGTCATCTATCAATAGCGTGTGTTGCCTGTTTTTATGCATGAATGATTCATAAGATATTGTTAACTTCTAAGCTAAGTTTAGAATTTCAGTACTTCAAAAGATATTAGTGAATGCATGTATTTTTTTCCTTCATATATAAGAGCATGGAGAAATGCCTTTTGGATCACAATTCCTTTTCTTAGTTAAATAGGTTAACCTATGTAGGTGTGCATGCCCACACATGTGACCGTAGCTTTCTGAATGGTGATGCATTCCTATACCAGAATCCTATTTGGTATTGATAATACATGTCTACATCTAAATTTAGATAAATTACTACAACATAGTTACAACATGGATAAAATGGTTAGTCACACTTCCATGTGTGAAATAAATATATATTTTGTAAAACCTCGAGTAGTGGTTAGCACTAACTTTTTGGGTAAAAACAAATCCATGGATGATAAAATAAGGTTTACTGTATGACAAAGTTTGCTTACTTTTTAACTAAGGACGTTATCGGTAAGCATATTATCCTTGTTACCTAAAAAATGGTGTATGAGGTCAATGTTGAGATCCATGATTAAATGCACTCCGACTAAAATTTAGAGACCTTATATTTTTATGCGAATAAAATAGAATAGTACATGACTCCAGTCGGGAAATCAATACATCAAATGTTTCTTGTATATGGCAATTTATTATTCAGGAAATAGGAATTGCATTATCCATTTTTCTCATCTTCAAAACCTCAAGAAGCCAGAAGAGTATTTTTTTAATCTAACCTGGTGTATGCAATGATTTAAATTAATAAAAAAAGGAAATGGTGGCATTGATCGTCTACATATAATCTCCTTATTATTGGACCGGGCATCCTGACCTTTGTACCACACGACTTGGAGATACTGATTGACACTATGAACATCCATTTGTGTGACAGTAAGCAACCATTTGTAGCTGCGTGTCTTGCCAAACAATTGGCTTTTGTTCATCTAAGTCAATGCCTAAAAATGGTCAGTACAAAGTTAGTAGGAAAGCAATCATATAGATTAAACCGAATTATAATAGTAAAGAAATTATAATGTTCAGATAGGTGCATACCTTTTTTTTTGGGCGGGGAGGTGCATACCTCGAATATGAGAAGATTATATACAATTAAGAGAAGAATGAACCTGATTAAACCATGAATTATTTAGGAGTAGCATGTTATTGGAAGAAATCAGATCCAAGTATAATAGGACAAAAAAGAACTGTTATAGCTGGTTGCTGTTGACCGTTCCTTCAAAATAGCCTATGTTAGAATTTAGTCCACTATGGTTGGCAATATAAAAATGGAACTACTACTTGGCCGATCATGTACATGCTCAAGAAGAAATTAGTAAATGGGATTGAGGGCCAGAACTTACGCGCACCAATTTTATAGCATTAAACATGAGGGAGATGAGGTTCGACTTTGCTTATAGTACATATAAGAAAATAATGGCTGGTAGACAAATTGTTTAATATACATACAACAAAATAACTATTCTTACTGTTACTTGATGAGTATAAAATATTCTATGTGATTCACTTCGTTGATAAGAATCTCCATGTAGAAAAGACTGACTCATAGCAATTTTCTCTAAACATTACCTAAAAGGATCAAGCACATGCATGGGGAGCAGGTCGAACAGGTAGACAAAGGGATGTTTGAAACTGGCCAGAGAAAAGGGATGTATGCTGCAACGTTTACTGTATTGAGCCGCGTGAGTAACACATGCAGATGGGGGTCTGCTTCGTTTTGGTTATGTCGATGGATATTAAGTTGTTGCTGCTTGCAAGTCACATGTATGGTGGGTGTCATCATGTAGTCGCATGACATGCTGAAATTTAACTCACGCATTGTCTCGCACGCTGATCAACCTGTATGAAAAATATGAAATACAACGCCCGTAGCTATAAAAGGAGATAACATTAAAAATCAATCTGTCAGCAATTCAAAACTCTAAGAAGAAATTGAAGAAAACCACCGACCTATTCCTTGTCGGTCTTCATGGTAATGATGTGGTGTTGTTGTTCCAATGAGGACGTTGCTAAGCACTGCTGTACGTGCTCAGCATATGGCTGCAGGACGTAAGGGTGCACTAGGGGCAATGGCCGGGCTGAGGCGATCATAGTTACTCGGGAGGTGGCAGCCATGTAACGTGCAAAAAAAACTGCAGAAGATAGACAGTGGAGGAGATGAGCTTGGGGAGAGATTCAAGATTCAATCCGTGGAGACTAACCTACACGTTAATTATCATTAGCTTCTAGACAATAACCTGTAGGTCGTAGGTCATTGTGTGATCGTTGTGGAATTCGGGGATGGAGTGAGGCCGTACCGATTCCTGCATATTGACTTCGATCGACACTTGTCACGACAGAAATCGTTCGACTTGAAGTCCTCTTAGTACAGATCTTGATACCCCGCCAGCAAGACGTAAATAAAAAAATCTCCACCATCACCCAATTCTGCCAAGATCCAGATTGAAGAACACACTGAGAATCTGGACGGAACACACACATGCTCATGTATGTTGGTGGACATGAACAGACAAACCAATTCAGGACTGTAGGTAACGTAGGAGAGAATCAGCAGCAGAAATCCAACCAATGAGAAGAGCTTGCGGAGATCTTCGAGATTAAATCCGTGGAAAGCAAGAAAAAAACTGAATCCAAAACCAATGGAGAACCTCATCCTGATCCAGAGAGCCAAAACTAAAGGAGAACCACATCTTGATCCAGATCTTGGGGGCAGGGGGCAGTTTTTTCTAACGGGGAGAGAAAGAGATGGGGGAGGGGCTGTTTTTTTCTAATGGGGAGAGAAAGAGATTGAGATTGACGTGGCTCCTTTGGTTTTCTCTGTTAGAAAAGAATAGGCTTAGATTGTTGTTGTTTTTCTAACGGGGAGAGAAGTAGATTATGATTGACGTGACTCCTTTGAATTTCTATAAGAAAAAAATAGGCTAAATATAATAAATTAATTAGGGGTAGCTTGGTTAATCTCCACCGTAATAATTCGGTCCCACCAAAATAAATGGTTCATAAATTCTAATTAACATAGTAATTTCTTGGGAGTGCCTAATTAGTATAGAAAGATATAGATATAGATATAGATATAGATATAAATATAAATAAATAGATATAGATAAATAGATATAGATATAGATATAAATATAGATATAGATACAGATGTAAGGTCAAATTGACTAAACTTAAAAAGAAAAATGATGCAGCGGACACATTCGGAACGTCAGTGACCCCGCACGGCCGAGAATAAGCTGATTCACAGTTATTTTAATAATTTAATAATCCTCCTGCAGAGCATGGCATCAAATAAAAAACTAATCCTTGTCCAACATAAAATACTCTTCTATGCTAGCTTTTCTGGTCTACTCGTTTTCTATATATAGTAAGAGATGAGAGATCGAATCATTCATCATTCATAGATGATCCAAATTGTTAATTTCGATGAGGACGTGTGCCGCGTGATACACGACGGGCTCCTTCGCTTGCCAGCATACTATTGGTGTCTTGCCATGTTACCCGATGGCGGTTGCAGCGGACGAACGTACCCGACGTCCATCGTTCTAATTGGCACACTAAGTCAGGGTAGTACACGCCACAAAGGACAACTTGAACCAGTGATTAGTTTATTTGCAGCCCCGGAATGGCTTGCTTTTTTGCCAGGTTGTACGTGATCTCGCTTTCGTGCTGCACAAATGCAACTATGCAAGGCCTATATTTGGCACCAGAGACCAGACTGTTGGACATTTTGCACAGCCGAAGAATGACCGCCCCGCTTGCCACACTGTGGTCACTTGCTGCTCTGCACAGATGGCAACAGCCTGCTTGTCTGTCATTGCCTTTGAATAGGAAGCTCCAATTTGAAAGAAGATTTAGTCAGAGATCTTTAACAATGGCGCATGTTCTCCACGATGACCAGACCAATGTCCCTAATTGTTATATAGAGTGGTTTCTGGAAAGGCCAAGAGGAAGCGAATAATCCAAGCCACGCGAGGTCGGTATCCACACCGCATGTTGCCGCGTGATTCGTGCAAACTGAATACCCGCAGGTCAGCCTGGACGTGGCGAGCGGGCTTCGTGGCCCGCTCGTTCCGAGCCGGCTCGGTCCTGGCCCGGTAAATATTCTAGCCGGTCCGGACTGTCGATTTCGGGCCGAAACTTGGTCGGTCCAGTCCGGTCTTTGACCGGGACCGCTTGCAGGACCGAAGAACTCACCTGGTGGCATGGCTGGAGCGTGCCCGGAGCATGGCGGGGGCGTGGCCGGAGCATGGCTGAGGCGTGCCCGCAGCGTGGCGGGGTCGTGGCGGAGGCGTGGCAGGCCCATGGCGAGAGCGTGGCGACCCATGCGTGGCGGGGGCGCAAGAAACTGGCGTCATGTTCGTCCGCCGCGGCGGTTGTCGTGGGAACGAGCCTGACAGTAAAAGGTAGGGGTACGAAAGGAGAGGGCAGAATCCTAGCTACGACGAGGGTGTACACACGGATGTATGAGTTCAGACCCCTCTCGTGGAGGTAACAGCCCTACATCTTAGTGCTCGGGAGCTTTGTCGTGTGGAATGTTGAGATTACAGTGGTTGTGAACCCTTGTGCCAGAGGGGAGGGGCGGCTTATATAGAGTTCGCTGCCCCTCATAATTGCCCGGCATCTAAGGGTCTGATCGTGGGTTTAAAGATTGGCGTTACTGGTAACGTACATAATAAAAGCTACTAATGACTAAAAGCCTAACGCCTGCCCGTTGGCCTCATGGAGGTGGCTTCTGGTCCTCTGGCGTCGAGTGGAAAATGAGGTCTTCTGAGTGACAGTAGACCGTCGAGTAGAGTAAGAAGTCTCCTAGTGGATTGCCTGTCGAGTGACTTGAGCGCCATCGGGAATCCAGTCGGAAGCTTATTTGTGATCTTCAAGTCCTTCAATGTCATGCCCTTAGGTAGGGGGTCTAGATCATGCCTAGGACCCTACCCTAGGTACATATCCTCATCATTAGCCCCCGAATGGATCGGGGTTCGAGTGGTGAATGGGACATCGATGCTAGTTCAGCATAAGGCATCAAATCTTTCGAATGATATTCGGGACTTCAACGAAACTTGCGTCGACTGAACTCTTCATCATTCGCCCGGATCCGTTCAACCTTGAAAGTGCCCGAGTGAATGTTCAGTGTCAATTTTGCTGCAAGTGACACAAAGGAATCTTTGGAGGTGGCGGGCCGATCTGTCAGACCTGGATT
The DNA here is from genome assembly GCA_022496015.1 of Hordeum marinum. Taxonomy (NCBI): domain Eukaryota; kingdom Viridiplantae; phylum Streptophyta; class Magnoliopsida; order Poales; family Poaceae; genus Hordeum; species Hordeum marinum. Next base: position 450,022,026 of record CM039672.1, on the reverse strand, counting down.
TTGCGGGATACGAAAATTTGGGAAGCGCGCGCGCGTGCGATGATGACGCCACGATCGGAGCAAGTGAGGGCATGACGCCTCGATTCTCGCGCCAGTCATTTCACCACGTACAAGGCATAGTCTGCGGTTGGCGTGCGTGGTGATCTTGCGGGCCCACCAGTCAGCGAGGCACTCAGGGGGGTATAAATTCCAAGGCGCCGCGGATTGCACAGTATCTTTTCCCCAAACTTCCTCTCTTCTTCCGCCTCCCCTATCTCCAGCGCCACACCTTGTTCTTCTCCGACGAGAGCGGCCACAGTGATGACGAAGGGCGCCACGGAGAAACTGGAGTGCGCCAAGAAGGGGGCGGTGAAAAGCAAAGGCAAGAAGCCCTCGACCGCTCGGTTCACCGCACAGACGGGATGGATGCAGGGGGACTTTGTCCCCTCTATGGTCACTCGTGAGGACATGAACGGCTTGGTTGCCGACGGGCTTGTGGTGGACGGCGCCTGGGGGTTGCCGGAGGGAGAGTGCGAACCGGAGTCGCATGACGGGGAGCGAGTCCTTCTCCTCTCCCACGTCGAAAGAGGTTTTTCTTTGCCTCCCCACCCATTCATTAGAGGTTTTCTGAACTTCTTTGGCGCTTAGCTCCACCACTTCCCGCCGAATGCATTTTCCTACCTGTCTGCCTTCATTACCTTGTGCGAGTGTTTTCTAGGCTGTCCTCCTCATTGGGGGCTGTTCAAGCACATCTTTACGGCCAGATCTCAAACTGTGAAGAAAGCTCTCCCTACGGATGGGAAGACTCATGTGCTTCAGTTGTCCGGGGGTCCAGGACATCAAAAAAGAGCTCGTAGTTCTTTCCCTTCTATGAACTTTCCTGAATCTATTAGAGCCTGGCAGTCGACTTGGTTCTCAAAGATGTAACATCTCCCAACCTATCGACTGGTCTTGCCCCCTTTACAACCGATCGTCCAGCTGTCCCCAAGTCTCTGAGGGTGACTGAAGAGGAACATGTCCAAGTGGGAATCTTGGTGGAAGCCGTGGTGCAACTGATTCGAGGTGGAGTGACTGGCATGGATCTGTTGGAGACATTCCTTAGTCGACGAATTCAGCCACTCCAAGCCAGGGATCACACCATGTGGCACTACTTAGGCCCTGAGGACTCGACCAGGGCGCACCCAGAAGAGGTTCCGCAAAAAACTGTCGAGCAGTGGCTTTGCAGCATCACTGGGGCGTGTGACAACCCCTTGGGAGCCAAGAGGATCCGACCTTACTCGGCCGAAAACCCGTCGAAGAATTTGGTAAGTTGCACTTTGTCGACTGAAGTACTTGTACCGTAGAGTGATAGATTGATTTATGGATTGACTTCTTTGTTTGAATCATGCAGGAGTGGACGAACATGCACTCGCCTGTTCCCAACGGGAACCAAACTTAAGATGGTGTGGTGAGCGAAGGTGGTAGTGTGGACGGCGATGGCTCAGAAGACTGTGAAGACGAGTACGAAAACTAGGACGAAAACGAGCAAGAAGTTGAGTCGCCTCCTCGCTCTGAACGTTGCTCCAAGTCCCTTCAAGATCCTGCGACTGTTGAGGACAGGGCATCGGGCCCAAGCGAGAAGAAACCGAAGCGGAGCTGTCCCTCGACCGTTGAGTCGAGCGAACAATCAACGAAGCAACCCAAACCAAATGTGGCCAAACCTCGCAAATCCCTTCCTCGCATGAAGACGGTTGTGCCTGTCATCTCCACGCGAGTGTTTACTTTTGAATTCCCACTGTTGATTGAGACTTTGAATCCTTGTTATCTGAATGTTATTTGATCCATCATAGCTGCTACTTCAGTGACTTCACCTCAACATGATGGAGGGGATGCAATGGATGTAGACATTGCCGATGCAGGCACTTATCACAGAGGTATTCAATTCTTCGGTTCTGCTTCTTGAATATGATTTGTCAATTGCCAAAGCTAATTCCATCGATTGATAATTGCAGAAATCATCCAGCTAGAAGATGATGAAGAACACCCTGGGGGTACAGGAGGCTGAAGCGAGACCTTAAGCATCCCGCGCATACGCACTCGAAGAAGTTCATCTGCATAGACGCCCCAGCGGTCGACCACAGAGTCCTCCCAGGGGATGAGCGACTCGACATGGATCAGAGCTGACCAACAGTGCCTCTGGCGAATGCCCCTCCAGCTGTTTCAACCATTGTGACGTCGACTCCAACCGAACCTGCCAGACTACCTCGACTGCGCCAACCATTACACCGCTCGCGCCGATGATGGCTTTTCCTCTGCATCGCGTTCTGGAAGATCGGACTAGAGGTGCAAAGGAGGCCATGATCCAGGTGGAGTAGATGATGCTGCGCAGCAAGGAGGCGTACAAGGCCAGCAAGTTGGCTTACGATGCCAGCATAGCGCTTCACACGAATGTCCGAGTAAGTTCGATTGTAAGTACATTTCCGATTGAATTCCTGGCTTCTTTGACTGTACACCCACTAGGTGTTTATTTTCCACTCATAAAATGTTTGAAAGCTCTCGACTCGAATAGACCAGGTCTTAGTCGAGTAGGTTTTGGGTCAGTGGGGGCACTCTGAGTGCACCCACTGGGTGTAGTCCCCGAGATCGCTGTCGAGTGCTTGCGTCGACAAGGTTCTTAGAGTCTGTCGTATGTGGGATACGTTTGCCCTTGACCACGCTACTCCGCAGCTACTCTGTAGGTTTCATGGGTATCATTGATAAACCATGATATGACACTACATAAGGATAGACTGCAGTTCACTAAGTGTAGGAGGCTTGTCACTCGACAGATCGAGTGACGGATGTTCCATAGATGGATATTTTCTACCACTCAACAGGTCGAGAGTTGGCAGATCCAGTGGGGGAACGCTAAGTGCACCCACTGGGTGTAGTCCCTGAGACTGTTGTCGTTTGCTTGCACCGGCAGGGGTCTTAGAGTGTGTCGTATGCGGGATACGTTTTCCTTTCATCGCACAACTCAGAGGCTACCTTGTAGGTTTCATGGATATCATTGATCAACCATGAGATGACGCTACATAAGGATAGACTGCACTTCACAGAGTGAGGGGGCACATTACTCGACAGATCGAGTGACGGATTTTCGGCAGGGCAAACCTTGTCGACTGTTTTGTAACCAGTGGGGGCATGCTAAGCGCATCCACTGGGTGTAGTCCCCGAGGCTACTCTTGATCGAAGACGATAAGCAGTAGTCTTGAAAACTTGAAATCGGAATTTCTGTCGTACACGGAGTACGGTTGTCCCTCGACATGTCGAGTTGTATATATATTTTTTCCTGACTGTCCCGCTCCAAAGACGCTGCTTCAAAGGTGCGGAATGGGGTCGACAGAACACTTGACAGATCGAGTGTTAACCATTCCAATGGGGGCACTTTGAGTGCACCCACTGGTTGTAGTCCCCGAGACCACCGTCGAGTGCTTGCACTGGCGGGGGTCTGATGAAGACTGTCTTGATCTCTTTTACGGTACGCGGAGTACACGAGCCACTCGACATGTCAAGTGTACTTTTGGTTGAATTCTCTTTCCCCTGGATGCAGGTTTCATGGACATCATTGATCAATCATGATATGATGCTATTCCAGGATAGTGGGGCGGGGGGATGTGTGCCGCCTAGTCGACCGTCTTTGGTCTTCTGCACTTCAACGCTGATATTTCTTGTCGATTTAATTTCTTTATTTGTTGATTTTAGAGGGCTTGTGAACTTGGAACACAGTACAAGGATCTTGAAGATGAAAGGAACCGGTTGAGCGTGGACTTGGAAGCCTCCAACAATGCTTTGGAGAGAGTGCAGGCCGAGCTGAAAACTCTGGGACGTAACTTTCGTCGACCCACTGCATTTTCATCTTCACTTTCCATGCTTTGAACCGAGTGCTTTCACTCGAACAGATGTACACAATGAAAACCGTTGACTCCAAGCGCGACTCAACAATGTTGTTTCTTTAGATTCCATGAAGAAAGCGCTGGAGGACAAGGACAAAGTGCTCGCTAACGCCCAGCGCGTGGCGAAGGAGAAACCTTAAGTTGCTGATCAGAGGCTGGCTGCTACGAAGAGGATGGAGGAAGAGAACTCGAAGCTGAAGCAAGAGTGTGTGGACCTTATCAAGATGACTGAGCAACTAACCAAGAGGAGCAATGGCCTGGAGAGGCACTTGGAAGAGTTCTCGAGGAAGATGTATATTCTGCTCGACGGTGAGTTTCTCTGTCGACTCAACTTTATGAAATTTTTGACGGTTGTATCTCATCAGTCCTCCTCCCATTCTTTCATTCTCCCTTCCCTGAATTCTGCCAAGACTTTGAAAAAGAGACTGAGGAGATCGAGCCTGAAAGTCTGTTATATCGACTAGAGGGGGGGGGGTGAATAGGCGATTTTTATAAATTCATCACTTGAGGAATTTCAACTTTGAGGAATTTGGAATGTGATGAATAACTTGCAGCGGAATAAGTACTCAGGTGCATGAGGAACATAGTAACAACATAGTCATCATGATGAAATGAAACATGCACAAATAGTAAGTAGCATGACACAGGATAAGCGGTGATGAACAAGGTAACTTGAAGAATTTGAGGTGAGGAATTTGTGAAAGTCTTCAGTCAAATTCTTCAAACAGTAACAATCAATTTCATCAATAAGTATATGAGGAATATAGGGGTTGAGGAAATAGAACCAGGTAGCTTGATGAAGACAATGGTTTGATGACCTAGTTCCAACTGCTGTGACAGTTGTACGTCTGGTTTGGAGTGGCCTAGTATTTAAACCAGAGGACACACAGTCCCAGGACACACAGTCATTACCGTATTCTCCTTGAGCTAAGGTCACACAGTCCTCGCCCAACACTTGTGGTAAGTCTTCAGGGTAGACTTCCAAAACCCTCACAAACTATTCACCAGGCGATCCACAATTTACTACTGGATGCTCTAGACCAAGGTCCGGAGGATGCACAATCCTCAAAGGTAACAAGCATCGGTTCCACACAGGAATTTCTTTAGTGATGATCAAGCACTTTGGGTTTGGCGGTTGGGTTGTGGGTTTTTCCTCACTGATGATTTTCTCTCAAAGTCCTCGGAGGATGGGTTTCTCTCAAATGACAAGTGTCAATTCTCTCTCGGAGCAGCCAACCATCTAGTGGTTGTGGGGGTGGCTATTTATAGCCAGGGTGCAACCTGAGATGATAAGGCATAAATGCCCCCAATGATATGACCGTTATGTGGATGTTATGATTGGGGACAGCTGGCGCTAAGCACTGCAACGGTCGGAATTTCGAACTATGAAAGTCCTCATATATATCATGTTCCTCACTTGTGAAATCCTAACTCCTCAGTCAGATCAATTTTCTTAGAGACCAGAAGAACTTCGTCTCTGTCACTAAAGAACTTGACTAAACCACAAGAGATTTCCAAAGGCTTCACTCGAAGGATTGGTTAGGTTGAGGATTTTGAGTTGAGCATTAGTTGGAAATTTTCCTTAGTATTACCTCGGCCCCCTTTAACAGTACGATGTTTCCTATGACTCAAAGAAAGGAAATGAAACTACGAAAACAAAAGTCTTCACGCTTGATAGTCCTCGTTCATATCTTCAACGTCACACTAACTTCTTCATTTTCAAAGTCTTCAGGGAATGCCAAAGTCTTCAGCAAAGTCTTCACCAAAGTCTTCACTTGAAGACATACATTTTTAGGGGTCGGTAATCTCCGGATGTATCAAACTCCTCATCGACTTATAGAGCCTATGTACACTCACAAACACATTAGTTCCTTAACCTATAAGTCTTCAATATACCAAAATCACTAAGGGGCACTAGATGCACTAACAAGCTCCCCCTTTTTGGTGATTGATGTCAAATAGGTTAAGTTTTCATTTGGGATAATAACATGAGGTGTAATTACTGAGTTTGAGGAATTTGATTGCAAGATATAGAAGAACTCCCCTTGAAGATGTGCATATTTGAGGAATTTGCTTTGGACTGCAAATGCACATAGCAGGTTAAAAAACATGGAGACCTCCCCCTATATCTTGTAATTCATCCACGCATTTAACATATGATATGAAGAATTTGAAATGCATGATGAAAAATGGTGTCTGATGAAATTAAGCATGCATGCATTAAGGTACTTGAGGAAATAGGCATGCGGAAAGCAGTTCAAAAGTGTCAGACCACCATCAGACTTAAGTTTACAACTCAATCAACAAAAGCTTCAGAAGAGCGAGAGTTGTAACTTAAACAAAAAACAGCCCACATATAGAGACCCGCTTGAAGACTAACTAAATTTTTCTCCCCCTTTGTCATCGAAGACCAAAAGGAACGAAAAAGTGAGGACTAACGCCCCTTGAAGAATTTCATCGTGTTGGTGAGGAAGGAGAGCCATCGTTGTCGGGGTCGTTTGTTGATGCAGGGCCTGTCGCAGTGTCGTCAATGTCTTCATCTTCATCTCACTCAGGTGATGAAGAATATGAACTTGTGACCATCATAGGAACTTGAACCTTCTTGAATTTCTTCTTTGGTTGACGAGCCCAGTGAAGATGTTCCTCAAGGTCTAGCTCCTTTAGTTCTTCAGGAGTCATGAGGTGAGACAATATAGCCCAAGTGCGCTTGAGGGTTTCATGTGCATAGTAGTGATTCCTATTCATAGAGTTCTGCGTTACAGTCATATTTTGTACAATGTAACCAAGTTGACACTTCACCCACTTGTGATTGCGATCGACCTTTTGATGAAGACTTATTATAAGCTCACGATCAGTCATCACACGTGGGGCAGACTCTTGAGGTTTTTGAGCTGAGGCCTTTGCCTTTGAGTCCTGGGTTGCAGTATCATCATTGGTGGAGAAGGATGCAGCTTTGCGAAACTGTCCATCCAATGGACGAGTGCCTTCATCAGTGACAGCCTTGCCTTTTCCTTCCACTGAGGCAATTGTGCTCTTGATGACTTCGATTGGAGGCAGAAAGCCAAAATGATTCTGAAAGTCTGCCTTGAAGGGAACTAAAGACTTTGCTCTGATGAACTTCATGATCCAAGGTGCATAAGGCTTCAGTTCAAATGGGGCTAGAGCAGCATTAGCCATTGTCGTCATGAAGAAATCATGGAATTTGATGGGAATCCCTTGAATGATGTTGAACAACATATTCTTCATGACTCCCTCCACTTCCTCTTCTTCAGAATTGTGGCCCTTCTGAGGACATAGAGTGTTCGTGCGAATGTAGTAGACTGTCCTTGGCACATATAGAAAATCCCTCACAAGGAAGATTTTCCGTTAAGGCTTTCTAGGAGCCAATGGCTTCATCAGCACTTGCATCAGTTGATTTGGAAGACCAGGTTCATCAAACAGACGACGAGCTTCATCTGAAGGAATTGGAACTAGGACAGTCTGAAGTAATTCAGAAGCTTGAGTAGTGAAATAAGTTGATCCTGTCATCCAGTTCAAAACCCAGGAGTTGATGTCGAAAGCTTTGCCTGTGATGTGCAGTGTGGCATAGAATTGAAGAATGAGTTTTTCATTCCAATCGCAAGTGTCTATGCAGAAGGGAAGAATGCCTGCATCGTGAAGAACTTGGAGTACCAGCGTGAATGATGGAAGTGTTTCCATGTGAGCATGAGGAATTTGATGGTGCTCGAAGACTTTGTTCTTTTCGAACAAGATTGATGCATAGTATTTGGTCTGAGTGGCAGTCCAGAATATGCTTCGTTCGACCCTTGTTGAGTCATACAAATTGGGTCTAGTGAAGAACATGTGCTCATTGAAGAAATTGCTTTTGAGGATTTTGGGGCGCGTTGAGCCTTTGAACGACATTCTGGGCTTCGGTTGAAGATTTTGCTTGAAGCGGCCCTTGATCTCCTTTGGCATGGGAGGAATTTCTTCAGTCTGAGGAATTTGCGGCGCAGGTTCCTCAGTAGCAGTTGGAGCAGCCAAGTCATCAGCTGATGCAGCTAGAATATGTTCAATGACTTTGGTGGTCAAGTCATCAGATCCCTCTTGAATTTCTTCAGTCTGGGTTGGGGACTGAGGAATCTGTGAGAGAGGAGTAGTCATTGGTGAATTTGAGTGAGCTCTTTCCCAATATTCATCGTTGATGAGGGGAGTTGTATTTCCAATGTCTAAATCCTCATCAATTTCTTCAATCGTGGCCTCTTTAGAAGTGAACTAAGGCTGGGGTGATGATACCTGAGGAGTTGAAGCATTTTCTTTAACATCAATTTCTTCATCAATCTGCTCTGTCGAAGCAGCAGAATGATCTTCATCTTCTTCATCTGGGATGACATAGTACACCCCAAATGGAATAATTTCATAGGAAGGTGCAGAGGAGATTGGAGTAGCATCAATGGGTCCAGTTGAAGAACTTTTCACAGTCTTCAACTTCTTTAGCAGCCGTAGCTTCTTCGGGCACTAAAGATGCAGTCGTCCTGGTGGGTTCAGTTTCTTCAGGCGCAGCAAAAACTTCAGCTGGCCTGTCAGTTTCTTTAGGCACAACAGTGGAGGTTGTCTTGGCATGTTCATCAGCGGTCTGACTTTCTTCAGCAGCGCTGGCTGTTTCTTCGGGTGCAGGAGCATTTTCATCAGCAGGTTGAGCAGTTTCATCAGCCTGAGGAATTTGTGGTTGCGATCGAGCGGCAACCCTTGTGTTTTGGTCCTTCGCAACAGCTTGAGCAGCCCTGACGAATCTCGCTTTGGTGCCCTTCCATTCAGCATCATACCTTTCTTGTTCTTTATAGAGGGAGCGAATTTCAGACTGAACTGTGATGAGTTGATTTTGGGTCAAATTCATCACGTTTGTCGTGGGAACGAGCCTGAAAGTGGATGGTAGGGGTACGAATGGAGAGGGCAGAGTCCTAGCTACGGCGAGGGTGTACACATGGAAGTATGAGTTTAGGCCCCTCTCGTGGAGGTAACAACCCTACGTCTTAGTGCTCAGGAGGTTTATGTCACGTGGAATGCTGAGATTACAATAGTTGCTAACCCTTTTGGAGGAGGGGAGGGGCGGCTTATATAGAGTTCGCTGCCCCTCGTAATGGCCCCACATCAAAGGGTCTGGTCGTGGGGTTTAAAGTCTGCCGTTACAGTTAACGTACGTAGTAAAAGCTATTAATGACCATTGAACCACCGTCTGCCCGTTAGGCTCTTGATGATGGCTCCTGGTCTTCTGGCGTTGAGTGAAAGCAAAGTCTTCCAAGTGACACGCGACTGCCGAGTGAGAGCGGGAGTCTCCGAGTGGATTACTGTCGAGTGACATTGAACGTCTCCAGGGATCCACTCGGAAATTCATGCTTGATCTTCAAGTCCTCCCATGTAGTGTCCTTAGGTAGGGTATGTGGGCCGTGCCTAGGACCCTACCCTAGGTACATATCCTCATCATTAGCCCCCGAATGGATCGGGGTTTGAGTGGTGGAAGGAGGTATCTACGTAAACCTTGAGTTAGTGCATCAGATCCTCCGAATGATACTTGGGATTTCTATGAAACTTGTGTCGATTGAACTCTTTTCCTACGTGGTCCCGCGCGATGATTACGCCATGATCAGGGCAAGTGGAGGCGCGACGCCTCGATTTTCGCGCCGGTCGTATCGCCACGTACCGGGCGCCGTCAGCGGTTGGTGTGCGCGGTAACCTCGCGGGTCCACTGCTCAGTGAGACACTCGGTAGCGTATAAAGCCGTCAGTGTCGCGGTTTGCACAGTACCTCCGCCAGTTCTTTCTCTCTTTTCCTCCGCTTCCTCCGCTCTCAGCGCCCAACTCCGATCTCCCTCGACAAAAGCTGACGCGACGGAGATGAAGAATCCAACGGAGAAGTTGGAGCATGCGAAGAGGGGGCAGCAAAGCTCAAGGGCAGGAAGCCCTCGACCACCAGATTCACCGCGTCGGCGGGCTGGATGCACGGGGATTGGCTCCCCTCTGTCGTCACCCGCGAAGACATGGAGGGCCTCGTCTCCGACGGGCTCGTGGTAGACGGCGCTTGGAGGCTGCCGGGGGAGGAGCGCGAGCCGGAGCCGCACGACGGGGAGCGGGTCCTCCTTCTCTCCCATGTCGAGCGAGTTTTCTCTCTGCCGCCCCATCTGTTCTTTAGGGGCTTCCTGAATTATTTCGGTGCCCAACTACACCACCTCTCGCCCAACAACATAGCTTATCTGTCTGCATTGGCCACTCTGTGCGAATGTTTCCTGGGCTGTTCTCCCCATTGGGGGCTATTCAAACACCTCTTCACGGTCAGGTCCCAGACCGTGAAGAAAGCCCTCCTTGCTGATGGGAAGACCCATGTACTCCAGCTGTGCGGAGGGTTAGGAGTTCAGAAAAGAGCTCGTAGATCCTTCCCTGCCATGACCTTCCCAGAATCTGTAAGGGGTTGGCAGTCGACCTAGTTTTACTGCAAGGATGCAGCCTCACCAAATACGTCGACTGGCCTTCCTCTCTATACACCCGACCGTCCAGCTGTCCCCAAGTCCCTAAAGGTGGCTGAAGCGGAGCACGTCCAAGTGGGCATCTTGGTAGAAGCGATGGTGCAACTGATCCGTGGCGGGGTGACCAGCATGGATCTGTTGGAGACGTTTCTAGGTCGACGCATCCAGCCGCTCCAAGCCATGGACCATACCATGTGGCATTACGCGGGCCCTGAGTACTTGACAAGGGCACATCCTGAGGAAGTTCCTTAGAGAACTGTCGAGCAGTGGCTCCGTAGCATCACCGGGGATTGCGACAACCCCTTGGGAGCCAAGAGGATCTTGCTGTTCTCGGCCGAGAACCCGTCGAAGAACTTGGTGAGTTGTGTGATGTCGATTGATGTATTGTACTGTCGAGTGATATATTGAATTGACTTCGTTGCTTGAATCATGTAGGAACGGACGCACATGCACTCGCCCGTTCCCAACGGGAACCCTGTTGAACACGTCTTGGCGAGCGAGGGCGGTAGCGTGGATGGTGACGGTTCTTCCGACTCCGAGGAAGAATAGGAGGACTCCGACGAGGAGGAAGAAGTCGAGTCACCTCCCCACCGCGAAAGCTGCACCAAGTCCCGCCAAGACCCGTCGGCTGTTGAGGACAGAGCTCCGGGCCCCGGCGAGAGGAATCTGAAGCGTAGCCGCCCCTCGACCGCCGAGCCGAGCAAGAAACTGGCCAAGCAGCCCAAGCCAGCCGTCACCAAGCCTCGCAAGGCACTGCCTCGCATGAGGGTGGCCGTGCCTGTCATCTCCACATAATTATTTATTTCTGTACTTGTTCTGTCGACTGAAGTCCGGAATTGTATTTGACCGAATGCCACTCAACTCGTGAGAGCTGCTACATCTGTGTCTTCGCCTCATCGAGATGGAGGGGACGCAATGGATGTCGACACTGCTGACGCGGCCACTTCTCATAGAGGTTAGATAGTTGTTGGTTCGCCCGAGTGGGACTCGACATATGCGGATGTTAACACCGTCGGTTGTCATTGGAGAGGTCATTCAGGTGGAGGACGACGAGGAGCGACTGGCCACTTCGCGCCCTCGCATCGTAGGAGCGTCATCGACGCAAGCACTTCAGCGGTCGACTGCAGAGTCTTCCCAGGGGGGAGGTGGCTCGACACAACCCTGGGCTGAACCTGCAGTACCTCTGTCACATGCCCCTCCAACCGTCTCGATCGTTGTGGCGTCGACTCCGACTGGGCCCCCTCAGACTGCCTCAGCTGCTCCCGCGACCATGCCGACCCCACCTGTGACGGCCTTCTCTCTGCATCGCATCCCGGAAGATCAAACCGGAGCTGCAAAGGAAGCCATGATCTAGGCGGAGCAGCTCATGCTGAGGGCCAACAAGGCGTACGAGGCCATCAAACAGGCTTTTGACGTTAGCGGAGCCCTCCACACCAATGTCCAAGTAAGTTTCATTGTAAGTCCATTGTTGATTGAATTCTTGTCTTTTCTTGGCTGTCGTACACCCACTGGGTGATTGTCGTAGAATGTTTTTACTTTCTCCACTCAAATAGATCGAATCGTTGTTGAGTAGGATTGGGATTGGTAGTACGCGTGGTACTGGAGTCACCCGACACGTCGAGTGTAGTTTCTGATGAGTTACTCGACGGATCGAGAGCTAACCGTCTCCATGGGGGTGCTCTTAGCGTACCCACTGGGTGTAGTCCCCGAGACCGCTGTCGAATGCTTGCATCGGCAGGGGTCTTTTGAGTTTATTGTCGTACGCGTGATACTAGTGTCACTCAACATGTCGAGTGTATCTTTTGACGAGTTACTCGATGGATCGAGAGTTAACCGTCTCAGTGGGGGCGCTCTTAGGGCACCCACTAGGTGTAGTCCCTGAGACCGTTGTCGAGTGCTTGTATCGGCAGGGGTCTTTAGAGTTTATTGTTGTACACATGGTACTAGTGTCACTCGACATGTCGAGTCTATCTTCTGATGAGTTACTCGACAGATCGAGAGTTAACCGTCTTAGTGGGGGCACTCTTAGCGCACCCACTGGGTGTACTCCCCGAGACCGTTGTCGAGTGCTTGCACCGGCAGGGGTCTTTATAGAGAGCTTTAAATTTGTTTACGACGCACGGAGCGCCAGGGCCACTCGACATGTTGAGTGGATTTTTTGCTGGAATTCTTTCAAGATGGTAATTTGCCGGTTTTAATAACTCAGTCGACTGTCCAGGAATCACTTGCTGATTGAACTCCTGTCTTTTGTTGATTCCAGACGGCTTGTAGGTGGAAGTACGCAGTAGAAGGAGATGGAAGAGGAGAGGAACCTGTTGTAGGTGGACCTGGCGGTTGCCAACAACGCCCTGGAACGAGCACGTGCTGAGCTGAAGTCTCTGGGAGGTAATTACTGTCGACTGTCAGCATTCCCATCTTCACTCTTCATGTTTTGAACTGAGTGCTCTCACTCGAACAGACATGCGCAATGAAAACTATCGACTCCAAGCGCGACTCAACAATGTTGTTTCTTTAGATTCCATGAAGAGGGCACTATAGGATAAGGACAAAGCACTCGTCGATGCCCAACAGGTGGCCGGGGACAAAACTGAAGCTGCAGATCAGAAGCTGGTGGCCGCCCAGAAGCTGGAAGAGGAGAACACCAAACTCAACCAGGAGCGCGCGGACCTCGTCAAGAGGGCCGAGCAGCTGAACAAGAGGAGCAATGGCCTAGAGAAGCATTTGGGAGAGTTCTCAAGGAAGATGTATATTCTGCTCGACGATAAGTATTTTTGTCGACTGAGCTTTGTAAAATCTTTGAGGGTTGCAGTTCACCGATTCTCCTCCCGTTTCCATTCTTCAATAGAATTCTACCAAGACTTTGAGAAGGAGACAGAGGAGGTTGAGCCCAATCTAGATCCCACCAAGTCTCCTGTCGCAGACGCGGTGGCCATGAGCATGCTCCGACTCAATTTCCGGCTCCAGGGCGTCCAGGCATATCTTGTCCGACTCAAGTCTATAATGGAGAGGATCAACAAAGAGCTATGGCTTGAGGACACCCTCCAGCTTGACCTCAATGCTATGATGGCTCGCCTGGACGAACTTCCAAGTTGAGTGCAGGCCTGGATGAAATTTGCCGCTCGTTGTGGGGCTGACGTGGCGTTGTCACTCGTCAGGGTCCATTGTAGGGACGTAAAGGAGGAGAGCCTGAAGGAGCTTCAGGTGGTCAACACGAACAAACTCCAGTTTGAAGATTTCATGGAGACCTTCTTCGAAGCAGCCACCAGAATTGCCGATGGCATTGACCTAGACACCTTCGTCGAGCCTGCCAGTCCATCACCTGCTTGAAAAAACTTGTCTTTGAAAGAAACAATTAAATTTGCCTCGGTATGCCGAGTGGATATGTATCCTTAAAAACTCCGTTCAGTCCTTGGGCCTAATCACGTTTGCTTCCATATGAAACATTTATCCAAGGTTTACCATTTGGATTTTATTCGTATTTGGCTTTCAACCGTCTTTTCGACTGAGTTTGTTTTTAACTTAGGCGAAGCATGTTCGCGGCTAAGCCCCCGAGTGTGAGGATTTCTCATCACTCGGAGTATTTTCGAACTTAGGCGAATGTCGATTCGTAGCTAAGTTGTCGAATGAATGGATTACCATCTACTCGACGGGGCTTTTAACTTAGGCGAAACATGTTTCACAGCTAAGCCTCTGAGTGTGAGGATTGCTCATCGCTTGGAGTATTTTTGAACTTAGGAAAATGTCGATTCACATCTAAGTTGTCGAGTGAACGGATTACCATCTACTTGATGGGGCTTTTAACTTAGGCGAAACGTGTTTCACAGGTAAGCCCCTGAATGTGAGGATCGCTCATCACTCGGAGTATTTTTGAAGTTAGGAAAATGTCGATTCGCATCTAAGTTGTCGAGTGGATGGATTACTATCCACTCGACGAGGTTTTTAATTTAGGTGAAACGTGTTTTGCAGCAAAGCTTTCGAGTGGGAGGATTGTTCATCACTCGAAGTATTTTTAAACTTAGGTGAATGTCGATTCACAGCTAAGTTGTCGAGCAAATATATTACTATCCACTCGACGAGGTTTTTAACTTAGGCGAAACGTGTTTCGCAGCTAAGCCCCCGAGTGTGAGCATCGCTCATTACTCGGAGTATTTTTGAACTTAGGCAAATGTCGATTCGCATCTAAGTTGTCGAGTGAATGGATTACCATCTACTCGACATGGCTTTTAACTTAGGTGAAACGTGTTTCGTAGCTAAGCCCCCGAGTGTGAGGATCGCTCATCACTCGGAGTATTTTTGAACTTAGCAAATGTTGATTCGCATCTAAGTTGTCGAGTGAATGGATTACCATCTACTAGACAGGGCTTTTAACTTAGGCAAAACGTGTTTCACAGCTAAGCCCCCGAGTGTGAGGATCGCTCACCACTCGGAGTATATTTGAACTTAGTTGAATGTCAATTCACATCTAAGTTGTCGAGTGAATGGATTACCATGGCCTCAACGAGTTTTTTTTTGAACCCAAGCAAAGACAGATTCGCAAATAGGCCGTCGAGTCGATGGACTACTATCTACCTAACAGGGTTTTTAAACTTAGACGAAACATGTTTCGCAGCTAAGCCTCCGAGTGTGAGGATTGCTCTTCACTCGGAGTATTTTCGAACTTAAGCGAATGTGGATTCGCAGCTGAGTTGTCGAATGAACGGATTACCGTCCACTCGGC
Source organism: Hordeum marinum (assembly GCA_022496015.1). Classification (NCBI taxonomy): domain Eukaryota; kingdom Viridiplantae; phylum Streptophyta; class Magnoliopsida; order Poales; family Poaceae; genus Hordeum; species Hordeum marinum. The sequence goes on along the minus strand of CM039672.1, from coordinate 450,006,917 downwards.
ATGGTTTTTGACCCAAGCAAAGACGGATTCGTAAATAGGCCATCGAGTGGATGGACTGCTATCTACCCGATAGGGTTTTTAAACTTAGGCGAAACATGTTTCGCGGCTAAGCCTCCGAGTGTGAGGATTGCTGTTCACTCGTAGTATTTTCGAACTTAAGCGAATGTCGATTCGCTGCTGAATTGTCGAATGAATGGATTACCGTCCACTCGACAAGGTTTTTGACCAAAGCGAAGACCTACCCCATCCTGTCTGTCCTGTTTGGCTTCAGCCTCAGAATATAGCTCCACTCGAGGGGAATTATGGGCCAAGTCACTCGGCAGTATAGCTTCAGCACCATAGACAAGGAAGAAAGGAGTTCGTCCAGTTGACCGATTAGGCGTTGTCTTCAACCCCCACAAAATGGACGGCAGTTCAGTTACCCACGCACCAGCAGCATGATCCAAATTGCGCATGAGATGAGGCTTCAGACCTTCTAGAATGAGACCATTAGCCCACTCAACTTGCCCATTCGTTTGAGGATGTGCAATGGAAGCGTAATCCACTCGGGTGCCTTGGGAGTTACAGAATCTCCTGAATTCTTCTGAGTCAAAATTATGGGCCGTTGTCCATGATGATGCTGTGCGGGATGCCATATCAGATAATGATCTCCCTCATGAACGTGACCGTCGTGCAGGAATTCAGCTTCTTGATGGGTTTGGCTTCAATCCACTTGGTGAATTTGTCGACTGCTACCAACAGGTGGGTGAATCCTCCTTTTTCGGGTCGGAAGGGACCAACCATGTCGAGTCCCCAAACTGCGAACGGCCAGGCGAGTGGAATTGTCTTCAGAGCAGACGCTGGCTTGTGTCATAGATTTGTATAGAACTGGCAGCCCTCGCAGTGATCAACAATGTCCTTAGTCATCTCATTAGCTCGTGGCCAGTAAAAACCAGCTCGATATGCTTTAGCGACAATTGCCCTTGAAGACGCATGGTGCCCACAAGTTCTCGAGTGGATTTCGTCTAGAATCATTCGACCTTCTTTGGAGGAAATGCAGCGCTGGGTGACACCAGTCACACTCTCTTTGAATAGCTGATCTCCCATCACAGTGAAAGGCTTGGACCTGCGCACAATCTGTCGAGCCTCTGCTTCATCTTCAGGGAGCTCTTGTCTGAGGATATAGACAATGTATGGCACAGTCCAGTCGGGAATGATAACTAGCACCTCCATGACCAGGTCAATCACGGCAGGAACATGAACTTCAGTCGAATCAGAGGAGCTTATAGCTTGTGGGGGCTCTTTAGTGAAGGGATCCTCTTGAATCAAAGGAGTATGCAAATGCTCCAGGAACACTCCGCCGGGGACAGGCCATCGAGTGGAACCAATCTTGGACAGCTCATCCGCTGCTTGATTTTTCAGTCGAGGAACATGGTGCAGTTCTAGACCTTCAAATTTCTTCTCCAGCTTCCGGACTGCATTGCAGTATCCAGTCATAGCAGGGTTTCTAACATCCCACTCTTTCATCACTTGATTCACCACCAAGTTTGAGTCGCCATAAACCATCAGGCGCTTGACGCCGAGTGAGATAGCCATGCGCAACCCATACAAAAGTGCTTCATACTCTGCCTCATTGTTGGAGGAATCAAAGTGAATTTGCAAGACATAGCTGAGCTTGTTGCCTCTGGGGGATATCAAAACAACACCAGCACCGGACCCATTCAACATTTTGGAGCCGTCGAAGAACATTGTCCAATGCACCGAGTGAACTTGGATGGACTGTTGTTGTTCGATCCACTCGGCCATGAAATCTGCCAATGCTTGGGTCTTGATTGCCTTCTTGGCCTCGAATCTGATGTCAAACTGTCCAAGCTAAATTGTCCATTTAGCCACTTGACCTGATGCGTCGCGATTATTGAAAATCTCGGATAAAGGAGCATCACTGATGACTGTGATCGAATGGTCTTGGAAATAGTGTGCCACCTTGTTCGCTGACAGGTAAATACCATACACCAGCTTCTAATAGTGTGGATATCTTTGCTTTGAGGGGGACATCACTTCCGAGACTTAATAAACTGGCTGCTGGACTTTATAAGCTTTTCCCTACTCATCTCGCTCGACAGTCAGCACTGTACTGACGACCTGATTTGTGGCCGCGATGTACAGGAGCAAGGGCTCTTTGCTGGCAGGAGCGGCAAGCACCAGTTGGATGGAGAGCAGGGCTTTGAGCTCAACAAACCCTGCTTCGGCTTAAAGAGTCTAGTCGAATGTGTCGGACTTCTTCATCAACTGGCACAAGGGCAGAGCCTTCTCGCCGATACGAGAAATGAATCGACTCAATGCTGCTAAGCAACCTGTGAGCTTCTGAACGTCGTGTACCCACATGGGAGTCTTCATATCGGTAATGGCGCTGATCTTCTCGGGATTGACATCAATTCCTCGCTCGGAAACGAGAAAACCGAGCAACTTGGCGCTAGGGACACCGAAGGTACATTTAGCCGGATTCAGCTTTATGTCGAATCGCCTCAGATTAGCGAATGTCTCGGCCAAGTCAGGCAGCAGGTCGGAACCTTTGCGGGACTTGACCACTATATCATCCATGTACACCTCGACATTCCGAGGGATGTGGTCGAGTAAACATTTCTGAATCATGCGCATAAAAGTAGCGCTGACATTCTTAAGACCAAAAGGCATGGTGATGTAGCAAAAGCACCCAACCGGGGTGATGAAGGCTGTTTTTATTTCATCCGGGCCAAATAGACGGATTTGGTGGTACCCAGAATAAGCATCCAAAAACGATAAACGCTCACACCCCGCTGTCGAGTGAACAATTTGATCTATGTGGGGGAACGGAAAATGGTCTTTCGGACACACCTTATTGAGTTGTTTGAAGTCAATGCACATGCGCAACAACCTATCTTTCTTGGGCACCATCACAACATTCGAGAGCCACTCGGAGTGGTAAATCTCCCGAATGAACTTGGCTTGCAAGAGATGGGCCACTTATTCTCCGATTGCCTTGTGCTTCTCCTCTACGGATCAACACAAATGCTCTCTGACGGTCTTGGCTTTAGGATCCACTCGCAGATGGTGCTCAGCCAGCTCCCTAGGAATGCTCAGCATGTCAGCAGGCTTCCATGCAAAGATATCCCAGTTCTCACGGAGGAACTGGATGAGCTCGACTTCCTATTTACTATCGAGTGTTGTTGAGATATTTGTCGGGGCAGCAGTTGGATCCGTCGGGTGGATGTGCACCTTCTTCACTTCCCCTGCCAACTGAAATGCCGACTCGGAAGCAGGCTTTTTTTGCGTGGAGCAAATCAGTAGGGTCAGCGGTTTTCTTGTACTCCTGCAGCTCGACCATGGCCATCTGTTGATCGGCGATCTTGGATCCTTGCTGGAGGCACTCTTCGGCACGCAGTCGATTGCCAGTGGCCGTGATCACACCCTTAGGGCCTGGCATTTTCAACTTGAGATACATGTAACATGGTCGGGCCATGATACGTGCATCAGCTGGTCGACCCAAGATGGCGTGGTAAGCACTCTTGAAATCCACGACTTCAAACGTCAATTTTTCTTTTCAGAATTTTTTGCTATCTCCGAACACCACGTCCAATGCTATCTGGCCGAGTGACTTGACCTTCTTTCCTCGGATGACCCCATGAAAAAATGCATGCTGCTCTCGCTCACACGGGACATCGGAATGCCCATCCCTTTCAGGGTATCCGCATACAGAATGTTCAGGCCGCTGCCGCCGTCCATGAGGACCTTTCTGAGTCGAGTCCCCTGCACCACCGAATCAACTACCAGAGCCTATCGACCGGGAATGGCCACACGAGAAGGATGGTCTGTCTGGTCAAATGTGATAGCATATTGAGGCCACTTGAGGTAGGTGGGGGTGTCTGGCACAACCATGTTGATTTCTCTGTTGATGACTTTCAGACGACTCTTGCTCTCAACATCAGCAAGGATCACCAGTGTAGCAGCGACATCCCTTCTCTTCATCTTCATCTTCTTTCTCAGGTGTTTTCCCACTCGAATGGTCTCTGTTGAACTGCTGAATGAGGGTTCGACACTGTCGAGTGGTGTGCTTGGGCAGAATCAGGTTGCCTTCTGCATCTTTCTTCGTCTGAATTACACATGGCTGATCCAAAATGTCAGTTCCTGACTGACCCTTCCCCTTCTTGGGGGCATACTGAGCCTTGTCCTTGCCCTTGTTCTTCGACTGAGTCGTCAGTGCTGCTGCTTCTACCGGAACTGGGTCTTCATCCTTCCTCTTCTATTTCTGATTGTTGCCGCCACCAGACTCGTTAGCGACTGCTTTTCCTTTGCCGCTACGGAGGCGGTCTTCTTCCTCGCCATTGGCGTAGCGTGTGGCAATTTCCATCATCTTGCCGAGTGAAATGTCGCCAGTGCGCCCGAACTTCAGGTACAACTCCCTGTTTCTCACACCGGCCTTGAAGGCACAAACAACCAGGTGTTCCGACACATTCTCCACCATATGATACAGGGTGGACCATCGCTGAATATAGTCTCTTAAGGTCTCATTGGGCTTCTGGACGCAGTGCTGTAAGTCGTCCAGACCTGCCGGGCGCTTGCAAGTGCCCTCAAAGGTCGGGACAAACACTCGGGCAAGATCCTCCCAACAATGTATGCTGGAAGGAGCCAAACGATTCAACCAAGCTTGAGTTGAACCATCCAACATGAGGGGCAGATGCTTCATTGCGACGTTGTCATTTCCGCCGGCAATCTGCACAGCCACTCGGTAATCATCTAACCAAGTCTCTGGTTTTGTTTCACCAGAAAACTTTCCAATCCCCGCTGTCATTCTGAAGTTGGGGGGAATCTTTGTGGAACATATAGCTCTACTGAAACACTCTAGACCAGACACCACAGCTGAGCTTCCACTCGGAACATCTCTGTCGAGTCCCTCTTTGTAGGATCTGCTCTTGTCGACCCGCTTCTGAACAAGATAGGTGCAGGCGTCAAAGTCCGCGTCCCGCTCATCACCGATGGAGTGCCTGTCGCCCTGATGCCGGGGCGCGTACGGGCCACTCCGCAGAGGAGTGGGCACTCGACGGTGGTCTTCGCGGTGATGCTGATCTCTGTCTTGCCCTTCATGAAAACCGCCGCCTCGACGATGCAAGGGCGATCCAGGGCTGTGTGCCGACTGAACGGTCTCTGCCTTGGGTGAATTGCTGTATATCTTGTGACGGGACTGAGAAACTGCTGAATTCGGACGTTGTGCTGCATCCAACAGCGCTCTGATCTGCAACAGCCCTCGACCAGTCTCTGACCGGGACGGCTGAATGGAAACGCTATCCTAGCGACAGCAGCATTATGCATAGGAGTTTGGTATACCTCAACGCCATCGTGAGATCCAGTTGGAAGCAGCTGTCGATGACGTCGACTGGGGCGCGGCGGGCGCTGGCGGACGCGCTCGTCGATCTCTGCCTGTAGCTCTTCCAGACGAACGTGCGCGGCCTCCAAAGCTTGGGCCTCGGCAGTGCATTGACGATGGGGGTATGAAGGACCTCCTCATCGCGACGCAGCTGCACGTTCGACCGTCCTCCAGCCTCGCGCTTGCCACGACCGAAGATAGGCGGTGAACTCTGATGAGAGCCCGCCATCAAGACCCCCGCTGCGGGGTCGCAGCTTTCGCACTCGAACACGCCATGAAGCGACTCGGCAGGCTCGAGCGCTGCAACCCGCGAAGAAGCTTGCCATGCAGCTGCATGTTTGACCCACCGCTGGAGTCGTGAGCGGGCGGACCGCTTGCGGCCGCGAACGGCGAGCGGAGCCGACGCGTAGGGAGTCGATGGCTGACGCAGTAACACGCCACAGGGACTCGCGCGGAAGTGCGTGGCCCCGCGGACTGGGAGCGCCTCGACATCGAGAGGCGCTTCCTAGAGCCATGTCAAATCATCGACGATGAAGGTGAACGCTCCGAAACGGATCTCGTGGCCTAGAGCAAAAACACCGTCGGAAGACATGTCGAAGGATAAAAATCGCAACCTCGCCGGAAGTCGCTTAGACGTCTGCCCCACGGTGGGTGCCAACTGTCGTGGGAACGAGCCTGACAGTAGATGGTAGGGGTACGAATGGAGAGGGCAGAGTCCTAGCTATGGTGAGGGTGTACACACGAATGTATGAGCTCAGGCCCCTCTCATGGAGGTAACAGCCCTACGTCTCAATGCTCGGGAGCTTTATGTCATGTGGAATGTTGAGATTACAATAGTTGCTAACCCTTGTGCAGGAGGGGAGGGGCGGCTTATATAGAGTTCGCTGCCCCTCATAATGGCCATATTTTCAAAGGGTCTGGTCGTGGGGTTTGAAGTCTGCCATTACAGGTAACATACGTAGTAAAAGCTATTAATGACCATTGAACCAGCATCTGCCCGTCAGGCTCTTGATGATGGCTCCTGGTCTTCTGGCGTCGAGTGAAAGCAAAGTCTTCCGAGTGACACGCGACTGCCGAGTGAGAGCGGGAGTCTCCGAGTGGATTACTGTCGAGTGACTTTGAACGTCTCCAGGGATCCACTCGGAAATTCATGCTTGATCTTCAAGTCCTCCCATGTAGTGTCCTTAGGTAGGGTATGTGGGCCGTGCCTAGGACCCTACCGCAGGTACATATCCTCATCAATGTTGTTCCTCGGGAACTTTTCTTTCTGAGCCCTATTCCTCTTAGCTCCCTGAGCTTGTTCTCTTTTCCGTTTTTCCTCAGCTATGAGGTGGGTGAGGTGATGGTCCACACCAAGAGGCAGGTTCAATGAGGAAAGTGGGGTGCTTGGATCCTCATGCCATATGTCAATGAAATTGAGGATCATATTGGGATCCAGCAGAAGTGGGACATAGCTGCCTTTGGTTAATGCAGCCTTTTGCTGTCTCTCTCTGATGATTTCTTCAAGTTCTTCATCATCAACTTCATTATCATCTTCATCATCATCCTCAGTTCCTGAGGGTACTGTTACCACAACTTTGCTTGTGTGAGGACTTGGTCTTTGACCTCGTCCAATAGTTTTCTTCAGTTTCAACACACTTGGGCTTGTTGAAGACTTTGCTTTAGCATAGGAGCTTGCAGAGATCTTTGAATCTTTTGAGAATCCATCCGTCCTCTGACACGATGTAAGGTGCACAGGAGTTGAGGACTTGGTAGCAGCAATAGAGGACTGAGCAACTACTAAGCCAGCGGCAGAGGCCTTTGAAGACGGAGGTCTTTGAGCTTGAGGAATCTGCTGTGATGACTTTGAAGTTGAAGAAGTTGAATTCACAGCAGATTTCTTCATCATTGATTTCTTCAGAGCACTTGTAGAGGTTTCGGCAGTGGCAGTAGCAGCAGAGTCTACATTGAAATTCTTTACAACCTCTTTAGATTTCCTCGCAAGCTTGGCTTGCTATTTCTCCCATATGTGAGGAAAGTCTTCACCAGTCTTGAGACTAGTGGGATCAGCAATTTGATTTTGAGCCAAGGTAGGCCTGCTACAAGGAGGTTTTATAGCAATTTCATCATGTATTTAGGAGTTACATAACGATATTCCTTCCATTCCTTTGCCATCTCATCTCAATGTTCTGCAGACGAATCTTTCTCTTCTTAGTCGTCTCTTTGCCATGAGTTTCTTCATCGGGTGTGCAATAGTCCTCATTCAAGTCATCTGGAATCTCAAAAGCAGTGTGCACATCTGGCTTCTTTCCACCTTTCTGAGGTTTCTTATCAGCCATTTTCTTCAGCTGAGGATTTTGAACTCTTGAGGATTCCGAAGAGGTGCATAGTTTTTCCTCAAGAAATGCTGCAAATGAGTTAAGTTGATGAGAACCTAGTGATTCATCAGCAGACATGGTTGTACTTGTGAACAGAGTATAGGAGCGAGGAATTTGAAGAGGTCATATGCGTTCTCAGAAAGTTTTCAATAAAATTAGGTGTGAGGAAGATGACCATTGGTGTCTTGAGGAATTTCACTAAGTGTTGTTTGTCTTAGGTTCCAGAGTTGTGCAAATTTGAGGATTCACACAATTGAGGAATCTTGAAGAAAATCATAACTTAGAGAAATTCATCAAGTAAATGTACATGTAAGGTGCTTTAGGATGAGTTATTGAAGAATAAACACCTGTCTGAAGATTTAGGAAAACTTGAAGATCAAATAAGGGCAGTAAAAATAATTCTTATTTACCCTGATGAAGAACACGACAAACTATGAGATGAGATTGAGGAAGTTCGTCAGTGCAGATCTCACACGCCCTAGCTTGGCAGAGGGAGACAACTACAACGGCGACAGGGTGAAGACGTCCGCGGCCGATGCGAGTACGACAGCGACGAGGTCGAGGCAGTGAAGCTCTTCCACACTGGCGTTGATGATTTTAGCGGCGGTGCTAGGTCGGAGCTCAGGAGAGAGAGAGGAAGTGAGTAACCGAGCACAGTAAAAGGGGAGGAGTATATATAGTGGAAGTGAAAACCAATCCGTCCGAAGATTTTGGACAGGATTGCCCCTGACCCTTGCTCTCCAAGCGACAAGTGTCACCCACATACTTAGAGGTGGCGATAGTGAGGGATCATGGGCTATCCAGGCATGGGAATTGGAACCGTTTGAGCAGGAACCGCCGAAAATTTTGATAGTAAAAATTTGAAAGTTTCCGTTCGCAAATTCTTCAGCTCTCAAGGACACAGTGAAGACTTTGAACGAGTTTCAAAGTAGAACGCATATGAAGAATTTGTGAACAGACTGGGTTGGGTTTAGCATAGAGGGGAAAGGGTCCAATCACATTCACTTAGATGAAAATCAACTTGAAGAATTAGCAATAAGTGAATGCTGTTGAGGACATTCAAAACTCAAATATATAAGTATATAATCAATGAAAAACAAGGGTTTCATAGTTTGAAGAATTTGAAAAGTTGAAGAATTTGAAAAGTTGAGGACTTTGCAAACTTGAGGAATTTGGAACTTTGTAGAATTTGCAGAATGACGAAAAACTCAACTTTGAGGAATTTCAACTATGGTTGGTGGCGTGACCCACCGTATAAGAATGACGATTTCAGACACCTCCGTACAATTGTCGTAGGGTTTTGAGAATCAAATTCTTCATTAATTTCTTCATACTTAGAGAGTTATTCTTCATTGATTGAAAGAAATGTTACTTCGTGTGTTGCACATCTAAGTCATCAATTTTGCATAAGTGTTTGGATGTGTGTCCTTTTTCAAAGAACATTCAAAGATTCTAAGATATTTAACTCACACTGCAACTTGCAAAATCTCTTTTCATCCAAGGGCTTTGTGAAGATATCGGCCAGTTGTTCTTCAGTGGGAATGTGGTCGATGGCGATGTCGCCCTTGAGTATATGATCTCGAAGAAAGTGATGTCGAATCTGGATGTGCTTGGTCTTGGAATGCTGAACTGGGTTGTAAGCAATCTTGATGGCACTCTCGTTGTCGCACTAGAGAGGCACATTCTTCAACTTGATGCCATAGTCCTTGAGGGTTTGCTTCATCCACAGTAACTGAGCGCAACATGAACCAGCAACAATGTACTCAGATTCAGGAGTAGATAGTGTAACGTAGTTCTGCTTCTTTGAGGACCAACAGACTAAGGATCGTCCGAGGAAATGACATGTGCCTGAGGTTGACTTGCAATCCACACGCTCCAGCATAGTCAGCATCCGAGTATCCGACGAGGTGAATATTTGAGCCCTTGGGATACCATAATCCAAGTGTTGGTGTGTGAGCTAAGTATCGAAGAATATGTTTCACACCCTTATGGTGTGATTTCTTCGGTGTTGCTTGGAATCGTGCACACATGCAAACACTCCGCATAATATCAGGCCTAGATGCACATAGATACAATACTGAGCCAATCATGGAGCGATATACCTTCTGATCGAAATCTTTACCATTTTTGTTAGTGCAGAGGTGGCCTTTTGAAGGCATTGGAGTTTTGATGCCTTTTCAATCTTGCATGTCGAATTTCCTCAGAACATCCTTGAGGTATTTCTCTTGTGAGATGAAGATGCCATTGTCTTGCTGACGAATTTGAAGACCTAAGAAGAATTTCAACTCTTCCATCATAGACACTTGATATTATTCACTCATCATATAGGCAAATTCATCACTGTAACGTTTGTCAGTCCAGCCAAAGATAATATCGTCTACGTATAATTGGCATATAAACAGTTCATTGTCATAGGATTTTGTGAAAAGAGTTGGGTTGAGTGAACCGGGTTAGAAGCCTTTCTTCATGAGTAATTCCTTCAGAGTATCATACCACGCCCGAGGGGCCTGCTTGAGGCCATAGAGAGCCTTGTTGAGTCTGAAGACTTTGTCAGGATGCTTAGGGTCTTCAAAACCTGGGGGTTGAGCAACATATACTTGTTCCTCAAGCTTACCATTGAGGAATTCACTTTTCACATCCATTTGATATAAGATGATATCATGATGGTTAGCATAAGCAAGCAATATGCGAATAGATTCAAGTCTAGCAACAGGTGCAAAAGTTTCATCAAAGTCAATTCCTTCAACCTGTGTGTAGCCTTGAGCTACAAGACGAGCCTTATTCCTTACCACAAGGCCATTTTCATCTTGATTGTTGCGGTAGATCCACTTGGTACCTATGATGTTATGCTTGCGAGGATCTGTCCGCTTGACAAGTTCCCACACATTGTTGATCTTGAATTAATACAATTCCTCTTGCATAGCTTGAATCCACTCAGGCTCCTTGAATGCTTCATTAACTCTGGTGGGCTCTATGATAGAGACAAAAGCAAAGTTCCCTCAAAAGTTAGTCAAATGTGAAGCTTTTGAGTGAGTGAGAGGAACTGGTGCATTGATGTCATCGATGATTTTGTCAATCTGCACTACATTTGCAACTCTTGGATGAGCAGGTTGACGTGACTGAGGATTTTCTTCAGCACCATTTTCTTCAGGTGTATCAGCATGAATGTCTTCATTCGTTGGAATGCCTTCCTTAGTGGGTATGATGTCTTCAGTAGCCTTCAGCTTAATAGATTCCTTAGGAGACTATTCATCTAACACAGAAGGCAAGTGCTCTCTTTGCGAGCCATCAGTTTCATTGAACCGCACATCTATAGTTTCAACAACCTTGTGGTGGTAGGTGTTGAAGACTCTGTAGGTGTGCGAGTCCTTTCCGTAACCAAGCATAAAACCTTCATGTGCTTTCGGTGCAAATCTAGAACTGTGGTGAGGATCTCTAATCTAGCATTTTGCACCGAAGACTTTGAGATAACTTACATTGGGTTTCTTGCCAGTCATAAGTTCATACGAAGTCTTCTTGAAGAATTTGTGAAGATATACCCTGTTGATGGTGTGGCATGTAGTATCAATTGCCTCAGGCCAGAAGCGACGAGGAGTCTTGTATTCATCAAGCATGGTGCGAGCCATCTCAACAAGAGTCCTGTTCTTGCGCTCCACGACGCCATTCTGCTGAGGAGTATAAGGGGCAGATAACTCATGAGTAATACCAAGTTCATCAAGATATTCATAAATATTAGTGTTCTTGAACTCAGTCCCATTATCACTCCGGACATTCTTGATCTTGACGCCAAAGTTGGTGGAGGCCCTTGAAGAGAATCGTGTGAAGACATCCTGCACTTCAGTCTTATACAGAATAATATGCACCCAAGTGTATCGAGAGTAATCATCAACGATGACAAAGCCATACAAACTTGAAGAATTTGTTAGTGTGGAGTAATGAGTGGGGCCAAAGAGATCCATGTGAAGCAATTCAAAAGGTCGAGTCGTGGTCATGATTGTCTTCGAGGGATGCTTGGATCTAGTCATCTTTCCAGACTCACATGCACCACAGAGGTGATCGTTGAGGAATTTTACACCTTCGATGCCAATGACGTGATTTTTCTTCACGAGCATGTGCAAGTTCCTCATACCAGCATCTCCAAGTCGTCGATGCCACATCCAGCCTTGTGAGGACTTTGCAAGTAGGAATGTGGCAGGCTGAGGACCTGTACAGAAATCAACAATATACAAGTCTCCTTTCCTGAAGTCTTCGAAGACTTTGGAATTGTCAGATTCCATGATGACAATACAATGATATTTTCCAAATACGATAATCATATGAAGATCACAAAGCATTGAGACACACATAAGGTTGAACCCAAGGGATTCGACAAGCATCACCTTATCCATGGTTCGGGCCTTTGAGATTGCAACCTTACCTAGACCCAATACCTTGCTTTTTTCCTTTGTCTACGTAGGTGATATGCTTCAGATGAGATGGAGCAAGTGGCAAATTCATCAGTAGATTATTGTGACCAGTCATGTGGTTTGTGCATCCACTATCGAGGACCCACTCAGTAGCTTTTGGAGGTTCATCCTGTAGATGAATTAGTACGACTTATGAACTCATATGCTTCAGAGTGAAGAATATGACATCAATTTCATCAGACATAATTTCATCACACAAGATAGTAAGCAGGTAGTGTGAGGACGTGAGAAATGAGGAATTCATTTCTACAAGGTTAGCTTGTGTCCTTTCAAGTATTTCCTCAGGTCTCCAGCAAATTCATCAGATGTTTAAGTTAATCTGGGGACCTGACCCTGCATAAGAGATTAGTTCAATTTCTTCACCACCCACATTTGGAGGGGTGTCAAAGAGTTCATCATTCTTCGAGCACCATATGAGAAGGGAGGCAATGAAGCAAGTGCACTTCGTTTCACAGGGCGAGGGTTAGAGTACTCATATGAATAAGTAGAGAAATTCTTTGAGGACTTATGAACATAATGATTTGAAGAATAATGCACATATTCAGAACTCTTAGATTTTCTCTGCGAAACAGAGGCGTTAGCACGAGAATGATATTTTTGACCATTTGAGGAATTTGGTCCAAGTGAGGACTTTGGTCCATATGAGGAATTTGATCTGGGGTTCCTGTTCTTCATGAGTGGTGTCGTGAGGACCTTCACTTGAAGATTTTGTAGGTAGCTCTTGGGAACCAAGATTTTCTTCATAGGTGAACCGTTCCTGCAGTTAGTTCCAACAAATCTAGCAAATACTTCACCTTTCTGATTTTTGAAGAATTTGTAGTTGGAGTCAAGTGACTCATCAGAGGAATATGACGTTTCACAAGTAAAGCCAGATGAAGTGGATGGATCTATCGGAGGTCCTTTCGTAGCAACCCATGAAGTTTTGGGGTACTGCTCAGGTGTCCAGTAGGATCCATCAGCGTTGAGTTTCCTCACAAAGGCAATACCCTCTTTCCTAGGTTTCCTGTTCAGAATCTGCTTTTTGAGAACATCGCAAAGGGTTTGATGCCCTTTGAGACTTGTGTACATGCCTGTCACATACAATTCCTTCAACCCTTCATTTTTGTTGGTGATACTTGTGGTATCCTTAGATGAGGAATTTGAGACCACTGGGACGGGTTGAAGAATTTGCAGCAATAGATGCATTTGAACATTCAGGTGAAGAATTAGTAGTTTCACGTTCGATGCATTTCAAACAAGGTGGAACAAATTCTTCCTGAGCAGTACAGATCCGTTGAGCCAAAAAGGAATTGTTTTCCCCTTGGAGATCCTTGTGTGACACCCTTAGTTTCTCAAGATCTTTCTTTCTTTGAAGAAATTCATAAGAGAGCTTCTCATGATCGGCTAAGAGGTCATTATGATAACTCTGAAGGTTATCATACTTTGTCTGAAGACTTTTGAGATCATCAGACATAGTTTGAGTCCGATCGACTTCATCGTTCAACAGATCATCGCTTTTGTCTAGCATTTTCTGAAGCTTTTCAAGTGCACTTTGTTGCTTAGTCGCAAGTTTAACAAGTTTAATATAGCTAGGTTTCACATATTCATTAGATTCACCTTCACTTGATTCAGATGGGGAATGATGTTTGTGTACCTTTGAGCCTTTTTCCATGAAGCAATAGGTGGGAGCATAATCATCATTGCTGACGTCAGAGTCGTTGGAGTAGTCATTTTCTTCATCGTTGAAGATGGACTTGCTGACGAAGGCAGTAGCGAGAGAAAGACATGCAACACCGGATTCTGATTCCAACTCAGATTCTTCGTCTTCTTCATATTCTTCATATTCTTCCTCAGAATCCATTTCCTTGCTAATGAAACTCGAGCCGTTCTGGAACCATTCTTGTTGTGCTTTGAGGACTTTGAATATTTATTCTTTTTCTTCGAGTCATCAGAACTATCATCCTTGTATTTCTTCTTCTTCTTTGAATCTTTTTTCCAAAGAGGACAGTCAGAGATAAAGTGACTAGGCTTCTTGCAATGATGACATGTTCTTTTCTTGTAGTCTTCTAAGGAATCTGATTTCCTGAAACCACTTTTTGATGACTTTCCAAATCCACCTCTCCTTGAGAACTTCTGGAATTTCCTCACGAGCATTGCTAGCTCCTAACTTAGTTCTTCAGGATCACCAAGGCTGTTGTAAGAATCTTCTTCTTCGGATGAGGAAATTGCTTTTGCCTTCAGAGCATGAGATCTTCCATAGCTTGGCCTGTAGAGGTCTCTCTTTTCAGCTTGTTGAAATTCATGAGTATTCAGTCTCTCAAGAATATCAGCAGGATCAAGTGACTTGTAGTCTCCACGTTCTTGGATCAGCAAGGCCAGAGTATCGAATGAGGAGTCAAGAGATCTTAGCAGTTTCTTCACTACTTCATGGTCAGTGATATCGGTGGCACCCTATGCTTGAAGCTCATTGGAGATATCAGTAAGACGATCAAAAGTTTGCTGAACATTTTCATTGCCAAGTCTCTTGAAGCAGTTGAAGAGATTGCGAAGAACATCAACACGCGAGTCACGTTGAGTGGAAACACCTTTGTTGACTTTGGATAGCCTATACCAGATAAGCTTAGCAGACTCCAAAGCACTCACTCTGCCATACTGACCTTTGCTCAGATGGCCACAGATGATATTCTTTGCTTGAGAATTGAGTTGCTTGAATCTCTTCACATCAGCAGCCTTGATCGTGGGAGTAACAGAGGGAACACCATTTTCCACAACATACCAGAGATCGTTGTCAATAGCTTCAAGGTGCATACACATCTTGTTCGTCCAGTAGGGGTAGTCCGTCCCATCGAAGGTAGGACATCCCGTGGAAACCTTGATCATACCTGCAGTCGACATAACTAGATCTCCAGGTGGTTAAACCAAAAGTACACAGAACAAGGGAGTACCTTGCTCTGATACCAATTGAAAGTGTGTTGTATCGACTAGAGGGGGGTGAATAGGCGATTTTTACAAATTCATCACTTGAGGAATTTCAACTTTGAGGAATTTGAAATGTGATGAATAATTAGCAGCAGAATAAGTACTCAAGTGCATGAGGAATATAGTAACAACATAGTCATCATGATGAAATGAAACATGCACAAATAGTAAGTAGCATGACACAGGATAAACGGTGATGAACAAGGTAACTTGAAGAATTTGAGGTGAGGAATTTGTGAAAGTCTTTAGTCAAATTCTTCAAACAGTAACAATCAATATCATCAACAAGTATATGAGGAATAGAGGGGTTGAGGAAATAGAACCAGGTAGCTTGATGAAGATAATGGTTTGATGACCCAGTTCCAACTGCTGTGACAGTCATACATCTGGTTTGGAGGGACCTGGTATTTAAACCAGAGGACACACAGTCCCAGGACACACAGTCCTTACCATATTCTCCTTGAGCTAAGGTCACATAGTCCTCGCCCAACACTCGTGGTAAGTCTTCAGGGTAGACTTCCAAAACCCTCACAAACTGGTCACCCGGCGATCCACAATTTACTATTGGATGCTCTAGACCAAGGTCACTTCGTGATCCCCAATTGAATGTAGGACGCACTAGACCATGACGCCTAACCGTCTAGAGGATGCACAATCCTCAAAGGTAACAAGCATCGGTTCCACACAGGAATTTATTCAGTGATGCTCAATCACTTTGGGTTTGGTGGTTGGGTTGTGGGTTTTTCCTCACTGACGATTTTCTCTCAAAGTCCTCGGAGGATGGGTTGCTCTCAAATGACAAGTGTCAGTTCTCTCTCGCAGCATCCAACCATCTAGTGGTTGTGGGGGGTGGCTATTTATAGCCAGGGTGCAACCTGAGATGACAAGACATAAATGCCCCCAATGATATGACCGTTATGTGGATGTTATGATTGGGGACAACTGGCGCTAAGCACAGCAATGGTCGGAATTTCGAACTATGAAAGTCCTCAGACATATCATGTTCGTCACTTGTAGTTAAATTCGCACTAGCGAAATCCTAACTCCTCAGTCAGATCAATTTCCTCAGAGACCAGAAGAATTTCGTCTCTGGCTCTAAAGAACTTGACTGAACCGCAAGAGATTTCCAAAGGATTCACTCGAAGGATTGGTTAGGTTGAGGATTTTTAGTTGACCATCAGTTGGAAATTTTCCTTAGTATTACCTCGGCCCCCTTTAACAGTATAGTGTTTCCTATGACTCAAAGAAAGGAAATGAAACTACGAAAACAAAAGTCTTCACGCTTCATAGTCCTTCTTCATATCTTCAAGGTCACATCGACTTCTTCATTTTCAAAGTCTTCAGGGAATACCAAAGTCTTCAGCAAAGTCTTCACCAAAGTCTTCAGTTCAAGACATACCTTTTTAGGGGTCGGTAATCTTCGGATGTATCAAACTCCTCATCGACTTATAGAGCCTGTGTACACTCACAAACACATTAGTTCCTTAACCTATAAGTCTTCAACACACCAAAATCACTAAGGGGCACTAGATGCACTAACAGAGCCCAAGTTGGATCCCACCAAGTCACCTTTTGGAGACACGATGGCCATGAACATGCTCACAATAAACTTCAAGCTTCAGGGTGTTCAAGCGTATGTCCTTGGATTGAAAACTGCAATGGAGAGGATCGACAAGGAGCTGTGGCCTGAAGACACTCTTCAGCTCGACCTCACATGTGTTATGGCACGCCTGAACGACCTCCCCAGTCGAGTGCAAGCCTGGAAGAAATCTGCTACTCGCTGCGGTGCTGACATGGCTCTCTCCCTTGTGAGGGTGCATTGCAAGGAGGTGAGGGAACACAAGCTAAAGGATCTCCTAGTGGTTAACACGAAGAAACTACAATTTGAAGATTTCATGGAGACCTTCATCGACGCAACCACCAGGATCGCGGACGGCATCGACTTGGACACTTTCGTCGAGCCTGCTATCCCATCGGGCGCTTAAAAACTTGATCTTTGGGAGAAAAACTTTATTTGCCTCGGTATGCCGAGTGAAAATGTATCTTCTCAAAACTTCATTCAGGCTTTAGGCCTGAGCACCTTTGCTTTCTCGTGAAACTTTTATCTGCGATTAAACCTTTGGATTTATCCGTATTTGGCTTTCAATCATTTGCTCGACTGAGTTTGTGTTCAGGCTTAGGCAAAAACAGGTTTGTAGCTAAGCCCCCGAGTGTGAGGATTGCTCAACACTCAGAATATTTTTTGACCCTAGGTGAAGATTCATTCCCGGCTAGGGCGTCGAGTGGATGTATTACTATACACTCGATGGGGAGTTTAACTTAGGCGAGAACATGTTTGCAGCTAAGCCCCCGAGTGTGAGGATTGCTCAACACTCGAAATATTTTTGAGCCTAAGCAAAGACTGATTCGCAAATAGGTCATCGAGTGAATGGACTGCTATCCACCTGACAGGGTTTTTAACTTAGGCGAAAGCATGTTCACAGCTAAGCCCCCGAGTGTGAGGATTGCTCGACACTCGGAGTATTTTTGAACCTAAGCGAAGACTGATTTGCAAATAGTTCGTCGAGTGAATGGACTGCTATCCACCCGACAGGGTTTTTAACTTAGGCGAAAGTATGTTTGCAACTAAGCCCCCGAGTGTGAGGATTGCTCGACACTCAGAGTTTTTGTAACATCCCAAAATTCCATTTTGGAATGTTATGAATATAGCTATGCATCTATCATCACCATTGCTTGATTGTATGTGTTAGTTGAAATGCCATTTCTGATTTTTCTGAAAGTCCCCTTCTACTTTTCCTTATGTTGCTTCCCCTATTTGAAATTTTGGTTAAATGTTCAAAATAAGAGAGGAGTAACATGACACTCCACACCAGGGTCTAATTGGTGAATTATTTGAACAAAATAACCAGGGGTTATTTTGAAAATATTTGCAAAAAAGGATCTAAAAACAATTAGGCAATTTCTGAAAATAATATTTTTTTCAAAGTGTTCAAATGACAGAATAGAAATGTTCATTAAATAGCATTTATTATTCTGTTAATTTGGAGATATCATACCCCTATATTTAGAGACGATTTGAATGCTTTAAATGTTTTTGAATGTCTCTGGAAATTATTAAAAAGAAACGGTAACCGTTTCCGGTATTAAACGGGCCGGCCCACCGGCTTTAAAAGCCGAAACCGTTACCGGTCGGCCGACCGAGCGCATTCACTCCCCTCTCTCTCACTGACACCGGGCCCCACCCCCGACCGACCGTTGCCCGAAACGGTCATCGTCTTCCCTCCCCCGCACTCACCGGATCCGACGCCGGCAGTTTCCCCCTCGCCGGATCTCTCTCTCCCTTTACTCCCCCGCACCCCGAGCGCCCCTATATAAACCGGACCACCCCGCGTCCATTTCCCCCCCCCCCCGAGCCCCTTCTCTCTCTCACCGAGACGCCGTCAATTTCTCGTCGGAGCTCCACCACCACCGGACGTCGCCGTCGAGCGTAGCCACCACACCCGACCACCGTTCGCCTCGCCGTCGCCACCAATCGACACCGGAGGACCGTCCCCGTCGCCCGGACCACCTCCCCGTCCTCCCCGACCACCGGAACGCCTCGCCATCGTTCCTCGCCGTCTTCGGATCACCGGAGAAACCCCGACGCCGGCAACCTCCCCGTGAGCATTCCCATCCCTCCGATTCGAAACCGACGGCCCCGATTAGAAATCACTTAAAACCGAACCGGTATCCTCCTAGCATCGGTCGCCCGCTCTAAATCTTCTAACGCGCGCGCTAGCCAACCAATAGGATTGCGCCACGTAGCCCCCTGACCGACGCAATCTTTTTTTTAATTTCTGTTTTGTTTTAATTAACAGAGTGTTTTCCAATTTTGTTTTGCTTATATCTTTTAATCTGTTTAGAGTTTTGAGTTGATTCTTTTTGCAATAGCTCACATTTTTCATGTAGTTTCACCTGTACTTTTAAATTTCAAATTTGAACTATAAAATTTGAATTGAATCAAATTTTCTTAAAATCTTCAAATCTGAATAACTAGAGTTTAAAAATAGATTTTTATATGATTCTTTTTGCTACTGTTTGATATTAGTTAGGACTAACTTCATGTTTAGTTTGAGGATTTTCATGACATATTTGATTAGTGTTTTAGCTATAAACAGAATCTGCTTATTATTATAATATAGTTTTATAAACTTAATTTCGATTAGTTTGATTTAGAATTTGGTTTTATTTGTTTATTAGGTTCTGTTAGTAAACATTTAGTGTTTTCACTTACTGTTAATAAAAATATAAATTTGCCTAGTTTAATTTCATTTAACATAGGAATCACAACTTCTTTTCAAATAGGCATAATTTGATTAAAACAACTAACTAGTAATAGTTTTGTTTTCAAATAAGTTTTGTATAATTAATTCTGTTTTCTAAGACAAATTTATTTGTAAGTTATTTTCTGTAAGAACATGTTTTGTTAACAAAATAACAAGTTTAGTTTTCATTCTTTTGTTAGTACAACTATAGTTGATTCATATAGTGTTTATCAAAACTTTTATAAACTTTACTAAAGTTTTCCCAACAAACTTAAATTGATTTTCTTTGTTTAATAATAAAATATTCTATTGTTTCCCTTGCTGTCAACAATTGTTTTGCTATTTCAAAATAGTTTTATTATGTAGTAGTGTTTTCATCATCCCCTTTGGAAAAACAAAACTTTGTGTGTTTTACTTGCTAGAGACTTTTGTGCATTGTTTGCATAGTTTGTTTAGTACTTCTTTGCTGAATGTTATGAGTACTTATTATGGTTGTATGCTTATTTGAGTGCATTGTTTGTTTCGTTAGATTATCCGCAGTGCGAAGCTTGTTACTTAGAGTCACTCACGTACGAAGATCATCAATCAGGCAAGTCACTTTGATCATGTTTTACCCATGTTTTATATGCATTAGTTCTACCATCTCCCCAGTTGCATGCAAGATAGGTTAGTTGGAAACTTGGTTAAATTGTAGTAGTATCATGTGGTAGGTACCCCTCCTCAACCCCTTTTACAACATTGGCCCCGGGAAACGTTGTTTTACTTTTGCTATGCTATTAGTAGACGGGGTTGGTTGTGTGAATCATGAGAGTTGAGAGAGTTAATAATTTCAAGACCTGCATAATGATCAAGATTTCAAGACTCCAAGTTTTCAACATACCTCTGGGTGGATGATGGTTGAACGGCGCCCTGGAGAAACCAGTGGTTAGCCTAGGTGATGCTGGAGATGGCCAGTATTCATGCGGAAAGGTCCACCCAGGCACAAAGAGATGGATGGGTGCTTCAAAACCTAAGGCTTACCTGCACAGCCACAAGTCATTATGGGCTCTGGCTTGGTTGGATATCGTGGTGACTCTGGACAGGCGGTGCTACGAGAGGTAGAAGAACGGTAGGAAAGGATGGGCACCGTCAGAGTCGCAGGGAAACCCTTTGGAAGACCATGTTTTGGTCATCCGTTTCTCAAACACCTTGAAGTGCGAGAAATCAAACGGAGGCGACCAAATCTTGTGGGGAACGTGTGCAAAACTCTGCAGAGTACTTAAACCTAATCGATTAGCCGTGTCCACGGTTATGGACGACTTGAGCCAAAGGAATTGGAACTTCCGGAACTCTCAACACAAATAATATGATGATGTGGGTATTTAATAATTTTGGGTATGAGAATTGGTTGGTGGAACCATCTCATTTATCAACCAACTTAGTAATATTTTGCTTAACCCCTTTTGATGTAGGAAAAACTTGGCTTTACGCACAAACTTACCACCCCACTTGCCACATATGCATATAGACTAGATGATTATCTTTTCACCCTTCTCTTGTGACTTTGCCGGCATATTCCATATGCTGACCTACACGGCTGCAACGTATCATGTTGCAGAGTATTTTTCTGACCAGGAGTGAGGACACGTTCTATGCTCAGTAAGATGCCCTTGGAGTCAGATGGACTCATCTACCTTCGACGCTTCCGCAAGATTTAGATATTCTCATGAGTTGGCCTTTAGCCACTTTATTGTAATTTTTATTGTAATAAAGGACTCTATATGAGATTGCGATTAATATAATGCTGTGTGATTTCCCTTTGATATATACATTGATGTACCGTGTGTGTACCAGCATGATCTTGGGATGGTACGGAAAACACCGGAGACTTGGCCTTTCAGGTCGGGTCGCTACAGAAATGGTATCAGAGCACACGCTGACCGTAGGACGTAACCTCTAGGATTGGAAAGCCTTAGGATTGTTTCTCTTTGTCTTTAAATATCTTATACTCTCATCTATTCGTTTCTGACTCCTCTCCGATTATTTCAAAATTTATAGATGGCCACCTTCATCCCAGTGTTGATCACGGAGTTTTGCCAGCCTGACGCAACGATGCCCTTTGGTAAGGAGCTGATGAGGATCGTCAAGGACGTAAGGATTGCTTTGCCGAGCATCACCGGGACTCCTATCATGTCATTTCCCCAAGATGGACGCTACAGGATCGAGGTGCATATTCCAGGGAAGACCTTTGGGAATCGGAAGGAACCCATAGATCTCAAGTTCGTGGCACCCAGTTGGATACTTGGAAGAGACATGGCCATTCATCGTGCCCTTGGACGTATTCAGGAGGAATACAGAGGTGGAACCATTTCACCAGGACTCAGCATGGTTTGCCGCAGAGATGCCCATGGCAACATCATCACCAATCCCACTGCAGACACCACTATCTCCTACATCCAGACCCTGGAGACTCACATCAGGACTCTGGAGCTTCGAGTTCGTGCTGACATGAAGACTATCAAGAATCTGATGAATCGCGAGCTGGACCTTGAAGCTGATCTGCGAGAGGCCAACTATGAACACGAGCATGAAGTGAAGGACTTCCTAGAGAGGATTGATGAGCAGAATGCACGCATCACAACTCTGGAGGAGCAGCTAGACATGGGGGAAAACCTTCACCCCGAAGGAGACATGGCACCCTTCATCAGCGACGATGAAGACTATGAGGAAAGCACCACCGGAGGACCTACGACTATGCACTTTTGAGGAGAACATTAGTTATGCCCTCCAATGTATCTTTATTTTAGTCGTTAAAGCGTAGGTCGATGCTTAGTTGTCTGAGATTTGTATTCCCGATGTTTGACATTGATTGAATAAATGAATGAGTGTTTGGTGTGATATGTTTGTTGCATTGCATATGGGTAGTGAATTTCTTCGAGACCCTTGTTCTATTCTAATTCTCATCCCTCTGAAAACAGCAAGATGCCTCCACGACGTGAGACCGACTTCACTTTCCCACCAGAACTCACTCAACTCCTTCAGCAACAGAATGCACTGATGCAACTATTGATTCAGAATCAGACCAACAACCAGAACAACAACAACAACCACCATCCACCCCAGACTGACAATCTCACCCGTTTTCTGAGGTTGAACCCTCCAACTTTCTCCAGCAGTACTGAGCCCATTGTGGCAGATGACTGGCTCCGCAAGATGGAGAGAGAACTTGTCACCGCTGGATGCACTGACGCTGAGAAAGTGCGATTTGCCGCACATCAACTGGAAGGACCAGCAGCATCATGGTGGGAGAATTACACCACCACTTATCCTATTGCAGAAGTGACTTGGGAGCAGTTCAAGCTTGCTTTCCGCACCGCTCATGTTTCAGCTGGAGCCATGAGTCTAAAGAAGCGCGAGT
This sequence comes from Hordeum marinum, assembly GCA_022496015.1. Classification (NCBI taxonomy): domain Eukaryota; kingdom Viridiplantae; phylum Streptophyta; class Magnoliopsida; order Poales; family Poaceae; genus Hordeum; species Hordeum marinum. The sequence goes on along the minus strand of CM039672.1, from coordinate 449,984,055 downwards.
TTCGCAACTTGCGCCAGGGTAATCGCTCTGTGGCCCAATATGTGGACGACTTCAACACATTGTCACGTTATGCCCCAGGAGATGTGGCCGATGATGCGGCCAAGCAAGAAAAGTTTCTGGAAGGACTCAATGATGAGTTGAGCATACAGCTGGTAGTGGCTAATTTCAACAACTACCAAGAGCTGGTGGACAAGGCACTTATTCTAGAAGGTAAACAGCAGCAGATTGAGAACCGCAAGCGGAAGTACACTCAGGAGAAGTTCAACTCTGGAGCTCATCAGAAGCCTCGTTACTCCCCGTACTCCGGGAATACCGGATCAGGAAACAGTAAGTTTGGAAAGCACACTCATGCTGTGCACAACCATGGAGGCCACCATCATGGAGGAAATGGGAACAACCGTCTCAACCATGGTAACTTCAAGAGTGACAATGGGAATGGGAACAACAACCAGCACCGTCAAGTTCCTGCTCAGAAGGATCTGAGTCACATTACCTGTTTCAAGTGTCAGAAGACAGGGCACTATGCTACTGAGTGTCCCCAGAGCAAGCAAGGCAATGGAAACGGCACTAACAACGGCAACTCCGCAGCCAAGAAGCCCAATCCGTTTCCCCGTGCTCAAGTGAATCACATCGATGTGGAAGAAGTCTATGATCAGCCCGAGACTGTGGTTGGTAAGTTTTTATTGCATTCACGTCCTGTTACAGTACTTTTTGATTCGGGTGCAACTCATTCATTCATATCAAGGGTAGTTGTGGATAAGTATGGTTTGCCCACCAAAACCCTTAGTCAGCCCATTAAGGTTAGTTCTCCAGGAGGTATGATGATGGCAGGGATAGGATGCCATGCCTTGAAACTCAATATAGGGAACCATGTTTTTCCCACCGACCTCATCGTCTTAGAGTCACAAGGATTGGATGTAATCCTAGGCATGGATTGGATGACCAAGTATGAAGGAAATCTTGATTGCCCTAGCAAGTCTGTTTCACTCACCACCCCGGAGAACAAGAGGATTAAGTATGTATCCCGACGCACACGTATGAGTGCTCGGTTAAATGCCCTCACGGGAGTTGTTCAGGAGGAAGTACCTGTGGTAAAAGACTTTCCGGATGTATTTCCGGAAGAATTACCAGGAATGCCACCAGATAGGGAAATTGAGTTCTTAATAGAGCTACAGCCAGGGACAGCTCCAATTTCCAAGAGACCCTATCGGATGCCCGCAAATGATCTGTCGGAAATCAAGAAGCAAATCAAGGAGTTATTGGACAAAGGTTATATTCGCCCAAGTTCTTCACCTTGGGGAGCCCCAGTACTTTTGGTGGAGAAGAAGGATAAATCTTTGAGAATGGTAGTGGACTATCGTGCCTTGAACGAGGTGACTATCAAGAACAAGTACCCTCTACCGATGATTAATGATTTGTTTGATCAGCTCGTAGGAGCCAAAGTATTCTCCAAGATCGATCTTCGATCAGGGTATCACCAGTTGAAAATTCGTGAACAGGATATACCCAAAACAGCTTTCACCACGAGGTATGGCTTGTATGAGTATACGGTCATGTCTTTTGGATTGACTAATGCTCCTGCCTACTTCATGAATTTGATGAACAAAGTATTCATGGAATACCTAGACAAGTTTGTTGTGGTGTTCATCGATGACATTCTGATATTCTCCAAGAACGAGGAAGAGCATAAGGAACATTTGCGTTTAGTTCTGGAGAAGCTAAGAGAGCATCAGTTATATGCCAAGTTCAGCAAATGTGAATTTTGGTTGACGGAAGTCGGATTCCTTGGACATGTTATTTCCGGAGAAGGAATAGCCGTAGACCCCGCTAAGGTTGAAGCCGTCACAGAGTGGAAGTCACCCACCTCAGTTAAGGAGATCCGCAGTTTCCTTGGACTTGCCGGATATTACCGGAGATTCATTGAGAATTTCTCCAAGGTTGCCAAGCCCATGACAGAGTTGTTGAAGAAAGAATCCAAGTATGTTTGGACTGTGGAATGTGAAGCCAGTTTCCAGGAGTTAAAGGAACGTTTGGTCACAGCCCCAGTATTGATCTTGCCCGATAATCGGAAGGATTTCCAAGTTTACTGTGATGCCTCACGTCAAGGACTTGGAGGAGTACTTATGCAGGATGGAAAAGTTGTAGCCTATGCTTCCAGACAAGTACGACCTCATGAGTTAAATTATGCCACGCATGAATTGGAACTAGCAGCCGTAGTGCACGCACTCAAGACTTGGAGACATTTCCTTATCGGAAATAGTTGTGATGTTTACACCGACCATAAGAGCCTGAAGTATATCTTCACGCAGAAAGAGTTGAACCTCAGACAGAGGAGATGGTTAGAGTTAATCAAGGACTATGACATGAGATTACACTACCATCCAGGTAAGGCTAATGTTGTAGCCGATGCCTTGAGTCGGAAAACTTATGTGAACACACTCACAGCTGGAGGATTACCTCAAGAGTTAGTCGATGATCTCAGAGAGCTCAAGCTAGAGATAGTTCCAAGAGGATATGTTGCTACACTGGAAATTCAGTCCACCTTGACCGAAAGAATTCGAGAAGCCCAGAAATCGGACAAGGAGATAGCTGAGATTAAACAGAGAATGAAAGATGGTAAAGCTAAAGGTTTTCGTGAGGATGAACACGGAACTTTGTGGTTTGAGAACCGAATCTATGTGCCCAATGAACCAGAGCTCAGGAAGTTGATACTTCAGGAAGCCCACGATTCACCTTACTCGATACACCCAGGCAACACCAAGATGTATCTGGATTTAAAGGAAAGTTATTGGTGGACAGGTATGAAGAAAGATATTGCAGAGCATGTTGCGATATGTGATGTTTGTCAGCGAGTAAAGGCAGAACATCAGAAACCAGCAGGGTTACTCCAACCTTTGCCGATACCCGAGTGGAAATGGGAAAAGCTTGGTATGGATTTCATCACAGGATTGCCCAGGACCCGTTCAGGTTATGATTCCATCTGGGTAGTGGTAGATCGCTTGACCAAGGTAGCTCACTTCATTCCAGTAAAGACCACCTATACCAGTGCTAAGCTAGCCAAGATATACATGACCAGGATCGTATGTCTGCATGGAGTTCCGAGGAGTATCGTGTCAGATAGAGGAACACAATTTACCTCAAAGTTTTGGCATCAGTTACATGAAACTTTGGGTACAAGGCTAGAGTTCAGTACAGCCTTTCATCCGCAGACAGATGGACAGACTGAGAGAGTCAATCAGATTCTGGAGGACATGTTGAGAGCTTGTGCACTAGACTATGGATCTAGTTGGGACGATAACTTGCCTTACGCAGAATTCTCGTACAACAACAGTTATCAGACCAGTCTAAAGATGGCCCCTTTCGAAGCTTTATACGGAAGAAGATGTAGAACACCACTGACGTGGGATGGTGTTGGAGACCGACAACTTTTTGGTCCCGACCTTATCCGAGATTCGGAAGAGAAAGTCAGGTTGATTCGTGACAGACTCAAGATAGCTCAGTCTCGACAGAAGAGTTATGCTGACAGCAAGCGCAAAGAAGTGACATATGAAGTGGGAGACCGAGCATATCTTCGTGTATCCCCGCTTCGAGGAACCAAGAGATTTGGTGTTAAAGGAAAATTAGCACCCAGATTCATAGGCCCCTACAAAATTCTTGAACGTAGAGGTGAAGTTGCATACAAACTGGAATTGCCGGAAGGATTGTCCGGAGTTCATGATGTGTTTCATGTTTCCCAGCTCAAGAAATGTCATGCTGAGATGGCTGACATCCCTTTGCGAGACACCGTGCCCCTAGAGGCCATACAGCTTGAAAGTGATCTGACTTATGAGGAGAAGCCTGTCAGAATCCTCGAGACATCCAACAGAGTTACCCGCAGCAAGATTATCAAGTTCTGCAAAGTTTTGTGGAGTCACCATACTGAGGAAGAAGCCACCTGGGAACGCGAAGAAGATCTTCGTAGAGACCATCCGCACCTATTTTCTAGCCAACCCGAATCTCGAGGGCGAGATTCATCTTAAGGTGGGTAGGTTTGTAACATCCCAAAATTCCATTTTGGAATGTTATGAATATAGCTATGCATCTATCATCACCATTGCTTGATTGTATGTGTTAGTTGAAATGCCATTTCTGATTTTTCTGAAAGTCCCCTTCTACTTTTCCTTATGTTGCTTCCCCTATTTGAAATTTTGGTTAAATGTTCAAAATAAGAGAGGAGTAACATGACACTCCACACCAGGGTCTAATTGGTGAATTATTTGAACAAAATAACCAGGGGTTATTTTGAAAATATTTGCAAAAAAGGATCTAAAAACAATTAGGCAATTTCTGAAAATAATATTTTTTTCAAAGTGTTCAAATGACAGAATAGAAATGTTCATTAAATAGCATTTATTATTCTGTTAATTTTGATATATAATACCCCTATATTTAGAGACGATTTGAATGCTTTAAATGTTTTTGAATGTCTCTGGAAATTATTAAAAAGAAACGGTAACCGTTTCCGGTATTAAACGGGCCGGCCCACCGGCTTTAAAAGCCGAAACCGTTACCGGTCGGCCGACCGAGCGCATTCACTCCCCTCTCTCTCACTGACACCGGGCCCCACCCTTGACCGACCGTTGCCCGAAACGGTCATCGTCTTCCCTCCCCCGCGCTCACCGGATCCGACGCCGGCAGTTTCCCCCTCGCCGGATCTCTCTCTCCCTTTACTCCCCCGCACCCCGAGCGCCCCTATATAAACCGGACCACCCCGCGTCCATTTCCCCCCCCCGAGCCCCTTCTCTCTCTCACCGAGACGCCGTCAATTTCTCGTCGAAGCTCCACCACCACCGGACGTCGCCATCGAGCGTAGCCACCACACCCGACCACCGTTCGCCTCGCCGTCGCCACCAATCGACACCGGAGGACCGTCCCCGTCGCCCGGACCACCTCCCCGTCCTCCCCGACCACCGGAACGCCTCGCCATCGTTCCTCGCCGTCTTCGGATCACCGGAGAAACCCCGACGCCGGCAACCTCCCCGTGAGCATTCCCATCCCTCCGATTCGAAACCGACGGCCCCGATTAGAAATCACTTAAAACCGAACCGGTATCCTCCTAGCATCGGTCGCCCGCTCTAAATCTTCTAACGCGCGCGCTAGCCAACCAATAGGATTGCGCCACGTAGCCCCCTGACCGACGCAATCTTTTTTTTAATTTCTGTTTTGTTTTAATTAACAGAGTGTTTTCCAATTTTGTTTTGCTTATATCTTTTAATCTGTTTAGAGTTTTGAGTTGATTCTTTTTGCAATAGCTCACATTTTTCATTTAGTTTCACCTGTACTTTTAAATTTCAAATTTGAACTATAAAATTTGAATTGAATCAAATTTGCTTAAAATCTTCAAATCTGAATAACTAGAGTTTAAAAATAGATTTTTATATGATTCTTTTTGCTACTGTTTGATATTAGTTAGGACTAACTTCATGTTTAGTTTGAGGATTTTCATGACATATTTGATTAGTGTTTTAGCTATAAACAGAATCTGCTTATTATTATAATATAGTTTTATAAACTTAATTTCGATTAGTTTGATTTAGAATTTGGTTTTATTTGTTTATTAGGTTCTGTTAGTAAACATTTAGTGTTTTCACTTACTGTTAATAAAAATATAAATTTGCCTAGTTTAATTTCATTTAACATAGGAATCACAACTTCTTTTCAAATAGGCATAATTTGATTAAAACAACTAACTAGTAATAGTTTTGTTTTCAAATAAGTTTTGTATAATTAATTCTGTTTTCTAAGACAAATTTATTTGTAAGTTATTTTCTGTAAGAACATGTTTTGTTAACAAAATAACAAGTTTAGTTTTCATTCTTTTGTTAGTACAACTATAGTTGATTCATATAGTGTTTATCAAAACTTTTATAAACTTTACTAAAGTTTTCCCAACAAACTTAAATTGATTTTCTTTGTTTAATAATAAAATATTCTATTGTTTCCCTTGCTGTCAACAATTGTTTTGCTATTTCAAAATAGTTTTATTATGTAGTAGTGTTTTCATCATCCCCTTTGGAAAAACAAAACTTTGTGTGTTTTACTTGCTAGAGACTTTTGTGCATTGTTTGCATAGTTTGTTTAGTACTTCTTTGCTGAATGTTATGAGTACTTATTATGGTTGTATGCTTATTTGAGTGCATTGTTTGTTTCGTTAGATTATCCGCAGTGCGAAGCTTGTTACTTAGAGTCACTCACGTACGAAGATCATCAATCAGGCAAGTCACTTTGATCATGTTTTACCCATGTTTTATATGCATTAGTTCTACCATCTCCCCAGTTGCATGCAAGATAGGTTAGTTGTAAACTTGGTTAAATTGTAGTAGTATCATGTGGTAGGTACCCCTCCTCAACCCCTTTTACAACATTGGCCCCGGGAAACGTTGTTTTACTTTTGCTATGCTATTAGTAGACGGGGTTGGTTGTGTGAATCATGAGAGTTGAGAGAGTTAATAATTTCAAGACCTGCATAATGATCAAGATTTCAAGACTCCAAGTTTTCAACATACCTCTGGGTGGATGATGGTTGAACGGCGCCCTGGAGAAACCAGTGGTTAGCCTAGGTGATGCTGGAGATGGCCAGTATTCATGCGGAAAGGTCCACCCAGGCACAAAGAGATGGATGGGTGCTTCAAAACCTAAGGCTTACCTGCACAGCCACAAGTCATTATGGGCTCTGGCTTGGTTGGATATCGTGGTGACTCTGGACAGGCGGTGCTACGAGAGGTAGAAGAACGGTAGGAAAGGATGGGCACCGTCAGAGTCACAGGGAAACCCTTTGGAAGACCATGTTTTGGTCATCCGTTTCTCAAACACCTTGAAGTGCGAGAAATCAAACGGAGGCGACCAAATCTTGTGGGGAACGTGTGCAAAACTCTGCAGAGTACTTAAACCTAATCGATTAGCCGTGTCCACGGTTATGGACGACTTGAGCCAAAGGAATTGGAACTTCCGGAACTCTCAACACAAATAATATGATGATGTGGGTATTTAATAATTTTGGGTATGAGAATTGGTTGGTGGAACCATCTCATTTATCAACCAACTTAGTAATATTTTGCTTAACCCCTTTTGATGTAGGAAAAACTTGGCTTTACGCACAAACTTACCACCCCACTTGCCACATATGCATATAGACTAGATGATTATCTTTTCACCCTTCTCTTGTGACTTTGCCGGCATATTCCATATGCTGACCTACACGGCTGCAACGTATCATGTTGCAGAGTATTTTTCTGATCAGGAGTGAGGACACGTTCTATGCTCAGTAAGATGCCCTTGGAGTCAGATGGACTCATCTACCTTCGACGCTTCCGCAAGATTTAGATATTCTCATGAGTTGGCCTTTAGCCACTTTATTGTAATTTTTATTGTAATAAAGGACTCTATATGAGATTGCGATTAATATAATGCTGTGTGATTTCCCTTTGATATATACATTGATGTACCGTGTGTGTACCAGCATGATCTTGGGATGGTACGGAAAACACCGGAGACTTGGCCTTTCAGGTCGGGTCGCTACAGTTTTCCCCAGAGCAAAACTACACAACCGAAATCAACAATATATTGTGGAGTCTGATTTGCATAGATGAAGTATTCTTATTACATCAATAACTCTTCTGTCTTTAAGTATAAAATCGTCGGAGCAGATCTGCATTCCAGGCCCGTGGCTCGTCCATCTGCTTCTTGAGATTGTATAGGTGATAAGATCCATTGTTCAGCACTTTGGTGACGACGAAAGGACCTTCCCATGCAGGAGCAATCTTATGAGTCCGCTGTTGATCCACTTGGAAGACCAAGTCCCCCTCATGAAACGATCGACCCTTGACATTCTTCGCATGGAAGCGCCACAGATCCCGCTGATAAGTTGTAGTCCGGATCAAATCCATCTCTCGCTCTTCCTCCAGGAGATCAACACCAACCTGCCTACCTTGTTCAGCTTCAGCTTCAGAATAAAGTTCCACTCGGGGAGAATTGTGAAACAAGTCACTCGGCAAGACAACTTCGGCACCGTAAACTAGGAAAAAGGAGTCCATCCAGTCGAACGATTTGGCATAGTTCTCAGGCCCCATAATACAGACGGCAGCTCAGTTACCCAGGCATCAGCGGCATGATACAGATCGTGCATGAAACGAGGCTTCAGACCTTGCAGGATGAAGCCATCGACTCGCTCGACTGGCCCATTGGTTTGCGGATGTGCGACAGACGCATCATCCACCCAAATGCCATCAGAGGTGCAGAAGTTTCTGAATTCTTCCGAGTCAAAGTTGGTGCCGTTATACGTGATAATTCTGTGAGGAACACCGTATCGAAAAATTATTTCTCTCATTAATGTGACCGCCGTGCGGCAGTTCAATTTCTTGATGGGCTTGGCTTCTATCCACTTTGTAAATTTGTCGACTGCAACCAGCAAATGAGTGAAACCGCCTTTTCCGGTCCGAAAGGGACCAACCATGTCGAGTCCCCAAACAGCAAATGGCCAGGCGAGGGGAATCATCTTCAGAGCTGAGGCCGGCTTATGTGACAAGTTTGCATAGAACTAGCATCCATCACAATGATCAACAATGTCTTTGGCCATCTCATTAGCCCATGGCCAGAAGAAACCATCTCAGTATGCTTTAGCGATGATTGTTCGTGAGGACGCATGATGGACGCAAGTTCCTGAGTGGATCTCATCCAGAATCATTCGACCTTCTTTGGGGGAGATGCAACGCTACGTCACGCCAGTCGCGCTTTCTCTAAACAACTGATCTCCTATCACAGTAAAGGCCTTGGACCTGCGCACAATCAATTGAGCCTCTGTTTCATCTTCAGGGAGTTCTTGTCGGAGGATATAAGCAATGTAAGGCACCGTCCAATCAGGAATGACAACCAGAATCTCCATGACCAAATCGATTACTACAGGGACATCGACTTCTGTCGAATCAGTGGAGCTCAGAGCTTGCGGGGGCTCTTCGGTGAAAGGATCTTATTGCACCGAAGGAGTATGCAGGTGCTCTAAGAACACATCACTGGGGACAGGCCGTCGAGTGGACCCAGTCTTTGCTAGTTTGTCGGTCGCCTGATTCTTCAGTCGGGGAACATGATGAAGTTCCAGGCCTTCGAATTTCTTTTCCAACTTTCTGACAGCATTGCAGTACCCAGTCATAGCGGGGTTTCGAACATCCCACTCTTTCATCACTTGATTCACCACCAAATCTGAGTCGCCATAAACCATCAGGCGCTTGGTGCCGAGTGAGATAGCCATGCGCAACCCATATAGAACTGCTTCATATTCTGCCTCTTTGTTGGAGGAATCGAAGTGAATTTACAAGACATAACTAAGCTTGTCGCCCTTGGGAGATATCAGGACAACACCAACACCAGACCCATTCAACATTTTAGAGCCGTAGAAGAACATGGTCCAATGTGCCGAGTGAACCTGGATTGGCTATTGCTATTCAATCCACTCGGCCATAAAATCTGCGAGTGCTTGGGACTTGATTGCTTTCTTGGCTTCGAACTTAACGTCATAATGTACGAGTTCGATAGCCCACTTAGCCACTCGACCAAATGCGTCTCGATTGTTGAAAATCTCGGACAATGGAGCATCATTGACGACTGAAATCGAGTGGTCTTGAAAATAACGTGCCACCTTCTTCGCTGATAGGTAAATACCATAAACCAGTTTCTGGTAGTGTGGATATCTTTGCTTCGAGGGGGACAGAAATTCATTGACATACTAAACTGACCGTTGGACTTTATAAGGTTTACCCTTCTCCTCTCGCTCGATAGTTAGCACTGTACTGACGACCTGATTAGTGGCCGTGATGTACAGGAGCAATGGCTCTTTGCTGCATGGAGCAGCAAGCACCGGCTGGGTGGAGAGCAAGGCTTTGAGCTCAACAAATGTTGCTTCGGCTTCTGGAGTCCACTCGAATGTGTCAGACTTCTTCATCAATTGGGATAGAGTCAGTGCCTTCTCACCGAGACGGGAAACGAATCGACTCAATACTGCTAGGCATCTTGTGAGTTTCTGAACATTGTGCACTCGCACGGGAATCTTCATTCAGGTAATGGCGTTGATTTTCTCAGGGTTGACATCGATCCCTCGTTCGGAAACAAGAAAACAGAGTAACTTGCTGCTAGGGACGTCAAAAGTACACTTGGCCGGATTCATCTTTATGTCGTATCTCCTTAGATTGGCAAATGTTTCGGCCAAGTCAGCCAGCAGGTTGGAACCTTTGCGGTACTTGACCACTATATCATCCATGTATGCCTTGACATTCCAAGGGATCTGGTCGAGTAAACACTTCTGAATCATGCGCATAAAATTAGCGCTGGCATTTTTCAGACCGAATGGCATAATGATGTAGCAAAAACACCCTAATGGAGTGATGAAGGATGTCTTTATTTCATCTGGGCCATACAGATGGATCTGATGGTACCCAGAGTAAACATCTAGAAATGATAAACAATCGCATCCCATAGTTGAGTCAACAATCTGATCTATGCGGGGGAGCAGAAAATGATCCTTCAGACAGACCCGATTGAGATGTTTGAAGTCAATGCACATGCGCAACGACTTATCTTGTTTGGGCACCATCACAACATTCGAGAGCTACTCGGAGTGGTAAATCTCCCGAATGAACTTGGCTTGCAAGAGACGGGCCACTTCTGCACCGATTGCTTTGCGCCTTTCTGCCGCCGATCGAAGCAAATGCTCCCTGACGGGCTTAGCTTTCCGATCAACTCTTAGACGGTGCTCAGCCAGTCCCCTGGGAACCTCCGGCATGTCACCAGGCTTCCATGGGAAGATATCCCAGTTCTCATGGAGGAACTTGATGAGCTTGGCTTCCTATTTTCCATCAAGTGTTGATGATATATTTGTTCGGGCAGCAGATGGATCCGTCGGGTGGATGTGCACCTTCTTCACTACAATGGCCGACTAAAACACCGACACATAAGCGGGCTTCTTTGCACGGAGCAAATCAGCAGGGTCAACGCTCTTCTTGTACTCCTCCAGCTCGACCATGGCCATCTGATGATCGCAATCTTGGAGCCTTGCTGGAGGCATTCTTCAGCTTGCTGTCGATTGGCAGTGACCGTGATCACACCCTTAGGGCCCGACATCTTCAACTTGAGATACACGTAACATGGACGGGCCATGAAATGAGCATATGCGGGTCAGCCCAAAATGGCATGATAGGCACTCTAGAAATCCACGACTTCAAATGTCAACTTTTCCTTTCGAAAATTTCTATCGTTCCCGACTGTCACGTCCAATGCAATCTGGCCGAGTGACTTGGTCTTCTTCCTTGGGATGACTTCGTGAAATTGCATGTTGCTTTCACTCAGTCGGGACATCGGAATGCACATCCCTTTCAGGGTATCCGCATAGAGTATGTTAAGACCGCTGCCACCGTCCATGAGGACCTTTCTGAGTCAAGTGCCCCCCACCACCGGATCAACTACCAGAGCCTGTCGACCAAGAGTGGCCACATGAGCAGGATGGTCTGTTTGCTCGAATGTGATAGCATACTAGGACCACTTGAGGTAGGTGGGGGTAGTAGGTACGACCATGTTGACTTCCCTGTTGATGACCTTCAGTCGAATCTTACTCTCGACATCAGCGAAAATCACAAGTGTAACAGTGACATCTAGGAATGTTTCTTTATCTTCATCTTCCTCCTTTTCAGGAGTCTAGTCACTCGGCGGAGTCCCTTTGAACTGCTGAATGAGTGTTCGACACTGCCGATTGGTGTGCTTGGGAAGAATCACATTGCCCTCCTCATCTTTCCTTGTGTGAATTACACACGGCTGATCCATAATATCGGTCCCTGACTGATTTTTTCCTTCATTGGGGGCATACTATGCTTTAGCCTTCCCCTTATTCTTTGCTTGGGTCACCAGTGCGGCTGCTTCTGCTTGGACCGGACCCTCAGCTTTTCACTTCTGTTTCCGATTGGAGTTGCCGCTAGTATCACTGACGACAGCCTTTCCTTTGACGCTATGGAGGAGGTCTTCTTCCTCGCCATTGGCTTACCGATTGGTGATTTCGATCATCGTGCCGAGTGAAATGTCACCTATTCAACCGAACTTCAAATAAAGCTATCTGTATCTCACACCAGCCTTGAAAGCACACACTGCCTGGTGTTCTGACACATTCTCCACTGTATGATGTAGAGTGGACCACCGCTGAATATAATCCCTCAAAGTCTCATTGGGCTTCTAGACACAATGATGTAAGTCGACCAGCCCGGCAGGACGCTTGCAAGTGCCCTCGAAGGTTCGGATGAACACTCGGGCAAGATCCTCCTAATATATACTGGAAGGAGCCAAGAAATTCAGCCAAGCATGGGTTGAACCATCTAACATCAAGGACAAGTGTTTCATTGTGACATTATCATTCCCGCCACAAATCTGTACAACCACTCGATAATCATCTAACCAAGTCTCTGGCTTTGACTCGCCAGAAAACTTCCCGATCCCAACCGCCAAGCTGAAGTTGGGGGAATCTCTGCAGAACGGATGGCTTTGCTAAAACACTCAGGACCAGAAATCACGGCCGAGCTACCACTCAGAAAGTCTCTATCTTGTCCCTCTCTGTGGGCTCTGCCCCTGTCGATTCGCTTTTGGGTGAGGATATCACGAGCATCAAAACCTGCATTCCTCTCATCACCGAACGAGCGCCTTTCGTCCTGGAGCCAGGGCACGTGTGGACCACCCTACGGAGGAGTGGGCACTGGACGGTGGTCTTCACAGTGAAACTGATCTCTGACTTGCTCTTCACGAAAGCCCCCACCCCTATGACGTAGGGGCGATCCAGGGTTGTGTGCCGACTAAAAGGTTTCCGCCCTGGGTGAGTTAATGTGTATCCTGTTGCGGGATTGTGAAACAACAGAATTCTGATGCTGCGCTGCATCTAGCAGTGCTTTGATTTGCATCAACCGTCTTCCAGCCTTTGACCGCGACGGCTGAATGGAATCTGCTATCCTAGCAGCAGCTGCAACATTTAACACAGGGGTACGATATACCTCAACGTTGTTGTGGGATCTAGTCGGGAATGGCTATCACTGCCGTCGACTGACAACTGGTGGGCGCTAGCGAGCACACTCATCGAGTTCCCTCTGGAGCTGTTCTAGCTGAATACGCATGGCTTCCAAGGCTTGAGCCTCGGCGGTTGTTCCAATGATGGGAGTATGAACAACTTCACCATCACGACAGGGTTGTTCACTTGACGCGCCGCCAGCATCATGCTTGCTGTGGACAAAGCCCGACGGCGGGCTTTGATCAGAGCCCGCCATAAGGACCTCCATTGCTGGATCGCAGCTCTCGCACTCAGAAGGGACATCAGATAGATCGGAATCCGACTTGAACACGCCGTGAAGGGGCTCGACAGGCTCGAGTGTTGCGATCTACGGAGAAGAAATTTGACGCGCCACTGCATGCTTGACCCAACGCTGGAGTCGTGAGCGGCCAGACTTCTTGCGACATTGAACAACAAGGGGAGCCGACACATAGGGAGTTGACGGCTGTCGCAGAAGCACGCCGCAGGAACTCGCGTGGAAGTGCGCGGACCCATGGACCTGGAGCGCCTCGACGTCGAGAGGTGCTTCCTGAAACCATGCTGAATCGTCGGCGATGAAGGTGAGCGCTCCGAAACGGATCTCGTGCCCCAAAGCAAAAACACCACCGAAAGACATGTCGAAGGATGAAAAATGCAACCTCGGTGGAAGTCGCTTAGACGCTTGCCCCACGGTGGGCACCAACTGTGATGGGAACGTGCCTGACAGTAGAAAGTAGGGGTACGAAAGGAGAGGGCAGAGTCCTAGCTACGGCGAGGGTGTACACACGGATGTATGAGTTCCGGCCCCTCTCATGGAGGTAGCAGCCCTACGTCTCAATGCTCGGGAGCTTTGTCGTGTGGAATGTTGAGATTACAATGGTTGCGAACCCTTGTGCCAGAGGGGAGGGCGGCTTATATAGAGTTTGCTGCCCCTCATAATTTCCCGGCATCTAAGGGTCCGATCGTGGGTTTCAAGATTGGCGTTACTGGTAACGTACATAATAAAAGCTACTAATGACTAAAAGTCTAACACCTGCCCGTTGGCCTCCTGGAGGTGGCTTCTGGTCCTCTGGCGTCATGTGTGAATGAGGTCTTCCGAGTGACAGTCGATCATCGAGTGGAGGAAGAAGTCTTCGAGTAGATTGCCCGTCGAGTGACTTGAGTGCCACCGGGAATCCAGTCAGAAACTTATTTGTCATCTTCAAGTCCTCCAATGTCATGCCCTTAGGTTGGGGGTTTAGGTTAGGCCTAGGACCCTACCCTAGGTACATATCCTTGTCAGCGGTGGTCGTTCGTCCACACGGCCAATGGACTCTCTGGCCATGGAATCCATGTCCACTACATGTGCCACACTAGGATCTATCAACTCTGCCAAAGAATTGACATGGGAGGTCCTATATCACCGCATCAGGCATCGTATCTTCACTAGTAGAAAACTGGGCTTTGGTCCAAGCCGGGACGGCCCATTAGTCCCGGTTTAGTCACGAACCGGGACCAATGGGGGCAACGGTCCCGGTTCGTGAGGCCAGGGGGGCAGCCGGGCCACGTGGGGCATTGGTCTCGGTTCTTTGGACACCTTTGGTCCCGGTTCCTGACACGAACCGGGACCACTGTGCCTTGCTCCTAGCCCACAACCATTGGTCCCAGTTCGTGGCTGGAACCGGTACCAAAGGGGGTCCTTTAGTCCCGGTTCCAGCCACGAACCGGGACCAATGAGATGCCTATATATACCCCCTCGTCGGTGAGCAGAGCACTCCACACTGCTCTATTTTTTGGCCGGCGAGGGGAGAGCTTTGTGATGCTCTAGCTCACCTCCTATGCACATGAGGTGTTCGCTGAAATGCCCAAGCCATATTTAAGCTTTCTCCTCTCGAAGTTCCTTCTCCAAGCTCCATTTTACTCAAGATTTGTCTAGGTTTGACGGTCCGTCCTGTCCCGTCCCCGTCCTCACCGCCGTCGATCGCTCGCAGCCATCTCGGTGCCGGCACCACCGTGGTTAGCCTCTTCTTCTTATCTTCTTTATAAAAGAAAAAAGTTTTTACTTGTATGATTAAGATAGATACTTGTGTAATTTTCTTACTTTTATTATTGTATTTATTTTGGTCACTATTGTACTTTGGATTTAACGTGATGATGAATTTCTATTAATTTGGTCACTTCTGTATTCATGATATGTTGTAATGGTTTTTAATACACTTTATTATATAACGCACGCAGATGAACCGACAATGGATGTACGATGACCGACGCACCTCCGAGTATATATTAAGGGCCTGCATAATTTTCTCGAAGCGGATGAGGCAAACAAGCAGAATGGTTTTATTCATTGTCCATGTACTGTTTGTGAGAATACGAAGGCTTGCTCCAACTCTAAAACCCTTCACTTCCACCTGCTTGAGAAGGGTATTACGCCACACTATAATGTTTGGACCAAACACGGAGAAAGAGGGGTTATGATGGAAGACAACGAAGAAGAAGAGGATGATGACAACTATGTGCCTCCTGAATACGGTGATGCTGCAACGGGGGAAGACGAAGATCAAGAGGAACCAGACGATGTGCCCGATGATGATCTTCGCCGGGTCATTATTGATGCAAAGAGACAATGCGAAAGTGAAAAGGAGAAGTTGAAGTTCGATCACATGCTAGAGGATCACAAAAAAGGGTTGTACCCCAATTGCGAAGATGGAAATACAGAGCTCGGTACCGCACTGGAATTGCTGCAGTGGAAGGCAGAGAATGGTGTACCTGACAAAGGATTTGAGAAGCTACTGAAAATATTGAAGAACAAGCTTTCAAAGGATAACGAATTGCCCGGCAATACGTATGCAACAAAGAAGGTTGTATGCCCTCTAGGATTGGAGGTGTAGAATATACATGCATGCCTTAATGACTGCATCCTCTACCACCGTGCGGATGAGGATTTGAACGCATGCTTGGTATGCGGTGCATTGCGGTATAAGATCATACGAGATGACCCTGGTGATGTTGATGGAGAGCGCCCTAGGAAGAGGGTTCCTGCCAAAGTGATGTGGTATGCTCCTATAATACCATGGTTGAAACGTCTGTTCAGAAACGAAGAGCATGCCAAGTCATTGCGATGGCACAAAGAGAACCATAAGAAAGACGGGAAGTTGAGAGCACCCGCAGACGGGTCGCAGTGGAGAAAGATCAAGAGAAAGTGGAGCTACTTTACAGGTGACCCAAGGAACGTATGGTTTGGTTTAAGTACAGATGGCATTAATCCTTTTGGGGATCAGAGCAGCAAGCATAGCACATGGCGTGTGACTCTATGTATGTATAACCTTCCTCCTTGGTTATGCATGAAGCGGAAGTTCATTATGATGCCAATGCTCATCCAAGGCCCTAAGCAACCCAACAATGACATTTATGTGTACCTAAGGCCATTAGTTGATGAACTTTACAGTTATGGAATGGAAGAGGTGTACGTGTGTGGGATGAGAACAAGGAGGGGAATTTGACCTACATGCATTGTTGTTTGTAACCATCAACGATTGGCCTGCTCTCAGTAACCTTTCAGGACAGACAAACAAGGGATACCACACATGCACCTGGGGCATCGACAGTATATATTTGGACAAATGCAGGAAGAATGTGTACCTGGGGCATCGTCGATTTCTTCCGACCAACCATCAATGTCGAAAGAAAGGAAAGCATTTCAAAGGTGAGGCAGATCAAAGGAAGAAGCCCGCCCTCCGTACTGGTGATCACATACTTGCTGTGGTCAATGATTTACATGTAATCTTTGGAAAGGGTCCCGAGAGACTATCTGTTCCGAATGACGCTGAGGGACGCGCACCCATGTGGAAGAAGAAATCTATATTTTGGGACCTACCCTTTTTAAAAGACCTAGAGGTCCGCTCTGCGATCGACGTGATGCACGTGATGAAGAATCTTTGCGTGAACCTACTAGCACTACAAGAAATATGCTATCTTGTGACCTTCACTATTGGTCACTAAATGGTAATTGTTTTCCGTTTGTGACCTTTTTGTGACCAAAAACTAATGGTCAAAAGCCGAGGGTCAAGAATGGAAATTAATGACCTTTCTTCTGAAAAGGTCGTAGAAGTTTATTAACAAAAATAGGTCATAGGTTCAACGACCAATTTTTTTGGTCACTAGCCATCCGCCCACGCCATGTCAGATCCACCGTGGCAAGCTAACGTGGCATCATTATGACCAAATGAGAAGGTCATAAATTAGAATCAGCCCGGTCCATTTCGACCGCCTACATGGGCCAAGCCTAATAATTCAGCCCATTTTATGTATTTTTCCTCTTTATTTTTCTTAGATGCATGGGCCTGACCCAATAATTTGGCCGTTTATTTTCTGGGATGTAGCCTTTTACAGTCCACTTTTTTTCCTAGACAACTATTTTTTGGGCCACAACATTTTTGGTCTAGTTCTTGTTTGGCCCTTGGCCTTTTATTTCCTAGAATGCAGCCCTTTACAGACTAGGTTTTTTTTATAGTCAACACTTTTTTTAGGCCCAAGCAACTTTAGTCTATTTCTTGTTTGGGCCTCGGCCTTTTTGCGGTCCAACTAAGGTCAGAGTCCAATTCAATAATTATCCTATGAACCAGGTGCTCAGCTTCACAAAATGGTCCAAACAAAACTCAAATAATTCATAGAAAATGCATAACTTCACAGGTTCACAAAATGCATAACTTCAGAGGTTCACAAACTACATAGCTTCATAGTTTCACCAGTTCAGCATCACCAAAATGAGCCATCTATCTAAAACAAGTCCTACGACAGGTTAAACTTCACATGTTCACCAAAATGAGCATAGAGGTTCGATGATGCTTTATCCATCATAATGCTTTAGCTCCAAAGAGATCCATCAAGTGGGCTAACTTCTCATCCTGTTCTTGAGCCTTCTTGCACAGCAGCTCAAGTTCCTTGTCGCGTGCAGCTTCAGCTTCTTTCGCCTTCATCTTGATTGCCGCCACTTCTTCTTGCATCAATTCTGCTTGAAGCTCTGACCTCTCCATCTTCTGCTCAAGATCACGAACATGAGCAGCCACATCAGCACTTGCTTTGACCCGAGTTGTTCGTAGATGACTGGAGCCCAACATTCCTAAGGAATGTGCTTTGCTTTACTTCGGTTTTGAGCACTTCGTCAACAATTTCAATAGCAGACTTTGGCTCTTCACCATCTGGTACCGCCGCGTCCTTCTTTTTCTCCATCTCAAGCTAGCATATGGAGGAAAATGATAGACATTAGTGGCAGATTTATTTCACATTTTGCAAACCAAACCAAGCAACAGAAACCAAACAAGAATGCCACCAAACCAGCACACAAAATGAATTATTTGAAGTAATCAAACCAGCACACAAAATCTATACATAGATATTTTACCATATCATAAAAAATACAACGAATAGCTACATCAAATTCTGTTATCTTTGTTTAGAACTATACAACAAATTCTGATATCTTTGTTGAGATAGCAACCTATGTTAGGCACTAGCAAACATCATCAAAGCATGGAACATATTTTGTGTTCTTGCTGGTTGTGACTCAAACAGTACATGACAGAAGTTTAAACTGGCTAGATAAACCAGTCAAACAGCATCAAACCTATCTTAGGCTCTAGAAGTTTGAACTGGCTGGACAAACCAGTCAAACAAAATCAAACAGGGCATGAAAGAAGTTTGAACTCGCTGTGAATCAAAACAGGGCATGACAGAATTGTGAATAAAACAGCATCAAACCTGTCTTAGGCTCTAGCAAACAGCGTCAAAGCATACCAAATCTAGACAAAAGTTTGAATTGGTTGGACAAAGCATGGAGTGACTTACTATAGCTTTCTTTACTGGCTCCGAAAACCCGTGCTTCTTGCTATTGTAGGTGGCCTTGAACAAGTCAATTGCAGATAGCTCCTCACCGTTCCACTCTTCTTTCTGAAATGATTTTCAACAAAAAGCAAAATGTTATTCGGCAAGAATCAAAAATGTTATTCAACGAGGATCAAACGGTCAGGTCTCTAGACAAAAGTTCTCACAGTGGTAAAATGTGTGTTATGTAGTGCCTAGAACCAGTTGTCTGATGGTACACAACTTTTTCTCGATTCATATTGTTCGACAGAAAGGTTTCCTACAAAAAAAGCATACTGTCAGCATGATCTAGCACTAGCATATCATGTGCAGAACATAAAGCAGCAAACAAAGGAGAGACAAACCTTGTGTCTTGGGGTAGACCACATCTCCACCAGAGCTTTCCATTCACGGTCTGTCAGATCCGACACCGGAGACTTGATGCTGACTTTGTTTGCTGCTACGGTATCAAAATACTTCTTCTTGATCTGATGGCGTCTGTTCTTTGCAAGCGGTCTTGATGATCTCCGAGTCAGTGTTCATCTCAAAATTTGCCTACCAAGATAGCAAACAAGGTAGGAACAATATTAGTGATCACACATAGGTTTAACAGAAAAAAGGTAGCACATCCACTACAAATCAAGTAGCTTACAACAACTTTCCCAATGTATTCTGCCATTAGATTAGAGTTTTTTTTGTATTCCTTGAAGTGAGGAAGAACTGGCAGATGGGTTCCTGTAATGAGTCCACACTCAGGAGCAAGCTTCGCTGCCTGCAGGGGCTTCTCTAGACGCTTTATCCCTTCGGCAATTTGGATAGGCACCTTGCTACCAAGCGACTTGGTGATTTTCTCTAGCCCTTTTCCCTTTCTCTATCTAAGCTTGGTAGTTAGTGCATATGAAAATGAAATTGAACTCATAAATTTGAAGAGAAATCAACAAATGCAGGAATGATTCTGCTAAACACGTAACCATACATGATCACTTCCATTTGGAAAATGCACTAGTAAAAGAGAGCATTGCAAAGGTGAACTTGCCTGATTGAAGCACAAGCTGGTGTTCTTCTTCACTGATGACAACATTCCTGCCAATAGAAGGTGCAACGGGGCTAAGGTCTATGTGGACAGTGCCTGCTTCATCCATGCAGATAGCTCCTCATTCATCTGGGCAGACAGTGCCTCTTTCATCCATGCAGACACTGGTTTCATCATCCATGGGCGGAAACTCATCACCCGTTTGCACTAAGCTCTCAGAGTCCATGCGCAACGTTCTTTCCTGATGGTCCATCATAGCCGGCATGTTTTCTTTCTGTCTCGTGAATCTAGCAGGGGCCGGTTCATCAGGTTCCGGGGTCCTCTTTGTTTCTCCTGGAGGTGGGGCCATCACCCTTCCTGGAGGCATTGCAACAGATGTTTCTGAGCTCTTGCTCTTGTTGTTGACTGTCTTCTTAATAACATGCCTCTTCTTCAGAGACTTCAGTGCCTCGTATAAATAGCACAGGAAAAAGCATTATATCACAAGACAAATATGTGAGCACAAGGAAACACAGAGCATACAAGAACCACAACCCTCCAAGCAAGACAGAGTTTGCACCTTAACAGTCTTTTGCACTAGAACATCGTCCACTTCCTCCCCATCAATAAATCCATCCTCCTTAGGATTGTACTCTGGGTCATCATTGATAACTCCACTATGTTTTTGAACCTCTTCAGTTCTACCTTCTTGTACAACATTCGAATTCCTAATCATCGACGCTATTGCACCAATGCCAAGAGACTGGAACATCTGATTGTTCCTCATGATATTTCTAGCCCTAACCTTCTCATACTCCGTGAGAAGATCCTCTTTGCATGATAAAGGAAACATAATTATTAGGTGAATGGTTGGAATGCATGGACAGACAGCCAAACATAATTATTCGGAATGCATAAGACTAACAACAAACATTTAAGACATCTTATTCACAATTAAGACAGCTTATTCTGATTATTCATAATTAAGACAACAAACATTTAATCCTAGTTGCAAAATTAAGACAACTTATTTAGATTATTCACAATTAAGACAACAAACATTTAATCCTAGTTGCACAATTAAGACAACTTATTCAGATTATTCACAATTAAGACAACAAACATTTAATCCTAGTTGCACAATTAAGACAGCTTATTCAGATTATTCACAATTAAGACAACAAACATTTAATCCTAGTTTCACAATTAAGACAGCTTCTTCAGATTGCAACAATACATTTCACATATCATATTAAGACGCATATTTTATAAAACTAACAGTATAACCACAAGGAGCAAGCTGCATACGAACGGTTGGCCGATTACTTGACCTTGTCACCCTTGCCATGGCTGATCTTGAGGTGGTGCTTGCAAAAAGGAATAAACAACAATCAGATACAACAGGGATAACATAAAATGATGCACTTGTAACAATAAAGGAAAGCATTTGGACCAGCATGCACATACATGGAATACATGTGAAGCAAACTTGATGGATCAACAATGTAGTGATGTAGTGTTATTAATTAAGCAAACATGTAAGTGCATTAAACAAGCATGCATGTACACTGGAAAGATATGAAGCATCTCTCAATATCTTCACTACATCAACATGGCAATTTATATGCAACATTTAATTATGATGAAGAACTCAAACAAGGAAACAAATGAAATGGAATGATAGTTGTTAACATTGAGTACTAAATAGGCTTACTGAACTATTTCTAAAACTTCTTATATCATTAGGAAAACAACATGGCTAACTGACAAGTGATACAGAGTTCCAGACTTAGTGAAAACACAGTTCATGGCACAAAACAGATTCATGATGCAATGTTTAGATCTAGCAAACTACATGCAACAGGAGTTGTTCATGGCAAATATGAGCATGGCAGGCTTGTACTAGATAACATGAGCAGCCACAACAACTTCTTGTAGTAAAATAACAAGGCATTAACATATTTGAGTAGGCAATAACAACATGAACAACCACAACAACTTGTACTCCATCTACAACATGAGAAGCAACTTCTACTCAATCTACAATATGAGCAGCAACAACATGAACCCTAACCCATGGCGTGCAACAAGAACCCTAACCCCATCAATAGTTTAGCCATGCTGCATAAATACACGAAACCAGGAGATCCAGCCTGAACAAGAATCACCATCAATCCTTCCCCATGAACAAGAAAAGCAGGAGATCCATCCCCATCCACAACCCCATGGATCTACCGAACCATCCCTATCCCCATCGATCCATCCCCATGAACCGTAGAAGAACCCATCACGAGGATCTAGCGAACCCAAGAAAATCTACCCAAACCCTAGAAGATCAAGGGGAGATGGAGCGAGGGGAGAAGTACCTAGTAGATGATGTAGCGGTAGATGTGGCCATCGTCGTCGATGACGAAGCGGTGGTCTTCATCGTTGTGGCCGCCCTCGTGGTGGCCTAGGGTTACAGGGCGGGCGATGTCATCGATGGTGTCATCGTCAAGGAGAGGGGAGGACTGGCGGTGCGACGAAGAGCAAGGAGGGACGGGGCGGCGCGGAGCAGGGGAGGGTGGCGGAGCGGTTGCGGGGCGGCGCGGTCGTGGGAAGGAGGAGAGGGGATTGGAATGGGGAAATTTTGGGAGGGAGGAGAGAGGATCCTATGGGTTAGTGGGAGAGGGGGTGGTGGGTCCCGCCTGTTAGTGGGAGAGGTTTTGGAGGGAAATTTTGTGAGACGGAGGGAAATTTTGGGAGAGGGAGGGAAATTTTTGGAGAGTGGAAGGAAAATGTTGGGGTGGGAGGGAAATTCTTTTGGGATTTGAGGCAGGAAATTTTAGTTTTTTTGTAAACTTTGTGCAAATAATAGTTAAAATCATACCGAATAGCTCAAGAAAACATCAGTATTCCAAGTATAATATTTTAACTAGTTGGTAGGCCACATTTCATGATGTGATGCAGAGGTCTCCCATTTTTTGAATTTTTTTGAATTTTTTATGGTGTTTTCAAAAGACCAGTCTAACTTGTCGCGTCGACCGTCCGTGGCTAGGGGTTTGATCATGCATATCTGTTGGTGATTCCATGATGAAATGCCTACCTATGAAGCTAAAAATAATTTTTAGCAAAAATAACGAGCAAGCTATGGAGGACCCGTAGTTCAAATTCCAACCAGTTCCAACAGAATCGACCGATGGTTGTCTGAATGGCCAGGAGTAGGTACGACGGTCGGAAATGCATGATTTTTGGCAACCGTCCGTAGGATAGGGTCAACCTTGAGATAGAAATGGAATGGTGTCGTTTGCAATGTCCCTCTTTGTAGCCGCATCACGAAAAACATCCTGTTTCGACATTCAAAAAATGAAAAATCTTTTTTTTTGTGAAACAAGATGGAACCTCTCTTTGACAACACTGTTTGCCATCACAAGATTGAGGCATGTGCCAAATTGGGGCATATTATCATAAACTATTCAACGAATGTGGCCATATCATTGCTCGTTGGGCTTGAAAGCCATGAATCTTCGTTCATGGTAGGTCATTTTTTAGAACACTTTTTCAAGAAAACATCAGGAATTCCAAGTTTAATATTTTTACTAGTTGGTAGGTCACATTTGATGATGTGACATAGAGGTCTCCCATTTTTTTGAATTTTTTACGGTGTTTTCAAAAAACCGGTCTAACTTGTCGCGTCGGTCGTCCGTGGCTAGGGGTTTGATCATGCATATCTATTGGTGATTCGATGATGAAATGCCTACCTATGAAGCTAAAAATGATTTTTAGAAAAATAACGGGCAAGCTATGCAGGACCCGCAGTTCAAATTCCAGCCGGTTCCAACAGAATCGGCTGATGGTTGTCTGAATGGCCAGGAGTAGCTACAAGGGTCGGAAATGCGTGATTTTTGGCAACCGTCCATAGAATAGGGTCTACTTTGAGATAGACATGGAATGGCACCATTTGGAATATCCCTCTTTGTAGCCGCTTCACGAAAAACATGTGTTATCGGCATTCAAAAATTGAAAAATGGTTTTTTTGGGAAAAAGTCTGGACCACTCTTTGGCAACACTGTTTGCCATCACAAGATGGAGGCATGTGCCAAATTTGGGCATATTATCACAAACTATTCAACGAATGTGGCCATATCATTGCTTGTTTGGCTTGAAAGCCTTGAATCTTCGTTCATGGTAGGTCGTTTTTGAGAACACTTTTTAAATAAAACATCGGTATTCCAAGTTTAATATTTTTACTAGTTGGTAGGCCACATTTGGTGATGTAACGCGGAGGTCTCCCATTTTTTGAATTTTTTACGGTGTTTTCAAAAAACCGGTGTAACTTTTCGCGTCGGTCGTCCGTGGCTAGGGGTTTGATCATGCATATCTGTTGGTGATTCTATGATGAAATGCCTACTTGGGAAGCTAAAAATGATTTGTACCAAAAATAATGGGCAAGCTATGGAGGACCCGCATTTCAAATTCCAGGCGGTTCTTGCAGAATCGGCCGATGGTTTCTTAATGGCCGGGAGTAGCTACGAGGGTCAGAAATGCATGATTTTTGGCAACCGTCCGTAGAATAGGGTCTACTTTTGAGATAGACATGGAATGGCGCCGTTTGGAATGTCCCTCTTTGGAGCCGCTTCACGAAAAACATGTGTTATCGGTATTCAAAAAATGAAAAATGGTTTTTTGTGTGAAACAAGCTAGAACCTCTCTTTGGCAACACTGTTTGCCATCACAAGATGGAGGCATGTGCTAAATTTTGGCATATTATCACAAACTATTCAACGAATGTGGCCATGTCATTGCATGTTTGGCTTGAAAGCCTTGAATCTTCGTTCATGGTAGGTCGTTTTTGAGAAACACTTTTTAAAGAAAAACACCGGTATTCCAAATTTAATATTTTCATTAGTTGGTAGGCCACATTTGATGATGTGACGCGGAGGTATCCCATTTTTTTGAATTTTTTACGGTGTTTTCAAAAAACTGGTGTAACTTGTCGCGTCGGCCGTCTGTGGCTAGGGGTTTTGATCATGCATATCTGTTGGTGATTCTATGATGAAATGCCTACCTGTGAAGCTAAAAATGATTATTAGAAAAAATAACGGGCAAGCTATGGAGGACCCGCAGTTCAAATTCCAGGCGGTTCTTGCAGAATCGGCCGATGGTTGTCTGAATGGCTGGGAGTAGCTACAAGGGTCGGAAATGCATGATTTTTGGCAACCGTCCGTAGAATAGGGTCTACTTTGAGATAGACATGGAATGGCGCCGTTTGGAATGTCCCTCTTTGTAGTCGCTTCACGAAAAACGTGTGTTTTCGGCATTCAAAAAATGAAAAATGTTTTTTTTAAACAAGCTGGAACCTCTCTTTGGCAACACTGTTTGCCATCTCAAGATGGAGGCATGTGCCAAATTTTGGCATATTATCACAAACTATTCAACGAATGTGGCCATATCATTGCTCGTTTGGCTTGAAAGCCATGAATCTTCATGCATGGTAGGTCATTTTTGAGAATACTTTTTCAAGAAAACACCGATATTCCAAGTTTAATATTTTTACTAGTTGGTAGGCCACATTTGATGATGTGACGCGGAGGTCTCCCATTTTTTTGAATTTTTTATGGTGTTTTTTTCCAAAAACCGGTCTAACTTGTCGCCTCGGCCGTCCGTAGGTAGGGGTTTGATCATGCATATATGTTGGTGATTGTATGATGAAATGCCTACCTGTGAAGCTAAAAATGATTTTTAGCAAAAATAACGGACAAGCTATGGAGGACCTGCAGTTCAAATTCCAGCCGGTTCCAGTAGAATCGGCCGATGGTTGTCGGAATGGCCAGGATTAGCTACGAGGGTCGAAAATGCATGATTTTTGGCAATTGTCCGTAAAATAGGGTCTACTTTGAGATAGACATGGAATGACACCGTTTGGAATGTCCCTCTTTGTAGCCGCTTCATGAAAAACATGTGTTTTCGGCATTCAACAAATGAAAAATGTTTTTTTTTGTGAAACAAGCTAGAACCTCTCTTTGGCAACACTATTTGCCATCACAAAGATGGAGGCATGTGCCAAATTTGGGAATATTATCACAAACTATTTAACGAATGAGTATCCATGAGCAAGCACAAAAACACACAATTTTATCTTTCATCCATGAGCATCCATGAGCATGCACAAAGTTTCGATTCCCATCAATTTCCAAACTAAGCTTGGAAGGTAATGGACAGATTAACATGACTACATTCTTAACATTGACATGTTCAGATTTACATGACCTGACATAAGTAACATTAACTTATTTTCTTAAGATCTTCACTCCTCCTTCTTCTTTTTCTCCTTCATTATCTTGATGTGCCTAGAGCGGCGAATTGGATGAAGTGGCCTGCGGCAGCCAGGCTATGGGATGTACTCCTCTACCACAATTGGCATGGTCCTGTCACCCAGTGGTGGGATCGCCAGCGCCATCGTGAGGCCATCGTCAGGCACCTCCACCATCTCGAGGCCATTGTCAGGCACTACCACCTCTAGGTCATCCTCAGGCCCCACCACCATCTCGAGGCCATCCTTAGGCACCACCATCGCGAGGCCATTGTTAGCCACCACCATCGCATGGTCATCACCAGCCACCTCCTGATCCCCGCTCTTCTCCTCCTCATCCTCGCTCTGCTCCTCCTCATCCTCGCTCTGCTCCTCCTCATCCCAGCTCTGCTCCTCATCCCCGCTCTGCTCCTCCTCATCCTCCCAGCTGTATTTTCTGTAGCCAGAGTCACTGCTTCTGCTCCTATTTCCTGACCAAATGCAACAAGCAGGTTTATTTAACAATTGGTGTGAGACAAAGCCAAATGTAGAGGAAGAACAGGAAGAGCGTACTGGCAGGATCGTCGTCACATAGTCGTGCTGAACACCTTCACGGTGAGCATGACGTTGCTGTCATACCTGGGGACAAGGAAGTACCCATGCCGCAGGTCGTAGGCATGGACGAACTGCTTCCAGCCACGATCTAGGTACATGTGGCTGTCGGTGTCGACCACCACCTCCAGGTCCCATAGCCTACGAAGCCCGTTGCCAGCCTGCCGTAGCTTCACTTTCTGTGGCCGATGGCCGTCCAACATCTTCATAAAAGTGTCAGGCAGCCTCTGCAGCGAGTGTCAAGAAGTGATTTAGCAAACAACAGAGTTATGATAAAGAGACAGGTGAAGGGGAGATCTCTTCTTTTATTCACCAGCCTACTGTTGGAGGATATCTCAAGTATGATCCCGAAGAACTCGAAACATTCCAAGTCGGCCATCTAAAAAGCAGCGATGTAGAAAATATTTACTATAAATGGCAAGAACACCTCTGTAGTACTACAATTTGGAATACTACTATAAATGGCAAAACAATTCATGCTGAAGAGGGAACAATTCTCATAACATGGCTACTACTCTATCCACATCACTACTCTAAATTTGGACCATATCTGCCCATGTGCCCATGTCTACTATAAAAGGCGAACACAACTAGAACTATAAATTTCTTAAAGAACCCAAATCCAATCCAATACAACCAACAACGGGCCACAATAACCCTAATCCAACCACCCTAATCAAAACCTAATCAAACCACCCTAATCAAAACCTAATCCAATCCAATAGAAAACAACAGCGGTGGCAAGAACCCTAATTCAATGGAATCAAACCCTAATCTAAATAGCAGCAGAAAACCACCGTGGGAGAGGAAGGAGTCAGCGGCGGATTCATACATCCGCGGGAGAGGAAGGAGTCGGCGGCGGTGGGAAGGAGTCGGCGGCGGCGGTGGGCTGATCCCCCAACGGTGGTGGGGATGAGAAGGTGGCGGCGGCAGGGAGGAGGAGAGGAGTGGGGAAAATGACTGCGGTGGGAGTAGGGGAAAAGACTGTGGTGGGAGTGGGGGAAATGACAGCGGTGGGGGTGGGGGTGGGGCCAACTTGTCAGCGAGTTGTGTGTTTGATACTTGACTCATTTGATGCTTTCAAAAGAGATGGCATAGATTACATACCAGTAGCCTCTTCCTAGTCCAGTGGTGGAAACACTGAGAAATGAGCGCACGTCGTGGGTTCGAGTCCCCGCTCGTGCATATTCTTTTGCCATTTCTTTGTGTTGCATCAGGAACCATTTCTCATAGGAACCACATCAAAATTGATGAAAACAAGATCAACTTTTTTTGCATCAGGAATTCATCCATTGTCTGATCAACTTTTATTGAACATCAAAATCCATTTCTCTGTGCAGCTCAATCTTCAACTTAACATGATGGATGGATGAACAACAACTCCATCAGGGACCATTTTTTGTAAACTTGTTCAACTTGACATGCATAAACAACAGCTCCATCAGGAACTAGACATGGATAAACATAATAGCAATCTTCAACTAGACATGGATAAACGTAATAGCAAACTTGTTCAACATAACAAAAGCAAACTTTTTCAACCACATAACTACAAACTGAGACACATAATATCAAACATAACAAAAGCAAACTGTGAGAGTAGTGGCGGCGGCGTCTGGCAAGCACAAGCACAAGCACAAGCAACTACTGCCCCCTAGTAGTAGGGGTTATCCCAATTCTCGTCCGCCTCTTGCCATAGCTCCAAACCTTGCTTGATGATTTTGATCTTCTTCCATGCCTCATAGGTGACGTACACATCTTTTGCTGCGTACTCGATGAGGTGCTTTGGCAGTGGGTTGATCCCCCATAGTTTGTGGTCCTCTTGCCTATTGATCTTCTGCTTCATTGCCCTGAACGATGGGTGGAACAGGCTAGCTGCAAACTCAGACAAAGCTTGATACTACTTTCCAGTGTTTGGAACTATCCATTTGCACTGCAGGTCAATGTACTTGTCGGGATTGATCTCCAAACCCGACAACTCCAGCTTCTCCTTGTCACCTCCAATGCACAAGCCGACAAAGGAGTACAGATTCTTCTCCTGCAGGAACGGGCAGAGTTCCTTGGGCCTGCATCAAGTTTAGAAATTAATCTGGTGCATCTACTTCATAAATTAATCAGGTGCATCAAATTCATCTACTTCAGAACTACAGAAACTTCAGAACTGCTGCACCTACTTCAGAACTATTGCATCTACTTCAGAAACTTTAGAAACTTTAGAACTTGAGAAACTTCAGATACTAATAATTAGATAGATGCATGTTCAGATTGAATGAGTAGGATGGTTTACCATTTTGTTGCCGCGGTGATGTGGTATACCAGGACGAGATCCTCAATGCATCACTGCAAAACTGCTGCCATCTGCGGAGGTTCATCTTCCCTTGTATACTCCACATCAACACCGATGTTCCGCTTCAAGATGCCGCCGAGCTTCATCCTCATCTCGCAGATCCTCTTGTCAGCGACTTCTGGATTGCTGGTGCAGATGACATCCAACGGCTCCTTCAGGTGGATTTCAACCTTGAGGTCCATGGTGTAGTCCAGCTTCTTCCCGGCGGGGACCAGAACGTTGTCGTCGACCACCAGCGGCTCCTTGCCAGACGCCTCATCACCATGGTGATGCTTGCCAGATGGAGAGGAGTTGCTCCACGAAGCCATTCGCTTGCCAGACGGAGGGGAGTTGCTCCATGACGATTCCTCCTCCATTGCCCTCCTGGATAGAGCAGAGGGAGGGGACGGGAGGACTTGAGATAGAGCAGAGGGGAGTTCCTTGATGGTGGAGGCAGATGGAGCGGCAGAGGGAGGCAGAGGGAGCGGCAATGGAGCGACAGAGGGAGGCAGAGGGGAGTTACCTGGAAGAAAAAACCCGGTCTGGCTTCGTGGGGAGCTGCTAGTGGAGGGGAGACATGGGGTTGGTTGCCTCAATGTGTGCATGGTTGCCTCGAAAACCCAACCGCCCAAGCGCCAGTGTGCCTTCTCTCGCAAGCGTGGTTTCTCTTTTAATGACCTTCTCACATGCTCCAACCGTTTGAAACAAATAATAATAATATTTTGCTCCTTCAGCTCTGAAACAAAATAAAATAATAATTTGCTCTAAAATTAATGATCACAGCAGCCATATTTTGCTCAATCCAAAATAGTTACTCCAGCCATCCAAAAATGGCACCAAAATGGCACCAGAGTCACCGAACCAATATTACAGCACAAAATGGCACCAAGGTATCAGCCAAAATGGCACCAGAGTCACTACAGCCATCTTCACCATCAGCCAAAATGGCACCAAAACTACATGATTTTGCATTGTATCTTCACCATCTGCCTCTTCATCACCAAAGTCTCATGCATTTTGCTACCTGGAGAGAATTGTAGTAGAAAAACTACATCAGGATCACATCAACAAAAACTATAGAGAAGGTTGATCACCAATCAAAACAAGGAACATGAAGTGATAGTATTAGGTCACCAAGGAGACAAAATTTACCTTCATGTCCATTTGCTACTCATCATCGTCGATACCAACCAACGGAACTCTATGCCCACTCCTGTTTTCCTCATCGCCACTACAATATTGTAGCATGGTATGATCAGTCCTGTTTTCCTCATCCTCATCCTCGCTCTCATGCCGATCCGTTACCACCTTTCTTCTTTTCTTAATGCCTTCAACTGTTGCAGCATCAATGAGCACACGTTCCCGGTCACTTCGCACTCCGCTTTGCACCGGAACTTCCATAGAGTCATCATCAGCTTGCACTAGAACATCCGTAGAGTCATCATCCTGGTATGTTAGTCCACTACCACCGGGGCCCTTTTCCATTTCAGTTTCAGTCACACTCCACAAGTGTCTGTGCTGAAAGGTTTGCACAACTCGCCATTTTCCGTGCCAAAGTGTGTCTGGTAGATAAAACACCATTGTTGCTTGTGCTGATAGAATATATGGATCATTCTTATACCAGCACCTTCCAGTGTTGATGCTTTTGAAGTGGCCATCATATTTAACAAAAGAGTTTCTCTTCTTTCCACCAAGCTCAAACCTTTCACAGCAAAATAAGACAACCGAGCGATGGATGCCTCCACTAGAGTTGTACTACAACTCTACGATGCTTCTTAGCTGACCATAGAAGTCAATGTTCTCACCATCATGTGACCCCTTGGTGACGATTCCACTATTATGTGTCTTCCTTCTTTCCTCGTGGTCAACGGTGTGGTACCGGACACCGTCAGCAATGCATGCTGAATACACTCTCACTCGCTTATATGGTAAGCATACCAAAGCAAATAGATCATCACTCACCTTCTTCTCCTCATGCAACTTTCCAATCTGCAAAAATAAACAATTTAGCAACAATGGTATTTAACAGTTGGTGAATAACACAGAAAACATAAAACATGTGGCTAAAGATCTCACATGGTTCTTAAACCATTTAGCAAATCCCTTGGCAACCCTTTTGTCAACATGAATCTGGCTTCCTTCCTGATTTAACTCTTTGTTGCATTTCCTGCAATGCCAACAAAACATGTGAATTAAAACATTAGGCTGGTGCCAACACAAGCAAAAAAATATAACGAGTGCACAAGATATAACGTACTCGATATATGGTAGAACCTTGGCACAATTGCTGAGCACATAGCAAACCATCTTGTTATACTCATCACCAGCCTCCAAGTATTTTGAGGCTCCAAGAAGTTTCACACCATGGTTGAAAACCGAGACATCACCACTTTGCGAATCAGACCGCTCTATATTTCTGGCCGGTCGGTTCCATCTTGTTTCCACATCTTCAAAGTATCTAGAGAAAAATGTCAAGCACTCATCAACGACATATGCTTCAGCAATCGAACCTTCCGGTCTTGCCGTCTTTCACACATAACGCTTACATGTAAGCAGCCTTCTTTCGATTGGGTACATCCAACCGTATTGCATAGGGCCTCTAAGCATTGCCTCTTTTGGTAAGTGCACCGCCAAATGGACCATCGCGGTGAAGAAAGCTGGAGGGAAAATCTTCTCAAGCTTGCAAAGAATAATTGGGATTTCCTTTTCAAGTCATTGCAGAACAGTTACCTTGAGTGTTTTGCAGCACAGTTCTCTAAAGAAATTTCCTAGCTCAGCAACCGCTTCATATATATCGTTGTCCATGATTCCTCGGAGGCCCGCCGGTAAAATCCTTTGGAGGAGGATGTGGCAATCATGGGTTTTCAGTGCTGAAAGCTTGAATCCATCAGAAGTAACACACTTTGCTAGGTTAGCAGCATAACCATCTGGAAATCTCACTACTCTTAGGAATTCATAGAATGCAAGCTTTTGTTCTTTAGTCATTGTATACCTTGCTCGTGGCATTTCAAATGAATCTTCATCTTCATTAGGCTGTAGATGCAAATCTTTTCTTATGACCATGTCCTCCAAATAAATCCTAGAACTAACCATGTCTTTTGTCTTCCCTTCAATTTTCAGAAACGTCCGTAGCAGATTCTCGCGTTTGTTTTTCTCAATGTGCATTACATCGAGATTATGCCTTAATTTCAGATCAGCCCAGTATGGCAGGTCCAACAAACAAGACCTCCGGTCCCAACATTGACCTTCCTCACGCTTTCTTTTCTTGGAAAGCTTTCCTAGTCTCACAACTTTCACCTTTTCAAGTTGCTGCTCTAGCTCTTCTATAGTGAATTAAGCTGGCTTGTCACGGGTTTCATTCTCACCATTAAAATCTTTGCTTCTTTGCCAGCGATGGTCTCGAGGAAGAAAGCGGCGGTGCCCTATATAGCAGATCTTGTTCCTTAGTCTCTTTGAGCAAGGGTCTTTGTCACAATGGACATAGGTCTAATAACCCGCTGTGATCCTCCCAGACAGAGTGTGCAGCGCCGAGAAATCATGGATGGACCATATGATTGCAGCACGTAGATTGAACTTTTCTTCCGGACTATAGGCATCATATGTAGGTACACCAGTCCAAAGTTGGAGCAGTTCGTCTATGAGGGGCTCCATAAAGACATCAAAATCCTTTCCTGGAGACTCTGGACCCGGGATAAGCAATGACATCATGAAGTTGGACTGATCCATCCATGCCCGTGGTGGCAGGTTGTACGCCACCTCAAAAATAGGCCACATGCTATAAGACGTGCTCATGTTCCCAAATGGATTAAAACCATCTGTGGCAATGCCAAGTTTTATGTTCCTTGGATCTGCAGCAAAATCCAAATGTTTACTGTCAAATTCTTTCCATGCATCTTCGTCCACTGGATGGCTCCGCTTATTGTCCACAGGTTGCCACTTCAGCTTGTGTCATTCTACCTCGAGCGATGATTTCTTTGAGATAAACATCCGCTGCTGCCTTGGTATCAACGGAAAGTGCCTTAGTACCTTCTCCAGTATTGACTTCTTCCCATCATCATCTTTCCACCTAGAGGCATTGCATTTTGGATAGTTGTCATGCTTCGCTAAGTCCTTCCGAAACAAGACACAATTATTTGGGCACACATGTATTGAAACATAACCTAGCCCCAGCCTGCGGATTATGCTCAATGCTTCATCGTAAGACCTGGGAATGCAGCTATCAGGGAATTGCAAGGTCAAAAGGTAGAGTATTGCATTTAATGCAGCATTGCTAATCCGGTAGAAGACTTGATGTGGAGTAACTTCAAGGTTAAGGTGAATCTTGAAAATTTACCCCCTTCATGAGCTGCGCCCTTCGCCTCCTCTAACACCTCAGCAAACATCGACTTCTGTCCATCAGCACGGCTTTCAGAGTTGTAGAGATCCTTCAACAGGTCAGGAATCCTATCATCTTCATGCCCATCCTCTTCCTCCAACCATCATTCTCTCGCAAAACCTTTTCCATAAAATAAATGCCAGCATCACCACCACCCATCATATGAGGGGCATGTGTATCATCTTCAAAATGTTGAGGTTGTCCATCTAAAGGTTCTCCATGATATATCCATCTATCATATGTGTTGGCCATCCCATGAAGAAGTAGATGATCTTTCACCATTCCTTGTTGTTTTCTTTTATGGTTGAGGCATTCGCAGCATGGGCAAAGAATGGCAGCATCCTTGGCAAAAATTTCCCAAACAAATTGCATAAATTCATTAACTCCCTTCATGTGTTCTTTGGAAAACCTTCTAAGTCCTTTTGTAATCCAGCTTCTGTCCATCTGCCAAAAACAACAAATTGTTGCAACTTAGCAACCAATCTAAGTGCATCGACATTAATTAATGAAAATGGATGGCAGTAATGGCAGCTAAAAATCCAGAAAATTTTATATACTAATTGCCTAACCACAACATAGAAACAAACCAATTTGTAAATCAAACCAATATTGAAATTGGCATGAATTTAAATTGCTGATAAGGATAAATCAAATCAAACAAAACCAACATTTTAGAAGGATTTTGTTTCAGGGAAAGACCAAGCTAGCTAGCTCCTAACAATTACTATGCAGAGAAACAATCTGCGCACAAACAATCTGCACACAAACAAGCTGATGAACACCTAACTCCTAACAATCTGCAGACCAAGCTAGCTAGCTCCTAACAATCTGCATCAACAAAATGCATCTATTAAGTATCTACCAGCACGCATCTAGCTCCTAACTCCTAACAATGCGCATCAAGGGTTCTTTAACAGATTTAGGTCAGAAGAGAGGGGACGAGGAGAGGGGGAGAGCATGTTGGAAATATGCCCTACAGGCAATAATAAATTAGTTATTATCATATTTCCTTGTTCATGATAATCTTTTATTATCCCTGCTATAATTGTATTGATCGGAGACTTAGATGCATGTGTGGATACATAGATAAAACCATGTCCCTAGTATGCCTCTAATAGACTAGTTCGTTGATCAAAGATGGTTAAGGTTTCCTAGACATGGACATGAGATGTCATTTGATAACAGGATCACATTATTAGGAGAATGGTGTGATGGATAAGACCCAAACTACAAACGTAGCATATGATCGTGTCAGTTTAATGCTACTGTTTTCTGCATGTCAAGTATCTGTTCCTATGACCATGAGATCATGCAACTCACTGACACCGGAGGAGTGCCTTGTGTGTATCAAACGTCGCAACATAACTGGGTGACTATAAAGGTACTCTACAGGTATCTCTGAGGGTGTCTGTTGGGTTGGCATGGATCAAGACTGGGATTTGTTACTCCGTGTGATGGAGAGGTATCTCAGCGCCCACTCGGTAATACAACATCACAACAAGCCTTGCAAGCAATGTGACTAAGTGTTAGTCACAGGATCTTGTATTACAGAACGAGTAAAGAGACTTGCCGGTAACGAGGTTCAACTAGGTTTGGAGATACCGACGATCGAATCTCGGGCAAGTAACATATCGAAGAACAAAAGGAACATCATACAGGATTAACTGAATCCTTGACAAGAGGTTCGACCGATAAAGATTTTCGTAGAATATGTAGGAACCAATATGGGCATCCAGGTCCCGCTATTGTTTATGACCATAGAGGTGTCTCGGTCATGTCTACATAGTTC
This sequence comes from Hordeum marinum, assembly GCA_022496015.1. Lineage (NCBI taxonomy): Eukaryota > Viridiplantae > Streptophyta > Magnoliopsida > Poales > Poaceae > Hordeum > Hordeum marinum. The sequence goes on along the minus strand of CM039672.1, from coordinate 449,948,745 downwards.
TCGAACCCGCAGGGTCTGGACAATTAAGGTTTGGTGACGTTTTGGTAGTATAGATTTATGGATGGTGGTGACCGAAGGTTTTTCGGATTCCCGGATGACATCCCGGACGTCATGAGGAGCTCCGGAATGGTTGGGAGGTAACGATTGATATATAGGAAGTCCTATTTTGGTCACCGGAAAAGTTTCAGGCTCATCGGTAGTTTACCGGGAGTGCCGGTAGTGTACCGGGAGACCATCGGGAGGGGTATTTCGACCCAAGAGGCTACATGGGCTGTGGGAGAGTGAATACCAGCCCTTATTGGTCTGGTGGGAGTCCCACACAAGGCCCATGTGGCTGGTCAGAAAAACCCAAAGAGAAAAAAGGTGGAAAAAGGCAAAAAGACCAAAATAAGGAGGAGTCCTAGTCCTACTAGGATTGGAGGAGGATTCCTCCTCTCCTCCCACTTCGGCCAAAGCCTAGAGGGCTTGGACCTTGTGCCAAGTCTCCTCCTCTATTCCTCTTATATATACTAGAGGTTTTAGGGTTTTTGCACTAGTTTTTTCAGCCACGTGCTACCCGTTCCTCTAGTGCATAGTTTCTCCTCTAGATCGGTTTTCTGCAGTGCTTAGGAGAAGCCGACCGGAATTGCTCCACCACCATCACCATGGTGCCGTCACGCTGCCGGAGAACTCGTCTACCTCTCCGCTCCCTCTTGCTGGATGAAGAAGGCAGAGACCGTCATCGAGCTGTACGTGTGCTCAACGCGGAGGTCCCGTCCGTTCGGCGCTAGACCGGAAGGACCGTGATCAAGATCGCGAGACGGATCATGATGAGTTCGCGGGACGGATTGTGATGAATTCACGGGACGAATCGTGATGAGTTCGCGGCACAGACCGTGATAAGTTCGCGGGACGGATCATGACGAGATCGCGGGACGGATCGTGATGAGTTCGCAGGACGGATCGTGATTGGATCGCGGGACGCTCAGCGATTTGGATCGCAAAACGTTCGACTACACCAACCGTGTTTCTTAACGCTTCCCGCTTAGCGATCTACAAGGGTATGTAGATCCACTCTCCCTCTCGTAGATGCTCATCACCATGGATAGATCTTGCGTGTGCGTAGGAAAATTTTTGTTTCCCATGCAACATTCCCCAACAGTAGCATCATGAGCTAGGTCTATGTGTAGATGAGATCTCGAGTAGAACACAAAAGGTTTGTGGGCGTTGATGCTTAGATTGCTTCCTCCCTTGGTCGGATTTTGGTTCAGCGGTATTTTGAGATGAAGCGGCCCGGACCAACATTGCTCGTACGCTTACAAGAGACCGGTTCCCTCGACCGCAACTTGTTGCATAGATGGCTTGTGGGTGCCAGTTTCTCTCACTTTAGTTGGATCGGATTCAAAAAAGGTGGTCCTTGAGAAGGTTGAAAAGCAACTAGTGTATCACCGTTGTGGTTTTTGCGTAGACGAGAATTGTTCTTGCTAGATACCCGTAGGAGCCACGTAAAACATGCAACAACAATTAGAGGACGTCTAACTTGTTTTTGCAGGGTATGTTGTGATATGATATGGCCAATTACATGATGTGATATATGTGGTTTATGAGATGATCATGTGATGTATAGATTATCACGACTTGCATGTCGATGAATACGGCAACCGGCAGGAGCCATAGGGTCGTCTTTAATTATTGTATGACCTACGTGTCAATCATTAAGCACTATGTAATGCTTTACTTGATCGCTAAACGGTAGCAATAGTAGTAGAAGCATGTTGGGCGCGACAACTCCGATGGCGACACGTTGATGGAGATCAAGATGATGAAGATCATGGTGTCTTGCCGGTGACGATGGAGATCATGTTGGTGCTTTCAAGATGGAGATCAAAAGCACAAGTTCAAGATGATTTGCATGTGATGTTAATCCTTTTATGCACCTTATTTTGCTTAGGACGACGGTAGCATTATAAGGTGATCCCTCACTTAAATTTCAAGATGAATTGTCTTCTCCCCGAGTGTGCACCGTTGCGAAAGTTCGTCGTGTTGAGACACCACGTGATGATCGGGTGTGATAGACTCTACGTTCACATACAACGAGTGCAAGCCAGTGTTGCACAGGCAGAACACTCGGGTTAAACTTGACGAGCCTAGCATGTACAGACATGTCCTCGGAACACAAGAGACCGAAAGGTCGAACATGAGTCATATAGTAGATATGATCAACATGATGATGTTCACCATTGAAACCACCTCAACTCACGTGATGATCGGACTTGAGTTGGTGAATTTGGATCATGTATCACTCGAATGACTGGAGGGATGCCAATTTGAGTGGGAGTTCTTAAGTAATATGATTAATTGAACTGATTATCATGAACATAGTCAGTAGTGTCTTTGCAAACTGTGTTGTAGATTACAAGCTCACGCTGTAGCTCCCTTGAATTTAATATGTTCCTAGAGAAATAGAGTTGAAATATGATGGTCGCATTATTCCGGACTGGCTCCGTGATCTGAGGATTGTCCTTGTTGCTGCACAGAAGGCTTATGTCCTTAATGCACCGCTCGGTGCGCCAACCCCTCTAGCATTGTTTGTAGATGTTGTGAACATCTGATAGGCACGTTCTGATGACCACTTCATAGTTTAGTGTGTCATTCATTGCGGCTTAGAATTGGGGCTCCAAAACGTTTTCAACATCACGGAACATATGAGATGTTCTAAGAGCTGAAATTAGGATCTCAGGCTCATGCCCGTGTTGCAAGATATGAGATCTCCAACAAGATTCTTTGCCTGCATGATGAAGGAGAATATCTAAATCATTGAGCATGTGCTCAGATTGTCTGGGTGCTACAATCGCTTGAATCGAGTGGGAGTTGATCTTCCAGATAAGATAGTGATTGATATAGTTCTCCATGTCACTGTCACTAAAGCTACTACAACTTGGTGATGAACTATAAAACGCCAGGGATAGAAATAATGATCCCTAAGCTGTTCGCGATGTTTGACACCGCGAAGGTAGAAATCAAGAAGGAGCATCAAGTGTTGATGGTTAGTAAAACTACTAGTTTCGAGAAGGGCAAGGACAAGGAGGGAAACTTCATGGATAGCAAGTCAGTTGCTGCTCCAGTGAAGCAACCCAAAGTTGAACCTAAACCCGAGACTAAGTGCTTCGATTTTGAGGAGAGCGGTCACTGAAGCGGAACAACCCTAGATACTTGGTAGATAAGAAGGCTGGCAACGTCGACAGAAGTATATTTGATATACATGTTAACGATGTGTACCTTGCGAGTACTCCTAGTAGCACCTGGGTATTGGATATCGGTTTGGTTTCTAAATCTTAGTAACAACCTAAAAATGGTTTGTTGGAAATGGTGAGGTGATGTGAACTAGATTATTGACTCTAGTGCAAGTGGGAGACTGTTGGAAATATGCCCTAGAGGCAATAATAAATTAGTTATTATCACATTTCCTTGTTCATGATAATCTTTTATTATCCATGCTATAATTGTATTGATCGGAGACTTACATGCATGTGTGGATACATAGACAAAACCATGTCCCTAGTATGCCTCTAATAGACTAGCTCATTGATAAAATATGGTTAAGGTTTCCTAGACATGGACATGAGATATCATTTGACAATGGGATCACATTATTAGGAGAATGGTTTGATGGATAAGACCCAAACTACAAACGTAGCATATGATCGTGTCAGTTTAATGCTACTATTTTCCGCATGTCAAGTATCTGTTCCTATGACCATGAGATCATGCAACTCATTGACACCGGGGGAGTGCCTTGTGTGTATCAAACGTCGCAACGTAACTGGGTGACTATAAAGGTACTCTACAGGTATCTCCGAGGGTGTCTGTTGGGTTGGCATGGATCAAGACTGGGATTTGTTACTCCGTGTGACGGAGAGGTATCTCAGGGCCCACTCGGTAATACAACATCACAACAAGCCTTGCAAGCAATGAGACTAAGTGTTAGTCACGGGATCTTGTATTACGGAACGAGTAAAGAGACTTGCCGGTAACGAGGTTGAACTAGGTATGGAGATACCGACGATCGAATCTCGGGCAAGTAACATATCTAAGAACAAAAGGAACATCATATGGGATAAACTGAATCCTTGACATAGAGGTTTGACCGATAAAGATCTTCGTAGAATGTGTAGGAACCAATACGGGCATCCAGGTCCCGCTATTGGTTATTGACCGTAGAGGTGTCTCGATCATGTCTACATAGTTCTCGAACCCGCAGGTTCTGCACACTTAAGGTTTGGTGACGTTTTGGTAGTATAGAGTTATGGATGGTGGTGACCGAAGGTTGTTCGGAGTCCTGGATGAGATCTTGGACGCCACGAGGTGCTCCGGAATGGTCCGGAGATAAAGATCGATACATAGGAAGTCCTCTTTTGGTCGCCGGAAAAGTTTCGGGCTCATCGGTAGTGTATCGGGCGTGCCGGTAGTGTACCGGGAGACCATCGGGAGGGATATTTCGACCCAAGAGGCTACATGGGCTATGGGAGAATGAATACCAGCCCTTAGTGGGCTGGTTGAAGTCCCACACAAGGCCCATGCGTCTGGTAAGAAAACCCAAAGAGAAAAAGGTGGAAAAAGGCAAAAAGACCAAAATAAGGAGGAGTCCTAATTCTACTAGAATTGGAGGAGGATTCCTCCTCTCCTACAACTTCGGCCGAAGCCTAGAGGGCTTGGCCCTTGTGCCAAGTCTCCTCCTCTCTTCCTCTTATATATACTAGAGGTTTTAGGGGTTTTGCACTAGTTTTTTCAGCCACGTGCTACCCGTTCCTCTAGTGCACAGTTTCTCCTCTAGATCGGTTTTCTGCAGTGCTTAGGCGAAGCCCTACAGGAATTGCTCCACCACCATCACCGCGGCGCCGTCACGCTGCCGGAGAACTCGTCTACCTCTTCGCTCCCTCTTGGTGGATCAAGAAGGCGGAGACCGTCATTGAGCTATACGTGTGCTGAACGCGGAGGTGTCGTCCGTTCGGCGCTAGATCGGAAGGATCGTGATCAAGATCGCGAGACGGATCATGATGAGTTCGCGGGACGGATCGTGATGAGTTCGTGAGATGTATCGTGATGAGTTCGCGGGACGGATCATGATGAGTTCGCGACATAGACCGTGATGAGTTCGCATGACGGATCATGACGAGATCGCGGGACGGATCGTGATGAGTTCGCGGGACGGATCGTGATTGGATCGTGGGATGGATTGTGATGAGATCGTAGAATGCTCGGCGATTTGGATCGCGAAGACGTTCGACTACACCAACCACTTTTCTTAACTCTTCCCATTTAGCGATCTACAAGGGTACGCAGATCCACTCTCCCTCTCATAGATGCTCATCACCATGGATAGATCTTCCGTGTGCGTAGGAAATTTTTTGTTTCCCATGCAACGTTCCCCAACAGAGCATACCGGGAGGCCTGCTTGCGGCAGCGGCGGCAGAGAGTCCCCCATGCTTGGCGAGCCGCTCCTGTCAAGCCAAGCGACCCTACTAGTTGCTTCCACCCTCGTGTCCCATGTCCATGCCTCCCTGCCAGTTGCTTCCGCCACCGGCCCCGGCCCATCCACCCACACCGGTTGCTTCCGCCGCTGGCCCCGGCTCTGCCACCCCCGCCGGTGGCTTCTGCTGCCGCCTACGCTAGACCTAAGAAACGAGAGGGGGGGAATTTTTGCTAAGTGTTGGAGACAGCTGCCGCTCTAGTCCCCGCTCCATGGTGCCGTCGGAGTGAATTGGTCCCACTTGTCAATGAGTTAAGACAGCTACTGGATATATAATAGACACAATACTACTGCTAGTTGATCAACATACCTTCTCTAGCCCAGTGGCTGGGAGCGCCATCCCACTACCTCAGGTCGCGGGTTTGAGTCCCTGTCGCGCTTCTTTTTTAACGAGCGAATAAACGAATTAAAGAGTCTGTCAAATGGGTCCCGCCTGTCAGAGTGTGATCCTGTCAGCAAAAATGACTCGTAGACATTGACACATAAGCGAGATTGCAGAGGTAGCTGCCTAATCATCCTAATGCATTTGAACTCAAGTGCAATGACCTTTTATATTGGTCATGATCAGTTAGAAATAAGGCGTCGGACCAGTGCCATCTGCTTTATGACCTACTGGTGCAATGAAATTACGACCTTTCTGACCAAAATGGTCATTGGTCTTTCGGGTTAGGACCCCTCCGGACAGCTTACGACCAATTTGCCTCAAAAGGTCACAGATTTACGACCATTTTCTCCAAGTTCACTCACAGAAGGTCACAAGATAGCTTATTTCTTATAGTGTAGGATTCTTGGGAGTGTATGGGATGACAAAAGATACACCGGAGGCACGCGAGGAACAACAATGTGTGCATGAAAAAGACGGCATGCATCCAGAGCAATATACAGGTCCCTTTGTTTCAGTGAAAATGGGTCAATCTGTCAAGAGGCGGGGTACAGGAAGATCCACAGTACGGAATGACAACAGTCGATCTGAGCAATCTTGGGTACACAAACGAACCATTCGTCCTAGCCAATGATGTGGCGCGAGATTTCTATGTGAAGGACATGTCTACCAAACCGAAAAAAGAAAAGATAAGGAAGCGAATACATCATACGATGAGCCAAAGCGCCACATAGTTCTTTCATGAAAAAGAGATATCGAGGGATTGGAGGGCAAGACAGCCATGTCTGAAGATTATGAAAAGTTTCATGAAATTCCTCCCTTCAAAGTCAAGGCTGACCCAAGCATCCTGTTAAACGATGAAGATTATCCATGGTTATGGCGCGATAAGCAAAGGACACAAGCGAAGAAAAATTGAAGACTTTCTCTCCACAACTATATCATTGCAGTTACATGTGAAGAAATCAAATGCCTTTTGTAACACATGAGTTTTCGTCCGAAACCTTTATACTTCGAAAGAGATTGTCCTTTTTGTACACGAAGTGCATCGAGTTTTTGTCGTAATCCTCTCAACTTTTTATAACATGCTATGTGGATGAAATGATGATACCATGCCAACTTTCAACCTTTCAAGAGTTCATTTGAAGTGCTTTTCGATTTCAGGGTTATTTAGCTCAAAAAAAATCAGTAAGTGCATCAAAAATACCAAATGAATTCAGAAAGGGTTGAAGATTGATGATGTGGCTTTGAATGGTGCATTTTGAACACACAAAAAGTATGGAGTTCAAATAAGTTCAAAAAGTGAAATCCCTTTGTAACAGATGAGTTTTCGTCCGAAACTGTGATACTTGGAAAGAGATTGTCCATTTTGTACACGAAGTGCATCCAGTTTTTGCCGTACCCCTCTCAACCTTTTATAACATGCTACGTGGCTGAAATGATAATACCATGCCAACTTTCAAGCATTTCAGACTTCATTTGAAGTGCTTTTCAATTTCAGGGTTATTTAGCTAAAAAAATCAATAAGTGCATGAAAAATACCAAATGAAGTCAGAAAGGGTTGAAAATTGATGATGTGGCTTTGAATGGTGCATTTTGAACACACAAAAAGGATGGAGTTCAAATAAGTTCAAAAAAATGAAATCCCTTTGTAATAGATGAGTTTTCGTCCGAAATCGTGATACTTCGAAAGAGATTGTCCATTTTGTACACGAAATGCATCCAGTTTTTTCCGTAACCCTCTAAACTTTTCAACACATGCTATGTGGGTGAAATGATGATACCATGCCAACTTTCAACCTTTTCAGAGTTCATTTGAAGTGCTTTTTAATTTAGGGTCATTTGAGCTCAAAAAATGATGAATGGCATGAAAAATAGCAAATGAAGTCAGAAAAGGGTTGAAAAGGGACGACACGGCTTTGAATGGTGCATATTTAATGCAAAAAAGTCTTGAGTTCAAATATGTTTAAAAAATGAATTCCTTTTGTAACAGACGTGTTTTCGTGCGAAACCCTGATACTTCGAAAGAGATTCCCCATTTTGTACACAAAGTGTATCCCGTTTTTGCCGTAACCCTCTAAACTTTTTAGCAAATGCTATGTGGGTGAAATGATGGTAACATGCCAAGTTTCAACCATTTCAGAGTTCATTTGCAGTGCTTTTCAATTCAGGGTCATTTTAGGTCAAAATAAATGATGAAATGCATGAAAAATAGCAAATGAAGTCAGAAAAGGGTTGAAAGGGATGATGTGGCTTTGAATGGTGCATATTGAATGCAGAAAACTTCTTGAGTTCAAATATGTATATAAAATTTGAAATCCTTTTGTAACACACATGTTTTCGTTCGATAAAAGTTATATAACTAAACTTGATATTATATACAATTCATGCAACTAAAATTATCAAAGTTATTTTTGTTAAAAACTTTAATAGAAAAAAGAATATTCATAAATTATTTTTTGTTAAGAACTTCTAATATGCAAAAAAAAGATGGGCTTATATGGAAAATTCAACCCAAATTCAAAGTGCTAGTAAGTACATACTAGTATTTTGAACTTAGGTCAAATAGTCCGTATAAGGGCATCTATTTTCACTTTCAGAGGAGCTCAATGTAGCAGCCGTGGCGGGGCTTATAAAAAGGTTGGGGCAACCTTCGCTTGGTGAGGTGGGACTAAACTCCCACCACACCGCTGTGCAAGGCCATTGGTCCCGGTTGGTGCCAACAACCGGGACCAATGCCTACCTTTGGTCCCGGTTGGTGGCACCAATCGGGACAAAAGGTCCCTGTTTCCCGCCCTTTGGGCTGACGAAAAGGGACCTTTGGTCCCAATTGGTGGCACCAACCGGGATTAAAGGTGGGCATTGGTCCCGGTTGGCGCCACGAACCGGGACCAATGCTTCTTCTATATAAGAAGCACTTAGCAAATTTCGTAGGTTTCATCGCCACTTCGCCGAGCCCACCATCCTCGTCCCCATCGCCGCTTGCCATCCTCGTCCCCGTCGCCGCCCCCGTCACCTCCCTGTCGCCGCCCCTTTCGTCGTTGTCCCCCTCCCCGTCGCCGCCCCGTCCCCGTCGCCTCCTCCTTCGCCCCCGTCGCACCCTTTACCACCCCGCCCCCGTCGCTGCCCTCGCCACACCTCCCCGTCGCCTCCCTCGCTGCCCCATTACCGCCCCGCCCCCGTCGCTGCCCCCGCCGCCCCGCCCCGTCCCCGTCGCCGCCCCGCCCCCGTCGCCGCCCCCTATGAGCTGCCACCGCCCCTGCTCTGTTGAATTTTAAAAATATATATATGTTGGTTTTTTTTATGATGACCGTTTATGTTTTAGTTGTTTTATGTTTTATTTAATTATTAGGAGTCTTATGAGAAATTAGTATGTGTATGTTAGATTACAGCAAAATTCTTGGTTTTATGAAAAATTAGTGATTAAACGATAAGAAAACGTTCTTATAGGAATTTGTCTCAATGTCGATGATGCCTGACCCGCATCCTCGTCGTCGAGTGGTCAGCGAGAGCCCGCTTCATAGGCGCCATGTCCGGGACTAGGCTCCGCTAGGCTGGCACTGGGAGGTGCTACCTTCCCGGGCTCGGAGGTTGGTGAGGAATCCAGGTCTCATCGTCGTCCTGGAGCTTCTATGGTGGCGGTCACGTGGGACACTTTTGGTGCAGAGGGAGCAGGCCCCGCGGAGGTGGTACGTCACCGTGTCAAGGAGGAGGATGAGCACGTCTGTCGCTACATGACGGTGTTGGATGCCAGGTTCAACAATACCTGGCAGATTCTTCAGGGATCTCACCCGAGTTATGTTCCCATGATGGTTCCTTATCTTTGGGTGTCCACCGCCGACAACTCAGAGACTGCTAGTGAACCGAGTTCACCGTCCTCCACTTTGGATGCTAGGATATTCGATCTGTATTAGCGATCTTTTATGATAATATTCAAGATCTATTAGTTAATATTTGATGATGCATTAACTGGATTATTCGGGATGATGTATTAGTTAATATCAAGTGCTTGTGATTTGCTAGTCATTCCGGCAAAACACTAGGAATTTTTTCTATGTCATTGCTCGATATATGAAACGGGTTGACTTTAGGTCTGCTTCGGCTCCTTGTGTGTCTTTCAGTGAGGGAGAGTGTCCACCATATATATATGAGAGAGGAAGAATCCCGAATGTTGTCGTGGGGGTCGCTTCTCCTTCGTTCCCGTGTGCTAGACACTTTGGTTTAATGCACTCGGGGACGAATGGTGGAGCCATCATCACCGACGGTCGCAATATCAGAGGGAGTGCCCACCATATACGCGAGATGAGAGTTTAGGAAGGAAAGACTCGACAGACCTAAAGTCAACCCGTTGTATATTGAGTAATAGTGATCTATGTGTTGATCAGTTTTGTGGTAGTTTCCTTCGATCAATTTTAAATATTTAAAATAGATCGAAGGAAATATTAGTGATCTTATATGATAATAGTCGAGATGTATTAGTTAATATTTGATGATGCATTAATAACTAGATTATTCCAGATGATGTATTAGTTATTATATTCGAGTTCATTATAAATGTATTAGTGATATTTTATCGGTATAATGCGTGTGTGACTTTCAGTCTATCACTGCTGCTTGTGTGACTTTCATGTGTGTTCTTGATGAAGGAATCCCGACTGTTGTCGTGGGGGCGCCTCCTCTTTTTACTCTTCTTTGCGATATATTCGTCGGTATAATGCGCAAGAAGAGAAGAGGAGGGGGGGGGCTTCAATCACCGGCGGTCGAACAATTACTGTGAGAAAGTGCCCACCAACATATATACACCACCATATCAGTGTGAGAGAGAGCGCACCAACACACCATGAGATATGAGAGTTATTTAAGGAAAGCCTCGATGAACTGAAAGTCAAACATGCATTAGGATCCAAAGAGTACCGTAATTTTTGAATTATGAACACAGGAAATGTCGTCCTCATCAAATGACGATAGGATCCAAGCGTGTGAATTATGCGGTGAAGATAATGGTCTTTGTGACCAACTTGGGCTGCGAGACGGCAAGTTCTTCACCATGAAGCTTTATGAGGACTTTGATATTTTTACGGTACGCAACGATGATAACTGTTTTTTGTAATTAAGCATGACTTATGTTTCTTTCCTTCAACGCGTAATTTCTATTTTATACAATTCGACTAGTTCGTCACCTGTCATGCAAGACGGTATTTCTTGGAGAGGCTCGGTTTCGAAGAGCACGAGAGTTTCGAGACGAGGACAACCAACCTAAGGAATAAACATGGTCACACATTTCTTGTGAAAGTAATGAATGCACTTAATAATATAGAATTAGGGTTCTCAAATTGGGAAGCTCTTTGCGAGGCATATGGATTTCAGGAGGATATGGAAATAACCTTTGATCTTCGTCCTGAAGATCATATTGAAGGAAACATCGACATTTGGGTGGAAGTCGATATGCTTCCTGTTTTACCTCCATGTGAGTTTGTAAACTATGCATATTTGTCAAGTAATTTGCATTCTATATACATAAATATTTGGTGTTTATCCGTATTAAATTTGTTAATTTTTAATTTACAGCTTATTTCATTTCTTCGAGTGAAATACATAACATAATCGACACGACACACTACATTTATGGATCACATCTAACTTGAAAGGAGAGGATGATCTTATATATATTTTGTTATTGGTGTCATAGCTGGTAGGGACAGCTTCCCGTATAATTTGGGAACTGACCCAAATTATACATTGTATAGGACACTAGTGCATAGGTTGAGGGCGGATGACATTCGCCGAAATATCTTGGTAAGAGTTGCTAACTAAGTACACTACTAGTGTTGCATAAATGGTATTGATTACATTGCTAACTAGACTACTATTATGTTCTTCAATAAAAATTACCAAATGAAGTTGTGCAACCGTTGATGCAACCCGAAGGTAATATGACAATAAAAGGTCCTTTCATCCCGAGTTATCTTTTGCATACTCGACTAAGCGCAAACCACTAAGAAGGATCCAAATTGAAGTATGTGGACAAATAAAGAAGGATCGCAAGCCATAAGTTGGAGACCGTTGGATTTCTTTGTTTCATCATGGAGACATATGTGTTATTCTTATTTATGTCATTTTACCTAGGAGGGAGAAGTACGTCCTATGAGGAAGGACTATATCATTTTATATATTTTTTTGTTTTATGAGACTTTAACTTTGTATGATTAAGATGATGATGATGAGTTGTTAGATCTTGTGTAATTAATGGTTTCCTTCATTTGCTTATTAGCTAGTGTCGAGTTCTCTCTATATGTATAGTAGCTAGCAGTGCCGACCAAGCACAGAGAAAGAGAGGACACTTCTCTCTATTAATTAGCTAGCTAACACAATATGAAATCCCTAAATTAACCCTCCAAAAATCCCTAACCCCCCTTTCAAGAAAAACCCAGCAACTTTTGGTCCCGGTTGGTGTTACCAACCGGGACTAAAGGTCCTCCTGCCTGGGCTCCCCGCAGAGGCCACGTGGAGCCCCTTCTGTCCCGGTTTGTAAGCGAATCGGGACTAAATGTTTAGGGCTTTAGTCCCGACCCTTTAGTCTCGGTTCCAGAACAGAGACTAATGGGCCTCTGGAACCGGGACAAATGGGCCGTTTTCTACTAGTGTTTTCATCTCCGTCCGTCGACCGTCGTGCCAGATGCGTCGCCGATGAGCTTCCTATGGTGATCTTTTTGGTTCCTCTAGCTTCCTCTGGTTCTTGTGAAGCTTCTAGACATCTTTTCCATAAGCTGCGCTTTCTCTGGCATGTATTCCCAATGAGCAGCCATCGCCGGAGCTCTAGAGCGCGCTCTGTCTTTGTATTGGCCTGTCCTCACGGTCCTCTCAGTCCAGCCCGAGCTCGGCCATTGTCGGTCCGGTCCCTGAAAACAGGACCGCGACGCAGCTTGGTCCGGTCCGGACCGGACCGCCGGCTCGGACCGAGACCGGACCGTCTCGGACCATGTCCAGGCTGACCCGCGGGCCGTATAATGATTTCTGGCTCACATATAGCATTCGGTATAGCGCGTATTTGCATCTGACACATGCAGCACGTCAGTTGCATGTAACAGGCCGACATGCAATTAACCACTCCCCCATCACAACGGCTATCTACATCATGCACCTCTCTTTGTCTGCATCACGCTTTTCTCCTCTTTAAATCACTCTGGCCTTCTTCTTCTCCCCCTGCCCATTCTCTCGCTCTCTCTCTCTTGTCGTTGCTGGAATGACGATCGATAGAGAGATTCAGTGAGAGTTGAAGATACAGAGCAGTTTTTCTGTCGCCTGTCAGGCAACCTTTTTTCTCAGTCTGTTATTTTTCTGACGAAAGATGAAACTTACAGAGGCTATCAGCCGAACTAACTAACTCTCGATAGTCTGTCCACGATCCACTTGTGTCGCGCCATCCCACGGCCGCGTCTCCTACGCCTAAAAGATCGGGAGATTAAGTCAAACCAAACAAAAAAAAAACGATGAGTGTGCGTGCAGCACAACTCTGAACCTGACTACTTGTATGTGCAGACAGCCATGCTTACATTATTCAAAAACTAGGAAACAACGATGACTTCATCCTACATTTCACCCCCATAGACTCAGCGCTCCAGCTCCACCTTGATCATCCGGATCTTCTCCCGCATTACGACGAAGATCACCCTCCCAAACGCCTTTGTCAGCACGTCGGCGAGTTGCTCCTATGTTCGGACATGACTGACCTCCACTTGGCCGGTGTCCACACAGTCTCGAATGAAATGGAAATTGATATCAATATGCTTACTTTGATCATGGTGAACTGGATTCTTACTCAGCGCAAAGGCGGCCTGATTGTCAATTAGCAGCTTGAACTTTTCTGCTGGCTTCCCCAACATGTCCCCTATGAGCCGTGACAGCCAGACCCCTTGGCATGTTGCTGCTGCTCCTGCCACATACTCGGCCTCGCAAGAAGAAAGGACCACAATTTTTTGCTTTTGCGAACACCAAGTTATTGGATTCTTAAAGGAAGAAAATCTGTCCTGAAGTACTCTTGCAATCTCCAGTGTCACTTTCATGGTCACTGTCACTATAACCAACAAGTTTCACTTATCCATGGCCAGCTTTGTAGCAGCACCCATAGTCCATTGTTCCCTTTATGTTCCTGAGAATTTGCTTAACAGCCACCCAGTGATGTGAGCTAGGTTTCTCCATGAACCGGCTGGTGATCCCAATAGCGAATGCAATGTCGGGTCTAGTGTTCACGAGGTAACGTAGGCTGCCAATCACACTCTGGTACAAAGTGGTATCGACCAGTTCACCTCCATCTTCCTTTTTGAACTTCAAACGGTTTTCCATAGGTGTAGCACAAGCATTACAATGACTCATGTTAGCAGCCTCCAGAATCTTGGTGGCATAGCTTCGCTGATGCATCGTGATCTAGCCTTCGGATTGCGACACCTCGATCCCTAGATAGTAGCTTAGGACTCCGAGGTCACTCATCTTAAATAGCTGTTGCATTTGTTGCTTGAACTTCACAATGGCAGAGGCGTCTTTCCCGGTGATAATGAGGTCATCAACATAGACTCGAACCAGAAGAAATGATGTTGCGTCACCACGCCCATACACCGCGTGCTCCAACGGGCTACATGTGAAGCCCAACTCTGTCAGAGACCGGTCCAGCTTTGCGGGGCCTGATGAGGGCCATACAGTGCCTTATGCAGCTTTAGCACTCGGACATCCTCGCAGGCGGCCAAGTACCTGGGTGGCTGAGCAACATGAACCTCTTCGCCAAGCTCTCCATTTCGGAACGCAGACTTGACATCCATGTGATCAACTTCCCAGCCGGAATGTGCCGCGAGAGATAGCAACACACGCACTGTTTCCATCCTGGCCACTGGTGCAAAAACTTCATCAAATTCCATGCCCTCTCGCTGAGCATAACCCTTGGCAACCAGGCATGCTTTGTGCTTGACGATGTTTCCTGCTGGGTCACGTTTCACCTTAAATACCCATTTCAAATCAATGGCTTTGTGCCTAGCAGGCAGTGTGCTGAGTTTCCATGTCCGATTCTCATTGATGCAACGCATCTCTTCATCCATGGCTGCCTTCCATGGAGGATCCTTTAGAGCCTCTTCGATGTTGGTCGGCTCCTCAACACTGAGCAGACAACGCTCAAAAGACTCACGCACCGCCTTACTCTCGGTGTCATCGAGTGTATGTACTCGAGCCGCCGGTACCGTATGGGGCCAGAGTTGATGTCGCGTGCATCATCTTGGGACGGTGGTGTGACCCATCCCATTCTGGCTTCTGGTGTTGAGGCAGTGGACGCACCCTCGGCTTACCCGGAAGTCAGTGGCGTGGCTGGCCGCGAACTCCCCGGCGTAGGCGTCACAGGTGACTGCGGTGATCCCAAAGTTGGAGTAGAGCGTGACACCGAGCCGCTGCTCGTCGTCAGGCTCGAGGCGCTCGCGGTGTCTAGCTCGTGCTCGTCGGGTCCAGTGGTATAGACCACCGTAAACATCGACGCCGCGGACAGCACGGCAGACTCGCCCGGCTCGTCCCAGTTCCATGGCCTGCTTTATTCAAATAAAACATCACGAATTACCTGAAGTTTCTTGGTCACTGGATCGTACACCCGGTAGCACTTGGCCCCTTCGTCATATCCGATGAAGATCATTGGTGTTGATCGATCAGAGAGCTTTGTCACTCCTGGACCTAGCTTCTTCACATGTACTGTGCAACCAAAGATGGGCAAATGCTGCACATTGGGCTTACGGCCGTGCCACACCTCGTAGGGCATGACACCGTTGAGGCTGCGTGTCGGAGATCGATTGAGGATGTAGATCGCTGTTCTCACGACCTCTCCCTAGAAAACTTCTGACATGCCCATGCTCTTCAGTAAGCATCGTGCATCGTGCCATTTCCACGACAATCTGATTCCGCCGCTCCACGACGCTATTTTGTTGCGGCGAGTACGGTGCAGTCCTGTAGCTTGACGCCGAGTTTGTCGCAGTAATCCACGAACTCACCAGAATGAAACTTGCCGCCCCCGTCAGACCAGAAAGCACGCAACCTGCATCTTCCTTCAGTTTTAGCAGCAGCCTGAATCCTCTTGAAACAACTGAATGCCTATCCCTTTATCTTCAGTACGGCCAACCACATGTATCGACTGAAGTCATCAACTACAAACAAGGAGTACTTGTTACCTCCAAGAGTGGGTGGACCGATCGGACCACACAAGTCAGTGTGGACAAGCTCCAAGCCTTGTTCGGCCCTATACGCTGCTGCCTGCAGGAATTGGGCACGGTGCTGCTTGCCGAGG
Organism: Hordeum marinum; assembly: GCA_022496015.1. Classification (NCBI taxonomy): domain Eukaryota; kingdom Viridiplantae; phylum Streptophyta; class Magnoliopsida; order Poales; family Poaceae; genus Hordeum; species Hordeum marinum. The sequence goes on along the minus strand of CM039672.1, from coordinate 449,932,548 downwards.
GCCCATCCGTCGAAGTACTCGTTGACACGATCAATCAGTGGCATCCCTCGTACCATGCTTTTGGATGACATGGCAGGTAGTGCCCTGAAGTGTAGATGACCCATCCTAGAATGCCAACGCCAAGTTTCGTCTTCATTCTTCGTCAACAAGCACGTCGGTGTGTCAATGGTGAGCACAGGTGTGTAGAGGCAGCAGCTTGAGCGGCGGACGCGTGCCATCATGCCCCGGCTTGAATCAAAGATCGTCATTAGCCCCTCTTCAATCTGAATGGTGCACCCCCCTCATCCAACTGCCCAACTGAGATTATGTTGGTGTGGAGTGACGGGATGAAGTACACATCTGACAGGGCCCTTTGATTTCCTGATTGTCCTCTGAAAACAACCGATCCCCTGCCATGGATCGCAACGCGAGAGCCATCTCCGAACTTGACTAAACCCTACACTGTTTCGTCAAGCATCGCGAACATGCTTCTCTGACTTGTTATATGGCTTGTAGCCCCTGTATCAAAATACTAGACGCCGGGCGGCGAGATCTCAGGGTGTACCTTTTCTTCATTCAGATGAACTTCTTGCGGCACAACTATGTTGGTGGTGTCTGCAGCCATCATAAGCCCATCACGGTGCTCTCGTCGCCTTCGCGGACTAGATGTGCTTGACCCTGCTTTGCATGTTCCTCTTCCGCCTTAATTTTGGTGTAGCACTCTTTCTTCAAATGACCCGACTTGTTGCAATAATGGCATTTTCCCTTTTTCTTGCCGCCCGATCTACCTGATCCGCCCGCACTGCTGCTGCCCGGCATAGGTTTGCCGCCACCTAAGGTTTAGACTTGGCCGGCGACTTATCCTTTTCGCCCCTGCTTCCGCCCGACGACGATGACCCACCACCGCCGAGCTGTCGCTCGCGGGCAAGCCACTCCTCGTGGGTGAGGAGCAGCCGGCCACCAGACGGTGCCACGTCGTCGAGGTCATAGTGATCCTCGCACGCAGAGAAACGCCCGGCGAGCTCCTTGATCGCTAGCATTTTCAGATCAACCAGGCTCTCAATCGCCATCGCCATATGCCTGTATTTCCGCGGCACGACGCGAAGGAACTTCTGCACCGCCTTGTGCTTCGTAACCGGATCCCCATACAACTCCAAATCCGCCACGAGTCCGGTGAGCTGCAGCGTGAAATCTTCAATGGCCTCACTATCCTTGAAGCTGAGATCCTCAAACTCGCGGTGGCGCACTTGCGCTTAGGCCTCACCAGCGCGCTCACTCCCCATGCGGAGTGTCTTGATGGTCTCCCACGCAGTCCTTGTCGTGTCCTTGGCCGTCAGGACCCGGAGCATCTCCGGCGGCACCCCCGTGAGTATGATCTGCCCATGATCCATTTGTGCCGCGCCATCCCACGGCTGCGTCTCGTGCGCCTAACAGATCGGGATATTACATCAAACCAAACAAAAAAAAAACGATGAGTGTGCGTGCAGCACAACTCTGAACCTGACTATATGCATGTGCAGACAGCCATGCTTACATTATTAAGAAACTAGGAAACAACGATGAGTTTATCCTACATCTCTCTCTCTCACTCACGCGCACACACACAAACTTTCTAACATCGAATCGACCCCATTCACAACCATGTGTTCATCCATGTCCCAGGCTAGCTCTCCACCACCTTCATCTCACGTCAGTCGTCATGTCCAATCAGTTTGCACCTCTCCCTCTCATCACTCTCAGTGCTCTGGTTCGTTTCGGGCATTGTTTTCAACCCTGAGAGGAATTTGTACAAGTGTGATCGCCATGTTATAAGTTCATATTCGATCTTTCAATCCATTTCGTGCACTGGCGAAGGCTGAAAAAATGGGGTGAAGGTTCTGGAAATGGGAACTACATATAGTGCTTCTCAGATCGTAGTCAACTGTCTACTTTGTTTACCTTTCAGATTCTCGAAGATAATTAAGCTTTGCTGAAGAAGAAAACCATGTTGTGCCTTGCCAATCTTCTCACCGACTGTCTACTTCTTTCACCTTTCCGTTTCAACCTTTTATGGATCCTAGCCAGCCATGCATCTGCCAGTAAGGGCTCTTTTCATTCAAAGGAATTTTATAGGGTTTTTGAAGGATTGAAATCCTTTCGATTTTTTCCTACATTGGTCCTTTGATTCATAGGATTGGGTTCCATTGGATATCTTCCTATGGAATCTTTTGCACTACATTTCATTGGAAATCTAACATGCACTCTAACCTCCTTTTGCAATTCCTTTATTTTTCCCGTGTCATCAAACACTCCTTGCTAATCTATAGGGTTCAAATGGACATGCCACTCCAACCCTATACTTTTCCTATTCCTATGTTTTCAAAATCCTACGAATCAATGAGGCCCTAATGTTTTTTTCCACCAAGGTCGTTGATGTAGTAACAGTAATTTAAGTTTGGACCAAGCTAGTCAAAGCATATCAATGTATGATCCAGTATTGGATGCCTGTTTTAACTATTACTCACAATGTAAATGCCTGCCAGCAAGCAATGCACCCACGAATGATTAATGGCTTTCATTTATCCAGTATATTAGGAGCAGGTCGTGAACCGTTAATTACAACGGAAGCTTGCACCCTGGCATAATTACACCAATTCTATCCACGCAGCATTGTTCAACTTGAAAAAGTTTGGTATTTTAATTTTGTCACATGTTTTCGACTCCTGATTAACAAATGAATATCCTTATGTGTATCATTTTCTAAAATTCAGTTGGCTTCATTCATCATCGTTAACTTTAATCATGAGAAATGAAATTTGAATTTTAAAATGCGACATTAATAAAAAAAGAACAGCACACATTCTACATAAAAGTTAAAATAGTTTTACATGGCTTAAGAACATTTGAGACACCACCAATATGAGAGAATGATATGTTTTTTGTGGCTTTGGTTTTGATCTCAGCTTCATGATGTCTACTACGCAACTTTATTCTTGTAGACACGTGTTGGGCCTCCAAGCACAGCGTTTTGTAGAACAATAGCAATTTTCCTTCAAGTGGATGACCTAAGGTTTATCAATCCGTGAGAGGTGTATGATGAATATGGTCTCTCTCAAACGACCCAGCAACCAAATACAAGAAATCTCTTGTGTCCCCATCACACCCAATACAATGGCAAATTGTATAGGTGCACTAGTTCGGCGAAGAGATGGTGATAAAAGTGTAATATGGATGGTAAAAATATATTTTTATAATCTGAATAAATAAAAACAGCAAGGTAGCAAATAGTAAACAGACACAAAAACGGCATTGCAACGTTTGAAAACAAGGCCTAGGGTCCGTACTTTCGCTAGTGCAATTTCTCAACAGTGCTAACATAGTTGGATCATATGATTATCCCTCAAAGTGCAATAAAGAATCACTCCCGAGTTCCTATTAGCGGAGAACAAAAGACAGAAATTGTTTGTAGGGTACAAAACCACCTCAAAGTTATTCTTTTCGTTCGATCTATCCTAAAGTTCGTACTAGAATAACGCAGGCTTTTCTTTCCGATCGATCTACTCAAGAGTTCGTACTAGAATAACACCAAAGCAAATTCATATTCATAATACTCAATCCACACAAAGAACTACAAGGGATCCCCAAAGTTTCTATCGGAGAAAAGATAATAAAAAGGTGCATCAACCCCTATGCATAGATTACCCCAATATCACTGTGGGAATCCGCAAGTTGAGTGCCATAACGTATATCAAGTGATCCAATAAGATACCCCAATGTCACGTCAAGTATTCGTACCGCAAGACATACATCATGTGTTCCCAAATCTGAACATTCAATCCGACATACCAAAACTTCAAAGGGTAAAGATTCAATTCATCACAATAAGAGTATAGAGGGGAGAAACATCATATGATCCATCTATATTAACAAAGCCCATGATATAGATCACGAGAGAGAGAGAGAGCGAGAGATTAAACACATAGCTACTGGTACAAACCCTCAACCCCGAGGGTGGACTACTCCCTCCTCATTGTGGTGGCCGCGGGGATGATGAAGATGGCCACCGGAGATGATTCCCCCCTTCGGCAGGGTGCTGGAACGGGGTCTAGATTGGTTTTCGGTGGCTATAGAGCCTTGCGGCGACGGAACTTCTGATCTAGAGCTACCTCGAAGGGTTTCGGCATATTTGGGAATTTATAGTGCAGAGAGGGGGTGCGGGAGGCCACCGAGGTGGGTACAACCCACCTGGGCACACCAAGGGGCCCAGGCGCGCCCTCGTGGGTTGTTCCCCCATCGGGGCACCCCCCAGGTGCAGCGCTGGCCCATTGGGATCCTTCTGGTCCAAAAAAATGTTGGAAATATGCCCTAGAGGCAATAATAAATTGGTTATTATCATATTTCCTTGCTCATGGTAATCTTTTATTATCCATGCTAGAATTGTATTGATCGGAAACTCAGATACATGTGTGGATACATAGACAACACCATGTCCCTAGTATGCCTCTAGTGAACTAGCTCGTTGATCAAAGATGGTTAAGGTTTCCTAGCCATGGTCACGAGATGTCATGTGATGGACAAGACCCAAACTACAAATGTAGCATATGATCGTGTCAGTTTATTGCTACTGTTTTCTGCATGTCAAGTATTTGTTCCTATCACCATGAGATCATGCAACTCACTAACACCGGAGGAGTGCCTTGTGTGTATCAAACGTCGCAACGTAACTGGGTGACTATAAAGCTACTCTACAGGTATCTCTGAGGGTGTCTGTTGGGTTGGCATGGATCAAGATTGTGATTTGTTACTCCATGTGACGGAGAGGTATCTCAGGGCCCACTCGGTAATACAACATCACAATAAGCCTTGCAAGAAATGTGACTAAGTGTTAGCCACGGGATCTTGTATTACGGAACGAGTAAAGAGACTTGCTTGTAACGAGGTTGAACTAGGTATGGAGATACCGACGATCGAATCTCGGGCAAGTAACATACCGAAGAACAAAGGGAACATCATACGGGATTAACTGAATCCTTGACATAGAGGTTCGACCGATAAAGATCTTCGTAGAACACTCGTGTTAAACTTGACGAGCCTAGCATGTACAGACATGGCCTCGGAACACAAGAGACCGAAAGGTCGAACATGAGTCATATAGTAGATATGATAAACATGATGATGTTCACCATTGAAACCACCTCAACTCACATGATGATCGGACTTGAGTTGGTGAATTTGGATCATGTATCACTCGAATGACTGGACGGATGTCAATTTGAGTGGGAGTTCTCAAGTAATATGATTAATTGAACTCATTATCATGAACATAGTCAGTAGTGTCTTTGCAAATTATGTTGTAGATTACTTGCTCGCGCTGTAGCTCCCTTGAATTTTTATATGTTCCTAGTGAAATGGAGTTGAAAGATGTTGGTAGCAATATTGCGTACTGGGTCCGTGATCTGAGGATTGTCCTCATTGCTGTGCAGAAGGCTTATGTCCTTAATGCACCGCTCGGTGCGCCAACCCCTCTAGCATCATCTTTAGATGTTGTGAACAACTGACAGGCACGTTCTGATGACTACTTGATAGTTTAGTGCGTCATGCATTACAACTTAGAATTGAGGCTCCGAAACATTTTGAACGTCACGGAACATATGTGATGTTCTAAGAGCTGAAATTAGGATCTCAGGCTCGTGCCCATGTTGTGAGATATGAGATCTCCAACAAGATTCTTTGCCTGCAAGATGAAAGAGAATAGCTCAATCGTTGGGCACGTGCTCAGATTGTCTGGGTGCTACAATCGCTTGAATCGAGTGGGAGTTGATCTTCCAGATAAGATAGTGATTGATATAGTTCTCCAAGTCACTGTCACTAAGCCACTAGAACTTGGTGATGAACTATAAAATGCTAGGGACAGAAATAATGATCCCTGAGTTGTTCGCGATGTTTGACACCGCAAAGATAGAAATCAAGAAGGAGCGTCAAGTGTTGTTGGTTAGTAAAACCACTAGTTTCGAGAAGGGCAAGGGCAAGGAGGGAAACTTCGTGCATGGCAAGTTAGTTGCTGCTCCAATGAAGCAACCCAAAGTTGAACCCAAACCCGAGACTAAGTGCTTCGATTATGTGGAGAGCGATCGCTGAAGCGGAACAACACTAGATACTTGGTAGATAAGAAGGTTGGCAACGTCGACAGAAGTTTATTTGATATACGTGTTGTTGATGTGTACCTTGCTAGTACTCCTAGTAGCACCTGGGTATTGGATACCGGTTCGGTTGCTAAATGTTAGTAACTCGAAATAAAAGCTACGGAATAAACGGAGAACTAGCTAAGGGTGAGGTGACGATGTGTGTTGGAAATGTTTCCAAGGTTGATGTGATCAACATCGCATGCTCTCTCTACCTTCGGGATTAGTGACAACCTAAATAAATGTTATTTGGTGTTTTGCGTTGAGCATGAATGTGATTAGATCGTGTTTATTGCAACACAGTTATTCATTTAAGTTAGAGAATAATTGTTATTCTTTTTACATGAATACTACCTATAATACCTTCAATGGTCATGCACCCAGTGAGAATGGTTTGTTGAATCTTGATCATAGTAATACGCATGTTCATAACATTGATGCCAAAAGATACAAAGTTAATAATGATAGTACCACATACTTGTGGCACAGCCGCTAAATGTCATATTGGTATAAAGCCCATGAAGAAACTTCATGTTGATGGATCTTTGGACTCATTCGATTTCGAATCGGTTGAGACATGCGAACCATGCCTCTTGGGCAAGATGACTAAGGACCCCGTTTTCCGGATTGATGGAATGGGCAAGTGATTTATTGGAACTGATACATGTTAATGTATGCAATCCATGAGTCTTCTAGCGTGTGGTGGATATCGTTATTTTCTTACCTTCACTGATGATTTGAGTAGATATAGTGTATGTTTACTTAATGAAACACCAGTCTGAATCTTTTGAAAAGTTCAAGCAAATTCAGAGTGAAGTTTAAGATCATCGTGACCAGAAGATAAAAATGTCTGCGATATGATCGTGGAGGTGAGTATCTGAGTTACGAGTTTAGCATACAACTTTAGACAATGTGAAAGTCGTTTCACAACTCACGCCACCAGGAACACTATAGTGTGATGGTGTGTACGAACGTCATAGTCATGCTCTATTGGATATGGTGCGGGTTGTGATGTCTCTTATCGTTTTGCTACTATAGTTTTGGGGTTATGCATTAGAGACAACTATATTCAATTTAAATAGGGCACCATCTAAATCCGTTGAGATGACACCGTGTGAATTATGGTTTGATAGAAACTAAGTTGTCATTTCTTAATGTTTGGGGCTACGACGCTTGTGTGGAGAAAATGTTTTCACCTAATGAGCTCGAACCCAAAGCGTACAAATGCATCTTCATAGAATACCTTAAGAACAGTTGGGTGAACCTTCTATCTCAGATCCAAGCATAAAGTGTTTGTTGCTAAAATTGGGTCCTTTCTCGAGAAACAAATTCTCTCGAAAGAATTGAGTGGGAGGAAGATGGAACTTGATGAGGTTGTTGAACCTTTGCTTCAACCAGAGAGTAGTGCAGCATAGAAAGATGTTTCTGTGGAGCCTACGTCAGTTGAAGAGGAAGTTAATGATGATGATCATGAATCTTCGGATCAAGTTACTATCGAACCTCGTAGGTCGACAAGGACACGTACTGCTCCTGAGTGGTATGACAACCCTGTCTTGGAGTTCATGTTGTTGGACAACAATGAACCTATGAGCTATGGAGAAGTGATGATGGGCCCGGATTCCGACAAATGGTTAGAGGCCATGAAATCCGAGAAATGATCCATGTATGAAAACCAAGTATAGACTTTGGTAGAATCGCTCGTTGGACGGCAGGTCATCGAGTACAAATGGACTTTTGAGATGAAGGCATACGCTGATGGTAAATGTCACCATTTATAGAGCTCAACTTGTCGCAAAGAAATCTCTGACAAGTTCAAGGAGTTGATTGCGATAAGTGTTGGAAATATGCCCTAGAGGCAATAAATAAAGTGTTTATTATTGTATTTCCTTGTTCATGATAATCGTTTATTATCCATGCTATAATTGTATTAATTGGAAACATGGATACATGTGTGGATACATAGACAAACACAATGTCCCTAGTATACCTCTAGTGAACTAGCTCGTTGATTGAAAGATGGTTAAGGTTTCCTAGCCATGGACATGAGATGTCATTTGATAACGGGATCACATCATTAGGAGAATGATGTGATGGACAAGACCCAAACTACAAACGTAGCTTATGATCGTGTCAGTTTATTGCTATTGTTTTCTACATGTCAAGTATATGTTCCTATTACCATGAGATCATGCAACTCACTAACACCGGAGGAGTACCCTATGCATATCAAACATCGCAACATAACCGGATGACTCTAAGTCGCAAACCGGATACATATTTATTCTTAACGGGGGAGCGGTAAGCTGGTGCAGTTCCAAGCAAAGCGTGGTAGCTGACTCTACGTGTGAAACGGAATACATCGCAGCCTCAGAGGCGGCGAAGGAAGGTGTCTGGATGAAGCAGTTCATGAAAGATCTTGGAGTAGTGCCCAGTGCACTGAATCCAATGAACCTGTTCTGTGACAACACTGGTGCCATTGCTCTAGCCAAGGAACCAAGGTTTCACAAGAGGACCAGACACATAAAGCGACGCTTCAACTCCATCCGCGATTACATCTTGGAGAAAGACATAAATATTTGCAAAGTGCACACGTATCTGAATGTTGCAGACCCATTGACTAAACCTCTTCCAAGGGCTAAACATGATCAACACCAGAACTGCATGGGTGTTCGATTTATTACAATGTAAATCACATAGTGATGTGAACTAGATTATTGACTCTAGTGCAAGTGGGAGACTGTTGGAAATATGCCCTAGAGGCAATAAATAAAGTGTTTATTATTGTATTTCCTTGTTCATGATAATCATTTATTATCCATGCTATAAATGTATTAATTGGAAACATGGATACATGTGTGGATACATAGACAAACACAATGTCCCTAGTATACCTCTAGTGAACTAGCTCCTTGATTGAAAGATGGTTATGGTTTCCTATCCATGGACATGATATGTCATTTGATAACGGGATCACATCATTAGGAGAATGATGTGATGTACAAGACCCAAACTACAAACGTAGCTTATGATCGTGTCAGTTTATTGCTACTGTTTTCTGCATGTCAAGTATATGTTCCTATGACCATGAGATCATGCAACTCACAGATATCGGAGGAGTACCTTGTGTGTATCAAACGTCGCAACATAACTGGGTGACTATAAAGGTGCTCTACAGGTGTCTCCGAGGGTGTCTGTTGAGTTGACATGGATCGAGACTGGGATTTGTTACTCCGTATGACGGAGAGGTATCCCAGGGCCCACTCGTAATACAACATCACAATGAGCCTTGCAAGCAATGTGACTAATTTTTAGTTGCGGGATCTTGTATTATAGAATGAGTAAAGAGACTTGCCGGTAATGAGATTGAACTAGGTATGGAGATATCGACGATCGAATCTCGGGCAAGTAACATACCGAAGAACAAAGGGAACATCATACGGGATTAACTGAATCCTTGACATAGAGGTTCGACCGATAAAGATCTTCATAGAATATGTAGGAACCAATGTGGAGATCCAGGTCCCGCCATTGGTTATTGACCGTAGAGGTGTCTCGGTCATGTCTACAAAGTTCTCGAACCCGCAGGGTCTGCACACTTAAGGTTTGGTGACGTTACGCTAATGCAGAGTTATGTATGGTGGTTATCGAAGGTTGTTCGGAGTCCCGGATGAGATCCCGGACGTCACGAGGAGCTCCGGAATGGTCCGTAGGTAAAGATTCATATATGGGAAGTCCCAATTTGGTCGCCGAAAAAGTTTCGGGCTCATCGATAGTGTACCGGGAGTGCCGGTAGTGTACCGGGACACCTCCAGGAGGGGTATTTCGACCCTAGAGGGTCCATGGGCTGTGGGAGAATAATAACCATCCCTTAGTTGGCTGGTGGAACAGACACAAAAGGCCCATGGCGCCAGGAGAAAAAAGGCCTAAAGAAAAAGGTGAAAAAAGGCAAAAAGGGTGAATCCTACTCCTACTAGGATTGGAGGAGTAGGACTCCTCCACCTTGGCCGGACAGCTCCTAGAGGGCCTTGCCCTTGCGCCAAGGCTGCCTCTCCTCTCCTCCTATATATACTAGTGGAATAGAGGGTTTTTGCACTAGTTTTTCCGGCGACGTGCTACCCGTTCCACCGGTGCATAGTTTCTCCTCTAGATCGTATTTCCGCAGTGCTTAGGCGAAGCCCTGCCGGAATTGCTCCACCACCATCGCCGGAGCGCCGTCATGGTGCCGACGAACTCTTCCTCCTCTCCACTTCCTCTTGCTGGATCAAGACGGTGGAGATCGTCATCAAGCTGCACGTGTGCTGAACGCGGAGGTGTCGTCCGTTCGGTACTAGATCGGAAGGATCGTGATCAAGGCCACGAGACGATCGTGATTGGATCGCGGGACGAATCGTGATGAGATCGCGGGACGGTTCGTGATCAGATCGCGGGACGGTTCGTGATCGGATCGTGGGACGCTCGGCGATTTGGATCGCAAAGAAGTTCGACTACACCAACCGCGTTTCTTAACGCTTCCCGCTTAGCGATCTACAAGGGTATGTAGATCCACTCTCCCTCTCGTAGATGCTCATCACCATGGATAGGTTTGCGTGTGCGTAAGAAATTTTTTGTTTCCCATGCAACGTTCCCCAACAGTGGCATCATGAGCTAGGTTGATGGTTCGATGAGATCTCAAGTAGAACACAAAAGGTTTGTTGGCATTGATGCTTAGATTGCTTCCTTCCTTGGTCAGATTTTGGTTCAGCGGTATTGTGAGATGAAGCGGCCCGGACCAACATTACTCGTACGCTTACGAGAGACCGGTTCCCTCGATGCAACTTGTTGCCTAGATGGGTTGCGGGTGGCAGTTTCTTACGACAGACGCGTAACTTTGTTGCACAAAGATGGCAGGCGGGTGTCTGTTTCTCCTACTTTAGTTGGATCGGATTCGACAAAGGCGGTCCTTGAGAAGGTTGAAAAGCAAATTATGTATCACCGTTGTGGTTTATGCATAGGTGAGAATCGTTCTTGCTAGAAACCTGTAGTAGCCACGTAAAACATGCAACAACAATTAAACGACGTCTAACTTGTTTTTGCAGGGTATGTTGTGATGTGATATGGCCAATTACATGATGTGATATATGTGATGTATGAGATGATCATGTGATGTATAGAATTTCACGACTTGCATGTCGATGAGTACGGCAACCGGCAGGAGCCATAGGGTTGTCTTTAATTATTGTATGACCTGCGTGTCAATCATTAAGCGCAATAGTAGTAGAAGCATGCAGGGCGTGACAGCCTCGATGGCGACACGTTGATGGACATCAAGATGATGGAGATCATGGTGTCGTGCCGGTGACGATGAAGATCATGCCGGTGCTTTCAAGATGGAGATCCAAAGCATGAGTTCATGGCCATATCATGTCACTTATGAATTGCATGTGATGTTAATCCTTTTATGCACCTTGTTATGCTTAGTACGACGGTAGTATTATAAGGTGATCCCTCACTTAAATTTCAAGATAAAATTGTGTTCTCCTCGAGTGTGCACCGTTGCAAAAGTTCGTCGTGTTGAGACATCACGTGATGATCGGGTGTGATAGACTCTACGTTCACACACAACGGGTGCAAGCCAGTGTTGCACACACAGAACACTTGGGTTAAACTTGACGAGCCTAGCATGTACATACATGGCCTCAGAACACAAGAGAACGAAAGGTCGAACATGAGTCATATAGTAGATATGATCAACATAATGATGTTCACCATTGAAGCCACCTCAACTCACGTGATGATCGGACTTGAGTTGGTGGACTTGGATCATGTGACACTCAGATGACCTGAGGGATGTCAATTTGACTGGGAGCTTTAGTAATTTGATTAACTAAACTCATTATCTTGAACAATAGTCTAAGTGAACTTTGCATATTTATGTTGTAGATCAATGGCTCGCGCAGTAGCACCCCTGAATTTTAATGCATTCCTAGAGAAAGCTAAACTGAAATGATGGAAGTAACTTTGTTGAGTGGGCCCGTAATCTGAGGATTATCCTCACGGCTTCCCAGAAATCATATGTCCTTGATGCACCGCTTGGTGACCAACCAGAAGACATGACCTCCAAAGACGTTAAGAACGCTTGGGAGGCACGTAGTAGAGATTACTCAATAGTTCAGTGTGCAATATTGTATGGCTTAGAACCGGGACTTCAAAGACGTTTTGAACATCATGGAGCACATGAGATGTTCCAGGAGTTGAAGTTTATCTTTCACAAGAATGCCCGGATCGAGAGGTATGAAACCTCCGATAAGTTCTATGCTTGCAAGATGGAGGAGAACGGGTCTATCAGTGAACATATACTCAGAATGTCTGGGTATTCAACTTGTCTGGCGGAGTTGGGAATTTCCCTTCCGCCAAAGGCGATCACTGACAGAGTTCTTCAATCACTGCCACCTAGTTACAAGAGCTTTGTGATGAACTATAACATGCACGGGGTGAACAAGTCAGTCGCCGAGCTGTTTGCGATGCTAAAAGTCGTTGAATCTAAAATCCAGAAAGAACATCAAGTGTTGATGGTCAATATAACCACTAGTTTCAAGAAAAATGGCAAGGTCAAGGGCAAGGGCAAGAAGGGTAAAACCAAGAAGGATGGCAAAGCAGTTGCTACTCCTGTAAAGAAGCCCAAGCATGGACCCAAGCCAGAAACTGAGTGCTTTCATTGCAAGGGAACTGGTTACTGGAAGCGGAACTGCCCCAAGTACCTGGCTGACAAGAAGGCAGCCAACGACAAACAAGGTATATATGTATACATGTTATTGATGTGTACCTTACTAGCTCTCGTAGTAGTGCCTGGGTATTTGATACCGGTTCGGTTGCTCACATTTGCAACTCAAAGCAGGAACTACGGAATAAACGAAGGCTGGCAAAGGATGAAGTGACGATGCCCGTGGGAAATGGTTCCAAGGTTGATCTGATCGCAGTCGGCACGCTCTCTCTTCGATTACCATCGGGATTAGTGATGAACCTGAATAATTGTTATTTAGTGCCTGCGTTAAGCATGAACATTATATCTGGATCTTGTTTATTGCGAGACGGTTACTCATTTAAATCTGAGAATAAAGGTTGTTCTATTTATATGAGTAATATCTTTTATGGTCATGCACCCAATGTTAGGGGTTTATTCATATTGAATCTTGATAGTGATGACACACATGTTCATAACATTGATGCCAAAAGATGTAGAGTTGATAATGATAGTACCACTTTCTTGTGGCACTGCCGTTTAGGTCATATTGGTGTAAAATGCATGAGGAAGCTCCATGCTGATGGACTTTTGGAGTCACTTGATTTTGAATCACTTGACACATGTGAACCATGCCTCATGGGCAAGATGACTAAAACGCCGTTCTTTGGAACAATGGAACGGGCGAGTGACTTATTGGAAATCATACATACTGATGTGTGCGGTCCAATGAATGTTACATCATGTGGTGGATATCGTTATTTTCTCACCTTCACTGATGACTTAAGTAGATATAGGTATATTTACTTGATGAAACACAAGTCTGAAACGTTTGAAAAGTTCAAGCAATTTCAGAGTGAAGTTGAGAATCATCGTAACAAGAAGATTAAATTCCTGCGATCTAATCGAGGAGGTGAATATCTGAGTTATGAGTTTGGCAGTCACTTAAGACAGTGTGGAATTGTTTCACAGTTGACACCACCCGGAACACCACAACGTAATGGTGTGTCCGAACATCGTAATCGAACCTTATTAGATACGGTGTGTTCTATGATGTCTCTTGCTGATTTGCCACTATCGTTTTGGGGTTATGCATTAGAGACAGTTGCATTCACTTTAAATAGGGCACCATCGAAATCCGTTGAGACGACGCCATATGAACTGTGGTTTGGCAAGGGGCCAAAGTTGTCATTTCTTAAAGTTTGGGGATGTGATGCTTATGTCAAAAAGCTTCAGCCTGAAAAGCTGGAACCCAAAGCAGAAAAATGCGTCTTCATAGGATACCCGAAAGAGACAATCGGGTATACCTTCTATCTCAGATCCGAAGGCAAAGTGTTTGTCGCTAAGAACGGAACATTTCTTGAGAAAGAGTTTCTCTCAAAAGAATTGAGTGGGAGGAAAATAGAGCTTGATGAGGTTATTGAACCTTTACTTCAACCAGAAAGTAGCGCAGCGCAGAAACATGTTTCTGTGGAACCTACGTCGGTAGAAGAGAAAGTTAATGATGATGATCATGAAGCTTCAGATCAAGCAGCTATTGAACCTCGTAGGTCGGCAAGGCCGCGTACTACCCCTGAGTGGTACGGCAACCCTGTCTTGGAAGTCATGTTGTTGGACAACGATGAACCTACGAGCTATGGAGGGGCAGTGATGGGCCCGGATTCCGAGAAATGGTTAGAGGCCATGAAATTCGAGATGGGATCCATGTATGAAAACAAAGTATGGACTTTGGAAGTATTACCTGAAGGGCGAAAGGCCATTCAGAATAAATGGATCTTTAAGAAGAAGACAGACGTGGACGGTAATGTCACTGTCTATAAAGATCGACTTGTGGCAAAGGGTTTTTCACAAGTTCAAGGAGTTGACTACGATGAGACTTTCTTACCCGTAGCGATGCTTAAGTCTGTCAGAATCATGTTAGCAATAGCTGCCTATTTCGACTATGAAATTTGGCAGATGGATGTAAAAACAGCGTTCCTCAACGGTTTCCTTGAGGAAGAGTTGTATATGATGCAACCCGAAGGTTTTGTCGATCCAGAGAATGCTGACAAAGTTTGCAAACTCCAGCGATCCATTTATGGACTGGTGCAAGCATCTCGGAGTTGGAATAAGCGCTTTGATGAGGTGATCAAAGCGTTTGAGTTTATACAAGTTTACAGAGAAGCTTGTATTTACAAGAAAGTGAGTGGGAGCTCTATAGCATTTCTAGTATTATATGTGGATGACATATTGCTGATTAGAAACAATATAGAAATGCTGGAAAGCGTGAAGGAATATTTGAACAAGAGTTTTTTAATGGAGGACCTAGGAGAAGCTACTTTCATATTAGGCATTAAGATCTATAGAGATAGATCGAGACGCTTAATAGCACTTTCACAGAGCACATACCTTGATAAAGTTTTGAGGAAGTTCAAAATGGAACAGTCCAAGAAGGGGTTCTTGCCTGGATTACAAGGTGTGAAGTTGAGTAAGACTCAATGCCCAGTAACTGCAGAAGATAGAGAAAATATGAGTGTCATCCCCTATGCTTCAGCCATAGGCTCTATCATGTATGCAATGCTGTGCACAAGACCCGATGTTAGCCTTGCCATAAGTATGGCCGGAAGGTTTCAAAGTGATCCTGGAATGGAGCACTGGCAAGCGGTCAAGAATATCCTTAAGTACCTGAAAAGGACTAAGGAAATGTTTCTCGTTTATGGAGGTGATGAAGAGCTCGTCGTAAAGGGTTACGTCGATGCATGCTTTGACACTGATCCGATGACTCTAAGTCGCAAACCGGATACATATTTATTCTTAACGGGGGAGCGGTAAGCTGGTGCAGTTCCAAGCAAAGCGTGGTAGCTGACTCTACGTGCGAAACGGAATACATCGCAGCCTCAGAGGCGGCGAAGGAAGGTGTCTGGATGAAGCAGTTCATGACAGATCTTGGAGTAGTGCCCAGTGCACTGAATCCAATGAACCTGTTCTATGACAACACTGGTGCCATTGCTCTAGCCAAGGAACCAAGGTTTCACAAGAGGACCAGACACATAAAGCGACGCTTCAACTCCATCCGCGATTACATCTTGGAGAAAGACATAAATATTTGCAAAGTGCACACGTATCTGAATGTTGCAGACCCGTTGACTAAACCTCTTCCAAGGGCTAAACATGATCAACACCAGAACTGCATGGGTGTTCGATTTATTACAATGTAAATCACATAGTGATGTGAACTAGATTATTGACTCTAGTGCAAGTGCAAGACTATTGGAAATATGCCCTAAAGGCAATAAATAAAGTGTTTATTATTGTATTTCCTTGTTCATGATAATCGTTTATTATCCATGCTATAAATGTATTAATTGGAAGCATGGATACATGTGTGGATACATAGACAAACACAATGTCCCTAGTATACCTCTAGTGAACTAGCTCCTTGATTGAAAGATGGTTAAGGTTTGATAGCCATGGACATGAGATGTCATTTGATAACGGGATCACAACATTAGGAGAATGATGTGATGGACAAGACCCAAACTACAAACGTATCTTATGATCGTGTCAGTTTATTGCTACTGTTTTGTGCATGTCAAGTATATGTTTCTATGACCATGAGATCATGCAACTCACAGATATCGTAGGAGTACCTTGTGTGTATCAAACGTCGCAACGTAACTGGGTGACTATAAAGGTGCTCTACAGGTGTCTCTGAGGGTGTCTGTTGAGTTCACATGGATCGAGACTGGGATTTGTTACTCCGTATGACGGAGAGGTATCTCAGGGCCCACTAGGTAATACAACATCACAATGAGCCTTGCAAGCAATGTGAATAATTGTTAGTTGCGGGATCTTGTATTACGGAACGAGTAAAGAGACTTGCCGGTAACGAGATTGAACTAGGGATGGAGATACCGACGATCGAATCTCGGGCAAGTAACATACCGAAGAACAAAGGGAACATCATACGAGATTAAATGAATCCTTGACATAGAGGTTCGACCGATTAAGATCTTCGTAGAATATGTAGGAACCAATGTGGACATCCAGGTCCTGCCATTGGTTATTGACCGTAGAGGTGTCTCGGTCATGTCTACATAGTTCTCGAACCCGCAGGGTCTGCACACTTAAGGTTTGGTGACGTTACGGTAATGTAGAGTTATGTATGGTGGTGACCGAAGGTTGTTCAGAGTCCCGGATGAGATTCCGGACGTCACGAGGAGCTCCGGAATGGTCCGGAGGTAAAGATTCATATATGGGAAGTCCCAATTTGGTCGCCGAAAAAGTTTCGTGCTCATCGGTAGTGTCCCGGGAGTGCCGGTAGTGTACCGAGAGACCTCCGGGAGGGGTATTTCGACCCTAGAGGGTCCATGGGCTGTGGGAGAATAATAACCAGCCCTTAGTGGGCTGGTGGAACAGCCACAAAAGGCCCATGGTGCCAGGAGAAAAAAGTCCTAAAGAAAAAGGTGAAAAAAAGGCAAAAAGGGTGAATCCTACTCCTACTAGGATTGGAGGAGTAGGACTCCTCCACCTTGGCCGGCCAGCTCCTAGAGGGCCTTGACCTTGCGCCAAGGCTGCCTCTCCTCTCCTCCTATATATACTTGTGGAATAGAGGGTTTTTGCACTAGTTTTTCCGGCCATGTGCTACCCGTTCCACCGGTGCATAGTTTCTCCTCTAGAACATATTTCCGCAGTGCTTAGGCGAAGCCCTGCCGGAATTGCTCCACCACCATCGCCGGAGCGCCGTGACGCTGCTGGCGAACTCTTCCTCCTCTCCACTTCCTCTTTCTAGATCAAGACGGTGGAGATCGTCATCAAGCTGCACGTGTGCTGAACGCGGAGGTGTCGTCCGTTCGGTACTAGATCGGAAGGATCGTGATCAAGGCAACGAGACGATCGTGATTGGATCGCGGGACGGATCGTGACGAGATCGCGGTACGGTTCGTGATCGGATCACGGGACGGTTCGTGATTGGATCGCGGGACGCTCGGCGATTTGGATCGCGAAGAAATTCGACTACACCAACCGCGTTTCTTAACGCTTCCCGCTTAGCGATCTACAAGGGTACGTAGATCCACTCTCCCTCTCATAGATGCTCATCACCATGGATAGGTTTGCGTGCGCGTAGGAAATTTTTTGTTTCCCATGCAACATTCCCCAACAATGAGACTTTCTCACTCGTAGCGATGCTGAAGTCTGTTGGAAATATGTTAGCAGTTGCTGCATTTTTCAATTATGAAATCTGGCAGATGATGTCAAAACATCGTTTCATTAACGGTTTACTTGAGGAAAGGTTGTATGTGATACAACCAAGAGGTTTTTTCAGTCCTAAGGATACTAAAAGGTGTGCAAGCTGTAGTGATCCTTGTATGGACTGGAGCAAGCATCTCGGAGTTGGAATATACGCTTTGATGAGGTGATCAAAGTTTTTGAGTCTATACAAAGTTTATGAGAAACTTGTATTTACAATAAAGTGAGTGAGAGCACTATAGAGTTTCTGATAAGCATATGTGGATGACATATTGTTGATCAGAAATGATGTAGAATTTCTTGAAAGCATAAAGGGTTGTTTGAAAAGAGTTTTTCAAAGGAAGACCTGGATAAAGCTACTTAAGGGTTGAGCATCAAGATCTATAGAGATAGATCAAGATGCTTGATGAGACTTTCAATGAGTACATACCTTGACAAGATTTTGAAAGAGTTCAAAATGGACCAGTCAGAGAAAGAGTTCTCGCCTGATTAGTAAGGTGTGAAGTTGAGTGAGACTCAAAGCTCAACAACGGCAAAAGAAAGAGAAATTACGAACGTCGTCCCCTATGCCTTAGCCATAGGCTCTGTATAGTATGCCATGTTGTGTACTGTACCTGTGTGTGCCTTTCCATGAGTCCGTCAAGGGGTACAAGAGTGATCCAGGAGTGGATCACTGGACAACGATCAAGATCATCCTTAGTAACTAAAAGACTAAGGAAATGTTTCTCGATTATGGAGGTGATAAAGTGTCCGTCGTAAAGAGTTACGTCAATGCAAGCTTTAACACCAATCCGGATGACTCTTAGTAGCAATCCGAATATGTGTAGTGGAGCAGCTATTTGGAATAGCTCCAAGTGGAGTGTGGTAGCAGTATTTATAGTTTAACATAGAGATTTGTAAAGTACACACGGATCCGAATGTCGCAGACCCCTTGACTAAAAGACCTCTCTCACATGCAAAGCTTGATCGAGCACCAGAACTCATGGGGTATTAGATTCATAACAATGCGAATCACATGGTGATGTGAACTAGATTATTGACTATAGTGAAAGTGGGAGATTGTTGGAAATATGCCCTAGAGGCAATAATAAATTGGTTATTATCATATTTCCTTGCTCAAGATAATCGTTTACTATCCATGCTAGAATTGTATTGATCGGAACTCAGACACATGTGTGGATACATAGACAACACAATGTCCCTAGTATGCCTCTACTGAACTAGCTCATTGATCAAAGATGGTTAAGGTTTCCTAGCCATGGACATGAGATTTCATTTGATAACGGGATCACATCATTAGAAGAATGATGTGATGGACAGGACCCAAACTACAAACGTAGCATATGATTGTGTTAGTTTATTGCTATTGTTTTTTGCATGTCAAGTATTTGTTCCTATGACCATGAGATCATGCAACTCGCTGACACCGGAGGTGTGCCTTGTGTGTATCAAATGTCGCAACGTAACTGGGTGACTATAAAGGTACTCTACAGGTATCTCCGAGGATGTCTGTTGGGTTAGCATGGATCAAGACTGGGATTTGTTACTCCGTGTGATGCAGAGGTATCTTAGGGGCCACTCGGTAATACAACATCACAATAAGCCTTGCAAGGAATGTGACTAAGTGTTAGCCACGAGATCTTGTATTACGGAGTGAGTAAAGAGACTTTCTAGTAACGAGGTTGAACTAGGTATGGAGATACCAACGACCGAATCTAGGGCAAGTAACATACCAAAGAACAAAGGGAACATCATACGGGATCAACTGAATCCTTGACATAGAGGTTCGACCAATAAAGATCTTCGTAGAATTTGTAGGAACCAATATGGGCATACAGGTCCCGCTATTGGTTATTGACCATAGAGGTGTCTCGGTCATGTCTACATAGTTCTCGAACCCACAAGGTCTGCACACTTAAGGTTCGATGACATTTCGGTAGTATAGAGTTGTGTATGGTGGTGAACGAAGATTGATATATAGGAAGTCCTCTTTTGGTCGTCGGAAAAGTTTCGGGCTCATCGGTAGTGTATCGGGAATGCCGGTAGGGTACCGGGGGACCATCGGGAGAGGTATTTCGACCCAAGAGGCTACATGGGATGTGTGAGGACAAATGCCAGCCTTAGTGGGCTGGCCAACGTCCCACACAAGGCCCATGCGTCTGGGAAGAAATTCCAAAGGAGAAAAGGTGGAAAAAGGCAAAAAGGTGGAAATAAGGAAGGAGTTCTAATCCTACTAGGAGTGGAGGAGGAGGACTCCTCCTCTCCACTTCGGCCGAAGCCTAGAGGGGCTGGTCCTTGCGCCAAGCCTCCTCCTCCTCTCCTCCTATATATACTAGTGGGTTTTAGGGTTTTGACATAAGATTTTCAGCCACGTGCAACCCTACCCTCTAGTCCATAGTTTCTCCTCTAGATCGGTTTCAGCTGTGCTTAGGCAAAGCCCTGCTGAGATTATTCCACCACCATCGCCGCAGCATCGTCACGCTACCGGAGAACTCATCTACCTATCCCCTCCCTCTTGCTGGATCAAGAAGGCGGAGATCATCATCGAGCTGTATGTGTGCTGAACGCAGAGGTGTCGTCCATTCGGCACTAGATCGGAAGGACCGTGATCAAGATCGCGGGACGGATCGTGATGAGACCGCGGGATGGATCGTGATGGGATCGCGGGATGCTCGGTGATTTGGATCACGAAGATGTTCGACTACACCAACCGTGTTTCTTAACAATTCCCGCTTAGCGATCTACAAGGGTATGTAGATCCACTCTCCCTCTCATAGATGCTCATCACTATGGATGGATATTGCGTGTGCGTAGGAATTTTTTTGTTTCCCATGGAACGTTGCCCAAAAAAATCTCCAAAAAGTTTCGTTGTGTTTGGACTCCGTTTGTTATTGATTTCCCACGATGTAAAAAACAAGCAAAAAACACCAACTGGCACTGGGCACTGGGTCAATAGGTTAGTCCCACAAAATGATATAAATTTTCTATAAAATGATTGTAAAACATCCAAGAATGATAAAATAATAGCATGAATACTTCATAAATTATAGGTACGTTGGAGACGTATCAGCATCCCGAAGCTTAATTCCTACTCGTCCTCGAGTAGGTAAATGATAAAAGAAATAATTTATGAAGTGTGAATGCTAGCAAAGTGCATAAGTTTGATCAATGATAATTTCAATCACTTTTCCTATCATCATAACACCAATTCACATGTTAAGGTTCAAACAATGAACTCTCTTGAAACTCAATAACCTATGTTCTTAGTCACCAAGCAATTGCAATTCAACTTATTCAACAGAGTATAAGTAAGAGCTCCACATACTTAACCATCATATAGTCTTGTATGATTGCTAACACTCACCGCATACACATGAGCAAAACATTTCAACCAGACACATAGAAAGATAGGGGCTTATAATTTTGCGTCCCAACATATTCACCTCAAGGGTGATATCAACAATAATAACTCAGGCTATGCATATCCAACTGGATATATGTGCCTAGATCTTTCCTCACCACATGGTGCTTGCCAAAGGAGAAAAATAAAAAGTAATAGAGAGAAAAACTTTGACTCTTGCATAAAAGTAAATACATAAATTAGAAGATAGGCCCTTCGCAGAGGGAAGCAGAGGTTGCCATGCACTTATTTGTCTGTTTGCTCAACCCCTTAGTGCAAAAGAATGTCACGTTATATTGCCCCCTATGATAGCAACCTTTATTATGCAGTCCGTCGCTTTTATTATTTTGCCATCACAAGTTCGTACAACGCTCAATTTTCTCTTACACTAAATGATCTAACACTTTTAGAAGCAATTTTTTATTGCCTTATTGCACCGATGACAACTTACTTGAAGGATCTTGCTCAATCTTTAGGTAGGTATGGTGGAATCTTGAAAATAAGATTTGGGTTTAAGGGTTTTTGGATGCACAAGTACTATCTCTCCTTGGTGCGGAATTTTTGGCTAGCAAAGATGGGGGGCAAGCACCACATGTTGAAGGATCTATGACAATATAACTTCTATGTGAATAGGAAGAAACATAAATCATTACGTTGTCTTCCTTGTACAATGTCAACAATTTTGGCATATAATATTTTGATGGGGGCTCACAATCAGAAAAGATTTTCAGGATAGTGTATTTGCATGTGAAAGTTCTCTTCCTTATACTAATTATTCGTGAATTGCTTGTATGACCAATATTATGATTGTCAAGCCTCAAAAGATTTCACTTTCTAAACCTAGTGTGAAGCTACCACTAAACATGATATGATTTCAACTTCATTACATTCAATTTATTCAAAAATTTAGTCATAGGATATAAGTGAAGCACAAGAGCAATTCCAAAGAAAAGAGCTTCGTTGACGGGATGTGAATGCCGCTTACTTAGCCTCCTTGGCAACTATTTGAGGACTCTATTTTATTTAAAACTTTCAGATCTAAGTATTTAATTAAAACATAAAGTAAAACAAAAATAAAATGACATTCTAAAAAGATCACAACTCATGTGAAGAAGCAAAAACTTAGGCTCAACCGATACTAACCGATAATTGTTGAAGAAGAAAGGTGCGATGCCTACCGGGGTATCCCCAAGCTTAGATGCTTGAGACTTATTGAAAATTATCTTGGGATGACTTAGTAATCCCCAATATTGATCTTTTTGTCTCCTTAATTCTTCTCATATCACGGTTTTCCTAAATCTCAAAAGCTTCATCCACACAAAACTCAACAAGAACTCGTGAGATAAGTTAGTATAAACCAATGCAAAAACCTTATCATTATCTACTGTAGAAAATCTCTAAAATTATTATTGAGCAATATAAGCCATAGAAACTAGAAAACAAGCAAACTATGCATTGAAAACAGAATCTGTCAAAAACAGAACAGTCTGTACTAATCTGTACTCCAACCACACTTATGATACTCTAAAAATTCTGAAAAATAGTACCAAGTGAGAAATTTGTATATTAATATTCTTAAAAAATAATCAACTCAAAATCACTCTTCTGTTAAAAATTAGAATGATTTTCGTGAGCGCAAAAGTTTCTGTTTTTCAGCAAGATCAAATCAATTATTACCCCACATGATCCCAAAGGCTTTACCTGGTACTTTATTGAAACAAAAGAATTAAAAAATTATTACTACAGTATATTAATTATGTTAAAACACAAAAACAGTAGGTAAAAGTGTTGGGTTGTCTCCCAACAAGCGCTTTTGTTTTATGCCTTTTAAAGCTAGGCATGATGATTTCAATGATGCTCGCATAAAGGTAAAGAATTGAAACATAAAGAGAGCATCATGAAGCATATGACTAGAACATTTTAAGCCTAACCCACTTCCTATGCATAGGGATTTTTTGAGCAAACAATTCATGGGAGCAAGAATCAACTAGCATAGGAAGGCAAACCAAGCATAGCTTCAAGATTTTCAACACATAGCGAGGAAGCTTGATATTATTGCAATACCTACAAGCATATGTTCCTCTCTTATAATAATTTTCAGTAGCATCATGAATGAACTAAACAATATAGCTATCACATAAAGCATTCTTTTCATGATGCATAAGCATAGATATTTTTTTACTCTCCACATAAGCAAATTTATTCTCATCAATAGTAGTGGGAGCAAACTCAACAAAATAACTATCATGTGATTGAAAATTAAAATCATGATGATAAGTTTCATGGTTGTCATTATTATTTATAGAATACATGTCATCACCATAATCGTCATACATAGGAACTTTGTTGTCATAATCAATAGCAACCTCTTCCAGAATAGTGGATTCATCATTAAATAAAGTCATGATCTCTCCAAATCCACTCTCATCAATATAATCATCATAAATAGGAGGCATGCTTTCATTATAACAAATTTCCACATCAAAACTTGGGGGATAAAAAATGTCATCTTCATCAAACATAGCATCCCCAAGCTTATGGCTTTGCATATCATTAGCACCATGGATATTCAAAGAATTCATACAAACAACATTGCAATCATGCTCATCATTCATTAGAATCATTTTATTCAATTCTTCTTCTATCAATTGAGCACAATTTTCTGATCCATCATTTTCAAGAAAGATATTATGAAGATGATCAATAAAATGATGCAACCTCAATTCCATTTTTATGTAGTTTTCTATTATAAACCAAACTAGTGATAAAACAAGAGACTAAAAGATTCGATTGCAAGATCTAAAGATATACCTTCATGCATTCACCTCCCCGGCAACGGCGCCGGAAAAGAGCTTGATGTCTACTATGCAACTTTATTCTTGTAGACATGTGTTGGGCCTCCAAGCGTAGAGTTTCGTAGTACAGTAGCAATTTTCCCTCAAGTGGATGAACTAAGGTTTATCAATCCATGATAGGTGTAGGATGAAGATGGTCTCTCTCAAACAACCCTGCAACCAAATACAAGAAATCTCTTGTGTCCCAAACACACCCAATACAATGGCAAATTGTATAGGTGCACTAGTTCGGCGAAGAGATGGAGATAAAAGTGCAATATGGATGGTAGAAATATATTTTTATAATCTGAATAAATAAAAACAGCAAGGTAGCAAATAGTAAACGGGCACAAAAACGGTATTGCAATGCTTGAAACCAAGGCCTAGGGTCTGTACTTTCACTAGTGCAATTTCTCAACAGTGCTAACATAGTTGGATCATATGATTATCCCTCAAAGTGCAATGAAGAATCGCTCCCGAGTTCCTATTAGCAGAGAACAAAAGATAGAAATTTTTGTAGGGTACGAAACCACCTCAAAGCTATTCTTTCCGTTGATCTACCCTAGAGTTCGTACTAGAATAACGCGAGCTATTCTTTTTGATCGATCTACTCAAGAGTTCATACTAGAATAACACCAAAGAAAATTCATATTCACAATACTCAATCCACACAAAGAACTACAAGGGATCCCCAAAGTTTCTATCAGAGAAAAGATAATAAAAACATGCATCAACCCCTATGCACAGATTACCCCAATATCACCGCGGGAATCTGCAAGTTGAGTGTCATAATGTATATCAAGTGAACCAATAAGATACCCCAATCTCACCTCAAGTATTCATACCGCAAGACATACATCATGTGTTCCCAAATCTGAACATTCAATCCCACATAACAAAACTTCAAAAGGTAAAGATTCAATTCATCACCATAAGAGTATAGAGGGGAGAAACATCATATGATCCATCTATATTAACAAAGCCCATGATATAGATCACGAGAGAGAGGGAGAGAGATTAAACACATAGCTACTGGTACAAACCCTCAACCCCGAGGATGGACTACTCCCTCCTCATTGTGGTGCTCGTCGGGATGATGAAGATGGCCACCGGAGATGATTCCCCGCTCCGGCAGGGTGCCGGAACGGGGTCTACATTGGTTTTCGGTGGCTACAGAGCCTTGCGGCGACGAGACTTCTAATCTAGAGCTACCTCGAAGGGTTTCAGAATATTTGGGAATTTATAGTGCAGAGAATGGGTGTGGGAGGCCACCGAGGTGGGCACAACCCACCTGGGCATGCCAGGGGGCCCAAGCGCGCCTCATGGGTTGTGCCCCCATCGAGGCACCCCCTAGGTGCAGCTCTGGCCCATTGGGTTCCTTCTGGTCCAAAAAAAATCTCCAAAGAGTTTCGTGGTGTTTGGACTCCGTTTGATATTGATTTACTGCGATGTAAAAAACAAGCAAAAATAGGAACTAGCACTGGGCACTGGGTCAATAGGTTAGTACCAAAAAATGATATAAAGTTGCCATAAAATGATTTTAAAACATCCAAGAATGGTAAAAAAACAACATGAATACTTCATAAATTATAGATACATTGGAGACGTATCACTTCACAATCCTACTTGCTAACAAAAATATACAATTCCCCTTTCTGACAAATTAGAGACATCAAAATCAACTCCATAGATTCCAAATTGAACTTTACAATATGAAAACATCTACGAGCTGCATTTAATTACCAAAATATATGACGGCAAGCTTTTCATGGTTGCAGCCAAATTCCTGTGCTTAGTCAAAGTGTTTGAAATATGCCCTAGAGGAAATAATAAAGTGGATATTATTATATTTCCTTGTTCACGATAATCGTTTATTATCCATGCTATAATTGTATTGACTGCAAACTCAATTTCATTTGTGGATACATAGACAACATTGTGTCCCTAGTATGCCTCTAGTAGACTAGCCCGTTGATCAAAGATGGTCAAGGTTTGCTATCCATAGACATGTGATATCATTTGGTAATGGGATCACGTCATTAGGAGGATGATGTGATGTATAAGACCCAAACTATGAAAGTAGCATGTGATGGTTGTCGGTGTCAAAACCGGCGGATCTCGGGTAGGGGGTCCCGAGTTGTGAGACTAGAATCAATGGTAACAGGAGACGAAGTAAACGATGTTTACCCAGGTTCGGACCCTCCTATGCAGGTAATACCCTACGTCTTGCTTGATTTTATTAATGATATGTAGGTTACAGAGTTGATCTACCTCGAGATCGAATAGGTAAACCCTAAATGAGTTGTCCTTTGTCTACAACCTAAAACCCTCCCGCTTATATAGACGCCGAGGGTACCTAGGGCTTACACATGGTCGGTTACACGTTGAAGGGATAAACATGCCTATTCACTACTCCAAACGTGGAGGACACGCCACAATTCCCGAAGCTTCCTTCCTGGAGACAGGGCCTTCGATCGATCCAATGCTCGGCAAGCGGCACATACAGCCGGCCCATAAGAAACAGGTCGACCTCTCGAGGGCCCCTTAAACCAGGACTCCCTCAGTAGCCCGTGAACTTGCTTTCAACACCAAGGATCTTAGCTCCAGCTGCTTCGTATAACCAGAGTCTTCAGCTTGCGAGGCGAGTTCTTCCCTCCGAGTTTAGTTCGGCCTCTGATGACATGTAGTTTTTCCCGATCTGTGAATCGTCCGAACACCATGAATAGCTTAGATTCAAAGGCCAAGCATCAAGGAGCAAACAGAATTCTCTGACAACCTTTTTGACGAAAGCTCGCGGCGCACCACAACCGTTGGACCAGTTGCAAAAACTCGAACCGCGGTTCAAAGCTGTTTTCATCAGCACTATCCATCAATGCACAGATTGTGCTCCATTTCACATGGAATATGTTTAATCATGCGCGCATAACGGCACATGCATCTTGGGAAGTAGAGTGATACGCGGCACTGTAGAAGGAGGTTAACCAGCGACCAGCCCCATAAGAAGGGGGGAAAAACCAAGGCACAGCGACGCCTTCCATTCGCATCATCTGCTTTCCCAATCTCTTGAGCTTCTAGAGCCCAAATCTAGTTTTTCCACTCCTTACTCCTCTAAGCTCGACCACGGCGGGTTCTAGTTCCAACAGCAACTGGGAGGCCTCCACGGTCACCAACTAGGAATCTGTGACCTCAAGGATGTCGGCTACCTCCCCGCCAATGTCTACCACCGCGAGCCGAAGAAGGACCAGGTGATTCCTTTTCCCAAGCCGGACGAGAGGGTAGTGTTCATCCAGGGACTGAGCTTCCCGCTCCACCCCTTTGTAAGGGGGATCATGTTCTTCTATGGCCTCGACTTCCATGACCTCCCTCCAAACTCCTTCATGCACATATTGGCCTTCATCATCATCTGCGAGGCCTTCTTGCGAGTCGATCCACACTTTGGACTATGGCTCAAAATATTCAATATCAAGCCAAAGTGTGTCGCAGGCGAACACGCAGACTGTGGCGGGGCTGTCATCAGCAAACTCCCCCGCGTCGGATGTGTTGGGGAATGTAGTAATAATTCAAAAAATTCCTACGTTTCACCAAGATCAATCTAGGAGATGCTAGCAACGAGAGAGAGGGAGTGCATCTTCATACCCTTGAAGATTGCTAAGCAGAAGTGTTGCAAGGAACACGGTCGATGGAGTCGTACTCAGGGCGATTCAAATCGCGGAAGATCCGATCCAAGCGCCGAATGGATGGTGCCTCCGCATTCAACACACTTACAGCCCGTGGACGTCTCCTCCTTCTTGATCTAGAAAGGGGGAGGACAAGTTGAGGGAGAGCTTCGGCAGCACAACGGCATGGTGGCGGTGGAGCTCGAGGTTCTCCAGTAGAGATTCGCTAAGCATTACGGAGGAGGCTTAGCTGTAGGGGGAGGGCTGCGCCAGGGGGAAGGTGTGCGGCTGCCCTCCCAACTTCCCACTATTTATAGGCCAGCGGGAGGGGCCTCCCCCCTATATCCAATCTAGGGTGGGGGCGGCGGCCAAGGGGGAACTTGCCCCCAAGTTTGGTGGGGGTGCCCCCCACCCCTAGGGTTGGCTGCCCTAGGCGCTTTGGACCCTAGGAGGAGGCACACCAGCCCACTAAGGGGCTGGTTCCCACCCATCTACAGCCCATTAGGTCCTCCGGGCCAGGTGGACCCTCCCGATGTACCCCCCGGATCCCTTTCGGTGGTCCCGGTGCAATACCAATAAACCCGAAACTTTTTCGGTGACTGAAACTAGACTTCCCATATATAAATCTTCACCTCCGAACCATTCCAGAACTCCTCATGATGTTAGGGATCTCATTCGGGACTCCAAACAACATTCGCTAACCAGATACAATTCCCATTACAACTCTAGCGTCACCGAACCTTAAGTGTGTAGACCCTACGGGTTCGGGAACCATGCAGTTATGACCGAGACACCTCTCCGGCCAATAACCAATAGCGTGATCTGTATACCCATATTGGCTCCCACATGTTCCACGATGATCTCATCGGATGAACCACGATGTCGGGGATTCAATTAATCTCGTATACAATTCCCTTTGTCCATCGGTACGTTACTTGCCCGAGATTCGATTGTCGGTATCCCTATACCTTGTTCAATCTCATTACCGACAAGTCTCTTTACTCGTTCCGTAACACATGATCCTGTGACTAACTCCTTAGTCACATTGAGCTCATTATGATGATGTATTACTGAGTGGGCCCAAAGATACCTCTCCGTCACACGGAGTGACAAATCCCAGTCTTGATTCATGCCAACCCAACAGACACTTTCGGAGACACCTGTAGTGCACCTTTATAGTCACCCTGTTACGTTGTGACGTTTGATACACCCAAAGCATTTCTATAGTATCCGGGACTTGCACAATCTTATGGTCTAAGGAAATGATACTTGACATAAGAAAAGCTCTAGCAGACGAACTACACGATCTTGTGCTATGCTTAGGATTGAGTCTTGTCCATCACATCATTCTCCAAGTGATGTGATCCCGTTATCAATGACAGCCAATGTGCGTGATCACGAAACCATGACCATCTATCAATCAACGAGCTAGTCAACTAGAGGCTCACTAGGGACATGGTGTGGTCTATGTATTCACACATGCATTATGGTTTTCGGTTAATACAATTATAGCATGAATAATAGACAATTATCATGAACAAGGAAATATAATAATAACCATTTTATTATTGCCTCTAGGTCATATTTCCAACAGGATGGCCATCCGACACCTTCATCAACACCATCAAAATATGGCAGAAAGATTGGTTTTATATCACCGAGCCAAGGGAGGAAGGGCAAGCTGCTCCGGCCGAATTCGGATCCTGTCCCCTCCCACCAGATTGACTTCATGGCTCCGAAAGGGCCTCGAATGGGGGTTGGACAAGGAGGTGGACGACCTGCAGAAGTGCATCGCCTCCATGATCAGAGGTGATATTGAGCTGGCCAATGTGGTCCAAATTATGCTCCAGCGACGCATCCTCCCCTGCCAGCACTGGGACTCTCCCATGTGGGCTTATCGGCTTGACAATGAGCCTACTATTCGTTAGCTCTTCCAAACCCCTTGGGAGAAGCTGTGGAAGGTGCTATTCAAGGCGCAGGAGAACTAGCCAGCTAATTGTTTTTACAGGCTTCGTCCTCGCCGGCGGTTGTGAATGCCACCGAGCTGGACGAGCTGAATCGGAAGCTCAAAAGCTCCGAATACGAGCTTGATGCTCTGAACAAGAGATTCGACGAGGTGCAAGGTAAACCTGATTCAATATGTAGAAACTTTCATCACTGTACTGTCGATGCAGTATTCATATTTTTGATGCTTACACAGCCTTGGCGAAGGAAATTGAGAAGCTCAAGGCCAAGCAACATCATGGAAAGCAGGAGGTTGCGGTCGAGAGGGCGGCGGCCGAACAAGCGGCTACCGTGCTTTCCGCCTTAAGAGCCATCAGCGACAAGCATGAGGCTCGGGTGGAGGAAATCCAACAGGAGTTCAAGGATGCCAGCCAAAAGTGTGAGGGCCTCAAGCAGAAAGGCAAGGAGCAGACCACCGAACTATCCACCTTGAAAACCGATCTCCAAAAGGAGTGGGTGGATAGGTGGTTCTTTGAGGAGCAAGTCCACCAAGCGAAGGTTATCACGGATTGTAAGTCGTATTTATTGAAGTGTGTCTTTGGAGATAGCAAGTTCGAGTTGCTCACCCAGGTGTGGCGCTCCTCAGGTGCCTACTCCAACCTCCAGAAGAGTGCAGCGGAGGCGAATCAAGTCTATGGTTCGCAGGGAGAGGAAGATGAAGCTCGGCTGTTTTGGGCAAAAATTTGAAGCCTCCGAACGCTCTCCTCTTCTTGTCGAGTAGCTGAAGCAGCTGATGGAGCTACATCAGGTGGTGGAGCCGGACACGAAGGATCTTTGCATCCGGCTATGGCCCAACGAGTCACTGTCGGGCTGCTAGTTTGGCCTGGTGCAGAAGCTGAGCGACGCCTCGCCTTGTATCGACGCACTAAGGTGTTCCTCCTATATCGAGGGAGCTTGGATGGCCTTTGCCAAGGCCAAGGTGCACTGGCCGAGGCTTGATACGATGAAGATAGCCACCGCTCCTCTGCCTCTTGGAAAGGAGCATAGGTGCGCCAAGCTATACTTCTCCGGAGTAATGGAGGCTGCACGGGCAATAGAGGCATAGTACTCAAAATAAAACATTTATGAGTAAATGTATTGTAATATGTCCGAAGCCATTTTAATGTTTTAAGGTTATGATACATGGTTTATCATGTTTTTAATGTTTTGCATTTTCTAACTCTTGTGTGGTTGTTGAAACTGAAAATTGCGAGTCGTAGACTTCAACCCCCATGTAGATGCTACATGGGGTGTCTCTACCTATGCACTATACCCTTAGCCGAGATATCGGAACCCGAAGGCGGTGGAGTGCGGCAGACCAGGCAATCAGACCACAATGCTTTATAGCTTTCACTTATCGTAGGGGCATGAAAAGGACTGCGGGAGGCTGGTGACTAACCCCCGGTGACTTGTGATGCTCGGATGAACCGCGACTAAAGCCAATATCACATGATTTGTATGAACATCAAACCCATCGTATGACACAGAATAACCTCTGACGAGGTCTTGAGTATAATACTTAAGCTTGGATTCGCAGACCGATTCTCGCATACTATGACAGTCCATTTTCGGCTTTCTCCTCTGAGGTGTTTAACCAGGCTAGCCAGAAACACAATCGTAGAGGTTCTCCCTTTGGCCTATTAGCCGAATGAGCAAAATGTAAAGGGTCAAGCACAGGAGCCGGGCAACCCAACTATTGACCCAACACATAGTTCGGAACCAATGCATATAAAGCGAATCCCAAGACGATGAATGCATAATCAATTGTGGATAAGGCGATTTTTTTTAAACTCAAGCCCCCGGTTCATTAGCCGGTTTTGTCGTAATTGAAAGTGCGTTTATCGACTAGAAGGGGGTGAATAGTCGATTTTTACAAATTCATCACTTGAGGAATTTCAACTTTGAGGAATTTGAAATGTGATGAATAACTAACGGCGGAACAAGTACTCAAGTGCATGAGGAACATGGCAACAGCATAGTCATGATGATGAAATGAACATGCACAAATTACAGGTAGCATGATACAGGATAAGCACTGATGAACAAGGTAACTTGAAGAATTTGAGGTGAGGAAATGGTGAAAGTCTTCAGTCAAATTCTTCAAACAATAACGATCAATTTCATCAACAAGTATATGAGGAATAGAGTGGTTGAGGAAATAGAACCAGGTAGCTCGATGAAGACAATGGTTTGATGACCCAGTTCCAACTGTTGTGACAGTCGTACGTCTGGTTTGGAGCGGCCTGGTATTTAAACCAGAGGACACACAGTCCTAGGACACATAGTCCTTACCGTATTCTCCTTGAGCTAAGGTCACACAGTCCTCGCCCAACACTCGTGGTAAGTCTTCAGGGTAGACTTCCAAAACCCTCACAAACTGGCCACCCGGCGATCCACAATTTACTGTTGGATGCTCTAGACCAAGGTCACTTCGTGATCCCCAATTGACTGCAGGATGCACTAGACCATGACGCCTAACCGTCTGGAGGATGCACAGTCCTCAAAGCTAACAAGCTTCGGTTCCACACAGGAATTTCTTAAGTCATGCTCAATCACTTTGGGTTTGGTGGTTTGGTTGTGGGGTTTTCCTCACTGATGATTTTCTCTCAAAGTCCTCAAAGGATGGGTTGCTTTCAAATGACAAGTGTCAGTTCTCTCTCGGAGTAGCCAACCAACTAGTGGTTGTGGGGGTGGCTATTTATAGCCAAGGTACAACCTGACATGATAAGACATAAATGCCCCCAATGATATGACCATTATTTAGATGTTATGATTGGGGACAGCTGGCGCTAAGCACAGCAACGGTCAAAATTTTGAACTATGAAAGTCCTCACATATATCATGTTCCTCGCTTGTAGGCAATTCGCACTGGCGAAATCCTAACTCCTCAGTCGGATCAATTTCATCAGAGACCAGAAGAACATCGTCCCTATCACTGAAGAACTTGACTGAAGTGCAAGAGATTTCCAAAGGCTTCACTCGAAGGATTGGATAGGTTGAGGATTTCGAGTTGAGCATCAGTTGGAAATTTTCCTTAGTATTACCCCGGCCCCCTTTAACAGTACGATGTTTACTATGACTCAAAGAAAGGAAATGAAACTAAAAAAACAAAAGTTTTCACGCTTCATAGTCTTCATTCATATCTTCAAGGTCACACCATCTTCTTCATTTTCAAAGTATTCAGGGAATACCAAAGTCTTCAGCAAAGGCTTCACCAAAGTCTTCAGTTGAAGACATACATTTTTAAGGGTCAGCAATCTTCGAATATATCAAACTCCTCATCGACTTATAGAGCCTGTGTGCACTCACAAACACATTAGTTCCTTAACCTATAAGTCTTCAATACACCAAAATCACTAAGGAGCACTAGATGCACAAACAGTAATGTACCGAACAGTTTCGCAAGAAGTGGGAGAAAATAGAATATGTGCCAATAAAGGAGAATGAGACAACCATGTATAATGATTTTATATTTTCTCAACTACTCTTAGTGCTCTAATTCCCGAAGCAACTATTTATAGGTATTTGCAGTTTCGTCAATGTCCTCAGCTTCATCCATCTCACGCGATGAAGAATATGAACATGTGACCATCAGAGGAACTTGAACTTTCTTGAATTTCTTCTGTGGTTGACGAGCCGACTCAAGATTTTCCTCAAGTTCCAGCTCCTTCAGTTCTTCAAGAGTCTTGAGGTGAGATAGAATGGCCCAGGTGTGGTTGAGGATTTCATGCACATAGTAGTGATTTTTCTTCACCGAGTTTTGCGTCGCAGTCATGTTCTGAACAATGGAAGGCAACTGATGCATCACCCACTTGTGATTGTGATCGACCTTCTGATGAAGACTTATGAGAAGTTCACGATGAGTCATCACACGAGGGGTAGACTCTTGAGGTTTTTGCGCTGAGGCCTTTGCTTTTGAGTCCTGAGTTGTAGTGTCATCATTGGTGCAGAAGGATGCAGCTTTGCAAAACTAACCATACAAAGGATGAGTGCCTTCAGCAATGACAGCCTTGCCTTTTCCTTCAACTGAGGCAATTGTGCTCTTGAGGACTTCAATCGGGGGCAAGAAGCCAAAATGATTTTGAAAGTCCACCTTGAAGGGAACTGAAGACTTTGATCTGATGAACTTCATGGTCCAAGGTGCATAAGGCTTCAGTTCAAATGGGACTAGAGCAGAATTCGCCAATGTCCTCATCAAGAAATCATGGAAGTTGGTGGGAATCCCATGAATGATGTTGAACAGCATATTCTTCATGACTCCCTCCACTTCCTCTTCTTCAGAGTTGTGGCCCTTCTGAGGACATAGAGTATTGGTGAGAATGCGGTAGACCGTCCTGGGCACATAGAGCAAATCGTTCACAAGGAAGGTTGTCCGTTGAGGCTTTCCAGGAGCCAAAGGATTCATCAGCACTTGCATCAGTTGATTTGGAATAGCAAGTTCATCAAACAAACAGCAAGCTTCTTCTGAAGGAATTGGCACTAGGACAGACCAAAGTAATTCAGATGCTTGAGCAGTGAGATGAGTTGAGCCGGTCATCCAGTCCAAGAACTAGGAGTTGATATCAGAAGCTTCGCCTCTGATGTGTAGAGTGGCATAGAATTGAAGAATGAGTTCTTCATTCCAATCGCAGATGTCCATGCGGAAGGGAAGAATTCCTGCATCGTGAAGAACTTGGAGCACCGGTGTGAATGATGGAATTGTTTCCATATGAGCATGAGGAATTTGATAGTGCTCGATGACTTTCTTCTTGTCGAACAGAACAGATGCATAGTAATTCATCTGAGTGGCAGTCCCAAATCTACTTCGGCCGGCCCTTGCTGAGTCATATGGATTAGGAGCAGTGAAGAAAATGTGCTCATTGAAGAA
The DNA here is from genome assembly GCA_022496015.1 of Hordeum marinum. Classification (NCBI taxonomy): domain Eukaryota; kingdom Viridiplantae; phylum Streptophyta; class Magnoliopsida; order Poales; family Poaceae; genus Hordeum; species Hordeum marinum. The sequence continues at coordinate 449,897,721 of CM039672.1, read as the reverse complement.
ATTGCTTTTGAGGAATTTGGGACGCGTTGAGACTTTGAATGGCATCCTGGGCTTCGGCTGAAGATTTGGCTTGAAGCGGCCCTTGATCTCCTTCGGCATGGGAGGAATTTCTTCAGACTGAGTAATTTGTGGAGTTGTTTCCTCAGTGGCAGGTGGAGTAGCAAAGTCATCAGCTGATGCAGCTAGAATTACTTCAGTGGCTTTGGCGGTCAAGTCATCAGATCCTTCATGAATTTCTTCAGTATGGGCTAGGGACTGGGGAATCTGTGATAGAGGAGTAGTCATTGGTGAATTTGGGTGAGCTGTTTCCCAATATTCATCGTTGATGACAGGACTTGTATTGCCAATATCTATATCCTCATCAATTTCTTCAACAACGACCTGTTCAGCAGTGAACTGAGGCTGGGGCGATGATACCTATGGATTTGAAGAATTTTCTTCAACTTCAATGTCTTCATCAATCTGCTCTGTCGAAGCAGCAGAATGATCTTCTTCATCTTCTTCATCTGGGATGACATAGTGAACACCAAATGAAATGATCTCATAGGCTGGTGCTGAGGAGAGTGGAGTGGCATCTAATGGTTCAGTTGAGGACTTTGGCAGAGTCTTCAACTTCTTCACAGCTGAGGAATCTGAAGTTGAAGCTTTTCCCTTTAGTGCCTTCTTCTCAGCAGCCTTAGTTTTCTTCACTTCTGATGTAGAAGGAAGGTTAATTGTTTTCACCTTTGATGATTTGGCTGATTCAGCTAAAGGTGGGGGTGGTACATTTTCTTCGGGCACGACTGATGCAGTCATCCTTGTGGGTTGAGATTCATCAGGCGCACCATTGGAGGGTGCCTTGGCAGGTTCTTCAGCGGTCTGACTTTCTTCAGTAGCGCTGGCAATTTCCTTAGTAGGCTGAGCATTTTCCTCAGCATGTGGAATTTGTTGCTGGGAGCGAGATGCAACCCATGAGTTATGATCAGTGATGACTTTGTCAGCAATGTTGACGAAGCGAACCTTGGCGCCTTGCCAATCAGCATAGTATGAACTGAATTCCTCATTGAGGCTTTGGATCTCAGACCACACCTTCACAAGTTCCTCGGGAGACAGATTCAGAACATTCTTCTTCAAGTAATGTTCTTTCTTTTGCTAAGCCTTCTTGGTTTGTCTGTCCTTCTCATACTTCCATTTTTCTTCAGCTATGAAAATTGTGAGGACATGATCGGGACCAGGAGGCAGTTTCAAGTCATCAATAAGCGTTTTGGGATCCTTGTGCAATATATCAATGAACTTAAGCACTTGTTTTGGATCAATAAAAAGAGGAATTTGTGATCCCTTTGCTTCAGCCACTCGTTGTTGCTTGTTTCTGATGATAGCTTCCAATTCCTCATCATCAACTTCATTTGAGGATTCTGATGGTATTGTGAACGCCACCTTCTTGGGTAGAGGACTTGGTCGAATTCCTCGTCCAGCAGTTGCTTTCATTTTCCTCAAAGAAGGACCACTTGAGGAATGTGCTTGGGCTGAAGAACTTGCTGATGCCTCTGAAGCAATTGAGAATCCTTCGGTCCTTTATCATGAGGCAAGATGCACAGGCATTGAGGACTTAGCACCAGCTGCCGAGGACTGAGCAGCAACCGTACCAGCAGTTGAGGCCTTTGAGAGCTGAGGACTTTGAGCTTGAGGAATCTGCTGTGATGATTTTGAAGATGAAGAATTTGGGTTCACAGCAGATTTCTTCATCACTGATTTCTTCGGAGCACTTGTAGAGGCTCCGGCAGTGGCAGCAGCAGCAGAGTCTTCATTGAATTTGTTCACTGCAGCTTCGGTAGTTCTTTGAAGTTTGAGTTGACGCTTTGCCCACTCTGTGGGAAAGTCTTCACTGTGAGCAACACTGGTGGGATCAACCTCTTGATCATCAGCATGAGGAGCCCTATTGCAAGGGGGGTTGAGTGCAAACTTCTTCATATATTTGGGAGTAACATAGCAATACTCCTTCCATTCCCTCACCCACCTCTGTTCAATCCTCTGAATTCTGATCTTTCTCTATTCTTTTGTCTCTTTACCATGTATGGATTCCTCGGGTGTACAGTAACCAACATACAGATGTTCAGGAATCTCAAAGGCAATATTTTGTTCAGCTTTCTTCCCACCTTTCTGTGGCTTCTTCCCATCAGCCATTTTCTTCAGCTGAGGATTTTGAACTCTTGAGGACTTTGAAGAAGTGCACAGTTTTTCCTCAAGAAATGCTGCAAATGAGTTAAGTTGATAAGAACCTAGTGATTCATCAGCGGACATTTTGTACCTATGAACAGAGTATAGGTGCGAGGAATATGAAGAGGTCATATGCGTTCTTAGAATTTTTTTCAATAAAATCAGGTGTGAGGAATTTGACCATGGGTGTCTTGAGGAATTTCACTAAAAGTTCTTTCTCATAGCTTCCAGAGTTGTGCAAATTTTGAGGATTCACACAATTGACGAATCTTGAAGAAAATCATAACTTAGGGAAAATCATCAAGTGTATGAACATGTAAGGTGCTTTAGAATGATATTCTTGAAGAATAAACACCTTTGTGAAGATTTAGGAGAACTTGAAGATCAAACAAGGGTAGTAAAAATAACTTTTATTTACCCTGGTGAAAAACACGACGAACTGAGAGATGAGATTGAGGAAGTTCGTCAGTCTAGATCTCCCATGCCCTAGCTTGGCAGAGGGAGACAGCTACAGCGGCGGCGGGGTGAAGACTTCCGCGGCCAATGCGAGTATGGCGATAGCAAGGTCGAGGCAGTGAAGCTCTTCCACACCGGCGGCGATGATTTTAGCAGCGGCGCTAGGTCGAAGCTCGGGAGAGAGTAGGAGTGAGGAGTAACCGAGCATAGTGAAAGGGAAGGGGTATTTATAGTGGAGGTGAAAACCAATCTGTCCGAAGATTTTGGATCAGATTGCCCCTAACCCTTGCTCTCCTCGCGACATGTGCCAGCCACGTTCTGAGTACTGGCGATAGTGGGGGATCGTGGGTAATCCAGTCGTGGGAATCGGAACCGATTGAGCTGGAAACGCCGAAAATTTTGATAGTGAAAATTTTAAAGTTTCCGTTCACGAATTCTTCAGCTGTCAAGGACACAGTGAAAACTTTGAACGAGTTTCAAAGTAGAACGCCTATGAAGAATTTGTGAACAGACTGGGTTGAGTTTAGCATAGAGGGGGAAAGGGTCCGATCACATTCAATTAGATGAAAATCAACATGAAGAATTAGCAATAAGTGAATGTTGTTGAGGACATTGAAAACTCAAATAAATAAGTATATATTCAATGAAGAACATGAGTTTCATAGTTTGAAGAATTTGAAAAATTGATGAATTTGAAAAGTTAAGGAATTTGCAAACTTGAGGAATTTGAAAATTTGAAGAATTTGAACTATGGTTGGTGGCGTGACTCACCGTATAAGAACGTTGACTTCAGACACCGCATACAATTGTCGTAGGGTTCTAAGAATCAAATTCTTCATTAATTTCTTCACACATAGAGGGTTATTCTTCATTGACTGAAGAAAAACGTTACTTTGTGTGTTGCACATCTAGGTCATCAATTTTGCATAAGTGTTAGGATGTGTGTCCTTTTTCAAATAACATTCGAAGATTCTAAGAGATTTAGCTCGCACCGCAACTTGCAAAATCTCTTTTCATCCAAGGGCTTTGCGAAGATGTCAGCCAGTTGTTCTTCAGTGGGGATGTGGTCGATGGCGATGTCGCCCTTGAGTACATGATCTCGAAGAAAATGATGATGAATCTGGATGTGCTTGGTCTTGGAATGCAGAACTGGGTTGTAAGCAATCTTGATGGCACTCTCATTGTCGCAGTAGAGAGGCACATTCTTCAACTTGATGTCATAGTCCTTGAAGGTTTGCTTCATCCACAGTAACTGAGCGCAACATGAACCAGCACCAATGTACCCAGCTTCAGCAGTAGATAGTGACACACAGTTCTGTTTCTTCGAGGACCAATAGACTAAGGATCGTCTGAGGAAATGACATGTGCCTGAGGTTGACTTGTGATCCACACGATCTCTAGCAGAGTCAACATCAGAGTATCCGACGAGGTGAAGATTTGAGCCCTTGGGATACCATAATCCAAGCATTGGTGTGTGAGCTAAGTATTGAAGAATATGTTTCACAGCCTTATGGTGTGATTCCTTCAATGTTGCTTGGAATCGGGAACACATGCAAACACTTAGCATAATATTAAGCCTAGATGCACACAGATACAATAATGAGCCAATCAGGGAGCGATATACCATCTGATCGAAATCTTTACCATTTTCGTCAGTGCAGAGGTGACCTTTTGAAGGCATTGGAGTTTTGACGCCTTTGCAATCTTGCATGCCCAATTTCCTCAGAACATCCTTGAGGTATTTCTGTTGTGAGATGAAGATGTCGTTCTCTTGCTGATGAATTTGAAGACCTAAGAAGAATTTCAACTCTCCCATCATAGACATTTGATATTCTTCACTCATCATATAGGCAAATTCATCACTGTAATGTTTGTCAGTACAGCCAAAGATAATATGGTCTACATAAATTTGGCACATGTACAGTTCATTGTCATAGGATTTTGTGAAAAGAGTTGGGTCGAGTGAACCGGGTTTGAAGCCTTTCTTCATGAGGAAATCCTTCAGAGTGTTGTACCACGCCCGAGGGGCCTGCTTGAGGCCATAGAGGGCCTTGTTGAGTCTGAAGACTTTGTCAGGATGCTTAGGGTATTCAAAACCTAGTGGTTGAGCAACATATACTTCTTCGTCAAGCTTACCATTGAGGAATGCACTTTTCACATCCATTTGATATAAGATGATATCATGATGGTTAGCATAAGCAAGCAATATGCGAATAGCTTCAAGTCTAGCAACAGGTGCAAAAGTTTCATCAAAGTCAATTCCCTCAACCTGTGTGTAGCCTTGAGCTATAAGATGATCCTTATTCCTTACCACAAGGCCATTTTCATCTTGCTTGTTGCGGAAGATCCACTTGGTACCTATGATGTTATGCTTGCGAGGATCTAGCCGCTCGACAAGTTCCCACACATTGTTGAACTTGAATTGATGCAATTCCTCTTGCATAACTTGAATCCACTCAGGCTCCATGAATGCTTCATCAACTTTGGTGGGCTCTATGATAGAGACAAAGGCAAAGTGCCCACAAAAGTTAGTCAAATGTGAAGCTTTTGAGCGAGTGAGAGGACCTGGTGCATTTGATGTCATCGATGATTTTGTCAATCTGCACTTCATTTGCAACTCTTGGATGAGCAGGTTGACGTGGCTGAGGATTTTCTTCATCACCATTATCTTCAGGTGTATCAACATGAATGTATTCATTCGTTGGAATGACTTCCTCAGTGGGTATGATGTCTTCAGTAGCCTTTGGCTTAATGGATTCCTCAAGAGACTGTTCATCTAACACAGAAGGCAGGTGCTATTTTTCGAGCCATTAGTTTCATCAAACCACACATCTACAGTTTCAACAACCTTGTGGTGGTAGGTGTTGAAGACTTTGTAGGTGTGCGAGTCCTTTCCATAACCAAGCATAAAATCTTCATGTGCTTTCGGTGCAAATTTAGAACTACGGTGAGGATCTCTAATCCAGCATTTTGCACCGAAGACTTTGAGATAACTTACATTGGGTTTCTTGCCAGTCATAAGTTCATATGAAGTCTTCTTGAAGAATTTGTGAAGATATACCCTGTTGATGATGTGGCATGAAGTATCAATTGCTTCAGGCTAGAAACAATGAGGAGTCTTGTATTCACCAACCATGGTGCGCGCCATCTCAACAAGAGTCTTGTTCTTGCGCTCCACGACGCCATTCTGCTGAGGAGTATAAGGGGCAGATAACTCATGAGTAATACCAAGTTCATCAAAATATTCATCAAGATTGGTATTCTGAACTCAGTCCCATTATCACTCGCGATATGCTTGATCTTGACACCGAAGTTGGTGGAGGCCCTTGAAGCAAATCGTCTGAAGACATCCTGCACTTCAGACTTGTACAGAATAATATGCACCCAAGTGTAACGAGCGTAATCATCAACAATGACAAAGCCATACAAACTTGAAGAATTTGTTATTGTGGATTAATGGGTGGGGCCAAAGATATCCAGGTGACGCAATTCAAAGGGTCGAGTCATGGTCATGATTGTCTTTGAGGGATGCTTGGATCTGGTCATCTTCCCAGACTCACATGCACCACAGAGGTGGTCCTTGAGGAATTTGACACCTTCAATGCCAATGATGTGCTTTTCTTCACGAGCGTGTGCAAGTTCCTCATACCAGGATGTCCAAGTCGTCGATGCCACAACCAGCCTTCTGAGGACTTTGCAAGTAGGCATGTGGCAGGCTGAGGACCTGTAGAGAAATCAACAATATACAAGTCTCCTCTCCTAAACCCTTCGAAGACTTTACAATTGTCAGATTCCATGATTACAACACAACGATATTTTCCAAATACGACAACCATGTCAAGATCACAAAGCATTGAGACACACATAAGGTTGAACCCCAGGGATTCGACAAGCATCACCTTATCCATGGTTCGGTCCTTTGAGATTGCAACCTTACCTAGACCCAATACCTTGCTTTTTTTCCTTTATCTGCATAGGTGATATGCTTCAGATGAGATGGAGTAAGTGGCAAATTCGTCATAAGACTCTTGTCACCAGTCATGTGGTTTGTGCATCCACTGTCGAGGACCCACTCAGTAGCTTTTGGAGTATCATCCTTTGAGCCTTTTGCCATGAAGCAATAGGTGGGAGCATAATCATCATTGCTGACGTCAGACCCGTTGGAGTAGTCATTTTCTTCATCGTTGAAGATGGACTTGCTCACGAAAGAGAGCAAGGCTAACAACACCAGATTCTGATTCCACCTCAGATTCTTCCTCTGCTTCATATTCTTCAGATTCTTCTTCAAAATCCATTTCCTTGCCGATGAACGCTCGAGCCTTTCTGGAACCATTATTCTTGTGCTTTGAGGACTTTGCAGATGAGGACTTTGAAGATTTCTTTTTTTTCTTTGAGTCATCAGAACTATCATCCTTGTATTTCTTCTTCTTCTTTGATTCTTTTTCCTAGAGAGCACAGTCAGAGATGAAGTGACCAGGTTTCTTGCAACGGTGACAGGTTATTTTCTTGTAGTCATCTGAGGAATCTGATTTCCTCAAACCACTCTTCGATGACTTTCCAAATCCACCTCTCCTTGAGAACTTCTATAATCTCCTTACGAGCATTGCTAGCTCCTGACTTAGTTCTTCAGGATCACCAAGGCTACTGTCAGAATCTTCATCTTCGGATGAGGAAATTGCTTTTGCCTTCAGAGCACGAGATGTTCCATAGCTTGGACCGTAGAGGTCTCTTTTCTCAGCTTGTTGGAATTCATGAGTATTGAGTCTCTCAAGAATATTAGTAGGATCAAGTGACTTGTAGTCTCCACGTTCTTGAATCATCAAAGCCAGAGTATTGAATGAGGAGTCAAGAGATCTTAGCAGTTTCTTCATCATTTCATGGTCAGTGATATCGGTGGCACCCAGTGCTTGAAGCTCATTGGAGATATCAGTGAGATGATCAAAAGTTTGCTGAACATTTTCATTGTCGAGTGTCTTGAGCGGTCGAAGAGATTGCGAATAACATCAACACGAGAGTCTTGTTGAGTGGAAACACCTTCGTTGACTTTGGACAGCCGATCCTAGATAAACTTAGCAGACTCCAAATCACTCACTCTGCCATACTGACCTTTGCTCAGATGGCCATAGATGATATTATTTGCTTGAGAATCGAGTTGCTTGAATCTCTTCACACCAGCAGCGTTGACCGTGGGGGTAACAGAGGGAATACCATTTTCCACAACATACTAGAGATCGTTATCAAAAGCTTCAAGATGCATGTGCATCTTGTTCTTCCAGAAGGGGTAGTCCGTCCCATCGAAGGTAGGACATCTCGCGGAAACCTTGATCATACCTGTAGTCGACATAACTAGAACTCCAAGTGGTTAAACCAAAATCACACAGAATAAGGGAGTACCTTGCTCTGATACCAATTGAAAGTGCGTTACATCAACTAGAGGGGGGGTGAATAGGCTATTTTTACAAATTCATCACTTGAGGAATTTCAACTATGAGGAATTTGAAATGTGATGAATAACTAGCAGCGGAACAAGTACTCAAGTGCATGAGGAAGATGGCAACAGCATAGTCATGATGATGAAGTGAACATGCACAAATTACAGGTAGTGTGATACGGGATAAGCAGTGATGAACAAGGTAACTTGAAGAATTTGATGTGAGGAAATTGTGGAAGTCTTCAGTCAAATTCTTCAAACGATAACGATCAATTTCATCAAGTATATGAGGAATAGATGGGTTGAGGAAATAGAACCAGGTAGCTCGATGAAGATAATGGTTTGATAACCTAGTTCCAACTGTTGTGACAGTTGTACGTCTGGTTTGGAGCAGCCTGGTATTTAAACCAGAGGACACACAGTCCTTACAGTATTCTCCTTGCGCTAAGGTCATAGAGTCCTTGCCCAACACTCATGATAAGTATTCAGGGTAGACTTCCAAAATCCTCACAAACTGGTCACCCGACGATCCACAATTTACTACTGGATGCTCTTGACCAAGGTCACTTCATGATCCCAAATAAACTGCAGGATGCACTAGACCATGACGCCTAACCGTCTGGAGGATGCACAGTGCTCAAAGGTAACAAGCGTCGGTTCCACATAGGAATTTCTTCAGTGATGCTCAATCACTTTGGGTTTGGTGGTTAGGTTGTGGCTTTTTCCTCACTGATGATTTTCTCTCAAAGTCCTCGGAGGATGGGTTGCTCTCAAATGACAAGTGTCAGTTCTCTCTCGTAGCAGCCAACCAACTAGTGGTTGTGGGGGTGGCTATATATAGCCAGGGTGCAACCTAACATGATAAGACATAAATGCCCCAATGATATGACCATTATGTGTATGTTATGATTGTGGACAGCTAGCGCCTAACCACAACAACGGTCGGAATTTCGAACTATGAAAGTCCTCAGACATATCATGTTCCTCACTTGTAGGCAATTCGCACTGGCGAAATCCTAACTCCTCAGTCAGATAAATTTCATCAGAGACCAGAAGAATATCATCTCTGTCACTGAAGAACTTGACTAAACTGCAAGAGATTTCCAAAGTCTTCACTCGAAGGTTTGGATATGTTGAGGATTTGAGTTGAGCATCAGTTCGAAATTTTCCTTAGTATTACCTAGGCCCCTTTTAATAGTACAGTGTTTCCTATGACTCAAAGAAAGGAAATGAAACTACAAAAAAAAATTCTTCACGCTTCATAGTCCTCATTCACATCTTCAAGGTCACACCAACTTCTTCATTTTCAAAGTCTTCAGCAAAGGCTTCACCAAAGTCTTCAGTTGAAGACATACATTTTTAGGGGCCGGTAATCTCCGAATATATCAAACTCCTCATCGACTTATAGAGCCTGTGTACACTCACAAACATATCATTTCCTTGACCTATAAGTCTTCAATACACCAAAATCACTAATGGGTACTAGATGCACTAATAGTAATGTACCGAACAGTTTTGCAAGAAGTGGGAGAAAATAGAATATGTGCCAAAAAAGGACAACGAGACAACCATGTATAATGATTTTATATTTTTCTCAACTACTCTTAGTGCTCTAATTTCCAAAGCAATTGTTTACAGGTATTTGAAAAAAGAAATTTCACAGGAGTGGTTGTACTAGGGGTCTTCGATTGGTGACCTGTTGCTTGTCTACTCCTATGCCTCCTAGAGAGTGGTGCACCTCAACGGGTGTTACTATTCGGCGAACGGATCTTGCAAACAAGTTCTTGAGAAGTCGCCGAAGTGTGGATGAGCTTTACACCTTTAGCAGGCCCTTAATGGTACCTATAGTTTGTCTGGAGACAATTGATGGTAGTAGTTCGGTCCAGCCGAACACTTACCCTTTTTCCCAACCACTGCCCATGGAATTTTGAGCACGAAGTTGTGCCTCCATTGCACGTACTTCGCTAGTCCTAGGGTTGTGTGATGGGGGGCGAGTCCCTATTTATGGGGAGAAGAAGGTTCTGAGAGTTTGGGCTGAAACCGAGCTCGCTTCCCAACCTTACGTGCCTTCACGATAGGTGTCGGCATTTGACGATCATCATTGTAGTGGAATTCGGCCGCCAGGGCCAACGCATGTTCCTCAGTTCGGAGGGAATGCTCTGTGTTGCCATTGACAGTAATGACCCCCTTGGGACCGGGCATCTTGAGCTTGAGGTATACGTAGTGTGGGACGACGTTAAAGCGAGCGAACACTGTACGACTGAGCAGGGCGTGATAGCCGCTACTGAAAGGTACAATGTCGAAGATCAAGTCTTCGCTTCGAAAGTTATCGGGCGAGCCGAACACTATTTTCAGGCTTACAGAGCCTGTGCACTAGGCTTGGACACCTGGAATCACTCCTTTGAAGGTAGTGTTGTTGGGTTTGATCCTTGATGGATCTATACCCATCTTTTTCACCATATCTGAGTAAATCAGATTTAGGCTACTTCCTCCGTCCATGAGGACCTTGGTGAGGTGATACCCGTCTATGATGGGGTCTAGGACGAGTGTGTCCATTGAAGGTTATCTGGTACACCGACCATGACGGATACTGGTCGGGTGTTCGCGTCCATTGAAGGTTATCTGGTACACCGACCATGGGTTATACTTCGGGGGTAAAGGCTCTACGGAGTAGAACTCTTGGAGTACACATTTCCTCTCCTTTTTGGGTATATGAGTGGTGTATATCATGTTTACAGTTTTCACCTCTGGAGGGAACTTCTTTTGTCCACTACCGATCGGACCGTGAGGTTCATCCTCGTCCTCACTGTGTGGGCTCTTGCCCTGATCCTCGAATGTGAGTTTGCCGGACTGTTTGAATACCCAACAGTTATGGTTGCTGTGGTTGGCGGGATTCTCTTGAGTGCCATGAATTTGGCAAGACCTTTCCATGATCTTCAGTCCATCTCAGTTGCCTTTAGGAGGCTTCTTCCGCTGCCCGGGTCGGGAATTGCGAAAGCCGACGTTAACGGCCATGTCATCGGCATCACTGTTGTTGTGCCGGCGCTTATTCTTGTTGCGCTTTGTTTCCCGTTACCGTCCCGACCTTCGGAGGTTACGGGGTCTTCGGGGTTGTGGGTCCTCCATTGAGCCAATTATCCTCACCCACGCAAAAGTGGGTCATGAGGGATGTAAGGGCGGACATTGTCAGAGGTTTATCCTGGCCGAGCTGGCGGGCCAACCATTAATCCCAAATATTGTGCTATTGCATCAGCGTCCGGGCAGTCAACAATCTGGTTTTCTTGGTCAAGAACCGATTCAAGAATTGTTGCGTGGACTCTCCTGGCTTCTGGACGATGTTGCTCAAATTCGAGGAGTCCGGCAGCCAAACATAGGTGTCCTGGAAGTTAGATCGAAATGCATCCTCTAGATCTTCCCACCATCCTATGGAGGTTTTGGGGATGCTGTTCAAACGGTGCCGAGCTGGCCCCTTAAGTTTTAGGGGTATATATTTGATGGCGTGGAGATAATCTCCTCGCGCCATGTGGATGTGCAGGAGGAATTCCTCAATCCATACGGTTGGGTCAGTTGTCCCATCGCATTGCTCTTTGTTTACGGGTTTAAACCCCTCCGGGAACTGATGCTACATCACCTCATCCGTGAAGCACAGTAGGTGAGCAGCGCCTCTGACCCGAGCTATGTCGCGCCGGTAATCGGCGTCTGTTCTAGTCCAGTTACTTTCCCGGCCTCTATTGTTGCGGTGGAGCGAGGGCCGGTACCCGTCCCGTTGATCGGGTGAGTACCCTCTCGATCTATAGATGGATCTTGTGTGACCTGCCCTATGGTCCAGGTCGTGCTGTAGGTCGAACCTATCATTGGGCTCTATTGGCTCTTTTCCCCGTCTTCAGGGTATCGACGGCCTATAACCGGTGTAGTCAGCCATCCTGACGCGCCCTTGAGGGGGGCGGCCTAGCTTATCGTATGAGGTATGTTTGAGAGATGGCGTATCAGTGAACTTGTTGTCGAATTGCGGCAGGACCCTTCTGCATGGATAGGTCTTAGGTTGGTCCTACAAACCGGTATTGTATCATTCCTCAGCTGCAAGGACTCTCATCCATCGATCATTGACGTTGCCTTGTTCGGCTTTAAGCTGCCGTTCTTTTGCATTCAGGTTGCGGGCAATGGCTATAACTTGTTGCCTGAACAGTTCCTGGTCTTCAGGATTATCGGGGATGTCAAAGTATCAGCTTCCGGGATGTCCTCCTGCTCGACAGGGGGGAGGTAATTTTCATCCTCGGAATCGTTTAGGTCATCGGGGCTGTGCTAGTTTTTAGGCCTCTCCTGACCCTCTAGCGGGTGTTCGGGGATACCGGGATCGTCGAGGTCTTCTCCATCCCCGGTGCCGATGATAGCTTTCCTTCCCTTTTTGCCTTTTGACCGTTTATGTGGCTCGGTGCCTTGACGGCGATTCGCCCGACTTGTCGCCATTGTTTTGGGCGTTTTCTTGCCATTAGCGGCAGGAGTGTCCACCATGTAGATGTCGTACGTGGAGGTGGCGGCCCATCGCCGGATGTTAACATGGGTGGGGGCGCAATCTTCATCATCCATGTATTCTGCCTCCTCGGAAGCATAGTCGAACATGTTGGTTAAATCTTCGACTATGGCTATCAAGTGGGTGGTGGATGGGATGAAAAATTCATCCTGACCCATCGTGATACCGATCTTAGCATGGATCGGGGTTGGGTCCTCGTTAATCTCCATCGACGAGATCTGATCTAGGGCCTCGTTGAGTATCGAGAGCTCGATCGGGTCAACCTGCTCGGAGCTTTCGGAGGTGACCTCCGTTGTGACTGTGCTAGGGGAGTATTCGGAAGGAATAGGTATCCGGTCATATGGCACTATCGCCGGATCCGGACATAGAGTGAGGTCATTACCGGGGTAGATCCCATGGGTGTGACCAAAAGGAGGATTCGAGATTAAAGCCTCGAAGTTTTTGGGTGTGGCAGGCGAGACTGCGGGCCCGGTTAGAGAGAGATCGCCCTGAGAGTCTATGGAGAACTCTAGGTTCCTGAATCTGACCTCTTGATTAGAGGCGAAGCTCCCGACCCGGCCTAGATGGCCGGTCGGGTCAGCGTGTAGCACAATGGTGCCGAAAGCGAAGATCTGTCCGGGGCCAAAAGTGTCCGTGTTATGGACCTCTTCATTGATGACGATGCAAGCCATCGATTCCTTTGGTTATACAATAGAGCTCTCAATGAAATCACCAATGTTGTTGTCAAAACCGGTGGATCTCGGGTAGGGGGTCTCGAGCTGTGAGACTAGAGTCGATGGTAACAGGAGATGGAGGAGACGATGTTTACCCAGGTTCGGGCTCTCCTATGGAGGTAATACCCTTGGTCTTGCTTGATTGTATTGATGATATGTAGATTACAGAGTTGATCTACCTCGAGATTTAATAGCTAAACCCTAAATGAGTTGTCCTCTGTCTACAACCTAAAACCCTCCGGCTTATATAGACGCGAGGGTACCTAGGGTTTACACATGGTCGGTTACACATCGAAGGGATAAACATGCCTATTCACTACTCCAAACGTGGAGGACACACCACGATTCCCGAAGCTTCCTTCCTGGAGAGAGGGCCTTCGGCCATTCCAATGCTCAGCAAGCGGCCCATACAGTCCGGCCCATAAGAAACAGGTCGGCCTCTCGAGGAACCCTTAAACCAGGACTCCCTCAATCATGTCAGTTTATTGCTATAGTTTTCTGCATATCAAGTATATGTTCCTTTGACCATGAGATCATGCAACTCATTGACACCAGGAGAATACCTTGTGTGTATCAAACATCGCAACATAATTGGATGACTATAAAGATGCTCTACAGGTATCTCCGAGGGTGTCTATTGAGTGGTCATGGATCAAGACTGGGATTTGTTACTCCATGTGATGGAGAGGTATCTTAGGGCCCACTCCGTAATCATCACAACAAGCCTTGCAAGCAATGTGACTAAAGTATTAGGCACGGGATCTTGTATTACAGAATGAGTAAAGAGACTTTCCGGTAACGAGATTGAACTAGGTATAGACATACCGATGATCGAATCTCGGGCAAGTAACATACTGAAGAACAAAGGGAACAACATGCGGGATTAACTGAATCCTTCACATAAAGGTTCAACAGATAAAGATCTTCATAGAATTTGTAGGAACCAATATGGGCATCCAGGTCCCGCTATTGGTTACTGACCGTAGAGTTGTCTCGGTCATGTCTACATAGTTCTCAAACCCACAGGGTGTGCACACTTAACGTTCGGTGACGTTTCGGTAGTATAAAGTTATGTATGGTGGTGACCGAAGGTTGTTCGGAATCCTGAATAAGGTCCCGAACGTCACGAGGAGCTCCGGAGGTAAGGATTGTTATATAGGAAGTCCCGTTTTGGTCACCGGAAAAGTTTTGGGGACTTCAATAGTGTACCGAGAGTGCCGATAGGGTACCGGGGGACCATCAGGAGGGGCCAATCGCCCCAAAGGGTCTCATGGACTGTAGGAGGAGGCAAACCAGCTCCTGGTGGTCTGGCCGACCCCCCTACTAAGGCCCATGCGGCTAGGGGTGGGAAAACACAAGTGGAGGAAAGAGTTTCCAAGTGGGAGAGGAATCCTACTCCAAGTAGGATTGGAGTTGGACTCCTCCACCTCCCCACTTCGGCAGACTCCTAGGGGGGAACCCTAGGGGAACCGGCCTCCCTCCCCTTCCTCCTATATATACTAGAGGAGAGAAAGGGAAGCCGCACTAGAAACCCTAGCCATAGTGCAACCCTCTCTCCCCGATCGATCAAATCCTCTAGTTTTGGCGGTGCTTAGGCGAAGCCCTGTCGGAATAGTTCCACCGCCGCTGCCGCCACGCCGTTGAACTGCCAGAGAACTCATCTACCTCTCCACTCCCTCTTGCTGGATCAAGAAGGCGGAGATCGTCATCGATCTGTACGTGTGCTGAATGCGGAGGTGCCGTCCGTTCAGCGCTAGATCGTGATTGGATCGCGGGACGGCTAGCGACTTGGATCGCGAAGCCATTCAAGTATATCAACCGCGTTTCTTTACGCTTCCCGCTTAGTGATCTACAAGGGTATGTAGATCCACTCTCCCTCTCGTAGATGCTCATCACCATGGATAGATCTTGAGTGTGCGTAGGAAATCTTTTGTTTCCCATGCAACGTTTCCCAACAGTGGCATCATGAGCTAGGTCTATGTGTAGATGAGATCACGAGTATAACACAAAGGAGTTTGTGGGCGTTCATGCTCAGACTGCTTCCTCCCTTGGTCGTTTTTTTGATTTGGCGGTATTGTGGGATGAAGCAGCCGGACCAACCTTACTCGTATGCTTACGAGAGACGAGTTCGATCGACTGACATGTCACTTTGTTGCATAAAGATGGCCGACGAGTGTCTGTGTCACCTACTCTAGTTGGATCGAATTCGACAAAGGCGGTCCTTGAGAAGGTTGAATAGCAATTTGTGTATCACCGTTGTGGTTTTTGCGTAGGTGAGAATGTTCTTGCTAGATACCGTAGCAGCCACGTAAAACATGCAACAACAATTAGAGGACGTCTAACTTGTTTTTGCAGGGTATGTTGTGATGCGATATGGCTAATTACATGATGAGTTATATGTGATGTATGGGATGATCATGTATTGTATAGAATATCATGACTTGCATGTCGATGAGTACGGCAACCGGTAGGAACCATAGGGTTGTCTTTAATTATTTTTGCCGTTTTTGCTAGAGGTCCGCTCTGCAATCGACATGATGCACGTGAAAAAGAATATTTGCATGAACCTGCTAGGCTTCCTGGGCGTGTATGGGAAGACAAAAGATACACCGGAGGCACGGGAGGACCAGCAACGTGTGCACGAAAATGATGACATGCATCCAAAGCAGTATCAAGATCCTGCCAGCTATGCTCTTACCAAAGCAGAGAAGGAAATATTCTTTGAATGCCTACTCAGTATGAAGGTCCTGTCTGGCTTCTCATCGAATAAAAAGGAAATAATAAATATGACAGAGAAAAAAGTCCAGAACCTAAAGTCTCATGACTGCCACGTGATCATGACGCAATTTCTTCCGGTTGCGTTGAGGGGGCTTCTACCAGAAAATGTTCGATTAGCCATTGTGAAGCTATGTTCATTCCTCAATGAAATTTCTCAAAAGGTAATCGATCCGGAAATCCTACCAAGATTACAGAATGATTTGGTCCAATGTCTTGTCAGTTTTGAGTTGGTGTTCCCATCATCCTTCTTAAATATTATGACGCACGTCCTAGTTCACCTATTAAAGAGATTGCCATTCTGGGTCATGTATTTCTACACAATATGTTCCCCTTTGAGAGGTTCATGGGAGTCTTAAATAAATATGTTCCTAACCGTGCTAGGCCAGAAGAAAGCATATCCAAGGGACATGAAACAGAGGAGGTTATTGAGTTTTGTGTTGACTTTATTCCTGACATTAAGCCAATTGGTGTTCCTCAATCGCGGCATGAGGGGAGACTACGTGGAAAAGGAACGCTTGGACCAAAATCAATAATATGTAGGGACGGGCACTCTTGGGAGCAAGCACACTATGCAGTTCTACAAAATTCTACCTTGGTCAACCCGTATATCGAGAAACACATAGATATTATACGCTCGAAGAACCCGGAGAAGTCTGACCCCTAGATTCAACGTACACACATTGAGGCTTTCGGCGGTTGGTTGCGAACACATCTATCAATGATGACAATGTTGAAGATGACTTGTACTTGTTGGCCAAGAGACCATCTTCGATTATATTGACTTTCCAAGGGTACAAGATAAATGGGAATACATTTTACACGATCGCCCAAGATAAAAAGAGCACCAACCAAAACCATGGTGTCCGCTTTGATGATGCGGCAAACACCAAGGAAAAGGACACATATTATGGTTACATAGAGGAGATGTGGGAACTTGACTATGGAGCTGATTTGAAGGCCCCTTTGTTCCAGTGCAAATGGGCCAATCTGACTAGAGGAGGGGTAATGGTAGACCCGCAGTATGGAATGACAACAGTGGATCTCAACAATCTTGGGCAAACAGACGAACCATTCGTTCTAGCCAATGATGTGGCACAAGTTTTCTATGTGAAGGACATGTCTACCAAACCGAGCAAAAGGAAAGATAAGAAAGCGGATACATCATATGATGAGCCAAACCACCACATAGTTCTTTCTAGGAAAAGAAACATCGTGGGAGTGGAGGACAAGACAGACATGCAACGCCGGCTTGTCAGGCGTGTTGTGCTCCGGACAAGGCTTCCTAAGCGCCTCCTCTTAAAAAGCAGTTGACTGAGTCGCCAGTGTTAGCTGCTCCGGTTGAGAAAGAGCCATTGCTCCTTCATGTGGAGGCTAACAACAGAGCGGTCAGTGTAGTAATTGTGGTTGAGCGCAAGGAGGCAGAGAAGGAGTATCCTGTGCAAAGGCCGGTTTATTACATTACTGGAGTTTTGGCAGAGTCTAAGCAGAGGTATCCGCATTGGCAGAAGTTAGTATACGGAGTTTTCATGGCCAATCGCAAGTTAAAACATTACTTTTTGGGGCACCAAATAATAGTGGTCAGTTCTGCCCCGTTGGGGGATATCATTCAAAATAGAGAAGTTGAGTCCTCTTAGCATCAAGTATGTTCCTCGTACAGCAATTAAGTCTCAAGCTTTGGTGGATTTCATAAATGATTGGACTGAATGTCAAGCCCCCGAAGAGAAGCCGGATAATACGTATTGGACTATACACTTTGGTGGATCCAAGCAGCTATAGGGGTCCGGTGCAGGAGTTGTTCTCACCTCCCCAAGGGTGACAAGTTTTGTTATGTGCTCTGGTTAATGTTCCCTTGTACTAATAATGCAGCTGAATATGAAGCACTGCTCCATGGTCTCAGAGTCACTAAAGAAATGAATTTAAGCCGGTTCAGGTGTTTAGGCGACTCAGATCTGGGGGCTCAACAAGTTTCTGGTACTTGGGACTCCAAGGATTCGCGAATGGTGGCTTATCGACAGGCGGTTGATATCATTGCCGGTCACTTCAAGGGGTACCAGGTGGATCACATTGATCATTCCAGGAATGAGGCGGCTGATGCTTTGTCACGGTTAGGCTCTCAATGAAAGCCGGTACCACCTAATGTTTTTCTGGATGTATTGCATCATCCGACTGTCAAGATACCCTCTAAGGAGGATCTGGCTATTCCTGACCCGGAGGCGGAATTGGTGGCGGCTCTGCATGCTACCTCGGACTGGACTATTCCTTATTTGGCGTATTTAACACGCGGCGAGTTACCTCAAGAGGAGGATCCGGCCAGGAAAATCACTCGGCATTCTAAGTCTATGACGATTATCAATGGTGAGTTACATAAGTGTAGCATGACGGGTGTCTTTCAGCGTTGTGTCTCACCAGAGGAGGGCCGGCAAATATTGAGTGAAATTCATGCTGGCGACTGTGGACATCACGTCGGGTCAAAATCTTTAGTGTCCAAAGCTTTTTGACATGGGTTTTTCTGGTTGACGGCTCACAAGGATGCAGAAGACTTAGTCCGTAAGTGTGACGGCTGTCAGAAGTTCGGCCGGCATGCTCACGTTCCGGCTCAAGAGTTGAGGATGATACCAATCACTTGGTCGTTTGCGGTCTGGGGGCTCGATATGGTAGGACCTTTCAAGCGATCCAAGGATAAGAAAACGCACCTTCTGGTGGCGGTTGATAAATTTACTAAGTGGGTAGAGGCAGAGCCGGTCAGCAAATGTGACGCAGCTATAGCGGTTCAATTTATTAAGAAGCTGATCTATCGCTTTGGTTACCTGCACAGTATCATTACGGACAATGGAACAAATCTATCCAAAGGAGCTATGAAAGCGTTCTGTGAGAAGGAGCATATCCGGCTTGACGTTTTAGCCGTGGCACATCCACAGTCTAATGGTCAGGCGGAACGAGCCAATCAGGAAATCTTAAGAGGAGTCAAACACGGCTCATGTTCCCTTTGAAGCGGACACCCGGATGTTGGGTTGAGGAATTGCCCTCCATCTTATGGAGCATCAGAACTACCCCTAACAGGTCTACAGGTTTCACGCCTTTCTTCATGGTGTATGGTGTTGAGGCAGTTCTACCCAGCGATATCCAGCATGACTCACCAAGGGTGGCGGCTTATGTTGAGACGGACAATGAGGTAGCACGCCAAGATGCATTGGACGCCTTGGACGAAGCACGAGAGTTAGCAGCAGCCAGGTCGACAATTTATCAACAAGACCTGCGACGCTATCATAGCCGTAGGGTAAAGACCCTGACATTCCAGGAAGGTGACCTGGTGCTCCGGTTGATTCAAGACCAATCTGGAATGCATAAGTTATCTCCACCATGGGAGGGGCCTCTTTGTGATCAGCAGGAACCTTAACAATGGGTCATATTATCTCATCGATGTCAGAGATGAGTCGGAAACCACGGGTCAAGAGACGTTGCGGCCATGGAATATCGCACATCTACGACCATACTTTACTTAGCGGGCGTTGGAAGTCGCTATCATATATCATGCTTACATGAGTAAAAGCTAGCATCCTCACAAAAGACTGGGGCCTCTGCTCTTATGTATACCTTTGTACAATCAAGATAAAATTTTCTGGCTCAAAAATTTGAGTTGAAATGGTTTGTTCGCCGTTAAAATGGCTGGTCTATCATCCGGATTTATGCCCTATCAAGCGTTGTGGCAGGGAGGCTTCTTGCCTTCAGGTATGGCTCACATCTCCCCTACACAGTCGGCTTTTACGCTGGGGCAAGGAGGCTTCTTGCCTTCGGGTATAGCTTACTTCTCCCTTGCACAGCTGACGATATGCTCAATTAAGCACTGTTGCAAAGAGGCTTCTTGCCTTCAGGTATAGCTTACTTCTCCTTTGCACAGCCAGCTATCATTAAACTGTTGCAAGGAGGCTTCTTGCCTCCGGGTATAGCTCACTTCCTTGCACAGTTGGCTTTATGCCTAGTTTGGTTACATTAAAGCGATGTTGTTGATGGAGGCTTCTTACCTTTGGTATAGCTTACAGGACCCTAAGACAACAGCGTGTACACCAAATTCCAGTTGCTTATCAAATGCGGCCATCGAAGGGGGCTTCTTACCGAAAGGTATCGCTTATCTCACCCTAATAGCCGGCTTTATGCCACTTTCGATTACATATTAACCGCGGTTGTTGAAGGGGGCTTCTTACCGATGGGTTCGCTTATCTCACCCTAACAACCGGCGTTTACGCCAAAATTCAGTTGCTTATCAACTATAGCTATTGAAAGAGGCTTCTTGCCTTCGGGTACAGCTTACTTCTCCTTTCAAACAGCCGGTTTTATGCCATCTTAGGCTAATTATTAGCCGCGGTTGTCGATGGAGGCTTCTTGCCTTGGGGTATAGCTTACATCTCCCATCGACAGCCGGCGTTCACTATACTCTTACCAGTCAATATCGCTTAGAGACCTTGAGCCAGTTCAAGAAATTGACGGCCAATCTCGCCTAGAGACCCTGAGCCGGTTCAAGAAATTGACGGTCAATCTCGCTTAGAGACCCTGAGCTGGTTCAAGAAATTGACGGCCAATCTCGCCTAGAGACGCTGAGCCGATTCAAATAATTGACGGCCAATCTCGACAGAGACCCTGAACTGGTATGAGTTTAACCGTTCGAATCCACGCAGAAGAGCCGTCATATGAGTTTTTGAGGAAGGAAAGATCATCATCATGTATTGTATCATGCCGGCTTATCAAGCCGGGTCAGAGCAAGGCAATTATAAGTCCCAGGTTGCTGCAGGCAGAACTACCCGGCACCTGGGGGTTACACAGCCGCAATTCTCCTCAAAAGTTCCGGTTCATCAATAGCCGCAGTTGTCAATAGAGGCTTCTTACCATCAGGTATAGCTTACATTATCCTAAAGACAACTGGCTCCTTAATGACTCCATCCGACAAGAGACGGAGCCATGTTGCTCCGGTCGACAAAATTCAAGGTTTTAAAGAGATTATCCGGATCTAATATTCTGGAGAAAGGAATGGCGTCTTCAAAGACAGACACCCCTCATTAGAAAATCTCAAGGTATATCCATGAAGAGCCGGCAACACATTAAATTGAAACACAGGGAGAAGGAAAGCGCACATAGAGAGGTGCAAATATATACAGTCGCCAAGC
Organism: Hordeum marinum; assembly: GCA_022496015.1. NCBI lineage: Eukaryota > Viridiplantae > Streptophyta > Magnoliopsida > Poales > Poaceae > Hordeum > Hordeum marinum. The sequence goes on along the minus strand of CM039672.1, from coordinate 449,876,457 downwards.
GGCAGAGTCATGTTTACTCTATTACAAAAGCTACTCTGAGAAGGAGCAAAAGCATTGTCAACTGCCCATGGCGGGTCATTACATGAGTCTGTGCTCAGAAAGGTTAAAAGAATAAGATTCAGTTATTGGCCGGCTCATCCTGCTCCGGGTCTTCTGCTGGCTTTATCTGGAGATTGCCCAAGTCCCAATTACAGTCAGCCAGAGCAGCGAAAGACCCTTCAAGGAACGGAGACGCGTCAAGCTCACAAGGAAAGAGATCCTTACTGTGGGCGGGTGTTAGATCTTCCCACTCGTAGAGAGGCCAGCGGATTCTCTTCTCCTCTGCGTCATAAGTCGCCTGATAGGTGCTCAAGTCAGCTTCATCCGCCAGAACAGAGGCCAGATAGCGCGACTCTTTGACACACCGGGTGTAATCTTCTTCGGTGAATTCTGAGCCGTCATCTCTTTTAGACAGGTAACCATCCATCATTTCAGCCGGCGTTAGCTCGGGGGCGAAGGCCAGAGCCCGGCTCAATCCAGCGACGGCTCCTTGGCGGAAGGCGGACTTCTTTAGCTCTTCTATCTGCTTGGGCATTGTGGAGAAGAGTTCCAGGACCCCTTTTAGAGCAATGGGGATCTTCTCCTTATATTACACGCTCTTGATCGTGAAGATGGCACCGCAGTATAACTGTTCCGCAAAAGTGTAAATGGCCTTCAGTGGCAGAAGACTATCAGAAGCCAACTGCCGGCTCCTGGGACCTGGATAAGTCGGATAAAGTTAATGAGTCGTCAGTCTTTCACTAGCAATGTTAAACAATACAAAGTAAAACAGAAACTTACCAAATAGGGTGGCTGACATCTTTGCGATGTGCTGCTTCAGGCCTTGAAGTTCCTCCGCCACAGCTGTAAGCCGCTGCTCGGCGCCGTCCGCCCGTTTGGTCAGAGCGGCCTTTTCAGATTCAGCTGTCTCTTTTAAAGAGGTAAGCTCAGAAGTGACATTGGCCAGCTCCTTAGAGAGAAGCCGGCACTTTTCGTCAGAAATGCTTCGGGCTTCTTGCTGAGCCGCCAGGTTGGCCCTCAGATCCGTCAACTGGGACCCGGCTTCATTCAAAGCTTCCTATAATACATCAAAATACAGGATAAGCCGTCAAAATGCAGGACGAGTGTTAAAAGCAAATACAAGTCTGAAACAGATTGCAAGCAATATATTTGACACTTGGGGGCTAATGTATATTTGATCTTTCAGTACGCAATTCTGGTTCATCTCCTTCGAAGCTAATCCGAAACTTGGGGGCTACACTATGCTCTTCAATGTACTGAAAGCACTGACTCAACTTGATCAAGTTTGAGCCGGCCCTTGGGGGCTATGATTAGATCTTCAAGCTGTCTACATTAAAGGCCCGGCTCAAATATAATCTGAGACAGACCTTGGGGGCTAGGATTGGCGGTTCACTTTATTTATAGTACAAAGCTAAAAGCAATTTTAAGCGAATTTGACATGACAATATCTGCACAGGTCACAGAAAGACTCGGCTCAACGATTCAGTACGTTAAGCCAGCTCTTGGGGGCTAAGTAAAGATATAGTAAGAAGGAAAAGTACCTCATATTTTTGTCTTCATGGAAGAGATCAATCGAAGTTCCAGATCCCGGCTGGTGGTAACCCGATTTATATACCCGGCGTGTAGCTCTTCGACTGTCATCTTCTCGCACGAAGAGTCGAAGTTCAGTTTCTTCGAGGCTTCAGTCGGCTCTGTATGTTTGGTCAACACATGAGCCGGAGGTGTTTGATAACCAGACCCGGTGATAACAACATCCGGAGTGTCAGGGGTCTTGGCAGGAGTCGCTGGCTTTGAAGGAGCCCTTGGAGGGCTCTCCATAATGACATCTTCAGCGGCCGGCTCCGTGGAGGCAGTCGGCGGGTTTTCTTCTAGTTGAGTCTCCTCCGGTTGTTCGGACTCCGGCTCTTCGATAATTGGGCAGGAGGAGGGCTTGTTGGTCTTGCGATGTTTAGCTTGAGCACTGCAAAAAACAAGGATCAACAGTTAAAGATGTTGCTATCATATTAATAGCCGGATATCCAGATATCATAGTAAGGAATGCTTACAACGGATTAATCTTGGGCGGTGGTATAATTGACTCTGAAGAGTCGCCGGAGGAAGGAGATTTCTACAAAGAATAAAACAGAAAGGTGAAGAGAGTATCAAGTGTACAAAGGAAAGACAAAGGAAAAGAAGAGATTTAAACCTCAGCGGGGCGTTTCTTTGGAGCCGGAGAGTTTGGTAGCCCGGACATGAGCTCAGTAGAGCCGGTGCTTCGAGTCTGTCGACGCTCGACTTGCTGTTGCTTTCTTAAGAGAAAATCGGGAGCCAGATAAGCAAGAGGGTGAGAAATAGGAACTTTTCTGATAACCCGCCGCGGCTTTCGGGGGACAAAACATTCTGAGCCGGAAGAAAAGTAATTTACCTCAGGAGCATTGGCACGGCTAGTTTCCACTTCATCCTACGAGTAAAGTAAGTATTAATAAAGCAGGAAGGTAAAAGATCAAGTAGGACAGTTAAAACTTTACCTCTGAGCTGGATGATGGTGGCGGGTTAAGCAAATTATCTTGCGGGGCATATTTTTTAGCCTTTTTAGTTGCGACCTTCTTCCTGGATTTCTTCGGAGGGGCAACATATTCCTTCTTCCAGAAGTCTGAGTCGGCCTATAAGAATGACCCGGAGAGTGAATACCAAATCAACAAAGTACAAACAACGTCTAAGAGACGGATGGGAAGAGATTAAACTTACATCGGGAGCCGAATTGTTGGCACTAAAAGGCGCCAGGCCGATTTCGCTGCATGATCCGGAAGCTTCATAGACAAGGCTCCGGATGGCGAGGGTAATGTCATTCTCTGTCAATGTGGATCGGCTGAAGCATAATGAGCTATCATACTTGCCTCTATATTCGCACATGAGTCGGCTTCTATGGCTCAAAGGCATAATCCGCCATGAAATCCAGCAGCAGATCAGGTCCAGTCCGATTAAGCCGTTGGCCATGAGAGCCTTGATTTTGGCGTGGGCTGGCTCATATCTTGCGCATTCTAAAGCTGATAGCCGGCCAGGAAGCTCTAATGTTGTTGTGAGCCGGGAAGGACGATAACCTGGCAAAGGACGCTCATTCTCAGGAGAGGTGTCCTTGCAATAGAACCAGGTCTTGTTCCAGTCCTTTGGGTGACTCGGCATCTGTGTGGCTGGAAAGATGATATCTCTACGCTGTTGGATGGATATGCCTCCAAGCTCTAGGCTCGGACCGGCTTTCACTTCCGTTTGCCAGTTAGCATAAAAGAACTCCCGAAAGAACCCCACAGACGGCCTGATTTGAAGGTAAGCTTCACAGAGCACTTGGAAGTTGCATATGTTTGAGACGGAGTTGGGGGGCAAGTCTTGCGGGTGAAGCTTATAACAGTGAAGGACGTCCCGAAAGAATTTTGAGCCGGGAGGTACGAACCCTCGTTCAATATGGTCAGAAAAAAACACCACTTCACCTTCTTGAGGATTGGGCCGCGTCTCATCACCCGGGACCCGCCAGCTAATGACTTCCTTGGGAGGAAGAGTACCCGCGTGAACAAAATCCGACAAAAAGTCCTCTGTGATGCACGACCCAACCCAATTGCATGAGTTGGACACACGAGACATATTGGCGGCTCAAGTGCTGTGCAAGATAAAAGGCGCGATGAGTCAAAGCGCAAGCAAATATTTTTGACGGTTTACAGGTTTAAGGGCTCTACGGATAAAGTGGAAGACCCGGCTGATGAGAGCCGGAGAGGTTTAGCGGTTCAACATAGGAAAGGAAGATTGAAAATTGGCTAAGTCCTAAAAACAGATTCTGCAAGATATTGCTATGTCTACGGATCTACAAAAGTAGAGAAAATAAATTTTATCTGGACCTAGCGATGAACAGCGGAAGAAAAGGAAATAGATTGGAGCCATCGTGGCCCGCACATTACGCGCAGCCGGCCCACGCGTGGCGGCAAAGCAACATCGCATTCTAAAGGCGTTAGCGGTGTCGAGATACACTCGCGATGGCGGTGCCAGAGCCCGAGCGGCGGCGGCGGAGCCCCCGGTGAAAACCCTACTACGGCGACGGCTATCTATGGAACAGGAGAACTCACCGGAGATGGCGCGCCGGAGGCGGACGAATCTTTGGTACGTTCAGCGTGATGCAGCGGCCAAGTTGGGGACAACGTATGGACGGCACCGAAGCAGAGCTCGAAGATGCTGGGGCGGCGACGGGAAGAAGACGAAGAAGAAGAGGCACAAGCGGGAGGATGGGAAACCCCGACCCGCATGGGTCATATTTAAAAGGGGGTTAAGGAAGGCGCGAAAATCCAAGCGATGACACCGTTTGGCCGAGGCGGACGCCTCAATTTTTGGGATGACAGTTAATGAAAGATTTGGTGATACGTCAGCAGATCTCATGACATCACGCCGGGTCATTTCTGGGTGACTCGCCAAAAGTGGAAGAGAAGGATGAAGTGAGCAAGCTCAATTGAACCTGGGGCCTAATGTTGGGGATATGACCCGCCCCGAGGCTCCGGTTCATGTTGCTGGCTCGTGAGCCGGCCCAAAGGTGAGCCGTAAGACTGGCGGCCAGGGAGATAGGCAGCTCAAGGTGTGGGCCGTACAATGGCCCGGACGGAGAAGACCCGGGCGTGCAAGCCGACTCGCAGATGGCTTGGACAAGAAGATAGAGAGAGACTCGGTTAGCAATTGTACGAACCGGTGGTCCTGACCTCTTATATAAAGGCAGACCTGGGGCGATTTAGAGGACAGGCAATCGAGAACTAGGTCAAGCTTTTAGCTCCTTGTAATCGATACGCAAGCAATACAAACACAAGCAGGACGTAGGCTATTACCTCGATTCGAGGGGCCGACCCGGGTAAATCCGTGTCCTTTGTCCAGACTAACCCCTTTGAGTCCACCCCGTTAGCGATGGCCTCGAACCTAAGTCCGTTCACCCGGACATCTGCCGTGATAAAACCACGACAGACATGCTAAAAGATTATGAAAAGTTTGATGAAATTCCTCCCTTCGCAGTGAAGACTGACCCAAGCATCCTGTTAAATGATGAAGATTGTCCATGGTTACAACGCAATAATCAAGGGACACATGTGAAGAAAACGTTTTATACCACAAGATCCCACTCTCGGATGTGATTGGCTTCACCGTCATCACTTTTCTTCTCTAGTGAGTAGCCGGGATGGTCCAGTTTGTACACAAAGTGCATCTTGTTTTTGTTTTAACACTCTCAACTTTTTAGCACATGCTATGTGGGTGAAATGATGATACCATGCCAAGTTTCAACATTTTCAGAGTTCATTTGTAGTGCTTTTTAATTTCAGGGTCATTTAGCTCAAAACAATTCATTAAATGGATGAAAAATAAAAAATGAACTTAGAAAGGGTTGAAATTTGAGGATGTGGCGTAGAATGGTTCATATTGAATGCAGAAAAAGTATAGAGTTGAAATAAGTTAAAAAATGAAATGCATTTGTAACAGATGAGTTTTCGTCTGAAACCCTCATACTTCGAGGTAAATGGTCTAGTTTGTACACGAAGTGCATCCAGTTTCTGTTGTAACCCTCTCAACTATTTACCACTTTCTATGTGGGTGAAATGATGGTACCATGCCAAGTTTCAACCTTTTCAGACTTCATTTGTAGTGCTTTTTAATTTCACGGGCATTTAGCTCAAAACAGTTCATTAAATGGATGAAAAATAGCAAATGAAGTTAGAAAGGGTTGAAATTTGAGGATGTTGCTTAGAATAGTTCATATTTAATGCACAAAAATTCTAGAGTTGAAATAAGTTTAAAAATGAAATGCCTTTGTAACAGGTGAGTTTTTGTCATAAACCCTCATACTTCGAAGTAGATTGTCTAGTTTATACACGAAGTGCGTCTAGTTTTTGGCGTAATCCTCTCAACTTTTTACCACTTCCTATGTGGGGGAAATTATGATACCATACCAAGTTTCAACCTTTTCAAACTTCATTTGTAGTGCTTTTTAATTTCAGGGTCATTTAGCTCAAAACAATTCTTTAAATGGGTGAAAGTATCAAATGAAGTTAGAAAGGGTTGAAATTTGAGGATGCGGCTTCGAATGGTTCATATTGAATGCATGAAAAGTCTGGAGTTAAAATAAGTTTAAAAAAGTCAAATGCGTTTGTAACAGATGAGTTTTCATCTGAAACCATCATACTTCGAAGTAGATGGGCTAGTTTATACAAGAAGTGCATCTAGTTTTTGCCGTAACCCTCTCAACTTTTTACCACTTGCTATGTGGGTGAAATGATCTTACCATGCAAAGTTTCAACCTTTTTCGCACTTCATTAATAGTGATTTTCATTAAAACAAATGAAGGTATAAAACTAAAAAGAGTTAAACAGAATCTGGTTTTGGTTAAAACGCCTACTTAAAATATCCTAAAAATTCCAAATTTAATATAATGATAAAACATACTAATATTAAACAATAGCAAAAACAACCACACAAAAATTTATTTTTAAACTAAAGTTATTCACAAACTAGTGATTCACAAAAAATTCAAAAGAATTCAAATTTGAAAACTACTCGCACTAACAGAAAGTTTGTAATTGTTTTGACCTAAAGCAAATAATATTCATTAAAAACTATAAATATTCTAACAGTTATTCCAAATATAAAAACAGTTATTCCAAATATAAAAAGAAAAAAAGAAAAAGAAAAGGAGAAAATAGACCTTTAGTCCCGGTTGGATCCACCAAGTGGGACTAAAGGTCCCTTCCCGCGCGAATTTGGGCCGCCGAAAAGGCCTCTTAAGGCCCGGTTCGTACCACTAACTGGGACTAAAGGGAGGACCTTTAGTCCTAGTTGGTGATACCAACCGGGACTAAAGGGTCTTTAGTCCCGGTTGGGGACACCAACTGGTACTAAAGGTCCTTCCTATATTAGCAACGGCTTCTCCCTCCCCCAAATCACTCTGTCTTCACTCATTTCGACAATGATGCTAGGAGCCCTGCCCGTGCCCTCGACTGACGTAGTCGTTCGGTCGCTCTACACACGCGCCACCGCCGCTCTCCTCCTCCACGCGCCGCTCATCCACGCGTTGTCGCCGCTCCTCCATGTGCCGTGGCGGTCGCTCGAGCCGGCGTCGGCGCCGCTCCTCCCATCCGGCGGCCTCCTACGTCTGCACCAGGCCATCGTGCGTCATCGTCGTCTTCCTCCCGCGCCACCATCCAAACGCACCAAGCCACCTCATGGGTCGTCGACGTCTTACTCCCAAGCCCCTGCTACTCTCTCCCTCCTCCCACGGTGAGCCTCCACCTCTTTGCTTCCTTCCTCCTGTGCTCATGAAGAAGATAGCCAGGGCAGCGGAGACGGACCTAATTATTGAACATTGACTAAAATTAGATATTTGATGTTTGATGTTTAGATATAATTTTTGATGTTTAGATATTTGAACGAGGAAACCGATGAACAAGTGGCTATCGAATTGAAGGCCTTTTTTGGACCGAAACCGCCCCCGCCGCCAAAGGAGAAAGTACCCTATGAGGTCATACAACACTTTATTGATATAGCTAAACCGACGGAGAAAAGGCCGGTATCGGACTATGAACGTTGTATTACCAAGTCTTATTAATTCCAAAAAAAGACAGAAGTCGAGCGGTAGTAGTAAATGCGAGAAAACTGTTCCCCAGCTTGGAAAACACGGAGTCCAATCGATCAACCCGCTCAAGGTGAGTGCCAATAACATGGTAATAACCCACGCTGATAGAGAGAATGCTAGATTGCTCGGTATCAACGTTGAACATCTCCTAGAGATCGAGGAATTTCCACCGTTGGATCCGAAGGAAATAGCATGGCAATATGTCCCCGGGAAACCTCTAGTCACTCCTGACGACGAGAAGCATCTAACAACACAAATGCACAACTTGCATGATTGGTACATGAGAGAAGTAAAGGTCGGGCGACAGAGCCTCATGGTGAAAGTCGAGAAAAAGTATTATGTCCATGAAAAATATTTGTGGATTGAAAATGAAGACTTTTTCAGTTATTCAATCGAAAAGCACTTGACAAATCTATCGTCAGTTGCTATTGTCTGTAAGTGATTTATTTCTATAATTTAAGTCTCTAGATCAGCTCGTTCATTGTGTGTTATTATACTCACTATATTCTTTTGTGTGGTATTATGCAGAATGGAGATTTTTGAATTGAAAATAGATGGAGTATATGGCATTGGGTTCATTGACCCCAATACCGTTAATGAAGAAGTGTTGAGAAAGAACCCTAAAAACACGGAGAAAATGCTTCTAAGGTTTTTGAAGTCCCTAAATACCAAACCATAAATAATTTTAACTTGGAACTTCCAATGAGTGTTACTGTCTTGTACTACAAATTCTATTATATATATATACTCGATGTTAAGTGTAGTTGATGAGTTATGCATGCCCGGTTATACAAATCGTGTGCGCAGCTACCACTAGATCCTTTTAATCATTAGAGTTGACGATGGAACCGTTGAAGTACTAGACTCGCTAAGTAAAGACCCTAAAGATTACATAAGCTTGCATTCGTTGCTCGAAAGGTAATTTCAATCATTGACGCACTATGTCGACTTCTTCATTAGTTCATTTCTTGATATCAAGTAATTAATAGCTCCTTTATTCATTTTGTTTGTCGGGTAAGGTTTGGAAACGTTTCATCAAAGAGGTAACCAGTGAATGGGAACAAGATCTGGGATGACGAAAGCCCAGGGTAATTAAGTAGTACTAGCTACGTCCGCGCATATCTTTAATTCTAGTTTCAATACCATTGTCATGATTCATTATTATCTGATTGAATTCTATTCTCGTAAAGTGCATGAGGCAAGGACATGGGACTAATCTATGTGCATATTACATTTGCAAGAACTTTCGCTTTATGACCGAAAGTAACAAAAGTGCAAGAGATCTTTGGGTACGTAAACACCATTCATATTTTTTATCATGATCTAATACATATACACACTACTAACATGCATATTCATATTGATATCCTTCTTTATATATAGATGACGTGGGTGCGGGATCAGCTCCTACCAACGGACCGCATAAGAGAATTTCAAGAGGAAATTCTAGGATTTTTGCTTCAGCAGGTCATATCTCCCGACGGAGAATACCATTTCATGTAATGATCTAAAAATTGTACGAGAAATTGCATATACCAAATTGTGTGTATAACATGTACATTATGTAGTAGCGTAAAATATATTTGAAATGAAAAAGAATTAAATGGAAAACACAAAGTGAAAAGGAAAAACTAAACAATAAACCCTATATCCCTAAACCCCAAACCCTCTAAACCCCAAAACCTTTAGTCCCGGTTGGTGTTACCAACCGAGACCAAAGGTCCCCATGCCCTAGCGCGTGCTGCCGACCACGTGGCCAGGGTTTAGTCCCGGTTCGTAGCCAACCAGGGTTTATCTATACTTTAGTCCTGGTTGGGGAACCGGCACAAAAGGCTCTTCCCAACTGGGACTAATGGCATGTTTTCAACTAGTTAAGTAACATACCGAAGAACAAACGGAACAGCATGCGGAATTAACTGAATCCTTGACATAGAGGTTCAATCAGTAAAGATCTTCGTATAATATGTAGGAACCAATATGTGTTGGAAATATGCCCTAGAGGCAATAATAAATTAGTTATTATCATATTTCCTTGTTCATGACAATCGTTTATTATCCATGCTATAATTGTATTGATCGGAGACTTAGATGCATGTGTGGATACATAGACAAAACCATGTCCCTAGTATGCCTCTAATAGACTAGCTTGATGATAAGATGGTTAAGGTTTCCTAGCCATGGACATGAGATGTCATTTGATAATGGGATCACATCATTAGGAGAATGGTGTGATGGATAAGACCCAAACTACAAATGTAGCATATGATCGTGTCAGTTTATTGCTACTGTTTTCTACATGTCAAGTATATGTTCCTATGACCATGAGATCATGCAACTCACTGACACCGGAGGAGTACCTTGTGTGTATCAAACGTCGCAATGTAACTGGGTGACTATAAAGGTGCTCTACAGGTATCTCTTAGGGTGTTCGTTCGGTTGGCATGGATCAAGACTGGGATTTCTTACTCCGTGTGACAGAGAGGTTTCTCAGGGCCCACTCGGTAATACAACATCACAATAAGCCTCGCAAGCAATGTGACTAAGTGTTAGTCACGGGATCTTCTATTACGGAACGAGTAAAGAGACTTGTCGGTAACGAGGTTGAACTAGGTATGGACATACCGATGATCGAATCTCGGGCAAGTAACATACCGAAGAACAAAGGGAACATCATACGGGATTAACTGAATCCTTGACATAGAGGTTCGCCTGATAAAGATCTTCATAGAATATGTAGTAATCAATATGGGCATCCAGGTCCCGCTATTGGTTATTGACCAGAGAGGTGTATCGGTCATGTCTAGATAGTTCTTGAACCCGCAGGGTCTGCACACTTCAGGTTCGGTGATGTTTCGGTAGTATAGAGTTATGTATGGTGGTGACCGAAGGTTGTTCGGAGTCCCGGATGAGATCCCGGACGTCACGAGGAGCTCTGGAATGGTCCGGAGGTAAAGATTGATATATAGGAAGTCCTGTTTTGGTCATCGGAAAATTTTCGGGCTCATCGGTAGTGTATTAGGAGTGCCGGTAGTGTACCGGGGGACATCGAGAGAGGTATTTCGACCCAAGAGGCTACATGGGATGTGGGAGGAGGTAAACCAGCCCCTGGTGGTCTGGCTGAAGCCTCCTCTAAGGGCCCATGCGGCTAGAGTGGTTTGAGAAGAAAAAATCCAAAGGTGGAGAGGTGGAAGGAGTATCCAAGTGGAAAGGAGGAATCCTACTCCTAATAGGATTGGAGTAGGACTCCTCCACCTCCAATTTCTACCAAACCTTGAGGGTTTGAGGCTGCATCCTCCCCTCCCTCCCTCCTATATATACTAGAGTATTTATAGGAAAAATCTAACCATAATAGCCACGTGCTACCTCTCCTCTAGATCGCAGTTTCTCCTCTAGATCTGTTTTGAGCAGTGCTTAGGCGAAACCCTGCTGACATAGCTCCACCACCATCGCCGTAACGTCGTCGCACTGCCAGAGAACTCATCTACCTATCCTCTCCCTCTTGCTGGATCAAGAAGGCGAAGATCGTCATCGAGCTGTACATGTGCTGAACGCAGAGGTGTCGTCCGTTCGGCGCTAGATCGGAAGGACCGTGATCAAGATCGCGAGATAGATCGTGATGAGATTGCGGGACGGATCATGATGAATTCGCGGGACGGATTGTGATTGGATCATGGGATGGATCGTGAAGAGATCGCGGGATGCTCGGCGATTTGGATCGCGAAGGCGTTTGACTACACCAACCGCGTTTCTTAACGCTTCCCGCTTAGCGATCTATAAGGGTATGTAGATCCACTCTCTCTCTCTCGTAGATGCTCATCACCATGGATAGATCTTGCATGTGCGTAGGAAAATTTTGTTTCCCATGCAACATTCCCCAACAGTGGTATCAGAGCTAGGTCTATGTGTAGATGAGATCTCGAGTAGAACACAAAGAATTTGTGGGCGTTGATGCTTAGATTGCTTCCTCCCTTGGTCGTGTTTTGGTTCAGCGGTACTGTGGGATGAATTGGCCCGGACCAACCTTACTCGTACGCTTACGAGAGACCGGTTCCATCAACCGACGTGTAGCATTGTTGCACAAAGTTGGCTGGTGGGTGTCTGTTTCTCCTACTTTAGTTGGATCAGATTCGACAAAGGCGGTCCTTGAGAAGGTTCAAAAGCAACTTATGTATCACCGTTGTGGTTTTGCGTAGGTGAGAATTGTTCTTGCTAGATACCCATAGCAGCCATGTAAAACATGCAACAACAATTAGAGGACGTCTAACTTGTTTTTGCAGGGTATGTTGTGATGTGATATGGCCAATTACATGATGAGATATATGTGATGTATGAGATGATGATGTATTGTGTAGAATATCATGACTTGCATGTCGATGAGTACGGCAACCAACAGGAGCCATAGGGTTGTCTTTAATTATTGTATGACCTGCGTGTCAATCATTAAGCGCTATGTAATGCTTTACTTTATCGCTAAACGGTAGCAATAGTAGTAGAAGCATGGTGGGCGCGACAACCCCGATGGCGACACGTTAATGGAGATCACGGTGTCATGCCGGTGACGATGGAGATCATGCCGGTGCTTTCAAGATGGAGATCAAAAGCACAAGTTCATGGCCATATCATGTCACTTATGATTTGCATGTGATGTTAATCCTTTTATGCACCTTGTTTTGCTTAGGACGATGGTAGCATTATAAGGTGATCCCTCACTTAATTTCTAGATAAATTGTGTTCTGCCCGAGTGTGCACCATTGCGAAAGTTCATTGTGTCAAGACACCACGTGATGATCGAGTGTGGTAGACTCTACGTTCACATACAACGGGTGCAAGCTAGTGTTGCACATGCAGAACACTCGGGTTAAACTTGACGAGCCTAGCATGTACAGACATGACCTCGGAACACAAGAGACCGAAAGGTCGAATATGAGTCATATAGTAGATATGATCAACATGATGATGTTCACCATTGAAACCACCTCAACTCACGTGATGATTGGACTTGAGTTGGTGAATTTGGATCATGTATCACTCGAATGACCGGAGGGATGTCAATTTGAGTGGGAGTTCTTCAGCAATATGATTAATTGAACTCATTATCATGAACATAGTCGGTAGTGTCTTTGCAAATTATGTTGTAGATTACTTGCTCGCGATGTAGCTCCCTTGAATTTTTATATGTTCCTAGAGAAATAGAGTTGAAAGATAATGGTAGCAATATTGCGGACTAGGTTCGTGATCTGAGGATTGTCCTCATTGCTACACAGAAGGCTTATGTCCTTAATGCACCGCTCGGTGCGCCAAACCCTCTAGCGTCATCTGTAGATGTTGTGAACATCTGACAGGCACGTTCTGATGACTACTTGATAGTTTAGTGTGTCATGCATTACGGCTTAGAATTGAGGCTCTGAAACGTTTTGAACGTCATGGAACATATGAGATGTTCTAAGAGCTGAAATTAGGATCTCACGCTCGTGCCGTGTTGCGAGATATGAGATCTCCAACAAGATTCTTTGCCTGCAAGATGAAAGAGAATAGCTCAATTGTTGAGCATGTGCTCAGATTGTCTAGGTGCTACAATCGCTTGAATTGAGTGGGAGTTGATCTTCCAGATAAGATAGTGATTGATATAGTTCTCCAAGTCACTGTCACTAAGCTACTAGAACTTTGTGATGAACTATAAAATGCCAGGGATAGAAATAATGATCCCTGAACTGTTCGCGATGTTTGACACCGCAAAGGTAGAAATCAAGAAGGAGCGTCAAGTGTTGATGGTTATTAAAACCACTAGTTTCGAGAAGGGCAAGGGCAAGGAGGGAAACTTCATGGATGGCAAGTCAGTTGCTGCTCTAGTGAAGCAACCCAAAGGTGAACCCAAACCCGAGACTAAGTGCTTCAGTTATGAGGAGAGCGGTCGCTGAAGTGGAACAACCCTAGATACCTTGTAGATAAGAAGGCTGGCAATGTCGACAGAAGTATATTTGATATACGTGTTATTGATGTGTACCTTGCTAGTACTCCTCGTAGCACCTGGGTATTGGATACCGGTTCGTTCCTAAATGTTAGTAACTCGAAATAAAAGCTACGGAATAAACGGAGAACTAACTAAGGGTGAGGCGACGATGTGTGTTGGAAATGTTTCCAAGGTTGATGTGATCAACATCGCATGCTCTCTCTACCTTCGGGGTTAGTGACGAACCTAAATAAATGTTATTTGGTGTTTTGCGTTGATCATGAACATGATTAGATCATGTTTATTGCAACACGGTTATTCATTTAAGATAGAGAATAATGGTTATTCTGTTTACATGAATAATACCTTCAGTGGTCATGCACCCAGTGAGAATGGTTTGTTGAATCTTGATCGTAGTAATACACATGTTCATAACATTGATGCCAAAAGATACAAAGTTAATAATGATAGTACCACACACTTGTGGCATTGCCGCTAAATGTCATATTGGTATAAAGCCATGAAGAAACTCCATGTTGATGGATCTTTGGACTCATTCGATTTTGAATCGGTTGAGACATGTGAACCATGCCTCTTGGGCAAGATGACTAAGGACCCCGTTTTCCAGATTGATGGAGCGGGCAAGTGATTTATTGGAGATGATACATATTGATGTATGCAATCCAATGAGTCTTGTAGCGTGCGGTGGATATCGTTATTTTCTTACCTTCACTGATGATTTGAGTAGATATAGTGTATATTTACTTAATGAAACACAAGTCTTAATCGTTTGAAAAGTTCAAGAAAATTTAGAGTGAAGTTTAAGATCATCGTGATAAGAAGATAAAAATGTCTGCGATATGGTTGGGGAGGTGAATATCTGAGTTACGAGTTTGGCATACAACTTTAGACAATGTGAAAGTCGTTTCACAACTCACGCCACCTGGAACACCATAGTGTGATGGTGTGTCCGAACGTCATAGTCGTGCTCTATTGGATATGGTGCGGGCTATGATGTCTCTTATCATTTTGCTACTATAGTTTTGGGGTTATGCATTAGGGACAACTACATTCACTTGAAACAGGGCACCATCTAAATCCGTTGAGATGACACTGTGTGAATTATGGTTTGATAGAAACCTAAGCTGTCATTTCTTAATGTTTGGAGCTGCGACGCTTGTGTGGAAAAATGTTTTCACCTAATGAGCCCAAACCCAAAGCGGACAAATGCATCTTCATAGATTACCCTAAGAAAAGTTGGGTGAACCTTATATCTCAGATCCAAGCATAAAGTGTTTGTTGCTAAAACGGGTCCTTTCCCGAGAAAAATTTTCTCTCGAAAGAATTGAGTGGGAGGAAGATAGAACTTGATGAGGTTGTTGAACCTTTGTTTCAACTAGAGAGTAGCGCAGCACAGAAAGATGTTTCTGTGGAACCTACGTCAGTTGAAGAGGAAGTAAATGATGATGATCATGAAGCTTCAGATCAAGTTACTATCGAACCTCGTAGGTCGACAAGGATGCGTACTGCTCCTTAGTGGTACGACAACCCTGTCTTGGAGGTCATGTTGTTGGACAACGATGAACCTACAAGATATGAAGAAGCGATGATGGGCCCAGATTCCGGCAAATGGTTAGAGGCCATGAAATCCAAGAAAGGATCCATGTATGAAACCAAGTATAGACTTCCATATACTTGCTCATTGGACGGCGGGCCATCGAGTACAAATGGACCTTTGAGATGAAGACAGACGCTGATGGTAAATGTCACCATTTATAAAGCTTGACTTGTCACAAAGAAGTTTCCAACAAGTTCAAAGAGTTGACTGCGATGAGACTTTCTCACTCGTAGCGATGCTAAAGTATGTTGGAATTATGTTAGCAGTTGCTGCATTTTTCAATTATGAAATCTGGCAGATGGATGACAAAACATCGTTTCCTTAACAGTTTACTTGAGGAAAAGTTGTATGTGATACAACCAAAAGGTTTTGTCAGTCCTAAGGATACTAAAAGGTGAGCAAGCTTCAGTGATCCTTCTATGGACTGAAGCAGGCATCTTGGAGTTGGAATATACACTTTGATGAGGTGATCAAAGTTTTTGAGTCTATACAAAGTTTATGAGAAACTTGTATTTACAATAAAGTGAGTGGGAGCACTATAGAGTTTCTGATAAGCATATGTGGTTGACATATTGTTGATCGAAAATGATGTAGAATTTCTGGAAAGCATAAAGGGTTGTTTGAAAGAGAGTTTTTCAAAGGAAGACCTGGATAAAGCTACCTAACTGTTGAGTATCAAGATCTATAGAGATAGATCAAGATGCTTGATGAGACTTTGAATGAGTACATACCTTGACAAGATTTTGAAAGAGTTCAAAATGGATTCGTCAGAGAGAAGTGTTCTCGCCTGCTATGTAAGGTGTGAAGTTGAGTGAGACTCAAAGCTCGACCATGGCAGCAGAAAGAGAAAGGACGAATGTCGTCCCCTATGCCTTAGCCATAGGCTCTGTATAGTATGCCATGCTATGTATCGCACCTATGTGTGCCTTGCCATGAGTCCGTCAAGGGGTACAAGAGTGATCCAGGAGTGGATCATTGGACAGCGATCAAGATCATCCTTAGTAACTAAAATACTAAGGAAATGTTTCTCGATTTTGGAGGTAAGAAAGAGTTCGTCATAAAGAGTTACGTTGATGCAAGCTTTGACACCAATCCGGATGACCCTTAGTAGCAAACCAGATACGTATAGTAGAGCAGCCATTTGGAATAGCTACAAGTGGAGTGTGGTAGCAGTTTTTACAGTTTGACATAGAGATTTGTAAAGTACACACGATCTAAATGTCGCAGACCCATTGACTATAAGACCTCTCTCACATGTAAAGCATGATCGAGCCCCAGAACTCATTGGGTGTTAGATTCATAACAATGTGAATCACATGGTGATGTGAACTAGATTATTGACTCTAGTGCAAGTGGGAGACTGTTGGAAATATGCCCTAGAGGCAATAATAAATTAGTTATTATCATATGTCCTTGTTCATGATAATCGTTTATTATCCATGCTATAATTGTATTGATCGGAGACTTAGATGCATGTGTGGATACATAGACAAAACCGTGTCCCTAGTATGCCTCTAATAGACTAGCTCGTTGATCAAAGATGGTCAAGGTTTCCTAGCCATGGACATGAGATGTCATTTGATAACGGGATCACATCATTAGGAGAATGGTGTGATGGACAAGACCCAAACTACAAACGTAGCATATGATCATGTCAGTTTATTGCTACTGTTTTCTGCATGTCAAGTATATGTTCCTATGACCATGAGATCATGCAACTCACTGACACCAGAGGAGTACCTTGTGTGTATCAAACATCGCAACGTAACTGGGCGACTATAAAGGTGCTCTAGAGGTATCTCCGAGGGTGTCCGTTGGGTTGGCATGGATCAAGACTGGGATTTGTTACTCCGTGTGACGGAGAGGTATCTCAGGGCCCACTCGGTAATACAACATCACAGTAAGCCTTGCAAGCAATGTGACTAAGTGTTAGTCACGGGATCTTGTATTACGGAACGAGTAAAGAGACTTGCCGGTAACGAGGTTGAACTAGGTATGGAGATACCGACGATCGAATCTCGGGCAAGTAACATACCGAAGAACAAAGGGAACATCATACAGGATTAACTGAATCCTTGACATAGAGGTTCGACCGATTAAGATCTTCGTAGAATATGTAGGAACCAATATGGGCATCCAGGTCCCGCTATTGGTTATTGACCATAGAGGTGTCTCAGTCATGTCTACATAGTTCTCGAACCCGCAGGGTCTGCACACTTAAGGTTCGGTGACGTTTCGGTAGTATAGAGTTATGTATGGTGGTGACCGAAGGTTGTTCGGAGTCCTAAATAAGATTTCGGACGTCGCGAGGAGCTCCCGAATGGTTCGGAGGTAAAGATTGGTACATAGGAAGTCCTGTTTTGGTCGCCGAAAAAGTTTCGGGTACTTCGGTAGTGTACCATTAGTGCCGCTAGGGTACCAGGGGATCATCGGAAGGGGGCCACTCGTCCCAAAGGGCCTCATGGGTTGTGGGAGCAGGCAAACCAGCCCCTGGTGGGCTGGACGACCCCCTCCCCCCCCCCCCCGCTCGCCACTAAGGCCCATGTGGCTAGGGGTGGAGAAAACCAAGTGGGGGGAAGAGTTTCCAAGTGGGAGAGGAATCATACTCGAAATAGGATTGGAGTTGGACTCCTCCACCTCCCCACTTCGGTCGACTCCTAGGGGGGAACCCAAGGGGCTCCGGCCTCCCTCCCCTTCCTCCTATATATATTGGAGGGGAGAGAGGGCAGCCGCACTAGAAACCCTAGCCACAGTGCAACCCTCTCTCCCCGATAGATCAAATCCTCTAGTTTTGGCGGTGCTTAGTCGAAATCCTGCGGGAATAGTTCCACCACCACCGTAGCCACGCCGTCACGTTATCGGAGAACTCATCTACCTCCCCGCTCCCTCTTGCTAGATCAAGAAGGCCGGCGGAGATCGTTATTGAGCTGTACGTGTGCTGAACGAGGAGGTGTCGTCCGTTCGGCGCTAGATCGTGATTGGATCGCGGGATGGCTAGCGATTCGGATCGCGGAGACGTTCGACTACATCAATCGTGTTTCCTAACGCTTCCCGCTTAGCGATCTACAAAGGTATGCAGATCCACTCTTCCTCTCGTAGATGCTCATCATTATGGATAGATCTTATGTGTGCGTAGGAAAATTTTTGTTTCCCACGCAACGTTCCCCAACACAAAGTTCAGTGTAGTAATAGTGCATTAACTGCGACATTGCGAACCTGTACATTACGAGTTAACAGATGCGCACCCAACAACAAAAACCATTTATTCCGCCGGGCCCGCTGACAGATGGCTTGCGTATTCGTATGATCATAAATGTCGATTGGGCCTCTTCTGTGTTGTATAACGAGACGTATTCCCCGAGCAGGTAATAAACGAATCAAGTATTTGCCGATGGGCTATATTAAGTAGTGATCACAACGCGGGAACGGACGTATTGGATTCCGGCAGCGCGTAGCCGCATGCAGGGGCGGAGCCCATTGGGCCTTCCCGTATGCACCGGAATGCGGGTCCAAAAATTAGCTGGTAGTACCTATCAAATAAAAAGACCCAGTGCATCAGGGAGGCCCAAGAGTGGTGCATCAGGGTCGTCCTTTTCAGCGAGGCGTCCGCACAGGCCCATTGGCCCAACACTACACGCACAGCTCGTCACGTAGACACATCACGTGTACCTCCACTCGAAAGGAAAAACGTACTAGTCACGTACTCATCACGTAACTAATCGATTCCACATCCTTAAAAAAAGTATTCGATCTATCGGCCATCGCTCGATTAGGTTTCTGTAGAC
This sequence comes from Hordeum marinum, assembly GCA_022496015.1. Classification (NCBI taxonomy): domain Eukaryota; kingdom Viridiplantae; phylum Streptophyta; class Magnoliopsida; order Poales; family Poaceae; genus Hordeum; species Hordeum marinum. The sequence goes on along the minus strand of CM039672.1, from coordinate 449,857,441 downwards.
GCGTCCGTGGTACGTCGCCAGATCACCGTTGGCCGTCGCCAATCTCGCTATCAGCCGTCGCCAGTCTCGCCGTCGGCTGTCGCGTACATAGGCGCCGGCGGCAGGGCGCCGGACGCCGCAGAACGCAGACCACGCGACAGGACGCACCCAAGCGACGCCGCACGCCGCCAGCCGGTCCGGAGCTCGGTAATTTTGTGATATTTCCAGAATTCCAGTCTTGAATTTTCGTTCATGTACGTGCGTCCATGGATTACAAAATTACAGTCTTGAAAAAGTGTGTGACACTTTCTAGGGTTACAACTTCTAATTGGGATATATTTCATCTGTCTATACAAGTCTGAGTGTCTTACTTGTAATTTGTTAATTGTCAAATACAGATACTATGGACAGGTTTCTTCTCAAAAGAAAAGCACCATCACAGGATGTTTCGAAAGACATAAATTGAGAAGAGGAGATTCAATATGATCCGGGCAAGAGAAAATTGATAGAGCATTATCATCCTAATTTGAAAGATCTTGTAAGAAGAAAATATTTGTTGAATGGACCTTGTCAGCCAAGAGAGATTGATTTTGAATCCTCGGATTTTGGGGGTAAACAAAGAAAGTTCAATCTCAAATGGTTTGATGAATTTGAGAGCTGGCTTGAACACAGCGAAGAGAAGAAAAGGGCATATTGTTTTTATTGCTTCTTATTTAGGGACCGTAGTCGCAAGAAAGAAGCTGGATATGCGGCATTCGTTGTGAATGGTTGGAAGAGTTGGAACATGAAATCAAGGTTAAAAGAATATGTTGGTAAGGTGGGAAGTGTCCATAATCAAGCAATGAAAAAATTACTTGATTTTAAGGGGGGAAAATCAACACATTGATGTTGCTATTCAGGTTCAATGTGAAGCTTTGAAGGTTGCATATTTTGCTCGACTGAATGCCGCTATTGACACAGCTAGACTATTGTTGAAACAAGGATTGCCTTTCCGGGGACATGATGAGTCGAAGGACTCGCACAATAAAGGAAACTTCTTGGAAGTTCCTGACTTCTTAGCTGAGCATGATCCAGTTGTGCGCAAGGCTGCGGGAAAGGATGCTGCAAAGAATTGTCTTATGTGTGCTCCTGAAATCCAGAAAGATATCGCTGAAGGTTTTGCGCATGTGATAGTCCAAGCAATTCTCAAAGAAGTTCGCAGTAATGTGTTTTGTTTGCTTGTTGACGAGTCTAGAGATGTCTCTCGCAAAAAACACATGGTTGTGGCCTTGAGGTATGTTGATAGTTCCGGGGATTCTAAAGAAAGTTTTGTTGGTCTTGTCCATGTGAAAGAAACAACTTCTTCATACCTCAAGAGTTCAATTGATTCTCTTTTTGGAAAATATATATTGAGTTACAATCAAGTTAGAGGACAGGGGTATGATGGTGCCAGCAATATGCGAGGTGAGTTTAATGGCCTCAAATCATTGATTATGCCAGAAAGTAGCACAACTTATTATGTTCATTGCTTTGCTCACCAGCTTCAATTAGTTGTTTTTTTAGGGAGAACCATGTATTTATTCATAATAGTAGCAACATACAACACACATGGCTTCTCTTTGGAACAATTCAAAGAAACAACACACAAGGAAATTTACATCATCATCGTCAAAGAATCCAGCCGCCGACGACGCTGAAGCGTTTGCCAGAGGAGAAAAACATAGGCCTCCAACTTGCCAAGATACAAGATAGTGCCATAGCAGCCAATATGCGTTATGAACCTCTGAACAGGCGCCGTCACAAGTGGCGACGCACATATCGATGTGGGTTATCGGCCGAAGAAATACTTCACACATCTTGGATCGTGGTCTTGAAGGTCTTGACTGGCAGAACCGTCAAAAAACTTCAAAACCGGCAACCATCTTCCACCGCCAAATCTCCATGTGGATCATCCTTTGGACAAGACCGACGTTGTAGGATTAAATCAACATGAACAGGATTAAATCAAGAGCAATGCCTTCAAAGACCCGGAGACACTCGTTGGGGTTCCCATGCTAAAACACTCAAGAGTTTTATTCACATGTTCATGTCAGTTGTTAAAATTCTAGAATTTGTGGAAGAAGAAGACACCGATAGAATAAATAGAGACCAAGCTCTTGGCCTTCTAGTGTATTTTCAATCTTTTGACTTTGTATTCCATTTGCATCTCATGTTAACAATCCTCACTACTACAAACACATTGTCATTAGCATTGCAACGGAAGGATCAAGACATAGTAAATGCCATGAAATGTGTGAAGTCAACTAGAGTTGTGTCTGAATGACCTTAGAGAAAATGGATGGGAACCTATGCTAGCTGAAGTTCATGTGTTTTGCGAGACACATGATATTGTAGAGTTGGACATGGAAGAAGCATATGTTAATCCTGAAAAGAGAAGGCAGGTAACTGGAATTACAAACAGACATCACTATCAAGTTGATTGTTTCAATGATGCTTTTGATTGGCTAGTTCAAGAGCTTGACAATAGGTTCAGTGAGACATCCACTAATTTGCTTGTTTGGTCGGCGGCTTTGAGTCCAAGAGACTTATTTCATGATTTCAATTTGGAGAATCTCATGAGTTTGGCTAAACTATACCCTCAAGATTTTGATTCTAGGGAACTGAGGGGTCTTGATAAGGATCTACGCCTCTATATTGTTGATGTAAGCACAAATGATAGTTTTTCCAACATAGCAACAATCACCGAGCTTTCAGGAAAAAATGGTGCAGACTAGGAGGCACATTATGTATCCTTTGTTTTATCGGTTGTTGAAACTAGTAATTTTCTTGCTTATTGCCGCTGCTAGAGTTGAGAGATGCTTTTCAGCTATGAAACTGGTCAAAACTTGCTTACATAATCGCCTCAATGATGATAGTTTGAGCGATGATGTTATTTGTTATGTGGAGAAAGAAGAAATGAAAAAGGTCACCAATGCTCAAGTGGTTGAGTATTTCATGGCTCGGAGGAACAGGACATACTAAAGGTAACCTTTTTTAGCCATTTAAGTACTTTCATTTGGGCATTTTATTATATTCTACTAGTAAGTTTAATTCTATTTGTATCATGTAGGTTATTGAACTTGTTGTCCAACAATCTGTTTTGGAATTTGGAACTGCAAATCGGTCCTTTTCAAGTAATTTTGATCTTTTTATTATTGTAATAATAAGCATTCTGCTGGCTACATTTTGTTTTTACAAACCGCCTTATGTTATATCCAATAATGTGTGCTACAAGTTATGAAACACGCCTTTATTTAATACATTTGTTGCTTAATTTTTTTAAGCCTTGTTAAAGTGGTGCATCGGGTAACATTTGCTCCAGCTCCGCCCCTGGCTGCATGTCCCAAAAATCCGCGTCCAAGAGGAAGTCCCTAATTGTATCCTATACAGGGACATGTTTGACCGAATAATTTGCCATATATGCACAAGAAACATGCATCTGTAACCAACACCGCCATGGATAATATAAATATTAAGGACACTACTCATAACTAGCTTCACCTACATAGTTAACGAGTTACATACCTTAGACATAGTGTACCATATTCAGCAAGCAGTTTTAAACAGGGTTATATTTCTGTTCGGAAGTATGATCAGTCTGATGTTCATCTGCCTGGTTTAAAAGCAAACGAATTGGTAGATGCATGCCACCCCATACTTTGAGGCGAATTGGGTTGCAGCCAAATTTTGGCGTGCCAATTGTTGGCAAGTATTTTTGGCAAAGCTAGAAGTTGCCAACATTTGGCATCTTTGGCTGCCAATTTGTTAGTTGTCAACATTTGGCAACTTTGTCACATAATGCTTTTAATTTCAAATAGGGAAAGCAAACATCACAACAATATCTTCAGATGCTATGTCCTTTTTTTTCATGATTATTGCTCCTTCCTCCCAGTTGAAAAGGGTAGGCAAAAGTTATTTTAGAAGTTATAAATTTCGCGCACATATGTGTTAATCAGTGTTTTGGGCATTATAGTTGTTTCAAAGAGAACAGTTGCAGATTCATTTGCGGTGGTAACTGTCAAAATATGATACTTTTCCTAACTTAAATTACAAAAAATTCCTAATATCTCCAACTTGTATTTTTCATCTAGTATCATCAGTTCATCACAAAGTCTGGTAACAGACCGTTTACAGGAAATAACGGTAGGATAACAGAACCTTGCTATTTGTTATCTATCTTCCATCAGAAATACAGATAGTTAACTCAAGAAAAAAATCACACCATGAAATGGAGATACCACATGGAAGCCATCCCCCAACCATAAGCAGAGTCGTTGCACCCAATCGGACAAATGTTTTTGCTACGTCCATGGATCGGGTTGCCTCCCAAGTTACTGAAGAGGGGCAACATGGAAGAAAATCCATATCTAAACTCAGCACCCTCGTGCAATCCTGGTGTCACTACCACCGCCGATGTCACTGGCATGGATCTCCTAGGCGGGTTGTCGGTCTGTAGCACAGCTCCCTCCAGAGAGTGATGTACCTCGCCAAGTGACCACGCAGGGGAGCGAGAAATTTACAGTGGGGGCGATGAGAAGATAATGATAGCAGGATTTAGTTTATTGGAGAAGTTTACTGCATGTTCCTTAAAAAGAAACGAGAACAAACGTGGCATAAACGCAGAAACTACGAGAAAATCCACGAGTACAGGTGCCCCATTATAACTGCATGTGGTCTTTGCCTCGGCATGTCTCTCTCCGGTGCAAGGATCAACTCAAAGTCCCGCAACCGATCGGCCATGGGCTTCTCTTCTTGGACTTCCAAGCACGTTCAGTAATGGTGTTTCTTTCTCATGTTGTAGACAAGCCTTCTATATATGAATTCTACTGTCTTCGTGTTTTTCTTTCTCACTACCAGAATAACAGCTAAGGCCGACGGCCTAATCTACGCCGACGGCCCCGTCGGTATAGATGGAGGTATGCCGACGGCCTAGGTGAAGCCATCGGTGCAGGAAAGTCGTTGGCGTGCCTGGAGGTATGCCTACGGTGGCCGTCGGCATATCGTAATATATGCCTACAGTGGTTGTCGGCACAGAAGGGCCATCGGCATAGATGTGGGCCCGGCGAGCCTTTGTTCGACGGCAGTCTGACGCCGTCATACCTATGCCGACGGCTCTGACGGTGGTCGTCGGCATAGATATGCCGACGGCAAGGCCGTCGGCGTAGGTTTGGTCCACGTCATCGATCCGCGACGCGTGCCACGTCATCGATCCAAGGCCTACGGTCGATCCGTGGGCAAACCTATGCCGACGGCCTTGCCGTCGGCATATCTTTTTTTTATCTGTTTTTTACTTATTTTTATATTTTAGTTTTTTTCTAAATTAAAATTCCATTAACTTAAATGTGTCTTATCTAAACATAAACATTACATAATAAATTATATATAGATTTGTGTTGAATTTTTCATATATTATATATATGTAGTTTGTATTTATTTTCAAGTATATTAGTAATGTGACCACATGTTCTTCTGCATATAGATTCCTATACTTTATTAAAGTCAAAGGCGTAGACCGCCTGGTCAACTCTCGTACGGTTAGACGGGACGGGTGTAGTTTGGGGGTAGCTATACCACCAGGTCTTTATCTGGGCCCTCCTACACGTCCGGAAGTGCCGTAGTGGGTGCAAGCACACGACACGCGGATCCATGGTGTGACCCCCCTCACCGACCTCGCCGCTGCCGTCGCACGGAGGGGGGAACAACCACGTCAGGCAGTAAAGGAGGGAATCTTGGTGTGGGTTGTGCCCAGACCTTGATACGAAGTGTACCTATGGGCTGGGCTATCACATCTATGTGAAAATGTCCATCGTTCAAACCCCCTCCAGCGAAAGTCAAAGGCATAGACCGCCCGGTCAACTCTCGCAGGGTTAGACGGGACGGGTGTAGTTTGGGGGTAGCTATGTCGCCAGGTCTTTATCTGGGCCCTCCTACACGTCCGGAAGTGCCGTAGTGAGTGCAAGCACATGGCACGCGGATCCATGGTGTGACCCCCCCTCACCAACGTCGCCGCCGCCATCGCACGGAGGGGGGAACAACCACGTCGGGCAGTAACGAAGGGGATCTTGGTGTGGGTTGTGTCCGGACCTTGATACGAAGTGTACCTAGGGGCTGGGCTATCACATCCAGGTGAAAATGTCCATCGGTCAAACCCCCTCCGGCGAAAGTCAAAGGCATAGACTGCCTGGTCAACTTTCATAGGGTTAGACGGGACGGGTGTAGTTTGGGGGTAGCTATGCCGCCAGGTCTTTATCTGGGCCCTCCTACACGTCTGGAAGTGCCGTAGTGGGTGCAAGCACACGGCACACGGATCCACGGTGTGACCCCCCTCACCGCCGTCGCCGTCGCCGTCGCACGGAATGGAGATCAACAACGTCGTGCAGTAACGGAGGGAATCTTGGTGTGGGTTGTGTCTGGACCTTGATACGAAGTGTACCTAGGGGCTGGGCTATCACATCCAGGTGAAAATGACCATCGGTCAAACCCCCTCCGGCGAAAGTCAAAGGCGTAGACCGCCCGGTCAACTCTCGCAGGGTTAGACGGGACGGGTGTAGTTTGGGGGTAGCTATGTCGCCAGGTCTTTATCTAGGCCCTCCTACACATCTGGAAGTGTCATACAGGGTGCAAGCACACGACACGCGGATCCATGGTGTGACCCCCCTCACCGACGTCGCCGCCGCCATCACACGGAGGGGGGAACAACCACGTCGGGCAGTAACGGAGGGAATCTTGGTGTGGGTTATGCCCGGACCTTGATACAAAGTGTACCTAGGGGCTGGGCTATCACATCCACGTGAAAATGTCCATCGGTCAAACCCCCTCCAGCAAAAGTCAAAGGCGTAGACCGCCCAGTCAACTCTCACAGGGTTAGACAGGACGGGTGTAGTTTGGGTGTAGCTATGCCGCCAGGTCTTTATCTGGGCCCTTCTACACGTCCAGAAGTGTCGTAGTGGGTGCAAGCATACGGCACGCGGATCCATGGTGTGACCCCCCTCATCGACGTCGCCGCCGCCGTCGCACGGAGGGAGGACCAACCACGTCAGGCAGTAACGGAGGGAATCTTGGTGTGGGTTGTGCCCGGACCTTGATACGAATTGTACCTAGGGACTGGGCTATCACATCCAGGTGAAAATGTCCATCGGTCAAACCCCCTCCGGCGAAAGTCAAAGGCGTAGACCGCCCGGTCAACTCTCACAGGGGTAGACGGGACGGGTGTAGTTTGGGGGTAGCTATGCCGCCAGCTCTTTATCTGGGCCCTTCTACACGTCGGGAAGTGACGTAGTGGGTGCAAGCACACAGCACGCGGATCCATGGTGTGACCCCCCTCACCGTCGTCGCCGCCGCTGTCGCACGGAGGGGAGAACAACCACGTCGGGTAGTAACGAAGGGAATCTTGGTGTGGGTTGTGCCCGGACCTTGATACGAAGTGTACCTAGGGGCTGGGCTATCACATCCAGGTGAAAATGTCCATCGGTCAAACCACCTCCGGCGAAAGTCAAAGGCGTAGACCGCCCGGTCAACTCTCGCAGGGTTAGATGGGACGGGGGTAGTTTGGGGGTAGCTATGCCGCCAGGTCTTTATCTAGGCCCTCCTACACGTCCGGAAGTGCCATAGTGGGTGCAAGCACACGGCACGCGGATTCATGGTGTGACCCCCCTCACCGCCGTCGCCGCCGCCATCGCACGGAGGGGGGAACAACCACGTCGGGCAGTAACGGAGGGCAGTAACGGAAGGAAGGAGTACATGCTCAGGGAAACCGAAACCACTTTCTCCACAAGGCACTTAATGTATGACTAACCTCATTAAACATTCTTCTTCTTCTATTTACCGTCACTTTCTTATGTATGACTAACCTCTGTTTGGTGGTGCAGGAGGAGAAACTGAAGCGGCCGCTCTCACACATGGAGGCGTGGGAGATCGCCCAAAAGCAGAGGAGCGCCAAGCCTGGCGAGCCCAAGTACTATGGCAACACCGCGGAGAAGAAGCAGGCCTACTCTCAGGAGTATCTCAGGTTACATCCTGGCACATCTGACCCCATGAGTGCGGATCTGGACGAAAGGGTGGTGGTGGGCATGGGGCCCAAGAAGCACGGTCGACAGGTGGTTCTCGATGCTGTTGTCACTCCTACTATCTCCTACACGCAGCTCCGAGCTACCGACCCGAGCCTGAGCCAGCGCACGAGCACGCCCAAGTCCAGTGCGCAGTCACAGTCCCTCTTTCAGGAGCGGCAATCTGTAAGTATTTTCACTCTTATCTACATTGCTCACTTTATTTTCCAACATTGAGATGTTTATGAGTTCCATCATGTCATACCATAGGCCTACATGGAGTACACACGCCAGGAGACCATGATGTGGCACACGAGCCTTTATGCATACCATGAGCAGAACAATGCCAGGATGCAGCACGCTCTTGAGGAGATGGCAGCCGGACGGGTTCCTCAATTTGCAGCAGCACCACCTCCTCCAGCACAACCAACGATGCTTACCTTTGAGGAGTTTGTGGCACAGCAGCACGATGGCCCCTCGCCGGTATGTACATCCCCCAACTATTCACCCAAAGCATATCATGCCTTTCAACACAGTCATATATCCTGTTAATATGTCTTTTCAACATCCAGGGAACCGTTGGATCAACCATTTGCGGTGGTCTTCGTAGCACTCCCGAGTCACGAAGCCCGACCACTCCGATCCACGGAGGCGGAGGTGGAGGCGATCTTGGCGGTAGCGCTACCGCTAGCAGTGACGACCTAGGCTTCGGCGGTCTTGGCGGTGACGACCTCCGCGGTGCTCGACGTCCTGGCGCTTAAGACTTTCGGTTACTTGTGTGCTTATGCTTATGTTTCTTTAGATGACTTGTGTGTGGTGATGATGATGATAAACTTATGGTCTTTGATAGTTCTTTAGATGACTTGTGCGCTTCTTTATATGCTTATGCTTATGTTTATGTTGATTGTGATGATGCTTATGCATATATTGTTGTGACGGTGCTGGATGATACTTAGATGTGTTCTATATGTCTATTTCCATCATATATATCTGCTGTTTATTTGAACTGAATTGATATGAAAACAAACAGAAAAAAGAAAAAAATCAACTACAATCTATGCCGTCGGCATAGTGCTGGCGTGAGCACCCAGCTGCTGACACGTGTCAGCTATGTCGACTGCTTAGCCGTCCGCATAGTTTGAGACTAAGCCGACGGCTAGGCCGTCGGCATAGCTGCCACGTGTCAGCAACTGGGCACACCTGGGGCAGGGCTATGCCGACGGCTTAGCCGTCGACGTAGTTTCAAACTAAGCCGAGAGCTCGGCCGTCGGCATAGCTCTACCCTAGGAGCGCCCAGTTGCTGACACGTGGCAGCTATGCTGACGGCCTAACCGTCGGCATAGCCCTGCCCCAGGAGAAACGGCTGTTCACCACATGGCGAGCAGCCGTTGGTCAGCACTTGACGGCGGCCGGCGTTAGGCGGAAACGTTGCCAACGGCCCAGACCGTCGGCATAGATGTACGGACACCGTCGATATAGGACCTATGCCGACGGTCATTCTATGCCGACGACCCCCGGGCTACGTCGACGTACAGGTTGCCGACGGCCCTATGCCGACGGGGGCCGTCGGCATAGGGTGCGATTCTGATAGTGTCTGCTCCAAAATGTATCCAGATGACTTTGTATAACTTTGTTGCTTAATCAATAAAATAGGAACATGTCTACACGTATATAAAACCAGTTACATGTTTAACGTAATAAGCATGACAAATTTGATTTGAGATACTATATGTGTATATGGGCCACATCCGGCCCAATGTATATACAAGGAATACGTGTATGAAACACGTTAGCCTGCCCAATCCATTATATATCTATATTTACCTAATAATAAAAAAGTGTGTTTGTTTGAATTTTTAATCCATTCACCTCAACTTTTTTGTTCGTCTACTATACGCGAGGTAGTACTAATTAGATAACAAACTAGCAAAAAAGGCCCGTGCGTTGCAACGGAAGAAAAAAAACTATAATCTCCCATGATAATTACCACATTATATGTTCACATCTCATCGTATGATTTTAAAATTTTGTGCACAAATGCTAGAAAATGTTTCTTTTTTAAAATTTATTCACAAGTTGCAGCAATGCTCACATTTTCAAGAAAATATAATGGTTGCCAAAAAACATATTAATTCAAAGAATTATTTTGAATTTAAAAAAACATACTATAATATTCCGATCCACCCCGATAGTTAATTTTTTAAAATTCACACGACTATATTGTCACAAAGATTCAAGCTTTACTATTTAACTACATACCATTGATCATTCGTGAACATTTTTACAAATATGAGAACAATTTTAAAATGAGGAATATGTTTTACAATTAACGAACATTTTTCTAAAAGCAGTGAACATTTTTATATTGTGAACGGTGCTTAAGTATACTATTAATTAAGTTTGCAACCAAAACATAATTTTAAAAATAATTGTATATTTGAGATCTACATATTTTTTCCATCAAATAAGCACAGGGAAGGGGATGGGAATCGAACTCAGGCCGACTGGATAGGAGGCCACTGATCCAACCAGTACGCCACCAATGCATTCGTGAGAAATTTGAAGATCGCGACCTCTTATCCATTGAAAACAGACGATTCGAAAAAATGAAAAACGAATCGTTTCATGACTTACCGATGACATGGTGGGTAAATTACATATAATTTCGGGGGCCATATTCATGACGTATGATCAGAAGTTATCGATGCTTTATTGTTAGGTAGATTCGCAGTCAAAATACTTGGCTAGGCCTTGTACGTGGTCTAGCTAATTTTTTTTAAATATTACTTTTTTTATTTTATTTTACAAATATTGTGCCAGGGAAATTTTTTGCAAATCTGTGATCCCATCAGCCGCACCCAGGCCGCTTAGTTCTAGTCGGCCACCTCAGGACGACTGGAACTTGTCGGCTACGACGAAGCTGATAGGCCTGTCGGCCCAGGGGGTTGGCAACTAATCGGCCACCGGTAAGCTGATTAGTACTAATCGACCTAGGTATAGCCAATTAGTACTAATCGGACTACTCGCGGCCAATTAATTTTAATCAGTCATAACTGCACCATCTGGTGCATGCCTCCTATTTTTTTCCCGCCAAGTGTTCCCGCCATCTTTTTCCACCAAGTGTTCCCGCCAAATTTGCCCGCCCGTTTTCTCGTCATCTTTTGCCGCCAAATTTTCTCGCCCGATTTCCCGCCATTGTTGTTGTCATCTGCCTATAAAAGGAGGCATTATAACTGTCTTCCTCCATCGGCCAGCAAGACTCGAAAAAATCAGTATGGTAGTCATTATGAGTTTTCCTTGTTCGGATCAAAGAATTAGGCCTAGCAAATGGAAGAGTGCGAAGTTGCCTCGGGGGGTGGAAGCAGTTTGTTGTTAGTGCGGGGATCTCTGCAAGGTGAATTGAAGGAGGTGACGGATTTTTTGGATTTGTTGGGCATGAAGTTTTTCATGTGCGCTAATTATGAGGAAGATCCACTCGTTGCTCCTTCATCGTACATCACGCCTCCGGTATGTTTTAGTCACCCAGAATTAACATGTTGTTGATTTTTTTGTTGATTTGCTTTTTTTATATTTCTGTTTTTTGTAGTCTCCTCCGTCCCTGTGCATGTATTATGGTTGGATAGACACGAAAATGCTAGAGTGGGCGGTGACTGAGATTTGTGAAAGAGGTCGTCGTGCATGGGCATGTTTGGACTTGGAGGAGCACCGCGAGAAGGCGGCAGCAGAGGAGAAAGCAGAGCAGGAGAGATTGTGGCAAGAGTACTGTGTGGAGCAGAGGGCTTTTCTTGCTGAGATGAAGAAGAAAAACCAAGAAAACCAACTTCAACTGGCGGAGGTCTATCGACAGCGAGATGAGGCACGTGAGCCTGAGAAGCTGAGAAAGAAAGAAAGGGCTCGTGCAGCCCAGGCATCAGAAGAAGCTGGAGATGGAAAAGGAAAATATCCACGTTGGACTCAGTAGATTTATATTCTTGTAACTCAATTTCAGCAAGTTGTATCTTAATTTCAGCAAGTTATATCTTAATTTCAGCAAGTTGTATCTTAATTTCAGCACCTATAAAACCCCCGTGGTATGTCTGAATGTCTTCTGCATTGAAATAGAACATGAATACGTCTCACACATAGAATAGACATATGTATGATACATAATTAGATAGAGGTTTCTCTACTGATAGATAAAGGTGTTACTGACGACGTCTGGAAAGGTGCTCAAGGGGTGTGCTAGGCATACTCCAGCCAAACCTGTGGGGGGCTTAATATTACGAGGAGGAATCTCGGACCCGTCATGGTCATACTGTGTATCCTGGGTGGTCCATGGTGGAGGAGTCGAGAAGATGTCCATCCACGTGCTCTGCTGCGATAGGACATCTCCTTCCTCACCCGTGAACCCGGATCCGGACGTCGAAGTCTCCTGATATGCATAGGATCCTGCAGGAGGGATCATCAATAGTGAATAAATAGGTAGTCGCAATTACTATTAAAAAGAGTGAATATGAAGAGACATACCAACTGGCTGATATTCTGGTGGCGGCCGAAACATGAAACCCGCTCTGGGACTTTGCTATAGCAGTGGAGGCCGAAACACGAAGCTCGAAGAGGGAGCATGGTGTTGTGGGTGCTGTGATATGTGCTAATAAGAAATATATAAATAAAACACATACCTATCAACCCAATGCGAGTGTATCTTCCAGTCCACCTTAGAAGTACGAGTGACAAGGGGTTCGAGATGTTGCTTAGATAATAGCGCAGCATGATGCTTACTATCAATGTCCTCTTTAAGAAAATGCATTCCCTCCATTCTTAGAAAAATGCATTTAATAGAAATTTAAAACGTAGTCCCACAAATTAAAAATATAGTGTCACACAAGTTACAAATTTAAAACGTAGTGCCATAATGAATACAAATTAAAAAGATAGTGCCACACATAATACAAATTTAAAACATAGACTAGTGTATTCCTCTTGTTCTCCCTCCTCTTCGTCCTCTTCGTTCACGGCTGCCTCGCCCACGAGCAGTGCCACTTGCAATGCTGAATAAGGGACACTAAGAGTCCCTATGCCCAAATTCGTTGCATAGAATAAATTGCATGGTGGGCCCGCCAGCTCCAGATTCATCCATGTCATTCCGGATGCGCTGGCACTGTCTTCTACCTCTAGATGTATGCATATTCGTAGGGTGTGGGATGTATCTCCTTTCAGTAGGGTCAACGGTGTTGAAGTTACCCATTGATCGAAAATCCGTCAACTCACATGTCCAGGTATTGAGGACGGACTCCTTCAAAAAGTAAGGAGACACAAATGAAATTGCATCCAGTCCTAGCTGACCGCAAACAGCAATTACGTGCGGGCAAGGCAGGTGAAGCAATTTCGGTTTGTTGCATGTGCACTCACACATTGGTCGGACCTCGTTTCCAATTTTCACCTCATGCGTCCTAACCTCATTTGCACATCCGATTTTGTTGTTAGCTAAGTGGACCTCGAACCTTCGCTCTTGATTTTCGATGGCGACAACACTGTGTGACCGATCCTTTACCATCTTTTCATCCATGTACTTCATAACCCTTTCACAATAACGTGTGTTTGGGTTGTTAGTGATATGCAGGTCGGCGCTTTGACGTCTATCTCTGAAATACTTCACCGTGCCATAGAATATTCGCTCCACAATGGTTGTTAGTGGCAGAGCCCTGTTTCCTCTTAGCATAAAGTTATATGTTTCAGCGAGATTGGTGGTCATGACACCATACCTTGCTCCATGTGTGTCATGCAGCAGAGACCACCTCTCCACAGGCTCATGCTCTATCCACTAATCAAAGGTTTTAATCTACCTCCCAAGCCTTCTCCTAGTACCAGGAGGGTCAAATACTAGCAAGTCACAAAGCCCAACAGGCTCTTCCTCCGTAGCAGCTGATCCGGTAGCTAATTGTGCAGCTACAGCTTCAACGTGTGCCCTCACAGCTGCATCTCTTGCAGCTCTTCTGTCCCTCACATGTCTCAGTGTGCATAAATTAAGTCTGTTACGGATTAATTTGTACTTCCATTGCTAGTTCTGCTTGCAGAGTTTCTTGAATAGATTCACGAGCTTCTTATTTCTGAATTGCGAGAAGAAGTTGGCCCCAAGATGGCGCATGCACCAACGGCTCTGCAAGTCCTGCCATGGAATTTGTTCATCGGGGCCAGGGTTCGACAATGTCTTCACTGCACTGAGTATACCAGCATGGTTTTCATGAAGAATGCACACATTTGGCTTATCATGCACAACTGCAATTTTTAATTTCCTGAAGAACCATGTCCAACTGTCAATGTTCTCACTCTCCACAAAAGCAAATGCCAGTGGGACGACTTGATTTTGGCCATCTTGTCCAATGGCGGTAAGGATCTGACCCTTGTACTTGCCAGTGAGAAATGTTCCGTCAACACAGATCACCACCCGACAATGTCTGGAAGCTTCAATACAGACACCGAAAGAGAAGAAGAATCGATGCAACACCCTCACAGTAGGAAACTCTGGCATGAACATGTCTTGGATGTCGACATACGTGCCTGGATTCCGGTCCTGGAGTGTATGTAGGAACCGGATAACAGAGTCATATGCATCGAAATACGAACCAAATCTGGTCTCAAGTGCCCTCTGCTTAGCCCTCCAAGCCTTACCATAAGATATTTTGTACTTGAACCTGACAAAGACTTTTGTCTGGATAGCCTTAACTTCCATCGCTTTGCCCTCCACTATCTCGCTGTAAAGCAACCGAGCAAGGTCTGTAGTTGTCAAGTTCGGATGATCTTGAGGGATACAAGGAATAACACAAGTGTGATGAACTAAGTCACCAATGACCCAACTTGAGCCATACTTAGGCAGATAGCCATGCACCCTGGCAGGACAACCCTGGTTTCTGCATACCATTGTCAAGTTTTTTGGGCTTGACACATACTCTAAAAAAAACCTTTGGGTGGACAATGCCCAAGCAATAATTGTATCATGCAGAGCTTGTTTGTTTCGATACAACGCACCTAACGCAATGTTGTTCTGGTGGTACTGCCAGGAAGAATCACGACCATCATTCATGATCATTGCAGATGAGAAGTCCCGATTCCATGTTGCGGGAATAGGCACTTCATGCACGTTCTCTTCTTCCTCTGACTTAGCAGAATCGTCGAGAATATCACCATCTCTATCTTCATTCTCCATCTGGTTTTGCATGTGCCCATCTATCTCGTCAGCATCCGCCTGGCCACTTGCATAATCATCGGCATTTACTGTTGGGGAACGTTGCATGGGAAACAAAAAAAATCCTACGCACACGCAGATCTATCCATGGTGATGAGCATCTACGAGAGGGAGAGTGGATCTACGTGCCCTTGTAGATCGCTAAGCGGGAAGCGTTAAGAAACACGGTTGGTGTAGTCGAACGTCTTCGCGATCCAAATCGTCGTGCGTCCCGCAATCCAATCACGATCCGTCCCGCGATCCAATCATGATCCGTCCCGCGATCCAATCACGATCCGTCCCACGAACTTGATCACGATCTATCCCACGAACTTGATCATGATCCTTCCGATCTAGCGCCGAACGGACGGCACCTCCGCGTTCAGCACACGTACAGCTTGATGACGATCTCCGCCGTCTTGATCCAGCAAGAAGGAGTGGAGAGGTAGAAGAGTTCTCTAGCAGTGTGATAGCGCTCCGGCGATGGTGGTGGAGCTCTTTCGGTAGGGCTTCGCCTAAGCACTGCAGAAATCCGATCTAGAGGAGAAACTATGCACTGGAGGAACGGGTAGCACGTGGCTGAAAAAACTAGTGCAAAACCCTAAATCCCACCAGTATATATAGGTGGAGAGGAGGAGAGCCTTGGCGCAAGGGCCAAGGCTCCTATGGTTCGGCCGAACCTACTAGGAGAGGAGGACCCCTCCTCCAATCCTAGTAGGACTAGGATTGCTCCTTTTTTGCCTTTTTTCCACCTTTTCCTATTGGGTTTTCTTCTCCCGCCACATGGGCCTTGTGTGGGAGTTTCCACCAGCCCACTAAGGACTGATATTCACTCTTCCACATCCCATGAAGCCTCTTGGGTCGAAATACCCCTCCCGGAGGCCTCCAGGTACACTACCGGCACTCCTGGTACACTACCGATGAGCCCGAAACTTTTCCAGTGACCAAAACAGGACTTCCTATATATGAATCTTTACCTCCGGACCATTCCGGAGCTCCTCGTGACGTCCGGGACCTCATCCGGGACTCCAAACAACCTTCAGTCACCACCATACATAACTCTATACTACCGAAACGTCACCAAACATTAAGTGTGCAGACCGTGGGGGTTCGAGAACTATGTAGACATGAACGAGACACCTCTACGGTCAATAACCAATAGCGGGACCTGGATGCCCATATTGGTTCCTACATATTCTATGAAGATCTTTATCGGTCGAACCTCTATGTCAAGGATTCAGTTAATCCCGTATGATGTTCCCTTTGTTCTTCGGTATGTTACTTGCCCGAGATTCGATCGTCGGTATCTCCATACCTAGTTCAACCTCGTTACTGGCAAGTCTCTTTACTCGTTCCGTAATACAAGATCCTGCAACTAGCACTTAGTCGCATTGCTTGCAAGGCTTATTGTGATGTTGTATTACCGAGTGGGCCCTGAGATACCTCTCCGTCACACGGAGTAACAAATCCCAGTCTTGAATCATGCCAACTCAACAGACACCCTCGGAGATACCTGTAGAGCCCCTTTATAGTCACCCAGTTACGTTGCGACATTTGATACACACAAGGCACTCCTCCGATGTCCGTGAGTTGCATGATCTCATGGTCATAGGAACACATACTTGACATGCAGAAAATAGTAGCAATATCATTCTCCTAATGATGTGATCCCGTTATCAAATGACATCACATGTCAATGGTTAGGAAACCTTGACCATCTTTTATCAACGAGCTAGTTCACTAAAGGCATACTAGGGACAAAGTGTTGTCTATTTACCCACACATGTAATGTGTTTCCAATCAATACAATTATAGCATGGATAATAAACGATTATCATGAACAAGGAAATATAATAATAAACACTTTATTTATTGCCTCTAGGGCATATTTCCAACAGTCTCCCACTTGCACTAGAGTCAATAATCTAGCTCACATCACTATGTGATTTACATTGTAATGAATCGAACACCCATGCAGTTCTGGTGTTGATCATGTTTAGCCCTTGGAAGAGGTTTAGTCAACGGGTCTGCAACATTCAGATCCGTGTGCACTTTGCAAATATTTATATCCTTCTCCTCGATGTAATTGCGGATGGAGTTGAAGCCTCGCTTTATGTGTCTGGTCCTCTTGTGAAACCTTGGTTCCTTGGCCAGAGCAATGGCACCAGTGTTGTCACGGAATAGGTTCATTGGATTCAGTGCACTTGGCACTACTCCAAGATTTGTCATGAACTGCTTCATCCAGACACCTTCCTTCATCGCCTCCGAGGCTGCGATGTACTCCGCTTCGCACGAAGAATCGACTACCACGCTTTGCTTGGAACTGCACCAGCTTACCGCTCCCCTGTTGAGAATAAATATGTATCCGGTTTGCGACTTAGAGTCATCCGGATTAGTATCAAAGCTTGCATCGACGTAACCCTTTACAACAAGCTCTTCATCACCTCCATAAACGAGAAACATTTCCTTAGTCCTTTTCAGGTACTTAAGGATATTCTTGACCGCTGCCCAGTGCTCCATTCCAGGATCACTTTGAAACCTTCCGGCCATACTTATAGCAAGGCTGACATCGGGTCTTGTGCACGACATTGCATACATGATAGAGCCTATGGCTGAAGCATAGGGGATGACACTCATCTTTTCTCTATCTTCTGCAGTCACTGGGCATTGAGTCTTACTCAACTTCACACCATGTAACACAGGCAAGAACCCCTTCTTGGATTGATCCATTTTGAACTTCTTCAAAAGTTTATCAAGGTATGTGCTCTGTGAAAGTGCTATTAAGCGTCTCGATCTTATTCTATAGATCTTAATGCCTAATATGAAAGCAGCTTCTCATAGGTCCTTCATTGAAAAACTCTTGTTCAAATATTCCTTCACGCTTTCCAGCATTTCTATATTGTTTCCAATCAGCAATATGTCATCCACATATAATACTAGAAACGCTATAGAGCTCCCACTCACTTTCTTGTAAATACAAGCTTCTCCATAAACTTGTATAAACTCAAACGCCTTGATCACCTCATCAAAGTGTTTATTCCAACTCTAAGATGCTTGCACCAGTCCATAAATGGATCCCTGGAGTTTGCAAACTTTGTCAGCATTATCTGGATCGACAAAACCTTCGGGTTGCATCATATACAACTCTTCCTCAAGGAAACCGTTGAGGAACGCCGTTTTGACATCCATCTGCCAAATCTCATAGTCGAAATAAGCAGCTATTGCCAACATGATTCTGACAGACTTAAGCATCGCTACGGGTGAGAAAGTCTCATCATAATCAACTCCTTGAACTTGTGAAAAACCCTTTGCCACAAGTCGAGCTTTATAGACGGTGACATTACCGTCCGCGTCTGTCTTCTTCTTAAAGATCCATTTGTTCTGAATGGCCTTTCGCCCTTCAGGTAATACTTCCAAAGTCCATACTTTGTTTTCATACATGGATCCCATCTCGGATTTCATGGCCTCTAACCATTTCTCGGAATTCGGGCCCATCACTGCTCCTCCATAGCTCGTAGGTTCATTGTTGTCCAACAACATGACCTCTAAGACAGGGTTGTCGTACCACTCAGGAGTAGTACGCGGCCTTGTCGACCTACGAGGTTCAATAGTAGCTTGATCCGAGGCTTCATGATCATCATCATTAACTTCCTCTTCTACCGTCGTAGGTTCCACAGAAACATCTTTCTGCGCTGCGCTACTTTTTGGTTGAAGTAAAGGTTCAGTAACCTCATCAAGCTCTATTTTCCTCCCACTCAATTCTTTCGAGAGAAACTCTTTCTCAAGAAATGTTCCGTTCTTAGCGACAAACACTTTGCCTTCGGATCTGAGATAGAAGGTATACCCGACTGTCTCTTTCGGGTATCCTATGAAGAAGCATTTTTCTGCTTTGGGTTCCAGCTTTTCAGGCTGAAGCTTTTTGACATAAGCATCACATCCCCAGACTTTAAGAAACGACAACTTTGGCCCCTTGCCAAACCACAGTTCATATGGCGTCGTCTCAACGGATTTCGATGGTGCCCTATTTAAAGTGAATGCAGCTGTCTCTAATGCATAACCCCAAAACGATAGTGGCAAATCGGCAAGAGACATCATAGAACGCACCATATCTAATAAGGTTCGATTACGATGTTCGGACACACCATTACGTTGTGGTGTTCCGGGTGGTGTCAACTGTGAAACAATTCCACACTGTCTTAAGTGACTGCCAAACTCATAACTCAGATATTCACCTCCTCGATCAGATCGCAGGAATTTAATCTTCTTGTTACGATGATTCTCAACTTCACTCTGAAATTGCTTGAACTTTTCAAACGTTTCAGAGTTGTTTTTCATCAAGTAAATATACCCATATCTACTTAAGTCATCAGTGAAGGTGAGAAAATAACGATATCCACCACACGATGTAACATTCATTGGACCGCACACATCAGTATGTATGATTTCCAATAAGTCACTCGCCCGTTCCATTGTTCCAAAGAACGGCGTTTTAGTCATCTTGCCCATGAGGCATGGTTCACATGTGTCAAGTGATTCAAAATCAAGTGACTCCAAAAGTCCATCAGCATGGAGCTTCCTCATGCGTTTTACACCAATATGACCTAAACGGCAGTGCCACAAGAAAGTGGTACTATCATTATCAACTCTACATCTTTTGGCATCAATGTTATGAACATGTGTGTCATCACTATCAAGATTCAATATGAATAAACCCCTAACATTGGGTGCATGACCATAAAAGATATTACTCATATAAATAGACAACCTTTATTCTCAGATTTAAATGAGTAACCGTCTCGCAATAAACAAGATCCAGATATAATGTTCATGCTTAACGCGGGCACTAAATAACAATTATTCAGGTTCACCACTAATCCCGATGGTAATCGAAGAGAGAGCGTGCCGACGGTGATCACATCAACTGTGGAACCATTTCCCACGCGCATCGTCACTTTGTCCTTTGCCAGCCTTCGTTTATTTCGTAGTTCCTGCTTTGAGTTGCAAATGTGAGCAACTGAACCGGTATCAAATACCAAGGCACTACTACGAGAGCTAGTAAGGTACACATCAATAACATGTATATCATATATACCTTGTTTGTCGTTGGCCGCCTTCTTGTCAGCCAGGTACTTGGGGCAGTTCCGCTTTCAGTAACCAGTTCCCTTGCAATGAAAGCACTCAGTTTCTGGCTTGGGTCCATGCTTGGGCTTCTTTACAGGAGTAGCAACTGCTTTGCCATCCTTCTTGGTTTTACCCTTCTTGTCCTTGCCCTTGACCTTGCCATTTTTCTTGAAACTAGTGGTTTTATTGACCATCAACACTTGATGCTCTTTCTGGATTTCAGACTCAGTGACTTTTAGCATCGCAAACAGCTTGGTGACTGACTTGTTCATCCCGTGCATGTTATAGTTCATCACAAAGCTCTTGTAACTAGGTGGCAGTGATTGAAGAACTCTGTCAGTGATCGCCTCTGGCGGAAGGGCAATTCCCAACTCTGCTAGACGAGTTGAATACCCAGACATTCTGAGTATATGTTCACTGATAGACCTGTTCTCCTCCATCCTGCAAGCAAAGAACTTATCAGAGGTTTCATACCTCTCGATCTGGGCGTTCTTCTGAAAGATAAACTTCAACTCCTGGAACATCTCATATGCTCCATGACGTTCAAAACGTCTTTGAAGTCCCAGTTCTAAGCCATACAATATTGCACACTGAACTATTGAGTAATCTCCAGTACGTGCCTCCCAAGCGTTCTTAACGTCTTCGGAGGTCATGTCTTCTAGTTGGTCACCAGGCGGTGCATCAAGGACATATGATTTCTGGGAAGCCGTGAGGATAATCCTCAGATTACGGGCCCAATCAACAAAGTTACTTCCATCATCTTTCAACTTAGCTTTCTCTAGGAACGCGTTAAAATTCAGGGGTGCTACTGCGCGAGCCATTGATCTACAACATAAATATGCAAAGTTTACTTAGACTATTGTTCAAGATAATGAGTTTAGTTAATCAAATTACTAAAGCTCCCACTCAAATTGACATCCCTTAGGTCATCTGAGTGTCACATGATCCAAATCCACCAACTCAAGTCCGATCATCACCTGAGTTGAGGTGGCTTCAATGGTGAACATCATTATGTTGATCATATCGACTATATGACTCATGTTCGACCTTTCGGTCTCTTGTGTTCCGAGGCCATGTCTGTACATGCTAGGCTCGTCAAGTTTAACCCGAGTGTTCTGCACGTGAAACACTGGCTTGCACCAGTTGTATGTGAACGTAGAGTCTATCACACCCGATCATCACGTGGTGTCTCAACACGACGAACTTTCGCAACAGTGCACACTTGGGGGGAACACAATTCATCTTAAAATTTAAGTGAGGGATCACCTTATAATGTTACCGTCATCCTAAGCAAAACAAGGTGCATAAAAGGATTAACATCACATGCAATTCATAAGTGACATGATATGGCCATGAACTTGTGCTTTTGATCTCCATCTAGAAAGCACCGGCATGATCTCCATCGTCACCGGCATGACACCATGATCTTCATCATCTTGATCTCCATCAACGTGTCGCCATCGGGGTTGTCGCGCCCAACATGCTTCTACTACTATTGCTACCGTTTAGCGATAAAGTAAAGCATTACATAGCGCTTAATGATTGACATGCAGGTCATACAATAATTAAAGACAACCCTATGGCCCCTGCCGGTTGCCGTACTCATCGACATGCAAGTCGTGATAATCTATACATCACATGATCATCTCATACATCACATATATCACATCATGTAATTGGCCATATCACGTCATAACATACCTTGCAAAAACAAGTTAGACGTCCTCTAATTGTTATTGCGTGTTTTACGTGGCTGCTATGGGAATCTAGCAAGAACAATTCTCATCTACGCAAAAACCACAACGGTGATACACTAGTTGCTTTTCAACCTTCTCAAGGACCGCATTTGTCGAATCCGATCCAACTAAAGTGAGAGAAACTAGCACCCGCAAGCCATCTATGCAACAAGTTGCGGTCGAGGGAACCAGTGTCTCGTAAGCGTACGAGTAATGTTGGTACGGTCCACTTCATCTCACAATACTGCTAAACCAAAATCCGACCAAGTGAGGAAGCAATCTAAGCATCAACGCCTACAAACCTTTTGTGTTCTACTCGAGATCTCATCTACACATAGACCTAGCTCTGATACCACTGTTGGAGAACGTTGCATGGGAAACAAAAGAAATTCTACGCACACGCAGATCTATCCATGGTGATGAGCATCTACGAGAGGGAGAGTGGATCTACGTACCCTTGTAGATCGCTAAGAGGGAAGCATTAAGAAACGCGATTGGTGTAGTCGAACGTCTTCGTGATCCAATCACGATCCGTCCCGCGATCCAATCACGATCCGTCCCGCGATCCAATCACGATCAGTCTCGCGATCCAATCACGATCCGTCCCACGAACTTGATCACGATCCTTCCGATCTAGCGCCGAACGGACGACACCTCCGCGTTCAGCACACGTACAGCTTGATGATGATCTCCGCCGTCTTGATCCAACAAGAAGGAGCGGAGAGGTAGAAGAGTTCTCCGGCAGCGTGATGGCGCTCCGGCGATGGTGGTGGATCTATTCCGACAGGGCTTCGCCTAAGCACTACAGAAATCCGATCTAGAGGAGAAACTATGCACTGGAGGAACGGGTAGCACGTGGCTGAAAAAACTAATGCAAAACCCTAAATCCCACCAGTATATATAGGAGGAGAGGAGGAGAGCCTTGGCGCAAGGTCCAAGGCTCCTATGGTTCGGTCGAACCTACTAGAAGAGGAGGACTCCTCCTCTAATCCTAGTAGGACTAGGATTGCTCCTTTTTTGCCTTTTTCCACCTTTTCCTATTGGGTTTTCTTCTCCAGCCACATGGGCCTTGTGTGGGAGTTTCCACCAGCCCACAAAGGGCTGATATTCACTCTCCCACAGCCCATGAAGCCTCTTGGGTCAAAATACCCCTCCCGGAGGCCTACCGGTACACTACCGGCACTCTTGGTACACTACCAATGAGCCCGAAACTTTTCCGGCGACCAAAACAGGACTTCCTATATATGAATCTTTACCTCCGGACCATTCCGGAGCTCCTCGTAACATCCGGGATCTCATCCGAGACTCCGAACAACCTTCGGTCACCACCATACATAACTCTATACTACCGAAACGTCACCAAACCTTAAGTGTGCAGACCATGGGGGTTCGAGAACTATGTAGACATGACCGAGACACCTCTACGGTCAATAACCAATAGCGGGACCTGGATGCTCATATTGGTTCCTACATATTCTACGAAGATCTTTATCGGTCGAACCTCTATGTCAAGGATTCAGTTAATCCCGTATGATGTTCCCTTTGTTCTTCGGTATGTTACTTGCCCGAGATTCGATCGTCGGTATCGCCATACCTAGTTCAACCTCGTTACTGGCAAGTCTCTTTACTCGTTCCGTAATACAAGATCCCGCAACTAACACTTAGTCACATTGCTTGCAAGGATTATTGTGATGTTGTATTACCGAGTGGGCCCTGAGATACCTCTCTGTCACACGGAGTAACAAATCCCAGTCTTGATCCATGCCAACTCAACAGACACCCTCGGAGATACCTGTAGAGCACCTTTATAGTCATCCAGTTATGTTGCGACGTTTGATACACACAAGACACTCCTCCGATGTCCGTGAGTTGCATGATCTCATGGTCATAGGAACACATACTTGACATGCAGAAAACAGTAGCAATAAACTAACACGATCATATGCTATGTTTGTAGTTTGGGTCTTTGTCCATCACATCATTCTCCTAATGATGTGATCCCGTTATCAAATGACATCACATGTCAATGGTTAGGAAACCTTGACCATCTTTGATCAACGAGCTAGTTCACTAGAGGCATACTAGGGATAAAGTGTTGTCTATTTACCCACACATGTAATGTGTTTCCAATCAATACAATTGTAACATGGATAATAAACGATTATCATGAACAAGGAAATATAATAATAAACACTTTATTTATTGCCTCTAGGGCATATTTCCAACATTTACTTCTTCTGCATGACTGCTCTGCCCAATTCGTAAACGTCATCTTCTGCATGGGACGCATAATTTGGCAGTGAATCATGCATCCCTTCACTGCTCTGTCCAATATCGTAGCTTGGTCCGGCTTCTGGTGCACTAACATGCTTCAGTACAGGGAGCAATAAGGCCATAGGATTACATCCCCTACTCACCCAAGCTTGTAACCAGCGCACCTACTTTGAGTCCCGGTCTATTCGCTTCAAATAAAAGTAAATATTTGAACTCGATCAGCTCCATAATGCATGAACACCGACGGTGTGTGTTTCAGTATTGAACCCACAACATCCGTCTTGCCATTCGGTCAACTGACTAACAGTCCAAGTTTCAAGGGAATTAACTAGCACCTCAACGTACTGAAATTCAATCAGATCAGCTCCCGTCTCATTTGTGCGGACGCTACCAGGACCGTAGTAAAAGCTTAACTTCACTACATTAGACATCTTCGCTTACCTAAAAAATTATTCAACATGGTCACATATCAAGCAGAATGAGATACTATAATTATTTCCACCTAAACTACAAATTCACACCTAAATATATTTACCACACCTAAATATGCACAACTAAATATATTTCCCGAGGCTACCGGAGCACCTAAAAATATCCAAACACCAAAATATATCTTACAAAGCTACCGAAGCACCTAAATATGAAAACGAAACGCATTCACGAATGTTAAATCTTACCCTTGAATCGTGTGGAGATACGACGAACACCGCAGGCTCCAGCACCACCACCTCCTCCTCCACCACCACCACCACCTCCTTCACCACCACCACCACCTCCTCCACCTCCACAAAAATGGTCAAAAGCACCACCACGAACTACCCCATCGCAAGATCGACGGTTCTTCTCGCTCCCCTAACCATCTAGAATCGAACTATGGTGAGGGAAAAGGGGGCTAGGGGAGAAGCAAAGAAGAGGAGAAGAATGGAAGAGGAAGAACAGGGAGAGAAGGAAAGAAACGAAGGGAGGAAGGAGAGAAGAGGAAGGAAGAGGAGAGCCCGTGGGTGGCTGGCCAGCATCTAATCGGCTTCGGCGTGGCCGAAAAGCCATTCGGCTGCCACGCGGCCGACATCATACTCCGCTAGGCCCACTGAGCGGAGGTGGGGGTGCGACGTGGCCCGGCCACTAATCGTCTGCCACGTGGCCGACAGGAGACTAATCAGCTACGCCGTAGCCGACAGGTTCCAGTCGGTCCGGGCAACACCGACTGGAACTAATCGGCTTGCGTGCGGCCGATGCGACAACAGATTTGAAAATAATTTCCCTGGCACAATATTTGCAAAAAAGAATAAAAAAGTAATATTTTTTTAAAAAATAGCCGTGGTCTAATGGCCCAACTATACCAGAATTTTGAAAAGAAAGAAAGCTTGCAAGGTCTAATGGCCAGTTGTACCGGAATTATTGGCCAACTGTACCAGAATTTTGAAAAGAGAAAAAACTTGACCGATGTGTGGAGCGGTCTTTTGGGCTGGCCCCTGTGCAGCCACCATATGTTCTTAATTAATTTTTTATTTTCTAACTTTACATTTTCTATTTTAAATAATTTAGGAATTGCAAGAAGTTCTGATTTTTTAAATGAGAGTTTTCTTACCAAAACTTTCAAGATATCATAAAATACTCATCGATTATGAAAATGTTCATGATTTAAAAAAGTGTTTGTATATTCGAAAAATGTTTATGATTATGAACAATGTTTGTGTATTAAACAACTATTCATCAGCTTGAATAAAAATCACTCATTCAAATAATCTACTTCAAAATTTAAAACAAAATTATAAAAAATGATCACGAATTTCAGAAAATTTTCACAATTTTTTTACAAAGTTCGTGAATTAAAAAAAATTTACTTATTTGAAAATAGTATTCATGATTTTTTTTAAATGTTTGTGATTTTTTCGAAAATTCTCAAGAATTTGAAAGAATGTTCAAAATTTCAAAAAGTTGTTCATGAAAATGAATTTTTTCATGATTTCAAATAAAATGTTCATGATTTCCATTTTTTAAGAATTTCAGAAATTCTTTCACGATTTAAAAATATATTCATAAATTTGGAAGATAAACAATGTGTAGAAGTTAGAAATCTCACACCTATTTGTCTCAATAAGTGTTCTGGGTACTTACTAGAAATTTTAAACATAGAATGATTGTAGATTCGTCTTCCTTGGTAACTGGAAAATTTGAACATATTGCAACTGAAAAGAGAGAAGTTTTTCTTAGATATATAACCAAATATGTTAAATATGTGGATGCTTGTGCAAACTGGTGTTTTTTAACAAGTCTTGTCACTTCACTGAACATCTACAAGAAATGACAACTGGCTAAGAGAACCTTGGTTCTTGCCATCTATCTTCCATCTGAAATAGATAGATAGGTAACCCCGCAGAACAGAGACGGCACAGAAATCATCCCCAATCTTAAACACCGCCGTCGCAGACCAATTACGATAACTGCTTCAGGCAGGGGGGCGATATGGGAAGCAATCCATATCTGGCCACCAGTATCCTTGGGAAATTCTAGTGTCACAATTAGCATCACTACTTCTAGTGTGGCGTGGGTCTTCTAGGTGGGTTGTCGGTCTCTGTAATGGAACTCCCTCTCGAAAGTGATAATTAATTTTCGTACAACACCCTTAAAAAAAACTCGCACAACACAATGTGTTGATGAATGACTACATGAAGCGACGCATGAACATGTCCACCAAAGCACCGTGACGACGTTCTTCAGCATGCACGAGTGGTTCACCATGAACGGGTGGCGGCCATGTCGCCCTATGAGGTGGAGCATGGGCCGAAGCCATGGGAGGCCAAGGCAGCGAGTTGTGTGTTCAGTGCCACCATGGCGGCTGACAAGCACTTCATTATGGAGAGCTTCTTGTGGGTGGAGTGTAGCAGTATCGTGCTCGGAGCCACACGTGCTCGCTTGTGGACGTCAACCGTCGACACTGCAGCCGCAGTCATCGCAAGAGCGTTCCTGCAAGTCAAGCGCACCGCTCTGATTCTCTCTCATGTCGTCACTAGGGCTCCGACTGATAACAATTTGACATTCATTGTGAGCAATATGTTCGACTACATCCCACGGCGGACGTAATTCTGCTAAAGGTTATAACTACAATAATGGGAAAGTAGTGGCTGCCCCACCTTTGGTGCACCCAAAAAATATTAAAAAAAATCAAAACATTTTGAAACTTGATGGATGTGATTATGAGCAAATATTTTAGGTTCTTGCAAGTTTGATCACCAAAAAAGATCAAATGGTCTTCATGCAAAACGAAACACAAATGATACTCTGCACCCACGTTATTAAAAATTGTTTTTAAAAATTGTTCACGCTTCCCAATTTGTTCAAGGTTTTCAAAATTGTTCTTCGTTTCAAAATTTTGTTCTTAAAATTCAAAAAATGTCCGTGCCATAAAAATTTGTTCGCGGCCCCAAATTCGTTGAGTATTTTTCAAAGTTGCTTTGGTTTAAAAATTTGTTCTCAAGATTCAAAAAATGTTCGTCCTTTAAAAAATTGTTCGCATTTTCAAATTTGTTCCTTCTTTTAAAATTCAAGTTTTCAGAAAACGATTGAGAAATGCAACGTTTGTTCTTTTTGATAAAAAGGAAAAATAAAGGAAAACGAGGAGAAAACGACCCAAAAAGGAAGAAAAAAATAAGTAAAAAAGTAAAAATGAAGCTACAGTAGTCACACACCTACTGGGCCGGTCCAGTCGGGGTCGCTCTGTGCGAAGCCCCGACTGATTGCCGAAGCGAGGAGCTCCCGTCATTCTCACCTGATCTAGTTGCGTACACCAATGCTGACTCGGCCGAGTGCCCAGCTACGCACAAGTTCACTTTCGTTTCTATATTTTTTTGTACACAACTTGGTCACATGGTCCTCCAATCGCCAGCCCACCGTGACCAGGTCAAGTGCCAAAGTGGAATACCGATGTGTCACCAATTCTGTCGCCGAGTCATGCTGGGTTTGGTAGCTCCTTCATGAGCTTCTACGAACACCTCCGCGCGCCAGTGTTTCCTCTTTACGCAATATTCCATACTTAACTAAGAGCATGTACAACAGTCACGCGCCCCAAACCCATCTCAAATGCCCGAGCCGACTGTCTGGTCACTGACTCATGAAATTTTGACCTAGGCGGGTGCCTCAGACGCACAGGTTGATCGGTATCTCTCATATCCAATCTAAATATAAGGTAGATATGGGAGCGTCCGGTTGCGTCTATCACATCGGACTAACGAGCTGGTCCCACGCGGAATCAGTCAGAAACCCGACGGTCGGAGGAAGGTCTCCTCTGATGGGGGTGTGAACGCCACGTGATGTGGCTCCAGCTCCCTGCCAGAGGCCAAATTCGGCTATTTAAGCCAGCCGACGTCCCCCAAACCTAGCCTATCCACCTCTTCCCTCTTCGTGCCGCCAGCCCGGGCCCATCCACCTCCTCTCTCCCATTCCACCGCTCTTCCCACGCTCTCCGGTGTTTCCATGGTCCGGTAGAAGATAACCGCCTATGCGATGCTCACGCCAGAGCACCGATACCAGATCAAGCAGGAGATCTAGGCGAGGCGGTCCGCCCGCATTGCTGTCGGGCTGCCTCATGACTCGTCGGAACCAGAGGACGAGAAGGAGGAGCAGGTGGATGAGGAGGAAGAGGAGGAGAAGGAGGGAGTGGAGCAGCAGCCCACCCAGATGAAGGAGAAGTAGGCAAACGAGGAGGCGGAGCAGCCGGAACAAGAGATGGTGCTGGCTCAAGGCTTCGCCATGAACAAGGTGAGATGGAGTTCGTCGGCACTCAGACAGACGAGTTGGTGGACCGGCAAGAGCGGGCGGCAACGCACACTCTTTTCGCCGAACACGATGCGGAGATGGATTTAAAGGCCGACACGGAGGAGTCGTAGGAGCAGACGGGCGAGCGGCCGGAGCAACCGGAGCCAGGCACGAAGATAATGGACATCTCCGTAGGTGATATATGTACTATGTAGATTTTTTTTTTTGCATGGTTTCATATGGATTTAATATTTCTATTATGAGATGTACAGACGTGAACGAAAAATTTTAAAGATTGTTCGATCAGTGTCCGTCGACTCGTCAGGACAAGTCTGCAGACATTCGGCAATCTAGATTAGCCCATCGCAGGTGTAGATGCTCTAATATCCCCTTTTCCCTTGAATTAATCTGGATGGAGTTCCTGTCTTATTCTTCTCCGGTCAAACCTTTCGTGCACACCCATAAGATACGTAACGTAGGTGTAGCTTTACTCAAATGTTACGTGTGAATTTTGGCATTGGACAATGATAGGCGCCGGCGCGCAAGTTGAATTTTCGGCTGGTCAACGCGCGAGCGTCCCATCTGGCCCGCCTTGAACGCATCATATTGAACAGAAGCTGGGCCGTCTCTTTCCTCCAATCTCGCATGATTCCGGCTCCCACTTCTTGCTCCTTCTTGCAGCGCCGTCGCCGTGCAACATGGCCAGATGCCATCACGCGCCCCTCGACCTCCTCCCTCCATCCCAGCGACAACTCCGGCATGAGCACCTCCCTCCCCACCAGCCGCTCATGTGCACGTCCAAACCCGGCAGCAGCTCGTCGTCGTCGTGCTCCATGTGGGCACCTTCGTTGTAGCTCCACACACAGCTCGTGGTTGCAGTACGGGGCACGCCGTCGCAGCTCCACCACCATCACCAGTGTAACTCGCCACGTTGCCTAGCGCTGGTCCCGGCAAATCCACTATGGTTGCCGGTTGAAGCTTTTCTCATATACGGTTGAACCTGTCTTTTGCAACATTTCTGACTGCACATACTAATAGAAAATAGGATTTTCGTCACAGCTCGATGTACACATTAGTCCTGATTACATTACGAACCGGGACTAATGTGAGCATTAGTCCCAGTTCGAGTAGCTAGGGCATCAGTCTCGGTTCAAATGGGACCTTTAGTCCCGGTTGGAGACACGAACCGAGACTAAAGGAGTCCTTAATTTTTTTTTCTGTTTTTATATTTGTTTTCTGTTTTTAGTTTCTGTTTTAAATTGCTTATATCTTTTAGGATAGTTGATGTTTTTGAGTGATTTTTTTTTGCATTAGATTCAAAATTTTGTTTAATTTATGTTTGTGTCATTAGTTTTCAAATTTGAATGGTTTAAATTTGAATTTGTTCAAATTTGTTTCAAACACTAGATTGTGAATACCTTGAGTTTACAAAAAGTTTTTAATTTAATTCTTTTATCCTAGTCACGTGTTAGATTGTTGCCACAGTAAGATTTATTTGGTTATTTTTAGAATAATTTAAATTAGGATTCTAATTAAAACATTATTGTTTTGCTTATATAGTTGTTTTAGTCATTTAATTGTTGTTTTTTATTTTTTTTAGTTAGTTCTTTCTGTAGATTTTAACATGTTGTAGTATGGTGCATATTGAATGCACAAAAAGTCTGGAGTTGAAATAAATAAATAAAATGAAATGTCTTTGTAACAGATATGGTTTTTCGTCCAAAACCTTGATACTTCGAAGGAGATGATCCAGTTTGTACACGAAGTGCATCCAGTTTTTGCTGTAACCCTCTCAACTTTTTAGCACAAGCTTTATGGGTGAGATGATGATACCATGCCAAGTTTCAACCTTTTCAGAGTTCATTTGTAGTGCTTTTCAATTTTAGGGTCATTTAGCTCAAAAAAAATCATTAAATGCATGAAAAGTAGCAAACGGACAACCCAACGTGGTGGCTTGGGGCAACTCCAATATGCCGATGCAATTTGTTTGCCTGTGTTTGTTTGGGTATGTGTGGAAAAAAACACGACCCAACGTGCCAACGCAAACTAACATATGTACGTTTTCATGTCTGCTTCAACCCATTATGGTCTCAAAATTGGGCCGAGTTTTGTCCGCATTGACAAACCGCGGAGCAATGCCCTCCCCTGGCCCACCCCTATGTGGCACACCATCTCCATTCCCATCAATTCCCTCACGAACCCTTCAGCCCTCCCATCATGGATGACGCACCCAATCCCGCTATTGTCCCATTCCCACCGCCCCAACCCCGTCGTGGCCACCCGCGTCGTGGGACCGAAGAAACCGAAGAAAGAGGTGACCCCAGAGGAGAGAGCATCTCAAACAGTAAAGCTAGCCGATCAGAGGAGGAGGCGCAAGGAAAAGTGAGACACTGCCACTGCCGCTCAAGCATAGGCCGCCGCTGACACCGAGGCCATCACCGCCAAGGCCATGCAAACTCCCCTCCTCCTGCTAGGGTTGCATGACTCGACCCTGCTCGCCACGGCCACCGTGATGGCCAGCACGGGCTCGGCGGCAGCCCGCCCGGCCAAGCTTCAGTAGTTGCCGTGCATGCCAATAATGCTGCAACATACGGGTACCTTCTCGGACACGACCGGGCAGAGGGAAGAGAGAACGTGCCACTAGAAAAAGAAGGCAATGAAGACCTTCTTTGACATAGAAAATAAGAAGTTTGAGATCGATATTGTCAATGCCCAGTCAAGCATGGGCGGAGTTAGATGAGGGCATGGGTGTACAAGTATACACCCATTATTTTGGCAAATTGTTTGTATTTAGGTATAATTCACACACGGAACAATATACATCAGAATTTTCTGAAGAAACTTGAGTAAACCTAAGATTGTTATTCGACTTTCTACGCCCATTCTTTTGATGGTAGCTCCGCCACAACGGTCAAGAGCCAAGGAGGTAGAGCTCGCGCTAATTTGGAAGGAACTAGGGATTATGACGACCGACTTGAGCAAGATGTCCCTAAGAAAAATGGTCTGGTTTGAGAAAAGACAAAAGTTAATGCTCGAACGGGATGTGTGATCATTTTATGTTTGTTAGTTTTGCATAACTATGGGCGAGATGCATGAACCATGGCCGAGATGTGTTTATCTTGGTGCAATGTATGCGGCCATGGCATATGGTACTATACAAAATATTCTAGCTTTATTTTGCTATCTACTTTCTTTGCTTAATGATGAAAATATGTTTGATGAAGAAAAACCGTCTGAGACAGGTCAAATGGTCAACCGGTAGTGTGCGTTGTACATAAAAGTATGGAGAAGCGGCGTAAGCCGCCACTACTGGCGACCCAAACGGACATTGCGTTTCGTTTGGGTCTGCATGTTAAGTTGCCCTTAGTATTAGAAGTTGGGGATATGGCGCGGCCCTCCCCACTGAAATCTTGACGTCTGTGTGTGCATAGAAAGAAATTACTTCTCTCACGGTTTCCATGTATTGAGCTATCTAGGTTTTTTCTTTGGGTCTATCTAAGACACATCTAGATGTGATATAATTATGTCACATCTAAGACGGTATCATCCTGTTTGTGGTCCTCCCGATGGTGGTTTGTTCCTTCTATGGTTGTCACTAGAAACCTCCCCGCACCCACCCACCCCCACTCCTGGGCATGGGCCTTTTTTGTTTGTCACTTTCAACAACGCACAAACAGCGATCGAAACAAGTTGCTAGTTGCTACAAAACAAACAAGGAAAAATAATACAGACCCCCTAGAATCAGAATTGTGTGGCTGCCAGTTTTGGATGACTGAATCAAACCAATTTCACCCCTAAAAAAGAATCAAAACAATTTCAGTCCGAATACAAAAAGCGTCTGACTCGCCCTTGAGAAATTCAGACTGAATCAAACAATTCCACAAGCCAGCCATTTCAGTCCACGTACGGTAGAATTTCGGTCTGAATCAAACAAATTCAGTCTTAACTAACAAATTCAGTCTAAATGAAGAAATTCAGTCTCAACGAACAAAATTCATTATTAATCAAGTCCGCACTACTATACAACATGTTCTCTCATGTGCAATCTTAGAGGTTAAATGAAAAAAGAACAATCTTCACTACTGCAAACTACTATAATCTTATGTGAACGGTTACAATGAAAGGAAGTCCTTGTTCTGTGAGATGTGAAATGTAAGAAGTGCCCTTCTAAATTGGCTCACATCTAGGAAACATAGTTTCTTCACAAATTGCTCATGTGGGTTCTCTCTTTCTCATCATACCAAACCCTTTTCTTCTTCTTTTTGGCCCTACTCTTCCTACCACCTGGAAGCCTAAAAGGTGGTAGCTGAGCCCATTGATAGTTTGCCTAACTTAAGTCAGATGGTTTGCTCTTTCCTTGTCATAGGAATGTAACCAATCTTAGTTGCCTTGTATTTCTCTCTTTCTTTCTTATTGATCCTGAACTTCTCAATCTCTTTATTCCTGTTATCCTCCATCATTTGCTCTATGTGCTCTTGCTCTTGGCCTGTCTCCATAAAATACTCATGCCTCTCCTCACCAATGTTGAATCCAAATTCTGGTTGAGCTAGACCCATGAGCTTCAACAAGCAAAAGCTCTCCTGTGTGTTCATGACTTGGACTGCTTGTGGTTGTGGCTTCTATGGACTAGGGAAAGGACCTCCTAATGTATCTATCTCCTACACAACTTGCACACCTATTTCACACAATGGGTATTGCTCTTCACAAACACAACCCATGTACAAATTAACGGACGGTCAGACCATTCACGTGCATGTCCACGCGTGCACCGCCCCAGTCCGAGCACGAGCTCGGCGCGGGCCAGACCAGCGAGCGTACGCATGTGGTCTTCTATTTCTCTCCTTCACACCTCACCAAGTGTAGTGTAGAGCACCCCTATAAAAAGAGATCTCGCACCCGCTCAACTACTCGTATGGGAATAAACTTTTAGCACCACCACTTGCCATTTTCTCATGGGCTTAATTTGATATTTCAGAAATTCTACATTGGCTTGATCCATTATTTCTAACATGAGGCACCTATGAGGGGACGCCTCTATATCTCGCCTTCAGCAAGTCCAGCTTCACACTTGCTGAACAGGCAAGCAAGATGGGCCGGCCCACACACGCAGGAGGCAACAACCTCTTTTTCTGCTTTTTATATTTCTGTTTTGTTTTTTTATTTATTTCTGTAATTTTTATACTTTAAAATATTGTAACTATATATATTCAAAAAATTGAAAGAATTTTGAACAAGTATTTGAAAAATGTTAAACAGGCCTTCGGAAAATGTTGAACGTCTATAGAAAATTTGGTGATCATGTATTAAGAAATGATGAATTTTTTAATCATGTATATAAAAATGTAGTTAGGCATTTGATAAAATATCGACTAAGTATTTAAAAAAATCAAGCATTTTGAAAATGTCAAGGTTGGAAAAGGCGGTAGGCGTGAGCATGATGGGTGGCCTTCGCCTAGTGCCTAGGCGGTGCTTAAGCGCACTAGGCGGTATTATAGCTTTTATTATCAGGGTGTATATATGATTATTATATGTGTATTGATATTAATTTAGGGAATATAAATATGTTAACTACCAACTACTGCCATTGGAATATTTACTGTTTGTCATATCTGAGCAATATGTCATGATTTCTTGCTTGGGTAAACAACTTTTTGCTCGCCCTGCCTAGACTTCCATTTATACCCTAGGAGCGGCGTTTGGCCATCGCCTAGCGCCCAGACTAGCCTAAACTCCTCCTAGACACTGCCTTTTCCAATAGAGGAAAATGTTACATGTGTATAGAAAACAAATGTTGACCATGTAATAAAAAAATGATGAGAACTTTTTATCATGTATATAAAAATGTTACATTTGAAACAAATAGTAATCAAGTGTTTGAAAATGTTAAATTTGTATTGAAAAAAATGTTGACCATGTTTTAAAAATGCTAATCTTTTATTTAAAAATTGTTAATCAAGCATTAAAATTTTATAAAAAATGATTACCATGTATTTAGAAAATGTTACTGTTGTATTTAAGAAATGTTAATTAAAATATATAGAAATAATGTAACGAGTATTAGAAAAATGTTCTTGGCATATAAAAATATAGAATGAAAACTAAAAGAAAGAAAAGAAAAAATAATGAAAATCAAAAAAGAAATAAAATAAACTAAAAATGAAAATGAAAAATAAAACCGAGAAACAACTAAGAACGAAAAAGACGGGGAATAAAAAAAAACTAGAATAGAGGGAGAAGAAACAGTGGAAAGCCTGACTAGTTTAGACTTAAGTAGTCTCACCTTACTACTCTATTGCGAACCTAGGCAAAGCCTAGTGGCTAGGCGTGCTTGCTCTAAACCAGGAGACTAGGGTTTGATTTCCCCGACGGTCCCTTTTCTCTTCTCTATTTCCATTTAATGTGTGTGAACGGGCTAGGCCACGTACTGTAAACCCTTCAGCGAGTGATCCTTCTCTCTCGCTTAATGCAAGATATATCGCTCGCGCCTCTGCGGTGGGCGAATCCGGGCAGGGCAGAAACTGGATCTTGTCCCTGCTTGATCAAGCATCCAGACCCGACCAAGTTGTATGTGCAACAGGCTCACCCAACCACTCAGATCTAGGAGCGCAAATTCTCAAATCCCTTGAAAAGAAAGAGCATGAATTATGATGCATGTAGACAAACAGAGTGGTGCGACACAACGTTACCAACAGACTGCACACAGTCATGTATCGTTACCATTTGGCAACACACGGTTGCCACGAGCCCCTCCTAACTGGACAACATTGGCTGCTGGCCT
The DNA here is from genome assembly GCA_022496015.1 of Hordeum marinum. Lineage (NCBI taxonomy): Eukaryota > Viridiplantae > Streptophyta > Magnoliopsida > Poales > Poaceae > Hordeum > Hordeum marinum. The sequence goes on along the minus strand of CM039672.1, from coordinate 449,821,531 downwards.
GTCCAAGTACACCTAAGCTTCTAGATTTGCGTCTGCTAGACAAATGCCGTTGTCCAACATTCGCTGCTGGCAATGTCCTAGTACATCTAAGCTTTACAACAACGTCCTTAGAAGAAAAAACAGTGTAAAACGTCGTCGCTGTCGAGTCCATAATGGATAAAGGTATTCACCTGGGACCTAGACATAAAAAGAAGCACCTCGATGATGTTTTCAAGAAGAAACTGACGCTTGGCCGTCATTGGAGACAAAGCACAGAGGTTTTGCTCGACCGCACCCCGAGCCACCTCGGATAGCATTTCAGGGTACTAAATAATTCTACACTAGATTTACAACATTAACGGGAGCCACTAAAGAAACTACTAGAAAAGGTTTACAACATGGTACTGCAAGTGTACTGACCGTGAGCTTCCGAGTACTTAGGCAAGGAGAAACTGTAGTTGAACATGAGCTAGGTTTACTAGAAATCTGCACTGCAAACTAGTTTACGGTCCATAGCACTAAGGCCTCATTTGCTTTGGAGGAATTTCATAAAAAAAAACATAGGGATGGGATTCCAAACAAAAAAAAAATATGTAGATGCATTTGGTTTGTAGTTGACGAGTATGTTTTTGGAGGAAACTACACGTCCATAGATGTCTAGAGCAGACACTGCAGACTGCCTGGTCGGGATGGCGTCGGTTGGTCTAAGGCTCTTTCCGGTCGGAGTACTTTGACGATACGTGTTGTGTTGGCCCGAACGTACGACGGCACTCCACAAACAAACGAGCAAACAGCCCGCTCTAACAGTATCTTCAGCCACGATTTGTCAATTCAGACCCTCAAATGTTCGTGGTGACCTGTCATGTCCGTTTTAAACTCCTAGATTTTCGTTCGTGCAGCCGTATCTTTCATATTTTTCTCATATGTTCGGTCATTTGCACATAACTGGTGGAGAAAAAGAGAGAGAAAGAAAAGAATGAATAAAAAAAGAAAAAAAATATGGTCTCTGGTGCGATCGCGTCCTACATGACGGACTGACTGGACGTATCCTGACGTGTCCGCGATCCCTCATATCGTTCTCATATTTGATATGGATATAAGGGATGTCGATCAGTCCAAACGTTTGAGATGGGTATAAGGGATCCGTTTGGATCGCTTTTTCATGACGGGACGGGTTGTCCGGACGTTTAAGAAGAATATAAGGCGTGTGACTATAGATACTCTAAAGTAATGGCCAGGGTGGAATTTAGCATCAACTCGTCCACACAAAGTTGCATTCCATTCCATTGCAATTTGGCAGCAGATGTCACTGTAACTACTAGGATCGACGGTCGGGCAGCATTCCATTCCATTGCAATTTGATTTCACCTTTTTGAAACCAGGCTTTTGAGACTAACATACTTCACTCGTCCCACTAATTTAGCCTCGGTCGATCAAGCTGCACGCACGCAGAGACCATCGGCATCATGATTACCGCGTGTTCTCAAAGATAGGCTTATTACGAGGTGCGCTTATCGGACGTGTATAATCGACCCGATAAGGAACTTGGATTTACTTTTCAAAACAAGAACAAAATCAAAGGGTAGCTTGAGTTGTTATTAGTCGGCCTTGTCGTGGATTTAGCAGGCTTAACCTCAATCATTCCCGACAGAGTTTTCATACATAGATTAATTATTTGTCCAAATTAACAAGCGGATGTAACCCAACGAAGAATTGTCCCTGCTAAACAAAAAAAGCTAAAGAAGTCTAATCCGTACTTACCCACACTAACCTGCCACACAAACAAACGAGTACGGGACCATTAGTCACTGACGCTATGATAGCAAATTAGTTAAGCACCTCCATCTTGTCGACACGCTACGGAGACGTGATTTGTTTAGCCTTTTCCCGCCATAATCGGAACGCCCATGTGATGTGAGGTTACGTTTGACCAGCTGCAGATTTGATTAGCTTGCTTGGGTCCTTGTGATCTCGTTGGTTTCCCAAATGGGCTGGCCGCATACGCTTAGCTCTGCTCTCAGATGCCCTCTATGATAGCATCTGACCCGCAATGCTATCCTAGTCCTAGTCACAGGTCTGGTCATGATGAGAAAGTTTTGCACCGTTGTTACAAGGCTAGCTAGCTAATAATCTTGTGCAGAACAATTATCTTGACTGCAGATTTGATTAGCTTGCTTGGGTCCTGATGATTCGTTGGTTTCCCAAATGGACTGTCTCGATGCGCTTAGCTCTGCTCTCTTAGATCAAATCCAACCGGCCCACCCATTTCGTCCGTCCGTGTTTATTTGGATCGTCGCGGACAGAAAAAATGACCCAACGCGTCAACCCAAATGGACGCGTATCCGTTTTTTTCCGTCCGCGACCCATTCGCAGTCTAAATTTGGGACGCATTTACGTCGGCGTGGACACGAGATGAACGCGCGCGTCGCTCGCCCTTCTCCCCTGGCCTGCATGTCGGCAACACATTGTCACCATTTCCCCCCAAAAAACAAAAAAACTCCCGCCCCTGCCCGCGCGTGCGGCATGGACGACGACGTCGACACCGCCGTCGGCCTAGCCTCCCTCGCCTTCGCCGACCCTGTCTCCGGCAAAGGCCAAGGCGCCGGCGGCGGCCAAGAAGAAGGCGCCGCTGACAGAGGAGCAGCGCACCGCGAAGCGCACCATCGACTCGGCCAAGAGGAAAGCGTGCCGGCATGAGCAGGAAGTCCGGACAGAAGCGGCGGCCGCGGACAGAAAGTCTGCCGTCGCGCAACAAACCGATCTCGTCCGCGAGGCCACGAGGCAGGCACTTGTTCTCCTAGGGTTAAACCCTGGGCAGCACTCCACCGTCGCGACTGCCGTCGCCGCTGCCAGCATCGGCTCGTCGTGCATGTCATGCCCAGTTTCGGACTCGCCGCGCTTGTCGACCGCGTCGGTGCGGGCGCGTCCCTACTACCCCGGCCAGCCGCAAGCTTCCCGTTTGTCCAACTCTTCGGGCTCGGGTTCGCCGGAGGTCAACGTCGTCGCGCTTGCCACGCCGGCGCCCATCAACATCGACCTCAACACCACGCCTGTGGGCGGTGGATCGTCCTCTGGTGGCTCGCGGAAACGCCAACGTGAGCTCTCAGCCAATGCCATGCCGCCCGCAACCTGTTCGACACAATGCCGACGGACGAGAATGAAGCCAAGAGCTTGTTCATGGAGGGTATCATCTACGACAGTCGAGGACGAGGCCAAGAGCATATACCTGCAAGGCTCCCTGTAGTACGAGGAGACGGATGCTGGACCTGGGGAAGACATGTCGTCGGAGCGGAGAGTTGCGGAGGAGACAGGGCTTCATTTTCCAGGGCTCACGGCCGGCTTGGGATGGGAAACAAGTGACGACTGTCATTTTAGTCTCGGTTTAGAGATGAAGTATGTGAAATATAATGAATTTGCTTTGGTTTAGATGAAAAACATCCAATTTTACGTAAAAATCACTCATGTATGAATGAATATCATCCGGCTTGTTTGAGTTCCATCATATTTGTTATTTTTTTTGCTGAAGTTCATTTAAAATGTAAGTGGGCATATGCAACTAGTTTTGAATGTCGGGCTTCGCATTAGAATCCGCGAACAACCCCTGCTATGGATGCGGAAGGTAAGAGCAACTCCAACCGGCCGACCCAAACGGACGCGGCTTTTGTTCGCTTTTTGGTCGTTTGGGTTGGCGAAGCGGACGCCTGTGTTCGCTTTGTGAAATGGGTTGACACGTGAGCCCAACGGGAGGTCGACCCAAATTTGCCACCGACAAAGAAAATAACACGTGGAATAAAATAAACATAGTAAAACATTCATTAAACATAAGTGGCCGGTCAACCGCCGACCAAAGTCCACCAAAAACATAAGTAAACATAAAAAAACTAAAAAAACTACGCGCCACCTAGTCGTCCACCTTGCCCTTGCCCTTGCCGTCGCCATCGCCATCGCCGCCAGTGAGGTCGACGAAGATAGGAGGCGGCCCAGCCCATCCGAACGCTGCTTGGTAGGCCGCCAGGGCAGCCTCCTCCGGCGTCTGCTGCGGCGGCAGCATTGCGGCAAGCCGGGCGCGCTCCTCCTCCTCCTCCTCCTCCTCCAGGCGCAACGCCTCCTCGTCGTGCTTCCACTTGATCTGCCGCTTGACGTCCTCCGCCTCCTAGGCGAGCCAGTGCGTCTTCCAACGGTCGAGGTGGGCCAGCTCTTCCTCCGGCGTCGAGGCGTACCAGACCGAAGGTGCGTTGACCCACTCGCGGACCATGCCGGTCCACGTGTACGACTCCTCCGTCCAAGTGGGAGGAGGCGGCGAGCGCTTCCGTGTTGGCATGGGCTCTGTCTCCGCCTTGACCTTTGGCTCGAACACGGGCGACAGCGGCATCTGCTGCAGAGGAGGAGGCGGCAGCAACGGGATGAAGATCAGGCTATGGACGGAGTCCCTCGCAGTCGAGAGGGCGAGGACCTGGTCCAGGCCATCCTAGTGAGCGTCCTCCCTGATACGGCTAGCCTCCAGCGCGTTCTGGAGGGCTAGCTCGAGGGTGGCCTGATACATCTGCTCCGCCTCCTCCTCCTCCAGCAGCACCTTGGGTGGCGGCGGAGGGACGATGTGGTCAACATGCACGTCCCGGCGTCGCTCCTCCTCGCGCTCTAGCGCGAACCAGCACTCCCAGTTGGGGGAGTCCGGCGCGTAGGCATGCATGGCGCGCTGCTCTGGCATGAGGGCCTCACGCCGCCGATGAACCTCCTTGGCGTGTGCTCGTGGCGTGTGCGGCACCGTCGGAATGGGGATCCGCTGCGGATTTAGATGCCAACCGTATGGCAGGTTGACATCTGGATACTGCAACGGCAGGCGGTACTTGTTGGGAGACGTAGTAGTAAATCAAAATTTTCCTACGTTCACCAAGATCTATCTATGGAGAAACCAGCAACGAGAGGGGAGAGATTGCATCTTCATACCTTTGAAGATCGCTAAGCGGAAGCGTTACAAGAACGCGGTTGATGGAGTCGTACTCGCAGCGATTCAGATCGCGGTAGATCCGATCAAGTGCCGAACGGACGGCACCTCCGCGTTCAACACACGTGCAGCCCGGTGACGTCTCCAACACCTTGATCCAGCAAGGAGGAAGGAGAGGTTGGGGAAGGGCTCCAACAGCAGCACGACGGCGTGGTGGTGGTGGAGTAGCAAGGTATTCCGACAGGGCTTCGCCTAAGCGCTGCGGAGGAGGAAGAAGAGAGGTAGGGCTTCGCCGTGAGAGAGAGAGATCAAATCTTGTCTCAAAACATCCAAAACCTCAAGTATATATAGGAGGAGGTACGTGGAGGGCTGGCTTGGCCTCTACTCCAAAGAGGAGATGGCCGGCCGAATTAAAGGGAGAGTCCACCTCCCACAAGGGAGGTGGATCTCCTCCTTTTAAATCCTTTTTGCCTTATCTCCTTATCTCCAGCCGCATGGGCCTTTAGCAAAAGTCTTGCCCAGCCCAATAAGGGCTGGCACACTTTATCTAACAGCCCATGTGGTCCTTTGGTCGTCACACCCCTCCCGGGGGTTATCCGGCACCCTCCCGGCACTCCCGGTACACTACCGATGAGCCCGAAAACTTTCCGGTGACCAAAACTGGACTTCCTATATATCAATCTTTACCTCCGGACCATTCCGGAGCTCCTCGTGACGTCCGGGATCTCATCCGGGACTCCGAACAACCTTCGGTAATCACGTATACCTTTTCCCTATAACCCTAGCGTCATCGAACCTTAAGTGTGTAGACCCTACGGGTTCGGGAGACACGTAGACATGACCGAGACACCTCTCCGGTCAATAACCAACAGCAGGATCTGGATACCCATGTTGGCTCCCACGTACTCCACGATGATCTCATCGGATGAACCACGATGTCAAGGATTCAATCAATCCCGTATGCAATTCCCTTTGTCTATCGGTATGATACTTGCCCGAGATTCGATCGTCGGTATCCCCATACCTTGTTCAATCTCGTTACCGGCAAGTCTCTTTACTCGTTCCGTAATACATCATCCCGTGACTAACTCCTTAGTCACATTGAGCTCATAATGATGATGTCTTACCGAGTGGGCCCAGAGATACCTCTCCGTCACACGGAGTGACAAATCCCAGTCTCGATTCATGCCAACCCAACAGATACTTTCGGAGATACCCGTAGTGCACCTTTATAACCACCCAGTTACGTTGTGACGTTTGGCACACCCAAAGCATTCCTACGGTATCCGGGAGTTGCACAATCTCATGGTCTAAGGAAATGATACTTGACATTGAAAAGCTTTAGCAAACGAACTACACGATCTTGTGCTATGCTTAGGATTGGGTCTTGTCCATCACATCATTCTCCTAATGATGTGATCCCGTTATCAACGACATCCAATGTCCATGGTCATGAAACCGTGACCATCTATTGATCAACGAGCTAGCCAACTAGAGGCTTACTAGGGACATGTTGTGGTCTATGTATTCACACATGTATTACGGTTTCCGGTTAACACAATTATAGCATGAACAATAGACAATTATCATGAACAAGGAAATACAATAATAACCATTTTATTATTGCCTCTAGGGCATATTTCCAACAGTCTCCCACTTGCACTAGAGTCAATAATCTAGTTCACATCACCATGTGATTAACACTTACATCACCATGTGATCATATCATCATGTGATTAACACCCAATAAGTTCTGGGGTTTGTTCATGTTCTGCTCGTGAAAGAGGTTTTTAGTCAACGGGTCTGCGACATTTAGATCCGTGTGTACCTTGCAAACTTTCCATGTCATATTTGTAGATACTACTCCCATGCTCCACATGGAGCTATTCCAAATGGCTGCTCCACTATACGTAGCTGGATTTCTACTAAGAGTCATCCGGATTGGCTTTAAAGCTTGCATCATCGTAACACTTTACGATGAACTCTTTATCACCTCCATAATCGAGAAATATTTCCTTAGTTCTCAAGTTACTAAGGCTAACTTTGACCGCTGTCCAGTGATCCACTCTTGGATTACTCTTGTACCCCTTGACAGACTCATGGCAAGGCACACACAGGTGCGGTACACAGCATGGCATACTATATAGAGCCTATGCCTAAAGCATAGGAGATGACACTCATCTCTTCTTTATCTTCTGCCGTGGTCGGGTATTGAGTCTTACTCAATTTCACACCTTACAATACAGTCAAGAACTCCTTCTTTGACCCATCTATTTTGAACTCCTTCAAAAACTTGTCAAGGTATGTCTTCGTCGAAAAAACTTATCAAGCGAATAGATCTATCCCTATAGATCTTGATGCTCAATAAAATAGTAGCTTTATCTGGGTCTTCCTTTGAAAAACAAAACTTTTCAAACAACCCTTCATGCTCTTCCAGAAATTCTACATCATTTCCGATCAATAATATGTCAACTACATATTCTTATAAGAAATTCCATAGTGCTCCCACTCACTTTCTTGCAAATACAAGTTTCTCATAAACTTTGTATAAACTTGAACACTTTGATCACCTCATCAAAGCATATATTCCAACTCCGAGATGCTTGCTCCAGTCCATAGAAGGATCGCTGGAGTTTGCATATTATTAGCATCCTTAGGATTGACAAAACCTTCTGGTTGTATCACATACAACTCTTCCTCACAGAAACCATTACGGAAACCTTGTTTTGTCATCCATCTGCCAGATTTCATAATCGAAAAATGCAGCAACTGCTAACAAAATTTTAATAGACTTTTAGCATCGCTACAGATGAGACAATCTCATTGCAGTCAACTCCTTGAACTTGGCGGAAACTTCTTTGCGACAAGTCGAGCTTTATAAACGGTGACATTTCACCATTAGCGTCTATGTTTATCTCAAAGGTCCATTTGTACTCAATGACCCGCCATTCAACAGGCAAGTCTACCAAAGTCCATACTTGGTTTTCATACATGGATCCTTTCTCGGATTTCATGGCTCCTAGCCATTTGTTGGAATCCGGGCCCACCATCGCTTCTCCATAGTTCGTAGGTTCATCGTTGTCCAACAACATGATTTCCAAGACAGGGTTGTCGTACTACTCAGGAGCAGTACGCGTCCTTGTCGACCTACGAGGTTCGATAGTGACTTGATCCGAAGCTTCATGATCATCATCATTAACTTCCTTTTCAACTAAGTAGGCTCTACAGAAACATCTTTCTGTGTTGCGCTATTCTCTGGTTGAAACAAAGGTTCAACAACCTTATCAAGTTCTATCTTCCTCCCACTCAATTCTTTCGAGAGAAACTCTTTCTCAAAAAGGACCCGTTCTTAGCAACAAACACCTTTTGCGCTTGGATCTGAGATAGAAGGTATACCCAATGTCTCATTAGGGTATTCTATGAAGATGCATTTGTCTGCTTTGAGTTCGAGCTCGCTAGGTGAAAAACCCATTTTCACATAAGCGTCGCAGCCCCAAACATTAAGAAATGACAGCTTAGGCTTCTGTCAAACCATAATTCTCACGGTGTCATCTCAACAGACTTAGATGGTGCCCTGTTAAAGTGAATGGATTTGTCTTTAATGCATAACCCCATAACGATAGTGGTAAAACGATAAGAGACATCATAGTACTCACTATATCCAATAGAGCACGACTACGACGTTCGAACACACCATCACACTATGGTGTTCCAGGAGGCGTGAGCTGTGAAACAATTTCCACATTGTCTAAAATTGCATACCAAACTCGTAACTTAGATATTCACCTCCATGATCATATCATAGACATTTATCTTCTTGTCACGATGATCTTTAACTTCACTCTGAAACTCCTTGAACCTTTCAAACATTTCAGATTCGTGTTTCATTAAGTAAATATCCCCATATTTACTCAAATCATCAGTGAAGGTAAAGAAAAACAACGATATCCACTGTGTGTTTCAACACTCATTGGACCACATACATCAACATGTATTAATTCCAATAAGCCACTTGCCCGCTCCATCATATTGGATGACGGGGTCTCAGTCATCTTGCCCAAGAGGCATGGCTCGCATGTCTCAACCGATTCGAAATCGAGTGAGTCAAAAAACATCCATCATCATGGAGTTTCTTCATGCGATTTATACCAATATGACATTACGTGGCAGTGCCACAAGCATGTGGTACTATCATTATTAACTTTGTATCTTTTGGTACCAATGTTATGAATATGTGTACTACTACGATCATGATTCGATAAACCATTTCGAGTGGGTGCATGACCATTGAAGGCATTATCCATGTAAACAGAATAACCATTATTCTCTAACTTATATGAATAACCGTATCGCACTAATCATGATCTAATCACGTTTATGCTCAACGCAAACACCAAATAACATTTATTTAGGTTTATCACAAATCCTGAAGGTAGAGAGAGCGTGCGATGGTGATCACATCAATCTTGGAAATACTTCCAACACACATCGTCACCTTTCACCTAGCTAGTCTCCATTTACTCCGTAGCTTTTATTTCGAGTTGCTAACACTTAGCAACCGAACCGGTATCTAATACCCAGGTGCTACTAGGAGTACCAGCAAGGTACACATCACTAACACGTATATCAAATATACTTCCATTGACATTACCAGCCTTCTTATCTACCAATCATCTAGGGTTTTTCCGCTTCAGCGAACATTCTCCTCATAACAGAAGCACTTAGTCTCGGGTTCGGGCTCAACCTTGGGTTTCTTCACTAGAGCAACAACTGGCTTGCCATTCCTGAAGTTTTTCCCTTCTTGCCCTTGCCCCTTTTGAAACTAGTGGTTTTCACTTAACCATCAACACTTGATGCTCCTTATTGATTTCTACCTTCGTGGTGTCAAACATCACGAACAACTCAGGGATCATCTTATCCATCCCTGGCATGTTATAGTTCATCACGAAGCTCTAGTAGCTTGGTGGCAGTGACTTGGAGAACTGCATTAATCACTATCTCATCTGGAAGATTAACTCCCACTTGATTCAAGTGATTGTAGCACCCAGACAATCTGAGAACACGCTCACCGATTAAGCTATTCTCCTTTATCTTGCAGGCAAAGAATCTTGTTGGAGGTCTCATACCTCTCAACATAGGCACGAGCTTGAGATCACAATCTCAGCTCCTAGAACATCTCATATGTTCTGTGACGTTCAAAACATTTTGAAGCCTCAATTCTAAGCCGTAATGCATGACGCACTGAACTATCACGTAGTCATCAAAAAGTGCCTGTCATATGTTCACAACATCTACAGACAACGCTTGAGGGAGTGATGCAGTTAGCGGTACATCAAAAACATAAGCTTTCTGTGCAGCAATGAGGACAATCCTCAGATCATGGACCCAGTCCGCATTATTGCTACCATCAACTTTCAACTTACTTTTCTCTAGGATTGTATCAATAAAACTGGGGAGCTACAGCGCGAGCTATCTACGACATAATTTGCAAGGACATTTTTAGACTAAGTTCATGATAATTAAGTTCATTTAATCAAATTATTAATGAACTCCCACTTAGATAGACATCTCTCTAGTCTTCCAAGTGATACATGATCCATGTCAACTAGCCCGTGTCCGATCATCACGTGAGACGGACTAGTCATCCATGGTGAACATCTCTATGTTGATCGTATCTTCTATACGACTCATGTTCGACCTTTCGGTCTTCCGTGTTCCGAGGCCATGTCTGTACATGCTAGGCTCGTCAAGTCAACCTAAGTGTTTCGCATGTGTAAATCTGGCTTACACCCGTTGTATGCGAACGTTAGAACCTATCACACCCGATCATCACGTGGTGCTTCGGAACGACGATCCTTAGCAACGGTGCACAGTTAGGGTGAACACCTTTCTTGAAATTTTATTGAGAGATCATCTTATTTACTACCGTCGTTCTATGCAAATAAGATGTAAACATGATAAACATCACATGCAATCAATATAGTGACATGATATGGCCAATATCATTTTGCTCCTATGATCTCCATCTTCGGGGCACCATGATCATCACTGTCACCGGCACGACACCATGATCTCCATCATCATGATCTCCATCATTGTGTCTTCATGAAGTTGTCTCGCCAACTATTACTTCTACTACTATGGCTAACGCTTAGCAATAAAGTAAAGTAATTACATGGCGTTTATGATTGACACGCAGGTCATACAATAAATAAGACAACTCCTATGGCTCCTGCCGGTTGTCATAATCATCGACATGCAAGTCGTGAATCCTATTACAAGAACATGATCAATTCATACATCACAATGCATCACATCACATCCTTTGGCCATATCACATCACAAGGCACATGCTGCAAAAACAAGTTAGACGTCCTCTAATTTGTAGTTGCAAGTTTTTACGTGGCTGCTATAGGTTACTAGCAAGAACGTTTCTTACCTACGTCAACACCACAACGTGATTTGCCAATTGCTATTTACCCTTCATAAGGACCCTTTTCATCGAATCCGATCCGACTAAGGTAGGAGAGACAGACACCCGCTAGCCACCTTATGCATCTAGTGCATGTCAGGCGGTGGAACCGGTCTCACGTAAGCGTACGTGTAAAGTTGGTCCGGGCCGCTTCATCCCACAATACCGCCGAATCAAGATAAGACTAGTAGCGGCAAGCAAATTAACAAACTCGACGCCCACAACTGCTTTGTGTTCTACTCGTGCATAGATTCTACGCATAGACCTAGCTCATGATGCCACTGTTGGGAGACGTAGTAGTAAATCAAAATTTTCCTACGTTCACCAAGATCTATCTATGGAGAAACCAGCAACGAGAGGGGAGAGATTGCATCTTCATACCTTTGAAGATCGCTAAGCGGAAGCGTTACAAGAACGCGGTTGATGGAGTCGTACTCGCAGCGATTCAGATCGCGGTAGATCCGATCAAGTGCCGAACGGACGGCACCTCCGCGTTCAACACACGTGCAGCCCGGTGACGTCTCCAACACCTTGATCCAGCAAGGAGGAAGGAGAGGTTGGGGAAGGGCTCCAACAGCAGCACGACGGCGTGGTGGTGGTGGAGTAGCAAGGTATTCCGACAGGGCTTCGCCTAAGCGCTGCGGAGGAGGAAGAAGAGAGGTAGGGCTTCGCCGTGAGAGAGAGAGATCAAATCTTGTCTCAAAACATCCAAAACCTCAAGTATATATAGGAGGAGGGACGTGGAGGGCTGGCTTGGCCTCTACTCCAAAGAGGAGATGGCCGGCCGAATTAAAGGGAGAGTCCACCTCCCACAAGGGAGGTGGATCTCCTCCTTTTAAATCCTTTTTGCCTTATCTCCTTATCTCCAGCCGCATGGGCCTTTAGCAAAAGTCTTGCCCAGCCCAATAAGGGCTGGCACACTTTATCTAACAGCCCATGTGGTCCTTTGGTCGTCACACCCCTCCCGGGGGTTATCCGGCACCCTCCCGGCACTCCCGGTACACTACCGATGAGCCCGAAAACTTTCCGGTGACCAAAACTGGACTTCCTATATATCAATCTTTACCTCCGGACCATTCCGGAGCTCCTCGTGACGTCCGGGATCTCATCCGGGACTCCGAACAACCTTCGGTAATCACGTATACCTTTTCCCTATAACCCTAGCGTCATCGAACCTTAAGTGTGTAGACCCTACGGGTTCGGGAGACACGTAGACATGACCGAGACACCTCTCCGGTCAATAACCAACAGCGGGATCTGGATACCCATGTTGGCTCCCACGTACTCCACGATGATCTCATCGGATGAACCACGATGTCAAGGATTCAATCAATCCCGTATGCAATTCCCTTTGTCTATCGGTATGATACTTGCCCGAGATTCGATCGTCGGTATCCCCATACCTTGTTCAATCTCGTTACCGGCAAGTCTCTTTACTCGTTCCGTAATACATCATCCCGTGACTAACTCCTTAGTCACATTGAGCTCATAATGATGATGTCTTACCGAGTGGGCCCAGAGATACCTCTCCGTCACACGGAGTGACAAATCCCAGTCTCGATTCATGCCAACCCAACAGATACTTTCGGAGATACCCGTAGTGCACCTTTATAGCCACCCAGTTACGTTGTGACGTTTGGCACACCCAAAGCATTCCTACGGTATCCGGGAGTTGCACAATCTCATGGTCTAAGGAAATGATACTTGACATTGAAAAGCTTTAGCAAACGAACTACACGATCTTGTGCTATGCTTAGGATTGGGTCTTGTCCATCACATCATTCTCCTAATGATGTGATCCCGTTATCAACGACATCCAATGTCCATGGTCATGAAACCGTGACCATCTATTGATCAACGAGCTAGCCAACTAGAGGCTTACTAGGGACATGTTGTGGTCTATGTATTCACACATGTATTACGGTTTCCGGTTAACACAATTATAGCATGAACAATAGACAATTATCATGAACAAGGAAATACAATAATAACCATTTTATTATTGCCTCTAGGGCATATTTCCAACAGTACTGTCAATGCAACCGCGCCTGGTGGACTGGGATGTACAGCCGGTCCTGCTCCGACGGCAAGCTACGACGTGGCGGCGGCGGCAGCAGCGCAGCGGGCCCGCGCAAAGAGCTCGCGTAGGCGCTGAATTTGCCCTTCCCCCACCCGGCCAAAAAAAACCATGGCGCGCCGGCTAGCTAGGGTTTTGGCTGGCTAGGGTTTGGCTGGCCGCTGGCGTGGGAGCAAGCGTGGCCAGATGTGGACGAAAACGGATGAGACCGACCCCACCGCATGCTTCCATTAAAAAGACGACCGCGCCCACCTTCCACCCACTACCAGGCGGGCCCCGAAGGTAGCTGGTCACATTTAATATGACTGGAGGACGGTTGACCGACTAATAAGTGGGACCAAGGCAGACACAAGGGGGACGCGCGGCGCGTCCGCTTGGCTTCCGCGCCGACGTAAATCCGGCTTAAATTTGGGCGTGAAATGGGTCGGCGCGGACGCGAAGCGAACGCAATTTGGGACTGGGTCGACGCGTTGGGCGCCTGTTTTCGTTCGCGACGACCCAAACGGACGCGAACAGACGAAATGGGTCGGCGCGTTAAGGTTGCTCTAATATTTAGGTCAACATGAAAGATGTCCTTAATAGCTATGCTATGCCCTACACTTAAATGCATCCACTACTGAGCGGTTTTCCCCTGCTGCCTAAATCCATCTCAACTTTTTGGTTCCCTGCACTGCTGCCCTTTTGTAGCTCTACCTCCACTCTATGTCTCTGTGTGTGCGGAGAGTGGTGGTGCTTGATCCAGTCCCATTGATGAGCTGAGGAGGAGCCACTTTTCCCCCCTTTCTTTTCTATAAATTTCTTGTATCCGCGCACGGCCGCTTTGCGCGCACCAGGCCGACAGCTAGCTTTGGGTTCGCACATGTGCTGGGGCAGCATATGTGCATGACGGATGGTCCATTGCAGCGGCATATGTGCATGACGGATGGTCCATTGCCCGCTGCAATCTCTCTCTCGCTGCAGCTACCACCTTTGAACAACAGCCAGCTCGGCCCGGCCTTTCGAGTGCACTGCAGACAGAAGTGCACCGGTAGTTGGGAGGTGCTCGTGGTCACCGTGTGTGTTGCCAACGGCGAACGCGCATGATTGACCGGGCTCCGGTTCCGGCGCCGGTCTGCCATCTACGTGCGGCGCCACCCCGCAGTCTCTGTGCGTGATTCTTCGTGCACTCTTTTTTCTAAGACACTAATCATGTGGAACCGTGCTTACAAACTACCACTTTACGATTTTGTTCAAAAACTATCATTTTCTTGCTAATCTATGACTAAAAACTACCATGTGTGTCAATCGTCCGATTTGGCTCGCTTAAACTACATGTCAGGAGGGGAAAAGTCAGCACCGTCAAGTTTGACCGTCAACTTATGAGGCCCACATGTCAGGACGGCGGTGGCCTTCACCGGAGGCGGAGAAGATGAAGTAATGCGGCGACGCGACCGCATTTGGAGGGGACGGCACGACCTGCAGGTGGCGCTCTGACGCGAGCAGGGCGAGAGGGAGGCCCGGGGGAGGCGGATCCGGGCAGGTGCCTGCCAAATCTGGCGACGACGGGTAGGCCTGCCGACGGCGAGGCCCGGGGCACGGCCACTCTTGGCGAGGCCATGGCGACGGGCTGTGATGCCCCCAATTTCGTCTGTACGCTAAACATCCACGCAATGCGTATGGCCAAGATTAGGGACTCACTGATCAATATCACAACACAACTTTAGACACAAATCAAAGTCATACAACTTCATATTACAAGCGAGGGGCTTCGAGGGCTCGAATACAAAGCTCGACAAGTCAGCGAAAGCAAATAATATCTGAGTACAAACATAAATTAAACAAGGTTTTGCCTTAAGAAGGCTAGCACAAACATAACACAGATCGAAAGAGGTGAGGCCTCCTGCCTGGGAACCTCCTAAACTACTCCTGGGCGTCGGCATTCTCCACGTGGTAGTAGGCTCCGGCGTACTCCATCTCCTGGGCTCCGTCGTCTGAACGCAGAATCGTATCGAGGGGGGAAAGAGAAAGCAAAGCAGCAGTGAGTACTAATCCAAAGTACTCACAAGATTGGCATCAGAACTATGCTAAATATGCATCATTATCAAGGGGAGGGATTATATCTGGGCTGACTGCAGAAAGCAAGAATAGGGGGAAGGCCTAGTCCTATAGAAGACTAGCATCTTCAGCATCTTGCAGCATTAGAAGAAAGTAGACTGGTAACTCACATATAACAATATTTTAATGTAGCAATTTTATTAAGTAACCGCGCCCAGAGATTCTTCCTCGACTCCCTACGAGGAAGCAATCCCGGAGCCAACATTCATTTCAAATTAAAGTCACAATTGTAGCTGTATAAGGTCAAGGTACAACTCCAAGTCGTCATGTTATCGTGGACACGGCTATTTGAATAGATGAATTCATTCCTGCAGGGTTGCACCGCATTTCCAACACGCTTGATCACCTCCGCCCGGACACACTTTTCGGGGTAATGCCCGGCCTCGGGATCTGTCGTGGATTTGTCACGGCAGATGTCCGGGTGAACGGACTTAGGTTCGGGGCAAAGACGCAACTACGTGGTGGCTTGAAAGGGTTGATCGGAATCGAGAGACACGGAGTTTACCCAGGTTCGGCCCCTCCGATGGAGGTAAAAGCTTACGTCCTGCTTGTCTGGTATTGATGATGAAGGAGATCTCTCGGCTACAAGGGTGCTGTTTGCTACCTCTAATCCTGAGAGCCTCTAATCTATCTAAACTTGTGGACTTGTGAATCTGTCTAAACTTGTGGACTTGTGAATCTGTCTAAACTTGTGGACTTGTGAATCTGTCTCTCTTGGGGCGCCTTACCCCTCCTTATATAAGTGGAGAGGGTAAGTTTACAAATAGAGTCCTACTAGGAGTAGGATTAGGACTAGTCTCTCTAGAATCCTATTCCGGGTCTTGTAACCTTCGGCAACAAGTCTTTCTCTCTTTGAGCCTTCTCTTGTGAGACGCCTGGCGCCGGCTTACACGCCAGGTCTTGGGCCTGGTCGTCTTGTGATCCGCCTGTCGGGTCATTAATAAAATGCCATGTCCTTTTCGGGTCTCCTGTGAGTCGCCAGGCCGGGTCATACCGCAGGGTATATCCCCGACATTAGCCCCCAGATTAGTTTGAATTTGTTCATGCTAAGCTTCTAAAATAAGAATAATAAATATGTTAAGTAGCCCACTTGCTCCTTTGGCCAGCTTATGAAATGGCTCCTCAGAAATCCGGGTCTTTTCTGCATATGAAATAGTCGTCTTTGATAATCATCTTGCTTATTAATGTCCTTTGAAAAATATTGAGAATAGAACACCAATATGCCATTGAGTCGGCTTCCAATACTCTTGGCGGGTCATTTCCGCCGGGTCATAATCCTTGATGATGCCGGGTTATTATCGTTGCTGACGCCGGGTCAAATAATTAGAATCCAGCTGACTTGATAAAAATATTGGGATGAAAATGCATCTTGAAAATTCTCCTCAAAGTTTTTGATATGTCCATATCACCTGTAGCCCCCAAGCTCCGAGATTATCCATGATGACTTGGTGCTTTGCAATAATATTTTGGACCGTGTAGCCCCCAAGTGCCGGGTTGTCCTACCTGCAACAACCTGGGACTTATAACTGCCTTATACCTTTATAAAGCTTCGGCGGGTGTAGCCCCCAAGGCCGGCTCATCAGAACGTGATGTACCGGGTCTTCAATTTGAATCTCTTAATCTATTGGAACAGCTAAATATTATAGCCCCCAAGTGTCGTGTCACACGCCTGCGGCGACTTGGGAGTTTAGAAAATTTGTTCTGAGTGGTGTAGCCCCCAAGTGCCGGGTCAGTAAGAATTACTGGGCTGGGACTTAGGAAAATATAGAAACATCGGCTCATCTCCTTGAGATAATAGGTTCTTGCTTATAATGTAATGATTTGAAAAACCGGCTTGCATTAGCCCCCAAGTGCCGTGGTGCATGCTTGCGCAACATGGGACTTGCTTATTTGATATAAACTGAACTTGAATAATGTAGCCCCCAAGTGTCGGGTTGTCTGCCTGCGGCGACTCGGGACTATGTGAGAATAATATGACTCACCACAATTTTGTTAGATGAATCTTTGACCGTGGTTGTAATATAACCCAGAATTAATATCCTGGAATAATTCCTTCGTCTATGACATGAAATCCCTGCTCGTGGTTGTGATGTAACCCGACAAATGTACATTTGGAGGAATCCATGAGTGTTGTAGATTACCACAGAGCACAATTCAAGAAAACTGAGAACCGGTTAATTAGATGACACGACATTATATCTGATAGGGCGGCTCTTGAAAAATAATGATTTCTCCGAGCCGGCTTGAAAACCCCAATCATCTAGTACTGGTTTTGATAAACCATGAAGATCCAGCCAGGTTGGCTATTAAAGATCCATTTACTCTTGCAGAGTACTTAATGGCAGCTCATCTTAAGAGATAAAACCTGCAAAAATGAACAAGACAGAATATATTCTGCATTGTTGTAAGGGCGGCTTGAAAAAGCACAACCCGAAGATGTTATAACATTGCTCCTTCTTTCATAATCTCGCTCTCACCCGGCTTGATAAGCCGACGTGTCATGTGAATATGATTCAATGTATGATGCAATGTTGATGCAATATATGATGCAATGCGTGATGCAATGTTTGACTTGTCAGTATTTTTGGCGTGAACGCCGGTTGTTAGGGTTAGATAAGCTACACCCGGAGGTGAGAAGACCCCTTTTACAACCATGGCTAATCATGTTAGCTGGAGATGACATAAAGCCGGCCGATAAGGCGTTAGAAGCGATACCCGAAGGTAAGAAGCCGCCCTCATCCCGCGGCTAATCGTGTTAGCTAGAGATTTGGCATAAAGCTGGCCGATAAGGCGTTAGAAGCGATACCCGAAGGTAAGAAGCCGCCCTCAGCCCGCGGCTAATCGTGTTAGCCGGAAGATTTGGCATAAAGCCGGCCGATAAGGCGTTAAAATCGATACCCGAAGGTAAGAAGCCGCCCTCAGCCCCCGGCTAATCGTGTTTAGCCGGAAGATTTGGCATAAAGTCAGTCGATAAGGCGTTAGAAGCGATACCCGAAGGTAAGAAGCCGCCCTCAACCCCCGGCTAATCGTGTTAGCCGAAAGATTTGGCATAAAGCCGTCCGATAAGGCATTAGAAGTGATACCCGAAGGTAAGAAGCCGCCCTCAGCCCCCGGCTAATCGTGTTAGCCAGAAGTTTTGGCATAAAGCCGGCCGATAAGGCATTAGAAGCGATACCCGAAGGTAAGAAGCCACCCTCAGCCCCCGGCTAATCATGTTAGCCGGAAGATTTGGCATAAAGCCGGCCGATAAGGCGTTAGAAGCGATACCCGAAGGTAAGAAGCCGCCCTCAGCCCTTGGCTAATCGTGTTAGCCGGAAGATTTGGCATAAAGCCGGCCGATAAGGCGTTAGAAGCGATACCCGAAGGTAAGAAGCCGCCCTCAGCCCCCGACTAATCGTGTTAGCCAGAAGATTTGGCATAAAGCCGGCCGATAAGGCGTTAGAAGCGATACCCGAAGGTAAGAAGCCGCCCTCAGCCCCCGGCTAATCGTGTTAGCCGGAAGATTTGGCATAAAGCCGGCCAATAAGGCGTTAGAAGCGATACCCAAAGGTAAGAAGCCGCCCTCAGCCCCCGGCTAATCGTGTTAGCCGGAAGATTTGGCATAAAGCCGGCTGATAAGGCGTTAGAAGCGATACCCGAAGGTAAGAAGACGCCCTCAGCCCCCGGCTAATCGTGTTAGCCGGAAGATTTGGCATAAAGCCGTCCGATAAGGCGTTAGAAGCGATACCCGAAGGTAAGAAGCCGCCCTCAGTCCCCGGCTAATCGTGTTAGCCGGAAGATTTGGCATAAGGCCGGCCGATAAGGCGTTAGAAGCGATACCCGAAGGTAAGAAGCCGCCCTCTGCCCCCGGCTAATCGTGTTAGCCGGAAGATTTGGCATAAAGCCGGCCGATAAGGCGTTAGAAGCGATACCCGAAGGTAAGAAGCCGCCCTCAGCCCTCGGCTAATCGTGTTAGCCGGAAGATTTGGCATAAAGCCGGCCGATAAGGCGTTAGAAGCGATACCTGAAGGTAAGAAGCCGCCCTCATCCCCCGGCTAATCGTGTTAGCCGGAAGATTTGGCATAAAGCCGTCCGATAAGGCGTTAGAAGCGATACCCGAAGGTAAGAAGCCGCCCTCGGCAGTCGCAGTTGATATGTCAACTGGAATATTTGTGAATTCTTCTTGTAAATCGCCATCTTGTAAGCCGCCATCGTGTATGAAGGAACGGCAGAAGCTCCAAATAAATCTAGGCACCTATATTTTTAATGGTGCATCACGACGGTTCGTTCTCTTGGGCAACTTTTAATCATCCGCCAATAATGTAATAGCCCCCAGGATTGGGTTTTCTCTTGCAAAGACCCGGGGTTCTCGTTGAAGAACGACCAAAAGTTTCTCGCCATGTCTGTAACCCCTAAGTCTTAAGTTAACTCGAAGATGCGGCTTTGAGAGTCTCCACTCATGGTTGAGGTTGACCGTGGTGGGTTATAGATGATCCCGTATGAATTGTTTGAATGACCCGGATGATGGTTCGTCCTAGCTGGTTTGTTGAAGTGAACCAAATTATAATAGCGGCGACTTGCGCGCTTGTCCGTTTGGGCGGCTCGTATCGACGAGCACTGCACCGATATGTTGTTGTAGATCAAACTGTGGGCGGCGGCTTGCGCACGTCAATTGGGCGGCTTGTACTGGTGTATGCGACCGCTGGCATGTTGATGTAGATGTCAAAGTCAACTGCAACATGATCGCGAGAGACGGCCACGACACTGTAAGCCGGCGCGGTCACGAGAGATGGCCACGGCATTGCGAGCCGGGCGGTCGGTGAGTTGCGGCGTTGTTGGTGAAGACCATATCACGAATGCAGCGGCTTATCGCGTCCATTGGGTGGCTCATAATTCCGGGTTAGCACGAGTGGTACCGGCGCGTTGATGTAGACGTAGAAACCAGCCGCGACATTGTAAGCCGGTGCTGTTGTGGAAAACGCCACGACATTGAAAGCCAGCGCGGATGGCGAAAGACGGCCATGGCGTTTTAAGCCAGAGCGGTGGCGAGAGACGGACATGGCATTGTAAGCCAGTTCGGTCACAAGAGATGGCCATGGCGTTGTAGGCCAGCACGGACGTGCGAGTCACCGGTGGTGTTGTAAGCACGGACGGGAGAATCAGCCATGGGTGTTGGAAGCCGGAGCGGATGGGTGACTCGGCCACGGGTATTGTAAGCCGGCACGGATAGATGACTCAGCCACGGACGTTGCGAGCCGGCACGGCCGTGAAAGACGGATGTGGCGCTGTCAGCCGGTACGGCCGCCGGTGCCAAACGATGCTGGTGCGCCTCCATGTCCGCAATATGATGCCACTTTGGTAATGAATAATTGTTGGAAATATGCCCTAGAGGTAATAATAAATTAGTTATTATCATATTTCCTTGTTCATGATAATCGTTTATTATCCATGCTATAAATTGTATTGATCGGAGACTTAGATGCATGTGTGGATACATAGACAAAACCATGTCCCTAGTATGCCTCTAATGGACTAGCTCGTTGATCAAAGACGGTTAAGGTTTTCCTAGCCATGGACATGATATGTCATTTGATAATGGGATCACATCATTAGGAGAATGATGTGATGGACAAGACCCAAACTACAAACATAGCATATGATCGTGTTAGTTTATTGCTACTGTTTTCTGCATGTCAAGTATATGTTCCTATGACCATGAGATCATGCAACTCACGGACATCGGAGGAGTGCCTTGTGTGTATCAAACGTCGCAACGTAACTGGGTGACTATAAAGGTGCTCCACAGGTATCTTCGAGGGTGTCTGTTGAGTTGGCATGGATCAAGACTGGGATTTGTTACTCCGTGTGACGGAGAGGTATCTCGGGGCCCACTCGGTAATACAACATCACAATGAGCCTTGCAAGCAATGTGACTAAATGTTAGTTGCGGGATCTTTTATTATGGAACGAGTAAAGAGACTTTCCGGTAACGAGGTTGAACTAGGTATGGAGATACCGACGATCGAATCTCGGGCAAGTAACATACCGAAGAACAAAGGGAACATCATACGGGATTAACTGAATCCTTGACATAGAGGTTTGACCGATAAAGATCTTCGTAGAATATGTAGGAACCAATGTGGACATCCAGGTCCCGCCATTGGTTATTGACCATAGATGTGTCTCGGTCATGTCTACATAGTTCTCGAACCCGCAGGGTCTGCACACTTATGGTTTGGTGACGTTTCGGTAGTATGGAGTTATGTATGGTGGTGACTGAAGGTTGTTCGGAGTCCCGGATGAGATCTCGGACCTCATGAGGAGCTCCAGAATGGTCCGGAGGTAAAGATTCATATATAGGAAGTCCCAGTTTGGTCACCGGACAAGTTTCGGGCTCATCGGTAGTGTACCGGGAGTGCTGGTAGTGTACCGGGAGACCACCGGGAGGGGTATTTCGACCCAAGAGGCTTCATGGGCTGTGGGAGAGTAAATGCCAGCCTTTTTTGGGCT
The DNA here is from genome assembly GCA_022496015.1 of Hordeum marinum. Lineage (NCBI taxonomy): Eukaryota > Viridiplantae > Streptophyta > Magnoliopsida > Poales > Poaceae > Hordeum > Hordeum marinum. The sequence goes on along the minus strand of CM039672.1, from coordinate 449,799,475 downwards.
GGTGGAAGTCCCACACAAGGCCCATGTGGCTGGGAGAAAAAGCCCAAAGGGAAAAAGGTGGAAAAAGGCCAAAAAAGGAGGAATCCTAGTCCTACTAGGATTGGAGGAGGAGTCCTCCTCTCCTCCCCACTTTGGTCGACCCAAGGGCTGGTTTTTTGGCAGCCAAGACTCCTCCTCCTCTCCTCCTATATATACTAGAGGATTTTAGGGTTTTGGCACAGAATTTTCAGCCACGTGCTACCCGTTCCTCTAGTGCATAGTTTCTCCTCTAGATCGGTTTTCTGCAGTGCTTAGGCGAAGCCCTGCCGAAATTGCTCCACCACCATCACCGGAGCGCCGTCACGCTGCCGGTGAACTCTTCTTCCTCTCCACTTCCTCTTGCTGGATCAAGATGGTGGAGATCGTCAACAAGCTGCACGTGTGTTGAACGCGGAGGTGCCGTCCGTTCGGCGCTAGATCGGAAGGACCGTGATCAAGATCGCGAGATGGTTCGTGACGAGTTCGCGGGACGGATCGTGATGAGTTCGCGGAACGGATCGTGATCAAGATCACGAAACGGATCATGATGAGTTCGCGGGACGGATCATGATGAGTTCACGGGACGGATCGTGATGAGATCGCGGGACGCTCGGCGATTTGGATCGCGAAGACGTTCGACTACACCAACCGCGTTTCTTAACGCTTCCCGCTTAGCGATCTACAAGGGTATGTAGATCCACTCTCCCTCTCGTAGATTCTCATCACCATGGATAGATCTTGCGTGTGCGTAGGAAATTTTTTGTTTCCCATGCAACGTTCCCCAACAATAATTTGTCCTGTGTAAAAAATATTACAAACTCGAAGTAATTGTTCTTCGAAGGAATCGAAAAATGTATAGATAAAATAAATTGGGTGGATAGCACCTATGACCCGGCGACGCGGGTGGTAGTGCGAATCATGGTGGAGGCGGCTCGGCCGGGGCAAATCAGCGGCGCCGGCCCGCAGCGGAGGCGGAGGTCACGACGGCTCATCGGCCGGGGCAGCTCAGCGGCGCCGGCCCGCAGCGGAGGCGGAGGTCGCGGCGGCTCATCGGCGGGGGCAGCTCGGCGGCGCCGGCCCGCAACAGAGGCGGAGGTCGTGGCGGCTCATCGGCCGGGGTGGCTCGGCAGCGTCGGCCCGTCGTAGAGACAAAGTTCAATCGCCTGGCTCTTCTTTATCTGAAAAATCGTGTGCTTCTCGATCCTCGGGAGAGATCCCTTCAAGAACACAAACCACCATGAGCCGCCACGGTAGGTGCCAACTATCTTGGATTTGTCACGGCAGATGTCCGGGTGAACGGACTTAGGTTTGGGACGAAGACGCAACTACGTGGAGGCTTGAAGGGTTGATCGGAATCGAGAGACACGGAGTTTACCCAGGTTCGGCCCCTCCAATGGAGGTTAAAGCTTACGTCTTGCTTGTCTGGTATTGATGATGAAGGAGATCTCTCGGCTACAAGGGTGCTGTTTGCTACCTCTAATCCCGAGAGCCTCTTATCTGTCTAAACTTGTGGACTTGTGAATCTGTCTAAACTTGTGGACTTGTGAATCTGTCTAAACTTGTCGACTTGTGAATCTATCTCTCTTGGGGCGCCTTACCCCTCCTTATATAAGTGGAGAGGGCAGGTTACAAATAGAGTCCTACTAGGAGTAGGATTAGGACTAGTCTCTCTAGAATCCTATTCCGGGTCTTGTAACCTTCGGCAGGGAGTCTTTCTCTCTTTGAGCCTTCTCTTGTGAGCCACCTGGCGCTGGCTTACACGCCGGGTATTGGGCCTGGTCGTCCTGTGATCCGCCTGCCTGGTCATTAATAAAATGTCATGTCCTTTTCGGGTCTCTTGTGAGTCGCCAGGCCGGGTCATACCACAGGGTATATCCCCGACAGGATCCAAAACGTCATCGCCCCACCTAGACTCAACGAAGAGGCCAGCCCGCTGGTCTAAATCCTAAGCACGCAGGTTTGTGGGCCCACTTGCCCTTGCACTCCTACACGATGCGAAGGCGGCCGAGGTCAGTCCTAGCACCCTTTATAACAAGCGTGATGCCATTGCGGACCACTCGGGCGCGCGCTGCTCCATTGCTGACGTCCGAAGAGCTTCGGCTGATACAACGACGCTGAGCACCCATAACTACTCCCACGTGAAGGTTTAGTGCGTAAAAGGTCAACGACCAACTCAGATCAAATTCCCAACCCATTAGCATTTTATTAAAGCGGGTCAAGGCCGTCTCGAGGATGTGTGGCAAAGGCCTCTCTCGCCAGTCCACGCCTTAACATCAGCAAACCGTGGCTACCCCTCAGGGCCGACCCATCACCAACATGTTTCTGAAACTAGGTCATAGTAATTGTGTGTATAAAACATCAAGGCAGGAATTGAGGAATAACCCTCAATGGTCCCCGCTCGATGTAACCGTCAAGGTGGACTTTAGAGGAATCAGCCTCGAGGGTCACATACATCAGGGGTTTGCACGATAGAGACATCGTTGGGAATGGTGAAGGAGGAATCACCCTCGATCACCATGACCGACTAGCTGCACTACAGGGCTAGCATCATGAGTACTTCATGAGGTGTCACCCTCGGTACTCGATAGTAGCACTACAGAGTCATACAATTGAAGGGGAGTGTGGTGATGTGAGGGGCCTGGCTTGTCGGTCGGTTGACCGAGTCTTCGAGTCGTTCGGTCGTCAATGAAGAAGCAGGGGCAACTGGGACTAAGGGGGTCACTAGAGATTCACTAACCAACCTATACTAAGCAGTTGGTATGATTGCGGGTATAATAGCAGTTCATCAAAAACAGGCTATGTATCAGAATAGGAGCTAGCTACTACAACAGCAAAAATCTAATGCAAGAATAAGAGGGAGAGGAATAGGCGATATCAGAATGCTCAAGGAGGGATTGCTTGCCTTGCTGCTCTGCGGCAAAAGGCTGATCGTCAGGCGCGTAGTCGTAGTCGGCAGCAGGGTCAGTCTCGGAAGCTACCGGAGAGAAGAGGGGGAAGAAACAATAAATACAAGCAAACAGATCCAACACGATGCATGACATGGCAATATGCAATGCTAGGTGTAGTCTAATGCAGTACTACACGTATCAGACGGAGCGGGAGAATATCTGACGATATTTCCCGGGTCTTCGGATTTATCGCACAGACGATCCGGAGGGGAAAGTTCCAGGTTCATCATGCTAGGAGCATGTGACAGATGAATGGATGGCGTAGTCGGATTTGTGGGATTTTTCTGATCAACTTTCCTGTATAAAATATTTTCATCCGAGTTACGAATTATTTTATATTAATTTTTAAAGTTTTATTAATATTCTGGAATTAAAAGATTTAATTAATTCGAAAAAAGCATTTATGATGCCAGCATGATGTCATGCTCACATCAGCAGTCAACAGTACTGTTGACCTGGTCAAACCTGATCAGTGGGTCCCACGTGTCATTCTCATAGTTTTAATTAGATTTAATAATAATTAAACAAATTAATTAATGGGATGGGACCCACCTGTCATCCCAAGATTAAGTTAATTAATTAACATGATTAATTAATCAAGTCTAAGTAGTGTCAATGGGGCTGGACCCCACATGTCATACTCTGTTGACTAATTAACAGGTTAATTAACTAATTAATTACCTAATTAATTTGATCACTAATTAATTAATTAATTTAACTAATAATTTATGTATTTATTTATTTTTCTTTTTCTTTTATTAAAGCGTTTTAGGGGGCCCGGGGTTACAATTCTCCCCTACTAAAAAGAATTCTCGCCCCGAGAATTAAGAAGTAGAAGGAAAGAGCCCCGGGGTATTCGGCACGAAGATGATCTTCGTGTTCCAAGTGGCTTCATCTTCAGAATGATTTGCCCACTACACTTTGAAGAACTTGGAAACCTTCTGACGAGTTTGACATTCCGTTTCATCAAGAATGCGGACCGGTTGTTCTTTGTAAGAAAGGTCTTGTTGCAGTTCAAGCATATCATGATCCACTACTCAGATAGGATCCTTGAAGCAGCGATGAAGCTGTGACACATGGAACATATCATGAACCCAAGAAAGGTTTGGCGGTAGTTCCAGTTGATATTCCACTTTACCATGCCTTTCGAGAACTGTGAAAGGACCAATATATCGAGGAGCCAGCTTGCCCTTGATCCCGAAATGGTGTGTACCTCTCATTGGCATGACTCGAAGATAAGCCTTTTCACCAAGTTGATAGACCATATCCTTGTGATGAGGGTCATACTGACTCTTCTGACGAGACTAGGCAACCTTCAGATTGAATAATGCGGACTTGATCTTTGGCATGTTGGATAATATTCAGACTGATAAGTGTACGTTCCCAAGTTTCTGACCAATTCAGAGGATTCCGACACTTATGTCCATATAATACTTCAAAAGGAGCCATCTTTAGACTAGCTTGATAGCTATTGTTGTAGGAGAACTCAGCATACGGGAGAGATTCCTCCCATTTCTTGCCAAAAGAAATGACACAAGCCCGAAGCATGTATTCGAGAATCTGATTGACTCTTTCAACTTGTCCCTGGGATTGAGGGTGAAAAGCGGTGCTGAATGACAAATGAATTTCCATAGCTTCCTAGAAACATTGCCCAGAACCTTGAAGTGAATAAGCTGCCACGGCCTGAACTGATAACCAGTGGAATACCGTGAAGTGAAACAATTCTGGACATGTAGAGAGTTGCTAGCTGACTAGCAGTGATTGTTTCCTTGACATCCAGAAGTGTATAACTTTGGACAGTCGGTCAATGACGAAAACAATAGCGTCATTACTTTGGATGGTGGCTCAGGATTTACATACGAAGCCAAATGTAACAAAACTTTGGATTTAAGGATGTACAAGAGAGTCAGGTTTCAATCTTGTGGAACTTTGGGTTATGGGCCCGCCATGCGGGTTAAGAGCAGGAAGAGCGGTGACATCTGGCACGGTCATGGTAGCAGATTTGCCAGAGGAGAGCATGTCTGTTAAGTTGGCAACAACGTCGGTACCAAGGGCGGGGGACAAATAGAACCATTTTCCTGCTCGTTGAAACGAGGCGGGCCAATAGGCAAAGTTCTCATCCACCGGCGGTTACTGAAATGTTATCAACAAAAGTAACAAGTCCTTACTGACAGTGTAGATCACCGCGGTGTTTACCTAGGTAGGGGATTACCATTGTTCTGATAAGTTAGACTACAAGAACAGGGCAAACAGACCAATGGAAATGAAATGTGATTATCACTTTAAATAGACCAATGGAAATGAAAACGTGTACGCACGAGCATTAGGTGTATATCCCTCGCAAGAGCAAGCAGAGCGAGATAATCTTGACAAGGCTCCGTGTGGGTAATCATTAGGACATAGGGCAATGAATTTATGAAGTTTACCCATACAACGGTGTTAGGAAAATTGATCAAGAAACATCTTAGCACTATGCCCCCAATGTCCTTGATGAAATTCGGAATACCACAGTCATGCTTCGAGGTAGCATCGACATGGTCATCAGGTAAGGGCCGGAGTTTGGGAACAAAAACGATCTATTAGTAACCACTTATAGGATCAAGTCATGTAATTTTCTCATGGAAGAATGGCTAATCTTGTTGAACAAGATACTATAACCATAGGTCCTACTGCAAGGCATGCTAGCCATGACATCACCTTACCGAGTATATAGGGACCAAAATTATAATCCTTGAAAATAGTCCCAACCATCATGTCTGACTGAGATTCAGATCTGGCTGAGTAAACAAGTACTTTAGATGCTTGGTACTACAAAAATGGGGATGCAAGATCCACGGAGGTGTGGATGTTGACGCGGTTACTTTTTATTGCGGAGAGGTGGGGCGTGGAGATATTTGATCCTTATCTGCGTGAGGACGAGACGGTAAACACCACCCATCCAACGGCCCATGAGCTAGGTAAAGAGTTTCACTATGCGCGCCATTGTTGCATGCATGGCACGGAGGGACACGGGTGACACTTATCGTACCAACACATGCATGGACGGACTGACCAGGCTATGTTTAACAGTGGTGGCTCTTCAATTTGGATAAGAACATCTGAGAGATCACCATGGACGATAGACCTAGGACTGACCACCGGTCGACCAGGACATATGGCACGTGGCCATGGATGGAGGTCTCTATAAGACAGGACACTGCTACGCGCGAAAGGGGTCAAGATCTCAGCGTCGGATGCAGTATCAACTCCAGCAGGAACATACGGGGTCTCTGCTGGAATCCTAGGTTGGGTAGGTGGGAAGAACCACGACCACCGAACTGCTTCTACTACTAAGGAGGGTGAAATGGAAGAGGATTTGGCACCCAATACTTCTGCTGCTTGGGAACCATCTGAGAGCCAGAAGAAGAAGAATATGAATCCCTTGAACGCTTCTTGGAATTCTCCAACTTGAGCTGAGCTGCTTCGACCTTCAAAGCCATGTTGTAGAACTGATTGAACTCCCGAGGATCTTGAAGAAATAGGCCTGGCAGAAGCTCATCCTTGAAACCACCTCTGAATTTATAGAGCATAGCTTTGTCATTTGGAACATCTTGCTTGGCATAACGGGCTATATTCTGGAACTCGACGTTGTACTGGTAGACAGACTTGCTTCCCTGCTTCAAGTGCCTGAACTTCTCATGCATCTCCTCGACAAAGCTTGTCAGAATGTAATGAGCCCTGAAGTCATGACGGAAATCGTCCCAAGTAACAACACAATCGCCCCTGGAATCCTTGTACTACTGCCACCAATCAGCTGCTTGCCCCTTGAGCTGGAACGATGCAAATCTGACAAAATCCTATGGCCTGACATTGCTGCACTCAAAATGCTTACTCATATCATGAAGCCAATCATCAGCATCAAGAGGTTGCTCACAACAGGTGAAAGACTTGGGCTGGTTGGCAAGGAACTGATTGAGCGTTGCAAGCTGAGGCTGATTCTGAAAATTCCCTTGAAAACCTTGCTGACCCTGCTCCCTTTCTTGCAACAGTCTAAGCAACATCTGAGTGTTCGCATTAGTTGCGGCCATCACAGCTTGCCAAGCTTCTGGTGGAGGAGGCGGAGGAGGCGGTGGTGGGGGTGGTGGTGGAACATCAGTCTGCTCCTCATCACGACCCGGATTGTTGCGAGTTGATGGAGTCATCCTGAAGATGGAAAACGCATCAGCACCTCATTGAAAAGGATGAATTCAAAGCTAAATCAATTGCTTGAAAGAAATGAACAAATAACAACACAGCCTTCCTATAGAAAATTAGTAAGAATGCTTCTTGGATTTATGATAACATCATCAGAATTAGAAGCCACTTGCAATAACACAAAAGTATTGAGCTAAGCGCTCGGAACACATGTACATGCCCATATAAATCTGAAGAAAATGATCCTAGATGACTACAAGATTTCCCACCTATGAACTTCCGAAAACTTTCTGGTTATGCAATCCGGTGTGGGGGATACAAGGAGGAAATATCTCACACAACTAGCACTCCTACACCCCAACTGTATCCATCCTTCAACACATAACCAGAGGCTTTCACAAACTCATCTAATCTCGAATCCTCGAACTCACAACGATACTAAACCATGGTGGTACCCCGGATGCCTCCCCAGTACTGGGTGACTCCGACCTTATCTCACCACGATAAGTATTGAAGTAATTCCAAACACTCTCCGTCCTGCGATATCAAGGAAGCTGAATGATAACGATGTGCCAACATTCCCTGGAGCTCGACTCCCCGGAAGAAATCAAGTCAGACAGGAGGCACCAAGGCAGAACCCTATCACATCGGTATCATATAGACTCCAAAATACCCGCGTGATCCTAAAAAAAAATTGAGCGAGAAGAGGAGTAGAATCAAAATTCCAAAGTTGGAAACCTCACCAGAGCAAAGAAGAGGAGTAAAAAGAATCCTATTCTCCGATATAACTAGACTCAAAATAGTTTTCACTAGACACGACTCGGCCAAGTTCGAACAACCAAAGGCTCCTATGGTCGTATGGCTCTGAATACCAACTTGTCACTCCCAAGATGCGTCCCTATCCATTTTAAGACACGAGGGCCTCGCAAGGGATAGAGGCGCATCTTGCCGTTAGCAAGTATAGTATCATCACATCATACAATACTGAAAAGATGAGTATACAAGATTGGCTTACACTCGCCACATGCTAAATTACATTTCACTCAGAGTTCAATCATCAAGATGAAGACAGGGTCCGACTATGGACGAAATCAAACGATAAAAGCAGATGCAAATGATACTATCTCGCTATCCCAAAGATCCCGACCATGGTCCTCTACTCATCCGGGTAAGTCACATACATCCTGCCTCTTTCCTCATCATATTCCCACTGGAGCTGGGTAAGGTCATCCTGCACGAACTCGTCTGTACCTGTACCTGGAGGGTTGTAGTAATCTGTGAGCCATAAGGACTCAGCAATCAAGCGCTCGGGTACCGAGACTATTCAAGCTTAAAGGTTGGGATGGGGTAAGTGTTTAGTTTGCAACAGCACTAAGCATTTAAGATGGCTAACTTACGCAACATGAAAATAAATATGAGTGGCCTACGATGAAAGATCGAATCTAGTATAATCTCCATGAGATCCTTAACACTTACTTACGTCAATCATAACCCCACCGTGTTCTCTCTCGGATCAGGTTCACGAGCAGAGACGATCACGGTTACTCACACAGTTGGTGTATTTTAATTAGAGTTTACTTCAAGTTTACTATAACCGGGTGTTAAACAAATATCCAAGTTGCCACATAACCGCTGGCACGGCTTTCCAAAAGATTTAACCCTGCAGGGGTGCTCCAACTAATCCATCACAAATTAACCACACTCCACGGGAATATCCTCGACCGCGGATCTAGCGATCATCATAGGTAATTCCAAAGTAATTCCAACACCTCGAGTAAATCTGAAAAAATTCAGAGTCCACACGCAAGACATTCGAGAAAGGTAAAACAAATCCGGCAAGACCTCCCAACGTGCCGACGAACCCGATTAGAGCCGCGTATCTCGTTCTTAGGACATGACGGATGAGCGATGGATACCATGCCAATCACCGAGTTGCCCCGGGCGGCGTTAATAAGCTGCTCTGGGTTGGACCAACACTCGTGCGGAGCACTGGCCCAAGGGTTGATTAAATTAGCCTGGGGGTTGCAAAGCCCTATGCAAATTTTATTAAGTTGTCAGCAAATGTAGTACCAATGTTGGGTCTTGCCAGACAAGTTTTAATCTCAACCGAATAAACAAGGGGGTCCCCATAACAACCCTGAGCATGTTAGGAGCGCAAATTATGGAAAACATAACACCGGTAACAAGGAACTAATGGAGGTAACAGCGGAACAAATCACTTAGCAAAAGGCCAAGCCTTCCACCAATATCAATATATATATGTGCATTAAATTAAAAAACAGATAATATTGTGATATCCATTTCCATGTTATCACATGGAACAACCTGCACCTGCAACTAAGAATGCTATAAGAGGGGCTGAGCAATGGTAAGTTAGCCAATCAAAGGTTTGCTAGGATGTGGAGATTAGAAGCTATCATGGCAATTAGGAGGCTGATATCAAGTGGTAGGTAGCGCAATTGTAACGATAAGAGCGAGAAACTAGCAAGCAAAAATAGTATCGGGATCCGAGTACGATCATCTTGCCTGTTGGTTCTTCAGTGGAACAAGAAGCGGGATCCTCGTAGTGGTACTCTCCTGGGTCCTCGTACTCAGTATCGACACTCGCGTCTACCCAAGAGAAACAGCAACAATAAACATCCAACCAAGGTGCATTGCACAACCAAGATGATGCATGATTCATTTATGAAGAATTAAACATGGCAATCCAAAACTAGTCATGTTTCACATGCAAAGTTTGTTTATCAATGAATCTGGACAGAACCTCATGTTGAGTTATTTAGACATGCATGAACATGGGAAATATGGATGCATCATGCAAAATCGATAGAAATGCATATAAAGAACACAAGAAACGCAGTTACGGTTCTCACGATACGCTCACGACAAGGTACGGAGGCAAAAACACAAGACCACCAAGCCATGGGCTAATTCTTGGCATTCCAAGGTAGACACTGGATAGGTTATGAACAATCACGCACAATAGACTCAAAGAACAATCAATTCCATGGAGTATAGCTCTCACAAGTCACAAAACAAATAAACACACAATCTGCCACAAAACAGCATCATAGCAACTTACTCAGCTCACAACTTGAGCTATAGGAATCCTACAGCCCTAACCAAGATATTGAAAGAATCTATTCAACACACACCTCAACTTATCCAACTACACAAACAGAAAAGGAGGCACACATCAATAAACATGAAGCAATCAAGTTGACATGATGAAACAGTTTTCTGGGACTTAGTGAAAATTCCAGTTTTCTGGAATCTGAGTTAATAAAGTAGCAAGTTGACAGCAGTAGTTAAATATGCTAGAGAGCTCCTATTGGCATAAATATTAACAGGATGGTAGAAGACAATATCTACTACAAATAACTAACACTGAGCATGAGCAAATACCAAACACACCACTAGATAACACCCACTCTCCATGGCATAAAAATAACTACAAACTCCCAGACTTGGTAGCTTTTAGCATGCTGAAACAGAAACATTAAGTTGGGCCCTTTGCAGCATGGTTCCCACTTTTATGGGTCATTCTCATGTTAAAAAAATACCATGGCATACTAGATACAAAATACTAGCAATCCCTAGTTGGCACATATCCCAAAGCAAGCATGGATTAAATCATGCAAAAATGACAAAATGGCATCTCAGCTAAAATGACAGATTTAAGAACTTGCTCAAAAGTGAAATCTTACAGTTCCAATGGATTCATTGGCTCTTCCTACCCCAAAACCATGGGTCATACACATATGCTCATGTGAAACAACAAGGCACAAACAAGATAGCAAAACTACCACCTATTCCCATAAGTGATACATAGCTCTAACGCACATGGGCATAAATGATCCTAAGCAGCTTTTGGTAACTACATAACATGCAAATATCAAGACACCTACTAACAACATAACAACAAAGGGGCATGTCTAGTGGGGAAACCCACTAGTGCCCCCACACACACATACACTCAACACACACACACTACAAGGAAGCACACACACAAGCTCTACATATGCCCAAGGCATAGGAGCACGAACACTCATGAACATAACCCCCAAGAAGGAGGTGTTCACCCACACACACACTCAACAAACACATGCATATATACATGTATGTATATACACATACACACTCTAACCACACACCATTCATATACACTCACACCACATGAGTGTAATGTGCCACACAGACACACACATGTGAAGGCACCAAGCATCACACACACTCACGTATCACCATGCCACATACACACATGTGTGTATGCCTAAGCACACACACACACAAGCACATGCATGTGCATGGTCACATGCACATACATACACACACATGCACATATGAAAAGGAAGAAAAACAAATAAATAAATAAAAACAACATGTTGGAATTGTTCTTAATACATGCATACATACATATAGCCATGGAAAAGTAACAAAATAAGAGAAAAAACAAAACAAAAGGGGGGAGGAGTCGGGCTCGAACCCATGACCTCAGGGTCATCTCCCCCGAACCCAACCACTCTGCTACGGCTGCTGTTGCTAACAGAGGAGGGGCTCGGCCTGTCTTATACACACACGTAGCAATAACTGACGAAACTGAAGAACAGAGTACTGCGGCGACAGGCAACAACGGCGATGCTACACGGCTGCACAGGGGGTCTCCGGCGAGGCAAACCACCAGCGGGGAGAACGGGGTCCTCGGGGAACCCATCCCCGCACCAAACGACGGCAGGACGCGGCAGCAAGGAGGCGCTCGAGCTCGAGCTGCTGCTCAGCTCGGGGCACGGCGGAGGCAGAATGCGACGGCGACGCTCGAGCTAGCAGGGGGGAAGGGCTTCCGCGGGATAACTCACCTAGGGGAGGACGAAGGCGACCCTGACGCGCGACGAGGAAGGAGAGGCAGGGACGCGACGACGACGAGGAAGAAGAAGGCCCGACGATGATCCGCGGTGAGGAGGAAGAGGACGACGCCTTGGAGCCTCCCACTGCGCTCTAACGTCGGGAACGGAACGCGGACAGCAACCGCGAGCTCCACACCATCTTGGACGCGGAGGGGAACCACCGGAGATGTGGCAACAACGGCGGCGACGCTCTCTCTGAACCTCACTACACTCTGAACCCTTACCTGATAGGGAGGAAGAAGAGAGGGAGGAGAGCGATGGAGGAGAGATGGGAGCTGCGGCGGCGGCGGAGAGAAGAGGAACCCTAGGCAAGGAGGCACGCACGCCAAGGGGGGCTTTATGCCCACGGACTGACAGTGACGGTCAACGGAAAAGGCGACGGTGGAGGCTCTCTCTGAACCTAGCGGCAGGGGAACGGAGCAGGTGACCATTTCCTCGCACGGGTTGGGCCGCGGGGAAAGGCCCACTCTGCTCACTCTCTCTGTCTCAAAACAAAAACAGAAAAGGTGTTTTCCATTTATAAAACCAGCCACACTAAAATAAATCCCCAGAGCATGTTGAAAGGTTTTTGTGTAATACAAAAAATACTTTTGAGGAGGTAAAAATCATGCTCTAATTAATAAAAATGTCTGGTTGATTTATTGGAGAAGTACTTTTTATTACTTTTGAAAATAGCAGCCCTTGTTTTATTTAAACACAGATACAAACAACCCCAAACAACAAAAGGAGCACTCTCTAAAATTAATAAAAAGAATAGGGCTACCTATTGAACATTTTTAAACAATTTTAGAAACAACTTAATTTTGATAATAAAATTAAAAGAAGAGAAGGGGTATTAGAAAGTGGGTGTGAGAAGGAATTAGAGAGGGGAAGAAGAAGAGGTGCACACACGGCTCCAACCACACTCAAGCACCAACACAACACAAGACCCACTCACATCCAATCACCACATGTCAAGACATATGAAAGCAAGCATGCAAGATGAATACTATGATGGATTATATGATGCATGGATGCAAACCAACACCTGGGACAAGGTGCAATTCATACATAGCTCAATTCTTGGCAAGTTTTAGCATTCATAACATATCAAGTACACCCTACACATGCAAGTCTAAGAGTATAGAAGCGGAAAGTGACAACAATCATGAGTAAAAGGATAGGGTAGGAAGACCAAACTCAATTGTAGACACGATGATTTTTCCTGTGGTTCCGATAGGTGGTGCTATCGTACATCCATGTTCATGGAGTCTTCAACCCATAGAGGGTAACGGTCACGAGAGTCCACGAAGGGTTCCACGAAGAAGCAACCTTGACTATACCATGACGGCCTACGTCCACGGAGGACTAGCCTTACTCGGGGTAGATCTTCACGAAGTAGGCGATATCCTCGCCCTAACAAACTTCTTGGTTCACTCCACAACACGAATTAGGAGGCTCCCAAGCGACACCTAACCAATCTAGGAGGCACCACCCTCCAAAAGGTAATAGCCTCGGTAATGACGATGAACTCCTTGCCCTTGTGCTTCAAGATGATAGACTCCTCAACACACAATCACTCTCTCATAGATTTGGCTTGGTAGAAGAGATGGGGTTGGTGGAAAGCAACTTGGGGAGGCTAGAAATCAAGATCCATATGGTTGGAGTGGAAGATCTTGACCTCAACACAAGGGTAGGTGGTTCTCTCAAAAAACTGAGTAGGATAGGTATGGAATAGTTCTGAGTGTTTCTCTTTCGAGTGGGTGGTGGTGAAGGGATATATATAGGCATCCCCAAAAATCCAACCGTTACACACAAAATGACCAACTCGGTGACACCGATATGTTAATCTCGGTGGTACCGAAGTGACTAAAAGGTGACAAATTTTGAATCTCGGTGAGACCGATATAGGAATCTCGGTTGCACCGACAAGGTGACCAGCGATCAGAATTGCCAAACTAGGTGACACCGATTCAACATTCTCGGACGGACCGAAAGTGTAAACTTACGTAACAGAAAGTTGGCAACCCAACTCGATGGCACCGAAAGCAGTGTCGGCTGACCGAAGTGGCTAGGGTTTGGCTGTGTCTGTCTAGGGTTTAGAATCGCTGGCACCGGGATAGGAATGTTGGTTGCACTGATTTTGAATGTTTGGCTAGAGACAGACTTTGGTGGGAGAGCTTGTGGATGTTTTTGGTGACTATCACTTGTGCACGTATGAGCATTTTGTTCGCCAACAAAAACTTACCCCCTTTTAAAAGTATTGTCTTTCCTGTGGACTCAAAGTGATTTCTCACAAATGTAAAATGTAGATTCCTCTTGCTTGAAGCTTGGCCAACCTATTTCCTTGCATCTTGGGGTGATTCCACAATCTCCACAATCCTTTTGCCATCCCTATCATTGAACTTTTCCTAAAATATACTTGGTGGAAACATTAGTTTAATGACTTTTATGTTGTTGTTAATTACCAAAACCACCAAGGGAGCAAATGTGCTTTCAATCTCCCCCTTTTTGGTAATTGATGAAAACATATAGATGAAAGCTTCGACAAAGATATAATCAATGAATATAATCGTCGGTTTGAGAGGTATGTGATAAGCAAGAGCTCCCCCTAAATTTGTGCATTATTTTAAATTTGCGTTCGAATGCAAATGCACAATCGATTAGGTATATGGGTCACTTCTTACATGTCACATACCACTTGGTGGTGTGCGAGAGTAATTAGAATGAACATCATAGCACAAAACAATCAAACAAAGATGAATGATCATCACATAAGCATTAAGATGATAGGAAATAGTAGCATCACGCATTAAAGCGTAAGATCAAACATCAGCAAATGTAGCATCACAAGCAACCTAAAGTATATCATAGCAACCAAAAGCAATTGTTTTTTAAAATAAGCAACGAACACCAAACGCTTTCTCACTCGAAGCCTAAAGATCTATATACACTTCTCCCCTTTGTCAACAAGTTACCAAAAAGTTCAAAGGCATATATAAGCGTTCTTGGGATGATCTCCTCAGGTTGTTGATGAAGGAGTCGAAAGAACAATGTCGGCGAATAACTCTGTAGATGTCGTGGATGGAGCTGGAGTGGTCACTGGAGAAACTGGAGCTGATGGAGCAGGAGTTGTGCTGACAGTAGCAGGAGCTGATGAAGAGGGCCTCAAGTCTGGTGCAGGCACTGTGACTGATCTAGCCTGAGTAGTGAACTGTGTGCTCGGCCTGAGAGGTGATCCATCCTCATCAAAAGAAGAAGAAGAAGAAGAAGAAGAAGAAGTAGAAGAGACCCGAGGGTGTGCATTGAGTCAACTTCCTTCTGAAGCTCTATAACTGTGTTAGTCACCTTGTCCACCTTATCACCAAGAGTCTTGATCCTTGTCTCAAAGATCCTCACAAGATTGTTCTGGTTGTCCAGAATCCCCTTGATATCCTCCTGCATGCCCAAGCTGCTGAGATCAAAAGATCCATTTGCTCATTTCTGGATCTAGGGACTTGAGCACTAGCGGCTCGAACTGTCTCTACATCTGCCTGTGCTGTAGCACATGTGGGATGATCTGGGTCCATCACCACAACATTATCCTCAAGTTCTAGCTGTAGGGGCAAATGTGGACGATCTAGAGCAAATATGTGCTTCTCCAACTGAGAAATGATAAGCATTTGGATGTAGGGTGCATAGCAGCAAGAGCGCTTCTGATCAGTAGCAACCCTCTTGATTGTCTCAACAATCAAATCCATGACTCTAATCTTGGTGTGTCCGTCAAGGTGTATCAACATGTTGATGGAGTAGCCTCGGATCATCTTGTCATCTCCTGATTTAGGCATCAAGGTATGCCTCAGAATAGTGTCCATGGTACGGAGGCCTGCTTGTAGATAGTAGATGGATCCTAGTTTGTGAGATTGCACTTTGTATGCGAGGATAGGAGTATACATATCCTTCATGGCATTGTGGCTCGCCTTGGATTCTGAGTATACATCTAGATCACCATCCTGAACCTCTGGAACTCCTAGAAGTGCAGCCCACTCATCAACAGTGGATTCATACCTTGCTCCTTCAGTCATCCATACAATTCTATCATCTCCGTGGAAATGTGCAGTGAAGTAGAATTGCATGATCATCTCATCGTTCCATGCAGTAAGCACTCTGCCAATGAACTCATCCAGACCAATGCAGTGGACATTATCTTGGACACTTGGAAAGTAGTCCTCATTCTCCTTAATGAATTTCCAATCAACATATCTCATATCACTAATAGCTAGGCTCTTGTCTAGCAGCACTGTCTCATAAAAGTCGTGTTGCTCTCTGGTGTAGAACCTGTAGTCAACAGCAGATTTCTTCCTCTGGGCATATGGATCTATAGCTCTCCAAGCCCTCAATCCTGAGTCTTTCCTCTTCTTCATATCTCTAGCAACTAAGTGGCTGACATCATGTACTGTAAGATGTGGTTTGAGCTTCATCAATGTTATCAAGTCATCATCATCTTCAACTTTGGAGGCAGTTCCTTTGTTCTTTTCAGAAGCTGGAATATCTCTCGTATTCCTCTTGGACTTATGTGTAGCAGCTTTTTTGGATGTAGGATTGTTGCTCTTGGATGTGCTAGTCTTTGGCATAGCATCAGCCATAAGTTTCTTGGCCTTCTTCTTGGGAGGATCCTTTGTAGCAGGCTCATCCTCCTCTTCCTCAACAGCAGCACGAGCATCCTCCTCTGGATCTTCATACATGGAGGTAGGCCTGCCAAGCACATGAATAATCCTCTTTCTGTCTTTCTTCTCCCCTGCCTTCTTAGGCAAAGACTTCCTTGGGGGATCAATAGTCATTGTGGCCCTAGCACTCTCAGGTGCTCTCATAGCTTCAGAAGGTGCATATACTTTGCTAACCACCCTCCTGGAAGAGGTGTCTTCATTAGTAGATTTCTTAGCAACCTTCTCTTGCTTCTTGACAAGAATCTCCTCAGGGATAAAGTCTGAATCTTCTTCATCAGAATTTAGCTTCTTCCTGGTCCTGGTGGCAGCCTTAGGCAACCCATGGGAGCTGGGGGTGCCTAGATCTGAAAAAGAACTGGGCTCTGGGCTTGTGCCTGAGCTCATATCAACTCCCTGCTCTGCCAAATTTTAACTGTCCTCAGCATCTGACATACTGACCCTGTGAATAGAGTATACAAGAGCAGAAGAAGATGAGTAACCACAAAATGAGGCTGGTTTTTGAAAGATTGAACAATAGATTTTCAAAGTTTTTGCATTATGTCAAATGAATATCGGTATAGCCGAAGCAAAAATTTTGGTGCCACCGAGACTGACTGTCTCTCTTAACAGAACCTTGGCACTCTTTTCGGTGAGACCGAAAAGAAGTACTCAGTTCCACCGAGACCGTTCTCAGCAACACAGAAAGACAAATCGGTGAGACCGATTTGTTTGCTTCAGTTCCACCGAGACCGTTCTCACCAACACAGAAAGACAAATCGGTGAGACCAATTTGTTTGCTTTGGTTCCACCGAGTTCCATCGGGTAGATGGCAAAACCCTAGAAAATCTAACATTCTCTAGACTATTGAACTTTGAGAGGATAGGAGTGCGTGCAATGAGTGGCTTATAGATAAACTTAAATCCATTTCACAAGAATCGGACGAGGAGCGCCAGGGAGGTTGAATCTGTAGCCTAACTTGGCGCGAATCCGCTATGGCGGCGACGATGGAGAGGATTTCATCGACGGTGGCGATTCCTAGCGGCGGAGGAGCACAGGGAGACAAGGGCGACGACCAGGGGTCTCGAAGGCGGCATCTTAGGGTTCTGAGGCGCGACGGTTTGAGGGTGAAATTCAAAGCGTCAGGGTCCACAGTATATGTACCCACCACTATTGGTGTCACCGATTCAAACTTTTCGGTGTCATCGAGTTCCTCAACTGTCAGTTGATAGGGAAACTCGGTGTAACCGAGAAGATGGAATCGGTGGTACCAAGATTGAAAACCAGATCAACCCTAGGCATTCGGTGAGACCGAGATTTTGTGGTTGGTTCCACAGAGATGCACTTGGGAGGTTTTAATGATCAGTCCTTGTCGATACGGAACTCCGAGTGCTCCACACATAGAGGGATCGAAAAGCACTTGTTCAAATTTTGTGATGTAACATGAATAGTGTATGAGGTCAGAAAGCATAGATAGCTAAAGAAGTGGTCCTAGACATTCTTGTATATCCAATTGGCAAAAGAAAATCAAAAGCCAAATAGCAACAATCGGATATCCTCGAATGAGTAAATAAATGCAGACCAACATGCACTAGTAGAAAACTGCCCATTTGTCCCGGTTCCAGAGGCCCATTAGCCCCGGTTTTGGAACCGGGACTAAAGGGTCGAGCCTAAAGCCCTAAACCTTTACTCCCGGTTCGCTTACAAACCGGGACAGAAGGGGCTCCACGTGGCTGCTGCAAGGAGCCCAAGCAGGAGGACCTTTAGTCCCGGTTGGTAACACCAACCGGGACCAAAAGTCATCCACGCGTCAGCATCTGGCAGGAACTGGGGGTTTTTTTGAAAGGGGGGAGGGGTGGGTTTTATGGGGGTTTTGTACGGTTAATTTTGGGGTTTCATACTGTGTTAGCTAGCTAATAGAGAGAAGTGTCCTCTCTTTCTCCGTGCTTGCTCGACGCTAGCTACTAAAGAGAGAACTCGACACGCTACCTAGTAAGCAAATGAAGAAACCATTAAGTACAGAAGATCGTCATGAACATAGAGAGAGATAAGTGATCGACCTATCTTTCTCCGAGAGATTGGTCGTACAACAAGTTTTCGTATATCTATCCGGCGCTACTAGCTACATACATAAAATATAAGATTTCTTACAATCCCTAACATCTAATGTCAAATTCCACATGATATTCTCTGGCTTTATTTATGACGTGGTCAAGAAAGAATCCTGCCAATTCTTCTTGAATTGCTCGTATGCGATCATGTGGTAGGAGTTCATCCCGCATCTGCCACATCTAATTTGAAGAAGGGGGTCAATACATATATATGAATGAAACTCAACACAAATCATTGTAATAAAATAAAATTGTGAATATTATTGCTTACGCACTTCATATCGTTTTTCAGAGTAGCCCCGCTTACGGGTTGTCGTGTTGTAGATGAACTCGCAAACGTAGTATCCACAAAAATCAGTCCCGGCTTCCTGCCACAAGCACTTTATGAGAAATAGAGTTCAATCAAATTGCTAATCAAGCATGATAAATGGTATTAATTAAACTAGAATCAATGGGAGATGCGCGGAACTAGCTAGTAGTACTTACTTTCGGGTGTGTAAATTGCAGCTCCCTTGGCAGTGCCGGAACAATTGCGGTGAACTCTTTCCAAACCCTGCCACACAAAGAAAATAATTACTTGATATTAGGAAATGAACAAAGTTGCCGATATGATGCGATAATGATCGATTGAACTTACTTCTGGAGCATTTCAATCATGTCCGCATATTCCTGGGGATCTTTTCGTTTCGATTCTAAGACGGTTACTACTCCCCGCTCAACCTTAATCTCTAGTAGAATAAAGTGGAAGCTGCGCACGCATGCATAACTCATCAATTACATTAATATAACCTCGAGTAATAAGGGAAACTGAATATGCACAAGACAATAACACTCACTTGAAGTTGTAAGGAAAGAGTATTGTCTCTTTGTTTTGATTTGCAAGCAATGATTGTAGCAAGTTGTCCTCGGTTTGTGTGGCATTGTGTTTAACCGTAAACTCATGTATGATATTTGGGTTAATGAACCCAATGTCATAGATTTGTGCTTTTCTCCATTCGACGATCTTCAATCTGCATAATATAGTGAGGATGATTATATATACATGCAATGAAAGAGTTGCGCTATATATAGAGACTTAATTATAGAAGTAGTACTTACAAACAGTAGGAAGTCATGATTGTTTTGTCGATGGCCTTTTGATTGTATAACTGGAATAACTCATCAAATTCAATAGACAACTGCTCCATTCCAATGAGGTTGTGCTCCTCTTTAATTCTCATCGTCACAGTATCCTTCCCAGATTCGCTGTAGGTTTTCAGGTACCAATCATGGAATCTTCGCATTATTGTTGTTAGAGGAGGATGATCAGGTTCTGCCCGTACCGTTATCTGAATTCTTCCACCTCCAATGGCTCAAACAGTACATCATCACTCATGTAATCAGCAGGATTGGTACCGGGCACAATCCTCGGATGATCAGCGGTGATATCGCTAGACACCTTGAGCGGGGGGCACGATTGGTTCTCCTGTTCGCCGAGCTGGGAAATTTTTTTCCCACTTCTTCGTTTTGCTAACCTTGCATCACTGGAAGTACTTCTCGACCGCCGTGCATCTTGATATGTCTTTTTAAGACAGCGGACATAGTTGGAACCCGGCTCTAGCGGTGGTGGTCGCTCCAGGACATTGATAGTGCGCTTGACTTTCACTGGATCTACCTTCTCCTTTGGTGGTGGAGTTTTCTTTGAAAACTGGTACCACAGTTGGGCACGACATATGTCCTCGTTTTCCTGCTCGGTCCTCTCATATGGTAAATTTTTAGAGGCTTGAGAGATGGACCGTATCTGAATTCCCTCTCGCCTCTGCTTGTACTGCTAGCCGCCGGAGCGGCAGCATCTCTCTTCTGTCCTTGCTGACGAGGCGGAGAAGGAGGCAGAGTGCTCTGACGCGCCGGAGGAGCCATAATAGCAGCGGTTGTCTTTCACCGTTGCCGACGAGGCGGAGGAGGAGGAGGACGGCTCGGACGCGCCGGAGTAGGTGAAGGAGGAGTCGGATAACAATAGCTCCCTAACAATAGCCAGATAACAATAGTCGGATAAGAAATTTCAGGGTTGTTGTCCTTAGGCTTATTCCATTGGTTGATTTTGATCGGGATGTTGTCCCTAACAATAGCTCCACACTTAGCAGCAAATGTGTCCTTGGTCTTCTTTAGTTCAATCAGTAGGCCATCGTCCGCGAGTGCTGTGATCGTGAACCTTTCTTCCTTCCCCAACCTTCTCTCTGGGCCTCGTCTCGTTACCGAAGTTTGGCTCGATCCGGAGGGCTATATAAAAGAAGAAATAAGAGTTAATATATGTACATACCAGAACAATTAATGCATCAATTAGCTAGTTAGCACATGCTTAATTAATATATATACCTCGCCGGACTTTGCAACATCTCCCTCCTCCGTTCGGTCACCGGAGCCGTCACCATGGTCTCCTTCTTCCTCCGGCATTCGGTGACCAAAGCCATCATGATCATGTCCTTCCTCCTCCATTGTTTGATCACTAGAGCAGTAATCCTCTCCTTCAAGACCATCGGTGTCGTTGAGAAATGACAAGACAACATGAGGACCGCCTCGGATTATGTCCCCCAACAACTGTTCTTGTTCCAAGTCTCTTCGACCCATAGTTTCTGCAAATATTAAAACATGGCAATTAATATACTTCTCTAGGATTTGGGGTGGCCTCGACAACGCTTCTAGGCTTAGGGTGGCCCTCGACGCTTCTAGGGTTTGGTCGGGCGAGAGGGGATTCTCTTAACCTTTTAGGGATTTAACAAAATGGCGCCATTCTAGATGTGCAGAAAATGGTCCATATTTTTCCTGATCTCGTCTACCCTTCTATATGTCACATTGTCTGGTGTCAAAGGATTCAAGAAAACCACGACTTCATCATTAGCCGGAAGTAACAGGCGCATAATGGTACGAAGCTCTCCAAAATTCTTTTGGAACGGAGTCTCAGATAGGACAATTAGCTTTTTGGTACGAAGTTCAGCAAGAGCCTTCCAAATATCGCTATTTGGAAGGCCGTTGCTGAAATTCGTACCAAAAAGTGAATTATTCTATCCAGAACTCCGTTCCAAAACAACTTTGAAGAGCTTCGTAGCATCATACGCCGGTTACTTCTGGCTAATGATGAAGCCATGGATTTCTTCAATACTTTGACACATAAAATGACATATAGAAGAATATATATATATATATGGGATCGGAAAAAAATTGGATCAACTTGTGCACATCCATAATGGGGGCATTCTTGATAAATCTATATTACCGGAGTTTTCTATATGAACATAAAAAATTCCACATGACAACGACGCTCACCCCCCATGTCCGACGTCCGACGTCCCTCCTCATGTCGAAGTTATCGGGGAGGGGGTAGACGACAACGATCCTCACCCCTCATGTCCGACTCTTGACGTCCCCCCTCATGTCGAAGTTATCGGGGAGGGGGCAGACAACAACGATGCTCTTTCTTCTAGGGTTTGGGTGGACTCGATAGTTCGCCAGGCAAGCGTATCGCCTCTCTCTCATGCATCTCCGATGTCCCCCCTCATGTCGAAGTAATAGGGGAGGGGGTAGATCGATAACGACGCTCTTTCTTCTAGGGTTTGGGTGGCCTCGATAGTTGGTCGGGCGAGTGTACCGCCTCTCTCTCATGCATGTGCGACGTCCCCCCTCATGTCGAAGTTATCGGGGAGGGGGTAGATCGACAACGACGCTCTTTCTTCTAGGGTTTGGGTGGCCTCGATAGTTGGTCGAGCGAGCGTACCACCTCTCTTCATGCATGTCCGACATCCCCCCTCATGTCAAAGTTATCGGGGAGGGGGTAGATCGACAACGACGCTCTTTTTCTACGGTTAGGGTGGCCTCGATAGTTGGTCGAGCGAGCATACCACCTCTCTCTCATGCATGTCCGACGTCCCCCTCCCCTCATGTCGAAGTTATCGGGGAGGGCCGGGGTAGATCGACAACGACGCTCTTTCTTCTACGATTAGGGTGGCCTTGATAGTTGGTCGGGCGAGCGTACCGCCTCTCTCTCATGCATGTCCGACGTCCCCCCCCCCCCCCCTCATGTCGAAGTTATTAGGAAGTAAATGCATCCATCCATACACACATACATATATACATCCATCGGAGTATATTAACAGTAAATGCATACATATATACAAAAAATGCTATGAACATAAAAATCATATTAACAGTAAATGCATACATATATACACACATACATATATACATCCATCAGAGTATATTAACAGTAAATGCATACATATATACAAAAAATGCCATGAACAAAAAATATTC
The DNA here is from genome assembly GCA_022496015.1 of Hordeum marinum. Classification (NCBI taxonomy): domain Eukaryota; kingdom Viridiplantae; phylum Streptophyta; class Magnoliopsida; order Poales; family Poaceae; genus Hordeum; species Hordeum marinum. Next base: position 449,776,373 of record CM039672.1, on the reverse strand, counting down.
TATGAACAAAAAATGGCAGCAGCGGCGGCAGCGCGACGGCAGTTTAGTGGTGAGGGCGGTGGCAGAACAGGAGCGGCGATGGCGGCAGCGGCGGCAGCGCAGGGAAAGGGGAGCTCACTATGGGTCGCTCCGTCGGGGCAGGGAGCGGCGGAGCAGCTGGCGGTGTCGGGAGCGGCAGACAGCGACGTGGAGCTCGGGCAGCCTGACAGCGTCGATGTGCTCGGCGTCGTCGGGGGCAACTGGTGGATGAAACTGAAAAATTTACAAGTGTGTGCTTATATACACACAACATTGGTCCCGGTTCGTGGCACCAACCGGGACCAATGCCCACCTTTCGTCCCGGTTGGTGCCACCAACCAGGACTAAAGGTCTATTTTCAGCAGCCCAAAGGGCGGGAATCCCAGACCTTTGGTCCCGGTTGGTGGCACCAATTGGTCCCGGTTGGTGGAACCTTTGGTCCCGGTTAGTGCCACCAACCGGGACCAAAGGTCTCTTTTCGTCAGCCCAAAGGGCAGGAAGCAGAGACCTTTGGTCCTGGTTGGTTGCACGAACCGGGACCAATGCCCACCTTTGGTCCCGGTTGGTGCCACAAACAAGGACCAAAGGCATGTGCCTGGCATAGACGCGGTGCGGTGGATGTTTAGTCCCACCTCGCTAGCTGAGAGGCTTCGACACTAGTTTATAAGCGCGGTTGCGCCTCCCACTTTGAGCTCCTCTCTAGTGCAGCCCTATGGGCCTATACACACTGAATCTGCGTGTGGGCCTACCGGGCCTTCTGCAGGCCTGCATCCTGGCCCAACTAGCTGGTTGGGTTTCTAGTCGTATGCATGTCGTGGTGGCCCAGTAGGTGGCATTTTTTTCATTTGTTGCTTTATTTATTATTGTTTTGTTTTGTTGCTTTATTTATTTCCAGTGTGTTTTATCATTATATTCTTTTTGCTATTAATGTTTTGAACAGAAAATACTTTGATAATTTTAGTTGCATAATTTCCATTATTTTTGTTTTTTTTGCTTTATTTATTATTGTTTTGTTTATTTGCTTTATTTATTTCCAGTGTGTTTTACAATTCTATTCTTTTTGCTATTAATGTTTTGAACAAAAAATACTTTGATAATTTTAGTTGCATAATTTCCATTATTTTTGTTTTGTTTTTTGCTTTATTTATTTTTGTTTTATTTTTTGCTTTATTTATTTCCAGTGTGTTTTATCATTATATACTTTTTGTTACTAATGTTTTGAACAAAAAATACTTTGGTAATTTTAGTTGCATAATTTCCATTATTTTGTTTTGTTTTTTGCTTTATTTATTTTTGTTTTATTTTTTCTTTATTTATTTTCAGTGTGTTTTATCATTATATTATTTTTGCTATTAATGTTTTGAAGAAAAAACACTTTGGTAATTTTAGATGCATAATTTTGTAAAAGCTTCTCAGTTCATTCTTTTTGCTATTAGTTCATTCTTTGAGCTAAATGACCGTGAAATTGAAAAGCACTTCAAATGAACTCTGAAAAGGTTGAAAGTTGTCATCGTATCATCATTTCACCCACATAGCATGTGCTAAAAAGTTGAGAAGGTTACGACAAAAACAGGATGCACTTCGTGTACAAAACGGACAATCTCTTTCGTCACGTGCATCACGTCAATTGCAGAGCGGATCTCTAGGTCTTTCCAATAGGGTAGATCCCAAAATAAATACATACAGTTCATACATAGTTCTCATTATTGAACAACATATAGCTCTTTAGATCATCTAATTAAAACATACATTGAAACTATGTAAAAAAATTAAATGCAATAGCAAATGCGATCATAACCGCTACTAAGGTATCAATTGATCCAACGGCATAATGATACCAAGCCTCAGTATGAATGACATATTTTCTAATCTTTCTAATCTTCAAGCGCATTGCATCCATCTTGATCTTGTGATCGCCGACGGCATCGACAACATGCAACTCCAATTTCATCTTCTCCTCTTCAACTCCTTGTAATTTTTCTTTCAAGTCATTGTTTTCTTTTTCAACCAAATTTAACTTCTCGACAAGAATTTCTCTGTGGGTTGGAATTTCCGGTTCACATACCTCCTAGATTAAAATATCTATGTCACGTTGGTCGGCATAATCGTCATAAACACTAAATAAAACAAATAGTTATGAAAGATAATATATACCATATCCAAATCATAGACAGGACGAGGGCCGACGGAGGCGGATACGAAAACCATCACACTATAAAATAACAAAAAAAGTAAGAAAATTACACAAGTATCTATCTAAATAATATAAGTAAGAACTTTTTTCTTTTAGAAAGAAGATAAGAAGAAGAGGTTAACCACGATGGTGCCGGCGCCGGGATGGGCGCGGGCGAGCGACGGCGGTGAGGACGGGGACGGGACAAGACGGACCGCCAAACCTAGACAAATCTTGAGAAAAATGGAGCTTGGACAAGGATCTTCTAGAGGAGAAAGCTTAAGTGTGTCTTGGGCATTTCATCGAACACCTCATGTGTATAGGAGGTGAGCTAGAGAACCACAATTAGCTCTCCCACGGCCGGCCAAAAAAACAAAGCGGTGCACTGGCTGGTCGCGGGCGGGGGGTATATATAGGCCAACCATTGGTCCCGGTTTGTGGATGGAACCGGGACTAAAGGACCACATTTGGTCCCGGTTCCAGCCACAAACCAGGACCAATGGTTGTGGGCCAGGAGCAAGGCCCATTGGTCCCGGTTCGTGTCTGAAACTGGGACCAAAGGGTTCAGACGAACCGGGACTAATGGCCCACGAGGCCCGGCGGGCGCCCTGGCCTCACGAACCGGGACCGATGCCCTCATGGGTCCCGGTTCGTGAGTGAATCGGGATTAATGGGCTTTCAGGCCTGGACCAAAGCCATGTTTTCTACTAGTGATGCTCACACAATAAGATGTCAAATGAAATCATGCCAAACATGCACAAACACTCTAGCATCTAACAAGCACTTGGGCGATGACGAAGTCATCTATATATGAGTATTTGACTTAGGAGCCAAGTAAGAGTACTTGATCATAGGTCATACTCATCGTTTAAGCACAGGTGGGGTTACCACTTTTACATAAAGCATTTAATGTTGTCACATACTCAGAGATGCTTTGACTCGAGTCTTAGAGTAAAGCGCCCCCTTGATGTGACATCCCCCCATAAGAGGGATAAACTAACCTTGGGTTATGTCGATGAAGACTTCATGTTGGTGAGGTAATGCTGGATGCTCAAAGTTGATGAAGATCACCAAGAGTTGGGAGCATCCTTGTTGTTTCCTTACTCTTCTCACCTACATGGGTTAGTCTCAACACACAAGAGACAAATATAAGGATATCTATGGACATGGAGTGCAAAGCATATGTGATGATGTCCATTGATTTGTTGATTACCTTGTCCCTTGCTTACCTTTGAGGGAATGTGTGACTCCGTATCTATTGCATAGGGTTTATGTTGATTGCAAATAGATCTTGCCAATAATGAATGTGAGTGAATTTTATTGGCAGAGTCACCCCTAAAGAACTCTTTAGTTCTTCTTCTTGGGGACCCACATCAAGTTGATGGGGATCCTTGGTGTTGAAGTAGCACTTGTAGAAGTTGATCTTGTAGTAGCCTTGGGAACCCACTTCACCAAAGCTTGGGATTCATCTTCATAACAATCAAAGTCCTCTTGGAGCTTTTTCTTGCCCTTGAGCTTGGTGTCTTGTGGTGGAAGGTCATCTTGAAACTTTGTTCCCTTGGGAAGAGTATTTTCATACTTTTCCTTTTTAGGAACAAACTTGGGATTGGGGTATTGACCTTCTTCCCATTCAACTCCATTAGCGTTGAAGTAGCCAACACTGCGATTCTTCCGGTATCCTCCATGCTTGTGTACAATATCATCAAATTGTTTGTACCCTTCAAGACTCTTGTAGATACCTTTCTCTATAATTCCTTTCAATAAAGCATTTTCTTGCTCAAGTGTAACTTGGCTAAGAGAATCATTATTAGTGGAATCAATAGAACTACTAGGAGCAACATCATTGGATTTAGCATTTTTATTGTTGCTACTAGATGAAGAACCTTTCTTGACTTTGTTACTAGTTTTCTTAGATTTGACTTGTGGCATGAATGTAGACAAAAGTAGTCATTTGTCAAGATAAGATGAAGTCTTCTTTCGGAGATCATCATTGATAGCTTTAATAAATTCATGTTCTTGCTCCAAATTGAGCTTCTCGAAGCGTAGCTTCTCATGAGTTCTTACAAGCTCTCTATGATCTTCAAGAGTAGATTCATGGGCTAACTTAAGAGTGTTAAGTTCTTTAGTTAGTTCTTCTATTTTCATCTTATCATCGTCAATTGACCTATCTTGACTAGCATGAGAAATATCAAGTTCATTATGATCAACATCACTAGTTTTATCACATAGCAAGTCATCATCGTAAAGAAAATCATCTTCATCACTATCGAAATCAAGATATTCGGGGTGTGATACCTTGGGGCCTTTAGCCATGAAGCAACTTCCACTCCCTTCATTTGGTGAATCAAATAGATCATAGGAGTTGGTTGTCACTAGTGCAATTCCGGCAACACCATCATCTTGACTATAGTCGGAGTTGGAGTGATAGCTTCTCTCGGAGTGGTTGTCGGAGTCGGAGCCAGAAACCCATTCACCAACATGATCTTGATGTTTCCTTCTTGAGTAGCTCTTGGTGTGTTTGTCCTTCTTCTCCAAGTCCCTACTTCTCCTTGAGGGTCTTCGTTCATAATGATCATCTCTACTCCTTCTCTCTCTTCGAGGTGATTCATCCCTTGAGCTTCGTGGTGACTCTTCTCTTCGTTTGTAGAGAGTCGTGCACTCATTGGAGTAGTGTCCGGGATTCCCACAATTGTAGCAGTTTCAGTCACGACTTGACGAACGCTTCTCTTCATGTCTAGAGTTGGAGCTTCGATCTTTGCTTCTATTCTTGTAGAACTTGTTGAATTTCTTGACCATGAGACTTATCTCTTCATTTGTAACAAGGTTGTCGCTTGAGGTAGCGGGAGCATCACTTGTAGCTTTGTAAGCACCACTAGACTTGTGGTGAAGCTCTTCCTTGTCTTTGAGTGTCATCTCATGAGCAACAATTCTACCAATCACTTCCGTTGGTTTGAGATCTCTGTAGTTGGGCATCATTTGGATCAAAGTGTACACAGTGTCATATCTCTCATCCAAATCTCGAAGTATCTTCTTGATGATGAACTTGTCAGTCATTTCTTCGCTTCCTAAGCCGGGAATCTCATTGGTGATGAGAGCTAGCCTAGAGTACATTTCAGCGACTCCTTCACCATCCTTCATCTTGAACTTATCAAGATGACCTTGAAGAACATCTAACTTGGATTCTCTCACGGACTCGGTTCCTTCGTGCATATCAACCAAAGTATCCCAAATCTCTTTTGCCTATTCAAGACGGCTGATTTTGTTGAATTCTTCGGGGCATAGGCACTTGAAGATAATGTCACATGCTTGAGCATTGAGTTGCAACATCTTAAATTCTTCCGCGTTTTCTTCACGATCCGATTCTCTTCCATCACCAAAGAATTCACCTTGCAAACCAACACGAACAACAGCCCAAACGGCAGGATTATGACCAAGCAAATGCATTTTCATTTTATGCTTCCAACTAGCAAAATTAGTGCTATCAAAGTACGAACCTCTACGGTGATAATTTCCCTCACTAAATGACATACTTCTTCTAGGTTGTGAAACCAAGGCAATGGAGACCAAAGCTCTGATACCACTTGTAGGATCGAAAGTAGGTCGAGAGGGGGGTGATTAGACTACTTGACCAAATAAAACTATGCTTTTTCCCAATTTTAATTCTTGGCAAGTTTTAGCATTCATAACATATCAAGTAGACCCTACACATGCAAGTCTAAGAGTATAGCAGTGGAAAGTAACAACAAGCATGAGTAAAAGGATAGGGTAGGAACATCAAACGCAATTGTAGACACAATGATTTTTCCCGTGGTTCCGATAGATGGTGCTATCGTACATCCACGTTCAGGGAATCTTCAACCCACGGAGGGTAACGGTCGCGAGAGTCCACAGAGGGCTCTACCCATGGAGGGTTCCACGAAGAAGCAACCTTGACTATACCATGACGACCTATGTCCACGGAGGACTAGCCTTACTCGGGGTAGAACTTCAGGAATTAGGCGATATCCTCGCCCTAACAAACTTCTTGGTTCACTCCACAACACGAATTGGGAGGCTCCCAAGCGACACCTAACCAATCTAGGAGGCACCACCCTCCAAAAGGTAATAGGCTCGGTAATTACGATGAACTCCTTGCCCTTGTGCTTCAAGATGATAGACTCCTCAACACACAATCACTCTCTCACAGATTTAGCTTGGTAAAAGAGATGGGGTTGGTGGAAAGCAACTTGGGGAGGCTAGAAATCAAGATCCATATGGTTGGAGTGGAAGATCTTGACCTCAACACAAGGGTAGGTGGTTCTCTCTCAGAAAACTGAGTAGGATAGGTATGGAATAGTTCTGAGTGCTTCTCTTTCGAGTGGGTGGTGGTGAAGGGGTATATATAGGCATCCCCAAAAATCCAACCGTTACACACAAAATGACCAACTCGGTGACACTGATGTGTTAATCTTGGTGGTACCGAAGTGACCAAAAGGTGGCAACTTTTGAGTCTCGGTGAGACCGATATAGGAATCTCAGTTGCACCAACAAGGTGACCAACGGTCAGACTTACCAAACTCGGTGACGCCGATTCAACATTCTCAAACGGACCGAAAGTGTGAACTTGCGTAACAAAAAGTTGGCAACCCAACTCAGTGGCACCGAAAGCAGTGTCGGCTGCACCGAAGTGGCTAGGGTTTGGCTGTGTCTGTCTAGGGTTTAGAATCAGTGGCACCGGGATAGGAATGTTGGTTGCACTGATTTTGAATGTTTGGCTAGAGACAAACTTTGATGGGAGAGCTTGTGGATGTTTTTGGTAATTATCACTTGTGCACGTATGAGCATTTTGTTCACCAACAAAACCTTACCCCCTTTTAATAGTATTGGCTTTCCTATGGACTCAAAGTGATTTCTCACAAATGTAAAATGTAGATTCCTCTTGCTTGAAGCCTAGCCAACCTATTTCCTTTCATCTTGGGGTGATTCCACAATCTCCACAATCCTTTTGCCATCCCTATCATTGAACTTTTCCTCAAATATACTTGGTGGACACATTAGTTCAATGACTTATATATTGTTATTAATTATCAAAACCACCAAGGAAGCAAATGTGCTTTCAGGACGGTGCGGCTCGCTTGCGGCGCGGCGACGACCAGACGACGACCCAGCCTCGTGGTCGTGCGCCCCCCCTTCCCCTTGCGGCCGGTGCTCCACCACCCCATTGATGTCGGCGGTCAGAGAGCTCAAGGGAGGGAGGAAGCTAGGGTTTGGTGTCGGTACCGAGGAGGCAGCAGCACTGGAGTGGGGCGCGTGGGCTGTGCTGGTCCACTGCTTCCCCATTAAGAAGGACGACGACCGCCCGCCTGAGTGGATGATAGGCGGGGCCTATCGGTCGTGCGCAGTAAATACAAGCGGTGGGAGGTAGGTGGCCGCCAGCCGTGCGTCCCCGAGGCGGACGAGAGAGGCCTCGAGCGCGTCCGCTCGCTGTCCGCCTGGACCCAAACCGGGCCCATGTTTACGACAAAAATGGTCGTCCCGGACACAAAACGGATAAGATGCGTCCAGGGCGACGCAAGCTGGGCCGTGGGCTTTGTCCGTTCTGCTCCAAACGGACAGGGCCGGACCGGATGGGGTCGCACGCTGGAGTTGGCCAAAGTAGTACGGATTAGTGTTATTTAGCCTTTTGTTTTGCAGCCACAATTCTTCTCTAGCTTAAATTGAGTTATTAATTTGGACTAGAACGGGTGGGATTATTTAATCTATGTATACGCTGTCGGGAATGATTGAGTGAGGTTCAGCCTGCTAAAGCCATGACAAGGTCGTCTAATTACTCAATCTCCTCTTTCTTTCTTTTTTTTCGAAGGGCCAGTGGCCGAATTTTATTAGATAGGAAAAAGAAAGAGATAGGCTCCTCTTTCTTTCATTTTATCTTCTTTTGGAAAGTAAATTCATGTTCCTTGTCGGGATGGATTATACACGTCCAGTCAGTTTTGATGGTACATTCATCTAAGGGTAAGTTTTGTTTGCAAAAACCTACATTCATCTATTAAGTATATATGATCCAGAAGTTCAACAAAAAAAAGTCTATTTGATCCAGAACTACGCTTACAAACGAGATGAAGGTCTGGGTTTCGATCGCTCTCCATGTTGTGCTGTCATGCATGCATCATCCAAGATATCAAATCTCCGGATGATTGCTTTATGTCCTTCATTCATGTCTTTGCGTCGTGTTAGTAGATCATGTAATAGGGCGGCCCATTCTCGACCAAAGTCAGTAGAGGGACGGCATTGGTGTTTTGTGTGCTTTCGGACGTCATCCAGTCCATCATTTCTGAGGATCTGAATATTTTTAACCACTCTATACTGCCATTGGCCTGATAAGAAAACAAAGCAAGGAAAAAGAGTATTACCAATCGAAACTAACCACTGATCAACACGAGTAGTGGTAGTACTCCCTCCATTCCTAAATATGAATTAAAAAAGTCATTACAAACAAAATATGAATATTTGAGAGTGTAGGTTCGTATATAATCTATAATGAAATCTCTTAAAAAACTATAATTAAAAGCAGATGAGTATCATGCATGCATGCAGCTCACGCGTCTGACATGATTAACCCTCACTAGCACAACACAGTAATCAGTAATCACGACGATGATTGTCTCTGTGTGCGCGTGCGTGCGTGCAGGTGATCGATCGAGGCTGAATTGGTGGCACGACTTAGACCTGGCCAAACGGATCAGCCCGGCCCGACACGGCACGGCCCTATCGTAAATGGGCCCGGCCCGACATGGTCCGTCCAGACACGTTTAGTAAACGGGTTGTGTCGTGTCGATCCGCGTGCTGACCCCTTCGGTTCAGGCACAGCCTAGAAGCTATTCGGGTTGGCCCGTCGACACGCCAGGTCCGCTCGCCCGCTAGTTTTTTGGCCTATTAGGCTGTTTTTCGGCCCGATTTTAGTCCATTGGGTTGTATTATAGTTAAATAAAAAATAAAAATGTAAACGGGTCGTGTCGTGCCGGTCTGCGTGTCCAGCTTTCAGACCCAGGCACGGCCCGAGGCGTGCCGCGTGCCTGACACGGCCCGTTTAAAGCGTGCCGGGCCTAGTCTGTCACGTGTCGTGTCGGCGTACCCGTGGGCCGGCATGCCAGGCTCGGACTGTTTGGCCCGACCGAAGATTGATCTCGAAACCTTTTTTAGAAAAATAATAAGATGAATCAAATTCACGTATTGGATACGTGCTCCACCCACCCAAGACATTATAGAGCGGTTGCTATGCTAGCTAGTTTGTAGAGTAGCCCTGTAGCTTGCAGTACTTGTGCTGCAAAGTACTACATGCAGCAGGTACGTACTCCTTTCATTTCACAATGTAATGCGTTCGTGCTTTTCGAGATTAAAGTTTGATTATTAATTTAATCAACGAGATTGATTTTGGCGGACGTAAAAATTATACCACTGAATTCGTATTTTCGATATGAATTCAACGATATAATTCAACGGTTATTTTAAAAAAATTGCTTCCATCACAATCAATCTTATTGATTAAATTTATGATCAAATTTTAAGCTCGAAAATCAAGAACGCACTACATTATGAAACGGAGTATTGTATTATAGAACCCTTAAGGTAAGGTGGCGACAGACTAGACACGGCAAAAAGGCCGCCACCCAGAAGCGATGTCGACGTCCCTCCCAACCATCGTCGCTCACGCCCTTTGCTTTCTTGTTTCTTTACGTACTCCATGCACATGCACTCGTCCGTAGGCGGTCAAAGTTCGAGTCCGACCGGAAAGAGCAGGGTGAAATCTTGACCAACCGACGCCATCCCGACCACGACCAGGCTGTCTGTCTGCCGTCTGCACTGCACCACAGTCACGCAGGCAAACACCACAGGGTGGCGCGCCACGTCCCACGTGGACGGCGCACCGGCGCCGGAACCGGAGCCCAATCATGCACTTTCACCATTGCCAACGGTGGGAGTCCCAACCACCGGTGCAGTGCAGTGCACTGGAAAGGCTAGCTGGCTGCCGTTGTTCAAGGATGGTAGTAGCTGCAGCGAGTGAAACTGTGAGAGTGGACCATCCTACAGCTGCAGCGTATATCCGGCTACCAGCTCCATCGGCAGCGGTAGCACATGTGTGAGCCCAAAGCTAGCTGTTGGCGTGGTGCGTGCAAAGCGACCGCCCGCCCGGAGAGAAGAAAAGAAAAGAGAAGCGTTTTCTCCTCCTAAGCTCACTGGAGCTGCAGCACCACCACGCTCCACTTGGACTGGATCACTGGAGCTGGAGGCTGGAGCACCACCATGCACACTGACACACCCCAGCAGCTAGAGTGGAGGTAGAGGCCAGGGGACCAAAAAGTTGAGATCGATTTAGGCCCCAACTGCACGGTAGATGCATCTACATTTAGGGCATAGCATAGCCATTAAGGTGGGGTGAGGGGATCTGCTAGCTGATCAAGACTCAGACTAGTGGAATAGCCTTGCCCTGTCCCCCCACCAGTCCACCACCACCATCCATTACTGCCTCCACTCCACTGCCTAGATAGATCTTCTCCACCTGATTATGGATCCTCTTTCTATCCATTCAACCAAAGCTTGAGACTGATTGCTGCTATTTGGACACACAGTGTCGTTCATGCCAAACACCTCATAATTCAGCCTTCATACCAACTGCACCAAGCTACTACTCCCTCCGTTTATAAATATAATCTTTTTAAAAATTCCACTACAGACTACATGCAAAGCAAAATAAACGAATCTACACTTTAAAATGCGTCTATATACATTTGTGTGTAGTCCGTATTGAAATCTTTAAAAAGACTTATACTTGACACTTCAGAGAGCGTGTAGCATTTCAGCATGATCAATTTACAGAATCATAAAATCACTGAGACAAGCGTAACATGAGAATTTGTTCATGTTAAGTCGCCGGTACAAATTTGTTTATGGGGAAAAAGTTGGTGCCAACATGCTATTGTTCGGTCAAACGAGGGTACATGTGCTGAGAACAAACTAAAGCATGTTGGTTCTAGAAACCTAATACGTATACTCCAGAACTCAAAACAAGCAATGCAAGCTAGCTAGACAAGCAAGCTAGCAAGCAGGTTAATCGATTCTGGCTCCGTACGTATGTAGCCGGCGACAACGGAGGAAACTATTTTTGTGATGCGTATGATTTGCATCTTTTTCGTTTATTTCTCTGGTACATAAAGGGACACAGGAACGCCTCGTCCAACACGCAGCCGGACTAAGCAGCCAACACTACGGGATCCCGACTCGTACACGCACAAGTCTGGTTTACCTAATGCGTGAATACTAAAACGACTAGTACTGGGACACTAATACTACAACTAGATTAACTCTTACAAAGCACACTCTACTCTCTTTGACCACTGGGTTCAGTGCACTACAGGGCCAGAAAAATTCACCAACAACAGCTTATTACCAGGTTTTAACAACAACCAAAACTCAATGCCAGGATGAGTGAGAGCTACACAGATGGCACTTCACATGCTAACAGCCCAGATAGTTGCTAGGTTTCTGGAAGCTTAACCGAACAATGTACGGAGCACTCGAAAAATCCTACGTACAACCAACCAACAAAGCAATTGAGGTGTCACTATCATACAGACGCAAACAACCAAGGAAAACATCCTCTGATTGCATGGTTTTTTGCACCAGTCATTCAAAACCATTAACCTGATTGATTGCATATACAATATGCTCCCAGATTGCTTTTGAAAGAAAGAAAAAACCATCAAGCTTCTTGTCTTCAGGGACAGGATAACCTTCTTACATCCGACATTATCAGAAAAGCATGAGATGCAAGATATAGATTGAGAAAAATTTAAAGATAGCATCACTGCACAAGCATCATCTTTTTTCTAGGGGTAGATGACCATTTTATATGCATACATTATCAGAAAAGCATGCAGATGCAAGATATAGATTGAGAAAAACTTACAGATAGGATCACTACACAAACACAATCATGTGTTTAGGTAATGTGCATACATCATCATTAGGGAGGAAAGGAATTAGCTACTGGACGACGACGATGACACGGACGGCGACGCATGACCGGCCCTGCATACGAGGTCACCATCCGCTACAAGTTAGCCTCTTAGGTTTATATTTTAAGTTTTTAAAGTTTATGTAAAGTACTTCCTTCGTCTCAAAATTCTTATTTTATATTTGTCTAGACATGAATGTATCTAGTCATGTTTTAGTATCTATATGCATCCATATCTAGAAAAAAAATAGACAAGAATTTTGGAACGGAGGAAGTATGTATGAATTTTACTGAATACCATTGTGTTCGATAAAATTGACAGGTTATTTATATTTGTTTTGAAATGAATGCAGACATGGTTGGAATGGATGGTCAGACTTCCAAATCATTGTTCACAGGTTGATCCGGATCGGACCAGTCCGCAGACGATTTTTTTCCTTGAAAAGGAGGACGACCCCTAGCCTCTGCATCTCGATGATGCATGCATCTATTTTATTAATTGTTCACAAAACCCTTACAGAATAATACATCAGTATGTTTGAAGCCCCCATCTTGACAACATCTGTCGCTATTGCTATCCGCTTGATGGAGGGGTGCCGATATTCCGAGCCGAATACCAAATAGACTTCACACCAAAACCTAACATCTAAAGCCGGAGGGCCCAACGAAGCCTCTTGCCGGGTCTGGGGCACACACCGGTCTGGCGCACTCTGAGAGGTCGCCGCCGTCGTCTTTCACCGATCCATCTTTAGAGCAGGTACTGATGGATCGACCTTTCCAGGTGTGATGTTGATGCCACCACAGCGCTAGATAACGCCACCTCCCTTCGCGTGTCCATCATCATACATCCGTCGTCGAGACTCCACATCGACGATGTGTGACCTGAAACGCCACTCCACCACTAAACCGTCCACTGGTCCCTCGAGCCAATGCACACCTTCAAGAATGACACCCCACCGGAGGGAATAACACAAGAACGCCACCATCTTCCAATCAACAGATCAAGGGTCTCCCCCGGAGGAAACGACGCCAAGAGCGTCACCACTACAGGCTCCAGCCACAGCCGAAGACTAGGTTTTCACTCGGAACCGGCCCAAGAACATCCAACCGACAACGTGCGGATCTGCAAGACCACCTTCAAAGCCCAGAGCTGGCCACCCAGATCTGGTGATCATCCACAACCGCACTATCACCACGGTGTATCCTGACGCTCCGGCCACTGCCTAAGGGCGCCACCACTGGAGCATGGAGGGAGGGTTTCCACCCCACCACTCCATGCCGGAAGAGCCATTAGGATGAATCAAAAGCATGATCTTCACCGTCTCTGCACAAAACGGGATCTAGGGTCTCGTCAGACCGTCAGAGCAGCTCCGTCTGGGACATGGGTATGTCCACACTATGCAGCCGGAGGGATTGTAAGAGATCTTATATTGTATATATGTAGCTAGTAGTGTCGGATATATATACAAAAACTTGTTATATGACCAATCTCTCGGAGAAAGAGAGGTCGATCACTTCTATCTCTATATGTTCATGACGATCTTCTGTACTTAATGGTTCTTTCATTTGCTTAAGTTCTCTCTATTGTAGCTAGCGTTGACCAAGCACGAAGAAAGAGAGGACACTTCTCTCTATCAATTAGCTAGCTATAACAATATAAAACCCCTAAATTAACTCTCTAAAAAAACCCTAAATCCCCCCTCCCTTTCAAAAAAAAAGCAACTGCCAGATGCTGACGCGTGGATGTCTGTTGGTCCCGGTTGGTGTTACCAACCGGGACTAAAGGTCCTCCTGCCTGGGCTCCCCGCAGAGGCCACGTGGAGCCCCTTCTGTCCCGGTTTGTAAGAGAACCGGGACTAAAGGTCCTCCTGCCTGGGCTCCCCGCAGAGGCCACGTGGAGCCCCTTCTGTCCCGGTTTGTAAGAGAACCGGGACTAAAGGTTTTGGGCTTTAGTCCCGACATTTTAGTCCCGGTTCCGGAACGGGGACAAATGGGCCTTACGAACCGGGACAAATGGGCCTTTTTCTACTAGTGTGCGACCATGCCACCTCATACGAAGAGGTCCCGCCCCCACCCTTCCATCACGAGACAGGGAGGGGATGCCCCCACCACTGTCGTCGATCACCGGACTTAGTGTTATGACGTCCTCTGACGACGACGGAGGGAGAGGAGGGATGGAGGCCCAGCGACGTTTGGAGCGCCACACGAATCGCTCGAGACGGCAGTGACGTAGGGGACTAGTCCGCAAACAGATACTCCCTCCGTTCGGGTTTATTAGGCCCCCTTTTATTTTGAGCCAGAGTTTGACCATGAGTTTAACTAGTGAAATATAAATTACATGTCATAAAAATTATACTATAGAAAACCTCTTTTAAATACAAATCTAACAATATAATTTGTGTAGCATATACTTTATAATTTTTTAGTTAAATACTTGGTCAAACTTGGACCCAAAATGAAAGGGGCTTAATAAACCCGGACGGTGGTAGTACTAGTACCATGTGTTTTTAAGGGTTGGAGATGCCCTAAGACAGAATTTTTTAGCTAGCTAGCATTTCCAACTGAGGTTAGGATTTTTCCATCGGGGGTGGTAGTGATCAAACGGTGTATCTGAGAGCAGAGCTAAGCGTATCGAGACAGCCCATTTGGGAAACCAACGAATCATCAGGACCCAAGCAAGCCAATCAAATCTGCAGTCAAGATAATGATTCTGCACAAGAAGATTATTAGGTAGCTAGCCTTGTAACAACGGCGCTAAACTTTCCCACCATGACCAGACATGTGACTACGACTAGGGTAGCATTTCCAGTCAGAGTAGTTACGAGTATCATCTGAGAGCAGAGCTAACCGCATGCGGCCAGCCAATTTGGGAAACCAACGAGATCACCAGGACCCAAGCAAGCTGATCAAATCTGCAGCTGGTCAAACGCACAGCACATGGGCAACCCGATTATGGCGGGCAAAAGGCTAAACAAATCACAAACCGACAAGATGGACATGCTTAACTAATTTGCTATCATAGTGTCAGTGACTCAGTGGTCCCGACGTCCCGTACTCGTATTCTGTGGAAATTAGTGTGGATAAGTACGGATTAGCATTCCTTAGCTTTTTTGTTTAGCGGGGACAATTCTTCTTTGGGTTAAATTGACTTATTTGTTTGGAGTAGGACAGATGAGACTAATAATTAATCTATGTATACTTTGTCGGGAATGATTGAGGTTAAGCCTGCTAAAGCCACGACAAGCTCGACTAATAACAACTCAAGCTCCCCTCTTGTTTTTCCTTGTTTTGAGAAGTAAATTGTACTACCTCTGTTTTTAAATATAAGTTTTTTAAAAACATTTATAACCGGACCTCTTAAATTCGTTTCAAATGTTCGGACAGCCGTCCGATCACAAAAAAATCGACCCACAGTCCAGCCCAGCCCACCAACGACCCCATAAATACCCCCGTCCGAAAACCCTGGACACCAGTCACTTCAATCTCTTCCTCGAGTCCACTTCCGATGCCCTTCCCTTTCGATCTGATGGACAGCAACAGAAGCAGCTCCGATGCAGAATCTAACGGCTCCAACGTTCCGACCAGGCTGTCCGCACCGCAGGCTCACGGATTCGCTCGCGTCTACTGTACTACAGGCAGCACAAATTCTCACATTAATACCTTTATATATTACGTAGTACATACAATAAAATAAAGAGCACGAAGAATCACGCAGAGAGACGACCAGTGCGTACGTACAAGGTGGCGCCACACCCCTGCGTCTGCGTGGACGGCAGGGCTGCGCCGGAACCGGAGCCCAAATCATGCGTCGTCGCCGTTCCCAACTGCGCAGCGTGCGGTGCACTCGAAAGGCTGCCGTTGCCCAACATGCTAGTACCACGCCTAGCTGCAGCGAGTGAGAGCGTGGACCATCCATCCCCAGCCCCAGCCCCAGCACATGTGCGTGCTGCGAGGTAGGCACAAAGCTAGCTGCTGGCTGCTGCACCACACCACACACACACACACACACACAGAGCAACATGCAACGATGAAGAGGTAGAGCTACAGAAGGGGGCAGCACAGGGGACCAAAAAGTTGACACTGATTCGGGCAGCCTCACTCAGCAGTGGATGCTTTTAGGTTCATAGCATAGACATTACTAGTCACATTATCTCCCTTTTCCTTAAGAAGACTACTCTTTCGTTTCAAAAAAAAAAACTGCTATCATCTTCACATGATTGATTCTGGATGTTTCTCTCTATCCATCCATCCATCCATCCACAAGAGCTTGAGATTCATTCTAGTAGCTGTTTGGTTAGACAGCCATTCTACTTCATGCCAAGCACCTCATAATTCAGTCTTCATAGCAACACCAAGCTACTTATTGACTCAAACAATCGTACACCCATTGGTACATTGAAAAGGATCAGCAGCAGCAGCACAACCAATCCACTCAGGGTAATTTCTTTACCCAGGTTAAGTTGCTATACTAGTGTCAAAAATGCTTTTACATTATGAAACGAAGGGGATAGTGCTAACCGTAGCTCCGCGGGATTTTAAGCTGAGAACAGACTGAAGCTCTGCTCTCTTATGTAGTACCCCTTTGTGTAAGAATACAAGAGCGTAGTGACGCAAACTGCTCTTATATATTTTTTACATAGGGAGTACATCACTTGGTTCACAGCCAAAAAACTCAGCAACCACAGCAACAGCACCTTATCAGCTTATTACCAGGTTTCAACAACAACAGCAGCAACAACAATAAAGCTCAATAATAGGATGGATTCCACGCAGGCTGCACTTCTCCATCTAACGGCCCACAATTGGTACTAGGTTCCTTCTCGAATCAACAAGCAAGCTCAGTTGAGCAATGTGTAAATTCAGAGCATTGGAAAATGCTATACGTACAGCCAACAAAACAATTGAGACGTCACTGTCATACATACAGGCACAAACAACCAAGGAAAAGATCCTCTGGTTGCATGGCTTTTGCACCAGTCATTGAAAACCATTAACCTGAATGATTGCATAATATGAAATATGCTCCCAGATTGCTTTTGAAAAAGAAAAGAAAGGCATTTCAATTCCTTGTCTTCAGGGACAGGATAACCTTCTCATCTTATGTGCAAAAAATATCAAGAAAGCATGCAAATGCAAGATGTAGATTGGCACAACACTTAAAGCACAATCATGTTTTTAGGTAATGTGCAAACATCATCCATCATAAACGGGAACAAAGCAAAGCAAAGCAAACCCTGAGAGAATTTTTTTACACATACTCCTCCCTAATCTATTCTCATCTGATGTAACTTGCTTAATATCCCTTGTCCTTGTCCACATCACAATGTCACATAACTAACAGCACGTACCAAGCATGGAAAAAACAAGCTCACTACAATTACAGAACAACAAAGCTCACTAGGGTTATTACACAACATATAAGCTCATAAAAACTTGGGGTCACTAACTAGCTAGCTAAAGCGGGCGTACCAGCGTGCTTGTCCGGGATCAGAAGCCGATGCCGGTGGCGTTGAGGGGCCGGTGCCGGTCCTCCTTCCAGAAGCATGTGTCGGGCGCCAGCCGCGCGGACGACCGCAAAGGCTCAGACTTGCATCGCTTCAGGACGAGCGGCGCGTAGGCAGCCACGCCGGCGGCGACCTTCGGCAGCTCAAGCTTGAGCTTCTGCTCCATGACCGGCTTCGGTGGTGGCTTCGGGGAGGCCTGCGGTGGCATTGACGCGGAGTTCGCCGATACTGGCACTACGGTGCTCTCTTCTGTGTCCTTCACGACGCTGGTGTCCTCCTTTGCAACGCCGGTGTCCCGAGCATCGTTGGAATCATCCTTCGTCTCCTCCGGAGCAGCGGCATTGCTGCCGGTAGCAGCTGCCTTCTGTTGGCGACGATTGCCCTGGTGAGACTTCCAGTGGACAAAGTCAGTGCTGCACACCCATGTCTCCTTGGAGACCTCCATGGAGAGCTTGGGCTCGCACATCATCATCAGGAGGCAATCTGGCAATTCGCCGCTCTTCTTCCTCTGTTCCTGCTTCACTTCAACGGCTTTTTCCTCGTCGACTCCGGTCTCAACCTTCTCAGCTTCTGTGTGAACTTCAGCACATTGTGTTGTTGTTCCTTCTTCCTCACCATCATCATTTGTGGCCTCTTCCTTTCCATCCTCATTGCACTCTTGGGCTTCCTCCACACTGTTTGGTGCAGCAACAAGAACAGGGCAGTCCTTCTCCGACTCGGCCTCAGACGAATTTTTCTTACCCTTCCTGGATGCCATCAAAACCTTAGGCTCCGCGACGAGGTGCTCCTGCTCAATGGTGAAGCTCCACCTCCGGCCATCCCTGTCGATGGAGAAGCTTGCCCTCCTTGAGTCCTTCAAGCTCGAGAAGCTCGATCGCCGCGCCTCCATTTCGGCGGAGAAGCTGTGCCGCCTGTCGACACGATCACTGCTCGAGGAGGCCTTGCTGCTGGTAGAAACGCGCCTCCTGGTGCTGCCCAACCGTCGCAATTTGCGGTCCTCCTTCAGTGCTGTGGATGGGGAGCAGCTGCTGACTGACCTCCTGCCCTTCACCTCTTCCTCCTCTTTCTGCATTCTTGGAGCATGAGCATCCTCCTTGGTGTCTGCCACAGCCTCCACCATTGCCGGTGCTTGGCTCTCGCTCTTAGCAGCTTCAACCTCCAAGCCTACGTCTTTTCGAACAATTTGAGCCTCCAAAGGCTCATCCTTCTCCTCTGCATCTCCTCTGCAGCCTCCATCTTCCTCTTCTTCCCCAATATCTTCATGCTTGGACCTCTCGTCTTCAGACCCCACTTGACCGGCATCCCCTGCCTCGCCGCCGTCATCTTCAACCACGCCGTGCTCGCCGCATACCTCCCCGTCGGCGGAAACCGCTGAATTCCGAGCTTCCTCAGCGCATTCCTTCTCCAAATTGGCCTCACCTTCGCCCTCCTCTTTTTTCTCGACGCCGCCGTCCCCTTCATTGTCGACCTGGCCGACACTGGCGGTGGCCGCCGCCGGGGAACCCCAGAAGCGCGTGGCGAGCTCCGCCATGCGCACAGGGTCGGATCTGCAGCGCATCAGCAGGAGGGCGTTCCTGGGCGGGATGCAGACGCTGACCCTCCCCTCCTCCTCCTTGCCCCCGACCAGCAAGATCTCGTCTTCCTTCTCCACCTCCACCTCGCCGACGACGATGCGGGTCTCGTCGTCGACCTCCTCCTCGTCGTCGTCCTCCACGTCCCAGCCCTGCATCACGAGCCCCACCTGCGACTCCCTGGCCTCATCCGCGGGCCCGACGGCGGAGCCCTTCCCGACTTCGTCCTCCTCCTCCTGGATCGCCAGGAGGCACCGGGCCACGGCGGCGCCGCAGAGCCAGCTCCCGCCGGCCGGGGCGCGGCGGCGCTTCTTGTCTCCGGCACCGGAGCGCGGCGCGCCCCCGCCCCGCTCCCGGGACGGCGAGCAGAGGGAGCGCCCCCCGCAGGAGCCGAAGGTCTTGAGCGCCTCGCAGATGTTGACCGGGATCTGGTAGACCCAGCCCTGGTTCTTGGCCCCGGGGTGTAGGCCGCCGCTGGGGCAGTCCCGGTCGTCCACCCCGCGGCGGAAGCTGGCCTCGGACCCGGAGAGGCCGCCGCCGCCGCCGACCCCGCGCCTGGACCGCGAGCGCAGCGCGGCGGCGGAGCCGTGCTTGGGCTTGCGCTTGCCGCCCTTGACCCGGACCTGGCCGATGCAGGTGACCTTGGGCGAGGAGGGCTCGGCGGGCTCCATCCCGCCCCGCCCGCGCCGGCCCCCCGACGCCGTCCCCGGCGGGAACATGGGCGACTGGCCGCCCTTCAGGCTCCCGCTGTTCCTCAGCCGCCTGCTCAGCGACGGGCGCAGCAGCGCTGCCGGCGCCGCTTCCGCAGCACCAGCAGCAGCAGCAGCAGCACCGTTCCCGCTCCCTCCGGCGGTTCCGGTGCGTCCGGGGCTGAATGCCTTGGAGGAGGCGGAGGGGCGGGAGGTGAAGCAGATGAAGAGCTCCGTGCCGCCGCCGCCGCCGCCGCCAGCGCGGTCCAAGTGCTTCTTGCGGCGCATCAGGCGCGCGAGGGGGCGGGCTCAAGCAGAGGGAGATGCGCGAGCTCAGCCTGTGACCTCCCCTTGTTTTTTTCCTCCCTCACCTCGAATTTATTATTCCCATTGTTTACGATGAGGATCGGGGAGCGAGGCCGTGGTCTCGTGCAGGCTGCAGACAGTGGGGAGCTTGGAAATAAGTGCAGCAGTAGGGTTTGGGAGTGAGCTCGCCAGCTCGAGCTGCACTTGCCTCGCTAACCATGGTGCTTAGCTGCAGCAACGGCGGCAATCAGTCATCATGGCTGTAATCAGCTTGACGACGACGATGAGGATGAGGGGGAGGATGATGGTGGGGTGGAGTAAATGGAGATCGGGGAGCGGGGACAGGGATGTGTAGGGTTCGCTCGAGCTGGCGGTAGGTGGAGGCGGGGAGTGGAGGGGTCCATCCATCGCTACGGCTGTTCCGGCGCGCATGTGCCACGGACCCAGGGTTTGCAACTTTGCATGCATGTAATATGGGTCGGCAAAGGCCAAAGACACGTACGTTACGTAGTACGTACTCGCGAGTTTTAAGAAGGCGCGAAAAAACACATGAACGGTGGCATGTTCATCTCTCCGTGTCATGTCATCTTTTATTTTCTTTAGGGAGGGGGCCTTTGATTTGATTTCATTTGTACGATTTTGAAAGTATAAGGACATTATGGAGGGGAAAAAAACACATGAATGCGATCGAATTGCATGTGCGAGACGATTGCATTGTGAGAACGCGGGGATTCACGGCATTGTGCGTTTGATCCGCAAGGATGGAGAAAAGATGGGAATGCAGAAAGGTCAAATTAAGATCCGCAAGGATGGAGAAAAGATGGGAATGCAGAAAAGCGGGGCAGAAAATGTTGGGTTGTACTAGACGGTTGCATTAAGTAAATGTTGATGCTTCTTTTGATACAGACTATTTAAGCGAAACTACCGTTGTAGTAATTCGAGATAACAAAGTAAAGTTTACCACTGCGAGTGATGTACAATTGATATGGTTCAAGACGTTTTTCTTTTGGGTGAAGCTTTTGCTCTGAAATATGGCCTGCTCTTAGCAAGAATCCATGGGTTGTCACAGAGTTGTTGTGAGCTCTGACGGTCTGGAATTAATAGAAATTATGAAGTATGAGAGGCCGCCTATGAGTGTTGCCGCAACAACCTTCCATGATTGTTTTACCATGAAGCAAGAATTTGTAAGAGGTTAAGTATGAGCGTGCCATTAGGGAAACAAATTATGTAGCTCGTGAACTAGCCTAGTTGGCTTGATGATTCTCCGTCCTCTATTGTACATCTCATGGTGAAGGATGTAACGTTACTATCTATTGAACAAAGAGGTTTTTGAGGTTTAGAAAAAGGTTTGTGATGATTGTAGGATGCCTTTGTTTTTTCTACAGAACTCAAATTATCACACTAAAGGAAATTTTGTTGCACTTTTCCTATGGATAATTCCTTTGAATCAATAGTGTCATCATAGAGAAAATAATGTCTTCATAGGAATGAAAGAGGCCCTAGAAATTTTCACATACAAGGCTCAACTGACTTTTGAGAAGTAAGAAAATAATATCAGGCGTGAGTCATGTACCGTCAAGTTTTTTGTGAAAACTTACCGGTTTTGCAATGTTGGTGAAAATTTCGGGAGATGGGACTCGCTGAGTTCTAGTGATCAAGGATGTGCTGCTCTCCTTATTGAACAATAACTCTACAAACTCCTTTTTTCTTGTACATCTTAGCTACGCAGAGACCAAATGTGTCCATCATGTTTTGTATTCTTTTGATGCTTTATTTCGAGCGAATATTCACCCTTTGTCGAAAAAAGAAACTCCCTTAACGAATGAGGCAAATCTTTTGTTTTGGTTTCATAAAAAAAAACTTGAAAGCTACTCCCTCCGTCCCAAATTAAGTGACTCAAAAATGACTCAAGTTTGTACTAACTTTAGTATCTGTCAATCTGTCGCCATTCCGACAGCAAAGTGAGCACATGTGGAAATGGTACCCGTAGCAGATTGATTCTAAAATAAAATCAGCCAGATGCGTGCTAATAAATCCCGGATTCTGGATCCGTACGCAAACGGCCCTCGCTGTTTTGTTTCGGGGTGGATGTTGCTTCAAGACGTGACACCGACCGGGGGTGGTCCTAATTAACTAGCCTCACTGCTGGTGCATATGGCCATGATCTTTTCTTTGGTCCACCCCCATCAGCCAGCCTTGTCAAGGCTGATGAGGGATGGATGGGGATCGTGCATTGCTACTTTGATCCCCTCGGTTTCCTTGCTCACGCAGTCAAGCAAAGGGTCCAATCCTTTATTTCTAGCCAGGGCTTCCTGAGGTCTTTTTCTCCAACTTGAATCTTTTCGATTCACTCTTAGTAAGAAGCAACAAGAAAAGAAAGAATCATTCGAGGATTCAGTATCTTGTATACAAGTTACTCCCTCCGTCTCAGAGTAAATGATTCAATTTTGTATTAAAGTTAATACAAAATTGAGTTACTTATTTTAAAACAGAAAGAGTGATATTTCATTTGCATGTTTTTATGGGTAACCGACTCCATCATTGACAACCATGAGCGTTGCTAGCGAGCTGCAGCGTGCACACATCGGACCGGACCTTCTTCGAGGGCGGTGGTAGCGGCCCGTCAGAGGTGATCGTCGGAGGCAGTGACGGAGCTACACCCCAGGCCTAGAGGCCTGGGCCCGGGTCGTGACAGAGAAAGCCTTTGTTTACTGTACACTTTTTTGCACTATTTCACACAACAGTTTACTATAGCACTGAAGCAGGCCCGGGGCCCAATGTTATTCTGGCTTCGTCCCTGACCGGTGGAATCACGATGACGTGCACACATCAATCGAGACGCACAAGTCCAATGCCGCAGGGATTGTTAAACACCACATGAAGGGGGAAAGATAAAACGGTAAAGAAAAGAAAAAGATCCACATTGCAGCCTTCGACTTGCCATTCGGTTTAGAATTCAACCCTCGACCCCAAAACCGGCCCTCCCACATCCTTAACAACTCTGTTCAGGAATCAACCCTCCCCCCCCCCCCCCCCCGCCGCTGGTTTCGACCGTGCCGACCGGCTTTGACCGCAACGCCACGTCAGATTTGACTTCTCATGGATGTAGTGGGTTCCATTAGGGATTTCGATTTTCTATGCTGGCGGGTGTATTTACTACTCTCCCCTTCCCAAAATTCTTTATTCAAATGTATTTTAGTTTTAGATACATTTGTCATTTTTATCCATTTACACAATAAGTAATTTTGGATGGAAGAAGTATGTTCTTTTTTCCTTCTCTTACGTTTTGACCCTATCGCATTTGCGTCTGAAACTCTCGTGTTCTCCTGCTGTTGGCAAGAGTGGCCAGCGAGTTCGAAATGCTGGGGAGTACCAGAGTCACGATGAGAAGCGAGTGCCATTGAAGGCTCTGCGTGCAGACGCAGACGCGCACTTAATATTACCACTGCTCCTCTACTTATTGGCTTACTCTCCTCCTGTAGTAGTACGTATCATCAAGCCAACTTTTGCTAAAAGCTGTGCAATATCTTGGTGTCGACGACATCCATCCATGGAGATGGAGGCAGCGCCGTAGTAAGATTCAGATTCAGAGATCTCGTGGTGTGTGTGTGTGTCAGAATCGCCATCTTCAGAAGCTCTGCAGCACAGTAAACGTAATCTTGGCGCGAAACCGGCCGATCGCGCGGCAAACCGAAGATGCGCGCCCGCGCTTTCCAAAACGGTCATGACCTCCACTCCTCCCGCCACACAGCACAGGGGGCGAACCAAGGCTGCCCGCTTGCCTCCGTCCACTCGCCATGGCCAGCGCGCCCACTGCAAGCGACCACCACGCGCCGCCTGCGTCTGCCACCGCCGGCTCCGCTCCCGCGCCGATGGACTGCAGCCGTCTGTCTGAGCAGGACGACGCGGTGATCCTCCAGTCTCTCCGGGCCCACCTCTGGAACCACGGCGACCTGCCCCGCGGCGTCGACCTCGTGGCCACCTTCTTCGGCCGGCTCAGCAGGACGGACTACAGCCTCGGGGACGTGGAGGCCAAGATCCGGGCCCTGAGGCGGCGGTTCAGGGAGGCCGACGCCGCGCTCTGCGACGGCACCGGCTGCCCGGCCCCCGGGCACGACCTCCGGATGTACGCGCTCTCGCTCGAGGTCTGGGGCGCCACGGCCGCCGTCGTCGCCCCGCCCCGGCGCGACCCGGTGCCCGACAGGGACGCGGCGTCCGCGGCCGCGACGGCGGTGGGGAACAAGAAGCCGGTCACGCAGCTGCCGCGCGCTGCCCCTGTCCCTGCCCCTGCTCCTGCTAAGAAGAGGCGCTGCGAGGAGTATCCGGCGCTGGCGAGGGAGGCGGAGAGGCTGACGAGGGAGGCCCTGGAGCGCATTGACGACGTAACGGCGTGGTCGCTGGAGATGCGGGCGAGCAAGAAGGAGCAACGGCTGCTGCAGAGGGCGAGGAAATAGTACCGGCAGCAGCAGCAAGCCGGCGGTGTGCCGGCCGCTGGGCGCGCCGGGGACGGGAGCAAGGACCTGGCTAGCGTGATCGTGAAGCTTCTTAGACGCGACCATGGCCCCTCCTCAGCTGGGAGCCAGCATCCCAGCCAGCAGAGATGAAGCAACCGTGATCTCTGGCTTCGCTTGCTGAGTGTCAGTTCTGCAGCCTGAATGTGACATGCTGCAGTATGTTCTAGCTAGGCAGAGCAGTTTTAGTTTGTGCAAGCATCCTTCAGTATGGAGATGTTTATTGTCATCATGTTCATTGACTTGTAATCAATCTACTTCTGCTTCTGTTTGAAGGATTGGCCTTGAATTGAATCTGAAACAGAGGAGAGTGGTTTCCTATGGATCGAGAGAGCAGAGGTTGATCCTACTACCCTGTGTGCCTACAATTTACAGACATGCTGTCAGCGAGATGTATGGATCTAGAAAACAGAGGAGGTTTCTTGTCGATCTAAACAATGGGGAATGGTGTATGATAATTCTATGGTGGCTGGTCTGTTGATAAACATGGTGGCATTCAGGTGTCAGGTTGCGTCGACAAACAAAATCAGACAGGTCAGTCAGGTCTCAACCATGTCATGTGACCAAGCTTTAATTCACTAATAACACTTGGCCTGACATTCTCAGCGCGTTTGGCAATATTTGGGAAGAGGTATGGGAGTTTAATGTAGGGAGTTGTATTGAAATTGGACATGGGATGAGTCGTTTTATTCCCAATCCCTTGTTTGGTACATGATAGGAATTATGTGTGGGAATTTGAGGAGAATTTGTATTCCCTTGTTTGGTTCATGGGAATTGATGAGGGACTAGATCAGGAAAGTGAACATAAGTTATGATGAAGGGTTAAGATTGATTCACTTAAACAATTCCCTCCCAACTCCCACCCCCTCCCCTGTTAATAAAACGGTGGGAGTTGGAATCTCAAGTCCCATGCCTATTCCTTTATAAATTCCCAATCCCCTAACCAAACAATAGACTTAAAGTCTTGTACCCCTTTAATTCCCATTCCCTAACTCTAATTACCCCAACCAAACAGGCTGTCTACCGACTGTATTATTCTGTGTATGGCAAGCCCACACTGACACTCCTATACTCTGATGAAAGGATCCCATTCGAATACCACTCTTCGGTTTTACACCAAAGCATTTTCTCGAACCAATTTTTTTTCTTTTGCACTCCATCGATCACTTGATCAAACCCTGTTTTCCACTCCTCTTCTGCTTATGAAATGAAAGCCAGAAATGGCGATGTTCAAAAAAAAAAAAAGAGTTACCAAATCAACCCAAATTCATTCAGCAAGTACCGACGCAAGATGGAGACAGCAGACTGAAAACATAACTGAAGTTTAATACAGCCAGATGGCAGTTTTTTTTTTTTGCGAGTAATCTTATGGCAGCCAATCTATCCGTTTGCACAGCATACATAACCCTATACAGTTGCGACTAGGTCGAAACCGAGCGTGCGAAACATGGTAATCTGAAGTTACTAGGCAGCACCAGTAAGGTATTCATGGTGCATTTGTTGACAGGGCTTAAGAAACAGATGTCAAAGCATACACAATGGCACAATGTCGGCTTTGTGCACGAACCTGGCGAGAAAGGGAATGCAACACAGATCCAGGGCACAAAATGCCTGTTGTGCAGGAGAGCGAGGAGGCGGTGCGCAGCAATTTATCTGTGAAAAGAAGTTTGTCGAGAAGTTGAGCTGGGAGCAGTTAGATGAAATGAGATAACACTTCTGGTGGCAATGGTGGATGGCATGTCCGAGGTAATCTGAGAGAAGGCCAGCTACCATTCCAATTACAGCTCCAGAGCTGGCTGGATGCACCAGGTGCTACATCGTGGCCTTGATGTGCGAAGAGCGGATTTTTCGATGTATGTTCGAGTCATTGAGGACTTGGAGTTTAAACTGTAAACTCAAAATGTGGTTTTCCAAATATGATTTGGCCACTCTGCGAACACTATGACGCATGAACTAGCAAGAGTAGGGTTTTTATGTTTGCCAATTAATAAAATTTGCTGGAACTCTGATGGACCACCGAACGAAGAAGAAGAAGAAGAAGCCTGGTGCATTTTTTTTTCCGTTTCAGTTATCTCAGATGTGTTTTATTCTGTTGACACAGCTGCAGTTTGTAAACTATTATCCTATCGTAGCCTGAATCGAATACTTTGATGGAATCATAAATGCAATGTCGTTGTTGCTAGGGCACAACTTTTGTTCTTTGTGGTTGCTTTCAAGTGAATGAGTTACACAATATTGGAATTTGAATCTGTTGGAGTCCACCTATATTTTGGGGTTGTTTACTCCCCGATCGGGGCGTCGCTGGCTACCATTTGCCGCTTCTGGCTCACTGCACTGCCAGTTGATAATAATATTTCCTGATCTCTCTTGATTCTGTTGTGTTACAGGTTACATATACATCGAGAGAGGGAGAGAGAGCACCCGAGAGAATAGGCACGCAGGCCATCGGGGCGAGGTGATCCTAGATTATAGGATCTGACTACGTACAACAACATATACAATGTACATACGTTAACACCCCCCCCTCGTCCGGAACTTCATTGGGAAGGGTGTTCAGGCTGGACCGAAACTCTGTGAAGACCTGAGAAGGCAATCCTTTGGTGAACACGTCGGCATACTGAGAGCTGAAGGGAACATGAAGAACTCGCACTTCGCCAAGTGCCACTCGATCACGAACAAAATACAAATCAATCTCAATATGCCTGGTGCGTTGATGCTGAACTGGATTGCACGCGAGATAAGAGACACTGATGTTGTCGCAATATACCACTGTAGCACGGGTGGGAGGAAGCTGTAGCTCATGGAGGAGTTATCGCAACCAGCACGATTCAGTGACACAATTGGCAACACCACAGTATTCAGCCTCGACACTGGAGCGGGAAACAGTGGGCTGCCTTTTGGAGGACCATGAGACAAGATTGGTGCCAAGAAACACACAAAAAACCAACGCGGATTTGCGAGTATCCGAGCAACCAGCCCAATCCGCATCCGTGTATGATATAAGGTCCTTTGAGGAGGACCGAAAAATCTGAAGCCCATAATGAGAGGTGCCTTGCAAGTACCGGAGAATGCGCTTAACAAGCTGCATATGAATATCACGGGGGGTATGCATGAACAAGCAGGCTTGTTGAACCGCATATGTAATGTCAGGGCGAGTAAGCGTAAGATATTGGAGAGCTCTGGTTAGGCTACGGTAGTGAGTGGGATTGGAGAGGAGGTGGCCTTCATAGGAGGATAGTTTGGAGGTGGTGTCAACAGGAGTGGAAAGAGGCTTACATTTGAGCATTTTGGCACGGTAAATATGCTCGAGGGTGTACTGTTGTTGACAAAGGAAGAGACCGGAGGTGTTGTGGGTGACATTGATGCCAAGAAAATGATGAAGGGAACCAAGATCCGACATGGAAAATTCATTCTTGAGGGCATGAATGATGTGGTGAATTCTTTGCGGAGTGCTTGCGGTGAGGATGATAGCATCTACGTAGACCAACAAGTAGGCAAGAGATGTACCACGATGAAGGATGAAAAGGGAGGTGTCACTCTTGGAAGCACGAAATCCAAGGGACAACCAGAATGCCTGGAAGTGAAGAAACCATGTCCGAGGAGCTTGCTTCAACCCATAGAGAGACTTGCGGAGAAGGCATACATGATCGGGCTTGGTGGAGTCCACAAACACAACCGGTTGAGAGGAGTACACTGTCTCATTGAGATCGCCATGGAGGAAGGCATTCTTGACATCG
Source organism: Hordeum marinum (assembly GCA_022496015.1). Taxonomy (NCBI): domain Eukaryota; kingdom Viridiplantae; phylum Streptophyta; class Magnoliopsida; order Poales; family Poaceae; genus Hordeum; species Hordeum marinum. The sequence continues at coordinate 449,747,873 of CM039672.1, read as the reverse complement.
AGTTGGTGGATCGGCCATGAATGGGAGGTGGCAAGACTCAACACAACGCGAATGGTTGCCGGTTTGACCACCGGGCTAAACGTCTCATGATAGTCCACACCTTCTTGTTGTGTAAAGCCACGCACAACCCATCTTGCTTTGTATCGTGCCAATGAGCCATCTGTGTTGAATTTGTGGCGAAAAATCCATTTTCCCGTGACAACATTAGCACCCGCAGGTTTAGGCACCAAAGACCAAGTAAAGTTGTTCATTAATGCATTAAATTCCTCGTGCATCGCTTAGCGCCAATGGGGATCCTTGAGAGCAGATTTGTAGGTGGGTGGAATGGGTGAGATGGATGGGTTAGAGGCATCTGCAAGAAACAGCCGTTTGAGCATGAGAAAACCGGTTCTGGCACGTGTGGACATTTTGTGGGAGTTTTGTGGTGGCTGTATCGGAATTGCATGAGGAGGCAGAGCTGGCAGCGGAGTACTTGGTGGCGCGGAAGTGGAGGGTGATTCGGTGGGGCCATGGGAAGCGGGGGCAGAACTGGTGGGCGGCATATCTGAGGAGGATGCGCAGTTAGTTGGTGTATGGGGGTGGTGGGTGAATCAGGAGGTGAGGTGGAGACCGGCGTGGCAGCCGAGGAAGACGCGGGGCATGGGCGAGAGGCCCACCACGGGCGACGCAAAGGGGGGCGATTGGACGCGGGGTGGAGTGGGTGCGGCAGGGGAATCAGGTGGGGGCTGAGGAATGGAGGCGACTCGGGATCCAAAGGATCCGACCAGGCAGGCGATCCTGCATGGGGATTCTCTATGGACGTGAGGGAGGTGTGGCCAGGGGACTGGGTGTGTATGGGAAGACTGTTTCGTCGAATACGACGTGACGGGACACAATGACGCGTCGGCGAGGTCGTAGCAGCGATAACCCTTGTGCTCTAGCGCATAGCCGAGAAAAACGCAACGCGTGGAGTGTGGGGCAAGCTTGTGATCCATAGTGGCGTACAGGTTCGGAAAGCACAAACAACCGAAGATGCGAAGGTGATCATACACCGGTTGGACACCATGAAGGAGAAAGTGAGGGGTGTGGGGAGTGGTGGCTCTGGACGGCGGTGGTTGAGTAAGTATGTCGCGGTGTGAAGGGCCTCGACCCAAAAGGGAGGAGTGAGGTTGGCTTGAAGTAGAAGCGTGCGCATGATGTCATTTGTGGTACGAATGAGTCTCTCCGCTTTGCCTTTTTGAGGGGAAGTGTGGGGGCAAGAGAAACGGTATGCTATGCCATTGGAGGAGAAGAAAGACCGGAGAGAGGTGTTAATGAATTCGCCGCCATTGTCACATTGCATGCTTTTGATGATGGTGTGAAATTGTGTGTAGACAAACGTGAAGAAACGTTGGAGAACCGTGGAGATGTCGAATTTGTGGCGTAACGAGAAAGTCCACGAAAAAAGTGTAAAATCATCCATTACAACAAGGTAATACTGAAAACCGGAGAAACTCACAACAGGGGGTGTCCACAAATCACAATGTATCAAATCAAATGGGTGCATAAGTTTTGCTAAACGACGATGGAAAGGGAAGTCAAGGCTGTCGCCCAAGTTGGCATGCGCTACAGGGAGTGTGGGAAGCTTTATTACAATCGCTAAGGAAACCTTTGGAGATGGCGGGGAGTGTTTGGGCGCCAGGGTGACCGAGTCGACGATGCCACAAATCAGCAGCGGTGATGGTAAGGAGAGCCGTCATTGGAGTCGTATTATTGCCAACAAAGGGATAAAGATCACCGTGACTAACAGAGATCATGAGAACTCTCCTGGTGCGTAGATCTTCACAAGAAAACCACAAGGGTAAAATTCAATCGAACATGAGTTATCTTTAGTGAATTTACGAACAGAAATGAGACTAGTAACGACATTGGGGGAGACAAGAACATCAGTAAGGCGAAAATCAGAGGGGGGGGGGGAGAGTGGTGGAACCAGTGGCGGTGACAGGAAGATGATGCCCATTACCAACAAGGATACTGGAGGGTAAATGCATTAAGGAAGAACTGGACTTGGTGAGGTTACCTTGAGTGCGTGTCACATGCGAGGACGCGCCGCTGTCGAGAAACCACTCGAGGGCGGGGGGATTATAGGCACCATTGCTGTAAGCGGTGTTGAGCATGGCGATGTGATCCCACGACGGTTGGTGTGGTGGAGGTAGCGATGCCGTCGGGGGGACGTAGGCGTGGTGGGCCTGAGCGTGGGCACTAGGGCGGGAGCCGAGCACACCGGCAGAGTTGGGGGGGGGGATCCAGCCACCGGGGCGGGGAGCAGGGAGCGCCATCCCATAGGGGGCGAAGTAGCCCATGAATGGGAGGGGGGTGGAGCCTACTGCTGTCCACGACCCCCGTGATCACCGCGCCCGCGTCCACGGACACAGCCGCGACCGCGACCATCACCGTCGCCAGAGCGGTTAGCGTGCCCATGGCCAGTTTGGGGTGGGGATGTGGAGAAGAAGCCGGAGCGCGATCGGTGGGGTGCCGGGGAGGCGATCACCGGGGGAGTGACCACTCGAGCTGGAGGAGCCGGCGGAAGGGCCACCACCGGTCAGGGCGAAGATGGACGCGCTCTCCTCAACCGTGCGCTGGGCCTGGGACTCCTCGGCCAGGACAACGCGGGAGAGAACGGTGTCGAAGGGAAGATCTTGGTCGCCCAGTACAACGCAAACAGTGTCACGCCGCTTGTCAAGGCCATGGAGAAACTGTGTGGTGAGATCCACCTCGGTGACGACATGATCTATGTCAGCTAGACCATCGGTGAGAAGTTTCATGCGGCGTGCATATTCAGTGACACAGAGATCGCCCTGCTTGAGATTACGGTATTGACGATTGAGAATCATGAACCGAGCGGCGCGATTGGCGAGGAAGAAAGACTTGATCTTCTGCCAGATGGAGAAGGTAGTGGTGGCACCGACGACATGATCGCACATGGTGTCAGAGAGGGTGGCATAGATCCAGAGGGCGACATGGGCATCGAGTTCAAGGTATTGGGCGGTGGCGTTGGGAGGTGGGGGATGCTCGATGAGGAAAGTGACACCGTACCGGAGGAGCACCATGAGGAAGAAAGTCTTCCATTTGTGGTAGTTGTGATCGGCGGGGTGGAGCAAGAACTTGATGTGGTTGGTAATGTGGTCAGAGAAAATGGGTGGCGAGGGGTGGTGGGTGCCATAGCTGGCAGCGTCGTAGCTGGAGGAGCGGAGGTGAAGAGCGGGGCAAATTGGGAGCCAGAGGCGCAGACGTGCCATGGAGAAAAGCCGGGTCGACGCCGAAGATGAACGGCGGGGAGGAGGCCGGGGCAGGCACGGAGGAGGAGGAGAGAGATCCCGGCGAGGCGGCCGTGCTGGCGCCGGCGGCGGTGGAGGGAGAAGACTGGGGGTTCATCATAGGGTTTGAGCTGGTGTCTGATACCAAGTTGATAATAATATTTCCTGATCTCTCTTGATTCTGTTGTGTTACAGGTTACATATACATCGAGAGAGGGAGAGAGAGCACCCGAGAGAATAGGCACGCAAGCCATCGGGGCGAGGATTTGACTACGTACAACAACATATACAATGTACATACGTTAACACTGCCTTCACAAATTTGAAAATGTTCAAGGGTCTAAAAATTGTTGAATTTTAAAAAGTTCATGAATTTGACAAAAATGTTCGTGATTTTTTTAAAAATTGCGAATTAGAAAATTGTTGGTACTATTTTTATAAAAACATGAAATTAAAAAAAAAGTTGTGAATTATAAAAACACATGCTTTGAAAAAAGTTTCTTGAATTTGTAAAAAGTTCACACATTAATTTTTGTTAACGAATATGAAAAATACACATGTTTGAAAAAAATGTTTAAAAAAATTAAAATGAGAAAAATAATAAGAGAAATAAAAAAGGAAAAGGAAAAACTGGAGGGAAAACTGAAAGAAGAAACCAGAAAAAAGAGAAAGAAAACAGACTTGAAGCATCTAGCAGCCTTATTACGGTGTGCACCGGTGTGTTACCATGTGCTTGTTTTTTTTCTTTTAATATCACAAAGCTTTATTGCATGGGGCCTAGTAGATGTGTTCTGTATAAAATTGTTGTTCTTTAGATACGAAGCAACAAACTTATCCGTAACAAAAGGAGTCTGAAAGATATCCTCGTATATCGTCTTTCTCCAAGAACTCCAAATGACCCATAAAGTAACCGTGTGCTTGTTGATGCGGTGTATTCCATTCATTCCTAAATATAGTGCGTATAGAGTTGTGCATATATACCAATGTATGTGCTGGTGTTATTATTTGGACGAGAAAGCCCCCAGCCGATTTGTTCCTGGCCCCATGTGCCGTACTCGCGAGTAGATAGAAAAATGAAGGGAAACTAGCACGCCTTTCCGCGTCTGCTGGGTCTGTCCCATCCAGGCACTCCACTCAAATTAGAATCAGCTGGCCAGTATAATATGAGTACTAGTACACTGGTTGATGAAGGATTAATTTGGTCCAAAACTGAGCTCGGCTGCAACTACGCACTACATTGCGGAATTTTATCCAAAACCTTATACGCATTATATTTAGGAATGGAGGGAGTACGTGTGTTGTGCTGTGTCGGGACAGCTGTGTTGGGCTATCACCACTTCTTTCATGGGTTTGTTTGTGAGGTCATTGGGATGTAGCTTCCTCGTGTACGAGAGAGTCATATCTCGCCTACTGTGAGATGGTACACCGTCTCACAGTACGCGGTCACGAAATGGGCCGACCCAAAATGAGTTTCTCGGGAGTAGTTTCAGGAAGCTTATATGACTGGTTTATAACGATTTTAGACGAGTTCTTTTTTCTGTGCATTTTTGTGTTAACCTTTTTACCATGGTCCATAAGAAAGCAAATATTCCCATGAAGGGGTGAAATTTGAAATTCCCGTGGGTGTAAATAAAATTTGCCATGGCAAATAAAGGTAATTGCCATTGAAAATGAAAAGTAAAAATTGCCATGAGTGATAAGTAAAATTGCCATGCATGTAAAAGTAAATTCTCCATGACAATAAATCTAAATTTTCCATGGCAAATAAGAAATTTAAAATTGTCATGGCAATAAAGTAAAATCGCCATGGCAATAAAGAGTTAAATTTGCCATGCAAAATAAAAGGTAGAAACTTACCATGGCAATAAAATAAAATTATCATGGCTATAAAAGTAAGTTTACCATGCTACGGAGTAAACTTGCCACGTTCTTAAAAGGTAAAATGTTCTAATATCATTTTTTTCATACATTTGTTGTGTGTCTATTCCATAAAAGATGCTTCAAAATTTGCTATGATGTATGAGACATGTTTTTTTCTTCTAGAAAATTGCCATATTACCAATCCACAGAAAAAAGGTGTAGAACTTGAACTTGTAGGGGGGGCATTGTAAACTAGAGCTTGTCGTATTTCCATAAATAACAACCACAAAAGTTGGAGCCTACTAGTAACTTTGGAATGACACACAGTTTTGTTTGGAATGGAATGCTGCAAATGAATGTGATGTCCTGTGTACGTACAACATGTCGTCATAAAAAAGGAAAAAGTACACGAGCATGCAAAAATGCCATGGTGTTGTGCCAAAACATACGATGCGTAATAACATTCTGCCATGGTACATGGAAAAACTTAGAACAAATGCTGTATTTTCTTAAATGACATAGTGTAGTTTGGAACTGGGAGGCCCACGCGTCGTCTCTACAAAGGCAACTTGGGTGGGACCCTAGGTCCGTCGCTGCTGGCCCTTCTCCAGCATCTCCCCTCGGCGCCGCCGACTGACTTCGTCGGGCAAAGCCCGTCGACGGCTGGCGGCGGCGGGCATAGCCCACATGCGACTCCCCCTCCCCTCCCCTCCTTTCCCTTCCGTCTGTCCCTCCCACCTCCCCGGCGGCCGTCACTTCGCCCGTCGATGTTCTCCCTGGCCGACGCTCCTTCGCGTCTCCCCAGGCTGCTCACGCGGCGCCTATGTGCGTCCCCATCGTCCGGCATCCTTGCCACCGCCCCAACCCGACGGTGACTCGATTTGCGCCGCCGTCCTCAATCTGCACTGCCAGTGCGTCGTTCGGCCGACCCCCTTCCTCCCGACCCGTGGGGGCCGTCGTTGGCCGTGCTCGCCCGACCATCGCTGGTTCCTGGGGGTCGTATTCCTGCGCCAGATCTGGCGGGTTCGGGTAGCTTCATCCACCTGCTCCCGTGCTTCCTTGCCGTGGCCTCACGCTGTCCGCTGTGCGCCGTGGTGTAACAACCCAAATGCTGTCCTTGCCATTTATGGTCATGTAACCTAGGTGAACCTTTGTTTCCATGTGTTGAATGATAGGATTTACTCATTGCCATTCCATCTCATGCATCATGCATCATGCCATCTCATCTTCATGTTATGCATTATATATTTTGTGGTGTGCTTCCATGTGACAGTTGTTGTGATGTTGTTAATGGATCTTGTGTGATGTGTGGATGTGTGCAACTGTGGTTACCTCCCTCCCTCTCCCTTATTTTCAAAACTACCTAATTTTTTTCCTTTTGTTTTTCTACAGCAGAATTAACATGTTAGTAAAATCTGTTAAAAATGTTCATGGTGTAGGGAATATTATTTTGAGTAAATGTGTGTTGCTCTCTTTGGTGTTTGAGCTTTGGGCTCTTGGACGTTTGCAATAAACAGGGGATGTTTATTATATAAGTATTTAATTTACTTGCTCTGAAAATCATCTTTCTAATTTTATTAAATAGGGCATATTTCTTTTTGTGTCAAAGTATTTTTGTTTTGTCAAAAATCCTTTTATTTTACTCTGGGGCTTTTGTCTTATTTTCTTTTATTTATAAATAGGAGAGACCTCTTGTGTTTTCACAGAGAGAGAGAGAGGTTGGGCCTTTTCCCTCCCGCGCGGCCCAGCCCAGCCTCTAGCGGCAATCTGCCCCGCCGTTCGTCTCCGTCAGCTTCAGAGAGGAAAGCAGAGAGAACGAGCGCCGCCGTGAACTTCAGCCGTCGAGCACCGTCTCCCCCGGGCCTTTTAAACCCCCCTCGGCGTGCGTGCCCCTTCGCCTAGGGTTCCACGTCCCCCTCCTGCCGTCGCTGCTCCCATCTTCCTCTTTCTCCCCTTCTCCTTCTTTTGTCAGGTGAGTTTCAGAGAGGGTGAGGTTCGGAGAGCAGAGCGCCGGTGTCTTCGGTCGTCGTCGTCGCCTCTGGTGGCCCACTCGTCGCCGTCTGAGATGGCGTGGAGCTCGCCGGTGCCGTCCGCATCCCGTTCCCGGTGCTAGGGGGTGAGGAGCACCCCTGCAGCGCTGCCCCGTCGTCACCGTCGTCCGTAAGTGGAGGAGTCGCGTTGCCGGCCTTCTTCGAGCCTTCTTCCTCGCCCTCGACCATCGAAGGACCAGCTGCTCGTTGACCCCCTTTGTGAGCGCTCAGCCCGTCTTTCCCCTAGCGTAGCGTAGCGTTGCGTCCTTTCGCCGTAGAGCTCGCCGTCACCGTCGCGTAGTGCAAGGCAGGGCCTTGAGGGCCGTCGCCTCCGCCCCCTCGTGGCGAGACGAGCAGGGGAACGAGTTCTCCCATCTCCCCGCTTTCTCCTATGCTAGTTCGCGCCACCGGAGAGCCCCCTCCATCGCCGAAATCGCCATTGCCGTTGTCTGTTAGTGTAGTGCGCGGCAGGTTCAGTTTCGTTAGTTAGCCGCTTGGCCTGTTAGTAGTAGTGAGCTCGATGCCCCCTTTTGTTGAGATCCGAGGCAGTAGTGCAGTGGTGTGTGCACTGGGGAGATGACCGGCAGGTCGTGCGATCGAATCCCAGCCTCCCCCCTTTTCTTTTCTTTTTTATTGATTGGCTGGGAAGTGTGTGTGTGTTCGGATCTGGTGCGGCCACTGCCCGAATCTGGTGTGGCCGTGTACTGTGTGTGTGTGTGCCTGCGTGTGTGAGTGTGGTGTTGGATCTGGTATGGCAGCAGATCCAGGGTTGTGTGTGTGTGTTGATGTGTATGTGTGTGTGTGTGTTGTCGTGTGTGTGTGACAAGTGGGCCTGGCCCCACTTGTCATTCACTAGGGGCCCCTGGTGGCTATGCCAGGTGGGCCCCCTACTATTGTTTTTCTTTTATTGTTTTAGTGTTTATGTGATATAAATAGGATGTTTCTTTTTCTGGTAATAATTCCAAATCTGGTATGAGCATATATGAACATGAGCATTTTTAGTAAGTTTCAACTTATAAGAATTGTTGGTATTTTTCTAGCTAGTGTTTTGCCATGTTGCTCCATAAAAACATATGAGTGTGATACATGATTTTGGGGTAGGATCACCCAAGGAATTCATTGGTGTAACTTGTTTGGTCATTTGAGCAAGTTTGACAAAATGTCATTTTGTCTCAAAGTGCTATTTTGTCATTTTAGTTAGAATTAATTCATGCATGCTTTGGTAATTGTGTCAACATGAAAATGGTAGCCTTTGATGAGTAGAATGCCATGGTATTTTCTTTTGACATGATAAACTTGCATATAAGTGGGAACCATGCTCCAAAGTGGCTATTAAAATGTTCCTGTTTTCAACATGCTAAATATTTCTAAGTCTGAGAATCTGTTAATATTTTTATGCCATGAAGAATGGATGCTACCAAGTGATATGTTGTGAATTAGCTCAAGCTCAGTGCTAGTGTTTTGAAGTAGATGTTGCCCTATACCATCCTGTTAATTTTCATGCCATGAGGTGGTCTATACCATCCTGTTAGTTTCTACTGTCAACTTGCTATCAGCTTAACTCAGATTCCAGAAAACTGTGATTTTCACTAAGTCCCTAGAATCTGTTTCATCATGCCAACTTGTTAGCTTCATGCTTATTGATATGTGCCTCCTTCCAGTTTGTGTAGTTGGATGACTTGATAAGCATGTTATGTAGATTCTGTACATGTCTTGTTTGAGGTTGGAAACTTCCTGTAGCTCTAGATATTTGCTGTGAAAGTTGCTATGTTGCTGTTTTGTGGCAGATTGTTTGTTTTAGTGTTTTGTGGCTTGTGGGAGCTATGCTCCATGGAATTGCTTGATCTTTGACTCTATTGTGGTTGTTATTTAATTGCCTAACCAGTGGCTACCTTGGAATGCCAAGGAACAGCCCATGGCCTTCATTGTCTTGTGTTTGGCCTTCTAACTTGCCGTGAGCGTAGTGTGAGAACCGTAACTCCGTTTCCTACGTTCTACATATGCATTTGTATCAATTTTGCATGAAGAATCCATATTTTCCATGATAATGCATGTTTAAACAACTTGACATGAGGTTCTATCCAGAATTGTAATAACTAAACTATTGCATGAGAAACATGACTATTTTAGGATTGCCATGTTAAATACTTCAAATGAATCATGCATCATCTTGTTTGTGCATTGCACCTTGGTTGGTTGTTTATTGTTTCTGTTTCTCTTGGGTAGAAGCGAGTGTTGAAACTGAGTACGAGAATCCAGGAGAGTACCACTATGAGGACCCCACTCTTTGTCCCTCTGAAGAACCAACAGGCAAGATGATCGTACCCAGATCCCGACACTATTTTTGCTTTGCTAGTTGTCTCGCTCTTATCGTTACATATGCGTTACCTACCACTTGAATGTCAAGCCTCCTACATTGCCATGATAGCCTCTAACCCTCCACATCCTAGCAAACCTTGTTTGGCTAAGTTACCGCTGCTCAGCCCCTCTTATAGCGTTCTTAGTTGCAGGTGCAGGTTGTTTCCATATGATAACATGGATTTCTGGCATATCACAATATTATATGCTATTTAATTTAATGCACACACACACACACACACACACACATATATATATATATATATATCTTGGTATGGTGGAAGGCTTGGCCTTTTGCTTGGTGTTTTGTTCCACTTTTACCGCCATAGTTTCTTGTTACCGGTGTTATGTTTCCATACTTTGCGCTCCTAACATGCTCGGGGTTGTTATGGGGACCCCCTTGATTATTCGGTTGAGATTAAAACTTGACTGGCAAGACCCAACATTGGTACTATTTGCTTAAACAACTTAATAAAATTACATAGGGCTTTGCAACCCCGTGGATAATTAATCAACCCCCGGGCCAGTGCTCCTCATGAGTGTAGGTACAAACTAGAGCATTGTGCCGGAACAATCCGGGGCAACTCGGGAGATTTATATCAGGCCTTCGTACACGTCGCTTATCCGTCGTGTCCTGAGAACGAGATATGCGACTCTAATCGGGTTTGTCGACACGTCGGGTGGTCTGGCTGGACTTGTTTTACCTTTCTCGAGTGGCTTTGTGAGGGACTCTGATTTTCTTCGGGCTTTCTCGAGGTGTCGGAATTCCTTTGGAGTTGCCTAGGATGATCATGAGATCCGTGGTCGAGGCTATTCCCGCGGAGTGTGGTTAACTTATGATGGACTAGTTGGAGCACCCCTCACTAGTAGAAAACAGACCTTTTGTCCGCCTCATTAGTCGTGGTTGGCTTTTGAACTGGCACAAATGTGATCATTAGTGCTGGTTCATGACGGGGATCATTAGTACTGGTTTGTTACGGACATTTAGTCTCGGTTCGTGCCACGAACTGGCACTAAAGGTGTGGTGGCAGGCTGGCGTCAGACTGGGCCCCCACGGGAGCCTATAGTCCCGGTTGGAGCCACCAACCGCGACTATAGGCTAACCTTTAGTCGCGGTTGGAACCACCAAGTGGGACTAAAGGTCCCCCTATATTGAAACCCTTCAGCGCCAGCCCGAGCAGAGTCCTCTCTATTCTTCCCCTTTCATCTCCTCTCTGTTCTTCCTCTCTTCCTCGAGCTCATCCTCCATTTTTGCCAAAATTTGTCAAGATTTGGAGGCATCCCATCCTTCCAAGTGTTCACAAAGGTTAGCAACTTTGTCCTTTCATCTCTCATTGCTAGGTTAGCTCTTGCAATGCTCTATAAGTATAGTAATTTGTGGGCTTTAGTTTGTATGTGGTAGTTTATTTGATTTATGCAATTTGAGATCAAATTAAATTCTTCCTTTGCATTTGTAGGTGTGGTTTACTTAGTGCCTTCCTGTCCCCGTCCTAACCACCATCGATCGCCCGCACCGTCACGTCGCCGGAACCACCTTGGTGAGCTTCTTGTTCTTATCCTTTTTATAAAAAAACATGTTTGTAAGATTTAGTAAGTTACTTGTATAGTTTTCTTACCTATATGGTTGTTTGTTATACATAGTCGCATGGTTTTGAAATCCGTCCCCGTCGGCCCTTGTCCGGTTTATGATGCGGATGTGGTATATACTCTCTTTTATAACTCTTTGTTGCATTTCGTGTTTATGAAAATTATGCAAATCAAGTTGACATAGATATTTTTATCTAGGAGGTATGTGAACCGGAGATTCCAACCGACATAGATATTCTTGTCAAGAAGTAAAATTTAGTTGAAAAAGAAAACGAGTATTTGAAAGAAAATTGAAAAGAGTTGAAGAAGAGAAGATGAAACTGGAGTTGTATGTTGCCAATGTCGTTGATGATCACAAGATCAAGATGGGTGCAATGCGCTTGAAGATTAGAAAATTTAAAAGATATGCCATTGATAGTGAGGCTTGGTATCACTATGCTGTTGGATCAATTGTTACCTTAGTTGCGATGTTGATCGCATTTGTTGTTGCATTTAAATGCTTTAGCTAGAGAGTTTATATGTTGTTTTATGAGAACAAGTGTGTATGAACTTTATGTACGAACTTGTATTAATTTGGTCTTTTCGGTGTTGTGTAATGAAGATGAGCTGGCAATGGATGTACGAGGACCGATGCTCTCCCCAGTTTATTAATGGTGTGCATACTTTTCTTGTTGTGGCTGAGGCAAACAAGCGGCCGGATGGTTTTATGTATTGTCCATGTGCTGGCTGTAAGAATGATCGAAATTACTCTAACTCAAGAACCATTCACGTCCACCTGTTTGAGTCCGGTTTCATGTCCGGCTATAACTGTTGGACCAAGCACGGAGAAAGAGGGGTCCTAATGGAAGAGAATGAAGAAGAAGAGGATGACGACAGCTATCCTGGCCATGTGTTCCATGAATACGATGGTACAATAATGGGGGAAGAAGTTGAGCCGACAATGCGGGAAGGAGCTGAAGAAGAGGCATCAGATGATCCCGCTGATGATCTTGGTCGGGCCATTGCCGATGCAAAGATAAACTGCGCAAGTGAAAAGGAGAAGCTGAAGTTGCAGCGCATGTTAGAGGATCACAAAAAAGGGTTGTACCCAAATTGCGAAGATGACAATAAAAAGCTGGGTACCACACTGGAATTGCTGCAATGGAAGGCAGAGAATGGTGTATCTGACAAGGCATTTCAAAAGTTGCTGATAATGTTAAAGAAGAAGCTACCAAAGGACAACGAATTGCCAGAGAGTACGTACGAACTAAAAAAGGATGGCTGCCCTCTAGGACTAGAGGTCTAGAAGATACATGCATGCCCTAATGACTGCATCCTCTACCGCGGTGAGTACGAGGATTTGAATGATTGCCCGATATGCTATGCATTGCGCTATAAGATCGGCCACGATGACCCTGGTGATGTTGAGGGCAAGCGCCCCACGAAGAAGATTCCTGCCAAGGTGATGTGGTATGCTCCTATAATACCACGGTCGAAATGTTTGTTCCAAAACAAAGAGCATGCCAAGTTGATGCGATGGCACAACAAAGGCAGTAAGAAAGACGAGAAGTTGAGAGTGCCCGCTAACGGGTTCCAGTGGAGAAAAATCGAGAATGGAAGGACTTTGCAAAGGATGCAAAGAACGCATGGTTTGGTTTAAGTGCAGATGGCATTAATCCTTTTGGGGATCAGAACAACAATCATAGCACATGGCATGTGACTCTATGTATCTATAACCTTCCTCCTTGGTTGTGCATGAAGCGGAAGTTCATTATGATACCAGTGCTCATACAAGGCCCCAAGCAGCCCGGCAACGACATTGATGTGTACCTAAGGCTATTGATGTGTACCTGCGTGGGATGCAAAAGATCAGGAGGAATTTGACCTACATGCATTGCTGTTTGTAACCATGAATGATTGGCCTGCTCTCAGTAACCTTTCAGGATAGATAAACAAGGGATACCACGCATGCACCCACTGTTTAGATGGTACCGACAATATATATTTGGATAAATGTAAGAAGAATGTATATCTAGGGCATCGTCGATTTCTTCAGAGCAGGCATCCCGTAAGAAAGAAAGGAAAGCATTTCAAAGGTGAGGCAGATCACCGAAAGAAACCTCACCACCGTACGGGTGATGAAATACTTGATATGGTCAAGGATTTAAAAGTAATCTTTGGCAATGGTCCGGTGCACAATCTATTCCGAATGACTCTGACAAACACACACCCATGTGGAAGAAGAAATCTATATTTTGGGACCTACCATATTGGAAAGACCTCGAGGCCCGCTCTGCAATCGATGTGATGCGCGTGATGAAGAATCTTTGCGTGAACCTTCTAGGCTTCTTGGGCATGAATGGGAAGACAAAAGATACGTCGTAGGCACGGGAGGACCAGCAACGTATGCACGAGAAAGAAGGCATGGATCCAAAGCAGTTTCAGGGTCATGCCAGCTACACTCTTACCAAAGAAGAGAAGGAAATCTTCTTCGAATGCCTTCTCAGTATGAAGGTCCCGTCTGGCTTCTCGTCAAATATAAAGGGAATAATAAATATGGCAGAGAAAAAGTTCCATAACCTAAAGTCTCATGACTGCCATGTGATTATGACGCAACCGCTTCCGGTTGCATTGAGGGGGCTTCTACCGGAAAATGTTCGATTAGCCATTGTGAAGCTATGTGCATTCCTGAATGCAATCTCTCAGAAGGTAATCGATCTAGAAATACTACCAAGGTTAGAGAATGATTTGGTGCAATGTCTTGTCAGTTTCGAGTTGGTGTTCCCACCATCCTCTTTCAATATCATGACGCATGTCCTAGTTCACCTAGTCGAGGAGATTGCCATTTTGGGTCCTGTATTTCTACACAACATGTTCCCCTTTGAGAGGTTCATGGGAGTCTTAGAGAAATATGTTCATAATTGTGCTAGGACAGAAGGAAGCATCTCTAAGGGACATGAAACAGAGGAGGTCATTGAGTTTTGTGTTGACTTTATTCCTGACATTAGGTCGATAGGTGTTCCTGAATCGCGACATGAGGGCAGATTGGGTGGAAAAGGCACGCTAGGAAAGAAATCACTAATATGCCGGGACGGGCATTCTTTGGCGCAAGCACACTACATAGTTCTACAAAGTTTAGCCTTGGTGGCTCCGTATATCGAGCAACACAAGAATATTCTACGCTCCAAACAACCGGAGAAGTCTCACGACTGGATTACACATGAACGAACAGTGACTTTCGCCGGTTGGTTGTAGACATGTCTCATGCATGACGACACTGTTGAAGATGACGTGTACTTGCTGTCCAAGTTACCATCTTCGACTATATTGACTTTCAAAGGGTACGAGATAAATGGGAATGCATTTTACACAATCGCCCAAGATAAAAAGATCCCCAACGAAAACATTGGTGTCCGTTTTGATGTAGCAAACAACAATAGGCCAAAGGACACATACTATGGTTACATAGAGGAGATATGGTGAAAGGATCGATATGGTTGACTAGAGGGGGGGGGTGAATAGGCAACTAACACATTTTAATTTTCTTTAACAATTAAGGTCTAGCATCAAATAAATTATCTAGATGTGCAACTAGGTGAACAACCTATATGATGCTAACAACTACTAGCACACAAGTAAGCACGAGATATGACAAAGTAAACGCTTGCAATAATTAAAGATGTGAGATAACCAAAAGTGGAGCCGGTGGAGACGAGGATGTGTTACCGAAGTTCCTTCCCTTGTGGGAAGTACGTCTCCGTTGGAGCGGTGTGGAGGCACAATGCTCCCCAAGAAGCCACTAGGGCCACCGTATTCTCCTCACGCCCTCACACAATGCAAGATGCCGTGATTCCACTATTGGTGCCCTTGAAGGCGGCAACCGAACCTTTACAAACAAGGTTGGGGCAATCTCCACAACTGAATTGGAGGCTCCCAACGATACCATGAAGCTTCACCATAATGGAATGTGGCTCCGAGGTGACCTCAACCGTTTAGGGTGCTCAAACACCCAAGAGTAACAAGATCCGCAAGGGATTAGTGGGGGGAATCAAATTTCTCTTGGTGGAAGTGTAGATCGGGGCCTTCTCAACCTATCCCTAGGAAATCAACAAGTTTGATTGGCTAGGGAGAGAGATCGGGTAAAATGGAGCTTGGAGCAACAATGGAGTTTTTGGAAAGAAGAGGTAAACTTCTTGGAGAAATATGCCATAACAATCTCCCCCTTTTTGGTGGATTGATGACAACACGGGATTTGCACATAAAGATATAAGATAAGCATATGCAACCTCAAGACCTACAAAATATAGGATAGCTCCCCCTAGATGTGTGCATACTCTAGATATGCTTTGGACTGGAGGACACACACACTAGGATCAACACTGCCCCTATATTTTATAGGTAATGCAATCTAAGCTACGAATCATACTAGACGACAATAAAGTAGTAGTGATAGCATATGTCTCACACCATATGATAGAGGAAGTCTCGAGATCACACACACACAAACGATATAAACCAAGGTTCAACGAAACAAGGCAAACACAAGACGAAAAGGCAAACACAAATACGCGCAAATCCTACACTCTCCCCCCCTTTGGCATCGAGACGCCAAAAATGTAGAGAGGACACCTAAAACCTAGGTGGTAGCTCGCAAGCAGAAAGATCAGTCATCTGACTCCTCGGAAGCATCAGGGACGGACTCTGCATCAGAATCATCCCATTGGAATTGCTGCTTAGCCATCCAAGTGGCCTCAGGGGTGATGTCCTTCTCAGACCCACTCGAGATGGTCTCGCCAAGCTTCCTCAAAATGCGCTTGTCATGCTGGCGACTCTCCTTGTGAGCAACGTGAGCCTTATACTGACCCTTGGCCTGCATGCAGAACAAAGTCTTCATCTTGTGAGAGAGATTCTTGGCCCAAGATGGCTCAGAAGACGGAGGTACATAGGACTCAGAACTGTGGTCATCCTCCTCTTCGATCTCATCCTCATCGACCTCCATACGAGCAGACGGAGGCTTAGTGGTGGTGTTGGCCCACTTTTCCTTCATACGCAGACGGATGGGCTCATGAAGAAACGTGTGCTCCGGCATGTCCTGACCTAGAAACCTCTTGTCCCAAGTAGCACGAATCAGATAGAACAAGTATGGCCCATAAATGGGGACCTTCCGATGGAACACAGCCGTGCGAAGCTCAGACCACATAACATGAGACACATCAAGGATGCCAATGTCTTCATTTCTTCCTTTCTCACATAGCAGCAACATGTCCACCAGATAGGAGTGTACCTTATCCTTGTCTCCCATGCGAGGAAACAGAGTGTTGCGGAAGATCCGGTGCATGACATCCAGGAAAGGGTTGAGCACAGGAATTTGCTCACCAGAACGTAAGGTCTTCAGAATATGGAAAGGTACGAGCCGATCCTTACCAGCTGGGTGAGGGTTGCTGTGAGGGCGCATACCAAGTGGCACATCAAGTCCGGAGTCAGGAACATGCAGCAAGTCCATGAAGTCCTTCCAGGTGGCAGTCAGTTGCTCGCCATGGGTCATCCAGGTCACGGTTCGCTCCGCATTAGAGTGAAAGGTAACAGAGGCAAAGAATTGACCCAAGAGTTCTGGATGAAAGTCAAGTCGGAAGGAGATGATGTCTACGATAGCCAACTGCTGCACCAACTCCAGAGCCTCACCAAAGTATTGCGGGTGCTTCCTCATGTGTTCCAGATCAATGGATTGGACAGGTACATAGTGATTTTTCTTGCCCTTGATCACATCCAGGTGAATAAGATACTGCTGCTTGGTCCAGAACAAGTCATATGCCTTACACACTTCCCATGGCTTGTCGTAGGGATTGATCAACCTTCGAGCCAGAAACTCAGCTTATGGCATGACATCAAAGTTCTCAACTGGTTTCTTGAGCTTAGATGCGGTCCTCTTGAAATGGCGGGGTGAAGCATTGGAGCCCTCAGGAGCATCTGGATTGTGAAGCCACTTGGAACTTGTGTCACGAGACGGATTGGTAAGGCGTGGAGCAGAGCTGGAACCAAAGCCACCACCTAGGGCACACAATGCAAACACAAAGGACAAACAAGAAAATAAGGCAAGGTTCAAAGCAGACACGAAAACCATGTAGAAGAGAGAATGGACCGGACAGAACGAGGTAGTTATGGATCGAGAAAAGTACCAATATGTACTTGCGGAAGTAAAAATTTACTATTGCTCCAGACGCGGTAGTACCGCTCGAGCGGTAGTACCGTGGCTGGAGCGGAAGTAATTTTTTACTACCGCCCTCACAGCAGAAGTAAAAAATTAGTACAACTTCAGACGCGGTAGTACCGTGGCTGGAGCGGAAGTAAAAATTTACTACCGCCTCGTTAGCGGAAGTACAAAATTAGTACCGCTCACGACGCGGTAGTACCGCGCGAGCGGTAGTACTGTGGCATCTGCGAAAGTAATTTTTTACTTCCGCCCTATGAGCGGTAGTACCGCACAAGGTGCGGTAGTACCGCACGGGGCGGAACTGCGCAAAAACACAGATTAGATCGTATTGGTACTACTCTAGATCAAAAATACTCCGTTTAATCCTATCAATACGCACTTCTAACGCATTAACACTTGCAAAACATCTCCTTATGCATAGATCGGATCCAAACAAAGCTAGACCATCTCATATTTCCCCAAAAGCCTAGATTCAAAAAGAGAGAGGAAAAATAAGAGGGGATTGGGGAAATACCGGGGTCCATTGCAAGAGGACGATGTGGGGAATGATCCCACCGAAGCAAATAAGAAACGGGTGGCCAGAGATGGAGATCCGACAAGGAGATCCGGCGGCAGTTGAGAGGAGGAGGAGAGAGAGACGTGAGGGGAAGAGAGAAAATGGGGTATGGGGGATGAGAAACCCCCTTGCCCGCTCTTAACCCCCACGCGCGCTCGTCGTTGCGGTAGTACCGCGGGTCATCGCGGTAGAACCTCTCAATGGTAGTACCGCTCAATGGTAGTACCGCACTCATTGCGGTATACCGCTCAACGGGCGGAAGTAATTTTTACTTCCGCGCGGTAAGCGGTAGTACCGCTCGAACGGTAGTACCGCGCCCCTCCATGGTAGTATCGTGCTGCCTTCTTCGTGAATAATCTCGACAATAAAACAGAATAAGGAATATGGAGATCGCCAAAATCCGCACAACACACGAGACTAGAAAAACTATAATCTAGGATAAAACACGAGCATGGTCCATCGGAGAAGAGAATAAAAGAGGACTAACCAATGGGCCTCGACTTCACATGAAGAGAGGGCGGTGGCCCTAGAGCCACCTATGTTTGAGTCAGATGGTATGGCATCGCGAAGAATTATCCTTGGGCCCATGACCAAGACTCGTCTTATAAGCACAGTAACCATCACAAATGGCAAGTGATAGACGTTGATTAGTTTGTGCATAATAGGAGGAGGGATAGTTCATTGAGAGAACTAGACTCCCCCTAAATCCATGCCTACACCTAGACAAGACATAATGAAGAGTGTGGGGAGGTGTGCACTAAGTCAATCCACATTGCTCGAATCAATATTAGCTCATGCTTTAACTCGCGAAATCTTGCTTCATCTAAAGGCTTCGTAAAAATGTCAGCAAGTTGCTCGTTAGTGCTCGGATGAATAAGATTGATGTCTCCCCGCTTGATGTGATCCCAAAGAAAGTGATGACGAATATCAATATGCTTCGTCTTGCAATGTTGGACTGGGTTGCTGGAGATCATAATGGCACTTTCATTATCATAGTAAAGAGGCACTTTGTCACAATGGACACTGTAATCCTTTAAAGTTTGCCTCATCCATAGAATCTGAGCACAACAACTGGTAGCAGCTACATACTCGGCCTCGGTGGACGAGAGAGAAACACAATTTTGTTTCTTTGAAGACCAACTTACCAAAGACCGACCAAGAAATTGGCAGCCTTCGGAAGTGGACTTTCTATCCACACGGCCTCCCGCCCAATCCGAGTCAGTCTAGCCAACGAGATCAAACGAAGCCCCCTTGGGAGACCATAAGCCAAAGTTTGGGGTATGGGCTAAATATCGCAAGATTCGCTTGACAGCCACAAGGTGACTCTCCTTAGGTGCGGATTGAAATCGTGCACAAATACCCACACTTAACATGATATCTGGTCTAGATGCACAAAGGTAAAGCAAGGATCCAATCATGGAGCGATATACCTTTTGATCCACCACTTTACCATTGGGATCGCTGTCAAGATGGCATTTGAGGGGCATGGGAGTGTTGGCCTTGGGAGGATTGAGCTCATCCATCTTGAACCACTTGAGCATGTCTTGAGTGTATTTGGCTTGATTGATGAAAGTACCTTGACTTCATTGCTTGACTTCAAAGCCAAGGAAGTACTTCAACTCTCCCATCATGGAAATCTCAAACTTGTTTGTCATCGAAGTGGCGAACTCTTCATTGAAAGCTTTGTTAGGAGAACCAAAAATAATATCATCAACATATAGTTGGCATATGAACAAGTTCCCATTGACCCTCTTGGTAAAAAGAGTGGGATCGATTTTCCCAATTTCAAACCCACGATCTTGCAACATTTCGGTAAGGTGCTCATACCACGCACGTGGGGCTTGTTTAAGGCCATAGAGAGCCTTATCGAGAATATATACATGATTGGGGAACTTGGGATCCTCAAACCCCGGGGGTTGCTTGACATATACCAACTCCTTAAGAGTACCATTAAGAAAAGCACTCTTGACATCCATTTGATATAATTTAAAATTATTATGAGAGGCATATGCAAGTAACATGCGAATAGATTCAAGGCGAGCAACAGGAGCAAAGGTTTCACCGTAGTCGATACCCTCGACTTGGGAGTATCCTTGTGCCACGAGTCGTGCCTTGTTGCGAATGACAACACCGTTCGCATCTTGCTTGTTTTTGAAGATCCATTTTGTTCCAATAACATTGTGATTCTTCTTAGGTCTTGGCACCAGTCGCCACACTTGGTTGCGCTCGAAGTTGTTGAGTTCATCGTGCATAGCTTCAACCCACTCCATATCCTCGAGCACATCTTGAACCTTAAGGGGCCCAATGCAAGAAACAAACGCGTGATGTTCACAAAAGTTTGTTAATTGTTTATGAGTGGTTACCCCTTTTTTAAGTCACCGTAGACATTCTCCAACACATGTTGTCTAATTCTGAGCTTGTTGGCATTCTTGGCAGCTTTCTTGGCAGATTGACTCTCTAAGATTTCTTCCATGGAAGGTCGAGGACCTGCATTCTATGAGACATCCTCTTGATTATCTTTAGCGCCTTCTTGAGCTTGCTCTTGATCTTGAAGAAATTCTTGATCTTGAGATTGCTCGGAGACAGGAACTTGATCTTGGGCATCACTTGGTGAGACACCATCATCAGTGAGTTGATCTTGCCCTTGATCTTGTTCATGTGGCAGAGGACCTTCAGTATGTTCTTTTGAAGCGTGTGGGTCTTGCGTCGGTGATGGTTCCACTTGAGGGGAACATTGTCCTTCTCCTTCAGCCACAAGGGGTTCCTCAACGGGTAGGAAGTATCCCACACCCATTCTTCTTATGGCTTGGGGAGGAATTTCATCACCTACATCACAAAGACCACTTTGCTTCACTTGGGAGCCATTATTTTCATCAAACTCTACGTTACTCATCTCCTCAATGAGTCCAGTGGACTTGTTGAGGACACGGTAAGCATGAGAGTTTACAGCATAACCAACAAATATGCCCTCATGGGCTCTAGATTCAAATTTAGACAAACGAGCACCTTTCTTGAGAATGAAACACTTACAACCAAACACCCGAAAGTATGTGAGGTTGGGCTTGTTCCCAGTAAGAATATCATACGGGGTCTTGTTTAACCCTTTGCGAAGATAGAGCCGGTTAGATGCATGGCACGCTGTGTTGATGGCTTCGGCCCAAAAGTTGTACGGAGATTTAAACTCTGCCATCATGGTTCTTGCCGCATCAATCAACGTGCTATTCTTCCTCTCAGCAACACCATTTTGATGAGGGGTGTAAGGTGTAGAATATTGGTGCTTGATCCCTTCATCACTGAGAAACTCATTCAGGGTGTAGTTCTTGAACTCGGTGCCTTTGTCACTTCTAATCATCAGAATCTTTGCATCATGTTGGCGTTGGACTTCATTTGCAAAGTCGATGACGGTCTATTGGGTCTCACTCTTCATCTTGAGGAAGTACACCCAAGTATATCTAGAGTAATCATCCACAATCACCAAGCAATATTTTCTTCCACCAAGACTGGCAGAAGATGGAGGACCAAAGAGATCCATGTGAAGGAGCTCTAAGGTCCTCTTAGAGTATATTGTAGTGGTTGGATGATGAGACTTCTCATGTAGCTTTCCTTCAATACAAGCACTGCAAGCACAATCTTTGGCAAAACTCACATTTGTTAGTCCAAGGATGTGATCCCCTTTGAGGAGACTTTGCAAAGATCTCATATTAATATGGGCTAGCCGGCGATGCCAAAGCCATCCCACATCAACTTTAGCCATTAAGCAAGTCGCAGTCTTAGTGGGTTGCTCCGAGAAGTTCACCACATAGAGACCGTTCTTGACATGCCCAAAAAAAGCTACTTTAATAGTCTTGCTCCACAAAAGGGTCACAAAGTCAATACCAAAGAAAGTACTAAAACCCACGGTAGCAAGTTGATAAACTGACAGTAAATTGTATGCAAGGGTCTCAACAAGCACGACCTTCTTTATGGTGAGTTCTGGAGAGATTACCACCTTGCCAAGACCCAATACCTTTGAAATTGCATCATCACAAAACGAGACTTGAGTGGCCATAGATGTGTCAGGATGAACGTCCACCACCAAGTCCTTGCTTCCGGTCATATGATTTGTCGCTCCACTATCGAGCAACCATGATGTTCCTCTGGAAGCAAACCCCTACAAGAGATCAATGTTTGACTTTAGGTACCCATTCTTTAATGGGTCCTTTCATGTTAGCAACAAGGGTCTTGGGAACCCAAATACACCATTCAATGTACTCATAAGAAGAACCAACAAATTTGGCATAAACATGCCCATCACTAGCACGGCATAACACATAAGAGGGGTCAAAGTCGCCGGTCTTGTTGGGTTGGATGTTCTTGCTCTTGCCCTTCTTGGCATTTTCCAACATAACTTGGTTTTTCTTCTTCCCATGAGGACCTTCACCAGCTCTTACAAAGGTCTGCTTGAGCGATGGGGCTTCCTTGGTGTCAACCTTCTTCTTCTCATTTGTTTTGGGTACAAATCCCGCTCCTTCTTTTTCCACAACTTCCTTCTGAGAAGTCAGAAGGTCATTGAGTGTCTTCTCACCTTGGATACACGTCACCAAACCCTTTTTAAGCTGCTCTTTGAGCTTGGCATTTTCCTCCACAAGGTGTGCATGCTCACAACATGGGTTAGTAGCAGATGCATTGTCAATTAGAAAAAAGGAGGACATGAGGCAATTTCCTTAGTGCGTTTCACTTGGAGTTTATCATGTGACTCCTTAAGAGAGAGATGAGCACACGTCAATGACTTGTGAGCACTGACAAGTGTCTCAAGCTCAAATTTGAGATGATCACGATCCACCCCAAGTGCAACCTTCTCAGACTTGAGAGCATGGTTAAGAACAATAGCATGATCATAATCTTTACATAATTTAGTAAGGTCAACATTTTGTGACTCCTCAAGAGTCATACGAAGACCTTGCTCTTCCTCAAGAGCAATAGATAGATTCGCTATCTCGTCGGCATAATCACGACTATGACCTCTTAGTTCCTCAAGACACTCTTCTTGAGACTCAATAGTGTCATGGGCCTCACCAAGTTGTTCCAAGAGAGCAACGAAGTGCTTCTTGGTCTCTCCCTTGAGTTTGGCCATGAATTTGTCAAACTCATTCTTGTCCTCTTTTCCTTCCTCAAGTTCATTTACACTATCTAAGGATGAAATTGACGAAATGGAAGCCTTAATGTTTGAGGTTATGATGTTGGAGGTTACCTTAGAGATACCTTTAGCCATGAGGCACCTCGCGACAACGTTTTCGTTGGGGGCGTCGAAGAGCGATGCCTTTATCGAGGTAGAAGAGGCAATTGCCACGGATGCCATTGCCATTCCTTCACCGCTTGTGTCTTCATCATCAACATCATCATCTGAGGCATACTCTTCTTGAGCTACCAATACTTTGTGGGGGGCCTTCTTGACAAAGTTGGTTTTGTTTGTGAAGGACTTGGCTTTATCTTTGCGAATGAGCTTGCCACCATTGTCTTCCCTCTTGTCACATGGACAATCCACCACACAGTGACTTACATTACCACAGTTGTAGCAAGTTCTCACACGTTGCTTTCCTTTGACCCATTTGAGTTGTTCTTGGAGAAGTTGGGTCTTGAGTTTCTCTTGTTGCCCCAAAATTGTCTGGATGCAAGAGCCATGTGCTCATGATAAGCATATTTGGTGTCCTCGGGGCAAACCTCTTCTTCTTCTTATTCTTCCTCTTGACTGACCTTGGCCTTCAATGCAAGATTGGGAGAGGACTTCCTTGACCGTTGAACACGAGCAAGAGCATTGTCGGCTGTCGTGTTGAGAATGTTCATTGCAATGAATTCATCCAACACATCACCAGATGATAAGGTGTGAAAGTCTGGCCTTTGATGAATGACAGCGGACATGGCCTTGTTGTAGGGCATGATAGACTTTAGGAACTTACGCTTGATCCAAGTGTCATCCACATCCTTGCTACCATGATCCTTAAGGGAAACAGCGAGAGCGGTCACCCTTCTATAGAGCTCACGCGGTTCCTCATCCTCTATCATCACGAACTATCTGACTGCTCAAGAACAACTTCATAGTTTGACCATTGAATACATGAGCTGCCCATGTACATGGAGATGATGTGTTCCCAACATTCTTTAGCAACAGTGAAGGGCTGCAGGTGAGGTAGATCTTCAGGAGGAATTGCAGCTTGGAGCATGAACAAGGCGGAAGAATTTAGCTGTTTATCCACTTGTTCTCTTGGAGTAAGATTGCGTGGATCATGAGGATAGTATCCTTCTTCAATGACTCTCATGAGATGAATTGAGCTGTGATCTAGATGAGACTTGATACTAAAAACCCAGTTAGCAAAATCATTCTTAACAAGTTTAGGAGGAGGATCGAGATTGACTATATGAGGTGGGTGCACCGGTCCTCCATAGACCACGGGAGGGGGAACTGAGGCAAAGCTCCCTGACCCGTTAACTCTTTGAGCATGGTTATCTTTGTCGGCACTAGCCCCCTCCTTATCGGAGTTGGCATCTGATGACGAGTTAGTGGGTTTGACCACTTGTCCCGCATCGGTAGAAATTTTAAGAGTATTAAGGAAATCTTTAAACATGGATTGAACCTCGATAGCCATGGAGGATTTGAGTAAGGTCAAAGCCTCGTTCAAATCCTCACGTGAGACCGTGTTCACACCCATGGCCTCGGGAAGTTCACCCACACGAGCCTCTTCGCCAGCCATACTCTTCGGGTGGCGAAACCCTTAATAAAGAGACGTGGCTCTGATACCAATTGAAAGGATCGATATGGTTGACTAGAGGGGGGGGGGTGAATAGGCAACTAACACATTTTACTTTTCTTTAACAATTAAGGTTTAGCATCAAATAAATTATCTAGATGTGCAACTAGGTGAACAACCTATATGATGCTAACAACTACTAGCACACAAGTAAGCACGAGATATGACAAAGTAAACGCTTGCAATAAGTAAAGATGCGAGATAACCAAAAGTGGAGCCGGTGGAGACGAGGATGTGTTACCAAAGTTCCTTCCCTTGTGGGAAGTATGTCTCCGTTGGAGCGGTGTGGAGGCACAATTCTCCCCAAGAAGCCACTAGGGCCACCGTATTCTCCTCACGCCCTCACACAATGCGAGATGCCGTGATTCCACTATTGGTGCCCTTGAAGGCGGCAACCGAACCTTTACAAACAAGGTTGGGGCAATCTCCACAACTGAATTGGAGGCTCCCAACGATACCACAAAGCTTCACCACAATGGAATGTGGCTCCGAGGTGACCTCAACCGTCTAGGGTGCTCAAACACCCAAGAGTAACAAGATCCACAAGGGATTAGTGGGGGGAATCAAATTTCTCTTGGTGGAAGTGTAGATTGGGGCCTTCTCAACCTATCCCTAGGAAATCAACAAGTTTGATTGGCTAGGGAGAGAGATCGGGCAAAATGGAGCTTGGAGCAACAATGGAGTTTTTGGAAAGAAGAGGTAAACTTCTTGGAGAAGAAGACCTCCCTTTTATAGTGGGGGACAAGAGCCAACCGTTATCCACTCACTCAGCCCCGCGCATCACGGTACTACCGCAAAAGTCACGGTACTACTGCGATGGCTTGCGGTACTACCGCTACCACGAGAGTAGCTGGCCCTACCTGTTAGCAAGCGGTACTACCGCGAGCCCGTGCGGTACTACCGCACGGTTGGTGGAGGCAGCCACTGAAGGTGCACGGAAGTAAAAAATTACTTCCGTGCCAACCTCTGTAGAGGGAAACTATGCGAAAAAAGTCCGCACTATAGTACCGGACGCTAATTGCGGTACTACCGTAGCAGGGCGGAAGTAAAAAATTACATTCGCGCCTACTACCGCAGTAGTAGAGGCTAGGGTCGGAGACAGCGGTACTACCGCTCCCTCGAGCGGTACTACCGCAGGCCACTGAACCCAAACACTTCGCAGGCGTTCCTTCTGCACCGAGAAGGAAAACAGGTTGGGGCTCCATTGAAGAGAGGGAAAGGAGGTGCAAGGGAATAGATGTGCACGTGTTGATTCCACCCAGACCTTTCCGATGCGGACCCCCTCTTGATAGTGCGGCTTTCCTACGAATCAAATCCACCGAAAAGAAACGCAGAGAACAACCGTCTTCGAGAGCTTCCGAGGGGCACTGAATCGTCTTGTGCCTGGACCTGAGATATCTGAAATGCTCAATGCACACGATTAGTCCGCAAGGGCATTGTCATCAATCAACAAAACCACTTCGGGAGAAATATGCCGTACCATATGGGAACTTGACTATGGACTTGATTTGAAGGTCCCTTTGTTTAGGTGCAAATGGGTCAATCTGACAGGAGGCGGGGTAAAGGAAGACCTGTAGTACGGAATGACAACAGTGGATCTCAACAATCTTGGGTACGCAGATGAACCATTTGTCCTAGCCAATGATGTGGTGCAGGTTTTTTATGTGAAGGACATGTCTACCAAGCCGAGAAAAAGAAAAGATCAGGAAGCAAATACATCATGCGATGAGCCAAAGCGTCACTTAGTTCTTTCAGGGAAAAGAAACATCATGGGAGTGGAGGACAAGACAGACATGTTAGAAGATTATGAAAAGTTTCATGAAATTGCTCCCTTCACAGTGAATGTTGACCCGAGCATCAAGTTAAACTATGAAGATTGCCCATGGTTACAAAGCAAAGGGACACACGCGAAGAAAAAGTTTTACACCCAAAGATCCCACTCTGGGATGTGACCGGCTTCTCTAGATAGTTTTCGAACTTATATATCTAGAAAGTCCCACTTCGGACAAACCGAAGGGAATCTTTGTAATAGTAGTGTACTTATGTGTTTTGTGCGTTCAGTATGCACCATTCGAAGGGAGGCCATCAATTTTCAACCCTTCCTGACTGCATTTGCTATTTTTCATGCATTTATTGATTTTTTGAGCTAAATGACCCTGAAATTGATAAGCACTTCAAATGAACTCTGAAAAGGTTGAAAGTTGGCATGATATCATCATTTCACCCACATAGCATGTGCTAAAAAGTTGAGAGGGTTATGGCAAAAACTGGATGCACTTCGTGTACAAAATGGACAATCTCTTTCGAAGTATCACGATTTCGGACGAAAACTCTTCTGTTACAAAGGGATTTCATTTTTTGAACTTATTTGAACTCCATACTTTTTGTGTGTTCAAAATGCACCATTCAAAGCCACATCAACATTTTTCATACGTTTTCTGAGTTCATTTGCTATTTTTCATGCATTTCATGATTTATTTTGAGCTAAGATGACCCTGAAATTGAAAAGCACTTCAAATGAACCTGAAAAGGTTGAAAGTTGGCATGGTATCTTCATTTCACCCACATAGCATGTGCTAAAAGGTTGAGAGGGTTACGCCAAAACTTTATGCACTTCGTGTACAAAATGGACAATCTCTTCGAAGTATCAGGGTTTCGGACGAAAACTCGCCTCTTACAAAGGCATTTCATTTTTTAAATAACCTAAGATTTACCAAATTGTATATAATGATAAAACACAATAATATTAAACAGTAGAAAAAAGAATCACTGGAAAATCTATTTTTGAAGTAAAGTTATTCACAAACTAGTGATTCACACAAATTTCAAATAATTCAAATTTAAACTATTCAAATTTGACAACTACTCCCACTAACAGAAAGTTTATAATTTTTTTGACCTAAAGCAAAAAGATTCATTCATTAACTCTCAATAAAGCAAAAAAAAGCTAAAAAACAAAAGAAAATAAATAAAGCAAAAAACAAAAAAACAAAAAATAAATTAAAATATCCTGCCTACTGGGCCGCCACAGCCTGCATACGAGTAGAAACCCAACCTGGGCCAGGATGCAGGCCCACAAGGCCCAGTAGGCCCACAGGGCCTCGCAGCACAGGTAGGCCGAGAAGGCCCGCATTAGAGAGAAGCTCAATGCAGAGCCTGCGCCGGGGCTTATAAACTGGTTGAGGCGCCCCTCGACTAGCGAGGTGGGACTAAACTTCCCCATAGTGCGCCGTGTCCAGAACACACCTTTAGTCGTGGTTGGAGCCACCAACCGCGACTAACCTTTAGTCGCGGTTGATGGCTCCAACCGCGACTAAAGGGGGTATTTAGTCGCAATTGGAGCCACCAATCGCGATTAAAGGCCTCCTTATATATACAACACTTCAAATTTTCACAGTTACTCTGCATTATTCTCCTCTTCGCGACATCGCCGCCATCGCCGCCTCGCCTCCCCGACGCCGCCCGCGCCGTTGCCGTCTCGCCTCCTCGCGCTGATCTCCGACGCCGCCCGCGCCCGGCCTGACTCCGCCCGCGCCCGCTCCTCCGTCACCGCCCCCGCCTCGCCTCGCCGTCGCCCCACTGTGAGCTCCCCCCTCTCCCCTCTCTCCCTCACCCCCTATGCCGCCATGGCGGCCGCTGACCCCTCCTCGGCCCGAACCCCCCCAATTTTGATGAACACACACACACACAATTTTGATAATTAGATGATTAATTAGATGTATAGATGATTAGATGGAAGAATTTTGATGTATAGAAAAAAGTTAAGGAATTTTGACATTTGATAAATTTTGACATAGATGCATGAATTTTGACATTTTTTCACTAGATGATTAGTTAGATGTGTATAGAAAAGTGAAGGAATTTTGACATTTGAGGAATTTTGACATTTTGATCCAATATGTATATATATAGAAAAAAGTTGATGAATTTTGACATTTGATCCAATGTATAGCAATTAGTATTTGCAAAAGTTGCATATTTTAATGTTTTCCATTTTGTGTTTTCCATATTTTCATGTTTTTTGGGTTATATGTATGATACTATTCGAGATGCATTAGTGATACTATTCGACGATGTACAAACGCAAGAGATGATTAGTTTTGCTTATTGAATGCATGCTAATTTGAATACTAATATGTTTTATGATTTAGTTTTTCTTATTGAATGCACGTCTGTTTCAACTATGAACATAGGAAATGTCTTGTGCTACAATGTAGGACATATCGAGTGCTTGTGATTTGCCCGTCATTGCGGCAAAACATAGGGCATTTTTGTATGTCATTGCTCGATATATGGAATGGATTGACTTTACGTCTGTTTCGGCTCCTTGTGTGTCTTTCAGTGAGGAAGAGTGTCCACCATATATATATATATGAGAGAGGAAGAATCCCGACTGTTGTCGTGGGGGTCACTTCTCCTTCGTTCCCGTGTGCTAGACATTTTGGTGTAATACACTCGGGGACGAATGGAGGAGCCACCATCACTGACGGTCGCAATACCAGAAGGAGTTCCCACCATATATGTGAGATGAGAGTTTATGAAGGAAAGACTCTACAGACCTAAAGTCAACCTGTTGCATATTGAGTAATAGTGATCTGTGTGTTGATCAGTTTTCTCGTAGTTTTCTTCGATCGATTTTAAATGTTTCAACTATGAACATAGGAAATGTCTGACAACGAAAGGGAATTCACTATGTGAGAATACTATGAATATGAGCGCGGCCTGTGTGACAAGCCTTTCCTAGTTGATGGTAGGCGCTTCAGCATCATGCTGGATGAGACCTTCGAAGTGGATACAGCAAGTCACAACGACAAGTCTTTTTTTGTAATTAAGCATGACGTCTGCTTCTTTTGCTTCAACTTATAATTTTAACCTTTTGCCATTCTACTAGCGTATCCCTTGCCATGCAAGAATTTATGTCTTGGATAAGATTGGTTTCAATACTAAAAAAAGTATGGAGGTAAAGAGAGTTCACTTGAGGACCGAGCATGGTTATACTTTTGCCGTAAAATTGTACAATGGAGACACCTACTCCTATTTTGAATGCAAAAGTTGGAGAGCACTATGCAAGGCTTATGCATTTGAGCCTAATATGTTTATCACCTTTGATATTCATCCGGAAGATGAAATTGAAGATAATATCGACATCTGGGTCGATGTGCAGACGCCTCCAGTTCTGCCATTATGCGAGTTTCTTAACTATATTTATTAAGTAATTTATATTGTTTATTTAAAAATAGTTGACAACTTATTTCCATTGACAGCTTATTTTCATTCTTCAAAAAATGTACGGAAGATGGTAGACATAACCTACTACTACAATGATGAAGCATAATTAACTTATAAGGAGAAAGATCATCTTATCGCATTTCTTAATCATCTTGAGAATTACAATAGCTATTATCAAACTTCTCAACATTATGGTCAATACGTGCCACTAGTGCACGTGGTGAACTACGATAACATCCATGGAGATTGCATGGTAAGATTTTTCTACTATTATGACATTCGTGCATCTTTTGCATAAATTCTTCTAAAAGTAAACTACATTGCTAACTACAAAGTTATTACTATGTTTTTCAACAGAAAATCCTGAAGGATTGTGTGCCTTGTCTGATGTTTCCTAGAGGTCGCGTTGATGTTATGAACTTACGGCCAACACGACTAGGTCAGCCTATGCATCACTCCTGTCCATACCAGATTTTTAAAACCGATGAAGACATGACAATCAAAGATTGGAAAAAATGTATGGTCAATCATAGAGAGCTACTTGGAAGCAACATTGTGCGTAGGCCAAGAATTGGAGACAGGATGATCTCCATTCTCCATAATGAAGAGTCAGGGCCTATCTTGTTTTATGATATTGTACCTAAGAGAGGGTAGAGTAGGTCCTATGAGAAAGGAGTAGGTCCTAGGTACAATGTGTTATTATGTGCTACAATGTGTTAGAGTTGATGATGATGAGGAGGAGGACTTGTGATTATGACTAGTGACCAACTTGTTATATGATGTCTCATTGATGAAAATGGTGATTAAATAGTGTTGGTGGCAATGACTATGATGATTATTAGCTATAGTGTTGTTGGTGATGATATGATGCAAGAGTTTTTATATTAATATGATGATGATGTTGATCATGATTATCATGACGATTTGTTATATCATTGGGGGAAGGAAAGCGGATTAGATTCATGTGGATGGATCAAAAGTGACCAAAAGTTGAATTAGTAGGATCGTCGTCCTACTAATTCAACTTTTGATCACTTTTTATTCATTTAGATGAATAAAATCCATGTTTCTTCCTCACAATGATATAATAATTCATCATGAACATAATGATATAACAACCTCTTAATTGGTACTGTATCAAAATTTGCATAACGACATATAACCATAATTAATTCATAAACCCCTAAAGAATTAAAAGGAAAAATAAAACAAAACTAAAAAAAACTAAATACTTTTAGTCCCGGTTGGTGTTACCAATCGGGACTAAAGGTCCCCCCAGCCCATGGCGCCGTCGGATGCCACATGGAGGGACTTTGGTGCCGGGCCGTGTTGAACCGACAGTAAAGGGGGGTAGGCTTTAGTCCCCACCCTTTAGTGCTGGTTCAAGAACCGACACTAAAGACCCTTACGACCCGCGACTATAGGCCTGTTCTGCACTAGTGCCTGTAGGGTTAAAACTTTTGGAAAGCCGTGCCCATGGTTATGTGGCAACTTGGATATTTGTTTAACACCCGGTTATAGTTAACTTGAAGTAAACTCTAATAAAATACACCAACTGTGTGAGTAATTATGATCATCTATGCTTGTGAACATGATCCGAGAGTGAACACGGTGGGGGTTATGTTTGACGTAAGTAGGTGTTCAGGATCTCTTAGATGTCATGCTAGTTCTCGATCATTAAACGTTGACCACATATTTACATTCTTGTTCTCATAAGATTAGCCACCATAAATGCTTAGTGCTGCTGCAAACTAAACACTTATCCCCCATCCAACCTATAAGCTTGAATAGTCTCGGTACCCGGGTGCGAGATTGCTGAGTCCCCATGGCTCACAGCTTACTACAACAAATATAGGTGCAGGTGCAGACGAGAGCGTGCCAGATGATGTGACGTAGCTCCAATGGGAGTATGACGAGGAGAGTGGCAGGATGTACGTCACATATCTAGACGAGTAGAGTGGTTGTGGTCATGATCTTCGGGGGTAGCAAGCCAGTGTCATTGCATCCTTTTATCATTTGTTTTCATCCGTAGTCGTACCTTGTCTTGGATTGATGTTTGAATAACTATGTGGAATTGTAATTTAGCATGTTGCGAGTGTAAGCCAACTCATATACTCCTCTCTTCATAAATGTATGTAATGATGATGTACTTGCGAACGACAAGATGCGCCTCTGTCCCTGTCGAGTCCCCGTGCCTAAATATGGATAGGCAGGCATCTTGGGCATGACAAGTTGGTATCAGAGCCATACGACCATAGGAGCCCTTTGCTTGATCGAACATGGCCAGTCGAGTCTAGTTAAAACTATTTTGAGTCTAGTTATATCGGAGAGTAGGTTTCTTTTTACTCCTCTTCTATGCTGTGGTGAGGTACTTGACTTAGGAATCTTGATTCTACTCCTCTTCTCACTCAAATTTTTTTAGGGTCACGCAGGTATTTTGGAAACTATATGATACCGATGTGACAGGGTTCTGTCTTGGTGCCTCCTGTTTGACTTGATTTCTTCGAGGGAGTTGAGCTCCAGGGAATTCTGGGCACATCGTTATCATTCAGCTTCCTTAGTATCTCAGGACGGAGGGTGTTCGGAATTACTTCAATACTTGCCATGGTGAGATAAGGTTGGAGTCACCCAGTACCTGGGAGGCGTCCGGGGTACCACCATGGTTAGTATCATTGTGCTTTCGAGGATTCGAGTTAGATGGATTTGTGAAAGCCTCTGGTTATGCGTTGAAGGATGGATACAATTGGGGTGTAGGTTTGCTAGTTGTGTGAGATATTTCCTCCTTGTATCCCCCACACCGGATTGCATAACCAGAAAGTTTTTGGAAGTTCTTAGGTGGGAACTCATGTAGTTATCTAGGATCATCTTCTTCAGATGTATGAGGGCATACACATTTGTTCGGAGCAACATTAGCTCAATACTTTTGTGTTATTGCAAGTGGCTTCTAATATCTGATGATGTTATCGTGAATCGAAGAAGTCATTCTTACTAATTTTTCAGTAGGAAGGCTGTGATGTTATTCGTTCAAAATTTTCCAAGGCATTTGATTGAGCTAATTGCTATCATCTTGTCAATGAGGTGCTGATGTTTTTTTGTCCATATCTAGGATGGCTCCACCAACTCGCGGGAAGCCGGGTCATGGTGAGGGGCAGCCTGATGTCCACCACCCCCGCCACCGCCTCCTCCTCCAGAAGCTTGGCAAGCTGTGATGGCCACAACCAAGATAGAGATCAAGGTTAGCAAGGCTTTCAAGGGAATTTTCAGAATCAGCCTCAATTCGCGACACTCAACGAGGTCCTTGCCAACCAGCCCAAGTCTTTCACCTGTTGTGAGCATCCTTTCGATGCAGATGATTGGCTCCGTGACATGAGTAAACATTTTGAGTGCAGTAATGTCAGACCAGAGGACTTTGTCAGATTCACGTTGTTCCAGCTCAAGGGTCAGGCAGCAGATTGGTGGCAGCAGTACAAGGACTTCAGGGGCGACCGTGTTGTTACTTGGGACGATTTCTGTCGTGACTTCAGGGCCCATTACATTCCGACAAGCTTTGTCGAGGAGATGCATGAGAAGTTCAGGCACCTGAAGTAGGGAAGCAAGTTTGTCTATCAGTACAACATCGAGTTCCAGAATCTGGCCTGCTATGCTAAGCAAGATGTTCCAGATGACAAGTCCATGATCTATCAGTTCAGAGGTGGTCTCAAGGATGAGCTTCTGTTGGGTCTAGTCCTTCAAGAGCCTCGTGAGTTTGATCAGTTCTACAATATGGCTTTGAAGGTCGAGGCAACTCAGCTCAAGTTGGAGAACTCAAGGAAGCGTTCCAGGGATTCCTATTCTTCTTCTTCCAGCTCTCAGATGGTCCCTAAGCAGCAGAAATATTGGGTTCCTAATCCTCCTCTGTTTCGTCCTTAGCAGTAGGAGCAGTTCGGTGGCCGTGGTTCTTCCCACCCACCCAACCCAGGATATCAGCAGAGGCCCCAGGCTCCCAAGTCAGCAAATGTTCCTCCTCCAGGCAGCTTTCGTCCGCTATCTAAGGTTACTTGTCACAAGTGTGGTCAGAAGGGTCACTACTCAAACAAGTGCAACCAGCGGCGTCTTCCGCCTCCTCCTCCAGTCAGGCCTCCAGGCAATGCAATGGTGAAGCATAATCCCAAGTCAGCAAGGGTGAACATGGTGAATGCAGCAGAGGCAGAGGATTCTTCTCAAGTGACCATGGGTAATTTCTGAGTTAATTCTATTCCTGCAAAAGTGTTGTTTGATACTGGTGCATCACATTCATTCATGTCTAAAGCATTCTTCGCCAAGCATGATTTTGATTCTGAATATTTGAGTAAGGCTTTGCGTGTTGTTTCACCCGACACTCTCATGAGCGCTAACAAGGTGGTTTTGGATGTTTCTATCAAGATGGGAAATTATTCTTTTATGGCTTCTCCAATTGTTCTCGGAAATTCCGATATTGATCTCATTCTGGGCATGGACTTCCTGGCTATGAACAAGGCTTATGTTGATTGTAAAGACAAAGAAGTCAAGTTAACTCATCCTTCAGAAGATGTGATTATTTTCGCAGCTCGCGATGACACAATCCGTCTCTTTGCTCTTAATGAGAAGGGTGAAATCTCGTCTATTTCTCAAATTCCGGTGGTTTGTGAGTATGTAGATGTCTTTCCAGAAGAATTTCCAGGAATGCCTCCGCACCGGCCAGTCAAGTTCGTGATTGACCTCGAGCACGGAACTGAACCAGTCTGCAAGCGCCCTTATAAACTTGGCCCCGAAGAGCTGAAAGAGTTGAAGAAGCAGCTAGATGAACAAGAACGTCCGGGTCTGATCAGACCAAGTTCTTCTCCATGGGGTTGTGGTGTTTTGTTTGTCAAGAACAAGGATGGCATAGACCGACTTTGTGTCGATTACCGTCCATTGAACAAGAATACAATCAGAAACAAGTACCCACTTACCAACATCAATGAGTTGTTTGAACAACTGAAAGGTGCCAAGGTTTTCTCGAAGCTTGATCTTCGCATGGGCTATCATCAGATTCACATTCGCGAAGAAGATATTCCAAAGAACACTTTCAGAAAGAGTTTTGGCTCTTATGAGTACACCGTCATGTCGTTTGGTCTTGCCAATGCTCCTCCAACCTTCTCAAGAATGATGAACTTCATATTCTCTCCTTTCAAGAATGAGTTCGTCTTGTTCTATCTGGATGATATCCTTGTGTTCTCGGAGACAGAAGAAGAGCATGCAGAGCATCTCCAGCTTGTGCTTGACAAGCTAAGAGAGCATCGATTCTATGCCAAGTTTTCCAAGTGTGAGTTTTGGCTCAATGAAGTGGTGTATCTTGGGCATGTGATC
Source organism: Hordeum marinum (assembly GCA_022496015.1). Taxonomy (NCBI): domain Eukaryota; kingdom Viridiplantae; phylum Streptophyta; class Magnoliopsida; order Poales; family Poaceae; genus Hordeum; species Hordeum marinum. The sequence continues at coordinate 449,712,657 of CM039672.1, read as the reverse complement.
TCTGCCGAGGGCATTAAAGTGCACCCTAAGAAAGTTGAGGCAATCTTGAAGTGGGAGCCTCCTCAGAATGTGAAGCAATTTCGTAGCTTCCTCGGGCTTGCTAGTTATTGCAGAAGATTCGTTGAGAACTTCTCTCAAATTGCTAAGCCTCTGTCTAATCTCCTCCAGAAGAATGTCAAGTATGTTTGGTCTCCTGAGTGTGGTGTGGCATTCAATACGCTCAAGCAGAGACTGACTTCAGCTCTAGTTCTTGTTCCTCCCGAGCAATTAAAGCCTTTCCAAGTTTTCTATGATGCTTCTCTCCAAGGTCTTGGTGGTGTTCTCATGCAAGATAAGAAGATAGTTTCTTATACCTCGCGTCAGTTGAAGCCTGCCGAGAAGAACTACCCCACTCATGATCTTGAGTTGGCGGCAGTTGTGCATGCTCTGATGACTTGGAGGCATTGTTGTTGGGTAGACCAGTTGAGGTGTACACCGATCACAAGTGCTTGAAGTACATTTTCACTCAACCCAATCTCAATCTTCGGTAGTCTCGTTGGGTGGAAATGCTTGAGGACTTCAATCCAAGCATTGAGTATACTCCTGGAAAAGCAAATGTCATTGCAGATGCGCTCAGCCGAAAGGCATACTGCAACATTCTCATCCTGAAGCCTCTTCAACCCGAGCTTTGTGAAGCCTTCCGCAAGCTCAACCTTCAAATGATTCCGCAAGGATTTCTTGCCAATCTTGAAGTCTCTCCAACTCTAGAAGATCAGGTTCACCAAGCTCAACTTCTTGATGCGATGGTGAAGAAAGTGAAGAAAGGTGTGGCCAAGGGCATTCCGAAGTATAAGTGCTTTCGCGTTGATGACAAAGATACCTTGTTCTTTGAGGACCGTCTGGTGGTTCCAAAAGGTGATCTCAGGGAGGTTATCATGGACGAAGCACACAATTCTCTTCTATCCATTCATCCAGGCAGTTCCAAGATGTATCAGGATCTCAAGCAAACCTTCTGATGGACTCGCATGAAACGTGAAATTGCTCAGTTCGTGAACGAGTGTGACGTTTGTCGTAGAGTGAAGGCAGAACATCAACGTCCAGTAGGTCTCCTTTAGCCTTTGCCTATTCTAGAGTGGAAATTCGATCATGTGGAGATGGATTTCGTCATTGGGTTTCCCAAGTCCAAGAGGGGCAACGATGACATCTTTGTGGTTATCGACAAGCTAACCAAAGTTGCTCATTTCCTTCCGGTCAAAGAATCTATCTCGGCAGCTCAGCTAGCAGAGTTGTATACATCAAGGATAGTTTCTTTGCACGGTATTCCTCAGATCATCTCATCTGACCGTGGAAGCCTCTTTACTTCCAAGTTTTGGGAGTCCTTCTAGACTGCTATGGGTGCCAAGATCCGTTTCAGCACTGCATTCCATCCGCAGACTAGTGGTCAAGTTGAGAGAGTTAATCAAGTCCTTGAAGACATGCTCAGAGCTCGTGTGATTTCGTTTGGCATGAAATGGGAAGACTGCCTTCCATACGCTGAATTCTCATACAACAATAGCTTTCAGGCTAGCTCAGGCAAGGCCCCTTTCGAGATTCTCTACGGCAGGAAGTGTCGTACCCAGCTTAACTGGTCTGAAACCGGTGAGCATCAAATTTTGGGCAATGACATGATCACTGAAGCAGAAGAGATGTGTCGTGTCATTCGTGAGAACCTCAAAGCAGCTCAATCCCGACAGAAGAGTTATTACGATAACAAACATCGGGATGTCTTCTTTCAAGTTGATGATCTAGTCTATCTCAGAGTCTCTCCCATGAAGGGCACTCATCGGTTTGGAATTAAAGGGAATCTAGCTCCGCGCTTTGTTGGTACTTTTAGAGTTGTTGGCAAAAGAGGTGAACTTGCATATCAACTAGAGCTTCCTCCAAACTTCGCAAATGTGCACGATGTCTTCCATGTCTCTCAGCTCTGGAGGTGCTTCAAGACTCCCGAGCGTACCATTGACCTCCAAGACATTGATCTCCAAGAAGACCTCTCTTATCGTGAGCATCCAGTGGCTATTCTCGATGAAACTGAGCATAAGACTCACAACAAATCAATCAAGTTTCTCAAGGTGAGGTGGTCTCATCATTCCGATAAAGAAGCTACTTGGGAATGTGAGGATCTTCTCCATTCTGAATATCCAGAGTTCTTTCGTTCCTAGATCTCGGGTCGAGATCCTCTTGTAATGTGGGAGAGTTGTAACAGCCCAAGTGCTGCCCTTGCCATTTATGGTCATGTAACCTATGTGAACCTTTGTTGCCATGTGTTGAATGATAGGATTTGCTCATTGCCATTCCATCTCATGCATCATGCATCATGCCATCTTATCTTCATGTCATGCATTATATATTATGTGGTGTGCTTCCATGTGACAGTTGTTGTGATGTTGTTAGTGGATCTTGTGTGATGTGTGGATGTGTGCAAGTGTGGTTACCTCCCTCCCTCTCCCTTATTTTCAAAACTACCTAAACCTTTGTTTTATTCCTTTTGTTTTTCTACATCAGAATTAACTTGTTAGTAAAATCTGTTAAAAATGCTCATGGTGTAGGGAATATTATTTTGGGTAAATGTGTGTTGCTCTCTTTGGTGTTTGAGCTTTGGGCTCTTGGGAGTTTGCAATAAATAGGGTCTATTTATTATATAAGTATTTAATTTACTTGCTTTGAAAATCATCTTTCTAATTTATTAATAGGGCATATTTCCTTTTGTGTCAAAGTATTTTTGTTTTGTCAAAAATCCATTTCTTTTACTCTGGGAGTTTTTGTCTTGTTTTCTTTTATTTATAAATAGGAGAGACCTCTCGTGTTTTCACAGAGAGAGAGAGGCTGGGCCTTTTCCCTCTCGCGCGGCCCAGCCCAGCCTCTAGCGGCAACCTGCCCCGCCGTTCGTCTCCGTCAGCTTCAGAGAGGAAAGCAGAGAGAGAACGAGCGCCGCCGTGAACTTCAGCCATCAAGCGCCCTCTCCCCGGGCCTTTTAAACCCTCCTCGGCATGCGTGCCCCTTCGCTTAGGGTTCCGCATCCCCCTCCTGCCGCCGCCGCCGCTCCCATCTCCCTCTTTCTCCCCTTCTCCTTCTTCTTCTGTCAGGTGAGTTTCAGAGAGGGTGAGGTTCAGAGAGCAGAGCGCCGGTGTCTTCGGTCGTCGTCGTCGCCTTCGCTGGCCCGCTCGTCGCTGTCTGAGATGGCGTGGAGCTCGCCGGTGCCGTCCGCGTCCCATTCCCGGTGCTAGCGGGTGAGGAGCACCCCTGCAGCGCCGCCCCATCATCATCGTCGTCCGCAAGCGGAGGAGTCGCGTCGCTGGCCTTCTTCGAGCCTTCTTCCTCGCCCTCGCCATCGAAGGACTGGCTGCTCGTCGACCCCCTCTGTGAGCGCTCAGCCCGTCTTTCCCCTAGCCGTAGCGTAGCATTGCGTCCGTTCACCGTAGAGCTCGGCATCGCCGCCGCGTAGTGCAAGGCAGAGCCTTGAGGGCCGTCGCCTCCGTCCCCCTCGTCGCGAGACGAGCAGGGGAACAATTTATCCCATCTCCCCGCTTTCTCCTATGCCGGTTCACACCGCCGAAGAGCCCCCTCCGTCGCCAGAATCGCCGCCGCCGTTGTTTGTCAGTGCAGTGCGCGGCAGGTTCAGTTTCGTCAGTTTGTCGCTTGCCCTATTAGTAGTAGTGGGCTCAATGCCCCCTTCTGTTGAGATCTGAGGCAGTAGCGCGGTGGTGTGTGCGCTGGCGAGACGACCGGCAGGTCGTGGGATCGAATCCCGCCTCCCCCCTTTTGTTTTCCTTTTTATTGATTGGCTGGGAAGTGTGTGTGTGTTCGGATCTGGTGCGGCCACTGCCCGGATCTGGTGTGGCCGTGTACTGTGTGTGTGTGTGCCTGCGTGTGTGAGTGTGGTGTTGGATCTGCTGTCGTAGTAGATCCAAGATTGTGTGTGTGTGTTGATGTGTATGTGTGTGTGTTGTGTGTGTGACAAGTGGGCCCGGCCCCACTTGTCATCCACTAGGGGGCCCTGGTGGCTATGCCAAGTGGGCCCCCTGCTATTGTGTTTCTTTTATTGTTTTATTGTTTATGTGATATAAATAGGATATTTCTATTTATGGTAATAATTCCAAATCTAGTATGAGCATATATGAACATGAGCATTTTTAGTAAGTTTCAACTTATAGGAATTGTTGGTATTTTTCTAGCTAGTGTTTTGCCATGTTGCTCCATACAAACATATGAGTGTGATACATGATTTTGGGGTAGAATCACCCAAGGAATTCATTGGTGTAACTTGTTTGGTCATTTGAGCAAGTTTGACAAAATGTCATTTTGTCTCAAAGTGCCATTTTGTCATTTTAGTTAGAATTAATCCATGCATGCTTTGGTAATTGTGTCAACATGAAAATGGTAGCCTTTGATGAGTAGAGTGCCATGATATTTTATTTTGACATGATAAACTTGCATATAAGTGGGAACCATGCTCCACAATGGCTATTAAAATGTTCCTGTTTTCAACATGCTAAATATTTCTAAGTCTGAGAATCTGTTAATATTTTTATGCCATGAAGAGTGGATGCTATCAAGTGATATGTTGTGAATTAGCTCAGGCTCAGTGCTAGTGTTTTGAATTAGATGTTTCCCTCTACCATCCTGTTAATTTGCATGCCATGAGGTGGTCTCTATCACCATTAATTTCTGCTGTCAACTTGCTATCAGCTTAACTCAGATTCCAGAAAACTGTGATTTTCACTAAGTCCCTAGAATCTGTTTCATCATGCCAACTTGTGAGCTTCATGTTTATTGATATGTGCCTCCTTTACAGTTTGTGTAGTTGGATGATTTGATAAGCATGTTATGTAGATTTTGTACATGTCTTGTTTGAGGTTGTAAACTTCCTGTAGCTCTAGATATTTACTGTGAAAGTTGCCATGTAGCTGTTTTGTGGCAGATTGTTTGTTTTAGTGTTTTGTGGCTTGTGGGAGCTATACTCCATGAAATTGCTTGATCTTTGACTCTATTGTGGTTGGTTTTTCATTGCCTAACCAGTGGATACCTTGGAATGGTGGAAGGCTTGGCATTTTGCTTGGTGTTTTGTTCCACTTTTACCGCCATAGTTTCTTGTTACCAGTGTTATGTTTCCATACTTTGCACTCCTAACATGCTCGGGGTTGTTATGGGGACCCCCTTGATTATTCAGTTGAGATTAAAACTTGACTGACAAGACCCAACATTGGTACTATTTTCTTAAACAACTTAATAAAATTGCATAGGGCTTTGCAACCCCGTGGATAATTAATCAACCCCCGGGCCAGTGCTCCTCATGAGTGTTGGTCCAAAGTAGAGCACTGTGCGGGACCAACCCGGGGCAACTCAGGAGATTTCTATCAGGCCTCCATATGCGTCGCTTATCCGTCGTGTCCTGAGAATGAGATACGAGGCTCTAATCGGGTTCGTCGACACGTCGGGTGGTCTTGCTGGACTTGTTTTACCTTTCTCGAGTGGCTTGCATGAGGGACTCTGATTTTCTTCGGGCTATCTCGAGGTGTTGGAATTCCTTTGGAGTTGCCTAGGATGATCACGAGATCCGTGGTCGAGGCTATTCCTGCGAAGTGTGATTAATTTATGATGGACTAGTTGGAGCACCCCTACAGGGTTAAAACGTTCGAAAAGCCGTGCCCGCGGTTATGTGGCAACTTGGATATTTGTTTTACACCCAGTTATAGTTAACTTGAAGTAAACTCTAATAAAATACACCAACCGTGTGAGTATTCGTGATCGTCTCTGCTCGTGAACATGATCCGAGAGAGAACTCGGTGGGGTTATGTTTGACGTAAGTAGGTGTTTAGGATCTCTTTGAGGTCATGCTAGTTCTCGACCGTTAAACGTAGACCACATATTTACATTCCTGTTCTCGTAAGATTAGCCACCATAAATTCTTAGTGCTACTGCAAACTAAACACTTATCCCCCATCCAACCTATAAGCTTGAGTTCTCGTAAGATTAGCCACCATAAGTGCTTAGTGCTGCTGCAAACTAAATACTTATCCCCCATCCAACCTATAAGATTGAATAGTCTCGATACCCGGGCACGAGATTGCTGAGTCCCTGTGGCTCACAGATTACTACAACAAATACATGTGCAGGTGCAGACGAGATCGTGCCAGATGATGTGACGCAGCTCCAGTGGGAGTATGACGAGGAGCGTGGCAGGATGTACGTCACATATCCAGACGAGTAGAGTGGTCGTGGTCGTGATCTTCAGGGTTAGTAAGCCAGTGTCATTGCATCCTTTTATCATTTGTTTTCGTTTGTAGTCGGACCCTGTCTTGGATTGATGTTTGAATAACTATGTGGAATTGTAATTTAGTATGTGGTGAGTGTAAGCCAACTCATATACTCCTCTCTTCATAAATGTATGTAATGATGTTGTACTTGCGAACGACAAGATGCGCATTTATCCTTGTCGAGCCCCCGTGCCTAAATATGGATAGGTGCGCATCTTGGACGTGACACGTGGCCTACATGCGGTGGCCCCATGTACTGCTGCTTCTTCGGCCCTCCGCAGCTCGGTTCGCGGTTCTTCGCTGCCTTGGGTGATGGGCTATGGTGGGGGTAGGCTGTCTTGCTCCGGTTGCGAGGTGGAGGTGGCATTGCTTGGTGAAAACTTCATCGACGATGACGGATTTTGCCGCCATTTCTCTTCTTGAAGGCATCGATTTTGGCATTGTTTCCCTTCCCCCATGCTTTCAGATCCCGAGAGAAATCTTGGACCCGGGGTTCCCCGAGTCGGATGATGTCGACGTCTCTACGCTGTTTCCTTCTTGGGGGCATCTTCCTGGATTTTTCTGCTTCGGGCGGACACGCCTCTTGCTGCTCCATCTCCACTTCGGCTTTGGTCCCGGCTGGCCATTGTTCTAGGTGACTCGGGTGGAGCTTGTCTTGACGTCCTGGGGTGTCCTCAGTGACACGGTGCCCTTCGACCTCAGCGGTTGTACACCGGTGCTATGCCCTTCGGTCTCGATGGCGCGTGGCCTTCTTGGCTTCGCTGGCGGCACACCGGTGCCGCCACTCGAACTCAGCTATTCGACGCCCTTCGTTCGCGCTAGTGATGCTTCTCGGTATGCTCTTACTTTGGCGTCTCTATTCCGTCAGGGTTGTGTTTCATGGTGGTCCGAACAACGTTTGCAAGGACGTCCTGGGGTGGCCACGACGGCAAGCTGCCCTTCGACCTTGGTGGCGGTACACCGGTGCCGTGCCCTTTGGTCTCGGTGGTGTGTTGTCTTTCGGCTTCGCCGGCGCACACCGGTGTCACCGCACGAACTCGGCTATCCGACACCCTTCGTTCATGCCAATGATGATCCTTGCGAACTATTGTTTCTGGTGTCCGTCTTTGTCTCCCTAGGTCGTGTTGTGGTTCCTTGTGTGTGGTGGAACGAGCTGTTCAGCAGAGCTCGTTATCGAGATGTCGGCTTCCAGGGTTTCGGTTTGGTTCTGTAGCAAGCCTTCCCCTCCATTTGTATCTCTCTTCTAGTTTTGGGCTCTTGTATTGGTGCCTTCCTCTGTAATTTTCTTTTGCGCCTGGTGTGCGATTTCATGTATTTGTGCTGAATGTCAAGTTACCTTCGAGTTGGAATAGAACAAGCGGTGGGGTTTTCTTGACCCCCCCCCCCTCAATCTAAAAAACAAAAAAGAATGTTGTATATGTAGTTTTGGGGATTTGAGTATATAAGACACATGGCAAATCGGTAAGTAAACAAAACTATTCTCATATTTGCCATGCCATTTGAGCAAAAGTTGCCATGTGAATTTACAAGAAAAATGTCGTGTGACAAAGTGAATACAATTTTAACTAAAAAATCTCATGTTTCAAAACACAATAGGATTTCTGGAATTTGCCATATAATACTTCTTAAAATTGCCATATCAGATGAAGAAAATGCCATGATAACATTTGCTCTTACTTAAAGGAATGGAACAAATTAAATTAACAATTTAAGAAAAAAATTGCCATGTTTTTTTGAAATAATATGACAAAATAATGTATATAATAGAAAATAATATGCACATGGCAAGAACAACTAGTTTTGGTCGGTTTTGATTGCAACGATTATTAAAATACACATGAGAAAAACACAACAAATAAGTTGCCGTCATGGCAACAATTGCTTTAGTTGCCAAGGCAACACATTTATTAAACTTAGCAAAAGTTCATATGATTTTTGTTGCCATGGCAACATATGATTTTTAGGTACAATGCATTTACTTATATGTTACCCAAAGAATTAAAAAAGTTTTATTATAATTAAAAATTTATGTTGTGCCTATATTGGGTCAAGACACCACAATTTGAAGATAATAATTGAAAAAGAAGGGGTTGAGTAGGATGCTAGCTGCCGGGAATGTATCAAAACACCAGGCCTTTGTGCAATGTGCCGTCGTGGTGGTCAAGCTCGAGTTGAGGTCTCTGTCATCGTCGTGCTCCTCCTCCGACTCGTTCTACCCAACGAGGCGAGCACCTTCGAGGCTCCTACAGTCGTGCTTAGCTCTAGATTCGGAGGAAGGGGCGGGCTCGCGGTCGTCACCACCATGTCATGGAGCAACAAATGCATGGTAGTGGGTTGCGGCGCCACCTTGATGAGATCCAACATCGGGGGAACAAAGCATGGGGACACGAAGAGGTTGTCCCGCGCCGCTAGGGATTGTAGCAGAATGCCATGATGGGCCTTCGTGCGTCATGAGCCTTCAACGTCGTGCGAGGACAAGACAAATGTCAAGATGTGACCGCGTGTTGCTTTGAAGCTCGACGAGGCAGAGGACCACCACGTCCATCCTCGAGCCGCAATGCTCACCTCAAACTTACAACTGCAGGGTGCACCGCATTTGTGGCTGGATCCGACGACCTTCTTCCCTTCGTCGCCGGCCGGCGCTCGATGTATCGGTGGTCGGAAATGGATTTGACGGGAACGAAGATTGAGGGGTAGAGAGATAGATAAGAGTGGAGGTGGATGGGGACGATTGAGCTGAGCGGTGGGCGGGGGTAAACCTGGGCTTTCCCCGGGCCGGGCCGGGCTTTAGAAACCCCGAAGTGAAATTCCCAAGCCCAAGCCCGACCCCGACAAAAAAATCAGTTTTTAGGCCCGAGCCCGGCCCGAATAGATTATTAAGATGGATTTGAAGCCCGAGCCCGACCAAAAAACCTGGGCTTTTCCCGGGCCGGTCCGGGCCTTCTTATAAAGTCATTGTTTTTCAAAGCCCGAGCCCGGCCCGAAATGGCTACCGGGCCTAGATTTGAAGCCCGAGCCCGACCCGACCCAGCCTGGGTTTTTCGGGACAGGTCGCTGGGCCAGGCTGCCCATGCCCAGGTTTAGGCGGGGGTATCGATCCATGCGCGTTGAATTCATGCGTGCGATCCTTTTGAGTAGCAAACGATTTTTCGACTGCTAATTGATCCAACAGTACAAATAACGCTCGAGGTGAATCTGTTAAAACATGACATCAGATATTTATCACTTTTTGTCCATCTCCTTGCGAATTGCGCTGATACGCATACATACGAATTTAAAAAAATATTTAGTTTTTTTCTTTGGAGAAATTTTCTTTTTGAGGGTTCGGAAACACAAAGCAACAAGGGCCGAAGGAGAACGGCCGATGGGATGTGTGTTCGTTCGGCCCCGTTAGTTCTGGGCCAACGGGCCGAGCAGATTACACCGAACGCATCCAACGGCCGGGCGCCCCTGTAATCATCTGCCCTAACGGGAGCCGCTCTATATTAATCGCCAACCAAGAGGCCTCTCTTCCCCACGCCGCCACGGCGCCACCTCCCGTCTCAGCATACAGGTTGTTCTTCTCTCCTCCTTCCGCCGCAGATCCCGACCTCGATCTCGATCTGTCTTGTTTCTCGGCCTCTTCTCCGTTCGTTCTTCCTGGTGGATTTCTTTTCCCATCTGGGTTCGAGCACGGAGGGAATCGATGTTTGGTCTCGTTCACCTTGGTCGTAACAGCCATCTTCTTGCCCCTCTCTTCTGGATTAGAATTTACAAGTACCTTTCTCCCGACTAGTACATTCTTCTCCTGATTTGTTCTTGTTTTCTTTGCTTATCGGTGGCCGATGGTTAAGCTGAATCATAGACAAGCACATGTCCGAATTCTCTTCATGTGGAGCGATCTAATCTTCTCTACGAGGCCAGTGATCTTTCGTTTCTTGATCCGCAGTTTTATTTGATGCGTTCCGTGGTTTGCGTGATGCCGATGATGATTAGTGTGAACCTTTCTCAATGAAATCACTAATGATTACATAACCTACTGCCTTCCTTCTGAGGCGCCACGATTCATGCACCCCTTTTCTGTCAGTTTTGTTCTTGTTTTGTCAGTTTTTGTTCTTGTTTCTCTCCGGAAGGTCGGATGATGATCCCAAGTGCATAGTTCATATGATTAAATCGTGATTACTTGAACAAAAGTAGTCTTTCGCTCCTATCTGACGGCCTTACATCCTCCCCTTTGTCAAACAATTTCTTTATCCTTTTACTTTTTATACGTTTTGCAACCTCATGTCTGAATTTGTTAGAAGGACGGTGAAGATTGGTATTTGGTCTCGTTCGTCATAACTGGCATTCATTTGCCTTGCCGACCATCCTGCTATATCACCACCCATATTCTGAGTCCTCTTGGTATAATTTAGCACATACCATACTATTGGTTTGACATGTTAATTATTTATTTTTATTTTTGTTGGATTAAAATAAAGTAACGGGCAAGCATATGTCTCAATTCTCTTCATGTGGAAAGTATAATTAGCATTGAGGTCAAAATCTGATTGTTTTTCTACTAGTGTAATAACTTGTCTGACGGAGGCTGATTATGACAAGTGCATAGTCACAGATTACCAAACTGTGATTACATTCACACAATAGTCTTGCGCTTGTAGCTGACGAACTTTAGCTTTCTTGTTTAATTTCAGTTCAAATTGCATACGAGAAACCATACTCTACCCAGTAAGGCTATTTAGATTTACGAATAATTTTGGAGAATGTATTACTTGAATTTGGAGCAGTGACGAGACAATTCACTTATGAACTCTGAGGTGTGATTATAATTGCTACGTTCTTACTGAGCTCCGTTTCATGCATTCAGAACTGTAATGTTAATGCCACTGAACACTAGAATAGTAGTTGTTTCATAATAGAGAAGTAACAGAAGTAAGAATGATCTTTTTTTAGGTGGCACTATTGTAGTTACCTGTTATTGAGTTGGTAGGCCATCTACAATAGGTACTTTGATGTTTTCTCCAAACCAGTTTGAGGATGATGATTTGATATTTGTCGCCCCAGTCTTAGGGTCCGCTTAGGTGGATCTGTGCTGATTGACATACTTCTGAATCTGACTCAGCAGACGAAATTTTGAACAGTTTGGCCTATGATTAAACTGAACTAATAGACAAGCCTATGTCTCAATTCTCTTAATGTGGATAGCATAATTAGCAATGATGTAAAAATCTGATTGTTTTTTTATACTAGTATAACTTGTCTGAGGTAGGCTGATTATCACAAGTGCATAGTCACAGATGACCAAATGGTGAGTACATCTATAAAGTAGTTTCCTGTTTAATTTCAGTTAAAATTTCATACGAGAAACCATACCTACTCAGTAAAGCTATTTTGATTTGAGGAATAATTTTGGAGAATGCTTTATTTACTTGAATAATCACTCTGTTCTTACCTAGCTTCGTATAATATGTTCAGAACTGTAATGCTAATGCCAGTGAATGCTGGAAAGCCATTCTGCTACACATCAGGCAGAACCTCCCACATAGTAGTTGTTCATGAACTTATTGGGATGACACACATCATCTCAAACAGTAAAGAGAATTGTTGGAATAATAGAGAAATGACAGCATTAAGAGTAATAAATGGAATTTCATATTTTTGGCGATCTTTGAGTTGGTGCACTATCTACAACAGATACTTTGATGTTTGCAATGATTCTCTTAACCAGTTTGAGGATGATGATTTCATATTTGTCGCCCCAGTCTTAGATCCGCCTAGGTGGATCTGTGCTGATTGACATACTTCCGAATCTGACTCAGAAGATGAAATTTTTGAACAGTTGGTTTGATTTTCTTTTCTACTTCTTTTCCTTGGGCGATGGCAGTGACGATTTGCAAAATTCAAGCTCAACAGACCAAATCACAGGTTTTCTCTCAGGAGTTGATTTGTATGCCGATTATCTCGCTGAACCGAGCCATCTGATGCTGGAGTTTTTAGAACTGCTGTTCATTGTTCTTGTCTTTGGATCCTTCACTTCCATGCTTCTTTTCGTGTTTAATGTTTTGTTTGTATTGGAGGACGTAGTTGCGATGAGGATAACAAGCTCCCTCTTCTGAAAGCATTGACGACATTGCTGGCAGAATCGAACCAATTAAATATTGCCACCACTGAGCAACTCTTTATCTTGTACAATCTTTGTTGCTTCTTCTTACTTCTACAGGATATGTTTGGATTGTGAGGAAGTATTGATGCATAATCCAACACTTGATCCGAGGGCAGCTTGAGCCTCCCACAAGATGTCATCTTTGCAACTGAATCCAGCCGAGTTCAATGTTATTTTTGCTGAAACCGTGAAACAATCTTAGGACACCTTCGTACACGTTGCTTAATTTCTGTGATTGAGAAGGCATTTATATTCTTATTATACAAATTGTTTTCATCATTATTTACAATCTTGTCTTCCAAGTTAGATCTATAATGCAATTGAAGCCCATGATGATTAGCTTTATGTTGGAATTACCGTCAGATACCCAAGACGATATTTTTGCGGCTTTCTGAGGCTTACAACCAATAGCTTCAGGTCTTCTGTACTTTTTGCATTGTTAATTTCGTTCATTTTAAAATCCCTGTGAAGATTCTCAGACCATTGGAAGTGCCGCATGACACTGTAAACAATGGCTTCTTCTCTCCACTGCAAGTGTCCTCGTTTGGCCATAGCCTTTGTGGTTTGGTCTGGGCTGGAATCTCCATTTGCATCTGGTTTGGTTCAGCTGTGTGCGTGATTTTAAGCGTGTCTCCGAGGAATTCTCTTTAATCTTCTTTGCATCGTATATGGTTTGTCCACATAGCTGGTTATTGTGATGATTTATTTAGATTAGGTAACCGGTTGTGATAAATATGATGTGATTAATTGGGGATGCGTTTATGGCAATGATGATAAATTAAAGGCTTGTTTCTCAAAACATTCGCAGTTGCCGCCTAAGAGCTTTCGCCCTGCCAGGCTTGAGAGCTAATGCTGCTAATTCCTTCCTTGGATGTCTGAGCCTTATGGAATCCTCAATTAATCATTTTTTCTCTTTTTAATTATTCCACCTTCTCCTCTTTGATGCTTTAATCTTGTTATTAATGTTACTATGTTTTTTTGGTTTCACTCGGGGAGCAGTATCCCATGTCTGTCTGCCGTTCTCTTGGTGGATCCTAGTTTACAACGCTTCCAAAAGGTGTTCTGGTGGTGCTTAAGGCACAAATCCATCTCGATGGATCTTGGGTTACGCTCCCCCCCAAATTCCAGTTTAATCTCAACTGTTCCATCTTTTTTTGCTTTTTATGTTTGATACAATTCTATTTATTGTGGGATTTGATTATCTAGCGATTTGAACTATTGTTGTTGCAGTGATTATACAACATTCCTTGTACCGAAGGGAAATCCCTATGAACGACACCTATACTAATCTGAGCATGAACAAACACTGTTTCTTCTTTTTTCATTGGAATCTTAATGTTGCTTTATTTCCCCTAACATTTTTTCTGTTTTTGTTTGTTAGTGGCCGATGATTAAACTAAATTATAGACAAGCATATGTCTGAATTTTCTTCATGTGGAACGATCTAATCTTCTCTATGAGGCCAATGATCTTGTTTGTTTCTTAATCTTCACTTATATGTGATGCGTTCTTGGTTGTGTGATGCCAATGATGATTAGTGTGAACCTTTCTCAATGAAATCACTAATGATTACATAACCTACTGCCTTCCTTCTGAGGCACCATGATTCCTGGATTCGTTGTCTTTTTCTGTCATTTTTTTGGTTGTCTCTTGATTTATTTGTTTCCAAGGTCGAAAGAAAGTGCATACGAGAAACAATACCCTTACCCAGTAAAGGGCAAAAGGTATTTTGATTTGATGAATAAATTTGTAGAATGTTTTATTTACGTGAATTTGGAGCTTTTATGAGACAATTACTCTATGATCTTTGAGGTGTCATTATTAGTTGGTACGTTCTTACTGAGCTCCGTATAGTATGTCCAGAACTGTGATGTTAATGCCATTGAACACTGGAAAGCCATTCTACTGCACATTACACAGAACCTCTCACACAGTAGCTGTTCATGAACTTATTATGATTACACAAGTCAAGAAAAAGAGAAGTGTTAGAATAATAGAGAAATAACAGAAGTAAGAGTAACAAATGAAATTTCTTATTTTTTGGGGATCTTTCATTGGATGGCACTGTACGTGCTTTTATGTTTGCAATGATTCTCTAAACCAGTTGAGGGTGATGATTTCAAATTTGTCGCCCCAGTCTTAGGATCCGCTTAGGTGGATCTGTGCTGATTGACATACTTCTGAATCTGACTCAGCAGACGAAATTTTGAACAGTTTGGCCTATGATTAAACTGAACTAATAGACAAGCATATGTCTCAATTCTCTTAATGTGGATAGCATAATTAGCAATGATGTCAAAACCTGATTGTTTTTTTACACTGTATAACTTGTCTGAGGTAGGCTGATTATCACAATTGCATAGTCACAGATGACCAAACTGCGAGTACATCTATAAAGTAGTCTTGCTCTAGCTGATGAACTTTAACTTTCCTGTTTAATTTCTGTTAAGATTTCATACGAGAAACCATACCTACTCAGTAAAGCTATTTTGATTTGAGAAATAATTTTGGAGAATGCTTTATTTACTTGAATAATCACTCTTTTCCTACCTAGCTTCGTATAATATGTTCAGAACTGTAATGCTAATGCCAGTGAATGCTGGAAAGCCATTCTGCTACACATCAGGCAGAACCTCCCACACAGTAGTTCATGAACTTATTGGGATGACACATCTCATCTCAAACAGTAAAGAGAATTGTTTCAATAATAGAGAAATGACAGCATTAAGAGTAATAAATGGATTTTCATATTTTTGGGGATCTGTGATTAGGCCGCACTAGCATAGTTAGCTGGTTTTGAATTGGTAGACCATCTACAACAGATACTTTGATGTTTGCAATGATTCTCTAAACCAGTTTGAGGATGATGATTTCATATTTGTTGCCCCAGTCTTAGATCTGCCTAGGTGGATCTGTGCTGATTGACATACTTCTGAATCGATCTGTGCTGATTGACATACTTCTGAATCGATCTGTGCTGATTGACATACTTCTGAATCTGACTCAGCAGATGAAATTTTTGAACAGTTGGTTTGATTTTTCTTTTCCACTTATTTTCCTTGGGCGATGGCAGTGACGATTTGCCAAATTCAAGCTCAACAGACCAAATCACAGGTTTTCTCTCAGGAGTAGATTTGTATGCCGATTATCCTGCTTGAACCGAGCCATCTGATACTGGAGTTTTTAAAACTGCCGTTCATTGTTCTTGTCTCTGGATCCTTCACTTCCACGCTTCTTTTTGTGTTTAATGTTTTGTTTGTATTGGAGGACGTAGTTGCGATGAGGATAACAAGCTCCCTCTGATGAAAGCATTGATGACATTGCTGGCAGAATCGAACCAATTAAATATTGCCACCACTGAGCAGCTCTTTATCTTGTACAATCTTTGTTGCTTCTTCTTACTTCTACAAGATATGTTTGGATTGTGAGGAAGTATTGATGCATAATCCAACACTTGATCCGAGGGCAGCTTGAGCTGCCCATATGATGTCATCTTTGCAACTGAATCCAGTCGAGTTCAGTGTTATTTTTGCTGAAACCATGAAACAATCGTAGGACACCTTCTTACATGCTGCTTAATTTTCTGTGAATGAGAAGGCATTTATATTCTTATTATACAAATTGTTTTCATCAGTGTTTACAATCTTGTCTTCCAAGTTAGATCTATAATGCAATTGAAGCCCATGATGATTAGCTTTATGTTGGAATTACCGTCAGATACCCAATGACGATACTTTTGCGGCTTTCTGAGGCTTAAAACCAATAGCTTCAGGTCTTCTGTACTTTTTGCATTGTCAATTCCGTTCATCTTAAAATCCCTGTGAAGATTCTCAGACCATCGGAAGTGCCGCATGACACTGTAAACAATGGCTTCTTCTCTCCACTGCAAGTGTCCTCGTTTGGCCATACCCTTTGTGGTTTGGTCTGGGCTGGAATCTCCATTTGCATCTGGTTTTGTTCAGCTGTGTGCGTGATTTTGTTTGGACTTGAGACCAAGCGTTTATCTGAATCTGTTGAACTTGAAGATGTGAAGCTAATGTTTGTTTGACTTGAGGTGTGGTAAGTTATCTATTCGTATTGCTGGGTAGTTGCGAGTGATTGTAAACATCGATCAGGAGATCCTCGTGAACTGACTCCTATAAACCCGTAGATTCTGAGCACCAATAAACCACTCCCATAGAACTACTTGTTTAATCTGTTTTTCTAGTTTAATCTGTTTTTCTGGTTTCATCTTTTTTTCCGTTTGAAAACATACCATTTACAGGATAAACTCAGCTGAGACGCTAGTCACCAGTTTAGATACCAACTGTGTAGCACCTCAAGGCAGGTCATGTCTGCTGGTTGGTAGGACTCTGAATTACAAGACCTTGGACAGTGCTCATGAACTATCCAACTTCTTTTGAATGAGGGCATTGCGCAGATTCAAAGCATCCAATTCTATGAAGCTGCTGAGTCGAGCTCCGCATCCATAGAACCTAATTCATGCTATTGAAATAGAGATGTAGAGGTTCAAGAGACATAAGAAATGGAGATCTAGGATTCAATAGAAGGAATTGCTGATTGAAGCTTGTTTAGTCATCCATAGTGACACTGGCGATCAATGCTTATAAATGCTCGGAAGATTTTTTTTATTTGTATAAATATACATTTGTAAGTGATCAACTGTTTATTTGTACAGTATGCTAATACGTTACTCCGACCTGCTATCTTACAATGAGATCACTGATATGAAATGTTTGAAGGAAAACTGTTGTCATGAATATTTGTTGTTAAAAGGTACCTACCCGTTAGCCTAATAGTTCATCGATCATGGCTTCTTGATATGGAGCAAATCACGAGGTAGGTCCCCTGATGTGCATGCATGAGCGCAATGCTTTCGTGCACGCCGTGCAGTTCCGGCTGCTGCTTGGTCAGTCCTGATTTCTTTGGATCTGGAAAAATAGGATCTGGGAGCTGCTGCTTGATCAGTCCTGATTTCTTTGGATCTAGAAAAAGAGGTCAAGATCCTTCTTCACCTAGACCAATGACGTTTGGTGGGAGCTGCGTTGTGTCGAGAAAATAAATTCATTGCAAATGCAATATCAGATCTTGTGCAATTTACAAGATACATAAGTGCTTTAATGCTGAGGTATGAAACTTTAGGGCCCAACACCACTTCTCCATCATCCATGGGCCTGAACGGATCTTTCTCTACGTCTAGAGATCGAATCATCATAGGAGTTATAGATGGATAGGATTTGTTCATATTGAATTTCTTTAATATTTTCTGGATATAAGCAGCTTGGTGTACCATGATTCCTTAGGGATGGTGCTTAAGTTGAATACCTAAGCAAAATTTGGTTTTACTCAAATCCTTCATCTCAAATTTCACATTTAGATGATTGCGTGCTTCATCAATGTCTGGCGTACACAGAAATAATGCAAAATCATGTAGAGGACTTTTCGATGAATACACATGAACAATCAATGCTATTGGAGTAACCTTTTTGAAGAAGGAACTCACCGAGTCGGTTGTACCACATCTGTCTCAACTGCCTTAAGCCATATAATGACTTATTCAATTTTACACAATACATGTTGTGTTTTGCACTTTTATTCGGGACCGAGATTCTGCCAGGAACCTTCATATATATGTACGAATCTAGTGACCTGTAAAGATATGCGGTCATGACGTCCATCATAGACGATTTTGCACTGCCAAAGATGATATCGGAAAGTGATTCCACTCATTACTGGAGAGTATGTTTCATCAAAATCAATGCTGGTTTGTGCGTGAAACCTTGTGCTACGAGCCTCACTTTATATCTCACCACCTCATTGTTCTCATTTCGTTTCCGGAGAAAACCCCATTTGAATCCCACACGGAAAACATTGGGAGGTGTAGGTATTACTTCAGTGAATACATTTCTTTTGTTAAGCAAGGCAATTTCTGCTTGGATTGCATCCTTCCATTTAGGTTAGTAGGAGATTTTTTGGCGGTCAACAATAGACCTTGGATCATGATTAGTGAGAAGGGTATATGCAATCATTTCAACAAAATATATGTCGATAGTTGTAATCTTACGATCTAATAATTCTCTAGAATCAATATAGTTGATGATAAATTTCCTACACCCCTAGTGACTCTTCGTGAGTTCCGATGTCCCAGCTAGTTTGTCCACACTGGACTGGGTTGTGGAGGTTTCCCTTCCACTGGGTGTATACTACCATCAGGTGTTTGTCAACGTTGAGTTGACCTGCTTTTACTGACTCTAAGGTTTTTCTCCTCGATTTCAGGTGCATTTCGGGCCGGATTACTCCCCCTGTTTTTAGGAATAGGGAGTTGAGTGGTTTTTATTGGTACCTCCACTCTTTGAGGTGCATTTCTGGCGAGATCTAAGGATTTTGTAACACCTAATGAATGTGGCAGATTATTTGCAAGATGTTGCAAATTACCGATCTTCCAAACTTGAAGTTTGGTCTCCTGGGTCCGTGGATCAATGGATGAAATGGCATGAGCATTCCAATCAATTTCCTGGCATTATTTTTGGTACTTGAAATCTCCCCCTAATTAAATATGTTCCTCATTAAATATGCAATCTGCGTGACGGGCTGTGAACAGATCCTCAGTCAAGGGTTCCAGGTACTCGATAATCGACGGTGAGTTGTACCCAACATAGATCCCCAACTCCCCGTGTGGGCCCATAGATGTCCGTTGTGGTGGTGAGATCGGAATGTATGCAGCACATCCAAACTTACGCAGATGGGAAATGCTAGGATGATTTCCACGTACAAATTCCAGAGGGGAAGAACTATGATATGCAGTTGGCCTCAATTGTATCAAGTAGCAGCATGTAAAACATCGTGACCCCAACAAGAGGTTGGCAAGTTGCAATTCATCAACAAAGGTCTTACAATGAGTTTATTCCTCTTAATCGATGCTTCTACCAAACCATTTTGTGTATGGACATGGAACAGAGTGTTGTACTTCAATCCCCAAAGCCATGTAATAATCATTGAAAGCACGTGAGGAGAATTCTGCATCATTATCCATTCAAATCGACTTAATTCGACTTTTTGGATAATGGGCTTGCAACTTAATGACTTGTGTCATTATCTTGGCAAATGCATGGTTCCGTGTGGATAGAAGACACACATGTGACCATCGTGTAGATGCGTTATTCAGAACCATGAAATACCCAAAAGGTCCAGATAATGGTTGAATGGGACCACAAATGTCTCCTTGAATACGTTCAAGGAACTGAAGTGGTTCAGCTTGTATTCTGAGGTGCGAGGGCCTCAAAATTAGCTTTCACGTGGCACAAGATGTGCACACGAAGTCTGACGATTGAGGAATTTTTGGCTCAAGCAAATTATGACCAATGGAATTGCTAGTAATTTTTCTCATCACCCCGACTCCGGGATGGCCTAGGCGATCATGCCAGGTTTGGAATATGTTAACATTCTGAAAAAATATTTTGTATGCAACATGTTCCACGTGTTTGATGTACATATAGTACAAACCAGACGATAGAGAAGGAATTTTATCATGTACCTTTTTTCCATATCCGTGATCTTTAGTAAAGAGTACATACTCCTCTTTGTTGCCTTCATGGGTTTCAATATGTAAACCATTTTTACAACTGATCAGGGTATGTTATGAGTCGTGATACAATAAAGCATCCTCAATCGTCACTTGTGTACCACTTGGGAGAGTGAATCTGGCATGTCCAGTACCAACAATCACTATATCGCGTCCAACGATAGTTAGAATATCTTCATTCATCTTTTTCAAAGTTTGGAAATTTTTCATCTCCCTCAGTATGGAGTTTGTGGTACCACTATCCACAAGGCATAATTCCTCTTCCATCGGTTTGTCCCCATACAAAACTATATAAAACAAAGAATTTTCAATAAGAAAACCTTATGTTAATACATAGAATACAATCTTATTATATCAAATGTGCTGATACAATATAATATAAAGGCAACAACAAACTTATGTTCTTATTACAATAATCACAAATGGACATAAATTAAGTAGATTACTAAGGAGATTGAGGGACTAGTCGAAGTCGCCAAACACATTGTTTGCGGTGTACTCAAGCAACATGTTCTCCGTTTCAGTAGGATCCTCTGGCGGATAAGGAACCATGGCGTTGTTCGGTCCAGGAGAAACATCGTGCAAACCACCAGCTCCTTTTGCACTATGCCGATGAAGGTTGAAGTTGGATTCGAAACTTTTCCCTTGAGGTGTTTTGTATCCTTGAGATTGTTGGTATAGTATAATCAGATGCTTGAGCATTGTGCACTTTTCAGTAGAATGCTTGTAGCATCCACACTTGTTGCAAAGCTTAGATTTATCAAACCTGGACTTTGTAGTGCCTTTTCCCTTGCTTGGGTTTCTGGATCTCTTGTTACCATTGCGCTTTCGCTTATTCTTGAAATTGGATTGTTTACCCCAAAATGTACCATTAAACTTCTGTCTATTCGCGACATTCAGATGAACTTCTGTTAAAGTTTGTGCCCCAACTGGGCGCTGAGAGCCATTCTCAGAGAGTAATTCAACATGCTTTTCAGCCTGAAGTAACATGTGAATAAGCTCGGAATAGACAATGTAGTTACGAGCACGGTATTGCCGTCGGAGGATCCTATCTGAAGGGAACATATTAGACAAAGTTTTCTCTATCTTCTCCACCTCAGTAGGTTCCTTCTCACAAAAGCGCAGTTTGGAACATATCTTATGAACAACATAATTGCACTCCCTAATGGACTTGAAATCCCGAAGACAGAGATGAGTCCAATCATGGAGTGCTTTTGGCAGGACTATTGCCTTCTGCTGTTCATACCTCGTTTTGAGGGCCAGAAACAGAGTATTATGAGATTCCTCCCGTAAATACTCAGACTTGATATCTGGATGAATATGGTGTCTTATGATGAATAAAGAAGCATAGTTTTGTTGTTCTGTCAGCGGTGTGGCTCCGGTCGGGAGAGGAGTCTCCGGGGCCTGGATTACACGCGCTATCCCATGTGACACAAGGCTGATCTTGATGTCCATAGCCCATGTAGGGTAGTTGTGGCCATTGAGGGCAAGCTCCTCAAACTCTTTGGCGGTCATCTTTGCCTTCACGAGGAACCATACATAATTAATTTACAGGCAGAAATTAAAAACCATCATGATTCTATAATAAGAATGCAAAAATTTGATGCTTAAGTGAAAACTTGAAAAAATATCAACCTCAATTGTGTGAACATAACACATTGAGGATCACTTAGATCTTGTAGTAATAGAATGCATTTCTATTACCATGTGTATGCTACAATTCAGATATAAGGAATACACGTTGGAGGTAATCGCTTGTTGATACGTCCATTTTGCATCATGCTTTTATATTAATATTTATTGCATTGCGGGCTGTTATTACACGCTATGGTACAATAGTTATTCATTTTCTCTCTTATTTAACAAGGTTTACATGAAGAGGGAGAATGCCGGCAGTCGGAATTCTGGACTGGAAAAGGAGAAAATATGAGAGACCTATTCTGCACAACTCCAAAAGTCCTGAAAAGTTATGGAGGATTATTTTGGAATATATAAAAATTATTGGGCAAAACAAATACCAGAGGGGACCCACCAGAAGGTCACAAGCCTGCCAGGCGTGACCTACCCCCCTTGCCGTGCCTTGGTGGCTTGTGGGCCCCTAGCAGGCCTCCGGTGCCCATCTTCTGCTATCTAAAGTGTTTTAACTTGGAAAAAAAATCAAGAGAGAGCTTTCGGGACGAAGCGCCGCCGTCTCGAGGCGGAACTTGGGCAGAACCAATCTAGAGCTCCGGTGGAGCTGTTCTGCCGGGGAAACTTCCCTCCCGGAGGGGGGAATCAAAGCCATCGTCATCACCAAAGATCCTCTCATCGAGATGAGGTCAATCTCCATCAACATCTTCACCAGCACCATCTCCTCTCCAAACCCTAGTTCATCTCTTGTATCTGATCTTTGTCTCAAACCTCAGATTGGTACCTGTGGGTTGCTAGTAGTGTTGATTACTCCTTGTAGTTGATGGTAGTTGGTTTACTTGGTGGAAGATCATATGTTCAGATCCTTTATGATAATTAATAGTCCTTTTATTATGAACATGAACATGTTTTGTGAGTAGTTATGTTTGTTCCTGAGGACATGGGATAAGTCTTGTTATAAGTAATCATGCGAATTTCGTATTCGTTCGATATTTTGATGAGATGTATGTTGTATCTCCTCTAGTGGTGTTATGTGAACATTGACTACATAACACTTCACCATTATTTGGGTCTAAGGGAAGGTATTGGGAAGTAATAAGTAGACAATGGGTTTCTAGAGTGACAGAAGCTTAAACCCTAGTTTATGCGTTGCTTCGTAAGGGGCTGATTTGGATCCATATGTTTCATGCTATGGTTAGATTTATCTTAATTCTTCTTTTGTAGTTGTGGATGCTTGCGAGAGAGGTTAATCATAAGTGGGTGGTTTGTCCAAGTAAGGGAAGCACCCAAGCACCGGTCCACCCACATATCAAATTATCAAAGTAACGAACACGAATCAAACGAGCATGATGAAAACTAGCTTGACAGAAATTCCCATGTGTCGTCGGGAGCGCTTCACTTTATATAAGAGTTTGTTCAGGCCTGTCCTTTGCAACAAAAAGGATTGGGGTACCTTGCTGCACCTTTGCTACGCTTGTTACTTGTTACCCGTCACAAATTACCTTATCACAAAACTATCTGTTATCGATAATTTCAGTGCTTGCAGAGAATACCTTACTGAAAACTTCTTGTCATTTCCTTCTGCTCCTCGTTGGGTTCGACACTCTTACTTATCGAAAGGACTACGATAGATCCCCTATACTTGTGGGTCAACAAGACTCTTTTCTGGCGCCATTGCTGGGGAGTGAAGCACCTTTGAAAAGTGAAAGCTGGTAAGGAAAAAATTTATATAGTGTGCTAAAATTTACTGTCACTTGTTACTATGGAAAATAATCCTTTGAGGGGCTTGTTCGGGGTATCTTCACCTCGACCGTAAGCACAAAGAGTTGCTCCTCAACCTACTGAACCTACTGAAAATATTTATTATGAAATTCCTTCGGGTATGATAGAGAAACTGCTGGCTAATCCTTATGCAGGAGATGGAACACTACATCCTGATTTGCATCTAATCTATGTGGATGAAGTTTGTGGATTATTTAAGCTTGCAGGTCTGCCCGAGGATCATGTCAAGAAGAAGGTCTTTACTTTATCTTTGAAGGAGAATACATTGACATGGTATAGGCTATGTAATGATATTGGATCATGGAGCTACAACCGATTGAAAATGGAGTTTCATCAGAAGTTTTATCCTATGCATCTAGTTCAACGTGATCGGAATTATATTTATAAGTTTTGGCCTCATGAGGGAGAAAGTATCGCTCAAGCTTGGGGGAGGCTTAAGTCAATGTTATATTCATGCCCCAATCATGAGCTCTCAAGAGAAATTATTATTGAGAATTTTTATGCTCGGCTTTCTCGTAATGATCAATCCATGCTCGATACTTTTTGTACTAGTTCCTATATGAAGAAAGATATTGACTTTAAATGGGATTTATTGGAAAGAATTAAATGCAACTCTGAAGATTGGGAACTCGAGAAGGTAAGGAGTCAGGTATAAACCTTAAGTTTGATTGTGTTAAATCCTTTGTAGACACCGATGCTTTTCGTGAATTTAGCACTAAATATGGACTTGACTCTGAGATAGTAGCTTCTTTCTATGAATCTTTTGCTGCTCATGCTGATCTCCCTAAGGAGAATTGGTTTAAATATCATCCTCCCATTGAAGTGAAAGTAGTTGAACCTATTAAAGTTGAAGAAGAAACTGTTATTTATAATGTTGATCATGTTATTCCTGCTGCTTATATTGAGAAACCACCTTTCCCTGTTAGAATAAAGGAACATGCTAAAGCTTCAACTGTGGTTCATAAGAGCTATGTTAGAACACCTACACCTCCTGAACAAATTAAAGTTGAACCTAGTATTGATATGGTTAAAGATCTCTTGGTTGATAATATTGATGGGCATGTTATTCATTTCTATGATGA
Source organism: Hordeum marinum (assembly GCA_022496015.1). Lineage (NCBI taxonomy): Eukaryota > Viridiplantae > Streptophyta > Magnoliopsida > Poales > Poaceae > Hordeum > Hordeum marinum. Next base: position 449,688,168 of record CM039672.1, on the reverse strand, counting down.
AGCTGCTAGAATTGCTAGACCTGATACTAAAGATAAACATAGACCTATTGTTGGCATGCCTGTTGTTTCTGTCAAAATAGGAGATCATTGTTATCATGGATTATGTGATGTGGGTGCTAGTGTGATTGCACTTACCTTTACCTTATATCAAGAAATTATGAATGATATTGCACCAGCTGAGTTAGAGTAAATTGATGTTACCATTAAGCTTGCTAATAGAGATACTATAGCACCAGTTGGGATTGTTAGAGATGTTGAAGTCTTGTGTGCGAAAATAAAATATCCTACTGATTTTCTTGTCCTTGGTTCCCCACAAGATGATTTTTGTCCCATTATATTTGGTAGACCTTTCTTGAATATTGTTAATGCTAAGATAGATTATGAGAAAGAAACTGTTATTGTAAGTTTTGGGGTGTGTCCCATGAGTTTAATTTCTCTAAATTTTGTAGACAACCCCATGCTAAATAATTGCTGAGTAAGGATGAAATTATTGGTCTTGCTTCTATTGCTGTGCCTCCTACTGATCCCTTAGAATAATATTTGCTAGACCATGAAAACGATATGCATATGAATGAAAGGAATGAAATAGATAAGATTTTCTTTGATCAACATTCTATTTTGAAACACAACTTGCCTGTTGAAATACTCGGGGATCCTCCTCCACCCAAGGGTGATCCCGTGTTTGAGCTTAAACAATTACCGGACACTCTGAAATATGCTTATCTTGATGAAAAGAAGATATATCCTGTTATTATTAGTGCTAACCTTTCAGAGCATGAAGAAAAGAGATTATTGAAAACTCTCAGGAAGCATAGTGCTGCTATTGGATATACTCTTGATGATCTTAAGGGAATTAGTCCCACTCTATGTCAGCATAGAATTAATATGGAGGCGGATGCTAAACCAGTTGTTGATCGCCAACGATGGTTAAATCCTAAAATGAAAGAAGTGGTAAGAAATGAAATATTAAAGCTTCTAGAGGTAGGTATAATTTAACCTATGCTAATTGTAGATGGGTTAGTCATGTTCATTGTGTCCTAAGAAAGGAGGTATTACCGTAGTTCCTAATGATAAAAATGAATTGATCCTGCAAAGAATTGTTACATGATATAGAATGGTAATTGATTTTAGGAAATTAAATAAAGCTACTAGGAAAGATCATTACCCTCTAACTTTTATTGATCAAATGCTAGAAAGACTATCCAAACACACATACTTTTGCTTTCTAGATGGTTATTCTACCTTCTCTCAAATATCTGTGTCAAAAGAGGACCAAGAGAAAACCACTTTTACTTGCCCTTTCGGTACCTTTGCCTTTTGGTTTATGCAATGCACCTGCTACCTTTCAAAGATGTATGACTTCCATATTCTCTGATTTTTGTGAAAAGATTGTTGAGGTTTTCATGGATGATTTTTCCGTTTACGGAATTTCTTTTGACGATTGCTTGAGTAACCTTGATCGAGTTTTGTAGAGATGCGGACAAACTAATATTGTCTTGAATTGGGAGAAGTGCCACTTTATGGTTAATGAAGGTATTGTCTTGGGACACAAAATCTCTGAAAGAGGTATTGAAGTTGATAAAGCTAAAGTTGATGATGTTGAAAAAATGCCATGTCCTACAGATATCAGAGGTATAAGAAGTTTCCTTGGTAATGCTGGTTTCTATAGGAGGTTTACTAAAGACTTCTCTAAGATTTCTAGGCCTCTCACTAATCTTTTGCAAAAAGATGTTCCATTCGTTTTTGATGATGATTGTGTAGAAGCATTTGAAATTCTTAAGAAAGCCTTGATCACTGCACCTGTTGTTCAACCACCTGATTGGAACCTACCCTTTGAGATTATGTGTGATGCTAGTGATTATGCCGTTGGCACTGTTCTAGGACAAAGAGTTGATAAGAAATTAAATGTTATCCATTATGCTAGTAAAACTCTAGACAGCGCTCAAAGAAACTATGCTACCATTGAAAAGGAATTTTTAGCAGTTGTGTTTGCTCGTGATAAGTTCAGATCTTATATTGTTGATTCCAAAGTAAATGTTCACACTGATCATCCTGCTATTAAATATCTTATGGAAAAGAAAGATGCTAAACCTAGACTTATTAGATGGGTTCTTCTGCTACAAGAATTTAATTTGCATATTATTGATAGAATGGGTGCTAAGAACCCCGTATCAGACAACTTGTCTAGGTTAGAAAATGTTCTTGATGACCCACTACCTATTGATGATAGCTTTCCTGATGAACAATTAGCTGTCATAAATGCTTCGTGTAATGCTCCATGGTATGCTGATTATGCTAATTACCTTGTTGCTAAATTTATACCACCTAGTTTCACATACCAACAAAATAAAAAGTTCTTTTATTATTTAAGACATTACTTTTGGGATGATCCACACCTTTATAAAGAAGGAGTAGATGGTATTATTAGACGTTGTGTACCTGAGCATGAACAAGAACAGATCCTACACAAGTGTCATTCCAAGGCCTACGGAGGACACCACGCTGGAGATAGAACTGCACATAAGGTATTACAATCTATTTTTTATTGGCCTACTATCTTCAAGGATGCTTGTAAGTTTGTCTTGTCTTGTGATGAATTTCAAAGAATTGGCAATATTAGTAGACGTCAGGAAATGCCTATGAATTACTCTCTTGTCATTGAACCATTTGATGTTTGGGGTTTTGATTATATGGGACCTTTTCCAAAGTCCAACGGGTATACTCATATTCTAGTTGTTGTTGATTATGTTACTAAGTGGGTAGAAGCTATTCCAACTAGTAGTGTTGATCATAAAACTTCTATTAAAATGGTGAAGAAGTTATTTCCCCCTAGATTTAGAGTCCCTAGATATTTAATGACAGATGGTGGTTCACATTTTATTCATGGTGCTTTCCGAAAATTGCTTGCTAAGTATGATCTTAATCATAGAATTGCATCTCCATATCATCCTCAGTCTAGTGGTCAAGTAGAATTAAGCAATAGAGAAATTAAATTGATCTTGCAAAAGACTGTTAATAGATCTAGAAAGATTTGGTCTAAGAAACTTGATGATGCATTATGGGCTTATATAACTGCTTACAAAACCCTATGGGTATGTCTCCTTATAAAATTGTTTATGGTAAAGCATGCCACTTACCTCTAGAACTAGAGCATAAAGCTTATTGGGCAATCAAAGAGCTCAACTATGATTTCAAACTTGCTGGTGAGAAGAGGTTATTTGACATTAGCTCACTTGATGAATGGAGAACCCAAACCTATGAGAATGCCAAGTTGTTTACAGAAAAAGTTAAGAGATGGCATGATAAAAGGATACAAAAGCGTGAATTCAATGTAGGTGACCATGTCTTGCTATACAATTCTTGTTTAAGATTTTTTGCAGGAAAACTTCTCTCTAAATGGGAAGGGCCTTACATTGTCGAGGAAGTATATCGTTCCGGTGCCATCAAGATCAACAACGTCAAAGGCACAAATCCGAAGGTGGTAAACGGGAAAAGAATCAAACATTATATCTCAGGTACTCCCATAAATGTTGAAACCAATATTATCATTACCATAACTCCGGAGGAGTACATTAGGGAGACCTACCAGAATGTTTCAGACTCCGAAAAGGAATAGGTATGTGGTACGGTAAGCAAACCGACTCTAAAACTTTCCCAATAGCAATTTTTCTCAGTTTTAGAATATTTAATAAATTAGGAAAATTTAAAGTAGCTCGAAAAGTGCACGAGGAGGCGACAAGCCTGCAGGGCGCGGCCTACCCCATGGCCACGGCCCTGTGGCTTGTGGCCACCCCGTGCACCCTCCGGACCCCGTTTTCTTGTGGTACACTCCTTTAGGTCGGTAAAAATTTATTATAAAATCTCCCAAAGGTTTTGATCACCGTACCATGAAAAAAAAATCCTTTGTTCTCTTTTGTTGTTGTTTTCTGGACAGATTTAGATCGCCATGACGTCCCCAAGTGCTTCAAAAGACAAGTTCTTCGAGAAGGTCATCAACCCCTATCTTGCGTAGGTGCTGCAACACCCTCAAACCATTGAGATGCGTGAGGGGGTGCTGCACATCCGTGATGTTGAGGGGCCAAAGAAGACCGGAAGCGTGGAGACAAGGCTCGAAGCAATGGAGCAGCAAGTCTTCAAGTGCCAAGGGATGATGGAACGTGGACTCAATGCTAATCATATGATGATCGCGGAGTTTAACCATAAGCACAAGTTGGACACCAAGGACATCGGGGAGAACATCTTCAAGCTTTACGAGAAAATCAAGCATCTCCAAGCCCAGATCTATGACCTGCAAAGCCAAAACTGTGAGTATGAATACAGATTTAAGAGAATGAGTTTGGCTGTAGATTTGAGGATCCCAGGGACTCGTTCATATTTTTATGATGGTGAGCCTATGCCTTGGAAGACGGAGGACAAGCCTCCAACCTCATCAACAACTCCAACATCACCACCTCCGAAGAAGGATATCTAAGCACATGGGTATGGGCACTCCCCTTGGCTTGTGCCAAGCTTGGGGGAGGTGCCCCGGTATCGTATCACCATCACATCTTTTACTTTTCTCGTTTTTCCTAGTTTGATCCTTTTGGTTATATCTTGATCTAGTAGAATAAAGTTTTAGTATGATCTAGCTTTGAGTTTTTCTTTATGTTCCCCTTATGTAAGCGAGTCCGAGAGTTATATAATAAAAAGTAGTTTTGATGTGAGGGCTTTGCTTGCTTGTTATGATCTTGAGAAAAATAAATAAGAAATAGAAAGAAGAATAGAATAAAAGCAAAGAGTATATATGATGATCTTATGGGGAGTGATGACTTCACATATAATTGAAATTTGTTGAGAGTTGATGAACATAGCGATTGGTCATTGGTGCAATTAAAAGGAAGTAATAAAGAAAGAGAGGTTCGCATATAAATATATTATCTTGGACATATTTTATAATTGTGAGCACTCATTAAAATATTATATGCTAAGAAGTTGATGTTGGACAAGGAAGACAACATAATGGGTTATGTTTGCTTATTTCCGAATAGAAGTTGTATGGTTATAGATCCTCCAACATGTAGTGCTTTCTTCCACCTCATACTAGCCAAAACTCCCGCACCAAGTAGAGATACTACTTGTGCATCCAAACACCCTCAACCCAGTTTTGCCATGAGAGTCCACCATACCTACCTATGGATTGAGTAAGATCCTTGAAGTAAGTTGTCATCGGTGCAAAAAGCAATAATAATTGCTCCTAAATATGTATGATATTTTATTGTAAGGGAAAATAAGCCTTGTACGAACTTGTGATGGTTAAGAAATAAAAGCGACGGATTGCATAATAAAGGTTGCTATCACAAAGGGAAATGCAACGCAGCGTTCCTTTGCATTAAGGGTTTGCACATCCAAAAACAGAAAGCGCATGACAACCTCTGCTTCCCTCTGTGAAGGGCCTATCTTTTACTTTTACTTTCTAGTACTTACCTTTATGCAAGAGTCATGGTGATCTTCACCACTTCCTATATTTTGCCTTCCTCTCTTGGCAAGCATTATGTGTTGGGGGAATGATCTTGACACATATATCCACTCAGATGTGGGTGATCATGAGTTATTTCTATTGACATTACCCTGGAGGTAAATAGTTGGGAGGCAAAATTATAAGCCCCTATCTTTCTCTGTGTCCGATTGAAGCCTTAACCTCATGGGTCTCGCATGAGTGTTAGCAATTATAAAAGACTAAAATATGATTGAGTATGTGGATTTGCTTTACAAACTCTTATATTGACTCTTTCCGATGTTGTGATAAATTGCAATTGCTTCGATGACTGAGAGCATAGTTTGTTGGTTCTCAATAGAGTTCTTGGTTCATACTTTATCTTGTGAATGAATGTTACTCTAGTGTAAGAAATTATATATCAACAAGTATTGTTGTTCTAAAGATGATCACGATGCCCTCATATCCGTATTTTATATCATTGGCACCTCTATCTCTAAACTTGTGGACATATTTATCGATTTCGGCTTTCGCTTGAGGACAAGTGAGGTCTAAGCTTAGGGGAGTTGATACGTCCATTTTGCATCATGCCTTTATATTGATATTTATTGCATTATGGGCTGTTATTACATGCTATGGTACAATACTTATGCCTTTTCTCTCTTATTTTACAAGGTTTTACTTGAAGAGGGAGAATGCCGACAGCTGGAATTCTAGACTGGAAAAGGAGGAAATATGAGAGACCTATTCTGCACAACTCCAAAAGTCTTGAAAAGTTACGGAGAATTATTTTGGAATATATAAAAATTATTGGGCAAAACAAATACCAGAGGGGACCCACCAGGAGGTCACAAGCCTGCCAGGCGCGACCTACCCCCTGGTCGCGCCTTGGTGGCTTGTGGGCCCCCTGGTAGGCCTCCGGTGCCCATCTTCTGCTATATGAAGGGTTTTAACCTGGAAAAAATCAAGAGAGAGCTTTCGGAACGAAGCGCCACTGTCTCGAGGCAGAACTTGGGCAGAACCAATCTATAGCTCCGGTGGAGCTGTTCTACCGGGGAAACTTCCCTCCCGGAGGGGGAAATCAAAGCCATCGTCATCACCAATGATCCTCTCATCAAAAGGGGGTCAATATCCATCAACATCTTCACCAACACCATCTCCTCTCCAAACTCTAGTTCATCTCTTGTATCCGATCTTTGTCTCAAACCTTAGATTGGTACCTGTGGGTTGCTAGTAGTGTTGATTACTCCTTGTAGTTGATGGTAGTTGGTTTACTTGATGGAAGATCATATGTTCAGATCCTTTATGATAATTAATAGTCCTCTGATTATTAACATGAACATGTTTTGTGAGTAGTTACGTTTGTTCCCGAGGACATGGGATAAGTCTTGTTATAAGTAATCATGTAAATTTGGTATTCGTTCGATATTTTGATGAGATGTATGTTGTCTCTCCTCTAGTGGCGTTATGTGAACATCGACTACATAACACTTCACCATTATTTGGGCCTAGGGGATGGCATTGGGAAGTAATAAGTATATGATCGTTTGCTAGAGTGACATAAGCTTAAACCCTAGTTTGTGCGTTGCTTCGTAAGGGGCTGATTTGGATCCATATGTTTCATGCTATGGTTAGATTTATCTTAATTCTTCTTTTGTAGTTGCGGATGCTTGCGAGAGAGGTTAATAATAAGTGGGAGGTTTGTCCAAGTAAGGGTAGCACCCAAGCACCGGTCCACCCACATATCAAATTATCAAAGTAACGAACGCGAATCAATCGAGCATGATGAAAACTAGCTTGACAGAAATTCCCATGTGTCCTCGGGAGCGCTTCACTTTACATAAGAGTTTGTCCAGGCCTGTCCTTTGCTACAAAAAGGATTGGTCTACCTTGCTGCACCTTTGCTACACTTGTTACTTGTTACCCATTACAAATCACCTTATCACAAAACTATCTGTTACCAATAATTTTAGTGCTTGCAGAGAATACCTTACTGAAAACCGTTTGTGATTTCCTTCTGCTCCTCATTGGGTTCGACACTCTTACTTATCGAAAGCACTATAATAGATCCCCTATACTTGTGGGTCATCACTTGTCGAGATTGACGAAGCGTAGACCTCACAATAAGAGGGGATAGTCTGCAAATGGGTAGTAGATCCCAACTCATTACCTTGTGATTCCAAATCTTATGAGGAAGAAATATTAAAAAAATTGCAAGTTTGATATGCGAGAGAAGATGATCTCAATCGCAAAAACATGTTCAAGAGAAATTGATATGTGGTATAAACATGGAACATGTAATCCTTCCCAGATGAAATCTAGTACTTTATTTATATTATCAAGACATTGCATAATATAAACACAAGTCCTAACTTAGGTTAAATCTAGAACTAGACTAGAAAGTAAGTAGTCAAACTAGGTAGTAAACAGTACCAGACATAGTCGAAAACTAAACTAATACAATAATTAGTACTAATGTTGACTAAAATAGAGGGAAAATTGAAAACGAAATACTGGAGGGGGTAGGCCAGGCGCCTGGGCCTAAGCCGCCACGACCTTTGATCGGCCCGCAACCTCCCGCACCACATAAGAGGAGGCGAGGGGTTGGGCGGTTACAGATAAGGGTTCGCCCTAACCCGCACCACCGCTCGACCCCCGCACCCGCGCTCGCGAGGAGCAGAAGACCCCGTCGCTGGCGGTTGGAGCGAGCGCCGGTGCCTCCCCTCGCATCTTCGATGGTCAGTGGAGCGACACGATAAGGCCTCTTCATCTGAGGAAGAAGAGATGACGAAGGGGTCATGACGAGCAGTGCTGAGGCCAAGGCTCGCCGGAGCCCACGAGCCAGACCGGCGACCGGGGAAGCGGTCGATGGTGGCCACGGTGTTCCCTAAGAGGCGACCGAAGCGCCTCTCCCCACGGCTGCTCGAGCCCATGACCATCTCCGCCTGAGGAGGAGTGGTGGTGTCGGCTCCCTCCATCCCGGCTCTGAGGAGGTCCATGTCGGACGCTCTATTTGGCGCGGAGATGAAGGCGAGTGCCTCCTCCTCGTCCACAACGGTGCGCATCGGCACGAGGATGTAGCCGGGCGCGTCGGCGGCGCGAGACCCCCAACTGGCGGAGGAGGGGCGGAGGCGGGGACCTAGGAGCAGTGTAGGTGTGGGTACATCCCTGTGAACCATGGGGGCGCTTGGGCCGGCCACTAGCCAGGGGTCGAGCCCCATGGGCGTCTGGCCACGGGCGCTGGGAGCACCGCGATGGGTGCGTCCAGAAGCACGATGATCGTGTACAGGGTTGTGGTGAGCACCGCGGGCGGCGCGTCCAGCGACACTGCGGACGAACCGACAGATGGCTTGTATCTGACGATGGAAATGGAAAAGGCCACCAACCCTATGGCGGCAATGGGCCATGAAGCGGCTCCGACGGCTGTCCTCACAGATGAGGCAAAGGAAAAAGGAGAGGAGGCCTCGCATCTCACCGGCAAGTGCTTGCTCCCTTCTCTTGTCTATGTTGTTTTCGCTCTCTCTGGTAGGCTACGTGCATGATAACGTGTTTGAGAAAAGTGAAAGCTCTGTCTTGATTGATGGTTGCACATGTTACTTATACCATCTGGAGAGGAAGGCATTGGTTTCAGAGGGCACAAGAGAGAGGCGTCTGTGCGGGACAAACCGCATAACGGTTTGGGCATGGGGAGATTCCTCCCTAATTACATGGGTTTAATTATAATCACAACACTTCAGGTGCCAGATGGTACTCATTTGCTCGCACTGCATGGACCATGACCGGCAATCTGATTGAATCTCAACATGCATCATACCCCACCCCGCAAAGAAAAAAATAGCATCATACCCCAACTTGCCGCTACATGCATCGCCTCAAGACAAGTTGTAGCCTCTGCATCATAGTGCTTCCTGCATGTTTTAGTTTTCCCACTCCCGTCGCCATGTCGATCACGAATTACAAAGCCCCAGCCTCCACTCTTTGTGTGCTCATGGATCACACCATCAACATTGATTTTGAGAGTGTCTCCAGTTGGCTGCTTCCACCTTTGTTCTTTCCTCTGTGTATTCTGACTCGTAGGATTCTTGTATATTTGCAAAGATTCAGTTGCCCAAGACCTAACATTGCTCTCCATCTCCTTTACCGGCCTCACTTTCTCTCCACTACTAGCGCCACAACATGCATGTAATCAACAGACGCTTGTCTTCCCACAGGTCACGAATGCACTGCACAAACTCAACTGAATCCATGCAGCTACACAAACGATCATGAAGCTCCTCCAGATCAAGGCATCTCCATAGCTTTTCCCCCTCTTTACATTTAACGGATAAATGTGCTCCATCTTCGTCCAGTCTTCCACAATAGGGGCAAGGGTCCTCACATTTTACTCCATGCCTCCTCAATGTTAACTTCAGTGGTAAGCTATTGTGAGTGAGACGTGATACGTCTCCAACGTATCTATAATTTTTGATGATCACATGCTATTATATTATCTGTTTTGGATGTTTTATATGCATTAATATGCTATTTTATATTATTTCTGGGGCTAACCTATTAATCTAGAGCCTAGTGCCAGTTTCTATTTTTTCCTCGTTTCTGAGTTTTCCAGATATGGAATATTAAATGGAGTCCAAACAGAATAAAACCTTCGGAAGGATTTTTTTTGGAAGGGAACAAATCGATCAAGCTTGGAGTGCACGGCAGGGGAGGTGCCAGCGAGCCACAAGCCTGCTAGGCGTGGGCCCCCTGGCCGCGCCTAGCAGGCTTGTCGCCTCCCGACAGGTCCTAACCCTAATTCTTGGCCTATAAATTCCCAAATATTCCTCCAACACCAGAGGGAGCCACGCAAATAATTTTCCGCCGCCGGAAGCCACCGTTCTCGAGAGATCCAATCTTGGAGCCTTTTCCGGTAATCTGTCGGAGGGGGTTTTGATCATGGAGGGCATCTACATCAACTCCATTGCCCCTCCGATGATGCGTGAGCAGTCCACCATAGACTTACGGGTCCATAGCTAGTAACTAGATGGCTTCTTCTCTCTCTTTGATCTTCAATACCATGTTCTTCATGATCTTCATGGAGATCTATCAGATGTAATCTTCTTTTGTGGTGTGTTTGTCAAGATCCAATGAATTGTGAGTTTATGTTCAGATTATCCATGAATCTTATTTGAATCTCCTCTGAATTATTATTTACATGATTTCCCTTGCAAATCCCTTCGAGTTATTTGTTTGGTTTGGCCAACTATATTGGTAATTCTTGCAATGGGAGAAGTGCTTGGTTTTGGGTTCAATCTTGCGGTGTCCTCACCCAGCAACATAGTAGGGGTAGCGAGGCACGTATTGTATTGTTGCCATCAAGGGTAACAAGATGGGTTTTCATCATATTGCTTGAGTTTATCCCTCTACATCATGTCATCTTTATTAATGTGTTACTCTGTTCTTCATGAACTTAATACTCTAGATGCAGGCATGAGTCGGTCGATGTGTGGAGTAATAGTAGTAGATGCAGAATCATTTCGATCTACTTGATATGGATGTGATGACTATATGCATGATCATTGCCTTGGATAACTACATGATTATTCACTTTTCTATCAATTGCTTGACAGTAATTTGTTTACCCACCATGAAATTTTCCATCGAGAAAGAAGCCTCTAGTGAAACCTATGGCCCCTGGGTCTACTTTCCATAATAATCTTTCAGATCTATAAACAAAAAATACCAAAAATACTTTGCTTCAATTTATTAACCTTTTACTTTTTGTTCTTGTTTACATCTATATCTATCAGATCTAATCCTTGCAAATAATCGTGAAGGGATTGACAACCCCTTTATATCCTTGGGTGCAAGAGTTTGATTGTTTGTGTAGGTGCAACCCTTGGTGACTTGCTTGTTCCTCCTACTGGATTGATACATTGGTTCTCAACAACTGAGGGAAATACTTATCTACTTCGCTGCATCACCCTTTCCTCTTCAAGGGAAAACCAACGCACGCTCAAGAGGTAGCAAGAAGGATTTCTGGCGCCGTTGCCGGGGAGGATACACGTCAAGCATACCAAGTACCCATCACAAACTCATCTCTTGCATTTACATTATTTGCCATTTTCCTCTTGTTTTCCTCTCCCCCACTTCTAAAACGATTATCAGAAAATACCAAAAAGATTTGCCTTTTTGTTTGCCCTTCTTTCGTTTGCCTTTCGTTTGCTTGTGTGCTTGATTGCTTGCTTTGTCACGATGTCTAAGAATACCAAGTTGTGTGACTTTTCCAATACTACTAATAATAATTTTATTATTACTCCGATTGCTCCTCCCACTAGTGTGGAATCTTATGAAATCAATGCTGCCTTGCTTAATCTTGTTATGAAAGAAGAATTTTCTGGCCTTCCTAGTGAAGATGCCGCATCCCATCTAAATACTTTCATTGAGTTCTCTGATATGCAAAAGAAGAAAGATGTGGATAATGATATTGTGAAATTGAAGCTATTTCCGTTCTCACTACGAGATCGTGCTAAAACTTGGTTTTCATCTTTGCCTAAAAATAGTATTAATTCTTGGAATAAGTGTAAAGATGCTTTTATCTCCAAGTACTTTCCGCCCGCTAAGATCATCTCCCTTAGGAACGATATAATGAATTTTAAGCAACTTGATCATGAGCATGTTGCACAATCTTGGGAGAGGATGAAATTAATTATTAGAAATTTTCCCATACATGGTTTGAGTTTATGGATGATTATACAATTTTTTTATGCGGGATTGAACTTTGCTTCTAGAAACTTTTAGATTCATCCGCGGGTGGTAGTTTTATGGAAATCACGTTAGGAGAAGCTACTAAACTCCTAGATAATATTATGTTAAACTACTCTCAATGGCACATAGAAAGATCTCCTACTAGTAAAAAAGTGCATGCTATTGAAGAAATAAATACTTTGAGAGAAGCGATGGATGAATTGATGAAATTGTTTGCTATTAAGAGTGATCCTATTGATCCCAATGATATGCCTTTGTCTTCTTTGATTGGAAATAATAATGAATCTATGGACGTGAATTTTGTTGGTAGGAACAATTTTGGTAATAACGCGTATAGAGGTAATTTCAACCCTAGGCCGTTTCCTAGTAATTCCTCTAATAATTATGGTAATTCCTACAACAATTCCTATGGAAATTATAATAAGAGTTGGTTCGCAATTTTTTTTAATGCTTCTATTGAAGAAAAAGTGCTCAAGATTGATGATTTGGCTAGGAACGTTGATAGAATTTCTCTTGAGATTGATTCGTTGAAAGTTAGATCTGCTCCACCCAAGCATGATATTAACGAGTCTTTAAAAGCTATGAGAATTTCCAATGATGAAAGTAAGGAAAGAACCACTAGAATACATGTTAAGCGTGAATGGCTTGAAAAAGTGTTTTCTCGCGATAATATGATGAAGATCTTAAAATGATTGGCGTGACTCCTATTGAATCTTTGTTTTCCAATATAAATCTTGATAATGATGGGACTAGAGATAAGTCAACTTTAGTTAAAAGAAGTCCCAATGATTCGGAGTCTATAGATCTTAATGTAAGATTGATAAAAGTGGGATTGAAGAGGTCAAAACTTTAAATAACAATGAACCCACTCTTTTGGATTTCAAAGACTTTAATTATAATAGCTTCTCTTTGATTAATTGTATTTTCTTGTTTCAATCCATGATGAATTCTCCTCATGCTTCTAGTCAAAATAAGGCTTTTACTAAACATATAGTTGATGCTATGATGAAATCTTTTGAAGAAAAACTTGAGTTAGAAGTTTCTATCCCTAGAAAGCTTCATGATGAGTGGGAACCTACTATTAAGATTAAAATCAAAGATTATGAGTGCCACGCTTTGTGTGATTTTGGTGCTAGTGTTTCCACGATTCCGAAAACTTTATGTGATGTGCTAGGTTACCATGATCTCGATGATTGCTCTCTAAATTTGCATCTTGCGGATTCCACTATTAAGAAACCTATGGGAAGGATTAACAATGTTATTATTGTTTCAAATAGGAATTATGTGCCCACATATTTCATTTTTCTTGATATACATTGCAATCCTACATGTCCTATTATTCTTGGTAGACCTTTCCTTAGAATGGTTGGTGCTATTATTGACATGAAAGAAGGAAACATCAGATTCCAATTTACATTAAGGAAAGGCATGGAACACTTTCCTAGAAAGAAAATAAGATTACCTTATCAATATATTATGATATCTACTTTTGGATTGCATACCAAAGATGACAATACCTAGATCTATTGCGTTTTTCCTAGCTAGGGGCGTTAAACAATAGCGCTTGTTGGGAGGCAACCCAATTTTATTTTTGTGTTCTGTTTTTGCTTCTGTTTTTGAGTGTTTCCCACATTATTAATTCTGTATTAATTGTGTTTTGGTGTTTTAATTAGTGTTTTAGCCAAGTAAAAACCTTTGGGTGATCTATGGTGGTTGTTGATTTGATCTTGCTGAAAAACAGAAACTTTTGCGCTCGGTCCAGGAATTTTCTAAATGTTTGAAGCGTCGAATAAGTCTAAATTTTCACACAAGATCGATATATAAATTTCCCAGGTTTTCCTAATGTTTCAGAATTTTTTGAGTTATATAAGTATACGAAGTTTTCAGATTTGTACAGAGTGTTCTATTTTTGATAGATTCTGTTTTCTTTGAGTTGTTTGCCTATTTTGATGAATCTTTGGGTTGTATCTTGTGCTATGAACCATGGAAAAGTTATATTACAGTAGGTATAACACCAATATAAATAAATAATGAGTTCACAACAGTACCTAAAGCGGTGATTTATTTTCTTATACTAACGGATCTCACGAGTTTTCGATTTAGTTTTGTGTTGTGAAGTTTTCAAGTTTTGGGTAAAGATTTGATGGACTACGGAATAAGGAATGGCAAGAGCCTAAGCTTGGGGATGAATGAGGCACCCCAAGTCATATTCAAGGATGCCAAAGATCCTAAGCTTGGGGATGCCCCGGAAGGCATCCCCTCTTTCGTCTTCAATCCATCGGTAAATTTACTTGAGGCTATATTTTTATTCACCACATGATATCTATTTTGCTTGGAGCGTCTTGTATGATATGAGTATTTGCTTGGTAGTTTTCCACAATCATCCTTGCTGCACACATCTTCTGAGATCTACATGCTTAATAATGAATTTTTTAGAATTCTCTATGTACTTCACTTATATCTTTTGAGTTGGGCAATTTTGCTCTATGTGCTTCACTTATATCTTTTAGAGCACGGTGGTGTTTGTGTTTTATAGAAATAATTGAACTCTCGTACCTCACTTATATTATTTCGAGAGTCTCTGAAAACAGCATGGTAATTGGTCTAGGTTATGAATTTAGTCCTAACATGATAGGCATCCAAGAGTGATATAATAAAAACTTCCATATTAAGTGCATTGGGTATTTATGAGAAGTTTGATTCCTTGCATAAAGTTTTGAGATATAAAGATGGTAATATTAAGAGAAAATTTAGTAAGTAATTGTGATTTGGTTAAAATACTTGTGTAAAGGTTTGTGATTCCCGTAGCATGCACGTATGGTGAACCGTTATGTAAGGAAGTTAGAGCATGACTTGTTTATAGATTGTCGACCTTTGTGTGAGGGTTGGGAGCGCGCGATGGTTAACTCCTACCAACCTCTTCCTAAGGAGCATGCATTTAATACTTTGCTTCAATTACTAATAGACTTTTGCAATAAGTATGTGAGTTCTTTATGACTAATGATGAGTCCATGGATTATACGCACTCTCACCCTTCCACCTTTGCTAGCCTCTCTAGTACCGCGCAACTTTCACCGGTACAACAAACACCTTCCTCAAAAAAGCCACCATATATCCTTCCTCAAAACAGCCACCATACCTACCTATTATGGCATTTCCATAGCCATTCCGAGATATATTAGCATGCAACTTCCACCGTTTCCTTTTATGACATGCACCATCACTTGCATATTGCATATAGAATCATATTTTTGTCATAGGTATCGAGTTGTAATTCTCTTTTGAGTTGTAAGTAAATAAAAGTGTGATGATTATCATTATTAGAGCATGTCCCATGTGAGGAAAGGATGATGGAAGCTATGATTCCCTCACAAGTGCAGATGAGATTATGGACTTTATGAAAGAAAAGAGGCCAGCAAAGTTCAAATAAAATAAATAAATAAAAGAGGCCTTAGATGCCCACATAAAAAATGAGAGAAAAGAGAGAAAGGGACATTGCTACTACCTTTTTCCACACTTGTGCTTCAAAGTAGCACCATGATCTTCATGATAGAGAGTCTCCTATTTTGTCACTTTCATATAGCTAGTGGAATTTTTCTTCATGATGCACGTCCACTTAGTTTCTTTTTGAGCTTTCATACACTTATAGCTCTAGTGCATCCGTTGCAAGGTAATCCCTACTCACTCACATTGATACCTATTAATGGGCATCTCCATAGCCCGTTGATACGCCTAGTTGATGTGATACTATCTTCTCCCTTTCCTTGACAACCTCCACCATATTCTATTCCACCTATAGTGCTATATCCATGGCTCACACTCATGTATTGCGTGAGAGTTGAAAAAGTTTGAGAAAATAAAGGTGTGAAAACAATTGCTTGACTTTTCATCGGGGTTGTGCATGATATAAATACTTGGTGTGGGGAAGATGGAGCATAGTCAGACCATATGATATTGTAGGGATAACTTTGTTTTGCCATTATATTTTGAACAGATACAATTGCTTTGCTAGTATGCTTGAAACGTTACTGTTTTTATATCAATATTAAGCTTTTGTTTTGGGTCTTATGGATCTGAATATTCATGCCACAATAAAGAATATTACATGGATAAATATGTTAGGTAGCACTTCACATCAAAAAATCTATTTTTATCATTTACCTACTCGAGGACGAGCAGGAATTAAGCTTGGGGATGCTGATATGTCTCCAACGTATCTATGATTTTTGATGATGGCATGCTATTATATTATCCATTTTGGATGTTTTATATGCATTAATATGCTATTTTATATTATTTTTGGGACTAACCTATTAATCTAGAGCCTAGTGCCAGTTACTGTTTTTCCTTGTTTTTGAGTTTTGCAGATATGGAATATTAAACGGAGTCCAAACGGAATAAAACCTTCGGAAGGAATTTTTTTGGAAGGAAACAAATCGATCAAGCTTGGAGTGCACGACAGGGGAGGTGCCAGGGAGCCACAAGCCTGCTAGGCACGCCCCCCTAGCCGCGCCTAGCAGGCTTGTCGCCTCCCGGCAGGTCTCCTAACCCTAATTCTTTGCCTATAAATTCCTAAATATTCGCCCAACACCAGAGGGAGCCACGCAAATAATATTCCGCCGCCGGAAGCCTCCGTTCCCGAGAGATCCAATCTTGGAGCCTTTCCCGGTAATCTGCTGGAGGGGGTCTCGATCACGAAGGGCATCTACATCAACCCCATTGCCCCTATGATGATGCGTGAGTAGTCCACCACAGACCGGTCCATAGCTAGTATCTAGATGGCTTCTTCCCTCTCTTTGATCTTCAATACCATGTTCTTCATGATCTTCATGGATATCTATCCGATGTAATCTTCTTTTGTGGTGTGTTTGTCAAGATCCGATGAATTGTGAGTTTATGTTCAGATTATCCATGAATCTTATTTGAATCTCCTCTGAATTCTTATTTGCATGATTTCATATCCTTGCAATTCTCTTCGAGTTATTTTTTTGGTTTGGCCAACTAGATTGGTAATTCTTGCAATGGGAGAAGTGCTTGGTTTTGGGTTCAATCTTGCGGTGTCCTCACCCAGTGACATAGTAGGGGTAGCGAGGCATGTATTGTATTGTTGCCATCAAGGGTAACAAGATGGGGTTTTCATCATATTGCTTGAGTTTATTCCTCTACATCATGTCATCTTTCTTAATGCGTTACTCTGTTCTTCATGAACTTAATTCTCTAGATGCAGGCAGGAGTCGGACAATGTGTGGAGTAATAGTAGTAGATGCAGAATCGTTTCGGTCTACTTGATACAGATGTGATGCCTATATGCATGATCATTGCCTTTGATAACTACATGATTATTTGCTTTTCTATCAATTGCTTGACAGTAATTTGTTTACCGACCATGATATTTTCCTTCGAGAGAGAAGCCTCTAGTGAAACCTATGGCCCCCGGGTCTACTTTCCATAATATACTTTCAGATCTATAAACCAAAAACACCAAAAATACTTTGCTGAAATTTATTTACCTTTTACTTTCCGTTCTTGTTTACATCTATATCTATCGAATCTAATCCTTGCAAATAGTCATGAAGGGATTGACAACCCCTTTATAGCGTTGGGTGCAAGAGTTTGATTGTTTGTGTAGGTACAACCATTGGTGACTTGCTTGTTCCTCCTACTGGATTGGTACATTGGTTCTCAACAATTGAGGGAAATACTTATCTACTTCGCTGCATCACCCTTTCCTCTTCAAGGGAAAACCAACGCACGCTCAAGAGGTAGCAAGACGCCAGACAAATTGTTGGATCTTTGGCTGACACGGGATCTTCCAGATCTTGTTCCACGGGAAAGTGTAAGAGGATGAGCCTAAGGAAGATGGCCTAGCAGCATCCTTGTCGCCGACATATATTTTGTACGCCGACTTAATAGAGAGCTAGCCCTTACTATCATAATACCAAGCATGAAAATCTATGTATTCCTCATTTATCGGTGTTGCTTTGCACAAATATATTCATCACAAGGGAGGCATCCCAAGTACCCGTCACTGGGTCAATAAGTTCACAGACTCGAGTGAGTAGGCATTTGCCTGGTGGGGTAATTGGTACCCGTGAACCCTCTCGGTTCAGCCATGGGTCGCTCCAAATGCTTACTTCTGTACCATCTCCAATTCTATAAGGGCCATTTGCATTTCTGTCCCTAACTTGAACCACCTAATCAAATTTGCCCCTAATTTTCAGCATGCTCAAATTTTCCCCTCTACCGTTAAATCCCCTTATAGAAATGCCCTTTTGTGCCGTTACCGTTCGGTCAACGGGCTTTGACTGTCTTGGTGAATAGTAACTCGATGAATAGTAAATTAAAAAATAGCAAAACAATTCAAAAAAATCTGAAATTTTGAGGGATCGTAAAGACTCGGGTGCGCAAGGTGTGTGCAAATTTTCATGCTATTTTAACATTACAGGAGCTCATACGAAAGGAAACAAATTTAAATTGTACACCTGTGAATAGTAAATTCGAAAAAATAGAGAGAAAATTCAAAAAAAATCTGAAATTTTCTAGCGTCCAAGATGCTTGGGTATGCAAGGTGTGTGCAATTTGTTTTGATGAAATGGCATCCGAGGAGCTCTATAAAAAAAGAACAAACTAGTGCATTTTCTCAAAGTTTTGCGCCGAGCCAAATTTTGTTTTTTTCTCCACCAGCTCCTACAATGTCAAAACACAACAAAACTTTGCACGCACCTTGCGCACCCAAGCTTCTTGGACGCCAAAAAATTCAGATATTTTTCTATTTTGTTCCTATTTTTACGAATTTTCTGTTCACGGGCATACAATTTAATTTTTTCCTTTGGTACGAGCTCCTCGAATGTGCAAATAGCATGAAAATTTGCACGCACCTTGCACATCCGAGTATCTTCGATCCCACAAAATTTCAGTTTTTTTAATTTTTTTGCTATTTTTTAATTTAATATTTACCAAGTTACTGTTCACCAAACAGTCAAATCCCTCTAACCGGATGGAAATGACACGGAAGGGTAATTCTATAAGTGCACTTGACGACATAGGGGCAAATTTGAGCAAGCTTCAAAACTAGGGGCAAATTTGAGTAGTGGGTTCAAGTTAGGGACACAGGTGTAAAAGACCCATTCTATAAATAAGGCCTTCCTTCATCAGTTTGTACCCCCTTCAAAATTCTCCTCCATGTGTATGATATACCGTTGGATGGTTGAGCTTCCAGAACTGATGTGTGTGGAAAATAGCGCGCCTTTAATACTCTAGCACACAGTGATTCACGTGTTGTTAGGATCCACCACGCTTGTCTGGCCAACATGGCAAGATTGAATCCATAAAGATCTCTGAACCCCATCCCTCCCTCTTATATTGTCTTCATCAACGTTTCCCAACTTAGTATATGCATCGTATTCTGCTTCTCCTACTTAGCCCACCAAAAACAACAAATCATGGCTCCCATCTGCTCACAGAGTGTCTTTGTTAGATCAAAACAAGACATATCAAATGTCGGTATGGCTTGCACACATGCTTTTATTAGAACATATTTCCCCATTTTTGACATCAGTTTCTCGACCCAACCTTGTATCCTTTTCCATATACGGTCCTTCAAGTACTCAAGGCACCTTGTTGATTCTTTGGACAACTCACAACATATATAAACTGATGTCTCTTGCTATAATGGAGGGAGGTGGTGCTATTTATCTGTTAAGTTTATTTTCGGGGTAATTAACTTTTTTAAAAGAATTTTAGGGGTATTTAACTGCTAAGTGAAACCGACCATCCTCTCCCGTGAAACTATTTTGTGTTGGCCTAAAAGTTGAAGAGGCCCATGGCCCATTATAGCAATGGGCCAATGTGGTGACATACATATAGACAAAGCTCTTCCAACCAAACAATAGAATACAGTCGGTGTGGTGGCTTGCTTGTGCTATCGCACAATGATAGGTGCAGGTTCAAAATCCCACTCGAAGGAACAAATCAATTGAAGGATTGGGTTTGTTGGTTTTGGAGACATGATTTATCATTTGCCATTTTTTTTATCTTCCACAATCAAGTAATATATGGAAAATTGATAGCAATGGGGTCACTTTTTAACGATAAACTGCTTTTGAGCATGTAAAAGAACCATAGAAAAAATGAACAACATGAGAATGAGATGGTGATAAACAATGGTCCGATATATAGTAAGAAAATAAAACTGGCTAAGGAGGGCCTCATGCCGTGTGTTCCTAGTGTATCGCGACAGCTGTCTTCTCGACGCGTGACATTGGTTTTTTCTGCACTTTTTTATTTTTTGCTGCTGCTCCAGATTTAACGTTCGAGGCTACACAATATCTTGGCGTGTTCTCACCATCCACCACCGATCTCTCCTATTTTATTTTCTTTGTTCTTCCAGAGGTATCGAAAGAAAGAGCAACATGCCTTCATGTGTCCATCCCTCGATGCTCGCGTGTCTCAAGAATTGCTGATACAAATTAACCAGACGCTGAGATCTGAATAAATATAATGCCTTATGATGTATAAGCCAAGTTTTTTTGTTAACGATGTGATTTCGACAAGGGCGAATCATGTGGTATTGGATTGTGTTTTGAATCGAAATGAACGAAATGTCTTGATTGATGGTTATAGGAACTATTTATACAATCTTGAGAGACGCAACAAACTGAGGAGATGCGTCGGTTCCACGGGATAGAGGCGAGAGGCATCGGTGTGGGAGGAACCGCATGACGGTTTGGGCAAGGGGAGATATTCCCCTAATCACAATATGTAATTAATCTTAACACCCCCCCTAGTCTATTCTTGACCATGTAGAATCATCTCATGATTGTTCGGGTAGTGCTATCATCTCAAAAAAGGATTATCTTTCAAAAAGTTCTTTATGAAATCTTTAATGAAAACCTAAAATATAAACTCACAAAGAGATAGCATAATGTGATGTCTTGAACAAGGATAACTCAAGAAGAGACTCCCCTAACACCTGCATACAATTTCTATGAACATATTTCTGAAATGTAGAATTTGGTAGAGACTTGGTAAATAAATTAGTAAGTTTGTCGCATGATTTAATTTGCAAGATGTTTATTTGCCTGCTTTTCCGACGATCATGGTGGAAGACCACTCGGGAGAAATATGCTTAATGATATTACTCTTGATGTTGTTACGGTAAAACAAGGTTGAAAGTGAAAGTAAGATTAATCTCGATTTCTATAGATTCTCAAGTAGATATATATCTAGATAATATGGGAAGAAGAGGTGTCTGTTCAGAGGCATCCCTCCAGAACAGGTGCATGTTGGCAATAGAGAGAGAGAGAAGGGGCATGACTGTTTGGGGTTGGACACATCCATTTGCTAATGATTTTTCATTAATTATCATGTTCTAATTAACAATGACATGTGCTAATTAATCTACTAATTAATTTCTAACACTCCCCCTTGTACAACATTTCTCCTTGAATGTTTCATCATTTAAAGTTTCTTGTATATAAAATTTCCACCTTGAGAAATCTTCCATATAATCTTGAAAGTTTCCCACAAAAAACCGTGGAAAAAATATGAGAAGAATAGAGTATATATGTTGCAAAAACTCCTTTAAACCCAGTGGGAAAAAGAATAAGGAGAAAAGGTGCAACATATAATGATTATTGTCTACTTGATAACTCATATGAGAAAAACATCTGAGGAAAGAGAAAACTCATTGCTTTATATACTTTCCTTTAAAACCCAAATGGAAAAAATAAAAAGTATTGCATATGTCACCTTGTTAAAAACCTCTTATGAGAAACTTCGAGAGAAAGCTCAGAAGGTAAAAGAGTGTGATCTAATATGCCATTGAAAACTCCTTTAAACCTAGTGGAAAATATATAAGGAGAAAATGATATGCCATATCATAATAATTGTATCTTTTAACTCAATATGAGAAAATTCATAGAGTTTAAATGACAATAAATATGTCGTGTATACTTTCCTAAAAAAACTGATGGGGGAAACATAAAGTATGACATATGATATCATGTTGATAATACCTCCTTAAAAACTTTGATGAGTGATACTTGTGATCTCCATTGGGTTTTCCGTGAACAAGAACGGGTAATTGCAACACAATACGGGTAAGTATTTCCCTCAGTTATAAAACCAAGGTTTATTGAACCAATAGGAATATCCACAACAACCGTCTTCAGCGGCTGCACACAAAAGAGCAACCAACTTGCACCCAACGCGGGCAAGAGGGTTGTCAATCCCCTTGATCTCGTTATTTGCAAGCAAGTGAGTTATGTAGACAATTTTAAATTGCAAAATAAAATAAAAGCAAGTAAATGGAAGCAAGGTATTGTAGCATTTATGAATATATAGGTGAATAGATCCGGGGGCATAGTTTTCCCTAGCGGCATCTCTCATGAAAATAAGCATACGGTGGTTAAACAAATTACTGTTGAGCAATTGACAAATGATCATCAATTAATAAATGATCATGTGTATATTCATGGCAATGATCATGTGTATATATGCATCACGTCCAGAAACAAATAGGCTGACTCCTGTCAGCACCTATTACTGTTACTCCACTTCAAGAGCACTTCTATGCTTGCCTTTCTACGTATTAAGTTCATGCCAAATAGAGTAATGCATGGAGAATGATGGCATGATGTAGATAAAGTAAACTCAAGCAATATGAATAAACCCCATCGTTTTATCCTTAGTGATAGCAACACAAAGACGCAACTTGTCCCCTTCTATCACTGGGATATAGAAACTCGCTAGGTTGAACCCACTACAACGCACCTCTCTCACTTAAGAAAGATCAATCTAGCTGGCCAAACCAAATCAATAGATCGGAGGAAATTACAAAGCTATAATGATCATGCACATAAGAATCATATTAGATTTCATAGAAGACTCAATTTTTTATCATGAATAATCTGAACATAAACCCACAATTCATCGGATCCCAACAAACACACCGCACAAAAGTATTACATCAGATAGATCAAGGCGAAGATGCGATGATCATTGTATTGAAGATCAAGGTAAACCATGTACCCGTAAGTCTATGGTGAACTACTCACACATAATCATGAGGGTAGCAAGGCTTGTCAGACCCTCGGGTGGCTACCAGCCTTCTTCCGAATCTTCTAGGTCCTCTTTTGGTCCAAAAAAATCATCAAAAGTTTCAGGAAGATTGGACTTCGTTTGGTATGATAAACCTAAAAAGTGAAAAAACATGCAGAAAACAATAAATGGCACTGGGCATTAGGTCAATGGGTTAAAAAATAATATAAATTGGTAAATAAATACCCCAAAAGTATCCTAGAATGATAATATATTAGCATGAAGCAATCAAAAATTAAAGATACGTATCAAGCATCCCCAAGCTTAATTTCTTCTCGTCCTCGAGTAGGTAAATGATAAAACAGAATTTTTGATGTGACATGCTAACCATATGTAATTTTTTGCATGTATGCCCATTGAGAAACGATGAATTAACAAACATTAATATAGCAAATACTTATAAGTACAAGCAACAAAATCATTAATCTTTCAAAGTATACGATCCTCAAAGAATGTTTACCCCCTTTCGTCTTATTATATTAGCAAGACATGGCTTCATCTTCACCACATTAATACAAATGTTTAGCACCACGGTGTCCAAGTCAGGTAGTTGGATCGTGCTTTTTCAATATGCATCAACTTTTTATTCTTCACGCAATACATGAGCATGAACCATTGGACATAGCATATAAGTGGAATAGAATATCGTGGTAGATATCAAAAGGGGTGAAAAGTGGAGAAGATAGACTCACATCAACTAGGCATACCAACGAGCTATGTAGATGCCGGTCGATATATGTCGATGCAGGGAGTAGGGATTGCCATGCAAATGATGCATGATAACCCACGAGTGTAGGGGGTCGTTTGTAGACTTTTTCGATAAGTAAGAGTCTCGAACCCGGTGAGGAGCTAAAGGTAGAACAAATATTCCCTCAAGTTCTACCGACCAGCAATACAACTCTATGCACACTAATGCTTGCTTTACCTAGAACAAGTATGAAACTACTTTGCGAGAATAAAACTAGAAGTACTTTGCAAGATCATAAAGAACATGGAAATAAAAGTTAGGTGATGTTTTAATAAAATAATAATAAATGTAAATAGTTTAGTAGCAACCTTTTTGTGCAACGCAAGAGAAAGATTGTCTCTAGTCAATTGAATATAATATGATAGATACTTGTTATATGCAATGAGGGAGCGACATACGCTAACACACTTTTCGTACTTGGATCATATGCACTTATGATTGGAACTCTAGCAAGCATCCGCAACTACCAAAGTTCATTAAGGTAAAACCCAACCGTAGCATTAAGTATCAAGTCGTCTTTACTCCCATACGCAACAACTCACCTACTCGGATTTGTGCTTCTGTCACTCACACAACCCACCATAGGCAAATCATGAACATGTTGAAACACCCTACAACGGGGATCCCTCACGTTTGCACTGCACGGAGGGCACCATAGGATAGCACCATATCAACATACAACTCATATCCATAGCATTATACCACAATTAACCCATAGGACAAAAGAGATCTACTCACACAACATAGGATAGCCAAATATCATTGGGAAATAATATATGGAGTTGAGCACCATGTTTAAGTATGGATTACAACGGGGAAGAGAGGTGTTACACTGTTGCATAGAAGGGGAGAGAGTTGGTGTTGACGGTGGCGAAGTAGTTGGTGTAGATCATCGGCACGATGGTTGCCACGATGGTGTTCCAGTGCCATCGGGAGAGAGGGAGAGAGAGCCCCCTCCTTCTTATTCTTCCGTGGCCTCCCCCCTAGATGGGAGGAGAATTACCCTATGGTCCATGGCCTCCATGGCGGTAGAGGGGCATGAGCCCCTCCGAGATTGGATCTCCCTCTTTGTTCTCTTCTGTTTTGTGCTCCTATTTTGTAGCCGAAAACCGTTTCTTATATTCCCAAAGATTCGTAACTCCAATTGCGCTGCGATTTTAACACAATTTTTTTCTTCCAAAAATTAGCTTCCTTGCACCCGAAGGAGAGCTCCAACCGACGCACAAGGTGAGCATAACCCACCACGGCGTGCCTGGGCCCTAGGGCTTGCCCTGGTGTATCGTGCTCGCTGTGGGCCTCTGTTTGCATTGATTGCACTTCCCAATATTCACAAATATTCCAAAATAATTCTCCGTAAACGTTTATCGCCCTTGGACTTTGTTTTATATGGAATTTCTGTGAAACAAAAAATAGGAACTGGCACTAGGCACTGGATCAATAGGTTAGTCCAATAATTCATATAAATTGTTGCCAAAAGTATGTGAAAGTTGTATAATATTTGCATGAAACAATCAAAAATTATAGATACGGGAGAGACTTATCAACATCCCCAAGCTTAATTCCTGCTCATCCTCGAGTAGGTAAATGATAAAAAAATATAATTTTTGATGTGGAATGCTACCTAGCATAATCTTGATCATATATCTAATCATGGCATGAATATTAAGACATGAGTGATTCAAAGCAACAGTCTAGTTTTGACATGAAGACATTAATACTCAGGCGTCCCAACAAACAATCATGTCTTTCAAAATATCAAGGCTAAAGAATGCTATCCCTACAAAATCATATAGCCTTGTCATGCTCTGTCTTCTTAACACAAAGTATAAATCCTGTACTTCCCCGGTGTCAGCCAAGCAATTGGTTCATACTTTTTAACGCGCTTCAGCATTTTCAACTCTCATGAAATACATGAGCGCAAGCATGTATATAGCACTATGGGTGGAATAGAATATGATGATAGGGGTAAATATAGAGAAGACAAAAAGGTAATAAAGTCTCACATCGGAGCGGCTAATTAACGGGCTATGGAGATGCCCATCAATTTATATCAGTGATGAGTAGGGATTGCCATGCAATGGATGCACTAAGAGTTATAAGTGTATGAAAGCTCAATATGAAAACTAAGTGGGTGTGCATCTAACTCTATAATGGAAAATTTCCACTAGTATATGAAAGTGATAACATAGGAGACTCTCTATATGGAAAACAAGGTGCTACTTTGAAGCACAAGTGTGGAATTAGCTGTTGGAAATATGCCCTAGAGGCAATAATAAAATGGTTATTATTGTATTTCCTTGTTCATGATAATTGTCTATTGTTCATGCTATAATTGTGTTAACCGGAAACCATAATGCATGTGTGAATACATAGACCACAATGTGTCCCTAGTGAGCCTCTAGTTGGCTAGCTCGTTGATCAATAGATGGTCATGGTTTCATGACCATGGACATTGGATGTCACTGATAACGGGATCACATCATTAGGAGAATGATGTGATGGACAAGACCCAATCCTAAGCATAGCACAAGATCGTGTAGTTCGTCTGCTAAAGCTTTTCCAATGTCAAATATCATTTCCTTAGACCATGAGATTGTGCAACTCCCAGATACCGTAGGAATGCTTTGGGTGTGCCAAACGTCACAATGTAACTGGGTGGCTATAAAGGTGCACTACGGGTATCTCCGAAAGTGTCTGTTGGGTTGGCACGAATCGAGACTGGGATTTGTCACTCCGTTTAACAGAGAGGTATCTCTGGGCCCACTCGGTAAGACATCATCATAATGAGCTCAATGTGACTAAGGAGTTAGCCACAGGATGATGTGTTGCGTAATGAGTAAAGAGACTTGCCGGTAACGAGATTGAACAAGGTATAGGGATACCGACGATCGAATCTCGGGAAAGTATCATACCGGTAGACAAAGGGAATTGGATACGGGATTGATTGAATCCCCGACATCGTGGTTCATCCAATGAGATCATCGTGGAGCATGTGGGAGCCAACATGGGTATCCAGATCCCGCCGTTGGTTATTAACCGGAGAGGTGTCTCGGTCATGTCTACGTGTCTCCCGAACCCGTAGGGTCTACACACTTAAGGTTCGATTAAGCTAGGGTTATAGGGAAATAGTGGATGTGGTTACCGAAGGTTGTTCGGAGTCCCGGATGAGATCCCGGACGTCACGAGGAGTTCCGGAATGGTCCGGAGACAGAGATTGATATATAGGAAGTGAGGTTTTGGTTACCAGAAATGTTTCAGGCGTCACCGGTAACGTACTGGGACCACCGGAAGGGTTCCGGGAGTCCACTGGGAGGGGCCACGGGCCCCGGAGGGCTGCATGGGCCGAAGGTGGAGGGAACCAGCCCCTAGGTGGGCTCGTGCGCCCCTCCCACCTGTCCCAAGGCGTAGCAAGGAGAGAGGGGGCAAACCCTAGGCCTAGATGGGCCCTAGGCCCACCCTAGGGCAGCTAGGGTTGCCGCACCACCTCTCCCTCCCTCTTGGCCGCCGGCCAAGATCCCATCTAGGGCTGCCGCACCACCTAGGCTGGGAACCCTAGGGGTGGGCACCCGCCTCCCTCTCCTCCTATATATAGTTGAGCCTTTGGGGCTGTTTGGGACACGACTCTCTCTCCCTCTCGGTGTAGCCCTACTTCTCCTACTCCTCGTTCTCCGTAGTGCTTGGCGAAGCCCTGCCGGAGACCATGCAGCTCCACCGTCACCATGCTATCGTGCTGCTGGAGCTCTCCCTCAACCTCTCCTTCCTCCTTGTTGGATCAAGGCGTAGGAAACGTCACCGGGCTGCACGTGTGTTGAACGCGGAGGCACCGTTGTTCGGTGCTAAGATCGGAGTCCACCGCGATTTGAATCGCTATGAGTACGACTCCACCAACCGCGTTCTTGTAACGCTTCCTCTTAGCGATCTTCAAAGGTATGAAGATGCACTCTCCCCACTCGTTGTTGGTTTCTCCATAGATAGATCTTGGTGAACACGTAGGAATTTTTTTGATTTACTACTACGTCTCCCAACAGTGGCATCATGAGCTAGGTCTATGCGTAGAATCTATGCATGAGTAGAACGCAAAGTTTTTTTGGGCGTCGATCTTGTTAATTTGCTTACCACTACTAGTCTTATCTTGATTTGGCGGTATTGTGGGATGAAGCGGCTCGGACCAACTTTACACGTACGCTTATGTGAGACCGGTTCCACCGCCTGACATGCACTTGTTGCATAAGGTGGATAGCGGGTGTATGTCTCTCCCACCTTAGTCAGATTGGATTCGATGAAAAGGGTCCTTATGAAGGGTAAATAGCAATTGGCATATCATGTTG
Source organism: Hordeum marinum (assembly GCA_022496015.1). Taxonomy (NCBI): domain Eukaryota; kingdom Viridiplantae; phylum Streptophyta; class Magnoliopsida; order Poales; family Poaceae; genus Hordeum; species Hordeum marinum. The sequence goes on along the minus strand of CM039672.1, from coordinate 449,659,775 downwards.
TGGTTTTGGCGTAGATAAGAAACGTTCTCGCTAGAAACCTATAGCAGCCACGTAAAAACTTGCAACTACAAATTAGAGGACTTCTAACTTGTTTTTGCAGCATATGTCTTGTGATGTGATATGGCCAAAGGATGTGATGTGATGCATTGTGATGTATGAGATTGATCATGTTCTTGTAATAGGATTCACGACTTGCATGTCGATGAGTATGACAATCGGCAGGAGCCATAGGAGTTGTCTTATTTTATTGCATGACCTGCGTGTAAATCATAAACGCCATGTAATTACTTCACTTTATTGCTAAACGTTAGCCATAGTAGTAGAAGTTATAGTTGGTGAGACAACTTCATGAAGACACAATGATGGAGATCATGGTGTCGTGCCGGTGATAGTGATGATCATGGTGCCCCGAAGATGGAGATCAAAGGAGCAAGATGATATTGGCCATATCAGCTCACTATATTGATTGCATGTGATGTTTATCATGTTTACATCTTATTTGCTTAGGACGAAGGTAGTAAATAAGATGATCTCTCAATAAAATTTTGAGAAAGGTGTTCACCCTAACTGTGCATCGTTGCTAAGGATCGTTGTTCCGAAGCACCACGTGATGATCGGGTGTGACTAACGTTCGCATACAACGGGTGTAGGCCATATTTACACACGCGAAACACTTAGGTTGACTTGACAAGCCTAGCATGTATAGACATGGCCTCGGAACATAGAAGACGGAAAGGTCGAATATGATTCGTATAGTAGATACGGTCAACACGGAGATGTTCACCATGGATGACTAGTCCGTCTCACGTGATGATCATACACGGGCTAGTTGACATGGATCATGTGTCACTTGGATGACTAGAGAGATGTCTATCTAAGTGGGAGTTCATTAAATAATTTGATTATGTGAACTTAATTATCATGAACTTAGTCTAAAATTGTCTTTACAATCTATATTGTTGATCGAATGGCCAACGCTAATGTCACCCTCAACTTCAACGCGTTCCTAGAGAAAACCAAGATGAAAGATGATGGAAGCAACTATGCGGACTAGGTCCGTAGCTTGAGGATCATCCTCATAGCTTCCAAGAGATTGTATGTCCGTGACGCACCGCTAGGTGACCCACCCATTTTCCCAGCGGACCAAGACATTACGAACGCTTGGCAGTCACGCTGTGATGATTACTCCCTGGTTCAGTGTGGCATGCTTTACAGTTTAGAACCGGGGCTCCAAAAGCGTTTTGAGCAACACGGAGCATATGAGATGTTCCAAGAGCTGAAACTGGTTTTCCAAGCTCATGCCCGGGTCGAGAGATATGACGTCTCCGACAAGTTCTTCAGCTGTAAGATGGAGAAGAATAGTTCTGTCAGTGAGCACATACTCAAAATGTCTGGGTTGCACAACCACTTGACTCAGCTAGGAGTTAATCTCCCGGATGACTCGGTCATTGACAGAATCCTCCAGTCACTTCCGCCTAGCTACAAGAGCTTTGTGATGCACTACAACATGCAAGGTATGGAGAAGTCCATTCCTGAGTTGTACTCGATGCTGAAATCAGCGGAGGTCAAAATAAAAAAGGAGCATCAAGTGTTGATGGTGAATAAGACCACTAGTTTCAAGAAAGTCAAGGGTAAAAAGAACTTCAAGAAGGACGACAAAGCTGTTGCCGCGCCCGGTAAGCAAGTTGTCAGGAAGAAGAACAAGAATGGACCCAAGCCTAAGACTGAGTGCTTTTATTGCAAGGGTACCGGTCACTGGAAGCGGAACTGCCCCAAGTACTTAGCGGATAAGAAGGCCGGCAACGTTAAAGGTATATGTGATATACTTGTTATTGATGTGTATCTAACCAGCGCTCTTAGTAGCTCCTGGGTATTTGATACCAGTGCAGTTGCTCACATTTGTAACTCCAAGAAGGAGCTATGGAATAAGCAGAGATTGGCAAAGGACGAGGTGATGATGCACGTCAGGAATGGTTCCAAGGTCGATGTGATCGCCGTCGGCACGCTACCTCTACATCTACCTTCGGGATTAGTTTTAAACCTCAATAATTGTTATTTAGTACCAGCTTTGAGCATGAACATTGTATCTGGATCTCGTTTGATGTGAGATGGCTACTCATTTAAATCTGAGAATAATGGTTGTTCTATTTATATGAGAGAGATGTTTTATGGTCATGCCCCGTTGGTCAATGGTTATTTTTGATGAATCTCGAACATGATGTTACACATGTACATAGTGTGAGTACCAAAAAGTGTAAGGTTGATAACCATAGTCCCACTTACATGTGGCACTGCCGCCTTGGTCATATTGGTGTCAAACGCATGAAGAAGCTCCATGCTGATGGACTTTAGGAGTCATTTGATTTCGAATCATTTGACACGTGCGAACCATGCATCATGGGAAAGATAACCAAGACTTCGTTCTCTGGAACAATGGAGCAAGCAACTGACTTGTTGGAGATAATACATACTGATGTATGCGGTCCAATGAGCGCCGAGGCTCGCGGTGGCTACCGTTATGTTCTCACCCTCACTGATGACTTGAGCAGATATGGGTATGTCTACTTAATGAAACACAAGTCTGAAACCTTTGAAAGGTTCAAGGAATTTCAGAGTGAGGTAGAGAGTCAACGTGACAGGAAAATAAAGTGCCTACAATCTGATCGTGGCAGAGAATATTTAAGTCACGAGTTTGGCATTCACCTAAGGAAATGTGGAATTGTTTCACAACTCACGCCGCCTGGCACACCTCAGCGAAATGGTGTGTCTGAACGTCATAATCGCACTCTATTGGATATGGTGCGATCTATGATGTCTCTTACCGACTTAACACTATCATTTTGGGGATATGCATTAGAGAATGCCGCATTCACTTTAAATAGGGCACTGTCAAAGTCCGTTGAGACGACACCCTATGAATTATGGTTTGGAAAGAAACCTAAGCTATCATTTCTAAAAGTTTGGGTATGCGATGCTTACGTGAAGAAACTTCAACCTGAGAAGCTCGAACCCAAAGCGGAAAAGTGCGTCTTCATAGGATATCCCAAAGAGACTATTGGGTATACATTCTACCTTAGATCCGAAGGCAAAGTCTTTGTTTCCAAGAATGGATCCTTTCTCGAGAAAGAGTTTCTCTCGAAAGAAGTAAGTTGGAGGAAAATAGAACTTGATGAGGTAATCATACCTCCACTTGAACCGGAGAGTAGCATAGCACGGTAAGTTGTTTCCATGGAGCCTACACCGGCTGGAGTGGAAGTTAATGATGATGATCATAAAACTTCAGATCAAGTTACTATTGAACGTCGAAGGTCCACTAGGACACGTTCCGCACCAGAGTTGTACAACAACGTTGTCCTGGAGATCATGTTGTTGGACAACGGTGAACCTTCGAACTATGAAGAAGCGATGGCGGGCCCGGATTCCAACAAATGGCTTGAAGCCATGAAATCCAAGATAGGATCCATGTATGAGAACAAAGTATGGACTTTGGTGGACTTGCCTGATGATAAGCGAGCCATTGAAAATAAATGGATCTTTAAGAACAAGGCTGACGTGGATGGTTATGCGACCGTCTATAAGGCTCGGCTTGTCGCTAAGGGTTATTGACAAGTTCAAGGAGTTGACTATGATGAGACTTTCTCACTCGTAGCGATGCTGAAGTCTATCCGAATCATGTTAGCAATTGCCGCATTTTATGATTATGAGATCTGGCAAATGGACGTCAAAACGGCATTCCTTAATGGCTTCCTTAAGGAAGAACTATATATAATGCAGCCGGAAGGTTTTGTCGATCCTAAAGATGCTAACAAAGTATGCAAGCTCCAGCGCTCCATCTATGGGCTGGTGCAAGCATGTCGGAGTTGGAACATTCACTTTAATGAGGTGATTAAAGCGTTTGGGTTTATACAAGTTTATGGAGAACCCTGTATTTACAAGAAAGTGAGTGGGAGCTCTGTTGGGGAACGCGACAGAAAACAAAAATTTCCGGTATAGCGAGCACGCCCAGGACCACTATGGAGACTACATACAAGGTTTGATCTGATCCGTACCGACTCGAAGCGCAGCGGCAGAAGAGTCGGTGGAGATCGTTGGTGCAGATCCCCGCAGCTAGGATTTTACAACCTCCCAACTGCGAGGATGTACTCCCTCATCGGACAGCCCTCCGGGAGGCGGTCGGACAGTCCCCCGGCGATGTCGCGGACAGCCCTTCGGGAGGACCCTCGAAACTCGAACGGAGACTCGGACAGCCCTTCGGAAGGACACTCGACACTCAAACGGAGACTCGGACAGCCCTTCGGGAGGACACATGAACAGCCCCTCGGGCAAAAGATCGAAACTACGACCTCTCTACGGGGTTGCACACATACGGTGTGATCTATCCGGCAGGGCTTCGCCGTCCAGAACTAGTTCCTGCCGGAACCCAGACAGCCTTTCGGCTCTACGAAACTATTTCGCTGGGAGGGAGAGAAGAAGCCAGATCATTGCAATGGCACTTTTATGTGAGAAGCAGTGAGTTTTTGGGCTGCCTCCTCACCCCTATTTATAGGGTGAGAGACTATGGTAAAAATACCAAAATGCCCTCAGACATTTTCACTATTCATAATAGTGATTCCACTATTCATAAATAGTGTTACCCACTATTCACAATAGTGTTTTCCACTATTTCGTAATAGTGTTTTCACTAGTCATGAGATATTTTCTCTCAATAGTGTTTCCCACTATTCGTAATAGTGTTTCCACTATTCACGAGATATTTTCTCCCAAAAAGCACTTTCACTATTCACGACGACATTTTTCAGCGTCCGTTCGAACTAAAAATATTTATGTGGGCTTAGAACATTTCCAGCACCCACTAAAATAATTTTCAATGCGATCCGGAACAATTCCGGATTAGTGATTTTCATCTGCGAAATGCATCTGAAGCAGTTCCGGTAGCTCCGGAACATCTCCCGTTTTTCTTCTGGAAAATTCCCAGAAGTTTCCAGAATGATTCTGGCACCCTCCAAGAATTATCAGGCATGTGCCGAAACCAATTTGACTTAATGGTATCCCCTGAAACAACTTTTTAGTTTTATCGAAACTGTTCCGGTGTTCTCTCTGCGGAACTTTTCTGCTGTCCGAAACTTTTCCGGTGTCCGAAACTTTTTCGGTGATTTTCTCTCAGACTCCCTGTCTAGTATTCAGCAGATAGATGACCCTTAAGCGTGTGACCCTATAGGTTCGGTGAAGCATAGACATGACCCTGAACCCCTTCCGATCAATGATCAACATCGGAGCCGTGGACACCCATATTGACCCCTATACCCACACGAATGAATATTCGAGTGAACCTCCAGTTGTCGTGTGCTATTCCTGTTGCTTCATGATATGTTACAAATACCCAAGGTGAGACATGTTGGCATCCGCTGGATCAACAACTTGTCCACTATGCCAGTTACCTCGTTAACGGTATTGTTCTCTTTTCTCGTTCCCATGTTCCGGTATCCCCGTGATCAAATCACAAAAGGTCTGGCCAGACGATGATGGATGTCGTAACACCGAGAGGGCCCAGAGATATCTCTCCATCATCAGAGGAGCAAATCCCATTCTTGAGCTATCAAGTTACTTGACATACTTTTCCATGAACCCGTAAGCCGCCGTAATAGCCACCCATTTACGGATGACGTTTAACAAACCCCAAAGTTCATGAAGCAAGCATGAAGAAACTCGATACTCTCATGGTTGAAGGAATTATGCAAATGTAAACCATCTCTGTGTTATTAACCATTAACTTGTGACGAATGTATCTCATAGCATAACATCAATTCGGATCGATTCAACACAAGTGTTCTACCAACATCGTGCCCTCAAAATTTCCGGCATAGCCATGCCCATGATTAGGAAAATAGGATCATCATGCAATACTTGAGCCAGTCTTAGAGGCAAGACTAGGAATACAATTTACCGTTTATTATACCACACGTGCACATGAGTTTCCCTCCAAGCCTCGTGGATATTGCAGACTCGAGAATCATTGCAGTTATAGCATGGATCATAAACATTCATTAGATACTTGGAGATACAAAAGTAACTGTTATTACTGCCTCTAGGGCATATCTCCTATAGACTCCCACTTGCACTAGAGTCATAATCCAGTTACATGGCTTCCCTAACACCAATGGCTATCCGGTGTTGCTCATGCTTTGCTCGTGGTAGAGGCTTTGTCATCGGGTCTGACACATTCAGATCCGTGTGAACTTTGCATACTTTCACTAAACCTTCTTCGACATGATGTCGAATGAGTTTATATTTGCGTTGAATATGCATTGTCTTATGGTGCGAACATGGCTCCCTCGCCTGAGCCACGGCGCCACTATTATCACAATAGATCTCCATCGGGTCCAGAGCACTTGGAACCACACCAAGGTCTTCAAGAAATTGCTTGATACCAACATCTTGCTTGGAGGCCTCAGAAGCAGCAACATATTCTGCCTCCGTCGTAGAATCCGCCACAGTCTTTTGTTTGGAACTTTTCCAATCAACTGCGCCATCGTTCAATATGAAAACATAGCCAGATTGAGATTTGAAGTCATCTGGTCAGTCATGAAGCCTGCATCAGTGTAACAACTTACAATGAACTCTTCATCACCTCCATACACAAGGAGTAAATACTTGTTCCTTCTGAGGTACTTAAGAATACCCTTGACTGCAGCCCAGTGTTCCAATGGATCACCTTGGTACCGGCTGCTAACACTTAGCGCATAGGAAACATCCGGTCTTGTAGCATGGCATACATAATAGAACCAACTGCCGAAGCATATGGAATATCATTCATTTGTACTCGCTCATCGAGGGTCCGAGGACTCTGATTCTTACAAAGCACTATGCCAGGTGACATGGCGATCAGGCCTTTCTTGGAGTTCTCCATGTTTAACCTTTTCAACACCTTGTCAATGTACGTGCTTTGGCTAAGCGCTATTAGGCGTCCTGATCTATCTCTATAGATCCTGATGCCCAATACATATGCCGCTTCACCTAAGTCTTTCATTGGAAAACTCCTTTTCAATGAGTCTTTTATTTCGCTAAGAAAATTCACATCATTTCCAATCAACAATATGTCATCCACATACAAGATTAGAAATGCTTTTGTGCTCCCACTAAACTTCTTGTAAACACAAGATTCTTCATCGTTCCTGATGAAGCCAAACTCTTTGACCACTTCATCAAAACGAATGTTCCAGCTCCTTGATGCTTGCTTCAGACCATAAATGGCTTTCTGAAGCTTACATACCTTTCCAGCATTCTTAGGATCGACAAAACCTTCTGGCTGTATCATGTATACATCCTGTTCAAGGTTTCCATTTAGGAAAGCCGTTTTGACATCCATCTGCCATATTTCATAATCGAAATAAGAAGCAATTGCTAGTAATATCCGAACAGACCTAAGCATAGCTATGGGCGAGAAAGTCTCGTCGTAATCCACTCCTAGAACTTGCGTGAACCCTTTCGCGACAAGTCTAGCTTTGTGGATAGTAATGTTACCATCCGCGTCCGTCTTTCTTTTGAAATTCCATTTACAACCAATGGGTTTTACGCCATCTGGAAGTTCTTCCAAGTTCCAAACTTGGTTTTCGTACATGGATTCAATTTCGGATCTCATGGCCTTGTGCCATTCCCTTGAGCTAGGCCCCGCCATCGCTTCCTTGTAGTGTGCAGGTTCATCGTCTTCAAGAATGAAGATTTCGTTATGAAACCACTCAGGTGGCTGGATAGCCCTACCTGATCTGCACGGTTCAGTTACAACATTGTCTGAAGTTTCCGCATCACATGCGACAACTTCCGGCCCAGTTGCAGGGATAATTTGCGGAATTACTTCCGGTTCCTTAGCCATATCAACGGTGGCCAAAGATTCACTAATCTCATTAAGTTGTACTGTCCTCCCACTAGCTTCTTTAGCGAGAAACTCTTTCTCAAGAAAGACTCCGCCTTTAGCGACAAACACTTTGTGCTCGGAGGGTAGGTAGAAGGAATACCCAACAGTGCTTGTTGGATAACCTACAAAGTAACATTTGTCTGATCTGGGATCGAATTTGCTAGGCTGTAAACGCTTTACGTATGCCTCACAACCCCAAATTTTAAGATGCAACACACAAGGTTTCTTCCCATGCCACATCTCATGTGGTGTCGTTTTAACAGACTTAGACGGTGCTTTGTTTAGTGTGTGAGCGGTAGTTTCTAGTGCATGACCCCAAAAAGATATCCGGTAGATCTGTAAGAGACATCATCGACCTTACCATGTCTAACAGGGTTCGGTTACGTCGTTCCGACACTCCATTTCTCTGTGGAGTTCCGGGAGGCGTAAGCTATGAAACGATTCCACGATCACTCAGATGTTGGCCAAACTCGTGACTAAGATATCCGCCTCCGCGATCAGACCGCAGAAACTTAATCTTTTTGTTATGATGATTTTCTACCTCATTTTGAAATTCTTTGAACTTTTCAAATGTTTCCGACTTATGCTTCATCAGGTAGATATATCCATACCTACTTAAATCATCAGTAAAAGTTACGAAGTAGAAATACCCACCCCGTGCGACTGTGCTCATTGGACCACATACATCACTATGTATTATTTCCAATAATTCACTCGCCCGTTCAGGATGACCCATGAACGGCGTCTTGGTCATTTTTTTCCATCAAGCAAGCTTCACATGTGTCAAATGATTCAAAATCAAAAGACGGTAAAACTCCATCTTTATGGAGTCTTTGCATGCGTTTCTTTCTGATGTGGCCAAGCCGACAGTGCCACATGAAAGTGGTAGTGGTATCAGCCTTTTTAAGGCGTTTAGCATTCACGTTAAAGACATCATTTTTACTTTCAAGATTTAGTATGAAAAGGCCCCCAACAATGGGTGCAAATCCATAAAACATATCCTTACAATAAAGTGAACAACCATTGTTCTCAGACTTGTAGGAGTACCCATCGTGTACTAAACATGATCCAGAGATAATGTTTCTACACAACAACGGAACAAAATAACAGTTACTAAGTACCAAAATAAATCCTAAAGGGAGACGTAGAGGCATAATGCCGATGGCTTGAGCGGCGATCCCAGCGCCGTTCCCGACACGCATCACGACTTCATTCTTTCCCAGCTTGCGCACCTTCTGAAGCCCCTGTATCGAGTTGCAAATGTGAGCAAACGATCCGGTATCAAATACCCAAGACTTAGAATTTACGCTATCAAGCAAAATGTCAATGATATTAACTTGTATAACAATTATAACTTTTCCGGTTGTCCCGGACTTCTTATCTTCCAGATACTTTTTGCAGTTTCTCTTCCAGTGACCTGTGCCCTTGCAGTAGAAGCACTCAGTTTCATTCTTGGCTCCGCCCTTAGATTTGCGTTGGAAACCGGTCTTACCGGCGCCCTTGCCCTTCTTTGGCTTGCCTTTCTTTTTGAAACTGGCAGTTTTATTCACAAGCAACACTTGCTTGCGATTTTTCTACAGTCCTCCTTCAACAGTTTTTAGCATGGCAAGCACCTCATTTGCTGTTTTGTCCATCCCATTCATGTTGTAGTTCATGATAAAACCGCCATAAGACAGGGGGAGTGAACCTAGCAACAAGTCCATAACATGCTCTTCTGGAAGTGGGAATTCCAGGATTTTAAGCCTTTTAGCGTAGCCAATCATATTGACTACGTGTTCGCCAACTGAACTGCCCTCAACCATCTTGGTCTGCGCCATCATTTTCATGATGTCAAAACGTTCAGACCGTGCATTAAACTTGTAAAGAGCATCCAGATCTTTGATCATATCAAAGGAGTTATGGAATTCAAAACGTTTTTGAAGCTCTAAACTCATGCAAGACAACATGAGGCACTGCACTAAGTTGTAATCATCATCCTTAGTGACCCAGACATTTTGTATGTTTGCCGTACACTTTCTTAGCACCCCTGTATCGATGGCGCACCCCGAAAAGTTAGGTGCCGTGACGGTGCTACACTTGGGAGAACACTAACTACTTCATATTTTTGTGAGAGATCACCCTAATAAAAAGTGACTACCGTGCAATCAAGAAGGGTGCAACATAAGGGATAAACATCTCAGCCAATTCATAATTAGCATGATATGGTATAGCCCCTTATGACGGAGAAGTCAAGTATTTCTTCATCTTCGGCATTCGCGTCGGTGTTCACCTTTGCAAAGATTGCCACCACCTTGTCGATGCACCAGATAATATTGCTATCTCTATAGCTAATAAAATAAGTGCATTACATAAGGTTGACACGCAGGTCATTAAAGTGCAATCATATGGCTCCAGCCATCATGCCGAATCATGACACGCAGGTCATGTTAATTACACCATATACCATCTCATACATAACCAAAATTGAATATGAGCTTTGATATACCACATCACATGCAAACCATCATGCAAAACAAATTTAGACGCCTCTAATCGGTTTATACAAAATTTTATTTTACGTGGCTTCTAAGGTTTTGACTCAAACCGCAGCTACCAACGTTTATCATCAAGTATGATAATTCAAGTTGCTAGATTAACTTTCCAGGGTGTATGAAACACGAGATGATAAAATCTCGAGCCCCATACTAAACTTTGTCATACGCATGACCCCCGTGCAGATCATATCTGCATTGCCCTTTCGTCTGCGAAACATCCATCTTTCTTTTGACTATGGTGGAACCCAGAGAACTGTTAGCACTTCGTTGATCTGTCAATCAGCATACTATGCAATACCCATACATCTCATGTATTCTAGATCATAACATGCATCTACTCATAGCCTGACTCTTGATGCCACTGTTGGGGAACGCGACAGAAAACAAAAATTTCCGGTATAGCGAACATGCCCAGGACCACTATGGAGACTGCATACAAGGTTTGATCTGATCCGTACCGACTCGAAGCGCAGCGGTAGAAGAGTAGGTGGAGATCGTTGGTGCAGATCCCCGCAGCTAGGATTTTACAACCTCCCAACTGCGAGGATGTACTCCCTCGTCGGACAGCCCTCCGGGAGGCAGTCGGACAGTCCCCCGGACGATGTCGCGGACAGCCCTTCGGGAGGACCCTCGAAACTCGAATGGAGACTCGGACAGCCCTTCGGTAGGACACTCGAAACTCCAACGGAGACTCGCACAGCCCTTCGGGAGGACACACGAACAGCCCCTCGGGCAAAAGATCGAAACTACGACCTCTCTACGGGGTTGCACACCCACAGTGTGATCTATCCGGCAGGGCTTCGTCGTCCAGAACTAGTTCCTACCGGAACCCAGACAGCCTTTCGGCTCTACGAAACTATTTCGCTAGGAGGGAGAGAAGAAGCCAGATCATTGCAATGGCACTTGTATCTGAGAAGGAGTGAGTTTTTGGGCTGCCTCCTCACCCCTATTTATAGGGTGAGAGACTATGGTAAAAATACCAAAATGCCCTCAGATTTTTTCACTATTCATAATAGTGATTCCACTATTCATAAATAGTGTTACCCACTATCACAATAGTGTTTTCCACTATTTCGTAATAGTGTTTTCACTAGTCATGAGATATTTTCTCTCAATAGTGTTTCCCACTATTCGTAATAGTGTTTCCACTATTCACGAGATATTTTCTCCCAAAAAGCACTTTCACTATTCACGACGACATTTTTCAGCGTCCGTTCGAACTGAAAATATTTATGTGGGCTTAGAACATTTCCAGCACCCACTAAAATAATTTTCAATGCGATCCGGAACATTTCCGGATTAGTGATTTTCATCTGCGAAATGCATTTGAAGCAGTTCCGGCACCTCCGGAACATCTCCCATTTTTCTTCCGGAAAATTCCAGAAGTTTCCAGAATGATTCTGGCACCCTCCAAGAATTATCAGGCATGTGCCGAAACCAATTTGACTTAATGGTATCCCCTGAAACAGCTTTTCAGTTTTACCGAAACTGTTCCGGTGTTCTCTCTGCGGAACTTTTCCGCTGTCCGAAACTTTTCCGGTGTCCGAAACTTTTTCGGTGATTTTCTCTCAGACTCCCTGTCTAGTATTCAGCAGATAGATGACGCTTAAGCGTGTGACCCTATAGGTTCGGTGAAGCATAGACATGACCCGGAACCCCTTCCGATCAATGATCAACATCGGAGCCGTGGACACCCATATTGACCCCTATACCCACACAAATGAATATTCGAGTGAACCTCCAGTTGCCGTGTGCTATTCCTGTTGCTTCATGATATGTTACAAATACCCAAGGTGATACATGTTGGCATCCCCGTGGATCAACAACTTGTCCACTATGCCAGTTACCTCGTTACCGGTATTGTTCTCTTTTCTCGTTCCCATGTTCCGGCATCCCCGTGATCAAATCACAAAAGGTCTGGCCAGACGATGATGGATGTCGTAACACCAAGAGGGCCTAGAGATATCTCTCTATCGTCGGAGGAGCAAATCCCATTCTTGAGCTATCAAGTTACTTGACATACTTTTCCATGAACCTGTAAGCCGCCGTAATAGCCACCCATTTACGGATGACGTTTAACAAACCCCAAAGTTCATGAAGCAAGCATGAAGAAACTCGATACTCTCATGGTCTAAGGAATTATGCAAACGTAAACCATCTCTGTGTTATTAACCATTAACTTGTGATGAATGTATCTCATAGCATAACATCAATTCGGATCGATTCAACACAAGTGTTCTACCAACATCGTGCCCTCAAAATTGCCGGCATAGCCATGCCCATGATTAGGAAAACAGGATCATCATGCAATACTTGAGCCAGTCTTAGAGGCAAGACTAGGAATACAATTTACCGTTTATTATACCACACGTGCACATGAGCTTCCCTCCAAGCCTCATGGATATTGCAGACTCGAGAATCATTGCAGTTATAGCATGGATCATAAACATTCATTACATACTTGAAGATACAAAAGTAACTGTTATTACTGCCTCTAGGGCATATCTCCTACAAGCTCTATAGCATTTCTCATATTATATGTGGATGACATATTGTTGATGGGAAATGATATAGAACTTTTGGAAAGTGTAAAGGCCTACTTGAATAAATGTTTTTCAATGAAGGACCTTGGAGAAGCTGCTTACATATTGGGTATTAAGATCTATAGAGATAGATCGAAACACCTCACAGGTCTTTCACAAAGCACATACGTTGAAAAGATATTGAAGAAGTTCAATATGGATCAGTCCAAGAAGGGGTTCTTGCCTGTGTTACAAGGTGTGAGATTGAGTACGACTCAATGCCCAACAACGGAAAAGGATAGAGAAGAGATGACTGTCATCCCCTATGCTTCAGACATAGGCTCTATTATGTATGCCATGCTGTGTACCAGACCTGATGTGAACCTTGCCATAAGTTTGCTAGGGAGGTACCAAAGTGATCCCGGAGCGGAACACTGGACAACGGTCAAGAATATCCTGAAGTACCTGAAAAGGACAAAGGACATGTTTCTCGTATATGGAGGTGCCAAAGAGCTCATCGTAAAGGGGTGCTAGCTTCGACATAGATCCGGACGACTCCAAGTCGCAAACCGGATACGTGTATATTTTGAACGAAGGGGCAGTCAACTGGTGCAGCAGCAAGCAAAGCATCGTGGCGGCATCTACATGTGACGCGGAGTACATAGGTGCTTCGGAAGCAGCAAAGGAAGGATTCTGGGTGAAGGAGTTCATCACCGACCTAGGAGTGATTCCAAATGCATCGGGCCCGATGACTCTATTCTGTGACAACACTGGAGCTATTGCCCTTGCGAAGGAGCCCAGGTTTAACAAGAAGACAAGACACATAAAGCGCCGCTTCAACTCCATCCGTAATTACATTTAGGAGGGAGATATAGATATTTGTAAAGTGCATATGGATCTGAATGTCGCAGATCGGTTGACTAAACCTCTCTCACGAGCAAAACATGATCAACACCAGAATGCTATGGGTGTTCGATTCATCACAATGTGACTAGATTATTGACTCTAGTGCAAGTGGGAAACTGTTGGAAATATGCCCTAGAGGCAATAATAAAATGGTTATTATTGTATTTTCTTGTTCATGATAATTGTCTATTGTTCATGCTATAATTGTGTTAACCGGAAACCATAATGCATGTGTGAATACATAGACCACATTGTGTCCCTAGTGAGCCTCTAGTTGGCTAGCTCGTTGATCAATAGATGGTCACGGTTTCATGACCATGGACATTGGATGTCATTGATAACGGGATCACATCATTAGGAGAATGATGTGATGGACAAGACCCAATCCTAAGCATAGCACAAGATCATGTAGTTCGTCTGCTAAAGCTTTTCCAATGTCAAGTATCATTTCCTTAGACCATGAGATTGTGCAACTCCCGGATACCGTAGGAATGCTTTGGGTGTGCCAAACGTCAGAACATAATTGGGTGGCTATAAAGGTGCACTACGAGTATCTCCAAAAATGTCTGTTGGGTTGGCACGAATTGAGACTGGAATTTGTCACTCCGTTTGACGAAGAGGTATCTCCGGGCCCACTCGGTAAGACATCATCATAATGAGCTCAATGTGACTAAGGAGTTAGCCACGAGATGATGTGTTGCGGAACGAGTAAAGAGACTTGCCGGTAACGAGATTGAACAAGGTAAAGGGATACCGACGATCGAATCTCGGGCAAGTATCATACCGGTAGACAAAGGGAATTGTGTATGGGATTTATTGAATCCCTGACATCGTGGTTCATCCGATGAGATCATCGTGGAGCATGTGGGAGCCAATCCAAACTTCAAATGATATAAGTGAAGCACATGAAGCATTATATAAATCCAACCATGGATTATCTCATACCAGCATGGTGCATAAAATAAAAGTGAAAACTAAACACAAAATATGCTCCAAGATTTACACATATAACACGAGCGAAACAAAAACAAAAACATATACTTGTTGAAGAAAGATGGGATGCCTTCCGAGGCATCCCCAAACTTAGACGCTCGAGTCTCCTTGGATATTTACTTGGGGTACCTTGTGCATCCCCATGCTTGAAATCTTGCCTCTCCTCCTTCTCCTCATATCGAGACCTCATCGATGTTCGAACACTTCAGACACACAAAACTCAACAGAAGACTGGTGAGATCCGTTAGTATAATAAAGCAAATTCCTACTTTAAGTACTATTGCAAACCCATTCATATTTTATATTTACATTATCCCTTCTTTATTATAACTTCTCCATGGCTTATTCCACTGATAAAATTGATAGTTTCATCAAAACAATGCATCAAAACCAGAATCTGTCTTAAACAGGACAGTCTATAGTAATCTGAACTTTGACCATACTTATGTAACTCCAAAAATTCTGAAAAATTAGAAATAAATAAGCAGTTGGTATATAAATACTTTTTATAAATTTCAGAAACTTTTGACGTTCCAATAAAAAATAAAAATTCACGCACTACAGCCAAAGTTTCTGTCTTTACACCACACATACCAACAAGCAATCTAATCATCCTAAAGGCAAATCTTTGCACAATGGATTTGTACAAGGGGTAATTATTTTTGTTGAAAAGTTCTGTGATTCAAGGTTCACAAAGTTTCCATGGGCATGAACAAAGTTCAAGGCTATCCCCCACTTCAATGATGCTCATCATCTCTCTCACTTTCACCTTTCTTTTTGTGAAGTTTTAGGTTCCCCTCTATATTTTTTTGTTTTTAAACTTTGTAAAAGCACACAACAGATAAAAATGACTCTCTAAAACTTTCGGGTTGTCTCCCTGGAAACACTTTCTTTAAAATTAAGCTAGGCATAAAGTGCTCAAGTAATGGATCCACCGAGATCCCAAGGTATATCAAAGCCAATTTTAATTAACAATGATTTGTAATTAAGTAGTGAGCACAAAGTGATATATATCATGTGACAGCAAAGTCTAACTCTCTTCCTATGCATTGGCATGTCATAAATGAACAATTCATTCACCCAAAGTAAAGGCCAATACATAGCATAAGTATTTTTTGCAATTTTATCGTATTGAAACATAGAGAGGTGGAGGTTTGGTTCCTATCACATACTAATTGCAAGTAGTAGCAGCAAGCAGATGCATATTATATTCATAGAAATCATCATGTGTAGTGGTAAAACGCAACTCATCAATATAATCCTTAATAAGAGCAAACTTATCTGATATAGTGTAGTTGGGAGAATTCAAAAAGATAATAGGACTATCATTTGTGGGTGCAATAGCAAAAATTTCATTTTTAACATAAGGAACTATAGCAAGTTCATCTCCATAAGCATAATTCATATTGGCATCTTGGCCACAAGCATAGCAAGCATCAATTTCATCAAAACGGGATATTTCAAACAAATTCAAGGGATCATGGCAATCATCATAGCATTCATCCTTCGGTAAGCATGAAGGGGAATTAAATAATGTATGAGTTGAAGAGTTACTCTCATTATAATGTGGGCATGGGTAGCTAGTCCGCTCTTCCTCCTTTTGTTCTTCACTCTCCTCCTCATCTTTTTCATCTAACGAGCTCACAATTTCAGCAACTTCCTCTTCCATAGATTCCTGCAAAATATTAGTCTCTTCCAAGGTAGCGGGCATTCTTTCAATAAATTCTTTAACATAAGAATTAGAAGCATAGTTTTCATTCCAATATTTAAGTATGTCAAAAAATAGTTTTGTAAAGAATAGCATCATACTTTTGAATCAAAGTGGCAATTTCATAAGCACCTTTAAAAGCAACAAATTCTTCAATTTGTTGAACATCATAATAACAATAGGCTTCCTTGGCATAAGAAGATAGTATTTCATTATCATTAAACACACATTGGTAGGGAAGGTGTTTTTTAGTTTCTTCAGAACAACAAGTAAAGTCATGTATTTCGCATAAATTCCAAGCGTAGCAACACAAACTATTAATTTGATGCCACAAGAGTTTCCCTTTTTGAGATAAGCGGTGTTGCACATAATGAGCATGCTCATTTAATGCTTTTCCCTCAACTAAGCTAGTTTGGGTTTCAACACGAGCACAAAGGGATCGAAGATGATCCAAGTAATAAGCTTTGATAGTAGGGAACACTAGTGGATCCTCATCTTTTGGAGCAACAAGTACATCTATTTTTTTTGTATTTTGCGTTTCCTACCCATATTTAAAGATTGAAAACAACTAATAACATAAAGTAAAAATTACTTAGTGATAAAGCAAACAAGCACATACGAGCATATTCACCCCGTGTTATTGCTCCCCAACAACAGCGCCAGAAAAAGGTCTTGATAACCCACAAGCGTAGGGGATCATTTGTAGCCTTTTTCAATAAGTACTCCCTCCGGTCCTTTTTACTCCGCGTATTAGTTTGGTCCAAATCAAACTTTGCAAAGTTTGACCAAATTTATATTCAAAAATATTGACATCTACAAAATCAAATATATATACTATGAAACTACATTTCATAAAAAATCTAACAATATTGATTTGACATTGTAAATGTTGATAATTTTCTCTGTAAGTTTGGTCAAAATAGTGATACTTTGACTTTGGAAAAAAGTTATATGCAGACTAAAAAGGACCGGAGGGAGTAAAAGTGTTGAACCCAACAAGGAGATAAAGGTAGAACATATATTCCCTTAAGTTCTATCGATCACCAATACAACTCTACTCACACTAATGCTTGTTTTACCTAGAACAAGGATGAAACTACTTTGCGAGAATAAAACTAGAAGTACTTTGCAAGATAATAAAGAACGTGGAAATAAAAGTTAGGTGCTGTTTTAATAGAAGAACAATAAAAGTAAATAGTTTAGTAGCAAGCTTTTGTGTAATGCAAGAGAAAGATTGTCCCTAGGCAATTGAATATAATATGATAGATACTTGTTATATGCAACGAGGGAGAGGTATATGCTAACACACTTTCCGTACTTGGATCGTATGCACTTATGATTGGAACTCTAGCAAGCATCCACAACTAATAAAGTTCATGAAGATAAAACCCAACCATAGTATTAAGTATCAAGTCCTCTTACTCCCATACGCAACAACCCACCTACTCGGGTCTATGCTTCTGTCACTCATGCAACCCACCATAGGCAAATCATGAACATATTGCAACACCCTACAGCAGCGATCCCTCACGTTCGCGTGACACGGAGGGCACCAGAGGACAATACCATATCAACATACAACTCATATCCATAGCATCATACCACAATTAACCCATAGGACAAAAGAGACCTACTCAAACATCATAGGATAGCCTAATGTCATTGGGAAATAATATATGGAGTTGAGCACCATGTTTAAGTAGAGATTACAGCGGGGAAGAAAGGTGTTACACCTCAGCATAGAGGGGGAGAGAGTTGGTGTTGACGGCGACGAAGTTATTGGTGTAGATTGATGTCATGATGATTTCCTCGGCGGCATTCCGGCACCAGCGGGAGAGAGGGGGAGAGAGACACCTCCTTCTTCTTCTTCCTTGGCATCCCCTTAGATGGGAGGTGAGTCCCCCCTCTGGTCCATGGCCTCCATGGAGGCGGAGGGGCAGGAGCCCCTTCGAGATTGGATATCCCTCTCTGTTCTCTTATGTTTCGCGCTCTTGTTTTCTGGCCAAAAACCGTTTCTTATATTCCCGGAGATCCGTAAATCCGATTGCGCTGATATTTTAACACGATTTCCCCCAAAATATTAGCTTCCTTGGGCCCGAGGGAGGGCTCCAACTAGCGTACGAGGTGAGCATAACCCACCACAGCACGCTCGGGCCCTCGGGCTTGCCCTGGTGTATCATGCTTGCCGTGGGCCTCCGTTTGCACTGATTCCACTTCCCAAAATTCACAAATATGCCAAAATAATTCTGCGTAAATTTTTATCGCGTTTGGACTTCGTTTGATATGGTATTTCGGCGAAACAGAAAACACACAAAAAAATAGGAACTGGCACTAGGCACTGGATCAATAGGTTAGTCCAATAAATCATATAAATTGTTGCCAAAAGTATCTGAAAGTTGTATAATATTGTCATGAAACAATCAAAAATTATAGATACGATGGAGACATATTAATGCACTAGATCTATAAGTGTATTAAAGCTCAACGGAAGCTAGGTGGGGTGTGCATCCAACTTGCTTTCTCATGATAACCTCGGGCATTTGAGGAAGCCCGTCATCGGAATATACAAGCCAATTTTATAATAACAAGTAGAACAAGGTGCCACTTTGAGGCACAAGTGTTGTAAAGGATAGTAGCAAAGTTCCTTCTCTCATTTTCTCTCATTCATTTTTTTCTGGTGGGCTCATTTGGCCTTGCCCATTTTTATTTCCTCACTGGGACAATGCTCTAATAATCATGATCATCACACTTTTATTTACTTACAGCTCAATATTAAAATATGATAGAATGATATGACTCTCTATGAATGCCTCTGACGGTGTACCAGGATGTGCAATGATCTAGCATGACATGTATCAAAAATATGATGGATGGTGGCCTTGCCACAAATACTATGTCAACTCTATATGATCATGCAAAGCAATGTGATGATGAACGAACTAGTCATGTGAAGTGACGATGGAATTTGCATGGCAATATATCTTGGAATGGCTATGGAAATGCCATGATAAGCAGATATGGTGGTTGTTTTGACGAATATATAATCAGGCTTATGTGAAACAGAGTGTATCATGTCACGGGGTTTGGATGCACCGTCGAAAGTTGCACTAATCCTTGAGGTGAGAATGGGCAATGCACGGTACCGAAGAGGCTAGCAAAATATGAGGAGGTGAGATTGCATATGTCCATGGTTTCACATTAGTCATAAGTAACTCATATACTTATTGCAAAGTTTTATCAGTTTTATCACAAATCAAGTACTACTCGCATGCCCCGAGGGAGGAGGTTGGGAGAAGTTAACCATCACGTGCCCCCAACCCGTAACAACACTAGGATTTTAATGAGGAATAGAAATGCTCACACATCCTCACCTTGCTTTTTAAATGTTTAGACAAACAAGAAGTCAACACCTCTTAATACCAACACTTCTACAAATCAACAATAATGCACCCACACCTTTTTCATATTACCACATCAATATCATTAACTCACAATTTCTCTATATGTTCTACATGATGGTTTTGATTATCACTCATTGAATACCTATTATTTTTGGACTAGTCTTATGACCCATGAAAATTACTATCACTATTTACCTAACTCTCAAACAAATATAGGTGAAGAACGAGAGTATAATTATTTCTATAAAATCTATACGCCACCGTGCTCAACAAGATATAACTGAAGTACTAGAGCAACTGCTAAGTATTCTAACAAATTATGATGATAGTGTGTTTCTCTCAAATAGGTGTGTCCATAACAATGGTTGTGGAAAACTGAAAGTAAAAGCAAACAAAAGCAAATGACGCTCCAAGCAAAACTCGTATCATATGATGAATAAAAATGTAGCTCCAAGTGACATACCGATGGATTGAGACGAAATAGGGGATGCTTTCCGGGGCATCCCCAAGATTAGATGCTTGAGTTTTCCTAGAATATTACCTTTGAGTGCCTTGGGCATCCCCAATCTTAGGCTCTTGCCGCTCCTTATTCCTTCTTCCACCGTGATAACACCAAAAACTTGAAAACTTCAATCACACAAAACTCAACAAAACCTCGTGATATCCGTTAGTATAAGCAACATATCAAATAATTTAGGTACCGTTATAAATTGATTCATATTTCATTATTGCATAATAGGTATTGTATTCTAACTTCTCCATGGCTTATACCCCCCAATACAATCCGTAGCATCATTAAAACAAGCAAACTATGCAAGCAAAAAGAGAATATGTCTAAAACAGAATAATATGTAATGACCTGTAGAGATCCTATACTTCTGTAACGCTAAAAATTCAAAAAAATTAGGAAAATCTGAAGAATTTGTATAGAAATACTGTGCAAAATATTCAGATCAAAACATCGTTCTAGTAAAATCAGATAAATTCTGCACTGGATGCTAAAGTTTCTGTTTTTGCACCGTATCAATTCTACTCATCTTGTGAGTCATCCCAAAGGCTTTACTTGGCACAAACACTAATTAAAACATAAAAACACAATCATTACAGAGGAAAAAATCATGTTATCACAAACAAACAGAAATTAAAAACAAAATTTAATATAAATATTGGGTTGCCTCCCAACAAGTGTTATTGTTTTACGCCCCTAGCCAGGCATAATGCATAGTTTCAAGTGTTGTCATCTTTGACATCAAGCTCCTCAATAACACAACCATGGGTAATAGGAACAATATGAGGCTTGAAAATAGGATCATTTATCAAGTTTAAAAAGGTGGGATGAACACTAATCATTTTGAGATCTTCGTTTCTTTTGGTAGGAGGTGTACTAATGCTCTTAGGAATATATATGAATTTGGGACTTTTGTTTCGAGAGGTACTAGCATTACTCTTAGACGGTGTGAAGGCAGAACCTACTTTTTCCATGACCTCCTCCATTTTATCAATTATATTCAAACCTTGTTCCACCCTCTCATCAATAATAGTGTCCTTTTCCTTTAATGTTTTCAAAGTCATTCCTCCCTGTGACCCAAATTGAGTGATATGATTATGATTTTTTTATCTAACTCCACAATTTGTTCACTAGTAATCATTTTCTTTTCAATAGCATCAAGCCTTTGCATGACATTTTCCAAGGTCAAATTTAGTTTCATTAATGATAATGGGTGGTGCTCCAACAAGATTTTCAATGGCATTATAAGCATCCAAAGTGTGGCAATTAAGAAGTTCCCACCGGTGATGGTGTCAAGTACAAACCTATACCAAGTTGTCACACCAACATAAAAGTTATGAAGCAAGGTAGTGGTGGATAACTTATTAGTTGCTTCATTTTGAGCATAATAAATCTTGTACCATGCATATTTTAAATTTTCTCCTCCCCTTTGTTTAAAGTTGACTACATCATTATTGGGAGTAACGCAAACAAAAGAAGAACTAGCCATGACTTTGAACAAGCAAAGATAAATAGTTTTGTATTTTTGATTTTTATGGTACAAACTAAATATAACAACAAATAAAAAGAAGAACAAGTGAACGAAAATATGTGGGAAGTTACTTGATAGTTGGTGATGATATTCCCCGGTAATGGCACCAGAAATCCTTTGTGATACTTGTGATCTGCATTGCGTTTTCCGTGAAGAGGAATGGGTAATTGCAGCACAATACGGGTAAGTACTTCCCTAAGTTATGAAACCAAGGTTTATCGAACGAATAGGAATATCAACAACAAATGTCTTCAGTGGTAGCACACAAAAGAAGAAACAACTTGCACCCAACGTGGGCAAGAGGGTTGTCAATCCCCTTGATCTCGTTATTTGCAAGCAAGTGATTTATGTAGATAATTGTAAATTGCAAAATAAAATAGAAGCAAGTAAATGTCAGCAAGTTATTGTAGCATTTATGAATATATATAGGTGAATAGACCCCGGGGCTATAATTTTCCCTAGTGGCATCTCTCATGAAAATAAGCATACAATGGGTAAACAAATTATTGTTGGGCAATTGATAGAAAAGCGGATAGTTATGCGATATTCATGGCAATGATCATGTGTATATAGGCACCACGCCCATAAACAAATAGACCGACTCCTACCTGCACCTATTACTATTACTCCACTTCAAGAGCGCTTCTATGCTTGCCTCTCTACGTATTAAGTTCATGACAAACAAAGTAAGGCATGCATAACGATGACATGATGTAGACAAAGTAAACTCAAGCAAGATGAATAAACCCCATTGTTTTATCCTTAGTGGCAACAACACAAAGACGCAACTTGTCCTCTTCTGTCACTGGAATATAGAAACTCATCAGGTTAAACCCACTACAACGCACCTCTCTCACTGAAGAAAGATCAATCTACTTGGCCAAAGATAATCAATAGATCGAAAATAATTACAAAGCTATAATGATCATGCACATAATAATAATATTAGATTTCAGATAAGACTCAAATATTTATCATGAATAATCTGAACATAAACCCACAATTCATCGTATCCCAACAAACTCACCGCACAAAAGTATTACATCGGATAGATCAAAGCGAAGATGCAATGATCACTGTATTGAAGATCAAGAGAGAGATATTGCCATCTACGTACTAACTATGGACCCGTAGGTCTGTAGTGAACTACTCACACATCATCATGAGGGCAGCAAGGTTGATGAAGAGGCCCTTCGTGATCGATCCCCCCTTTGGCAGGGTGCCGGAACGGAGCTCCAGATGGCCTCCCGTCGGAACAGAGACTTGTGGCGGCGTAAAAAGTGTTTTGGGACTGCCTCTAGGGTTTTTAGGATATATGAGAATTTATTAGCTAGAGAACGGAGTCGGGAGATCCAAGAGGGGCCCACAAGCCATCATGCCCCCCCTGGTCGTGTCGTGTTGGCTTGTGGGGCCCTCGGGTGGCTCCCGGACTTCATCTTCTAGGTCCTCTTTTGGTCCCAAAAAAATCATCAAAAAGTTTCAGCATGATTGGACTTCGTTTGTTATGGTAAACCTGAAAAGTGAAAAACATGTAGAAAATAACAACTGGCACCGGGCACTTGGTCAATAGGTTAGTGCTAAAAAATAATATAAATTGGTAAATAAATAACCAAAAAGTATCCTAGAATGATAATATATCAGCATGGAACAATCAAAAATTATCGTTACATTGGAGACGTATCAATGAGAACCTGTAAAAGTAAACTCATAAAGGGAAACAAGTATAATATGGTGCTTTCAACATGAGAAATTCAGTAAGATACGCCCCCCCCCCAATACTTGCATATCTTGAAGCCCTCTAATACCCATTCCACGAACATGTTTGTAGAATATTGAAATTCATAGAGACTTCATAAACAAATCAACGAGGTTGTCACAGGATTTCACTTGCAAGATGAGCACTATAGTGATATTGCTTACTATGTAACATGCTTGCATCCATAGAACACGAGCAATATTATCTTTGAGATAATGGCTGGTGGATGTAGCCACTAATGTGTGTTTCAAATACTTTCATGATATGGCTACCACACTTAGTAGGAACACAAAGATTGTCTAGGATCTCACATAGTAGGGATATGATCGATTTATCCAATGATATTGGTGCCTAGATTCCTCTTAAACTGAAAAACCAGGAGAAGATATTTTATGCCTTGGAGATATCGGAAAATATTCTTGAGCCCCAAACAATTATGTGTGGTGGGTCCAACATCACTTGGATATGGAACTTTATGTTCCAATATCGCATTTCCACTGACTCATGGTTTTAATGGATCTTTCTCTATGTCTAGAGGATGAAGTCATGCGAGTTATGAATGCATAAGATTTGTCCACAATGAATGTCTCCAATAAATTTCTAATATAGACAACATAGTGTACCATAATGTATGAGTGAAGGTTCTCGAAGTTTTACCCAATCATTCATCTCAAAATCCATCATTAAGATGATCATGTGCTTTGTCATTCTAGGAGTAATCCCTGTATATGACAGACTTGCATAGGTAATCATCATTGTAGGAGTAATCCTTGCATATAAGGTACTCACTATAAATTATTGTTGTAGGAGTAATCCTTGTATATGAGGAACTCACTACATCGGTTGTACCAAGATGTACCAACAATAATAAGTTGTATGGTGACTTACCAATTTCTACACAATGTATGTTGCGTTTTGCATTTCGATTCAGAAGTAAGATTCCACCAGGAACCATCTATGTTTGAATCTAGTGATCCACATGGATATATAATCACTACATCTACCAACTATATAGATAGATGATTTTGTACTACTAATGATATATAATCATGTTAGGTGTGGTAGCCATCCCATGAGAGTCTTCGAAACAGACCTCGTGGCTACATCCACCAACCATTATCTCAATGATAATGTTGTTTATGTTGCCCGGAAAATAGGTTATGTAATAAGCAATATCACTATATTGCCCATTTTATACAAGTCAAATCGTGTGACAACCTCGCTGATTTGTTCATGGGGTCTCTCCCAACTTTAATGGAATCAGTATACGACGACTTCGGTATTTCAAGAATCAGGGGAAGTATCTTCCTAAATTGTTCTTGCTCAAAGTATCATATTATACTCTTTTTCCTTTCATGAGTTTACTTTGAAAGTTCTCATCAAGGTTTCTAATGAGGTAATATCAACATAAGATCATATGTCGTACTTTTTGTTTACCCCGTCGAGGTTTTCTCATATTGAGTTGAAAGAGGCATGTTATATGTTACAGCATTTTCTCCTTATTTTTCACACTGGGTTTGCAGGAGTTTTAGCAACATATCAAACACTACACTCCTCATATCTTTTCCACGGGGTTTTTGGAGGAGGCTCTTTTCAAGATGATATGCAATGAATAAAAGTAGATTAGGGAGAGTATTAGGATTTAACTAAGACACTTACTTAAACATAATCTCCCCTTATCCCAACCGACATCCGCAACAACTGCAACCCTCGATGTGTTTGTTCGGGAACGGACGCGTCCCTTTGTTGCGTGCTCTCAGATTGTATATAGTTTTACATTACTATTCATTCATCTCCCGTCTCTCTCGTTTTTACTTTCAACAGAGAGCATGGCTGCACGTGCAAGCTAATAGATTAATCTGTTGTGATTGATACATTGCCTGACGAGGCCTGTGTACATAAGTAGCTAATGCTCAGGAGAGGTGGTTGCGATAACAGCAGCATGCACAGGCGCATGTTATCTCTGACTAAGCTACGTGCCCTAAAGAATAGGAGGCAAGAGTTACAATCGAATACAAATGAATTACAACGGAACACAAGCACACGTGTTTAACATCCCCCGCAGTCGTAACATCGCTCGGCAAGATGTTTAGACTGGACCAAAAATCAGCAAAAAGCGAGGATGGCAGCCCCTTTGTAAAAATATCCACGAACTGAGATGTCGTAGGCACATGTAGGACGCGCGCTTCGCCAAGGTTGACACTATCTCGAACGAAGTGTAGATCGATCTCAACGTGCTTCGTTCGTTGGTGATGCGCCGGGTTAGAGGACAAGTACATAGCACTCACATTGTTGCAATAGACCACCGTAACGCGCTTCGGAGGATGATGTAGATCGGTCGACAGTTGCCAGAGCCCGCATGATTTAGCGACACAATTTGCAACGGCTCGGTACTCAGCTTCGGCACTGGAGCGAGAGACGGTGTGTTGTCGCTTACAAGACCATGACACGAGGTTGTTGCCCAAGAAGACACCAAAACCCGAAGTGTATTTGCGAGTTTCTGGACAGCCCGCCTATTAGAATAATCCGAGATGCCCTATCGATCTATCGAGGACCAAGCAATCACGCTTCACGACATCGATATTTGTTAACGAGGTTCACCGATATGGTTACATCCCCGGGGCATGACTACAGGCGCTCTTCCCCGTGACATACACAAGGTAATGGCCATGCGGCCTATTACTGTGAGATCTAAGTAATCTTCAGTGTGTTATGTTCACACAATTGAGGTTTAGAATTTTTCAAGTTTACACTTGAGTATCAATTTTTTGCATTCTTATTACGCAACCATGATGGTTTTTAATTTACCGGCCGTAAATTAATTATCTCTGGTAACCGGTGGCTAGAGAATTTGAGGTGTTCGCCCTTAATGGCCATCACTGTCCTTCCTGGGCCAAGGATATCATGATCACTCTTGTGTCTCGTGGGATAAAGTCTGAAATCCAAGACCGTAATATTCATCTCTCGTCAGGATCACATCGCTAACAGAAAAATGTTGTCTTATACATCATAAGGCACTATAATGATTCAGATCTCAGCATCTGGTTATTTTGTATCAGCAATTCCTGGGATACAATGAACTCAAGGGCAAAGGTTTGAATCTCACTTCAACCTTCAACCCGACATCACTAGTGATGACGGGATCCTATGGGCACGGAGAACGTGTGGTTGAATATGCCTCAACCGACATGTTTGGAGACTAAGTCTCCTGAGAGGTCAATATAATTTATGTCCATTCATGATGTTGTAACAATAACATAAATATTGTTGTCATCGAATATTGTATATCACAATATATTTTATCAACACTTTGGTACAAATACATTTGTATGTATTCTATATATCTGACAGTGATTTTCATATTGAGAATCATGCATATATATAGATTTCTACGAGAGTCAGTCTGATGAAAGATGATATGTGCATTGTGGACATATGCACCACAAACTCTATACTCAATAAAGTGAAAAGTTTCCACTCTTGTTAAGAGAAAAGAGATATTTTAAAATTGCTAGACGCGATGAGGTATTTGTTGGCTCAACTTGAGTCATATTTACTATCCCTGTGGGTACTCGAGTAACGTCAGGATGCTTCATTGCTTCCTGGTTTAACTCGTACCCTACTAATCTATAGAGGTATCCGTCAAAATAGTTTCCATAGTGAAACTTATGATGACAACAAAGAGAATATATTCTCTTTACCATATGACGGGGGGATGACCCCGGGGTAGCCTAGTGCGCCCCCTTTCCCGGACCTCCTAAACGCAATCAATGGGCGGGCCGCCTCCCCCCGCGGTCCGGCTACGTCCTGCCAGAAGCGGCCCGCCGGTTACGCCCCGCCGGTTATGACGTACCGGCCGGCTGTGGGCGTTGCCGCCTGGCCCCCCAGCTGGCCGGGCATTGGATACCATCGTTAGGGGGTGCGTGGCAACAATGGCCCCCATCCCATCGGAGGTCAGTGCCGATATGGCCACAGTGAAGGCGTCAGGGCGTCTGATCCTGGCGGATGGTGACCGGGCTTCCAACAGTGCCGGCACGCCCCAACCACTCCGTTACCTGCCACGGCATGGCTACAGGGTGGCCGGTCATACCGCTGACCCCGGCCGGCCACCGCAAAACGACGCCACAAGGGGTGGCCCATGCCGCGATGTGACCGGCGTTGGGACCCGCCTCGCGGGCCCCGCCGACTCCTGACGGGACCCTTCAGCCGGCGGGACCTACCAGCGACAAGACCCCACGGCCGGGCCCCCGCAGCCGGCCAGGGAGGATGCCGGTTGGGGCCCCCTTTGACCTTCTATTTGTATTGTAATCCGGAGGGTTGGACTATAAAAACCCCCGGGACACCCCCATGCAGGGGATGGATGGACGATTGATCAGCTGCTCTCTAAGCCCCCTCCACATCCACTCCACACACGCGCGGGTAGAGAGGCGGAAGAGCAGGCTAGCTCCTTCTTCCTCCTCGATCCATACAGCTCAAGGAGCACCATTGTAATCCGACCATTGTCTCAAGTAGACCGAGCAGGACTAGGGGTATTGCCTCCCACGGAGGGCCCTGAACCTGGGTACATCGTGTGTCCGCCACCGCTTATGCCCAATCCCGCTCGCGGAGCCCGCCGGCGTCCTTCGGAGCCTCTCGATAAGCCTACCTATGGCATCTGCCGTGACTAAACCACGACAGTTGGCGCCCATCGTGGGGCACTCCGCGGCGCCGGCCGGAGTCACGCTCCGGGAGGGACCCTTCACCACCTCCCCCGACCGCTTCGCGTCCGGGAAGAACCGAGTGCTCATGGGGCTTGCTCCGGCGGGCCTCGTGGGCAGCACGGTCGGCACCTCTAACGGGTGCCCCGGCCGCGACCTCGCGCCCGACGTCGCCGCGCTCGCTGGGTGGTTCGGCAAGCTGAGCCTCGCCGAAGAACCGGAGGCCGACGAGTACCCTATTTGGGTGTTCGACTGCACCGACCCTCCCTCGTCCGTAGGCACGCTCGCCACGGGCGAGGCCATCGGCCCCCACACCCGTGTGGGAGTGATGGTCACCGTCTCCTCCACCACTTCGGGCCGTGTGCAGGTGGCCGAGGCCGACGCAGCCGCCGCCTGCGCCGGCACCTCCAACCCGCTTGTCGCCACCCTCCGGGGCCTGGGCACTCCTATCGCTACGACAGCGGACCCGGCCACCGCCAGAGCCGAGCTGGAGGCGGCCCGTCGCCTGCTATTCGAAGACGCCAGCGCCCTCGTTGCCGAGCAGCGCCGGATGGAGGCCGCGCAGCGGGAATACATCTCCGCGTACGGTCTCACCCCGGTTGGCCCCGAGCCCAGCCGGCGTGGTGCTGTGCGAGAACGCGGCCGCGTGGTTGCAGAAATCCTCGACGGCCGTTTCCCCGTCTACGACACCCCCGCGGCCAACCTGCGCGCCGCCAAGGTTGCCTATGAGGATTTGGCAACCCTGGAGGGCGAGGAGCGAGCCGCACGCGAGCGGCACATCAAGGACCTCATCGACACCGCTAACGCACAACAGGTCATCCTCACCCCCGATGGGGCCGTCTCCGAGTTTCCCCGCCCCGAGGGCGAGGACACTGGGGCTGTTGACCGCCGGTCGACTCAGCACTCCAGCACCCCTCGTCCCTCCGGCCGGAACGCCCGGGGGAGCAACGTCCAACGTCCCCCGTCACGCAGAAACGAACAGCCGGCTGTGAACAGCCGGCACAGCAACAACCCGGCTGGCAGCCACCACCGCGATGAGGCGCCGGCTGGCGGCAGCCGGCGCACCCACGGGCATACTCCGCCTCCGCGGCAGGAACCCGCGCGGTCCGTCCTGCCAACCGTCCGCCACGAGCTTGCCCCCCGGCTCGGGCCCCGCATCCCCCACAGCGACAACGACGCCCGGCTCCGTCTTGACCGGCTGGCGCAGTCGTCTCTCCTCGAGGAGGAGGGCTCGATTGGCCCAGCCTGTTTTGGTCCGCGGATCCGCAATGAGCCTTTTCCGCCCGGCTTCATGCTCCCCCGTGACACCCTGAAGTATACCGGGGCCGCCAAGCCGGAGGACTGGCTGATCGATTACACCACCGCCGTCGGCATCGCCAGGGGAACAAGCGTGTAGCCGTCCGCTACGTCCCCCTCATGCTAATCAGCTCGGCCCGCACCTGGCTGAACAGCCTGGCCGCCGGCAGCGTCAACACCTGGACGGACTTCGAGGAGGCCTTCGTCCGCAACTTCACTGGCACCTACAAACGGCTTGGCTGGCCCCGCGAGCTGGCCATGTGCGTCCAGGGGCCGGACGAGCCCCTCCGCGACTACCTCACGCGTTAGACCGAGCTCCGCAACTCCTGTGAAGGAGTACACGAGGTACAGGCCATCCAGTACTTCATCGAAGGCTGCTACGATGGCACCCCCCTCAAGCACAAGCTCTTGTGCTTCGAGCCAACCTCCCTGGCGGACCTGATGTCCAAAGCGGACAAATACACCACGGCCGATTCCTCGATGAGGATGAAGGTAAGGCACCGGCCAAGCCGGCTATGCCCCCCGCCATGCTGCGGGCGGCGGCCGACAACCGGCAGCAGCAGAACAGCAAGCGCAAGAACGACCAGCCCGACTCCCGCTACGGGAGTCGGCAGGTCGCCTCCATCGAGGAGGAGCAGCCGGCTGGCCAGGCCTCCGGTCAGCGCCAGCGCACCGGCAAGGCCGCCTAGCAGCCCAAGATGACTTTCGAGCAAATGCTTGACCTCCCTTGCAAAAACCACTCTGGTGCCAAGCCGGCCACGCACACGCTCTAGCAGTGCAGCTTCTCACAGTGATTGGCCCGGGGGGACGCCCCCCCCCTGCAGCCAGCCCGCGCTCCGGCACCAGCCCCGGCTCGGGCTCCGGCTCCCGGTCCGGGTCAGGCAGACCTGGCCCCGGCTCGGGGCGACGGCCGGCTGCACGACCGGTTCCCCGAACACGACGACTGCTACATCGTCTTCACCAGCGAAGAGACGGACAAGCATGCCCAGCGCCGGCACCACCGCGAGGTG
Organism: Hordeum marinum; assembly: GCA_022496015.1. NCBI lineage: Eukaryota > Viridiplantae > Streptophyta > Magnoliopsida > Poales > Poaceae > Hordeum > Hordeum marinum. The sequence goes on along the minus strand of CM039672.1, from coordinate 449,629,001 downwards.
AACGCCACCATGCCCGCAACTCCCCAGTCCATGCATTGCTCCGAGAAGCCGATCACCTGGAGCCGGGCGGACCACCCGGCCGTAATGCTGAACCCCGGCAGCTACGCCCTCGTCCTTGATCCTACCATCGCCTCCGAGAAATGCTCGTGCCGCTTCTCGCGGGTGTTGATCGATGGAGGCAGCAGCATCAACATCCTCTACCTCAACACCGTGCTCAAGCTGGGGCTCAAAGGTGGAAGACCTGAAAACGAGTCGGACCGTCTTCCATGGCATCGTGCCGGGAAAGTCCTGCACCCCTGTCGGCAAGATCAAGCTCGACGTCCTCTTCGGCGACGCCAGTCATTTCTGCCGCGAGCCGGTCTTGCTCGAGGTAGTGGACCTCGACAGTCCCTACCACGCATTACTGGGCCGGCCCGCTCTCGTCAAGTTCATGGCGATCCCCCACTACGCCTACCTCAAGTTCAAGATGCCAGGTCCCAGGGGCATCATCACCATCGCCGGCAAGTACCAAATGTCAATGGCGTGCGCGCGAGATGGCAGCCGGCTGGCCGAGGCCCTGGAAATAGCGGAGGAGAAGCGGCAGCTCGACCGACTGGTGGCCCTCGCCTCTGCTCAGCCGGCCGTGCCGGCACCTCCGTCCCAGTCGGTCGGCGAAGGCTTGTTCCAGCCGTCCAAGGACACCAGGTAGGTGCCACTCGATCCGGCCAACCCCACCCAGTGTGTGACCATCGGCTCCCGCCTCGACAACAAATAGGAAAGCGAGCTCGTCGACTTCCTTCGTGAGAATCGGGACATCTTTGCATGGTCCCCCAAGGACATGTCGGGTGTTCCGAGGAAGTTCGCCGAGCACAAGCTACACGTACAGCCGGATGCGAAGCCGTTCAAGCAACCCCTGCACCATTTCTCCGAGGAGAAGCGGCGTACTATAGGAGAAGATATCGCCCGGCTGCTCGCAACCGGCTTCATCATGGAGGTATTCCACCTGGACTGGCTGGCCAACCCAGTCCTGGTGCTAAAGAAAAACAAGATCTGGCACATGTGTATCGACTACACAAGCCTGAACAAGGCGTGCCCCAAGGACCCTTTCGCCCTGCCGCGGATCGATCAAGTCATCGACTCCACGGCCGGCTGCGATCTGCTGTCTTTCCTGGACGCCTACTCCGGCTACCACCAGATAAAGCTGGACCTGGCCCACCGGCTCAAGACCTCCTTCATCGCCCCTTTCGGGGCCTACTGCTACATCACCATGTCCTTCGGCCTAAAGAATGCATGCGCTACCTTCCAGCGTTGCATGCAGAAGTGCCTCCTGCCTCAGATAGGCAGGAACGTCCACGTCTACGTGGACGACATCATCGTCAAATCCAAGAAGCACTTCAGCCTCCTCGACGACCTCCGGGAAACGTTCGCCAACTTGTGCGAATACAAGATCAAGCTCAACCCGGAGAAGTGCGTCTTCGGCGTCCCAGCCGGCCAGCTCCTGGGTTTCTTCGTGTCTGCCCGCGGCATCGAAGCTAACCCCGAGAAGATCCGGGCGATTGAGCGCATGCCCAAGTCGGTCCGGCTCCGTGACATCCAGAAGTTCACCGGCTGCCTCGCCTCCCTCAGCCGGTTCATCAGCCGGCTAGGCGAGAAGGCCTTGCCCCTTTATGGGCTCCTACGCAAGTCGGCCCTGGTCGAGCCGGGCCGAGACCTCTCGAAGAAGTCAGCCCTGTTCGACTGGTCCGACGAGGCGGACACGGCGTTCCGCGGCCTCAAGCAGGCTCTCACCAGCACGCCCATCTTGGTCGTGCCGGCCGACAAGGAGCCGTTGGTCGCCTACATTGCGGCACCCACACGCGTCGTCAGCGTCGTCCTGGTGGTGGAGCGGCCGGAAGAGGGCAAGGCGCTGCCGACGCAGCGTCCCGTCTACTACCTCAGCAAGGTCCTCTCCGCCTCCAAGCAAAACTACCCCCACTACTAGAAGATGTGCTACGGCGTATACTTCGTCGCCCGGAAGCTCAAGCAGTACTTCCAGGAGCACGTCATCACCGTCGTGAGCACAGCGCCATCGGGCAAAATCATGGCCGGCCAGGACGCCACCGGCCGGATCGCCAAATGGGCCATCGCCCTGGCCGACTACGAAATATGGTATGAGCCACGCACCGCCATCAAGTCCCAGGCAATGGTCGACTTCCTCGTCGACTGGGCCGAAACCCAGTTCGTGCTGCCTCCGCCGGACTCCACGCACTCGCGCATGCACTTCGACGGCTCGAAGATGCGAGCCAGCCTGGGAGCCGGCATCATCTTGTCGTCCCCCAAAGGAGACCAGCTCCGCTACGCCCTCCAGATTCACTTCGCCGCCTCCAACAACGTGGCCGAATACGAGGCTCTGGTCCATGGCCTCCGGCTCACCAAGGAGATTGGCATCCAGCGCATCATTTGCTTCGGCAACTCCGACCTCGTGGTGCAACAGGTCTCTGGCGAATGGGACGCCAGGGACGCCAACATGGCCAGCTACCGCTTCCTCGTCCAGCAGTTCACCAGCTCCTTCGAGCGCTGCGAGTTCCACCACATCCCCCGTGCGGACAACGAGGCGGCCAACACGCTGGCCAAGATCGGCTCCACCCGGCAGGCCATCCCAGCCGGCATCTCCCTCGAGGGACTGATGAAGCCCTCGATCAAGCCTTCTCCCGAGTTGGAGTCCATCTTCGTAACGGCAAACGCGGCCAGCACCTCGGCAGAGCCGGCCGCCCAACCGACCTCGCCAGCCACAGCAGCTCTGCCAGCACCACCACGAGCCGCCGGTCCGGTGCCGTCCGCCACGGCAATCGAGCCGGCCACGCCTACGCACGTCGGCACCGGTCTCGTCATCGTCATGATAATGGCCAACGCTCCCACCGCCGTCTCGCTCCCGGGGGCTGGCGAGCCGGTCCCGGGGACTGACGGGCCGGTCCCGGGGGCTGGACTGGCCCCTGTCTTGGCTCCCTCATGGGCCTAGCCCATCCTGGCGTTCCTAAAGCGTGGTGAGCTCCCCTCCGATGAGGCCACTGCAAGGTAAATTCAGCGCCGGGCTCTGGCCTACAGCATCATCAACCACGAGTTGGTTCATCGCAGCACCACCGGCGTCTTCCAACGCTGCGTCGAGCCGAAGAAAGGGCGAGAAATCCTCATTGACATCCACCAGGGCGAGTGTGGGAATCATGCCGCCTCCAGGTCCCTGGTGTCCAAAGCATTCCGTCATGGTTTCTACTGGCCGACTGCTCTAGAGGCGGCCAAGGAACTGGTTGACAAGTGCGAGGGCTGCCAGCGCTTTAGCACGCAGAGCCATCTTCCAGCCAGCGCCCTCCAGACCATCCCCCTTTCATGGCCATTCGCCGTCTGGGGGCTGGACATGGTGGGACCCTTCAAGACCGCAAGAGGTGGCATGACACATTTGCTGGTAGCCGTCGACAAGTTCACCAAGTGGATCGAGGCCCGGCCGATCAAGAAACTGGACGGCCCCACGGCCGTCCGGTTCATCGAAGACATCATGGTACGCTACGGCGTCCCCCACAGCATCATCACCGACAACAGCACGAACTTCGCCAAGGGCGCGCTAGCGCATTTCTGCTCAAGGCAGGGCATCCGGCTCGACCTGGCGTGCGTCACCCACCCGCAGTCAAACGACCAGGTTGAGAGGGCAAACGGCCTGCTCCTGTCCGGCGTAAAGCCCCGGCTCGTGACGCCACTGGTCGGTTGGCCGGCTGTTGGGTCAAGGAGCTGTCGGGTGTCCTTTGGAGCCTCCGAACAATGCCAAACGGTCGACCGGCTACACTCCGTTCTTTCTCATTTACGGGTCCGAGGCAATCATCCCCATCGACATCGAGTTTGATTCGCCTCGGGTCACCCTGTACACCGAGAAGGATGCGAGGGAGGCAAGGGAAGACGACATCGACCTCCTCGAGGAGGCCCGCGAGCTGGCCTTGAGCCGGACAGCCATCTACCAGCAGAAGCTCCGGCATTACCACAGCAAGCGAATCCGGCCGCTCTCCTTCCGCGAAGGAGACTTGGTGCTCAAGCGGATCCAGCGAACCACCGGCCAGCACAAGCTGTCCTCCCCATGGGAGGGCCCATTCATCATCAGCTGGGCATTGCACAAGAATGCATACTATCTAATAGACGCCCAAAAGCCCCAGAAGCACAAGAGAGACGCCTCCAGTGAGGAGACAGAGCGCCCGTGGAACGTGGCGCTCCTCCGTCCATTCTATTGCTAAAAAACCATTGTATGTATCCTTCCCCTTTTGGGATTATGAATGCAACAGGGGCCCGAGCCGGCACTGAGGGAACGCCCCTTTTTTGATTCCTCCAAAGTTCTCCTGTTATTTAAGGCACCTCAACCGGGTCCGGCTCCCGGGCCCGGGGGCTCGCCCGACTCCCTGCCAAGGCGGGCAAATAATGTGAGCAAGCAACCCTTCGCCTCCCCTCCCCTAACCAGCTACAGACCGGCTCCCGGCTGTCCGGCTGAAGGGACCACGGGGTACGAAGGAACTTCTCACACGAAGGTCAGCCGACGTGCGCGGCAGCTGGACCGGCCCAGCCGAGCTATGTTAATCCTAGTAACCGGCCTCTGCCGGCTCAACCTAGACCTAGCCGGTTGACTCTAGGAGCCCGCTATTTTTCCCCAAGGGTGAAGCCCCGTCCTTGTCCCAGACCGGCCCCTAGTTGGCTGGCAGGCGGGGCGGAAACCGGAGGGAATCCCGGCACGCGAACACAAGTCAAAAGGCAAAAGGTGAAAGAAGAGCCGGCACGCACATTCTTTTTAAGATAAATGGCATAAGTCATAACAATAAAGGGCCCACGGCCACAAGTTCATTACATATACACCCCCAGTGGGTGGAATTCTAGTCTAAAAACAAAGATGCAGGAAAGAAAGTCCTAAGTTATGGCAGCTTCGGGCCGGCCTTCCTCCAAGTGCTAACGCCGCTGGAGCCGGTGGTGCTCACGCCCCGGGAGCCGGCAGTGCTGGCGCCTCCGAGGCCGGCACCTCCGGGGCGGCCGAGGTAGAAGCCCCAGCAGCTAGAGCCGGCTCGGACTCGGCATATTCGTCGGTGTTGGATTCTTCATCGGCCGTCTCGGCGGCGCTTCCCTCCGGGTCGTCCAGGGCGAGCCCGTACTGGTCCTCTGAGACCACCACTCCATCTGCCCCGTGCTCCGGGACATACTCGTCCCACGCGGCAAAGGACGCAAGGTCGCTCGCCCTCGCCAGCATCTCGTCGGCCACCGCCTCCAACTTCGCGTCGGCGCCGGTGTGCTGGATCATGAGAAAACCCAAGTCCATCTCGGGGTACCACGACTTGGCGATCCGGAGCGCCATGCCCGTGCCGGCACGTGCCGCGGAGGCCCTACAGGCGTTCACCCGCGCGGTCCCGAACTCCAGCCACCTCGACAGCCGGTTCATGGAGCCCGGCTCCGCCGCGCCGGGCCAATGCGTGCGGACCAGCGTCATGTCGGCCGCTTGGATCCGCTACAGGGCACGGACCACCTCCGACAGGAGCGCCTCGGCGGCAATCCCCACCTCGTCCAGGGTCTAGGGGGCCGGCGGCCCGACGGCCTCTCCTTGCGCCCGCCGGGCCTCACGGTCGGCCTCCACGGCCGCCTCCGTGACCTCCTGCATGCCGGGGAAAAGCCCTAAGAAGAAGACGAGGGTTGAGCGGGGAGACAAGCCAGAAAACCCAGAAGGCGCAAGAAAAATAAGGCAACGGAAAGTTACTATGCAGCATCCGGTCCACCTCGTGCCCTTGCTCCTACAGCTACATCTCCCTGGCTGACCACTCCTGGCACCGGCGCTCGTGCTCATCCCGGGACGCCTGCGCGTCCCCGGCTGCCTTGGCTAGGGCGGCGTCCTTGGCCTCCAACTTCTCACAGAGCGCCTTCTCTCGCTCCTTCGCCTCCCGATGAAGGGCCATCTCTTGGTCCGCCAACGCTTGGTGGTGGGCCGCCTCGTGGCCCTCCCGCTCCGCCTTCACCTGGTCTGCCTCCCCACGGAGCCGGTCACGCTCTATCGTCAGGAGTTCCCGCTCCTCGTAAAGGCGCACCACCTGGCGCTGGAGGCAGACCGTCTCGGCATGGGTAGCTACATGAGAAGCCACGGGAGTTAGAAAGGATTCAGCCCATCTCCGGGGCAGCTGGCCTGATTCCTGGGGCTACACCCAGTAGGTGCGCTTGCGCGCTCCCATTGGAAGATCACAAGACGCTAAGATTGCAATGGCAACATACCTCGCAGGTCCGCGGACACGACGGCGAGCCGGTTTTCAGCTCCCCGGTACAACCCCAGCAGGGTGTTATACGCAGCCACCCGGCAGTCGTGCGCTGCCTGCAAAACAATAAGAACTTTAGGCTCGACCCGCCTGCGCCCCAGCCGGCTCGAGCCTCGGGGCTACACCGAGTAGGTGCACTGGCGCGTCCCCACTGGAAAAGACGGAAGAACGCAAGTAAAGAGAAGAAGGAAAGAAGAAACTCACCACGACCGCCTGCTCTAAGCTCACCAGCCGGTCGTTAGCAGCCCGAGCGTCTTGCATCGCCTGGGTGCAGCACGCGGCAAACGCTTCGACAGCGGCGGCCACCGCTGCCCCAAGGGCGCTCGACGGTCCGCTAGGGGCCAGGTTCCCGGCCGTCGCCCAGGTCTGCTACGGCCGGCCTCCATCTGTGGGTCCTCCTTTGTTGGAGACCTCGATGGGACCGACCCCTCCTGTCGCCGCCATGCCGGGGGCCGCCGTCGATGCACTTGCAGCGGCCGTTCTCCCGACCACCGCGGCTCTCACCTCCGGCACTCCACCTTCGGCTGCTCCGGGCTGACTCGCCTTCGGTGTCGGCACCTCCGGGGCCGGCGCCTTCGAAGCCGGCATGTTCGGTAGCAGCACCTCCGGGGCCGGTACTTCCGGCCCAGGCGGCACGTCGCCTGCAACCGGCTGGGCGGAGTCGCGGCCCATTGCCGCCTCATCCTCCGCGGCCTTCACGCTCGCCTCCGCCCTTCGCCCGGAGCCGTGGTGGCCCTTTGACCTATTCTCCCGACCGTGGGGGAAAGGCTCCCATGCCCCGCCCGCGGACTCCCCGCCGGTTCCTTGGAGGAGGGGGAACGGCTCCCACGCTCCGCCAGCGGCCTCCCTAATGGCTCCCCCTCGCCTCTTCGCCGCTTCCTCCCAGAGGCGGAGCTCCTGGACACGCTGCTCCCGCTCGGCCGCCTTGAAGTCAAGCCACGCCTGGCGCTCCCTCTCCTTGACAGTCGTCGGCGGCGCCGCCCTCTCCGTCCCGCCACCCAGGGTCCTCCCCAGGGCACGCACCTCCCTGGTCACGAAGAAGTAAGAGACTGATGGGAGGGCAAGACTGACCAAGGTGGAGGAAAAGACGGACTTACCCGGCGACAACGGGGATTGCCCTCCTCATAGGTCCTGCCTGGGCGACCTTCTGCTTCTTGCCTCCGCCTCCGTGGCTGCCGCCCGGCTGTGCGGTCGCCGCTCGCTTGGGCACTTGCTTGGTGGCAGCCGGCCCCTTCCCCTTGTCGCCCATGACCGGGCCTCCTCGGCTGGAGCCGCCGCTGGCTCGAGGTTGGCGCCTCCGCGGTGCCGTGACCTCGTCCTCCGAGGCCTCGGACTTCTCTGGAGCCTCAGCAACAGGCATCTGGGAGAAGACTCTCCAGTCGATTTGGCCTCTTCGGCCCCCTCCGTCTCCGTCTCCGCGTCGCCGGCTCCAGACACTCCGGCACGCTCGGAGTCAGCCGGCTCCACGTCGTCAGCATCCTCGACCTCCTCGGGGTCCGACTCCGCGTGTCAGGGGCCGGCTCCCCGTAGTTTTGCAGCAACGGGAAAAGCTGCGGGGGGGCCGGGCGACGCCCTGTCAGAATAAGGGGGAGGTACTGCCTTTGAAAAGAAGATGGAGGGGAGGAGCCGGCTTGTCACTTACCCGCGGTGCCGGGCGGCTCCGGCTGTACGGGGTTTTCCCCCATTGCCATTCGCCCTCCGCCATCTTCGTCATCGAGATGGCATTCACCCGCCTCGCCACATAGGCCGGCTTCATCTCCTTGGTGGAGAGCCGGCATGGGTCATGGCATCCCCTCATCTGGCAGATGAGGTGCGGCCGGCGCTGCAGCGGCTGCACCCGGCGCGCCATCATCGTGGCCAGCGGGTCTGTGGCCTTCAGTCCCTCCGACTCGGTTATCACGAGCAAGCGCTCGCAGAGCCAGTCCGCCGTCTCGGGCGCTGGAGACGCGGCCGCTCGCCAGTTCAGCATCGCGGTCGGCGAATGGTTGGCGAAGTCGGGGAGGTTGATGTAGTCCTCCTCCGGCTTCGCGTTCTTCACGTACAAGAACCCCCGCTGCCAGCGCTTCACCGACTCGTGCAGCGGGAGCTTCGGGAAGTCGATCCCCTTGCGTATGTGGATCAGGGCACCTCCGCGGGCGGTCATCACCATCTGCTTCGTCGCCGGGTCCTTCGCCATCTGCCGCTTGAGGAAGAAGAGTCGGCTCCAAAGGTTAAGCCTCAGCGCAACCCCCAAGTACCCCTCGCAAAGGGTGACGAACGCTGCCAGCTGCAGGACGGCGTTGGGGGCGAGGTGGTGCGGCTGCAGGCCGAACCGCGTCAGGAAACAGCGAAAGAAGGCGCTCGCCGGCAGCCCGAGCCTACGGAGGAAGTGGTCGGCGAAGACAACCACTTCGCCCTCCCGCGGGGCCGGGGAGTTCTCCGGCCTGGCTGGGCGCGCCACCAAGTACTCCTCCGCCGGGAGCTTGCGGCGGTGGCGGAGATGCTCGATGAAGGTCTCGTCCACGTTGATGCCATCCCAGGCGTCCTTGCCCGCCATGGTCGCCGAGGGGGCATGCGGTCACGACGACGGGCGCGGGTGCTCGGCGGCGATCCAGGCTCTCTTCGGCGGCGGATGGCGGCGCTGCCTGCCCTCGTGCTTTGGTCTCTCTCTCTCTCGTGGCGAGGGGAGAGAGGCGACGAAGGCGATGCGACAGCAGGGGGAGCGAACGGGCCGTCCTGCCTCCCCCCTCTCGACATTTAAACCCTGCGCGGGCGATCGTGGGGGCCGGATTCATTGAGCACGACCCCCACGATTCCCGCGGCGTGCGGGGCGGACATCGTGGCGCTCGGGAACGCCAACCTTCTACCCCGCGCCGTAAAGGATCCCTGTGCGCGGGCCAAGGGTGCGGTCGCGGAGGGCCCCTCCCCGCTGCCCGGTCTTTTCCGTCGCGTGGCGCGTCTCCTCAACCCAGCGGGGAACCCGAGGCGGTGCGCGAAGCGTCGACCAGCTATGGAGCCGACCATCGCTTGCTGGCTTCGCTCGACTCTCAAGGCAGCCTGCGGCACAAGAACCAGTTTCAAGCCGGCGAGGACCGCCGCGGCTCGTCGGCGGGTCCTCCTCGGCTTCGAGGACTACTGACGGGGGGATGACCCCGGGGTAGCCTAATGCGCCCCCTTTCTCGGATCTCCTAAACGCAATCAAAGGGCGGGCCGCCTCCCCCTGCAGTCCGGCTACGCCCTGCCAGAAGCGGCCCACCGGCTACGCCCCACCGATTACGATGTACCGGCCGGCTGTGGGCGTTGCTGCCTGGCCCCCCAGCCGGCCGGGCATTGGATACCGTCGTCAGGGGGTGCGTGGCAACAGTGGCCCCCATCCCATCGGAGGTCAGCGCCGATATGGCCACAGTGAAGGCGTCAGGGCCTCTGATCCTGGCGGATGGTGACCGGGCTTCCAACAGTGCCGGCAGGCCCCAACCACTCCGTTACCTGCCCCGGCATGGCTACAGGATGGCCGACCGTACCGATGAGCCCGGCCTACCGCCGCAAGACGACGCCACAAGGGGCGGCCCGTGCCGTGATGTGACCGGCATCGGGACCCGCCTCGCGGGCCCCGTCGACTCCTGACTGGACCCTTCAGCCGGCGGGACCTACCGGCGACAAGACCCCACGGTCGGGCCCCCGCAGCCGGCCAGGGAGGCTGCCGGCTGGGGCCCCCTTTGACCTTCTATTTGTATTGTAATCCAGGGGGTTGGCCTATAAAACCCCCCGGGCCACCCCCATGCAGGGGACGGACGGACGATCGATCAGCTGCTCTCTGAGCCCCCTCCACATCCACTCCATACACGCGCGCATAGAGAGGCGGAAGAGCAGGCTAGCTCCTTCTTCCTCCTCGATCCATACAGCTCAAGGAGCGCCATTGTAATCCGACCATTGTCTCAACTAGACCGAGCAGGACTAGGGGTATTGCCTCCCACGGAGGGTCCCGAACCTGGGTACATCGTGTGTCCGCCATCGCTTGTTCCCAATCCCGCTCCCGGAGCCCATCGGCGTCCTTCGGCCCCTCTCGATAAGCTTACCTATGGCATCTGCCGTGACTAAACCACGACACCATATGCAACGGATATGGCTGGCACATTCTCTATGTATCATCAGGATTGTACTACACATACTAGAAAACTCATAGCACATGTTGCGCCCAGGATAGTTTTCCAAAATGTCTTGTACATGACAAACTTGACATACTCGCCTTGGTCATCGAGACAATTGGTTGAAACCGAAACTATGAGCAATTCCATTAGTTTATGATTATTATGATGCTAAATTCTAACAATATTTGGATTTTGTGTGCACTACACGTGAAACGGGGAAGCTAATTTTAAGGCTCGCGCACCTTAAAGTCTACGTTGAACCACTTAGACTCCTTGAATGCATCAAATCGAGGTAAGTGGCTCTTCCCAACCATTGAGTAGACTATTCAGGTATTCCATGGTTCTAAAGGACATATCTACACAATGGTCTTAAATGTGTGGTTTATTCACACGAAACCATTGGATCATTATCCTGACATCGATTTCAAGCAAATCGAATGGATAACATTGCAGAATTCTCCTTGAGTGCTTTCTCTATGGCCCTCGGATTGAAGTTTAGCAATTTTTCCTAATGTCTAGACTCAAAATGGTTGGTAGAATCCTTTATCGAAAGAGTTATGCTCATTGCATTATCTTTACTTTGGAATTGGAACTTACCAACTTTACATTGGAGTCATGTAGTTTTACACGCTCATGACCAAACAGCATACTATTTGTCGTTGTTTTCTCACGGGGGGTCGCGCGAGACGGCAGATGCCATGGGGTGGCTTATTGAGGTGAGAGCAAGGCTGTCGTGAATGATCCGGGACGGGTATGCGAATAGCACGTAGTGGTTTACCCAGGTTCGGGGCTCTCCGGAGAGATAACACCCCTACTCCTGCATATCTGTATATCTGTGGAATATCTGGTACATGGTTGCTCCTGGAGCTGTATGAGAGAGGAGAGCCATGAGGTTTCTTGCCTCATGTGTGTGTATGTGTGAGCACGTGAGAGTGGAACCCCTATATGTGGTGGGCATGAGGCCTTTATATAGGCATGAGTGGGTAGCTTGGGATGTAAGCTACAGTGGGTACCTTACATCCCAAGCAGCTTGAGGTGTAAGCTATCATGAGTACCTTACATGTCAAGCCACATGTAGCTTATGGACTAAGCTATGTCTGTCCCCTGGTGCACTTTATAAATCAGTGTCCAGGGGGCAGGTTACACTGTAGATAGTACCACATGACGCATGTAGAGTGTGCTCCTTCTCGCCAATAGTGCACCGCCATGAGATATGGCCTTCTGGTCCGCACGTGTCCGATGGGACGTCGGGAGCTGACTTCGTCAGGACGTAGCCGGATAGGAGGAGCCAGACAGGGGGAGCTGGATAGGAGGAGCCGGACATGAGGAGCCAAACAAGGGGAGCCGGATAGGAGGAGACGGACAAGAGGACCCGGACGAGAGGAGCCGGGCAGGAGGAGCCGGACAAGAGGAGCCGGATAGGAGGACCCGGACGGGAGGAGCCAGACAGGGCCGCAACTCTGTCTTCTGTCTTTACTTCTTCGTTTGTCTTGTTGATTCGTGGGGCTTCGCATACCGGGGGTGGGTCCCCCGATGTTTTTAAAATGTTGAGTCATCTCCTTGAGCCTACCCGAGGTAATCCCTCCGACACTATTATTCCCCTCTATCTTTGATACGTGGAAATCTACCAAGTATTTCCCATCTGCGGTATTTCGGTTGCATACCGATATCACCACCCCAACATACATCATTGTCCCCTTAACATATAGTTGGGATCTATGTGAGGAATAATTGTATTACCGTCAATACCTCAAGCCCCTCGCATGGGGAGTTATTGAAGGCCAGTATGTTGATTCAGTGAGGAACATTTCCAGGCATTAGGGGGAGATTTCAAGTACCATAAAGAATGCCAGAAAATCAGTGGAATGTTCAACACATTTGTGCCTCAAATCCACGTACTCAAAGAGATGAACGATGCATTCAGAAGGTTTGCAACACATTGCAAATAACCTGCCAGATTCATTTACCGACTATAAAGGTGTCACGCAATCCTACAATCCTAAAAAAGCGCGCCTGAAAGAGTGGAGGTACCAACAAAAACCACTCCACTCCCTGTTCGATGCAATAGGGGGATATGTATGGCAAAAGTAAATCAGGATTCAGCTTCTCGCAAGCAAGGATACCAAGGCCTATGAATCAGTAAATGCAAGTCAACTTCACGTTGACAGACACCTGATGGGTAGTATACACCCAGTGGATGGGAAACCTCCACGAACCCAGGTCACAGTGCACACAATGACCGGGACATCGGAATACCCGACTCAACCTCATTGGGAAATCGTGAGCAGTTACCATGGGTAATGATATTTCTATCAACTCTATATTGATATATAGATTCTGGAGAAACATATAACTGGAAGTCTACAATTGTCGACATACATTTCTCAACTAGATTGCCAAAACCTTTCAAATGATTTAGATTCAAAGACCATGGCCATGGCAAAGTGTGAACAACACTCGGACTGAACTCAAGCAAAGGGTATAATCTAGATAGAAATGATCTTTCTCAATAATGGGAAGGTATTCATAAGCAATACCTACACCAGTTTTCCTCTGGAAACAGAATTGAGAACAACAAGGTGGTAAAACATAGAGCAAGTATTGTAGCACAAAGGGTTCACGCAGATACCCAACTATTCTCTAGAGGTAGAATCTCTTTCCGATAATTTATATCATTGGCAGTATTAAATCATCTATCTCTGCAGTTGATAGATGTAGTGATTACATATCCATGTAGATCACTAGATTCAGATATAGATGGTTCCCGGTGGAATCTTAATTCTGAATCGAAATACAAAATGCAACATACATTGTGTAAAAATCAGTAAGTCACCATATGACTTATTGTTGTCGGTAAATATGGTACAACCGACGTAGTGAGCTCCTTATATACAAGGATTACTCCTACAATGATGACACATGTAATCATCTAAATGACGGACTTTAAAATGAAGGATTTGGGTAAACCAAAATATCGCTCGTTACTACAACTTGAGCACCTTCATTCATACATTATGGTATACTATGTTGTCTATATCCATAATATATTGGAGAAATTCATTGTGGACAAATCTTATCCATCCATAACTCTCATGGTAGTTCATTCTCTAGACGTAGAGAACGATCTATTTAGACCAAGAGATGATGGAAATGAGATATTGGGACACAATTGGTTGGTACTCAGGAATATCTTTCTATATCTCCAAGGCGTCAAACATCTTGTCCTGGTTTTCAGTTTCACGAAAATGTGAACACTGATATCATTGGATACATCGATCAGATCCCCACTATTTCGGATCGTAAGACAAGCTTAGTGTTCCTACTAGGTGTGGTAGGCCTCTCATGAAGAGTCTTCGAAATAGACCTCATGGCTACATCCACCAACCATTATCTCAACGATAATGTCTCTTGTGTTGCCCGGATGCAAACAGGTTACGTAATAAGCAATATCGCTATATTGCATATCTTGCAAGTTAAATCATATGACTGATTTGTTCACGAAGTCTTTACCAACTTATACATTTCAGAAATATGCTCGTGGAATTGGTATGTGACGGGCTCGAAATTTGCAAGAATCAAGGGGAGTATCTTCCTGAATTATTCTTGTTCAATGCATAAAGGTTTACTATATAGGTTCTCATGAGTTTACTATACAGGTTGTTATAAAGGTTTTTAACGAGGTAATATCAACACAAGATCATAAGTCATACTTTTTGTTTTCCTCACCGGGGGTTTTCAAGAAAGTATATATGACATATTTATTGTTCTCTTGATTCTATGAGTGTTCTCATATTGAGTTGAAAGAAACAATAGCCATTATATGTTGCGACATTTTTTCCTTATTTTTCCCACTGAGTTTTGAAGGAGTTTTGGCAACATATCAAACGCTATGTTCCTCATATTTTTCCACTGAGTTTTTGGAGGAGACTCTTTCAAGATGATGATGCTACCTGGACAAGCATGGATATGGGGAGTGTTAAGATTAATTAACATAATCATTAAGGGATTAATCCCTGCTTGTAATAACCATTGGCAGTTGCTTTGCGCAACCATCCGGTTGGTTCCATCCGAAACGATGCCCCCTTGTAAATGCTTGTTCCAGTGCTATATATAGCACTTCATCTAATGGAAAGAGATAGTTTTGATCTCAAACACTCACAAATTGTTGCTTTCGGATGTGGGTGGAGCCTACTACGATTCGGTGTAACCGGGCCGCTAGATCATGCGACCGACGGCGCAGCACACTAGCAGAAATCAGCCGGCTGATTTCAAGCCCTTTCCTACAACCGAGAATCCTGATTTCAAGCCTTTTCCTACAACGGAGAATGCTGATTTCAAGCCTTTTCCTACAACCGAGAATTGAGAGACATATGCTTGTGTAATACTAGTTCAGTTTAATCACAGGAAAGAAACAACAAAACAATATTATAACCATAACAACCCAAGATGATAGTATGTAATAAGATGACTAAGAATTTGTGTGGATCTGAATACAATAGTTTCTGTTTGATTCGTCTTCACCATCAAATTACATCGTTATACAAATCTGATTCCACCCACATGCACCTTATCCATTCCGTCTCTCATGCGATTTTCTGAGATCGGACTCAGCGACGCTGGCGGCAAGCAAGATAGGAGCATCCAGCAGCTCACATCCTCATGGGCGGCCGGCAGCACGCATGCTCAAGGAGACGGAGGGCGCTTGAGATCGGGGGTGGTCCACGGCGAGCATGCTCAGGACAAGTGGGGTTGAGGAGGTCGCTGGTGTGTCTAAGGGTCACCGACGAGCGACAGGGATAAGTCTGGGAGAGAGATTGCTGATGCATCGGTGAAAGACTATCTCTGTTCAAGTAATCATTATTTCATCATATGAACTATGCACTTGTGATCATCATTCAATCTTGAAAAAACAATAGTTCCAGAGACAAACAAGAACGAAAATGACAGAAATACCAAAGAAAGATTCACCGAACCATGGTACCACACAAGGATGGCAGTAAGTAGGTTATGTAATCATTAGTGACTTCATTGACAAAGGTTCATACTAATCATCACCAGCGTCACACACACCACAAAACAAATCAAATTAAACTGCAAATTAAGGAACGAGCAAGATCATTGGCCTCATAGAGAAGATTAGATCGTTCCACACCAAGAAAATTCAGACATATGCTTGTCTATAATTTAGTTTTATCCCCGGCCATTATACCAAACCAAAAGACTAACAGAAGCAAACCCCTTGAACAAAAACACACAAGCACAAGGATCCAATCAGGGGGAAAAGCATTTTGATCCAGAGGAGAGGACTCTGGACTCGGAATATGGGTGGTGATATAACAGAATGGTCGGCAGGGCAAGAAGATGCCAGTTACGACCAACGAGACCAAATATCAATAGTCACCGTCCTCAAACCCGATACGAATGCCCCAAGAAGATCGAACAGAAGACAGGTTGACAAACAAGCACACAGAATTGCAGCATGCTCTAGACACAAAATCCTGCAGTTTCTAGTGAAAGCAAGCATGCTTTATATGCTGGAATGAGGTAGTCTCAGCTACAACAAACCACAAAGTCATAATTGACAAGAAGGTACGACTGATTCCCTACTCAACAAGCTTGCAGAATCTCACAAAGAAAATGGTGATAAGAGATGTAGGAAGGTTGGTAAGCAGGTTGCCCATTACAATGAGATGCATTTGAAATGAGAGGAAAATGATTGTTGGCGAAAGAGATTATCAAGCTCAACCCAACTGCCCACTTTCCACAAATTAATGTAGCAGGAAACACTTTCAGTAAGAAATACACATTAAAAGGCATTTAACTGATACACACTTATCCTGCAAAGGCCACAACAAGGGAGCAAAAAGTAAAACCACTACATATGCAAAGCAGATAGATTCGGAAGCACTCATCCCGTATGAAGGATAATGAGAGGAAAATGATTGTTGGCAAAAGAGATTATCATGCTCAACACAACAGCCCACTTCCAGCAAGAAATAAACAGCAGAAGGCATTTAACCGGTACACACTTAGCTGGCAACAAGGGAGAAAAAAGTGATACAAATTCTTATGCAATGCAGATAGATTCAGAAGCATTCATCACATACTAAGAACAGAAAAGGCAAGCATATTCTTGTGCTGTCATGGAAACATACAACAATGGCGCAAAAATACACGCATGTGTGAGATTAGATGAGAGGAAAGTGATTGTTGAAGAAAGCATATAAAGGCTTAAACAAGTTGTTCACTTTCCCCCCATTGGTATAGGACAGAAAACTATCAGCAGTACATAAAAGGTGTTTTAAGTCGATACAGGTTTAAAAGCACTCTCAACCCATATACAATTGCAACAAAGACAAACAAACCACCACAATCTTAGCCATTGCCACAGAGCATGGAAATTGCAAAACAACTCAGGGTAATCTGATGTTACCAAGTGCCACAAGGTTTTCATGATGCATTTGGTGGCAAGGCTTAAAAACAGATGTGCATACATGATGGCTAAAACATACACAGCAGATCAACCACATGGAATCAATATTCAACTATCAGCATAGTCATTAATCTGAAACAGTAGGTGCTGAGCTTAGCACATCTAAGCACAAAATTTAAGAGTAACAAGTTTTCTCATGGACCAAAATAAGACCACTGTATCAAGACAAGGCAGTTCAACTCCTTAATCCATAAAAACAGATCATAAAACAGAAAAGACACATTATCTAGATGAAGCAAGATAACCCATTATACCCTTCAAGCAGCAGCAGCATCTGCACTCTTCTCACCCTCACCACCCTGAGTAGTTGCTTTATTAGCCTCTGCCTCGGCAGCAGCATCCATCTCCTGTGCAGTAGCATCGACATCATCTGTAGCCGGACGAATCTGCTCCTCCTCTGGAAGTGGCTCTTCAACATAATCGTTCTCAAATGCATCATTAGGAACCTGGTAGATCCTCATCTGTGGCTTGGCAGGATCTTTCACAAGCACATACTTGCCCTCTTCAAACTTCATGCATATGTCCACAATCGACTTGACAATTCCCCACATGTTTGCAGTGTTGAGGTTGATCTGGGTAGCAAAATCCCTTGGCTTGTAGCCCATCACAGTGAGTATGGAGTGATTGAAGTGGTCACGGGGGTGCACGCGTGACACGTAACCCAACTTCATCATGTCAGCGCCAGATAGTAAAGCCTGGGCAGTCCAGCGAGCGAGCTTGTTGGCATTGTTCTTGAGCTCTGTAGCAAGCACAGCACCACGCTGGGACTCAAGCTTCTGCTTCCAGTCAACACCAGTAATCTTAGGATCAAACTCATTAAGTGCATTAAGAGTGAGGAACTGGCGAGCACCACTCGGATCAACACCAGCAGCATGCACTTCACAGCGAGCAATGATGCTAATATCATCATCCAGCTTCCAGCGGCGATAACGGTAGCAAACAGGCGCCGCCTCCTCATTCTCAGAGGCAAACGGGTTAGGCTCATCAAATGTAACCTTCTCGCCATCACGGACCAGCACCTGCTGCGAGAAGTTCTGGTTGATGTAGGTGGCCTCGACAGCAAGAGCCGGCGCCGAGTTGATGTCATCCTTGTTCTCGGGGAGCTGCTCCTGCGCAGTCTCGTTGACAGTGAGCAGATCGAGCTGAGAGCCCTCGCGCTTGTCGAAGAAGAGCTTGTTTCCCACGCGCTGCACGACAATGTCCCACGAGAGGATGCTGCGGGGAGTGCACATGAGGGCGGCGAGGATGGCGTCGGTGGCGAAGACGGTGGCCTTGTCCTCCTCGGCGAGGCGGCGGATGATGGGGTCGTCGGTGGTGGTGATCTTGAAGAACTGGCGGTTCTTGAAGCGCTCGAGGCGGCGGGCCGTCTTGGGGTTGACGCGGTCGTAGGCGCGGTCGTACGAGTCGACGGCGCCGCAGACGAGGAGGTCCTCGGGCTGGTCGTTGACGGCGAAGGAGAGCTTGGTGAAGTTGGCGAAGGGGATCTGCTCGAGGATGGTCCAGTCGGGCTGGATGTCGACCGAGGGCTTGGCCGAGGACTGCTGGTTGCCGCGGAAGCCCTGGTGGTGGTGGGAGCGGTGGTTCTGGTAGTGGCGCTCGCGGCGGGCGCGCTCCTTCTCGGCCTCGCGGCGCTTGGCCTCGACCTCCTCGTCGCGGCGCTGGGGGAGCTGGGGGCGCTGGTTGAAGCGCCACTTGGGGCCGAAGCGCGGGTGCTTGGGCGGCGGCTTGGCGTCCACGAGGCTGAAGGACGAGTCCTCGGCGGCGGCGGCGAGCGAGTCGTCGGCGGAGGAGAAGTCGAAGACCGAGTCGCGGGAGGCGGCGGCGTGGTGGCCGTGCGCGCCCGGGTGGCCCGGGTTGCGCGTCCAGTCGGCGATGCGGCCCAGCTTGTCGGAGCGGGAGAAGGGCGCGAAGGGGATGGAGGCCGTGGCCACGGCCCCGCCCAGCAGCGGCGCCGCGCCCGGGGCGTCGGGAGGGCCCCAGCCGTCGGGGTTGAAGGGGACGACGCCCACGTCGAAGCCCATGGTCGCGGCGGCGGCGGTGCAGGTGGATCCGGAGGCGGCGGCGCGAGGGGCTGGGCGGGTTAGGGTTGGGTGGGACGCGACGCGATGGAGGAGGACGGGACGAGGGGGCTTTAGGGTTTGGGTAAGCGAATATTTGTTTTTCTGATAATATATACTTGAGGGGCCTCTACCGGGCCGATGGCCCACTTGTCAGCGTGTCAGCGTCCGATCCCGGCCCGTTTAACAAGTGGAATATTTCTGCACAAGAAAAAAATATCATCGATCTGATATCTCTGGACTCTCTTCTAAAGACAAGATATCTCTGGACTCAGAAAAAAAAAAGATATCATTTGACTGAATAATTTTTTAGTCAGATCTCAGTTTTTTTTTAAGAACCTATCAGATCTCTGTTTTTTTATATAGTTCGGACCATGTTTTGAAATCATGTCATGAACACGTTTGGAATTCTGCGATTTCAAGCGAAACACCGCTAGGGTTCCAACACACTAAACAGAATTACACGATCCCTTCATGAAATCCCACGGAATTCAAACCGAAAACCTTGGAGCATTGGAGTTCAGACAGCAGGCAGCAGCCGGTTCAACGTTCAACAAGGTACCAGTATAAGTTTCAGGCTCATGCTTTTATTCAGTTCGACTCTGGACAACACTCGGCGCGACATCATAATGTTTACCGGTCCCATACCGAATTCGTTACAGGCATCAACAGCCATGGGATTGCATAGCGCGGTGGATAGCGGCATGTCTGCGACACTTCAGTTCAAAATTCAGCAGGCGTTACAGGGCGTCCGGAATACTTATTGCTGGAGCAACGAGACGGCATGGGCGTAGCAAATGGCAGAGTTCCGTTCAAAAATAGGGGCATGGGAGCTACTCGGTGGATTCCTTGTTCTCGGCGGCCTTGGCCTCCTCGGTGGACTCCTGGTTCGGGGTCGTAGCTTCCGTAGGCGAGTTGGCGCCCTCTGCAATGGCAAAGATGTCAAAGCGATGCTTGTGAGGACGGCAAGATAAATGTACTGGATTGCTTGCTTGGCATCTTGTAAATATTAGGTACCTTCGCTGTCAGTAGATGCATGAAGGAATCGGCGTGAACGGGCTTGCTGTTGAGTAGGCTGCAAGAAGATTGAAGAAGATCTAAGCAACCAAATGAATTCAGTGTAGCATACAATTTTACTAACAGGAATGAGATGACAAAACGTGTGATTTAAAACAGATTCAGTTTAAATACTGGGCCAAAAAAACTGGACATGCTATCTATTGGATTACTAGAAAAAAAAATACGATAATGGAACAGCTAGCAGCTGGTGCCAAACGGCAAAAGTATCAACACTGGTAGTGCAGTACATTTGATGGCAAAATCAGCTCCACAAGCAACGAATTACTTTACTAACATAACTAGGGGGGGCATGTACCTTAAACTGAGTTCAGTTTAAATACTAGGCTAAAAAATGGATATGTGATTTATTGGGTTATTAGAAAGACCAGTAAATACGCTAATGAAAGAGCTAGCAGCTAATGTCGGAGCTAGCGGCTAATGTCAAACGGATAAAGTATCAACAGTGGAATAGTACAAGGTAAGCACATTCTTGCAAACAATGAGTGCCAGTTTTAGCACCTGTAATTTCGGTCGAAGTGCTTCAAGTGGCCCTTTAGGCTTTTGAGGATGTCCTCCTTGCTGCAGGTAACCAAACGATCAGGTGAGCAAGATCGCGTAGGAGTTGCATTGCTTCCTCAAAATCCATTTAGCTTTCGAAAAGAACAGTACAATACCTTTCCCAGAGCCCAATCAGCAGAATCAAAGTAAGCTCGCTCATGATCCTGATAGACATTTTAACACAGGTAAAACTAATGAATATGGAGCTAAAATTAATCTAACTTCCCTGACTGCTTTATACATAGATGACATGAACTGTATATACATCAAATAGGTAGTGATATATTTAACGCAATGATACCTTGGATATAAGTGGTGACTTTTTGGGCAGTACTCCTCCATACTTCTTCTTGATTACTGCTTCCTGCAAAAAGTTGGTCTAATCAGATTGTGTTTTATGGAATATATATTTTTGACAGTTTTACAGTAGAAACTAAATTAGTAAAATCATACAGATGGAAACATGCAAGCACACAAGGTTAAGCGTTGCACTTGTTAACAAAAGATGATACCTCTTGCTGTGCTGATGGCATCTCATTTCCTTTATTCTGGCTGGTAGTTTCCACTTTCACATCAGAAACATCTCCTTCAGGCCTCACCTGGCCAGTGGTATCATCAGATGGCTTCTCCGACATACTGTATGAACAGATGCTCAAACAAGCTACAATGAGATAGATTTCTTATCAGATAATTTATCTCAATGCCATCAAAATTAGTAGCCAGAAAACACACCAGGGCATACACAAACTGGGAATGAACCTGAAGCATATTCTGGGAAATATATTGACATTTCAACCATAATGTAGCAGTGCAAAGAACATATTTACATAAATAAGTACTGGGAAGTCAATGTAATAAGAGATACACAAAATTTACTTTGGAAAAAATGGAGGTAAATAAAACTGTGTAACCCATCCTGGGGTATCTCTGTTTTGGAAAAGGGAACCAGACAGCAACTAATACTGGTCCAGTTCTCAAGTGTTTCTAAGTCATAACGTTGAACCTAACACCGGCATGCCATCTTGAACAGGGTGACAAGCAATAACTGCAAAAGTGGCAACATTCTGAACAAGGCTATTGTCCTTGACAGGACTGGATGAAGGCAGTCAGCCTGAGCCCAACAAATGCACAAGGACTGGATGAAGGCAGTCAGCCTGAGCCCAACAAATGCACATAAGTATACCCCAGGACTTCAATACAAGTACTTGAAGCCAATAAGTGAAAATTTACAGCATCGAACGATTTAACCTCTCGATGGCAAATTAACATTCCAAGAGTGCTAAATGATGTAACTGCCAAAGTGGCAACGTTCTGGACAAGGCCATTGTCCTTAACAGGACCGGATGAAGGCAGTCAACCCACACTTGATAGAAATGTACATAAGTTTTTTCCCAGGACTTCAGTGGAAGTGCTTGAAGCCAACAAGGAAAAAAGTACAGTGCCAACGATTTAACCTTCTCGCTATGCATGGCGAATCAACAACCTAGATTGCTAGATGATGCTATGACAAGATCTGCAATCGTTTGCGTCTGATGCGTGACCTACCACACAACCCAGTGCAGGAAACAGCGGTACCGCGTACACGAACGAGTTCCTTCGTCCGGTCGTCAAGCTCTGAGCTACTCGACAAGGCCTTCTAGCGCATACGTGATGAATCAAGCTCTGGGGCGTAACGCGTAAGTCCGCTGAAATACCGCCGGTCAAGGAAATTTATGGTGCCCCAAAATTCCGCCCGCACGTTGCTGGCGAGGCGCTGGAAGAAGGCGGGACACGCGGCCAGAGCTACCGCCGCTCGTCCGAGGCCTACCGGGGGGCGGATCTAGGCGGCGCGCCCGAGATTCGTGGGCGGCGGCGAGGGCCTAGCTAATCGCTGGAGCTCGTACCTCGGGATCGGACGGGGTGGGCGCGATGCCGCGACGACGCAGGACGCGGACGTGCGTGAGAGACGGAGGAGGGAACGAGGGCCGGAGCGCGAGGCCGCCGGCGGCGAGGTTGGGCTAGGGCACGGCGGTGGCTGGGCGGTGGTAGGTCGCCAGGGGAGGGGAGGGGAGGGGAGGGCGACGAGGAGGAATCGGCGAAGAAATGCAAGGGACGGTGGAGAGGGGGAGCCGCGGTCTATGAGTGGTAACTGAATCTGATTCGCCTTCTTTTTTTTTCTTTTTTTTCTTTTTTTTTTTTTTGCCACGAATGGAATGGAATGGAAAACGTGAAATTGTTCGAGGGATCATTCTGCATTTTTATTTTCCTTCCTTCAAAAGAACTCCTTTTCTACTGTAAACAAGAATCTTTTTTCTTTTCGGATTTCGATCGCTTTCGGACCCGATAAAGCGCAAAACGATGATTGGTTATTTTTCATTTTTCACCAAATCGATGCAAAAGTCGTCACTTTGTATTTAGGAACGAAGGGGTGGATTTTCTTTTTCCGGAATTTTGTAAATTTCAACTTAAAATGATGATATTTTTTTTACGCCGGTATAACTCTTGCAAGAGTGGCTCATGGAATTTGAAATTGGCTTTGACGACCCTGCGGGCGATGGCACGACCATAGTAGGTTTCCCATCGGCATGGATGGACCTGGAATGCGGAGCCCTGCTCCCCCGTGCCACCACCACCCCCCCTCCCACTCCCCTGTGTGTTGCCGACAAATGGTCTAGGTGGACATCACCGAGGCGACGGCCGTGGTTGTCACCCTCTTGGTGTTCTTTTCCTTCCAGGGCTTGTTGAGTTGTGTCCTCTTCTTTTGTACTCTCTCGGTGTGCCTATTGTGAGTGTGGCGTGAATCTTTGTGTGTGATGTTTATGTTTCTGTACTTTTGTGGCTTTCATGGTTTTGTTTTATATATAAAATGGGACGAAAGCTTTTTTCGATCAACGATGACTTTTATCGAACTCCATCGTTTCTTTGTTTTTGTACCTTTTCATCGAACTACGGCTCATATCATAGACCGTAAAATACGTCGAATTCAAGATTTCAAAGATAAGATAAGGAACTGGAATTTCAAGTAGCGTTCACCATCAATCATCACCGGGTTCACCATCAATCATCACTGGTCCAAGATGGTTTACCAGAGTAATTGAATAGCTCTCCGCAAACAAAAAAAGAGTGGTCAAATAACTCATCTTCAGCTGATCCCTAAAAAAACTCGTCTTCAATTGTCAATTTCTTTCTATTTTATATTAAAGAAAAGGAACTACACTCGTACGGGGCAGTAAAGATTTTAGTTACCCTCTCCTTTTTGGTTTGCAAAGGCATATGCATTTTTGTCTCGGGTCAACCGCTTTAAAGTTTGACAAAAATTATAGGAAAAACGCCACAAAATCAATATCATGAAATGCATTTCCGTAGGATATACATGTGGTATGATAAATGTCAAATGATTTTTTCCATAGACTCGGTGAAACCATGAAAATGTTCTTTTGAGACAAAATGTTAGGACATACAGGGATTATGTACCACATTCTTTTATATACTCTTCCATAAATTTGGACAACCTTTGAAATTTTTGGCTTATGAGAAAATCGTACGCCAAATAGGGTGTACATTCTTATACCAAGGGGCATCCTCGAGTCCGAAGATTCTTTTCCTGCTCTTTTCTGTTCCTCCTTCAAGTTTGATTGTACCCCGAGTCGCAAAGAAAAAAAAAACTGCTGTCAAAATACAACAGATGGCTGTGAAATTGTTATGGACCAAAGAAAATCCAAAGTTAAAGCCCCGTCCCTATCTGGCGTGCGAACAATCTGCTGAGATCTGTTGATACCAAAGTTCTGGTGAAAAGATACACAAAAAGGATCATCAACAAAGGGGATCAGGGATAACTGAACACCAACACACAACCACTGTGCAAAGTGCAAACCATACCGTACAAGAAGATATTATATATCAGTAGATTGCACTCTGGAGTAGCTCCTCCTCTTCACAGTCGAGGCCTACAACAAGGGGTTAACTCTTTGCGACTCAGAACAGCAGGATCACGTTGATAACTGTGATGCAGATGATGGCCAGGGTCACGACTATCAATCCCGGGCGGAAGGCTCTACCCAACCCTCCCTTCTTGGTGAAGTACTGAAAGGCGAGATACACGGCTAGTGCCAAAGACAGTATCGTGCCAGCTTGAGTTCCCCTGTACACGGGAGGTAGGGATCGAAGCGAATGAGCAAAAGATAAGCACCTAACAGATGCAGCAGCAGCGGTATAATAGCTAATATCTTGCAAGAGAGGTATGATGTTTCATACCTCAGATTCATCAGCTGGTAAGGAGCAATGCTGACAAGCAGCATTGTTGACAGTGGAAGCTCTAGCTCGCCTGCAACAGACAGAGAATCATGTGCATAAGTAAAATATCTCAGTTGTATGATTATCCAACTTAATGGTAGCATGTTTTTTGAATCTTCCTTCTCACTCTACCTGGAGTGGGTAAGAACAAGCGCACAAAAATCGCAAGAAAAGCAGTCCACAGTCCATATTCTTTCCTAACATTAGGAATCGAAACCACAGTATAAGCAGGCCAAAACAGAGTATTCTTATGTCAAACAAACGGGAAATGTACTCCCTCCGTAAAGAGATATAAGAGTGTTTATATCTCTTTACGGAGGGAGTATCAGATAATTCTTTGCACCAAATAGCAGCGTCTTACTTGATCCATGGGATTATACTTCTAGGTGCTTGCTGAGCAAACCATGGCATGAGCAAAGATTTGTGTATGCCTGTCTCTTTAGCAGCCAATTGCACACTGAAAAAGGCAAGAGTAGCAAATAAACAGCGGCGCTTCGTTGATACCAAAGTTTTGATGCCAAGATGAGCAAGAGGAACGACAAAGGGGAAGAGAAACTGGCCATCAGGAAGAGCTGAACACTAACACTTTATCACACAAAGACAACTACTGCGCAAACCACACCGTACATGGAGATGTATACTATCAGTCATGTCACAACTTCACAGGTCATTCTTATTACGATAAAACAAGCTACAAAGTCTGACACGATGATGCACTACAAGGTTTCTCTTTATTTATCTGCACTCTGGAGTAGCCCTTGGCAACTCAGAACAGCAGCATCACATTGATAACTGCGATACAGATGATGGCCATGGTCGCAACTATCGATCCCTGATCGAAGGCTTTTCCTATTCCTCCGGTCCTGGTGAAGTGCTGAAAGGCGAGGTACGCGGCTAGTACCAACGACACTATCGCGCCACCTTGAGTTCCCCTGTAGATAGGAAGTAGGACCGGAGAGAATGAGGAAAAAGTAACAACCAGGACATAAACAGAAAAGCTAAGAACCTAACATAAGCAGCAGTAGGCTAGCAGTACGGCTAATGTCTTCCCAAATGGCAGGAATGTTTCATACCTCACATTCATCACCTGGTAAGGAGCAACGCTGACAGCCAGCATTGTTGACAGTGGAAGCTCTAGCTCACCTGCAATAGACAGACGCGCATGCATAAGTAACACAAATCTGTTCGATGTCTCATCAAATATCGTACTTGATTTTAAGCAGGACGTATGGATCTTCCTTGTCACTCTACCTGGAAAGGGTAAGAACAAACGCACCGCAAGCGCAAGAAAAGCAGTCCACAGCCCATATTCACTCCTAAAATTAGGAATATACGCCACAGGATAAGTACGCCAAAAGTAAGTGTTCTTGTCTCAAAAAGAATAAACATCCAGTAGCTATAGCAAGGAAAGGGGAAAAGGTATCATCAGATATTTCTTTGGGCCAAATGGCAGAATCTTACTTGATCCATGAGATTACGGCGGTAGGTGCTTGCAGAACAAACAATGGCACGAGGAAAGATTTGTGTATGCCTGTGCCTTTAGCAAGCAAGAGCACTCTGCAAGAGGCAAAAGAGTAATAGATAAATGCTCAAATAAAAATCCAATCATTTTATGACAAAACCAAATATGTTGCAGAATAAAAATACTACATGGCGAATAGCAGGAGCTGAGCATTCGAAGAATTATCACTTTCAGCTACACAAGATTGCCCGTCCTCAGGAAAGCAATTACAATTTGGAGTCATGGCCTGAACAGCCCCAGTAACTCATCCAAGATCTGAAGCAAGATTACCGCCTTGGTGTTGACAAGTTACAGTCGTAATATGAATGTGCTAGTAACTTATGATAGATCAGAAGCATAAAGTTAGATATACTACGGTTCGCCAGCAAGCTAAGCAAGTCACCAAGTGAACCGAACCCTGAGTATCACGATACAAAAAGACTACCATATCCTGCAAGTCATGTTCAACAGACTGATGATGTTAACGTGACTGGAATTTATACATTGGGTAAATTTCTGCATTCGGGTTAATACGACATTCAAACTTTTAATACGAAACCATGCATTGTCCTGTGATACAAAGTGGCGCTATTAACCACACGGTGCAAGCAGACTGAAAATCTGGCATCATTCGTCATCACACCGTGTCGTGCTGCAAGTAAACTATGTGTCCAGTTTATTAAACACACGGTGCTAATGTTCAGGCGTAAACAGACTGAAAATCTGGCACCATTCGTCATCGCAGCGTATGGTACTGCAAGTACACTACTATGTATGTAGTTCTTGTAAAGTGTGTTAATGTTGCTCCTATCTCCTAGGGCTGTGAAATCACATGATGCGTTTTGTACTCGTCGTGAGAATATCAGTGCAAAGCGCGTGGTTATTGATCACGAAACCAACTCTATGCAACAGTTGTTGTAATGTCCTGTGAGCTCTGCTCTGAACGAGTAACCATCGAAGCTGTGTGACAGGGATGGCGCATCTTACAATCCGGCACCAGTTACCACCCACCAGCAGCCAGCATCAGCAGAAAAACCAACACCCTGCGCATGTAATTCGCTGCCCTCGCAGGCAAAAGCACGGACAGATTCGGAGCGCGGAAAGGATCAAGGTACTTTTTATGGTTGTGTAGCGAGGAGGAGGTGGAGGGGGCAGGGCGAGGCACTCACGCGGCGGCCGCGACGGAGACCCATTGCGTGGTGGGCGGGCTGAGGTACGCCGACGCGTTGCACACGATGCCGCTTCCCCGGCTCCTGCACGGCCGGACCAGCGGCTGCGGCCTCAGCGGCAGAGCGGCGCATCCCCTGCATACACGCACAGAGAGATCAGCCGACGGCACGGTAGGTAGACGGAAGGCGGGCGCCGGGTGAACGCCTCACCTGAGCGCGGCGGGGGAAAAGCCCGCATTCCCGGCGGGCCGGGCCGCCCGAGCCATCCGCGGCGGCAGCGCGGGGCAGGGCGCCGCGGCGGGGATCGCGAGGCGCAGCGAGATGGACATGGCGTCGGTCCCGGGCGGGCGGGTTCGTCGGAGCTGGAGGCCTCGCCGGTGGATGGATGATGGTGCCGGTCCCTAGAAGACTGCCGAACTGTGGTACAGTGGTGGTACTACTGGAGTGACGAGGGAGGGGCGTGCGTGCGCGAGTAAATCGATCAGATCAGCTAGCGCCTAGCGGCGAGGGCGGGCGGGCACGCGGCGGGGCCTCGATGGACGCGGGCCTCACGTTGGGGCGTGGGAGCGGGTGCCGACTTGCCGTGCGGTGACCGCGTCCACGGCCTCGGCTCCCGCGGGCCGGTGAACGCACCGCCAGGGGAGGTGGTCGGCAGGCGCGCCCACGGCCCACGGACGGACGCAGACGGGGCGGGGGGACGGCGTCGACGCGGTGCGCATCACCGCTGCGGTGGATCGACGGTAGTACTACGTAAGTACGTGCTAATCCCTGTAGATGTACTAGTTGGTTCGTTCCACGGCACCTCGGGAAAAAAGACAACAACGCGGCGATGTTACGCCACGCACCACACGCCGATGGAGGCATCGTACGCACGGGAAGACACGTTACGATCACGACTAGCTGTCCCTCCAACAAAAGGACTTGCCCGCGAAAAAAGACTGATTATCTCATGGAGTAGTATGTAAGTACCCACGGAGCCCCACGTTTTAGACGGTTCAAAAATCACAATTTCCAAGGTTTTTAGAAAGGAAAAAAAAACGCGTGCGCACGGGGATGTTGTCTACAAATGTGTACATTTACATGATATAATAACAAATGTTGTCAGGGCGTCTTTAGCCGATCCCTCAAAACCGGTCAAAGGAGTAAATTTTTGATTTGAGGAGTTAAACTGGATCTAGCCTAACCTAACCCTTGCCAAAAAAAAACTGGATCTAGCATAACCTCGCCAAAAAAAAAAAAACTGGATCTAGCCTAACCCTTGTCCGGTTTAACCCTTAAAGAATTGTACTCCTCGCGGCGGGCGACGTCATGTATATTTACTTCGCGGTGCATGAATCTCGGGGTGAATTTTCCACTTCCCGGCACCGACTCTCTCCCTCGCTCGCACTGCATTGACGCCGACGCCGCCCAAATCCACCTGGCACCTCTGTCCACACTCCTGTCAACGCCGCAATCTAACGATTAACTGGCATCGCCCTCGAAATGGCGGGATCCAACCGTCAGAGGTCGTCCTCGTCGTCCATTCGAGTGTGGATCCGTGTCGTGTTGCGCAGCCACAACCCGATCACGCGGTGGCGCGTCCCCCTCCCGTTCCTCCACTAACCTACCATCGCCACCGTACAAAAGGAACTACTACGGCGTGCGGCACCAGTCATGGGGGACGTGGGTGGCAGAAATCAAAGAAAGGGACACCACCCATCACTACTGGATTGGCTCCTTCCAGTGGCTTGCGACGAGATTGGGAGGCCTTCGAGCAGCTCAAGGGGCCGCGCCCCAATGGGGAGAACATGGCATAGCTCTGTTGAAACCATCCGGAGCTCGTTCTCCAAGGAGCACCGAGCGGCTCGAGGCGGTGCGCGCCAATGAGAAGTACATGGAGGAGCTCTGTCGGAGTCATCCGGACCTCGTCCTCGAGGAGCACCGACGACTCGAGACGTGCAAGGGGGCTATCAACTAGGCCGAACCATTCGATGGGAATGTGGATTTAAGAGTTGATTGCGCATGAATTTAAGAGTTTGGCTAGGAGCCACATTTTTTGAAACTTTATTAAACTCTTGAGTTTTGATGGATCAAGAGGTAATGTGGATTAAGAATTTCCGCTCCATCCATCCCCTTTGCTCACGAAGGCCACAGCGGGCCGGCGAAAGATGCTTGAGTGGCTTTGGTGAGCCACCGTGGAAGGAATACCCAATATATATTCCACCGCGCAGAAAGTCCAAAAACAATAATCGGAAGGTGGATGAAAACAAATTTCCAGTAAGTAGCATGCCCAGCGACTAATTAAAACGCACATCGACGATGATGAGCTGCTGCTGCTGCTGGAGGTAGTCGCTAATCAACTCGTTGCGACAGATCGGTCGATGGATCCCCAGCCGACGACAAGCACATCACGAGTCATCAGATGAATAAACAGGCAGAGCGCAGCACCTACTGAGGCTTCTTCAACTGACAGCAAGCAGTACAGATCTGGCGAGCACGGCGGATTACATGCAGAAGCAGTACATATGTAGCAGTATCTACTGTGAATCTATCCGGCGTAGATGTGGATGTGGAGGGCGAGGGTGAGGATGGTGAAGGCGGCGAAGAAGAGGATGGTGTGGACGAAGATGGCCTTGCCGTTGGTGTGGAGGCCGCCGAAGTCGACCCGGTGGTGCGACCCCGGCATCTCAAACAGCAGCCCCGGCGTGAGCAGGACGAAGAGCACCACCCCCACCACCACCGGGCCCCAGTCCGCCATCCGCTGATCCTCCCCTCCCCTGGCTTCTTCTTCTTCGGTCGGATATGAATCTTGGTTATGGACACGCAGGATCGGAGTGTTCGGGAGTGACTGGGTGAGGGAGCGGGGGAGTGGATTCTTGGCACTCTATAAAGAAAGGAAGGAGGCGAGCGGCGGGGGAAGGGAAAGTTGGAGGAGGTGGAGTGGGGAGGGAACAAAGGAGCAGCCGTCACGGTCACGCGGACGCTTTGGCCGGCGCGATTCGATGCCTTGGCTTGCTGCTTGCATCGGATGGGATGCACGGCGCGCCGCCCAGCCGACACCCGTGCCGATAACTCCGCCCATTTTTCCTCTTGTAGCGTGCGTGCAGCGTGTCGTCTAGGGGTGGTGGGGGTGACAAAGGAAACATATCCAGTGACACATTTGCATCGGATGGGATGCAAGCGGCGCCGCCCAGCCGACACCGTGGCCAGCACCCCTTTCCTCCCGTGCGTGCACACTGTACCTGCGCGTGGCGTGTCGTCTCGGCGGTGGGGGTTGACAAAAAGGGATGCATTATGTTTTGTTTTTTGAAACGGAGGCAAAAATTTGCTCATTAACTAATTATGAAAAAGAGAGTTGTCTAGTTTATTAATGAAAAATCGGGCGAAAATCGTCTGAAAATGGTCAACCCTACAAACATTCCCAACGTGCAATAGACCCAAGCCCACAGGCATCATTAAGCAGTCGGAGACGTCTTTCCTATGGCATCGCTCTTTTTGTTTTTGCTTTTGAGAGACTTCTTCAACTTTTTGATCTTGTCTTTGTTAACCTTCTCAGTCATGATGCACGCAATCGCCTTACCAGACCCAAGGCTAGCTGCCTCCAAGCTTGAGAGCAAGGTGCAAAGCTCTTTTGCAAAGAGAGCATTGGAAGAAGGTGCCAACGCATCTGCCCCAACAACATCTCCACCTAGGGCACCATCCGCCCAATGGCCACAGTCAAGCGAGTGACAGCGGCATCCAAACCTGCATACACCACAAAGTCGGCTTGACAAGACTCCATGGGCGATGGTGAGAGTGTCGTGGGCACCACCGAAGCCCCTAGCGAGCCCATCTTCTTCAGACTCACCACCGAAAGAGGTGGAGTGGACTCCTCACATAGCTCTGTCAACTCAGGCATAATCTGTAGAACTGGAGCCACAACCTCAGCGATCGCTTCACCCCAGCGTCAAGCGACACCATAGAGCAAGGCTTGGCACGAGGAGAGAAACCTCCATAGAAGTCGACATCCTCTTCATCTGCAGAACCAGTCTGAAGCTCAGGAAGCAAAGCGCCAATCGACAGAACTTGAAGATTACCAAGAGCAACCTCCGTCCTTGCCAAGACACTCTCAACACGCAACATTCACGAAGCTCAACACAAAGCAACTCAACCTGCTCCTCAAGGACGGGATGTAATGGAACATCGGCTTGGATGATGGATACAGGCGGTGGAGCAACACATGGTTGCGGCACAGCCTGGTCGACGGGTTGCTTCGCACGACAAAAACGAGCAATGTGACCGAAACGGAGGCAATTCCTGCAACGGATTGGGTCCCTGCAGGAGTGTGCTCGATGAGCCCGACTGTCGGTGTCAAAACCGGCGGATCTTGGGTAGGGGGTCCCGAACTATGAGACTAGGATCGACGGTAACAGGAGACGAAGGGGACATGAGTTTACCCAGGTTCGGTCCCTCCAATGGAGGTAATACCCTACGTCTTGCTTGATTGTATTGATGGTGTAAGGGGTTACAGAGTTGATCTACCACGAGATCGCATGTCTAACCCTAGATGAGTTGTTCTGTCTTTATACCCTAAAACCCTCCAGCTTATATAGATGCCGAGGAGGCCTAGGGTTTACACATGGTCGGTTACATGCCAAAGAGATAAACATGCCTATTTACTACATCAAATGTGGAGCGCAAGCCATGCTCCTCGAAGCTTCCATCCTGGAAACCGGGCCTTCAAATCATCTAGTGTTCGGTAAGTAGCCATACAGTCCGGCCCATAAACAACAGGTCGGCTATCCGAGGACCCCCCTAATCCGGGACTTGCTCAGTAGCCCCCAAACTTGCCTCCAACGCCAAGGGTCTTCAGCTCCAATTGCTTCGCGAACAGAGTCTTCGGCTTGCGAGGTGAGTTCCTTCCCGCCGAACCATAGTTCGGCCTCCAATGATAAGTAGTTTCTCCGCATAGTGGCACGTCCGAATCCTGTGAGATAAGTTGGCTTTGAAGGCCAAATGTCAGGGTAAAAAAGGTAATGTTTCCTGACGACCTTTCTGACGAAAGGTCACAGCCCACCATGTCCGATAGGCCAGTTATAGGCACTCGATGCGCGGTTCAAGGCCGTTCCATCCACACGATCTATCAACATGTTGATCGTGTCCCGTTTTACACGGGATTTACTTAACCGCGCGTGCGTAATGGATTGCACGTCTCGGGAAGTGGAGGGATTCACGACGCAACAAGGGGAGCCTGAATCGGCAGACCTCATAAAAGGAGAAAGAAAAACTCCAAAGGCCTTTCACGCTTTCCATTCGATTTCTCCGCCTCCAGCTCCCTTGTGCCCCCAGAGCATAGATCTAGGTTTCTCCACCCCAGCTCCCGATCCCAACAATGGCGGGCTCCAATGGCCAGTGGGAACTTTCCACGGTCACCAACAAAGACATCCTCGACCTCAAGAAGGCCGGATACCTCCCCACCGACATTTCTCACCGCGTGACGGAGGAGGGCCAAGTGATTCCCACTCCTAGGCCAGGCAAGAGGGTGGTGTACATCCCCCACTTCATCAGGGGTTGAGCTTCCCACTCCACCCCTTCATCAGGGAATTAATGTTCTTCTACGGCCTTGACTTCCACGACCTCCCGCCGAACTCCATCATGCATATTTCGGCGTTCATCCTCATCTACAAGGCCTTCCTGCGCGTCGAGCCGCACTTCGGGCTCTGGCTGTAGGTCTTCAATATCAAGCCCAAGTGCGTCGAAGGCAAGCACGCGGATTGCGGCGGGGCAGTCATTGGCAAGCTCGCTCGCGTCGGGTGGCCGTCGGTCACCTTCATCGACACCATCAAAGGATGACAGAAGGAGTGGTTCTACGTCACCGAACCACGAGAGGAGGGCCAACTTCCCACCACCGCATTCAGATGTGGCCCCCTCACCATACTGGCTTCATGGCCCAAGAAGGGCCTAGCCTAGGGTTCGGGCAAAGAGGTGGCCGATCTGTAGAAGCGCCTCTGCTCCATGGTCGAGTAGGGCATCAAGCTGGCCGATGTGGTCCAGGTGATGCTCCGAAGACGTATCCTCCCCTGCTAGCACCGGAACACTCCTATGTGGGATCGAGAACTCGAAGCCGAGCCCACAGTCCAGAATCTCGTCCGCACTACGCGGGAGAAGCTGTGGAAGGCGCTCTTCAAGTCGATGAAGAGATGACCATCCGAGGAGGAGGACAAGGGTCTGCACGCCGCCAAGCCGGACTCCGAGGTATGATTTCCCGGACTTAGTTGGCCCTATTACAAAAAATCCCTTCACCCTCTTATCCGATCTATTCTGGCAGAGATGGCAGAAGAAGGCCATCAACATCAACAGTCCGGCTGCTCAACCCGAAGACGAGAGGACCGGGCTGTTAGCCAGGATGCTTGTGGAGAATCCTTACGAGGCTCCCACAAAGAAAGAGAAGAAGAAGAAACCAGGTCAAGCTGGCCTTCGCATCAAGGACCAGCCTGATGTTGCATCCGAAGACACCCCCGCCTCCTCGAATCAGGAGGAGGCCGAAGAGGAGGAAGAGGAGGAGGGGGAGGTCGAGAGCAAGGGGGGAGGTAACTTCCCCCATGCCAAGAAGGGAGCGGTGTCCTCGAACGCCCTGGGGCAGGCAGCCTCACCTGCCCCGAAGAAGGCGCGCCGGGCACGGGTGATCTTGTCCGATGATAGCTCGGACTCGAGCTCTGCGTCCGAAGACCTCGAAGAGGTTCCACGAAGGAGCCTAAGGGTCAAGCCCCCACCATCTAGGTTAGGATCCGAGGACTCTCCTTCCTATAACTGGTAAATCCAAAGTTTGCTAACACGCAGGTTATTGGTACTATAGCCCCCCACGCGTCATCCCCACCGAGGTGATATCAGACGGGGAAACCCCGCCCGCCTAACTAGCGAAAAGAGGGGATGCCTCGCACCCCACCACTCTAGGCGATGCGAAGGACGCCGTGGAGGTGTCGTCCCAGCCTACTCCAATGGAGGCGAACACAGGGGGCGAGGGAGGCATTACCGTGGCCGAGGCTAATGCTTTGGCCACCGAAGACCAGGGGACGATCCCCCGTCCGGACACCAAGGAGGCCGGACGGACGGGCCATCAGTCCCCTCCAGAGCGCATTGTGCCTCCGGAGGCACCGGTCCAATCCTTGGTGGGTCATCGGGAAATCTGATCATCCCCGGCACCGCCGACCAACCAGTGGTCGGCCATGGAGGATGCTCTATCAAGTGCCTCCATACCCGAGGATCACCACACCCTTATGGGTGCGGTACTATAGAGCATCCAGTTTATGACAATGGACTGAAGGAGGCCTTCAAAGGTCTCCTTGCGGGCTTTCAAGTAAGTCGCCCGATGTTTTCGCTAAGATTATTATGTATTCATATTGTAGACATGGCAGCCCCCGAGCCCTAGGTGAGATGGACCATTTCGCCTAGGGGTCATATCTATAATCCAGGAAGTGAGTGCCGATGTAATGTATGCTTTGTGTATAATGTAGGCTTTGTCATCAGCGGCGGCCAAAAACGGCGCCGAACTAGACGAGCTGCATCGGAAGCTCAAGCGTTCCGAGGATGAGGTGGAAGCCCTCAACAAGAGGTTCAACGAAGCGTAGGGTAAGTCCGAACTAAGTGTGGATGCGTCCCCCCCCCGAATACTATCAATCCAGATTCATTTTTAAATAGAGTTGCATCGTGTTGCGGCTTCTTTGAAAGAGATCGAAAATCTCAAGGCCGAGCTTCAACGTGCCAAAGATGAAGCGGCCGTGGAGAAGGCGGCGGCCAAAGAAGCGACCGCCGCTCTCTCCGCCCTACGAGCCACCAGTGATAAACACTAGGCTCATGTGACGGAGATACAAGATGAGCTCAAGGATGCTAGCAACAAGTGCGAGTCCTTGGAGCGGAAGAACGAGGCGGCCTCGGCCGAACTGTCCACCATGAGGTTCGATCTCTAGAAGGAGCGGGTGGACAGACGGTTCTTTGAGGAACAAGTTCGTCAAGCCAAGGAGATAGCCGATGGTAAGCCGTACTCCCTAAAGTGTGTATTCGGGGATAGCAAATTCGAATTGCTGACCCGAGTGTGGTGATCCTCAGGCACAGTCGTCGATCTTCAAAAGAGCGTGGCGGACGCCAATCAACTGTTTGCCTTGCGTGGAGAGGAAGACGAAACTCGGATGTTCTGGGCACAGTTCGGAGCCCTCGAGCATCCTCCTCTTCTGGTGGAGCAGCTGAAACAACTAATGGAGATGCACCAGATGGCGGAGCCGTCCATCAAGGACCTCTACATCTGCTTATGGCCCGACGAGCCACTCCCAGGCAGCTACTTCGGCCTGGTGCAACAACTGATTGATGCGACGCCTCGCCTCGACGCCGTCAAGCGTTCCTCCTGCATCAAAGGAGTCCGGATGGCCCTTGCCAAGGCCAAAGTGCACTGTCCGGGGCTCAATCCGATGAAGGTTGCCACCGATCCACCGCCGCCCGGAAAGGAGCACCGATGCCCCGAGCTTTACTTCGATGGAGTGATGGAGAGTGCGCGGGTGATAGCATCGCAGTGTTTGCGCAAAAAATATATTTGAATGAGCTTGTAATATGTCCGAAGACTTGTTTATAACTTCCTATGATATTAGTATCCGCTCTTATATTGTTTTTGCATTCCTTTATAACTCATGTATGGTTGTTTAATACTGAAAGATGGGAGTCGTCGGCTTCAGCCCCCACGTAGATACTACATGGGGTGTTTATGCCAATGCACTGTGTTCCTTAGCCAAATTATAGGAACCCAAAGGCGGTTTAGTGCGGCAGACTAGGCAATCGGACCAATATGCTTTATTTCTTTCACTTAACCGAAGGGGCGTGAAAAGGACCGCGGGAAGCGTACGATTAGCCACCAGAGTTTTTGCGATGTTTGGACGAGCCGAGGCCGAAGCCGACATCATAGTGTTTGCACAAAGGGCAAATTCCTCGTATAAAACGGAATAACCGCTTACGAGGGTTGAAGTGTAATACTTCTAACTTGGGGTTCACAGATCGGACCGCGCATACTATGACAGTCCGTTTTTGGTTTTCTCCCCTCAGGTGCTTGACCGGGCTATATGGAGGCACAATCATAGGGGTGCTCCCTTTGCCCTTTTAGCTGAATGAGCGGAACATAAAGGGGCAAGCACAGGAACCGGGCAACCCAACTTAATGACTAGAGACATAGTTCGAATCCGATGCATATAAAGCAAATGCCAAGACACCGAGCACACAATGGTTAAGACGATTTGTGTTTGAAATCGAGCCCCCGGTCTATTAGCCGGTGACCTCGAGCCATACTGAACAGGTTTCACGAGAAGAGGGAGGGAAGAAGAAGAAAATGTGTATGTTCCAACAACATGAAAAATGAGGCGTACGTGCGCCATGCAATTTCGCATTTCCTCAACAACTCTTATAACTCGGATTGCTGAAGCAACTGTTTCTCACCACTACCCATGGAATCTTAAGTGCGAAGCTGTGCCTTCTCGGCACGTACTTCGCTGGTCCTGAGGTTGTGCGATGGGGGCGAGTCCCTATTGAGGGAAGGGAGGAGGGTTAGAGTTTTCAGTCTGAATCTGAACTTGCTTCCTAGCCTTTAGTGCCTTTACGGTGAATGCCGAAGTTTGCCAGTCGTCTTTGTAGCTGAATTCGGCCACCAGTGCCAGTGCATGTTCCTCTGTTCTAAGGGACCGCTCTGTATTTCCATTGACAGTGATGACCCCCTTGGGGCCCGACATCTTGAGCTTGAGGTATGCGTAGTGCGGGACTGTGTTGAACCGAGCAAACGCCGTCCGGCCGAGCAGTGCGGGATAGCTGCCATGAAAGGGCACAATGTCGAAGATCAAGTCCTCGTTGCGGAAGTTATCGGGCAAGCTGAACACAACCTCCAGGGTTACGGAGCCCGTACATCAGGCCTCAACACCTGGGATCACTCCCTTGAAGGTAGTGCTGCTGGGTTTGATCCTTGACGGATCTATACCCATATTTTTCACCATGTCTAAGTAAATCAGATCGAGACTACTTCCTCCATCCATTAGGACTTTAGTGAGGTGATACCCATCTATAATGGGATCCAGGAAGAGGGCAGCCGAGCCTCCATGATGGATACTGGCCGGATGGTCTCGCCGGTCAAAAGTGATCGGGCATGCTGACCATGGGTTATACTTCGGAGCTACGGGCTCCACAACATAGACCTCCCAAAGGGCCCGCTTCTTATCCTTCTTAGGTATGTGGGTGGTGTCGGTGTAGAAACTGGCGGATCTTGGGTAGGGGGTCCCGAACTGTGAGACTAGGATTGACGGTAACTGGAAACAAAGGGGACACGAGTTTACCCAGGTCCAAGCCCTCCTATGGAGGTAATACCCTACGTCCTGCCTGATTGTATTGATGGTGTAAGAGGTTACAGAGTTGATCTACCTCGAGATCGTATGTCTAACCCTAGATGAGTTGTCCTATCTCTATACCCTAAAACCCTCCGGCTTATATAGATGCCGAGGAGGCCTAGGGTTTACACATGGTCGATTACATGCCGAAGAGATAAACATGCCTATTTACTACATCAGACGTGGAGCGCAAGCCATGGTCCTCATAGCTTCCATCCTGGTAACTGGACCTTCAGGTCATCTGGTGTTCAGCGAGTGGCCCATACAGTCCAGCCCATACAATAGGTCGGCTATTTGAGGACCCCCTAATACAGGACTCTCTCAGTAGCCCCCGAACTTGCCTCCAACGCCAAGAGTCTTCAGCTCCAATTGCTTCGTGAACAGAGTCTTCGGCTTGCGAGGTGAGTTCCTTCCACCGAACCAGACTTCGGCCTCTGATGTCAAATAATTCTTCCACATTACGGCACGTCCGAACTCTGTGAGATAATTCGGCTTTTGAAGGCCAAGCGTCGGGAAAAAGGTAATGTTTCCCGACGATCTTTCTGATGAAAATTCACAACCCATCACGACCAATAGGCCAGTTCCAGGTACTCGATGCATGGCTCGAGGCCGTTCCGTCCACACGATCTCTCCACATGGATCGTGTCCCGTTTTATATGAGAGGTAGTTAATTATACGCCCACAAAGGCTCGAGCGTCTC
The DNA here is from genome assembly GCA_022496015.1 of Hordeum marinum. Classification (NCBI taxonomy): domain Eukaryota; kingdom Viridiplantae; phylum Streptophyta; class Magnoliopsida; order Poales; family Poaceae; genus Hordeum; species Hordeum marinum. Next base: position 449,590,423 of record CM039672.1, on the reverse strand, counting down.
GGGAAGTGGAGGGAATCACGGCGCGGCAAGGGGAGCCCGAATCGACAGACCTCATAAAAGGAGAAAGAAAACCCTAGAGGCCTCTCACACTCTCCATTCGACATCTCCGCCTCCTCTTCCCTCGCGCCTCCAGAGCACAGATCTAGGTTTATCCCACCCCCGCTTCCGAGCTCAGCAATGGTGGGCTCCAATGGTCAGTGGGAAGTTTCCACTGTCAGCAACCAAGATATCCTCGACCTCAAGAAGGCCGGCTACCTCCCCGCTGATATCACTCATCACGCGGCGGAGAAGGGACAAGTAATCCCCACTCCCAATCCAGGCGAGCGGGTGGTGTTCATCCCCCACTTCATCACGGGGTGAAGCTTTCCGCTCCATCCATTCATCAGGGGCCTGATGTTCTTCTACGGCCTCGACTTCCACGACCTTCCGCTGAACTCTATCATGCATCTATCTGCTTTCATCCTCCTCTACGAGGCATTCCTGCATGTCGAGCCACACTTTGGGCTCTGGCTATAGGTTTTCAATATCAAGCCGAAGTGTGTCGGTGGCAAGCACGCCGACTGCGGTGGCGTCGTCATCGACAAACTCACGCGCATCGATTGGTCGGCGGGCACCCTCATCGACACCATCGAGGGGTGGCAGAAGGAGTGGTTCTACATCACTGAGCCACAAGAACAAGGTCTGCACCCCGCCGCCTCATTCAGATCTAGTCCCCCGACCCGGCTAGCTTCATGGCTCGAAAAGGGCCTCGAGTGGGGGTCAAGCAAGGAGGTGGCCGATCTGCAAAAGCGGATCTGTTCCTTGATCGAGGATGGCACCAAGCTGGCCGATGTGGTTCAAGTTATGTTCCGAAGAGGCGTCCTCCCCTGCCAGCGCTGAGACACCCCACTATGGGCTCGGAAACTCGATGTCGAGCCCACAGTCCGGAAATTCCACACTACGCGGGAGAAGCTGTGGAAGGCGTTCTTCAAATCGATGAAGAGCTGGCCTGCCGAGGGGGAAGACAAGGGCCTCCACGCCGCCAAACCGGACTCCAAGGTACGCCACATCCTAGCTTATTCAGTTTTATTACATAGAAGGTCCATAACCCTTTGTCCAACATGTCTATGCAGAAATGGCTGAAGAAAGCCACCAACATCCGCAGTCCGGCTCCTCAGCCCAAAGACGGGAGGGCCGGTCTGTTGGCCAAGATGCTCGTGGAGAAGACCTACAAGCCTCTCACGAAGGAGGAGAAGAAGAAACCAGGTCAGGATGGTATCCACATCAGGGATTAGCCTGATGTTGCTTCTGAAGGTACACCCGCCTCCTCAAATCAGGAGGAGGCCGAAGAGGAGGAGGAAGAAGAGGAGGAGGAGGAGGTCGAGAGCGAGGGGAGATGACCCCCCCCCCCGCACCAAGAAGAGGGCGGTGTCTTCGGACGCCCTAGGGCAGACAGCCTCTCTTGCCTCGAAGAGGGCGCGACAAGCGCGGACGGTCCTGTCCGATAGCAGCTCGGACTCGAGCTCCGCGTCCGAAGATGCCGAGGCAGTTCCTCGAAGAAGCCTCAGGGTCAAGCCCCCTCCATCCAGGTTAGGATCCAAAAACCCTTCTTTCCGTCGTCAGTAGGCTCGGAGTTTGCTAATACGTAGGATGTTGGTTTAACAGCCCTCCGCGTGTCATCCACCGAGGTTATATCGGATTGGGAGACCCCGCCTGCCAAACTGGCGGAGAGCGGGGACGCCTCGCACCCCGTCACTCCTGGCGCTACAAAGATGCCATGGAGGTGTCGTCCTAGCACACTCCAATGGAGGTGGACACAAGGGGTGCGGAGGATACCCTTAGCTTCGGCCACCAAAGAACAAGGGACGATCCCCTGCCCAGACACCAAGGAGACCGGACGGGTGGGTAATCAGTCCCTTTTGAGAACGTCTTCGGAGCGCATGGTGCCTCCGGAGGCATCAGTCCAAACCCCGGTGGGTGATCGGGAAAACCGATCATCCCCGACACCGTCGACCAACGAGTGGTCGGCCATGAGGGAGGCTCTATCAAGCGCCTCCAACCCTGAGGAGCACCACACCCTTATGGGTGCGGTATTACAAAGCATCTAGTCCGTTGACAATGGACTGAAGGAGGCCTTCAAAGGTCTCCTTGCAGGCTTTCAAGTTAGTTACCAGTCGTTTGTGTTAAGATGTTATTTAATCATATTGTATACATGGTAGCCCCGAGCCCTAGGTGAGTTGAACAAGGGCTCATATCTATAGTTTGGAAAGTAAGTGCCGATGTGATACATGGATTGTATGTGTAGGCCTCATCATCGGTGGCAGCCAAAAATGGCGCCGAACTGGACGAGATAAATCGGAAGCTCAAGCACTCCAAGGATGAGGTGGAAGCCCTCAACAAAAGGTTCGACGAGGCGTAGGGTAAGTTTGAATCAAATCTTAGTATTCTTCCCCGAATTCTATCAATACAATCCTTATAAATAAGTCCTTGTCGTGTTGCAGCTTCGTCGAAAGAGATTGAAAATCTCAGGGCCGAGCTTCAGCGTATCAAAGCTGAAGTGGCCGTGGAGAAGGCGGTGGCCAAGGAAGCGGCCACCGCACTCTTCGCCCTACGAGCCACCAGTGATAAACACCAGGCTCGTGTGGCGGAGATACAAGATGAGATCCAGGACGCCAGCAACAAGTGCGATGCCTTAGAGCAAAAGAACAAGGCGCTCTCAGCCAAGCTGTCCACCATGAAATCCGATCTTCATCAAGAGCGGGTGGGCAGACGGTTCTTCGAGGAACAAGTTCGCCAAGCCAAGGAGATAGCCGATGGTAAGCCATACTCCCTAAAGTGCGTATTTGGGGATAGCAGATTCGAATTGCTGACTCGAGTATGACGATCCTCAGGCGCAGCCGCCGATCTCCAGAAGAGCGTGGCAGAAGCCAACTAGCTGCTCGCCTCGCGGGGAGAGGAAGACCAACCTTGGATGTTCTGGGCGTAGTTTGGAGCCCCCGAGCGTCCTCCTCTGCTGGTGGAACAACTCAAACAACTGATGGGGCTGCGCCAGGTGGCGGAGCCGGCCATACGGGACCTTTGCGTCTGCTTATGGCCCAGCGAGCCACTCCCCGGCAGCTACTTCGGTCTGGTGCAGCAGCTGATTGAAGCTGCACCCCGCCTCGACGCCATCAAGCGCTCCTCCTGCATTGAAGGAGTCTAGATGGCCCTTGTGAAGGCCAAAGTGCACTGGTTGGGGCTCAATCCGATGAAGGTCGCCACCGACCCGCCGCCACCCGGAAAGTCGCCCCGACGCCCCGAGCTGTACTTCGATGGAGTCATGGAAAGTGCACGGGTGATTGCGTCACAGTGTTTGGACGAAAGAATTTTTTAATGAAATTGTAATGTGTCCGAAGACTTGCGATAACTTTTAATGATAATAGTATCCGCTCTTATATACTTTTGCCTTCCTTTATAACTCATGTTTGGTTGCTTAATAGTTTAAGATGCGAGTCGTCGGCTTCAGCCCCCATGTAGATACTACATGGGGTGTCTATGCTAAAGCACTATGTTCGTTAGCCGTATTAATGGAACCGGAAGGTGGTTTGAGTGCGGCAGACTAGGCAATCGGACTGTTATGCTTTATTTCTTTAACTTAACTAAAGGGGTGCGAAAAGGACTGCGGGAGGCGTACGATTAGCCACCGGGTTTTTTGCGATGTTCGGACAAGCTGAGGCCGAAGCTGACATCGTAGTGTTTGCTCAAAGTGTGAATTCTTCGTATAACATGGAATAACCTCTTATGAAGGTTGAAGTGTATTACTTCTAACTTGGGATTCATAGATCGGCTCGCGCATACTATGACAGTCCGTTATTGGCTTTCTCCCCTGAGGCGCTTGACTGGACTATCCGGAAGCACAATCGCAGGGGTGCTCCCTTTGCCCTTTTAGACGAACGAGCAAACCATAAAGGGGCAAGCATAGGAGCCGGGCAACCCAGACCAAAGACACAGTTCGAAACTGATGCACATAAAGCGAACGCCAAGACGCCGAGCATGCTACTTCTTGAGCATGCGTTGATTTCCGAGAAGAGGAACTGGTCATGCAGCAAAGTTGATAAGTATTTCCCTCAGTTGTTGAGAACCAAGGTATCAATCCAGTAGGAGATACAAGCAAGTCCCCAATAGATGTACCTACACAAAGAATCAAACTCTTGCACCCAAAGCTATAAAGGGGTTGTCAATCCATTCACGGTTACTTGCAAGGGTGAGATCTGATAGAGATAGATTGCTTGAACGGAAAGTAAAACAAAAGGTAAAAATAATGCAACAAAGTATTTTTCGTATTTTTGGTTTTAGATCTGAAAGTATAAGATGTAAAATAGACTAGGGGGGCATAGGTTTCACTAGAGGCTTCTCTCATGATGGCAAGTATTATGGTGGGTGAACAAATTACTGTCAAGCAATTGATAGAAAAGCGAATAATTATGAAGATATCCAAGGCAATGATTATGCATATAGGCATCATGATGTCTACTACACAACCTTCTTCTTGTAGACTCGTGTTGGGCCTCCAAGCGCAGAGTTTTGTAGGACAACGACAATTTTCCTCAAGTGGATGACCTAAGGTTTATCAATCCATGGGAGGCGTAGGATGAAGATGGTCTCTCTCAAGCAACCCTACAACCAAATAACAAAGAGTCTCTTGTGTCCCCAACACACCCAGTACAATGGTAAATTGTATAGGTGCAGTAGTTCGGCGAAGAGATGGTGATACAAGTGTACTATGGATGGTAGATCTAGGTTTTTGTAATCTGAAAATATAAAAACAGCAAGGTAACAAATAGTAAACGGTGAGCAAAACGTTGTATAAATGCTTGTAAACAAGGCCTAGGGTCCATACTTTCACTAGTGCAATTTCTCTCAACAATATTGGCATAGTTGAATCATATGTAAATACCTCTCATGCGACAAATAGTTCACTCCAAAGTCACAAATAGCGGAGAACTAATGAAGAAATTATTGTAGGGTACAAAACCACCTCAAAGTTATCTTTTATGATCATTCTTATGGGCTGTCCCTATAAGTGTCACAAACAGTCCTAGAGTTCGTACTAAAATAACACCTTAAGATACACATCAACCAAAACCATAATGTCACCTAGATACTCCATTGTCACCACAAGTACCCATGGGCTTGATTATACGATATGCATCACATAATTTCAGATTCTTCATGTTCAATCCAACACAAAGAACTTCAAGGAGTGCCCCAAAGTTTCTACCAGAACTTCAAGATAAGAACGTGTGCCAACCCCTATGCATAGATTCCCAAGGTCACGTAACCCACAAGTTGATCACCAAAACATACATCAAGTGTATCAATAGAACATCCTATTGTCACCATAGATATCCCATCGCAAGACATACATCAAGTGTTCTCAAATCCTTAAAGACTCAATTCGATAAGTAAACTTCAAAGGGGAAACACAATTCATCACAACTAGATAGAGAGGGGAAACACTCCATATGAATCAATCTATATCGACAAAGCTCGCGGTACATCAAGATCGTGCCATCTCAAGAACACGAGAGAGAGAGAAAGAGAGAGATCAAACACATAGCTACTTGTACATACCCTCAGCCCCGAGGGTGAACTACTCTCTCCTCGTCATGGAGAGCGTCGGGATGATGAAGATGGCCTTTGGTGATGGTTTCCCCCTCCGACAGGGTGCCGGAACGGGCTCTCAATTGGTTTTTCGTGGCTCTGGAGGTTTGCGGCCGTGGAACTCCTGATCTAGGTTCTCCGTTGGGGTTTTTGGTATTTATAGGAAATTATGGCGGTGGAAATAAGTCCGGATGGGCCATGAGGGAGTCACAAGCCTGTAGGGCGCGACCAGGGGGTGGCCGCGCCCCTAAGGCTTGCGACTGCCTCGTGGGTCTTCTGTCCCAACTCCGATGCTCCGTGGGTCTCTTTTGGTCCAAAAAAATCACCGTAAATTTTTATTCCGTTTGGACTCCGTTTGATATTCCTTTTTTGTAAAACTCAAAAACAAGGAAAAAAATAGGAATTGGCACTGGGCTCTAGGTTAATAGGTTAGTCCCAAAAATAATATAAAGTTGTGGTAAAATGATTGTAAAACATCCAAGAATGATAATATAGCAGCATGAAACAAGCATAAATTATAGATACGTTGGAGATGTATCAGCCTCCCTAAGCTTAATTCCTGCTCGTCCTCGAGTAGGTAAATGATAAAAAACAAATAATTTTTGATGTGGAATGTTGCCTAACATGTTCATCATATTGTTTTCTTCTATGTATAGCATGGACATTTGGACTTGTCAATGATTCAAAGCAATAGTCTAGTTTTAACATAATGACTTCAATACTCAAGCATGTCAACAAGCAACCATGTCTTTCGAAATATCAACACTAAAGAAAGTTATCCCTAGCCCATCATGCTCAATCATTGATCCATTCGTGAAACACACTCAAATATTAGCTATGCCCAATGCTCAAGTACGATTATAGTGCCCCCTAGTTGGTGCTTATAAGAGAAGATGGAGACACAAAGCAAGAATAAAAATTGCATAAAGTAAATAGATAGGCCCTTCGTAGAGGGAAGTAGGGATTTGTAGAGGTGCCAGAGCTCAAGGTTTATATGGAGAGATAAAAATATTTTGAGTGGCATGCTTTGCCTGTCAACAAAAACGACGAAGTAGATCACAATATTTCCATGCTAGATACATTATAGGCGGTTCCCAAATAGAATGGTAAAGTTTTTACTCCCCCACCACCAACCAATCACACTCCACGGCGAGCCGAATCCACGTGTACCGTCCATACCAACAACATTCCTGGGGGAGTTTTGTTTCATTATATTTTGATTTGATTTTTGAGCATGGGACTGGGCATCCCGAATACCAACCACTTTCTCATGAATGATAGTGAATCAACACATATCGTGAGAATAACACACCTAGGATGGAAAAATATTGGATACTCCCCACCATTTCATGAGCAGTACGGGCACACAAAAGAGAAATGTTATTTTGAAGATTTAGAGATGGCACATACAAATTTGCTTGGAACGGCATGGAAATACCGCATAGAGGTAGGTATGGTGGACTCATAAGGCAAAACTTGTTTTAAGGATTTTGGATGCACAAGTAGTATTTCTACTTAGTTCAAATGAAGGCTAGCAAATAGATTGGGAAGCAACCAAACCGAGGAACGAAAAATCATATAAGTGAGCATTGAATCATAACTAACACCGAATAATGCACCACAAGTAGGATGTAAATTCATTGCATAATGATTGACTTTCGTGCATGCATAGGGAATCACAAACCTTAACACCAGTATTCTTACTAAGCACAATTACTCACTAACATGACTCACATATTACTATCATCATGTTTCAAAACTATTACAAAGAATCAAGTTTAATTTGTTCCATGATCTTCATGAAAGTTTTTATTATATCCTCCTTGGATATCTATCACTTTGGGACTAGTTTCATGTATTGCCATTGTTTTTTTTTGACAAGCTCAAACAATTTTAAGTGAAGCACATGAGCAAATGACAAGCTACTCTCAAAAGATATAAGTGAAAATTAACGAGTAGTCAAACAATTAAGTAGCTATGTGAAGACTCTCTCTCCCTCAATAAATATTTTCAGATCTTAAGTAATTTATTCAAGCAGCAAGCAAAACAAAAATAGCACTCCAAGAATAGCACACATCATGTGAACGAATAAAAATTTAGGTTCAACATAGGCTAACCGATAATTGTTGATGAAGAGAGGTGGGATGCGTAGCATCCCCAAGCTTAGATGCTTGAGAGTTCTTGAAATATTTACTTGGGGTGCCTTGTGCATCCCCAATATTGAGCTTTTGTATCTCGTTCAATCCTCTCATACCACAGTTTCACCTATTCTCAAAAACTTCATCCACACAAAACTCAAAAAGAACTCGTGAGATAGGTTAGTACACATAATAATAAATCAACTCTTTATGTACTGCCAAGACAAGTAGCATAATAATTTTCAAACATTAGGTACTGTATACTATCATTTCCATAATTTATATCTACCAATATAGGCTATGAAAACTATAGGATAAGTCGATAACGAAACTGTGACAGCAATCTGTCTAAACAGAACAGTCTGTAGCAATTTATAAAAAAAGTGTACTTATGTAACTCAAAACATCATAAAAGTTTATGACATGCTATAAATTTATATGACAACACTGTGTAAAAATTTAAGAAACTTTGCACGTTCCAGTAAAATATGAAAATTTAAACACTCCAGTAGAAGTTTCTGTTTTTACACAACACTCATCAAAACATGCAATGCAAGCATCCTAAAGGAAATTCTTGGAACTTTTTATTGAAACCATGATTATAAATAACACCTAACAGAATTTTTGGACCCACCCACCACCCACTTGATAGCCACCGTCGAAGACTTAACCGACGTGCTAGACTATGCCTCTAAGGAGGCAGAATACATGGACGAAGAGGATTGTGCTCCCACCCCCGTTAACACCGGGAGTTGGACCGACACTTCTACGTACGACATTTACATGGTGGATACTCCTGCCACCAACGGCAACAACATGCCTCACAACAACGGTGACAAATCAGGCGATGCACCATCAAGATGCCGAAAATCGCATAAGCGGTCCAAAAGCAAAAAAGGGAAGACGAACTATTATCAACAACAGGGATGGTAACGCCCCTGCCGATCATGATCATCCTGATGTACCCGAGCACCGGTTCGATGGTCCGGACGAGCCTGCGGACCAAAACGACCCCGATACCGTCAAGGACCCCGGGGGCGACAATTACCTCCCCCCATCAAGGAGGAAGGCTTACCAGAGGCTGTTGACTTGTACATCCCTGATAACCTCGAGGATCAGGAAGAAATTAGGTCGTGGATCATAGCAACAGCTTGCAGCCTGAAGGCCAAAGAGCGGCAGCTTAAAGCCGAACAGGCTGACCTCACTAATCGATGGACTAAAGTCCTCTTAGCCAAAGAAGCATACGACGCTGGTTTGTCAAACCAGCCCAAAATCCACCCTTGGAGGCGGCTGCTGCCACAATTCAACGATGAGCTCACGGACACTCCGTCTCTGCATCGTACCGCATACGACGAGCCAGACCGCCCTCCTCGTGGGCGTGACAAAGCGGCCAACGACACCGGCTACTTACCGACGATGCCCCGAAAACGGGGTAAGAAGCCATTCGAAACCAATGACAGGTGATACGTCTCCAACGTATCTATAATTTATGAAGTATTCATGCCATGTTTACAATAATTCTATATGATTTTGGTATGATTTTATTAAAACTAACTTGGACTGACGCTATTTTTAGCAGAACTACCGTGGTGTTGTTTTTGTGCAGAAATAAAAGTTCTCAGAATGAGATGAAAATTTATGGAGAATATTTTTGGAAAATATAAAAAATACTGGAGCGAAGAGTCATCGGAGAGGAAGGCCGAGGAAGCCACAAGCCACAGGGGGCGCCCACCTCCTAGGGCGCGCCCCCTGGCTTGTGAATTCCTCATGGACCCCCTGGACTTGTTTCCACCGCCACAAACTCTTAGAAATACAAAAAAACCCGAAAAGAAACCTAGATCAGGATTTCCGCCGCCGCATACCTCCGAAGGCATGAAAAACCAATCTTGGCCCTCTCCGGCACCCTATCGGAGGGGGTCACCATCACCGAAGGCCATATTCATCGCCCTAGAGGGGCCATCAACACCATGGAGGCCAAGAACTAGAGGGAGAACCTCTCCCCACAGAGGGGGAGGCCATGGAGGAGGAAGCACAAGGGGGAGACCCTCTCCCCCTCTCTCCCGGTGGCGCCGGAGTGCCACCGGGGGAACCATCGCCGTGGTGATCGTCTTCATCAACATCACCTCAATTCTACTTGACCACTAGACTGTGTATGATAAGGAGATGCAACTCTATGATTAACATCATATTTAGCAAGCAATATACGAAAAGCACCATGAATAAAATGTGAACTACCATTAGTCATCAAATATCTAGGGACTCCAAATCTAGGTAAAATAACTTCTTTAAGCATTTTAATAGAAGTGTTATGATCAGCGCTACTAGTTGGAATAGCTTCTACCCACTTAGTGACATAATCAACAACAACTAGAATATGAGCGTACCCGTTAGATTGTGGAAAAGGCCCCATATGATCAAAGCCCCAAACATCAAATGGTTCGATAACAAGAGAGTAATTCATAGGAATTTCCCGACGTCTACTAATATTACCAATTCTTTGACATTCATCACAGGATAAGACAAACTTACGAGCATCCTTGAATAGAGTAGGCCAATAAAACCCAGATTGTAGTACCTTGTTTGCGGTTCTATCTCCAACGTGATGTCCCCCGTAGGCTTCGGAGTGACACTTCGTAAGATCTGTTCCTGTTCATGCTCACGCACACAAAGTCTAATAATACCATCTACTCCTTCTTTATAAAGATTTCGGTCATCCCAAAAGTAATGCCTTAAATCATAGAAGAACCTTTTCTTTTGTTGGTATGTGAAACTAGGGGGTATAAATTTAGCAACAATGTAATTGGCGTAATCAGCATACCAAGGAGCATTATGTGAAGTATTCACGACAGCTAATTGTTCATCAGGAAAGCTATCATCAATAGGTAGTGGGTCATGAAGAACATTTTCTAACCTAGACATGTTATCCGCCACAGGGTTATCAGCACCCTTTCTATCAATGATATGCAAATCAAATTCTTGTAGAAGAAGGACCCACCTAATAAGTCTAAATTTAGCATCTTTCTTCTACATAAGGTGTTTAATGGCAGCATGATCGGTGTGAATAGTTACTTTGGAATCAACAATATAAGGTCTAAACTTATCACAAGCAAACACGACTGCTAAAAAATCCTTTTCAGTAGTAACATAGTTTCTTTGAGCATTGTCTAGATTTTACTAGCATAATGGATAACATTTAATTTCTTATCGACTCTTTGTCCTAGAATAGCATCAACAGCATAATCACTAGCATCACACATAATTTCAAAAGGTAGGTTCTAGTCGGGTGGTTGAACAACAGGTGCGGTAATCAAGGCATTCTTAAGAATTTCAAATGCTTCTATGCAATCATCATCAAAAACAAATGGAACATCTTTTTGCAAAAGGTTTGTGAGAGGCCTAGAAATCTTAGAGAAATCTTTGATAAACCTCCTATAGAAACCAACATGACCAAGGAAACTTCTTATACCTTTGATATCCGTAGGGCACGACATTTTTTCAATAGCATCAACTTTAGCTTTATCAACTTCAATACCTCTTTCGGAGATCTTATGCCCCAATACAATACCTTCATTAACCATAAAGTGGAACTTTTCCCAATTCAAGACAAGATTAGTTTCTTCACATCTCTGCAAAACTCGATCAAGGTTGCTCAAACAATCATCAAATGAAGTTCCGTAAACGGAAAAATCATCCATGAAAACCTCAAGAATCTTTTCACAAAAGTCAGATAATATAGCCATGATACATCTTTGAAAGGTAGCGGGTGCATTGCATAAACCAAAAGGCATACGTCTATATGCAAAGGTACTGAAAGGGCAAGTAAAAGTGGTTTTTTCTTGATCCTGGCTTGATACGGGTATTTGAGAGAAACCAGAGTAACTAGAAAGCAAAAAATGAGTATGTTTGGATAATCTTTCTAGAATTGGATCAATAAAAGTTAAAGTCTAATGATCTTTCTTAGTAGCTTTATTTATTTTCCTAAAATCAATTACCATTCTATTACCTGTAACAACTCTTTGCGGGATCAGTTCATTTTTATCATTAGGAACAACGGTAATACCTCCCTTCTTAGGGACACAATGGATGTGACTAACCCATCTACTATCAGCAACATGATAAATTATACCTGCCTCCAGAAGCTTTAGTACTTCTTTTCTTACCACTTCTTTCATCTTAGGGTTCAATCATCGTTGGTGATCAATAACTGGTTTGGCATCAGGCTCCATATTAATTTTATGCTGGCATAGAGTGGGACTAATGCCCTCAAGATCATCGAGAGTATAACTAATAGCAACATGGTGCTTCCTCAGTATTTTCAATAATCTCTTTTCTTCATGCTCTGAAAGGTTAGCACTAATAATAACAGGATATATCTCATTTTCATCAAGATAAGCATATTTCAATGTATTGGGTAATTGCTTGAGCTCGAACACGGGATCACCCTTGGGTGGAGGAGGATCCCCAAGTATTTCAACATGTAAGCTATGTTTCAAAATAGGCTGCTGCTCAAAGAAAATTTCATCTATTTCATTCCTATCATTCATATGCATATAATTTTCATGGTCTAGCAAATACTGTTCTAAGGGATTAGTAGGAGGCACAACAATAGAAGCGAGACCAATAATTTCATGTTTACTAGGCAAATCCTTGTCATGGGGTTGTCTACGAAATTTAGGGAAATTAAATTCATGAGACACATCCCCAAAGTTCACAATAACTATTTTTTTCTCACAATCAATCTTAGCATTAACAGTATTCAAGAAAGGTCTGCCAAATATATTGGGACAAAAATTATCTTGTGGGGAACCAAGAACAAGAAAATCAATAGGATACTTTACTTTCCCACACAAGACTTCAACATCTCTAATAATCCCTATCGGTGCGATAGTGTCTCTATTAGTGAGCTTAATAGTAACATCAATATCCTCTAGTTCAACTAGTGCAATATCATGCATGATTTCTTTGTATAAGGAATGGGGAATTTCACTTACGCTAGCACCCATATCACATAAGCCATGATAACAATGATCTCCTATTTTAACAGAAACAACAGGCATGCCAACAACTGGTCTATGTTTATGCTTAGTATCAGGTCTAGAAATTCTAGCAGCTTCATCACAGAAATGAATAACATGCCCATCAATATTATCAACCAAGAGATCTTTAACCATAGAAATACTAGGTTCAACTTTGATTTGTTCAGGGGGTCTAGGTGTTCTAATACAACTCTTATGAACCACAGTTCAACCTTTAGCATGTTCCTGTATCCTAACAGGGAAAGGTGGTTTCTCAATGTAAGAAGTAGGGATAACAGGATCAACATTGTAAGTAATAATTTTCTCTTCAACTTTAATAGGTTCCATTACTTTCACTTCAATGCGAGAATGATATTTAAACCACTTCTCCTTAGGGAGATCAACATGAGTAGCAAAAGATTCACAGAAAGAAGCTACTATCTTAGAGTCAAGTCCATATTTAGTGCTAAATTCACGAAAAGCATCGGTGTCCACGAAGGATTTAACACAATCAAACTTAAGATTTATTCCTAACTCCTTACCTTCGTCGAGTTCCCAATCTTCAGAGTTGCGTTTAATTCTTTCCAATAAATTCCATTTGAATTCAATATCTTTCTTCATAAAAGAACCAGCACAAGAAGTATCGAGCATGGATTGATCATTACGAGAAAGCCGAGCATAAAAATTCTGAAGAATAATTTCTCTCAAGAGCTCATGATTGGGGCATGAATATAAAATTGACTTAAGCCTCCCCCAAGCTTGAGTGATTCTTTCTCCTTCACGAGGCCAAAAATTATAAATATAATTCCGATCACGATGAATTAGATGCATAGGATAGAACTTGTGATGAAATTCCATTTTCAACCGGTTGTAGCTCCACGATCCAATATCATCACATAGCCTATACCATGTCGATGCTTTCTCCTTCAAAGAGAAAGGAAAGACCTTCTTCTTGACGTGATCCTCGGGCAGACCTGCAAGCTTAAATAATCCGCATAGATTAGATGCAAATCAAGATGTAGTGTTCCATCTCCTGCATAGGGATTAGCTAGCAGTTTCTCTATCATACCCGAAGGAATTTCATAATAAATATTTTCAGTAGGTTTTGTAGGTTGAGGGACAACTCTTTGTGTTTCCGACCGAGGTGAAGATACCCCGAACAAGCCCCTCAAAGTATTACTTTCCATAGTAACAAGTGACAGTAAGTTTCAGCACACTATATAATTTTTTTCCTTACCAAGTTCGACTCACCAAAGGCGCTTCACTCCCTGACAACGGCACTAGAAAAGAATCTTGATGACCCACAAGTATAGGGGATCTATCGTAGTCCTTTTGATAAGTAAGAGTGTCGAACCCAACGAGGAGCGGAAGGAAATGACAAGCGGTTCTCAGTAAGGTATTCTCTGCAAGCACTGAAATTATCGGTAATAGATAGTTTTGTGATAAGATAATTCGTAATGGGTAGCAAGTAACAATTGTAATAAAGGTGCAGGAAGGTGGTACAATCCTTTTTATAGTAAAGGACAAGCCTGGAAAAACTCTTATATAAAGCAAAGCGCTCCCGAGGACACATGGGAATTTATGTCAAGCTAGTTTTCATCATGCTCATTTGATTCACGTTTGCTACTTCGATAATTTGATATGTGGGTGGACCGGTGCTTGGGTGCTGTCCTTACTTGGACATGCCTCCCACATGTGATTCATCCCTCGCGTAAGCATCTGCAACTATGAAATAAGAATTAAGATAAATGTAACCATTGCATGAAACGTGTGGATCCAAATCAGCCCCTCACGAACCAACGCATAAACTAGGGTTTAAGCTTCTGTCACTCTAGCAACCCATCATCTACTTATTACTTCCCAATGCCTTCCTCTAGGCCCAAACAATGGTGAAGTGTTATGTAGTCGACGTTCACATAACACCACTAGAGGAGAGACAACATACATATCATCAAAATATCAAACAAATACAAATTCACATGATTACTTATAACAAGACTTATCCCATGTCCCCAGGAACAAACGTAACTACTCAAAAAACATATTCATGTTCAAAATTAGAGGATTATAAGTGATGATCAAGGATCTGAACATATAATCTTCCACCAAGTAAACCAACTAGCATCAACTACAAGGAGTAAGCAACACTACAAGCAACCAACAGGTTCCAATCTGAGGTTTGAGACAAAGATCGGATATAAGAGATGAAGTAGGGTTTGGAGAGGAGATGGTGTTGATGAAGATGTTGATGGAGAATGACCCCCTCTCGATGAGAGGATCGTTGGTGATGACGATGGCTTCGATTTCCCCCTCCCAGAGGGAAGTTTCACTGGCAGGAATGCCCTGCCGGAGCTCTAGATTGGTTCTGCCCAAGTTCCGCCTCGAGACGGCGGTGCTTCATCTCGAAAAGTATCTTATGATTTTTTCCTCGACGAAACCCTCAATATATCAGAAGATGGGCATCGGAGGGCTGCAAGGTGGGCCACAAGATTGCTAGGACGGCTAGGGGGTGTCCGCGCCTAGCAGGCTTGTGGCTCCTTGGTGGGCCCCCTAGTGTATTTCTTTCGCCCAGTATATTTTATATATTCCAAAATAATTCTTCTTAGATTTTTAGGACTTTTGGAGTTGAGTAGAATAGGCATCTCAGACTTGCTCCTTTTCCAGTCCAGAATTCCAACTGCCGGCATTCTCCCTCTTCATGTAGACCTTGTAAAATAAGAGAGAAAAGGCATAAGTATTGTACCAAAATGTGTAATAACAGCCCATAATGCAATAAATATCAATACAAAATCATGATGCAAAATGGACGTCTCAATATGGAGGAGGAATTCCCCGATCCATACAGTTGGGTCAGTGGTCCCATCATACTGTTCTATATTTATGGGTTTAAACCCTTCAGGGAACTGATGCTGCATGACTTCATCTGTGAAGCATAGTGGGTGAGTGACGCGTCTGACCCGGGCTATGTCCCGCCTATACTCGACGTCTGTATGGGCCGGTTGCGTTCCCGACCTCTATGGTTTTGGTCGAACCATGGTCTATATTCTCCATGTCTATCCGGTGAGTAATCTATGGATCCGTAGATGGATCTTGTATAGCCTGCTTTGTGTTTTAAGTCGTCGCGCAAGTCTAACATGTCATTGGGTTCGAATGGCTCCTTACCCTATCTTCGGGGCATTGCCGGTACATAACCGGTGTCTTTGGACGCTCTGTCATGCCCACGAGGAGGGAGGTCCTGCTTATCACATGGGGTATGATGCGGAGACAGAGTGTCAGTGAGCTCATCGTCGAATTGTGGCAGTAGTCTTGTACGAGGGTAGCTTTTGGGATGGTTTGACACACCAGTGCCGTATACTTCCTCGGCTGAGAGGACTTTCGTCCATCGATTAGTGAGGTCGGCCTGTTCGGCTTTGAGTTGCCACTCCTTGGCCTTTAGCCTGCGAGCCGTTGCTATGAGCCGCTGCCTGATTTCTTCCTGATCCTCGAGGTTATCAGGGATGTACAAGTCATCAGCTTCTGGTAAGTCCTCCTCTTCGACTGGGGGAAGGTAATCATCGCCTTTGGGGTCAGTGACGGTATCGGGGTCGGTCTGGTCCTCTGGCACTTCCGGACCCTTAAACGGGTGCTCAAGGATATTGGGATTGCCATGATCGGCGGGGGTATTACCATCCCCATTGCTGATAATAGCTTTTCTGCCCTTTTATCTTTTGGACCGCTTATGCGATTTCGGGCGCCTTGATGGCGCGTCGCCTGATTTGTCACCGTCGTTGTGATGCGTATTGTCGCCGTTGGTGGCAGGAGTATCCACCATGTAAACGTCATATGTAGAAGTGGTGGTCCAACTCCCGGTGTTAACGGGGGTGGGAGCACGATGCTCTTCATCCATGTATTCTGCCTCCTCGGAGGCATATTCTAGCACGTCGGTTAAGTCTTCGACGGTGGCTATCAAGTGGGTGGTGGGTGGGTCGAAAAATCCGTCCTTGCCCGAACTGTAACCGGGCCGGACATAGATCGGGGCTGGATCGTCGGTGATCTTCATTCACGAGAATTGCTCCAAGGCCTCGTCGACCGCTGAGGGCCCGATCGGATCCAGCTGTTTAGAACTCGTGGAGTTAACCCCCATGAAGCCCGCCCATGGGGAGTGTTCGGTAGGAACACATGTCCGGCCATATGGCTTGATGGCCAGACCGGGATTAGAGATCGGACTGCCGCCATGGGTGACCCCATTGGCATGTCCGACGAAGGGGCTTGAGGTTAAGGCCTCAGAGTCCTCAGCGGTTTAGAGAGAAGCCGTGAGCTCGATTAGTGACAAGTCGCCTCGAGAGTCGACGGAAAACTCTAGGTTTCCGAATCTAACTTCCTGATCGAGGCCAAGTTCTCAACACGGCCAAGATGGCCGGTGGAATCAGCATGCAGCACAACGCTGCCGAAGGCAAAGATCTGCCCGGGGACGAAAACATCCAGGTTGTAGACCTCTTCATTGATGAAAAGGCAAGGCATCGATCCCATCTAGCTTATAGAGGAACTCTCAATGAAAGCACCAATGTCGGTGTCAAAACCGGCAGATCTCGGGTAGGGGGTCCCGAACTGTGAGACTACGATCGACGGTAATAGGAGACGAAGGGGACACGAGTTTACCTAGGTTCGGGCCCTCCAATGGAGGTGATACCCTACGTCCTGCTTGATTTTATTGATGGTGTAAGGGGTTACATAGTTGATCTACCTCAAGATCGTATGTCTAACCCCAGATGAGTTGTTCTGTCTCTATACCTAAAACCCTCTGGATTATATAGATGCCGAGGAGGCCTAGGGTTTACACATGGTCGGTTACATGCCAAAGAGATACACATGCCTATTTACTACATCAAACATGGAGCGCAAGCCGTGCTCCTCGAAGCTTCTATCCTGGAAACTGGGTCTTCAAATCATCTAGTGTTCAGTACATAGCCATACAGTCCGGCCCATAAATAACAGGTTGGTTAACCGAGGACCCCCTAATCCGGGACTCCCTCACCGACATAGACAACGGAAACATCTGTCTCTCAGCAATGCTGGAGGAGGCAGTCGTGCACTACTGAAGTTAGGGTGATGAAAAGTTAGAGGAGGCGCCAAACGTCTCCCATTCGAGACGATCAGTCAACCCCCTAGTTCATCCTCGTGTGGAGCAGCCGCACAACATTCGAGAATGGCAGGCGCCTCATCTCGACGGAAGCATCCATGACAATTCCCCAAACCAGGGCGCGTGGACAACACGAAACGATCGCCTCCGGTATTGGCCTACGGCGTGGGAGTAGAGTGCGCAGCGACGGTGGATGCTGTCGCTGAGGGAGTCCTGGATTAGGGGGTCTTCGGATAGCCGACCTATTGTTATGGGCTGGACTATGAGGGCTACTTACCAAACACCGGAAGATTTGAAGGCCCAATCTCCAAGATGGAAGCTTCGGGAAGCACGGCTTGCGCTCATGTCTGATGTAGTAATTAGGCATGTTTATCTCTTCGGCATGTAACCGACCATGTGTAAACCCTAGGCATCCTCAGCATCTATATAAGCCGGAGATTTTTAGGGTATCGGGACATAACAACTCATCTAGGGTTAGATATACGATCTCGAGGTAGATCAACTCTGTAACCCCTTGTTGGAAATATGCCCTAGAGGCAATAATAAATTAGTTATTATCATATTTCCTTGTTCATGATAATCGTTTATTATCCATGCTATAGTTGTGTTGATCGGAAACTCAGATACATGTGTGGATACATAGACAACACCATGTCCCTAGTATGCCTCTAATAGACTAGCTCGTTGATCAAAGATGGCTATGGTTTCCTAGTCATGGACATGAGATGTCATTTGGTAACGGGATCACATCATTAGGAGAATGATGTGATGGACAAGACCCAAACTACAAACGTAGCATATGATCGTGTCAGTTTATTGCTACTGTTTTCTGCATGTCAAGTATATGTTCCTATGACCATGAGATCATGCAACTCACGGACATTGGAGGAGTGCCTTGTGTGTATCAAACGTCGCAACGTAACTAGGTGACTTTTCAAGTGATCCATGGATAAGAAAACGCACCTTCTGGTGGCGGTTGATAAATTTACTAAGTGGGTAGAGGCAGAGCCGGTCAGCAAATGTGATGCGGCTACAGTGGTTCAATTTATTAAGAAGCTAATCTATCGCTTTGGTTACCCGCACAATATCATTACGGACAATGGAACAAATCTATCCAAAGGAGCTATGAAAGCGTTCTGTGAGAAGGAGCATATCCGGCTTGACGTTTCAGCCATGGCACATCCACAGTCTAATGGTCACGCGAAACGAGCCAATCAGGAAATCTTAAGAGGAGTCAAACCACGGCTCATGGTCCCTTTGAAGCGGACACCCGGATGTTGGGTTGAGGAGTTGCCCTCCGTCTTATGGAGCATCAGAACTACCTCTAACAGGTCTACAGGTTTCACGCCTTTCTTCATGGTGTATGGTTCTGAGGCGGTTCTACCCAGCGATATCCGGCACGACTCACCAAGGGTGGCGGCTTATGTTGAGACGGACAATGAGGTAGCACGCCAAGATGCGTTGGACGCCTTGGATGAAGGACAAGAGTTAGCAGCAGCCAGGTCGGCAATTTATCAACAAGACCTACAACGCTATCATAGCCGCAGGGTAAAGACCCGGATGTTCCAGGAAGGTGACCTGGTGCCCCGCTTGATTCAAGACCAATCTGGAATGCATAAGTTATCTCCACCATGGGAGGGGCCTTTTGTGATCAGCAGGAGCCTTAACAATGGGTCATATTATCTCATTGATGTCAGAGATGAGTCGGAAACGCGGGTCAAGAGACGTTGCGGCCATGGAATATCGCACATCTGCGACCATACTTTACTTAGCAGGCGTTGGAAGTCGTTATCATATATCATGCTTACATGAGTAAAAGCTAGCATCCCCACAAAGACTGGGGCCTCTGCTCTTATGTATACCTTTGTACGATCAAGATAAAATTTTCCAGCTCAAAAATTTGAGTTGAAGTGGTTTGTTCGCCATCAAAATGGCTGGTCTATCATCCGGCTTTATGCCCTATCAAGCGCTGTGGCAGGGAGGCTTCTTGCCTTCGGGTATGCTCACATCTCCACTGCACAGTCGGCTTTTACGCTGGTGCAAGGAAGCTTCTTGCCTTCGGGTATAGCTTACTTCTCCCTTGCACAGCCGGCGATATGCCCAATTAATCACTGTTGCAAAGAGGCTTCTTGCCTTTGGGTATATCTTACTTCTCCTTTGCACAGCCAGCTGTCATTAAACTGTTGCAAGGAGGCTTCTTGCCTCCGGGTATAGCTCACTTCTCCCTTGCACAGTTGGCTTTATGCCTAGTTTGGTTACATTAAGCGCTGTTGTTGATGGAGGCTTCTTACCTTTTGTATAGCTTACAGGACCCTAAGACAACAACATGTACACCAAATTCCAGTTGCTTATCAACTGCGGCCATCGAAGGGGGCTTCTTACCGACGGGTATCGCTTATCTCACCCTAATGGCCGGCTTTATGCCACTTCCGGTTACTTATTAACCGCGGTTGTCGAAGGGGGCTTCTTACCGACGGGTTCGCTTATCTCACCCTAACAACCGGCATTTACGCCAAAATTCAGTTGCTTATCAACTGTGGCTACTGAAAGAGGCTTCTTGCCTTCGGGTATAGCTTACTTCTCCTTTCAAACAGCCGGCTTTATGCTATCTCAGGCTAATTATTAGCCGCGGCTGTTGATGGAGGCTTCTTGCCTTGGGGTATAGCTTACATCTCCCATCGATAGCCGGTGTTCACTGTGCTCTTACCAGTCAATCTCACCTAGAGACCCTGAGCCGGTTGAAGAAATTGACGGCCAATCTCTCTTAGAGACCCTGAGCCGGTTCAAGAAATTGATGACCAATCTCGCTTAGAGACCCTGACCTGGTTCAAGAAATTGACGGCCAATCACGCCTAGAGACCCTGAGTCGGTTCAAATAATTGACGGCCAATCTCGACAGAGACCCTGAACTGGTATGAGTTTAACCGTTCGAATCCACGCAGAAGAGCCGTCATATGAGTTTTTTGAGGAAGGAAAGATCATCATCACATATTGTATCATGCCGGCTTATCAAGCTGGGTTAGAGCAAGGCAATTATAAGTCCCAGGTTGCTGCAGGCAGAACTACCCGGCACTTGGGGGCTACACAGCCGCAATTCTCCTCAAAAGTTCTGGTTCATCAATAGCCACAGTTGTCGATAGAGGCTTCTTACCATCAGGTATAGCTTACATTATCCTAAAGATAACTGGCTCCTTAATGACTTCGTCCGACAAGAGCCGGAGCCATGTTGCTCCGGTCGACAAAATTCAAGGTTTCAAAGAGATTATCCGGCTCTAATATTCTGGAGAAAGGAATGGTGTCTTCAAAGACAGACACCCCTCATCAGAAAATCTCAAGGTATATCCATGAAGAGCCGGCAACACATTAAATTGAAACACAGAGAGAAGGAAAGTGCACACAGAGAGGTGCAAATATATACAGTCGCCAAGCGTTAGAGTCATGTTTACTCTATTACAAAAACTACTCTCAGAAGGAGCAAGCGCATTGTCAACCGCCCACGGCGGGTAATTACATGAGTCTGTGCTCAGAAAGGTTAAAAGAATAAAATTCAGTTATTGGCCGGCTCATCTTGCTACGGGTCTTCTGTTGGCTTTATCTGGAGATTGCCCAAGTCCCAATTACAGTCAGCCAGAGCAGCGAAAGACCCTTCAAGGAACAGAGACGCGTCAAGCTCACAAGGAAAGAGATCCTTACTGTGGGCGGGTGTCAGATCTTTCCACTCGTAGAGAGGCCCGCGGATTCTCTTCTCCTTTGCGTCATAAGCCGCCTGATAGGTGCTCAAGTCAGCTTCATCCGCCAGAACAGAGGCCAGATAGCGCGACTCTTTGACATACCGGGTGTAATCTTCTTCGGTGAATTCTGAGCCGTCATCTCTTTTAGACGGGTAACCATCCATCATTTCAGCCGGCGTTAGCTCGGGGGCGAAGGCCAGAGCCCGGCTCAATCCAGCGACGGCTCCTTGGCGGAAGGCGGACTTCTTTAGCTCTTCTATTTGCTTGGGCATTGTGGAGAAGAGTTCCAGGACCCCTTTTAGAGCAGTGGGGATCTTCTCCTTATATTGCACGCTCTTGATCACGAAGATGGCGCTACAGTATAACTATTCCGCAAATGTGTAAATGGCCTTCAGTGGCAGAAGGCTATCAGAAGCCAACTGCCGGCTCCTTGGACCTGGATAAGTCGGATAAAGTTAATGAGTCGCCAGTCTTTCACTAGCAATGTTAAATAGTACAAAGTAAAATAGAAACTTACCAAATAGGGCGGCTGACATCTTCGCGATGTGCTGCTTCAGGCCTTGAAGTTCCTCCGCCACGGCTATAAGCCGCTGCTCGGCGTCATCCGCCCGTTTGGTTAGAGCGGCCTTTTTAGATTCAACTGTCTCTTTTAAAGAGGTAAGCTTAGTAGTGACATTGGCCAGCTCCTTAGAGAGAAGCCGACACTTTTCGTCAGCAATGCTTTGGGCTTCTTGCTGAGCCGCCAGGTTGGCCCTCAAATCCGCCAACTGAGACCCAACTTCATTCAAAGCTTCCTATAATACATCAAAATACAGGATAAGCCGCCAAAATGCAGGACGAGTGTTAAAAGCAAATACAAGTCTCAAACAGATTGCAAGCAATATATTTGACACTTGGGGGCTAATGTATATTTGATCTTTCAGTATGCAATACAATTCCGGTTCATCTCCTTCGAAGCTAATCCGGAACTTGGGGGCTACACTATGGCTCTTCAATGTACTAATAGTGGAAGCACCGACTCAACTTGATCAAGTTTGAGCCAGCCCTTGGGGGCTACGATTAGATCTTCAAGCTGTCCACATTAAAGACCTAGCTCCAATATAATTTGAGCCGGCCCTTGGGGGCTAAGATTGGCAGTTCACTTTATTTACAGTACAAAGCTAAAGCAATTTTAAGGGAATTTGACATGACAATATCTGCAGAGGTCACAGAAAGACCCGGCTCAACGATTAGTACGTTAAGCCGGCTCTTGGGGGCTAAGTAAAGATATAGTAAGAAGGAACAGTACCTCATATTTTGTCTTCATGGAAGAGATCAACCGAAGTTCTAGATCCCGACTGGTGGAAACCCGGTTTATATACCCGGCGTGTAGCTCTTCGACTGTCATCTTCTCGCACGAAGAGTCAAAGTTCAGTTTCTTCGAGGCTTCAGCCGGCTCTGTATGTTTGGTCAACACAAGAGCCGGAGGCGTTTGATGACCAGACCCGGTGATAACAACATCTGGAGTGTCAGGGGTCTTGGCAGGAGTCGCCGACTTTGAAGGAGCCCTTGGAGGGCTTTCCATAATGACATCTTCAGCGGCCGGCTCCGTGGAGGCAGCCGGTGGGTTTTCTTCTGGTTGAGTCTCCTCCGGTTGTTTGGGCTCCGGCTCTTCGATAATTGGGCCGGAGGAGGGCTTGTTGGTCTTGCGACGTTTAGCTTGAGCACTGCAAGAAAGAAGGATCAATAGTTGAAGATGTTGCTATCATATTAACAGCCGGATATCCAGATATCATAGTAAGGAATGCTTACAGCGGATTAATCTTGGGCGGTGGTATAATTGACTCCGAAGAGTCGCCGGAGGAAGGAGATTTCTACAAAGAATAAAACAGAAAGGTGAAGAGAGTATCAAGTTTACAAAGGAAAGACAAAGGAAAATAAGAGATTTAAACCTCGGCGGGGCATTTCTTTGGAGCCGGAGAGTTTGGTAGCCCGGACATGAGCTCAATAGAGCCGGTGCTTCGAGTGTGTCGACGCTCGACTTGCTATTGCTTTTTTAAGAGAAAATCGGGAGCCAGATAAGCAAGAGGGTGAGAAAGAGGAACTTTTCTGATAACCCGCCTCGGCTTTCGGGGGACAAAACATTCTGAGCCGAAAGAAAAGTAATTTATCTCAGGAGCATTGGCACGACTGGTTTCCACTTCATCCTGCGAGTAAAGTAAGTATTAATAAAGCAGGAAGGTAAAAGATCAAGCAAGACAGTTAAAACTTTACCTCTGAGATGGATGATGGTGACGGGTCAAGCAAATTATCTCGCGGGGCATATTTTTTAGCCTTTTTAGTTGCGACCTTCTTCCTAGATTTCTTCGGAGGGGTAACATATTCCTTCTTCCAAAAGTCTGAGTCGGCCTATAAGAATGACCCGGAGAGTGAATACCAAATCAACAAAGTGCAAACAATGTCTAAGAGATGGATGGGAAGAGATTAAACTTACATCGGGAGCCAGATTGTTGGCACTAAAAGGCGCCAGGACGATTTCGCTGCATGATCCGGAAGCTTCATGGACAAGGCTCCGGATGGCGAGGGTAATGTCATTCTCTGTCAATGTGGATCGGCTGAAGCATAATGAGCTATCATACTTGCCTCCATATTCGCACATGAGTCGGCTTCTATGGCTCAAAGGCATAATCCGCCACGAAATCCAGCAGCGGATCAGGTCCAGCCCGATTAAGCCGTTGGCCATGAGAGCCTTGATTTTGGCATGGGCCGGCTCATATCTTACGCGTTCTGAAGCTGATAGCCGGCCAGGAAGCTCTGATGTTGTTGTGAGCCGGGAAGGACGATAACCCGACAAAGGACGCTCGTTCTCAAGAGAGGTGTCCTTGCAATAGAACCAGGTCTTGTTCCAGTCCTTGGGGTAACTCGGCATCTGCGTGGCTGGAAAGATGATATCTCTACGCCGTTGGATGGATATGCCTCCAAGCTCTAGGCTCGGACTGGCTTTCACTTCAGTTTGCCGATTAGCATAAAAGAACTCCCGAAAGAACCCCACAGACTGCTTGACTTGAAGGTAAGCTTCACAAAGCACTTGGAAGTTGCATATGTTTGAGACGGAGTTGGGGGCCAAGTCTTGCGGGCGAAGCTTATAAGAGTGAAGGACGTCCCGAAAGAATTTTGAGCCAGGAGGCACGAAACCTCGTTCAATATGGTCAGAAAAAACCACCACTTCACCTTCTTGAGGATTGGGCCGCGTCTCATCACCCGGGACCCACCAGCTAATGACTTCCTTGGGAGGAAGAGTACCCGTGTGAACAAAATCTGACAAAAAGTCCTCTGTGATGCACGACCCAACCCAGTTGCATGAGTTGGATGCACGAGACATATTGGCAGCTTAAGTGCTGTGCAAGATAAAAGGCGCGATGAGTCAAAGCGCAAGCAAATATTTTTGACGGCTTAAAGGTTTAAGGGCTCTACGGATAAAGTGCAAGACCCGGCTGATGAGAGCCGGAGAGGCTTAGCGCCTCAACAGAGGAAAGGAAGATTGAAAATTGGCTAAGTCCTAAAAACAGATTCTGGAAAATATTACTATGCCTACGGATCTACAAAAGCAGAGATTTTTTTTTAATCTGACCTAGCGATGAACAGCGGAAGAAAAAAAGGAAACGAACTGGAGCCATCGTGGTCCGCGCATTACGTGCGGCCGGCCCGCGTGCGGCGACAGAGCAAGAGCACATTCTAAAGGTATTAGCGGTGTCGAGATGCACTCACGATGGCGGTGCCGGAGCCCGAGAGGCGGCGACGGAGCCCTCGGTGAAAACCCTACTACGGCGGCGGCTATCTATGGAACAGGAGAACTCACCGGAGATGGCGCGGCGGAGGCAGAGGAATCTCTGGTACGTTCAGGGTGATGCAACGGCCAAGTTGGGGACGACGTACGGACGGCGCCAGAGCAGAGCTCGAAGATGCTGGGGCGGCGACAGGAAGAAGACGAAGAAGAAGAGGCACGAGCGGGAGGATGGGAAACCCCGACCCGCATGGGTCATATTTAAAAGGGGGTTAAGGAAGGCGCGAAAATCCAGGCGATGACATCGTTTGGCCGAGGCGGACGCCTCGATTTTCGGGATGACAGTTAATGAAAGATTTGGTGATCTGTCAGCAGATCTCATGACGTCACGCCGGGTCATTTCTGGGGGACTCGCCAAAAGTGGAAGAGAAGGATGAAGTGAGCAAGCTCAATTCAACCTGGGGCCTAATGTTGGGGATATGACCCGCCTCGGAGGCTCCGGGTCATGTTGCTGGCTCGTGAGCCGGCCCAAAGGTGAGCCGTAAGACTGGTGGCCCAGGGGGATAGGCGGCTCAAGGTGTGGGCCGTACAACGTCCCGAACGGAGAAGACCCGGGCGTGCAAGCCGACTTGCAGACGGCTTGGACAAGAAGATAGAGAGAGAATCGGTTAACAATTGTAACGAACCGGTGGTCCTGACCTCTTATATAAAGGCAGACCCGGGGCGATTTAGAGGACAGGCAATCGAGAACTAGGTCAAGCTTTTAGCTCCTTGTAATCGATATGCAAGCAATACAAACACAAGCAGGACGTAGGCTATTACCTCGATTCGAGGGGCCGAACCTGGGTAAATCCGTGTCTTTCGTCCCGACTAACCCCCTTTGAGTCCACCCCGTTAGCGATGGCCTCGAACCTAAGTCCGTTCACCCGGACATCTACCGTGATAAAACCGCGACATGGACCGCAAGTCAGGCATCGGAGGATCGAGGACCATCTATGCTAGGATGGAAGCTTCATGGAGTCCAGACGTCTTCTCCAAGTTATTAGCTGTATTTAGGCAAGTTATCTCTTCGACGTGTTACCGACCATATGTAAATGGCACCCCGGCATCTATATAAGCCGGAGGGCTTTAGGGCATAGGGGGACAACTCATCTAGGGTTAGACATACGATCTAGAGGTAGATCAACTCTGTAACCTCTTACACCATCAATACACTCAAGTAGGACGTAGGGCATTACCTCCATAGGAGGCACCAAACCTGGGTAAACTCGTGTCTCCTTCGTCTCCTGTTACCGTTGATCCTAGTCTCATAGTTTGGGATCGCCTACCCGAGATCCGCTGGTTTCTACACCGAGGGGACTTTTGCCCCCAATCAGAGTTTCATTGGCAATGACATCTTGTCACAAGCCAACCCGATCAGCCGTCCTGGTCAGATCGGAAGGTTTCCCCCGCATCAAAGTATCAAGTTCAGAACCCTAGAGTTCGTGGATGATACACGGGGGACACTCGTTCCAACAAAACCCTCATCCTTCAAAGAAAGACCTGCAAGTCCGGACGCTTTGATGTCCGAGTCATCGGGTCCCATGGGGGAACGGAATGTAGATCCGCTTCAGCATGACTCTGGAACTGTCACACCACGTGACGAATCCACTCGTATCAGCGACACGCACCCTGCCATCGCTTTGTTCTTAAACGAATTGTTTGATCGGCTCGAAGCAATGCATATACCGGATGACCAGGTTCCGATCTGTGATCGGCTCGGGATTAGACCCGATGATAGGGAGATTCATGTCCCTCCTGTCACCCACCTTGTAGCTACTATCGTGTGCCCGACCGCGGATCCGTCCCGACAGCCGGAGTTGAAAACAATTTACACCCCGGTCTCTGATCACCAAGACGAGCCAGGCGCCCAGGATTACCTCAAAACTGGACCATCATCGGTCCTAGAGCTATGCCACAATTCGGAGTCCGTATTCCCGAATACTCAACGTGACGTAGAATCCAATTTTTGCCCACCCACCGCCCAGGATGATAATCCCAGTTTTTCATCAAAGCCCGCATGTCCGGACTTCCAAGACATAAAGCAACTGCGAGGAGAGTCAGTACACCACTTGTAGGCGAGAGTACTGCTCACTAGGAGCAGAGTAAAAGGTCTCAGCGACCAAGATTTAACGGCAATTTTCACTCGCAATTGCCATGACGAGGGTATTCTTAATGCCCTAGCCCGCCGATGCATTAGCGATTTCTCGGAGCTATCCGAATTGGTACAAAAATAATGTGTCATGGAGAGTGTCTGTCAATCTAAGCGATTGTTCTCGAAACCAAAATTCCTCGAACACCCTAGAGGAGCTCGGAAAAAGAGGATACCTACTAATTGGTCAGCCAGGCATGAACCTGTCGGGAAAAGAAACAAGCCCCTTTTGGGTGCCTGCATTGTCCTCGATGGGCTTTTGGATAAAACTTGTCCCATACATTCCGTATTACTAAACGTGAACGCAACACACACCCTTCGAGCTTGCTGGGTCATCAAGCAAGTCGCAAAAAGTGGCGAAGTTATCCTCGACACACCTCTGTCGAGTAGACGTTCTCCTTCGCCGCCCAAATTTGATGTCAAAGTCCTGAATGTCTACGAAATCTTCCCCTCAAGGAACAAACGCAAGAGAGCTCTTAAAGAGCACGATCAAGTCTATCACGTGGCAGCTACTAGCCCATGGGCGGACGTACCGATTACTTTCGAGGACACTGACCGGCCGCCCATTCTTTCCGGACATTCACCGGCCACTCTAGTCTTGAATCCCATCATCGATGGTTACAAGATGCATAAAGTGCTAATGGATGGCGGCAATGGTCTTAACCTCATTTATGAAGCCATGCTAGAAAAAAATGCATTTTGACCGATCTCGCATCGAGCATAGAAACACAACATTCCGGGGAATCATCCCAAGTAAGGAGGCAGGATGTTCCGGATGTATCATCCTGGACGTGGTGTTCGGTACACCCGAAAACTATCGATCTGAAGAACTTCTCTTCCACATCGTCCCTTTCCCAAGTCGGTATCATGCCCTATTGGGACGTGACGCCTTCACAAAGTTCCAGGCTATACCCCATTACGAGTACATGAAACTAAAAGTGCCAGGACCAAACGGAGTGATCACAATCACCAGCGATCCGAATATAGCCCTTCGGGCCAAAAACAAAACGACAGTGCTTGCCCTCGGGACACTAGCAGAAACTTTCGCCACCGAAGAGTTGACCGCTTTATGGTCGACGGTCAATAGAGACGATGTGATCCTCAGCAAAAACCTAAGTCTATATCCTTCAAACCCACGGAGGAAATCATTAAATTTGAGGTGCATCCAACGGACCCCAATAAGACAATGTCCATCGGAGCCCAGCTTGATCCCCTTATGGACGAAGCTTTGCAAAATTTCCTGTACGAGAACTGGGACATTTTTGCGTGGCATTGTTCCGATATGCCTGGAATTCCACATCGGCTGGCCGAACATAGCCTAAACATTATTCCGGGAATCAAGCCCGTGAAACAGACTCTGCGTCGTTTTCCAGACCCAAGCGGCAGGCCATGGGTGAAGAATTAGCCAAACTTCTCGAGGCCGTATTTATTCAGTATATTAAACACCCCGAGTGGCTAGCAAACCTGGTGATGGTACCTAAGAAAGACAAATCCTGGCGACTATGTGTCGATTTTAAAGACGTTAATAAAGCATGCCCCAAGGATCCTTTCCCCTTACCACGCATCGACCAGATCATTGATGCCACCGCCAGACACGATCTGTTGTGTTTCCTCGATGCTTACTCCGGCTACCATCAAATTAAAATGAAGGAATCCGATCAAGCTGCCACCGCTTTCATCACCCCTTACGGGCCTTTCTGCTTCAACATGATGCCCTTCGGGCTAAAGAACGCTGGGGCTACTTACCAGCGCATGATCTAAACCTGCCTCTCTACGCAGGTCGGCAAGACCGTCGAGGCATATGTGGACGATGTGGTAATAAAAACCAAACATGTCGACTAGTTGATTGACGACCTACGCCAAACTTTTGCTAATTTACGCGAATATGACATCCGGCTCAATCCAGAAAAATGTGTATTTGGAGTTCCCTCTGGTAAGCTACTTGGATTCATCATCTCCCATAGTGGAATAGAGGCAAATCCAGCTAGGATCCGCGCTCTATCAGAACTTGCAATCCCCACGGAACTGAAGCATGTCCAGAGGCTATCTGGGTGTGTAGCGGTGTTAAGCCGCTTTATCTCCCGCCTCGGAGAAAAGGCTCTCCCGCTCTACAAACTGCTAAAACGGACCAACAATTTTGAATGGACCGATGAAGCAGCGGCTGCGTTGGAAGAAATCAAAGCAGTACAGGCAACCAACTCCATACTCACGGCACTAGGTGCCGGTGAGCCCATGTTGTTATACATATCGGCCACCAACAAAGTCGGTAGTGCGATGCTCGTCATTGAATGAGATGAGGAGGGGCATAAATTCGGGACTCAGAAGCCGGTATACTATGTGTCAGAGGTGCTAACGCGGTGCAAGTCCAGATATCCACACTATCAAAAAATTGCCTACACAGTATTCATGGCATCGAGGAAACTCCGACAGTACTTCCAGGAGTGCGCGGTGACAGTAGCATCGGAAGTCCCCTTGAACGACATAATCAACAACAGGGACGCCACCGGCCACATTGCCAAGTGGGCCATTGAGCTCCTCCCCTTTGAAATAACCTACAAGCCATGTCGTGCCATCAAATGATAGGTACTGGCGGACTTTTTGGCCAAATGGACGGAGGCTGAACTCCCCAAGGAATATAGTGCATACTCCCATTGGACAATGTACTTTGATGGCTCCAAAACCCTGGCCAGAATGGGGGCTGGAGTTATCGTCACATCCCCCACGGGTGACAACGTGCGGTACGTGTTGCAAATCATGTATGCAGACTCCAACAATGCAGACGAATACGAGGAGTGATCTTGTAGCACCGACCAGGTCATATCGGCAAGAGCCCTAGTTAGCAAGGCCTTCCGAGCAGGTTTCTTCTAGCCCATAGCTCGGACGGACGCACAGTCACTTGTCAAGCACTGCGTCGCAAACCAAACCAAACCAAACCAAACCATAACGTGGGGTGTCAACTCTTCGCAAACCAAAGCCACATGCCTCCAATAGCTCTTCGGACTATTCCGATCACTTGGCCTTTTGCGGTCTGGGGGCTTGACATGGTCGCACCCCTTAAAGGGGGGACCAAGAAAAACAAATATTTGCTGGTCATGGTTGACAAACTCACCAAATGGATAGAGGCAAAGCCTGTTAAATCAGCCAAGTCCGGACTAGTTATAGACTTCATATCCGGCATAGTACACCATTATAGTATACCGCATGGCATAATAATGGATAATGGATCTAATTTTACGCCCCAAGAGGTCAAGGACTGGTGCGCAAAAATGGGCATTAAGCTCGATTACGCATCAGTCTACCATCCGCAGACCAATGGACAAGTCGAACGCACCAATGGTCTCATTATGAGTGGCATTAAGCCACGATTGGTCCGATCTCTTCACGAGTCCGACTGTCATTGGGTTGAGGAGCTTGACTCCGCACTATGGGGCATGTGTACCACCCCAAATAGATCAATGGGCTTCACACCATTCTTCATGGTCTATGGGGCAGAGGCAGTCCTTCCCTACGACATTATTCATGACGCACCAAGAGTGTGCATGTACAAGGAAAAGGAAGCCGAGTTGGATCGGCAGGACGACCTGGACGCCTTGGAGGGAGAACACGACATAGCTTTGGCTCCCTCTGCACTTTATCAGCAGCAAGCGTGACGCTACCAGAGTAGGGAGGTTAGGGCACAAACATACAACATAGGTAAACTCGTCCTATGGCTCCCAGAGAAGCAGAAGCATAAACTCAGCCCAAGTACTCGTGGGAGGAGCCTATCATCTTCAAAACTCATCACATAATCGCCTTGAACCAAACCCATGGAACGCGGCTCGTCTTCGGCGTTTCTACGGATAGACCGGTCTTGTCCGAATTCCTGCACGTTTTACATTTTTTACTTTTTTGTATTTTCATTTATTTTTATTTCCTTCCCAATTTGCTGTTTGATAGGATCACCTTTTCTTCTTCTTATGTTCGGTTAAACCGATCATGTACTAAGGTTATCAAGATACACCATAGAGTGTTACATCTGAACACATCATGTGGGGGCTTCTTCTAGTAGCCATCTTTTCTATTGCAATTATTTGCCTGCACCTGTCATTTGCGCAAGTTTCTTCTGTCGTGTTTTGGCCATCATATGCATCATTTTGAAATAAGATTTTGCCAAGCTGGGTTGCCTTGCTCATGTGGTTACTCTCTACGTTCCCGCTCGTTCGGCTAGAGAGTAAAGGGAGCACCTCTGCAATTGTTACGATCGGGTCATTCGGACACGTACCTTAGACGGGTGAAGCCAACATCTAGCTATCTTACGTAGACAATTGGTCGGCTCGGACGGAAACACCTTATACAGCCTTGGTTGCTATTTTTGTTATTCGGGACTTTTATTCCCAAAAAACACTTAGTCACATGCCGTGAGTATGCAGACCACTATCTATGTTCTTCGTAGAACCCTGACGAAAGGTACCGTTAGCAGTACTATTTTCATTGGAAAATGTTTCTTACGCTACGTTGTAATATAACATACCTTTCTATGTGCCTTCTATCTGTTCGCACTACATGGCCGGATTGCCTGGTTCCTCGAATACAAATTCGCTATTCGGCGAAGGAATAATAAGAAGGAAGACTCCTGAGCTCTTCGCTCGGGAGGGAGAAGCCGATGGCCGGTTAAGACAAAGTTTACAATACAAATTGTTTTACACATGAATATGCAAATTACATATTCAGATGCAGATCGAGATCCTCGATTATTGTGGAGAGGGGGCAGTCTGCCTGCGAGAGCCTAGCGGCGGGCATCACCTGGTCATATACCAGACGGAGTGGCACTTCTTTTCCATCCGATCCCATAGGACCAACCCGCGCCATGTGCTCGGGGTTAAGTCCGGTGAAACGGGTCTTGATCATCGCCCATGCCTCCCGTGCTCCTTCGTGGTAGGCGGAAGTCTTCAACAGCTGGAACCTACACCAAGCGCCCCTAAATCGATCCACAAGTGTGGCCAGCCCTTCTAGTGTCTGTTCAGTGGGCCATAATGCCTTCAGCATCCCCTTCATCGCCTTTTGCACGCGCTTGTGGAGAGTGGTCAGCTCCTTCAGTAGGTTGATGGGGAACGTCGCATGGGAAACAAAAATTTTCCTACGCACACGCAAACCTATCCATGGTGATGAGCATCTACGAGAGGGAGAGTGGATCTACATACCCTTGTAGATCGCTAAGTGGGAAGCGTTTAAGAAACGCGGTTGGTGTAGTCGAACATCTTCGCGATCCAAATCGCCGAGCGTCCCGCGATCTCATCACGATCCGTCCCGCGATCCCATCACGATCCGTCTCGCGATCTCATCACGATCCGTCTCACGATCTTGATCACGATCTGTCCCACGAACTCATCACGATCCGTTCCACGATCCCATCACGATCCGTTCCACGATCTCATCATGAACCGTCTCACGATCTCGATCACGGTCCTTCCGATCTAGCGCCGAACGGACGGCACCTCCGCGTTCAGCACACGTGCAGCTTGATGACGATCTCCACCGTCTTGATCCAGCAAGAGGAGGTGGAGAGGAGAGAGATTTCACCGGCAGCGTGATGGCGCTCCGGTGATGGTGGTGGAGTGATTTCGGCAGGGCTTCGCCTAAGCGCTGCGAAAAACCGATCTAGAGGAGAAACTATGCACCGGTGGAACGGGTAGCACGTGGCCGGAAATTCTGTCCAAAAACCACCCAATCCACTAGTATATATAGGAGGAGAGGAGAGGAGAGGCAGCCAAGGCCTTTGGTTCGGCCGAAATAGGAGGTGGGAGCAATCCTACTTCACCTCCAATCCTAGTTGGAGTAGGATTGCCTCCTATTGGCTGATTTTCCACTTTTTGCTTTAGGACTTTCTCTCCTGCGCCATGGGCCTTTGTGGCTGTTTTCCCAGCCCACTAAGGGATGGTTATTATTCTCCCACAGCCCATGGACCTCTTGGGGTCGAAATACCCCTCCCGAAGGTCCCCCGGTACACTACCGGCACTCCCGGTACACTACCGATACTCCCGGTACACTACCGATGAGCCCGAAACTTTTCCGGCGACCAAACTGGGACATCCTATATATGAATCTTTACCTCCGGGACATTCCGTAGCTCCTCGTGACGTCCGAGATCTCATCCGGGACTCCGAACAACCTTCGGTCACCACCATACATAACTCTACACTACCGAAACGTCACCGAACCTTAAGTGTGCAGACCCTGCGGGTTCGAGAACTATGTAGACATGACCGAGACACCTCTACGGTCAATAACCAATGGCGGGACCTGTACGTCCACATTGGTTCCTACATATTCTACGAAGATCTTTATCGGTCGAACCTCTATGTCAAGGATTCAGTTAATCCCGTATAACATTCCCTTTGTTCTTCGGTATGTTACTTGCCCGAGATTCGATCGTCAGTATCTCCATACCTAATTCAACCTCGTTACTGGCAAGTCTCTTTACTCGTTCCGTAATTCAAGATCCCATGACTAACACTTAGCCACATTGCTTGCAAGGCTTGTTGTGATGTTGTATTACCGAGTGGGCCCTGAGATACCTCTCCGTCACACGGAGTAACAAATCCCAGTCTCGATCCATGCCAACTCAACAAACACCATCGGAGATACCTGTAGAGCACCTTTATAGTCACCCAGTTATGTCGCGACGTTTGATACACACAAGGCACTCCTCCGATGTCCGTGAGTTGCATGATCTCATGGTCATAGGAACATATACTTGACATGCAGAAAACAGTAGCAATAAACTGACACGATCATATGCTATGTTTGTAGTTTGGGTCTTATCCATCACATCATTCTCCTAATGATGTGATCCCGTTATCAAATTACATCTCATGTCCATGGCTAGGAAACCATAACCATCCTTTGATCAACGAGCTAGTCCATTAGAGGCATACTAGGGACATGGTTTTGTCTATGTATCCACACATGCATTTAAGTCTCCGATCAATACAATTATAGCATGGATAATAAACGATTATCATGAACAAGGAAATATGATAATAAATAATTTATTATTGCCTCTAGGGCATATTTCCAACAGTCTCCCACTTGCACTAGAGTCAATAATCTAGTTCACATCACCATGTGATTCGCATTGTTATGAATCTAACACCCAATGAGTTCTGGGGCTCGATCATGCTTTGCATGTGAGAGAGGTCTTATAGTCAACGGGTCTGCGATATTCAGATCCGTGTGTACTTTGCAAATCTCTATGTCAAACTGTAAACACTGCTACCACACTCCACTTGGTACTATTCCAAATGGCTGCTCCACTATACGTATCTAGATTGCTACTAAGAGTAATCCGGATTTAGAGTTAAAGCTTGCATCGACGTAACTCCTTACGACGAACCCTTTATCACTTCCATAATCGAGAAACAATTCCTTTAGTCTTTTAGTCACTAAGGATAATGTTGACTGCTGTCCAGTGATCCACTCCTAGATCACTCTTGTACCCCTTGACGGACTCATGGCAAGGCACACACAGGTGCGGTACACAGCATGGCATAATATAGAGCCTATGGCTAAGGCATAGGGGACGACGTTCGTCCTCTCTCTTTCTTTTGCCGTTGTCGAGCTTTGAGTCTCACTCAACTTCACACCTTACAAATCAGACAAGAACTATTTCTCTGGCTGATCCATTTTGAACTCTTTCAAAATCTTGTCAAGGTATGCACTCATTGAAAGTCTCATCGAGCATCTTGATCTATCTCCATAGATTTTGATGCTCAACAATTAGGTAGCTTCATCCAGGTCTTCCTTTGAAAATCACTTTCCAAATGACCGTTTGATGCTTTCCAGAAACTCTACATTATTTCTGATCAACAATATGTCATCTACATATACTTATCAGAAAGTCTATAGTGCTCCCACTCACTTTATTGCAAATACAAGTTTCTCGTAAACTTTGTATAAACTACAGAAACTTTGATCACCTCATCAAAGTGTATGTTCCAACTCCGAGATGCTTGCTTCAGTCCATAGAAGGATCACTGAAGCTTGCTCATCCTTTAGCATCCTTAGGACTGACAAAACCTTCTGGTTGTATCACATACAACCTTTCCTTAAGTAAACCGTTAAGGAAACGATGTTTTGACATCCATCTGCCAGATTTCATAATTGAAAATGCAGCAACTGCTAACATAATTCTAACAGACTTTTAGCATCGCTACGAGTGAGAAAGCCTCATCGCAGTCAACTCCTTGAACTTGTCACAAACAACTTTGCAACAAGTCGAGCTTTACAAATGGTGAAATTCACCATCAGTGTCTGTCTTCATTCTAAAGGTCCATTTGTACTCAACGACCTGCCGTCTAACGAGCAAGTCTACCAAAGTCTATACTTGGTTTTCATACATGGATCCTATCTCGGATTTCATGGCCTCTAACCATTCGTCGGAATCCGGGCCCATCATCGCTTCTCCATAGCTCGTAGGTTCATCGTTGTCCAACAACATGATCTCCAAGACAGAGTTGTCGTACCACTTAGGAGCAGTACACATCCTTGTCGACCTACGAAGTTCGATAGTAACTTGATCCTGAAGCTTCATGATCATCATCATTAACTTCCTCTTCAACTAACGTAGGCTTCACAGAAACATCTTTCTGCGTTGCGCTACTCTCTGGTTGAACAAAGGTTTAACAACCTCATCAAGTTCTATATTCCTCCCACTCAATTCTTTCGAGAAAACATTTCCTCGAGAAAGGATCCGTTTAAGCAACAAACACTTTGCACTTGGATCTGAGATAGAAGGTTCACCCAACTGATCTTAGGGTATTCTATGAAGATGCATTTGTCCGCCTTGGGTTCGACCTCATTAGGTGAAAACATTTTCCACACAAGCGTCGCAGCCCCAAACATTAAGAAATGACAGGTTAGGTTTCTATCAAACCATAATTCACGCGTGTCATCTCAACGGATTTAGATGGTGCCCTTTTTAAAGTGAATGTAGTTGTCTCTAATGCATAACCCCAAAAATTATAGTAGTAAAACGGTAAGAGACATCATAGTATGCACTATATCAATAGAGCATGACTATGATGTTCGGACACACCATCACACCATGGTGTTCCAGGTGGCGTTAGTTGTGAAACAAATTTCACGTTGTCTTAAGTTGTATGCCAAACTCGTAACTCAGATATTCACCTCCACGATCATATCGCGGTCATTTTTATCTTCTTGTCACGATGATCTTTAAACTTCACTCTGAATTTGCTTGAACCTTTCAAACGATTTAGACTTGTGTTTCATTAAGTAAATATACACTATATCTACTCAAATCATCAGTGAAGGTAAGAAAATAACGATATCCACTGCACGCTACAAGACTCACTAGATTGCATACATCAACATGTATCATTTCCAATGAATCACTTGCCCGCTCCATCCAACGGGGTCCTTTAGTCATCTTGCCCAAGAGGCATGGTTCGCATGTCTCAACCGATTCGAAATCGAATGAGTCCAAATATCCATCAGCATGGAGTTTCTACATGCGCTTTATACCAATATGACATTTAGCGGCAGTGCCACAAGTATGTGGTACTATCATTATTAACTTTGTATCTTTTGACATCAATGTTATGAACATGTGTACTACTACGATCAAGATTTCAACAAACCATTCTCACTGGGTGCATGACCATTGAAGGTATTATTCATGTAAACAGAATAACCATTATTCTCTAACTTAAATGAATAACCGTATTGCATTAAACATGATCTAATCATGTTCATGCTCAACGCAAAACACCAAATAACATTTATTTAGGTTCGTCACTAATCCTGAAGGTAGAGAGAGCGTGCGATGTTGATCACATCAACCTTGGAAACACTTCCAACACATATCGTCACCTCACCCTTAGCTAGTTCTTCGTTTATTCGGTAGCTTTTATTTCGAGTTACTAACATTTAGCAACCGAACCGGTATCCAATACCCAGGTGCTACTAAGAGTACTAGCAAGGTACACATCAATAACTCGTATATCAAATATACTTCTGTCGATGTTGCCAGCCTTCTTATCTATGAAGTATCTAGGGTTGTTCCGCTTCAGCGACCTCTCACCTCATAATAGAAGCACTTAGTCTCGGGTTTGAGTTCAACTTTGGGTTGCTTCACTGGAGCAGCAACTGACTTGCTATCCATGAAGTTTCCCTCCTTGCTCTTGCCCTTTTCGAAACTAGTGGTTTGATTAACCATCAACACTTGACGCTCCTTCTTGATTTCTACCTTCGCGGTGTCAAACATCGCGAACAGCTCAGGGATCAATACTTCTATCCCTGGTGTATTATAGTTCATCACTAAGTTCTAGTAGCTTTAGTGACAGTGACTTGGAGAACTATATCAATCACTATCTTATCTGGAAGATCAACTCCCACTTGATTCAAGCGATTGTAGTACCCAGACAATCTGAGTACATGCTCAACGATTGAGTTATTCTCCTTCATCTTACAGGGAAAGAATCTTGTTGGAGATCTCATATCTCGCAACACAGGCACGAGCCTGAGATCACAATCTCTGCTCCTAGAACATCTCATATGTTTCGTGATGTTCAAAACGTTTCCGAGCCTCAATTCTAAGCCGTAATGCATGATGCACTAAACTATCAAGTAGTCATCAAAACGTGCCTGTCAGATGTTCACAACATCTATAGACGACGCTAGAGGGGGTGGCGCACCGAGCGGTGCATTAAGGACATAAGCCTTCTGTGCAGCAATGAGGACAATCCTCAGATCACGGACCCAGTCCGCAATATTGCTACCAACATCTTTCAACTCTATTTCTCTAGGAACATATAAAAATACAAGGGAGCTACAGCGCGAGCTAGTAATCTACAACATAATTTGCAAAGACACTTCGACTATGTTCATGATAATGAGTTCAACTAATCATATTACTTAAGAACTCCCACTCAAATTGACATCCCTCGGGTCATTCGAGTGATACATGATCCAATTTCACCATCTCAAGTCCGATCATCACGTGAGTTAAGGTGGCTTCAATGGTGAACATCATTATGTTGATCATATCCACTATATGACTCATGCTCGACCTTTCGGTCTCTTGTGTTCCGAGGCCATGTCTGTATATGCTAGGCTCGTCAAGTTTAACCCGAGTGTTCTGCATGTGCAACACTGGCTTGCACCCGTTGTATGTGAACGTAGAGTCTATCACACCCGATCATCACGTGGTGTCTCAACACGACGAACTTTCGCAACGGTGCACACTCGGGGAGAACACAATTTATCTTGAAATTAAGTGAGGGATCACCTTATAATGCTACCGTCGTCCTAAGCAAAACAAGGTGCATAAAAAGGATTAACATCACATGCAAATCATAAGTGACATGATATGGCCATGAACTTGTGCTTTTGATCTCCATCTAGAAAGCACCGGCATGATCTCCATCGTCACCGGCATGACACCATGATCTCCATCAACGTGTCGCCATCGGGGTTGTCACGCCCTGCATGCTTCTACTACTATTGCTACCGTTGCGATAAAGTAAAGCATTACATAGCGCTTAATGATTGACACGCAGGTCATACAATAATTAAAGACAACCCTATGGCTCCTGCCGGTTGCCGTGCTCATCGACATGCAAGTCGTGATAATCTATACATCACATGATCACCTCATACATCACATATATCACATCATGTAATTGGCCATATCATATCACAACATACCCTGCAAAAACAAGTTAGACGTCCTCTAATTGTTGTTGCAAGTTTTACGTGGCTGCTACGGGTATCTAGCAAGAACGATTCTCACCTACGCATAAACCACAACGGTGATACATAGATTGCTTTTCAACCTTCTCAAGGACCGCCTTTGTCGGATCCGATCCAACTAAAGTGAGAGAAACTGTCACCCGCAAGCCATCTAAGCAACAAGTTGCATCGAGGGAACCGGTCTCTCGTAAGCGTACGAGTAATGTTGGTCCGGGCCGCTTCATCTCACAATCCCGCTGAACCAAAATCCGACCAAGGGAGGAAGCAATCTAAGCATCAACGCCCACAAACCTTTTGTGTTCTACTCGAGATCTCATCGAACCATCAACCTAGCTCATGATGCCACCGTTGGGGAACGTCGCATGGGAAACAAAATTTTCCAACGCACACACAAACCTATCCATGGTGATGAGCATCTACGAGAGGGAGAGTGGATCTACATACCCTTGTAGATCGCTAAGCGGGAAGCGTTAAGAAACGCGGTTGGTGTAGTCGAACTTCTTCGCGATCCAAATCGCCGAGCGTCCCGCGATCCAATCACGAACCGTCCCGCGAACACATCATGATCCGTCCCGCGAACTCATCACGATCCGTCTCACGATCTTGATCAAGATCTGTCCCGCGAACTCATCATGATCCGTTTCGTGATCACATCACGAACCGTCTCGCGATCTCGATCACGGTCCTTCCGATCTAGCGCCGAACGGACGGCACCTCCGTGTTCAGCACACGTGCAGCATGATGACGATCTCCACCGTTTCAATCCAGCGAGAGGAGGTGGAGAGGAGAGAGAGTTCACCGGCAGCGTGACGGCGCTCCGGTGATGGTGGTGGAGCAATTCCGGCAGGGCTTTGCCTAAGCGCTGCAGAAAACCAATCTAGAGGAGAAACTATGCACCGGTGGAACAGGTAGCACGTGGCCGGAAATTCTGTCCAAAAACCACCCAATCCACTAGTATATATAGGAGGAGAGGAGAGTAGAGGCAGCCAAGGCCTTTGGGTCGGCCGAAATAGGAGGTGGGAGCAATCCTACTTCACCTCCAATCCTAGTTGGAGTAGGACTGCCTCCTATTGGCTGATTTTCCACTTTTTGCTTTAGGACTTTCTCTCCTACGCCATGGGCCTTTGTGGCTGTTTTCCCAGCCCACTAAGGGCTGGTTATTATTCTGCCACATCCCATGGACCTCTTGGGGTCTAAATACCCCTCCCGGAGGTCCCCCGGTACACTCCCGGCACTCCCGGTACACTACCGATACTCCCGGTACACTACCGATGAGCCCGAAACTTTTCCGGCGACCAAACTGGGACATCCTATATATGAATCTTTACCTTCGGACCATTCCGGAGATCCTCGTGATGTCCGGGATCTCATCCGGGACTCCAAACAACCTTCGGTCACCACCATACATAACTCTACACTACCGAAACGTCACCGAACCTTAAGTGTGCAGACCCTGCGGGTTCGAGAACTATGTAGACATGACCGAGACACCTCTACGATCAATAACCAATGGCGGGACCTGGACGTCCACATTGGTTCCTACATATTCTACGAAGATCTTTATCGGTCGAACCTCTATGTCAAGGATTCAGTTAATCCCGTATAACGTTCCCTTTGTTCTTCGGTATGTTACTTGCCCGAGATTCGATCGTCAGTATCTCCATACCTAATTCAACCTCGTTACTGGCAAGTCTCTTTACTCGTTCCGTAATACAAGATCCCATGACTAACACTTAGCCACATTGCTTGCTAGGCTTGTTGTGATGTTGTATTACCGAGTGGGCCCTGAGATACCTCTCCGTCACACGGAGTAACAAATCCCAGTCTCGATCCATGCCAACTCAACAGACACCATCGGAGATACCTGTAGAGCACCTTTATAGTCACCCAGTTACGTTGCGACGTTTGATACACACAAGGCACTCCTCCGATATCCGTGAGTTTCATGATCTCATGGTCATAGGAACATATACTTGACAATAAGAAAACAGTAGCAATAAACGGACACGATCATATGCTATGTTTGTAGTTTGGGTCTTATCCATCACATCATTCTCCTAATGATGTGATCCCGTTATCAAATGACATCTCATGTCCATGGCTAGGAAACCTTAACCATCCTTTGATCAACGAGCTAGTCCATTAGAGGCATACTAGGGACATGGTTTTGTCTATGTATCCACACATGCATTTAAGTCTCCGATCAATACAATTATAGCATGGATAATAAACGATTATCATGAACAAGGAAATATGATAATAACTAATTTATTATTGCCTCTAGGGCATATTTCCAACAGTCTCAACACGACGAACTTTCGCAATGGTGCACACTCGGGGTGAACACAGTTCATCTTGAAATTCAAGTGAGGGATCACCTTATAATGCTACTGCCGTACTAAGCAAAACAAGGTGCATAAAAGGATTAACATCTCATGCAATTCATAAGTGACATGATATGTCCATGAACTTGTGTTTAAGATCTCCATCTTCGAAACACCGGCATGATCTCCATCGTCACCGGCACAACACCATGATCTCCATCATCTTGATCTCCATCAATGTGTTGCCATTGGGGTTGTGGCGCCAGCCCTGCTTCTACTTCTATTGCTACTGCTTAGTGATAAAGTAAAGCATTACATAGTGCTTAATGATTGACACGCATGTCATACAATAATTAAAGACAACCCTATGGCTCCTGCCGGTTGCCGTACTCAACGACATGCAAGTCGTGAAATTCTATACATCACATGATCATCTCATACATCACATATATCTCATCATGTAATTGGCCATATCACATCACAACATACCCTGCAAAAACAAGTTAGACGTCCTCTAATTGTTGTTGCATGTTTTACGTGGCTGCTACGGGTATCTAGCAAGAATGATTCTCACCTACGCATAAACCACAACGGTGATACATAGATTGCTTTTCAACCTTCTCAAGGACCGCCTTTGTCGGATCCGATCCAACTAAAGTGAGAGAAACTGTCACCCTCAAGCCATCTAAGCAACAAGTTGCATCGAGGGAACCGGTCTCTCGTAAGCGTACGAGTAATGTTGGTCCGGGCCGCTTCATCTCACAATCCCGCTGAACCAAAATCCGACCAAGGGAGGAAGCAATCTAAGCATGAACGCCCACAAACCTTTTGTGTTCTACTCGAGATCTCATCGAACCATCAACCTAGCTCATGATACCACTGATGGGGAACGTCGCATGGGAAATAAAAATTTTCCTACGCACACGCAAACCTATCCATGGTGATGAGCATCTACGAGAGGGAGAGTGGATCGACATACCCTTGTAGATCGCTAAGCGGGAAGCGTTTAAGAAACGCGGTTGGTGTAGTCGAACATCTTCGCGATCCAAATCGCCGAGCGTCCCGCGATCTCATCACGATCCGTCCCGCGATCCCATCACGATCCGTCCCGCGATCTCATCACGATCCGTCTCACGATCTTGATCACGATCTGTCCTGCGAACTTATCACGATCCGTTCCGCGATCCCATCACGATCCGTTCCGCGATCTCATCACGAACCGTCTCGCGATCTCGATCACGGTCCTTCCGATCTAGCGCCGAACGGACGGCACCTCCGCGTTCAGCACACGTGCAGCTTGATGACGATCTCCACCGTCTTGATCCAGCAAGAGGAGGTGGAGAGGAGAGAGAGTTCACCGGAAGCGTGACGGCGCTCCGGTGATGGTGGTGGAGTGATTCCGGTAGGGCTTCGCCTAAGCGCTGCGGAAAACCGATCTAGAGGAGAAACTGTGCACCGGTGAAACGGGTAGCACGTGGCCGGAAATTCTGTCCAAAAACCACCCAATACACTAGTATATATAGGAGGAGAGGAGAGGAGAGGCAGCCAAGGCCTTTGGGTCGGCCGAAATAGGAGGTGGGAGCAATCCTACTTCACCTCCAATCCTAGTTGGAGTAGGATTGCCTCCTATTGGCTGATTTTCCACTTTTTGCTTTAGGACTTTCTCTCCTGCGCCATGGGCCTTGGTGGCTGTTTTCCCAGACCACTAAGGGCTGGTTATTATTATCCCACAGCCCATGGACCTCTTGGGGTCGAAATACCCCTCCCGGAGGTCCCCCGGTACACTACCGGCACTCCCGGTACACTACCGATACACCCGGTACACTACCGATGAGCCCGAAACTTTTCCGGCGACCAAACGGGGACATCCTATATATGAATCTTTACCTCCGGACCATTCCGGAGCTCCTCGTGACGTCCGGGATCTCATCCGGGACTCCGAACAACCTTCGGTCACCACCATACATAACTCTACACTACCGAAACGTCACCGAACCTTAAGTGTGCAGACCCTGTGGGTTCGAGAACTATGTAGACATGACCGAGACACCTCTACGGTCAATAACCAATGGCGGGACCTGGACGTCCACATTGGTTCCTACATATTCTAC
This sequence comes from Hordeum marinum, assembly GCA_022496015.1. Classification (NCBI taxonomy): domain Eukaryota; kingdom Viridiplantae; phylum Streptophyta; class Magnoliopsida; order Poales; family Poaceae; genus Hordeum; species Hordeum marinum. The sequence goes on along the minus strand of CM039672.1, from coordinate 449,546,658 downwards.
GAAGATCTTTATCGGTCGAACCTCTATGTCAAGGATTCAGTTAATCCCGTATAACGTTCCCTTTGTTCTTCGGTATGTTACTTGCCCGAGATTCGATCGTCAGTATCTCCATACCTAATTCAACCTCTTTACTGGCAAGTCTCTTTACTCGTTCTATAATACAAGATCCCATGACTAACACTTAGCCACATTGCTTGCAAGGCTTGTTGTGATGTTGTATTACCGAGTGGGCCCTGAGATACCTCTCCGTCACACGGAGTAACAAATCCCAGTCTCGATCCATGCCAACTCAACAAACACCATCGGAGATACCTGTAGAGCACCTTTATAGTCACCCAGTTATGTCGCGACGTTTGATACACACAAGGCACTCCTCCGATATCCGTGAGTTGCATGATCTCATGGTCATAGGAACATATACTTGACATGCAGAAAACAGTAGCAATAAACTGACACGATCATATGCTATGTTTGTAGTTTGGGTCTTATCCATCACATCATTCTCCTAATGATGTGATCCCGTTATCAAATGACATCTCATGTCCATGGCTAGGAAACCTTAACCATCCTTTGATCAACGAGCTAGTCCATTAGAGGCATACTAGGGACATGGTTTTGTCTATGTATCCACACATGCATTTAAGTCTCCGATCAATACAATTATAGCATGGATAATAAACGATTATCATGAACAAGGAAATATGATAATAACTAATTTATTATTGACTCTAGGGCATATTTCCAACATAGGTCCCCTTGGAACGATTCGATCTCCTCTTCAGGATGTCCGGTCAGGAGACCTGTCCACAAACAATAAGCGCGATTACTACCATTTTATACATCGGACATACTTACTCATAGCGGACTTGTATTTACCGAATACGCTCCTTCGAAGATTCTGATTTTCTTCTTGAGCTTGGTCCAATTGAGTCTTCAAACTCTTTATTTCATCGGCCTGTTATTGTATAACAAGACAACCGGCTTGCTGTTGGGATTCCGCATACCTTTGTGAATCCCGGGCTTCTTCCAGCTGCCTTTCCATATGTCCTATTGATTTGGCTACAACACATAATCCATATGTCGGGCATGGAATCCATATATTCTATTGAATAGCAGTAAATGCACACTTACCATGGGCCTCGCATGTAAAGTTTTTCACTTGTGCTAGTTCAGCCTTCACGGACTGCACCTCCGCGCGAATCTCCTCGAGGGCCTTGGCTAGTTGTTTGGACTGTTGCTTTGTGGCCTGTGTCAGCAGTTAAGCAGTTGTGAGATCCTTAATTCGTTTTTTCAAATCGAATTAAGACTCGGGGGATACAAGGCTTATACAAGCATACGGACTCTACAAAATTCGACCACTTACTTAAATACTGGTTGTTATCATCTTCATAGCTTCTCTGAATCCAGTTCGAGCGGCCCTGAGGTGTGCATCCGTCGAGCGTAGGGCGCCAAACTCCTAGTCGAAGAAAACTAGGTGCCGCATGGCCTCCCATCGGCGCCGATGATGCATGGCACTCTCCACTTCTGATTTGGTGACTGATACTCTGTTGCCAGATTCAGCGGGCATCGGACCGGCCATGGAGGCTTCCATAGCGGAAGCCGCATGGACGGTGGCCCGGGAGCTTCGGGCATCTCCTGACGTCCAGGTAGCCCCCTCGGTAGGTGGAGATTGGGTGTTTCGCCTAGGTAAAGAACAAGTGGCTATAAGATTTTGTCGAGCATAATGATAAAACGGATATCCAAACAGTGTACCTATGGGATGTGCGGACGGGTGGATTCATCCGTGTGTCCGGCTCCTTTGCAGGGGCCCAGCCGGCCTCTGACTCGTCCGCGGCTTCGGCTATTGGTGCAAGACGTGCTAGTCGACGACACTTGGGGGCTGGGACCGGCGCGTCCGGGGCACTCTTAGTAGCAGGCCTCTTTCAGGAGGAGTTTTTCTTCTTGCCCATGGATGAAATGGAGAATGACTCGAGGTAATCAACTATGATTGCCACCAGGGTCTGGATGATGCTGTCCTGATAGTAGACTCCATTTTCAAATTCAAGATGGAGATCCAGGTCCTCGTTGAAGCCCGGATCGTTGTCATGTGAATGATTCTCAGGCTGAGGAGCTGGACAGCTGACTGTCTCGACGAAGCTCCTCCATTCCTATTCACACCAAGGCCTCGGTCAAATAGAGTGCGGAGTGAAGCCCTGAACTATTTCATGATTGAAAAGAAGGAAGGTTTACCTGTTTGATGGGATTGTGGGCCGAATACCCCTCCTTGGTTGACCGCCGAATGAAGTCTTCTTGCTCTCCTTTGTATAGGTTAGCAAGTGCGGCGACCAGTGCTGTTGGATTGGCAGGGCCTAACTTTCCGGAACGCGTGACATCGCATGTCCCGTTGTATCGCCATAAGGGGTGCACCCTTTGTTGGAGGGGTTGCACGCACCGGGAGATAGCGGCGGCCATGACGTCGATCATGGTCAGCCGGTGATGGGCAAGCATCCGCACTTGCACGGCCAGACGTTGCACTTCAGCGCTCTCCTCCTAAGAGCTCTTGGGTCACCAGTTGTACCTCTTCTTCGGGAGGAGGTCGGAGTATTTGGGAAGACCTGTCCAAGTTGGCTCGAACAAGGGGACGTCTTCAATATAAAACCACTCCGAAGTCCATTCTTCGGATTTCTTCGGTGTGCCGGCCGGATACCCCGTTCCCGCTATGCGGCATACTTCAGGTCCGCCAACCTCTAAGATGGCCTTGTCCCGAGTTCGCGGGACGAGGCAGAAATATTTCATCCACAGATCGAAGTGAGCTTCGCACCCTAAGAACATCTCACAAAGGGCAACGAAGCCCGAGATGTGCAGGATCGACCCCGGGGTGAGATGGTGGAGTTGAATTACGTAGAACTCCAGTAACCCCCTCAAAAATGGGTGGACTGGAAATCACAGGCCTCAGAGGAGGAATGGGACGAAGCAAACACGCTCCCTTCTATTTGGATTGGGGAAGCGCTCGTCAAAGACCTCATCGCCATAAGCGACTAGGCCAGCACGGGTTGTCGCCAGATCTGATAATGGAAGGTATCCCTGGGTCTGCAAGTTGCGGAGCCTCAGAAGTGTGATAGAGCAGCTGGTCCAGTCGCCTCGGCGTTGGCCATAAGGGCGCTTTGAGGAACTGGGAGCGTTGGCCATGTTTTGCGTAGAGCTTCCGCCGGGAGTTTCTGACGATAGGGAGGAAGAAGATGTGGTTTGAATCATGATTTTGTTTGGTTAAATGGGTTGGTACCTCCTTTATGGAGGGGTAGGATTGTAAAAATTGCTAACCACTCACCTCCCCACGATGCACGAAAACCAAGGAACTTGTGCAGTTATTATAATGACCCGTGCCCGCGACACTTGGGATCTTACCAAATACTGGGATGCCGAACAGAGGAGGATGAGGGACTCGCCTCGCAAGCCAAAGACAATGACGTGAAGGGATGAACCGAATATATATCGGTGTTGAAGGCCAATCCGGGGGCTACTGAGGGAGTCCTGGATTAGGGGGTCCTCAGATAGCCGACCATTATTCATGGGCCGAACTATATGGGCCGCAGGGCAGGCATCGGAGGACCGAGGACCATTTATGCCAGCATGGAAGCTTCATGGAGTCCAGACATGTTCTCCAAGTTATTAGCTGTAGTTAGGCATGTTATCTCTTCGGCATGTTACCGACCATATGTAAAGAGCACCCTCAGCATCTATATAAGCCGGAGGGTTTTAGGGCATAGGGGGAAAACTCATCTAGGGTTAGACATACGATCTCGAGGTAGATCAACTCTGTAATCTCTTACACAATCAATACAATCAAGCAGGACGTAGGGTATTACCTCCATAGGAGGGCCCGAACCTGGGTAAACTCGTGTCCCCTTTGTCTCCTGTTACCGTCGATCCTAGTCTCATAGTTCGGGACCCCTTACCCGAGATCCGCCAGTTTCTACACTGACACCCTACGTGTTAGCAAACTATACATCTACTCGTACTGGACAGGAAGGTTGCCGGATCCTTACCTTTGGGGGGGGGGGGCTTGACTCTTAGGCTCCTTCGTGGAACCTCCTCAGGGTCTTTGGACGCGGAGCTTGAGTCCGAACTATCGTCGAATAGAACCACCCGCGTCTGCCGCGCCCTCTTTGGAGCAGGAGAAGCGACCTGCTCCGGGGCATCCGAAGACGCCGCTCTCTTCCTGGCACGGGGGAATTGCCTCCCCCGCTCGCCCTCGACCTCAGACTCCTCCTCCTCTTCTTCTTCCTCCTCCTCAGCCTCCTCTTGATTTGAGGAGGCGGGGGTATCTTTGGATGCGGCGTCAGGCTGGTCCCTGATGCGGAGGTCAGCCTGGCCTGGTTTCTTCTTCTTCTCTTTCTTCGTGGGAGCCTCGTAAGGCTTCACCACGAGCATCTTGGCCAACAGCCCAGTCCTCTCGTCTTCGGGCTAAGGCGCCAGACTATTGATGTTGATGGCTTTCTTCAGCCATCTCTGCTCGAACAGATCGGATAAGAGGTTATAGGAATTTTCTGTGTAACAGAACCGACCAAGCTGGGGTCTATCGTACCTCGAAATCTATCTTGGCTGCATGCAGACCCTTGTCCTCCTCCTCGGATGGAGAGCTATTCATTGATTTGAAGAGCACCTTCCACAACTTCTCCTGCGTAGTGCGAAAGAGGTTCCGGACTTTGGGCTCGACTTCAAATTCTTGAGCCCACAGGGGGGGTGTCCCGGCGCTGGCAGGGGAGGATGCATCTTCAGAGCATCACCTGGACCACATCGGTCAACTTGGTGCCCTCCTCGACCAAGGAGCGAATGCGCTTCTACAGATTGGTCACCTCCTTGCCTGATCCCCAAACGAGGCCCTTTTCGAGCCATGAAGCCAGTCTGGTGGGGGAACCGGATCTGAATGCGGTGGCGGGGAGCTGGCCCTCTTCTTGTGGTTCGGTGACGTAGAACCACTCTTTTTTCCATCCCTTGATGGTGTCGATGAAGGTGCCTGACGACCATCCGACGCGGGTGAGCTTGCCGATGAGTGCCCCGCCACAATCCGCGTGCTTGCCGGGGAGGTAGTCGGCCTTCTTGAGGTCGAGTAGGTCCTGGTTGGTGACCGTGGAAGCTTTCCACTGGCCATTGGAGCTAGCCATTGCTGAGCTTGAAGATGGGGGTGGAGAGACCTAGATCTGTGCTCCAGAAGTGCAAGGGAATGGGAGGCGGAGAAGTCGAATGTAGAGCGTGAAAAAGCCTTTGGGGGTTTTCCTTCTCTTTTTATGAGGCATGTCGATGTGGATTCCCCTCGTTGTGTTGTGAATCCCTCCACTTCCCGAGACGCGCGAGCCGTTGTGTGCACGTGATTAAGTATATCCCGTATAAAACGGGACACTATCGGTATATTGATAGATCATGATGATTAAACGAAAGGCGAATCGAGTCTATGAAACTGGCCTGGCGGTCGGGGTGGGCCGTAGCCATTCGTCGGAAAGGTGGTCAGAGGGACGTTGTTTATCCCCTGACATTTGGGCTTCAAAGCCAATCAATTTACAATATTCAGATGTGCCACTATGCGGGAGACTACTTGTCATCGGAGGCCGAACTATGGTTTGCCGGGAAGGAACTCACCTCGCAAGCCGAAGACACTGTTCGCGAAGCAGTCGGAGCTGAAGACCCTTGGCGTTGGAGGCAAGTTCCGGGGCTACTGAGGGAGTCATGGATTAGGGGGTCTTCGTATAACCGACCTATTGTTATGGGCCGGACTATGAGGGCTACTTACCGAACACCAGAAGATTTGAAGGCCCAGTCTCCAAGATAGAAGCTTCGGGAAGCACAACTTCCGCTCCACATCTGATGTAGTAATTAGGCATGTTTATCTCTTCGGTATGTAACCGACCATGTGTAAACCCTAAGCATCCTCAGCATCTATATAAGCCGGAGGGTTTTAGGGTATAGAGACAGAACAACTCATCTATGGTTAAATATACGATCTCGAGGTAGATCAACTCTGTAACCCCTCACAACATCAATACAACCAAGCAGGACGTAGGGTATTACCTCCATAGGAGGGCCCAAACCTGGGTAAACTCATGTCCCTTTGTCTCCTGTTACCGTCGATTCTAGTCTCACAGTTCGGGACACCCTACCCGAGATCCGCCGGTTTTGACACCGACAGTCGCCTTTCCATGTTTGAGAAGGTGGGAGTGAGCCATCCATCCCCCAATGGTCCGGTACGACTTGCGTGAAGAAAGGGCAATCGCGGCCAACACATCAGCGGTGGGCGGTGGTGTCGGAGAGTCCACGGTCGCAAGCTCGAGGGAGAGCGATCGTGGCGGCGACGGATGCGGGATCTGTGGCACGGTGTGTCGGAGCAGGACCCGAGCCATTGCAGGGACGAGGTTGCCAATGGCAGTCGCATGGATGCTTGGAAGAGACTGTGGCATGGACTCCAGTTCTTGGATGGATGCTTCGGTCGATGGGAGGTTGTTGCTCGAGAAGACGAACGGGGTCAAACCTTGTGCAACGACGTCCGACTGTGGATGTAGCTTCATAACGAGCTTCAAGGTGGCCAGTGGTGCGGTGTGCGACAAGGCCGTAGGGGCCACCGCCGACGCGGGGCATGTTGGGGAACGTTGCATGGGAAACAAAAAAATTCCCTATGCACACGCAAGATCTATCCATGGTGATGAGCATCTACGAGAAGGAGAGTGGATCTACATACCCTTATAGATCGCTAAGCGGGAAGCGTTAATAAATGCGGTTGATGTAGTCGGACATCTTCGCGATCCAAATCGCAAGCCGTCCTGCGATCCCATCATGACTCATCCCGTGATCCAATCATGACCCGTCCCGCGATCCAGTCGTGGTCCTTCCGATCTAGTGCCGAACGGACGTCACCTCCGCGTTCAACACACGTACGGCTCGATGACGATCTCTGCCTTCTTGATCCATCAAGAGGGAGCGGAGAGGTAGATAAGTTCTCTGGAAGCACAACGGCGTCGTGGCGGCGGCGGTGAACTAATCCGACAGGGCTTCGCCTAAGCACCGCAGAACTAATCTAGAGGAGGAACGATCTAGAGGAAGAATAGGGCAGCACATGGCAATTAGGGTTGGGGCTGCTCTCAAAATCCTCTAGTATATATAGGAGGAAGGGTAGGGAGGCCGGCGCCCTAGGGTTGCCCCTAGGCTTCAACCTAAGTGGGAGAGGTGGAGGAGTCCTACTCCAATCCTACTAGGAGTAGGATTCCTCCCCCACTTGGAAACCTTTTCCACCTTTGGGTTTTCCCACCCCAAGATGCATGGGACATAGTGGGGGCTTCCGCCATCCCACCAGGGGCTGGTTTGCCTCCTTCCACAGCCCATGTGGCCCTTTGGGGCGAGAGGCCCCTCCCGATGGTCCCCCGGTACCCTCCCGACACTCCCGGTACACTACCGAAGTACCTGAAACCTTTCCGGTGACCAAAATGGGAATTCCTATATATCAATCTTTACCTCCGGACCATTCCGGAGCTCCTCATGATGTCCGGGATCTCATCCGGGACTCCAAACAACCTTCAGTCACCACCATACATAACTCTATACTACCGAAACATTACCGAACGTTAAGTATGCAGGCCCTGCGGGTTCGAGAACTATGTAGACATGATCGAGACACCTCTACGGTCAATAACCAATAGTGGGACCTGGATGCCCATATTGGTTCCTACATATTCTACGAAGATCTTTATCGATTGAACTTCTATGTCAAGGATTCAGTTAATCCCGTATGATGTTCCTTTTGTTCTTCGGTATGCTACTTGCCCGAGATTCGATCGTCGGTATCCCTATACCTAGTTCAGTATCGTTACTGGCAAGTCTCTTTACTTGTTCTGTAATACAAGGTCCCATGTGTAAGAGCACATTTCTCCATGTGTAGTTTTGGTAATTGATGACACCCCTATGGACTAATGGTTGCCTTGAGTTATATTCTAAGGATTTGTCCATAGGTACTTCTTGGAGTCCATCTGTTCGTTTCACGGAGTTTATATGGTGACCAAGGTGGTATTCAAGGTTTATCCAAAGATTGGTCATGTGGGAATTGTGCTTACTGCAAGCATGTATTGAAGAGGAAGATTGTGTAAGCATTCATGTTTACCTTCAATACATCATATTTATGAAGAGAGAAGCTAATATACAAGGTTGATCAAGACTAAGTCAAAAAGTGAATCAAGTTGATCAACACACAAAGCGTACATGATGTACCGAGAGGATCAAATGATCCCATGGTGTGGTAAGCATTGTCCATTATGCTTTGTGTACTAACCCATGGTCTACGCGAGAGTTCTTTGTGGGGTTAGGTATATTTGCATGGGCTTGCATCAAGAGGTAGATCCCATACATCCCATGGAAGATGACATCAAGTGGAGATCGTCATCAAGGTTGCGATGTGCAAGATCAAGTGAAGCATCATGGAGAGATCATGCTTGAGGCTCGCCGTTCATTGTGGTGACAATGGACTTGTGAAGATGTGACGAAGAGTGGCTCACCCATAGAGGAGTATGGGGGAGCAATCATCTAGTCTTCATCAAGCCAACGCAATCAAGAAATGTGGTCCATCTTGAGAAAGTCAAAGTCGTCATCATCTAGCTCAAGTGGACTATCCGCAAGGATAAGGTTTGATCTTGATAGGGTTTTCTATTTTACCGGTCTCATGGTGGTAGTTGAGAGACCGGGTTATAGGATCGATTGTCGTACTATCAAGGGGGGCTCTCAATTGAGTAGCTTGATCATATCGTTCGTTGAGAGCTCAAACCATTGCATTCTTGGCATCATCATATTTCTTGGTTCTTGGTTGGCTTTTCTCTATGTGTGTTCTTGAGCTTGTGGTTATCATCGTGACATGCTCTAGTACATCAAAAACTGATTTCATATGCTTCGTCTATTGCGTTTTCGGTGTTGGAAGTTTTACCGGTCTTATTCGAGGAAGGGTTCTCACCAATTTCTTACGGGTCTTTTCTAATTAGCTTATTATTTCTATTTCAAGCAAGATTCTGTTAGCACATATCGTTAGCTTTCCAACAAACTTTGTTTCATTGAATTTGGAGTCCGTTTGCAAAAGTTTTGGTAGTTTTGGTGTCCTTAAAAAGCTGCAGCGGTACTACCGCGGCTAGAGAGGATGTAATTTTTTACTACCGCGGCTCTAGGAGCGGTACTACCACTCCGGACCAAAATCTCGTGTTATTTACAGCCGTGGTAGGCACGGATGTAATTTTTTAGTACCGCTCGCAAGCAGTAGTACCGCTACCCGTAGCGGTAGTACCGCTATCCATAGTGGTAATACCGTGAGGACGAGCGATAGTACCGCTCCGGCGGTTCTACTGGCCTTTTGCCTCCTCGGTGTTGTTTTTCAAAGGGGGTACTACTGCAGTAGTACCGCTCCTTGGAGCGGTAGTACCTCTCTGTGCGGGTTGTGAGGATAACGGTTGGATTTTTCCCCACCTATAAAAGGGGGTCTTCTTCTCCAATGGACCTCATCCTTTGAGCTCGTGTTCTCCCCCCATTGTTGACCTTCTTAGATCTTGCTAACTCTCAATCCCTCCAATGATTCTTGCTAGTTCTTGAGGGAAAAGAGAGAGGAGATCTAGATCCACATTTCAACCAATCACTTTCTCCTCTAAGTGAGGGGAACCCCTTGGATCTAGATCTTGGAGTTCTTCATGTTCTTCTTCGTTCTTCCTCTCATTTCCCTCCCTAGCATTAGTTGCTTTGGTGGGATTTGGGAGAGAAGGACTTGGGCACTCCATGTTCCCTTGCCATTGCATTTGGTGCATAGGTTTGAGTTCTCCACGGTGATACGTGGAAGTGAGAAGTTGAGAAGCTATTACTCTTGGGTGTTTGAGCACCCTAGAGCTTGTTACTCTTGGGTGCTTTGGCGCCCTAGCCGGTTGGTGGTGCCTCGGAGCTCAATCATTGTGGTGCAAAGCTCCAGGCATGCTTCGGGGTCTCCAATTAGGTTGTGGAGATTGCCCCGAGCATTTGAGGTCACCTCGGAGCCACAATCCATTGTGGTGAAGCTTCGTGGTGTCATTGGGAGCCTCCAATCTAGTTGTGGAGATTGCCCCCAACCTTGTTTGTACGGGTTCGTTGACCACCCTCCAGGGTCCCTTAGTGGAATCATGGCATCCTGCATTGTGCGAGGGCATGAGGAGATTACGGTGGCCCTAGTGGCTTCTTGGGGAGCATTGTGCCTCCACACCGCTCCGGACGGAGATTAGCATCCGCAAGGGTGTGAACTTCGGGATACATCATCGTCTCCGCATGCCTCGGTTATCTCTTACCCGAGCCCCTTTACTTATGCACTTTACTTTGTGATAGCCATATAGTTTCTTGTTATATATCTTGCTATCACCTAGTTGTATATCTTGCTTAGCATAAGTTGTTGGTGCACATAGGTGAGCCTAGTTGTTTTAGGTTTTGTGCTTGACTAATTAAACGATAGTTTTATTCCGCATTTGTTCAAGCCTAAACCGTAATTATTTTAAAGCACCTATTCACCCCCCCTCTAGGCGACATCCACGTCCTTTCAATTGGTATCAGAGCTAGGTCTCTCATTATTAGGTTTAACCACCTAGAGAGTAAGGACATCAACTAGGGGATTAGGATTCTGCGACACTCTTAGTTTCAATGGCACAAATTTTGTTGTTTGGGTAATTCGCATGCTTAATCTCTATAGGGTCATGGACCCAAATTTAGAGCGAATTGTAGATATGGGTTTTTCTCCTCCAAAGGATTCTCAACACATATCTTTAGAGGATGAGAAAAACTCTTATCTCAATGCTCAAGCTTCTAATGTGCTTTTTGATGCTTTGAGCAATGTAGTTATATTTGAACTCATGCCGTTCCGGGATGCTCATGAGTTGTGAACAAAGCTTCAAGATAAATTTGGTGAGTCCAAGAATTGTAGAGAGGATTGTTCTCCCTACACCCCGGTCGTGTCGTCTTCTCAACTTCATCTACTTCATCTACATGTGGATTGCCACAAGGTAATTATATGGTGAGTAGTGATGATCATTGCAATGATGATAGTTTGCTTATTGTTTATAATTCTTCTTCACTATCTTATTACAATGCTTCATCTTTGGACTTTAGCACCTCGAGCACTTTAAATATTTCACATGCTTGTGTTGATAGTCCTTGCATATCATGTACAAGTTGCTTGACTAAATCTCATAATGATATGCTTGATATATCTTGTTGCCTTGATAAAAATGTATCTATTTCCTCGAGTTGTTGTGCTAACAATATAGAGGAAACCCCACACTCCATGGAACGGGATTTGGTCTTGAATGGTGCTTCAAGGGATCCTACATCATCATCTATTGTTTCTCATTTTTGCCTTATGGCTAAGGCTTCAAAGGTATCTCCTACTTTGAATCCCAATATATCCCATGATGATGATGTTGATGATAATGAGGATAATCATGAAGAGTGTGATAATGTTGCTTCCTTAGAAATTAAGGGAGAAATGATTTTTAAAGATCTTCATAAGAATAAACTTGCTTGTTCCAACTTCATGGAAATCATGTCTATTGCCATTGAAGGAAATAAATATATTGAGTAATTGGAATCTCATCTCGAGGAGCATGAGGCCAGCATTGAGAAAATGGAAGGTCGTGAGCGTGATTACACTAATGAGATCGTGGAGCTATCTCAAGCTCTTGAAAATGAACAAACCGCCAAGGAATCTCTTGAGGAGACCTTTGCTCTAGAATTATCTAGATTAAAGGAATCCCATGAAAGAGCTCTCAAGGTGGCTAATGATTTTAGAACTAAAAATGATAAGCTTGAAGTCACACATGCTAAACTCCTTGAGGACTTTGAGCACCTCGAAAATGGCTCAAGGGTCGTTAAGAGTTCGCTCCTTGAACTCACCGAGTCGCATGCTCAACTTAAAGTTTCATATGCTAAAGAGCTTGCCAAGTTTCCTTCTCCTCTTGTTGTTAATGATGCTGCTTGTGCTACTAACTCTATTTCTTGTGAAGCATCCATATTAAAGGAGAATGTTGAGCTAAGGGCTCAACTTGAGTTGCTATCTAGCAATTATGGGAATTTGGAAGAAAGTCATGAAAAGCTTTCTAGCTCTCATGCCGATCTTCTAGTATCTCATAATGTGCTAAAGATAGCCCATGATGCTAGTACTACTAAGGTAACATCTAGTGAGCCTCATGTGGAAATTAGCACTACATCTAGTAGAAATGCTTTATTGCCATGTGCTAGTCCTCGTAGTTCATCTACTCATAATGTTGGTACTTCTTGTGATGAATTACTTTCCTTGCCTTATTTCTCTAACGATGAAGCTTATACTTCCTCTAGCACTTTTGTTGATTATAACCATGTAGAGGAAATCAATGAGTTCAATCCCCAAGTCACTTCTTTGAAGAAAGACTTGGAAAAGAGTCATGAAGGGAAGTCCACACTCAACCATATCTTGAGTGTGCAAAAACTACCAAATGACAAAGGTGGAGTTGGATTCAACTCCAAGAAGAAGAAGAAGATGTCCACAAAGTACAAGAAGAAGGGCCAAGAACAAGTCAAGAATTCGACCAAGATTATTTGCTTCAAGTGCAAAATTGAAGGGCACCATGTTAGATCTTGCCCATTAAAGAAGAACCCCCAAAGTAACAAACAACAAGGGAAGCGACCACAAGTTCAATCTCATGCTCAACCACAAGTTGAAGAAAGGCCTCTTCCCAAGAAGACCCAAGTCACCGCTCTTCAAGTTGAGAAATCAGTTGAGAAGAAAGCAAAGGTTAAATGTTGCTACCTATGTTGTGAGAAGGGTCACTGTCGTGGTTTTATCACGGCAAATGTCCGGGTGAACGGACTTAGGTTCGAGGCCATCGCCAATGGGGTGGACTCAAAGGGGTTAGTCGGGACGAAAGACACAGATTTACCCAGGTTCGGCCCCTCGAATCGAGGTAATAGCCTACGTCCTGCTTGTGTTTGTATTGCTTGTGTATCGATTACAAGGAGCTAAAAGCTTGACCTAGTTCTCGATTCCCTCTACTCTAAGTCGCCCCAGGTCTGCCTTTATATAAGAGGTCAGAACATCCGGGTGGTTACAATTGCTAACCGAGTCGCTCTCTATCTTCTCGTCCAAGCCGTCTATGAGTCGGCTTGTATGCCCGGGTCTTCTCAGTCCGGGCCGTCATACGGCCCACACCGTGAGCCGTCTATCCTCTTGGCCACTTAATATTATGACTCACCTTTGGGCCGGTTCACGAGCCAATAACATGACCCGGAGCCTCTTCGGCGGGTCATATCCCCAACATTAGGCCCCAGGTTGAACTGAGCTTGCTCACTTCATCCTTCTCTTCCACTTTTGGCGAGTCGCCTGGAAATGAACCGGCGTGACGTCATGAGATATGCTGACGTGTCACCAAATCTTTTACTTAACTGTCATCCCGAGAATAGAGGCGTCCGCCTCGGTCGAACGGTGTCATCGCCTGGATTTTCGTGCCTTCCTTAACCCCCTTTTAAATATGACCCGTGCGGGTCGGGGTTTCCATTCTCCCGCTCGTGCCTCTGTTTCTTCGTCTTCTTCCTGTCGCCGCCCCAGCACCCTCGAGCTCTGCGCCGACGTCGTCCGTACATCATCCCCGACCTTGGCCATTGCATCACCCTAAACGTACCAGAGATCCGTCTGCCTCTGCCGCGCCGTCTCCGGTAAGTTTTCCTGCTCCCTAGATGGTCGCCGCCGTAGTAAGGTTTTCACCGGTGCTCCGCCGCCGTCGTTTGGGCTCCAGCACCGTTATCGCTAGTGCATCCCGATGTTGCTAACATTTTTAGGATACGCTCTTGCTCCGCCGCCGCACGCGGGCCAGTCGCGCGTAATGCACGGGCCTCGATGGCCCCAGTCCGTTTCTTTTTTCCTCCGCTGTTCATCGCTAGGTCAGAAATAAAATTCATTTTCTCTGCTTTTGTATATCCGTAGATATAGTGACATTTTGCGGAATCTGTTTTCAGGACTTAGCCGATTTTTCGATCTTCCCCTTCCCTGTTGAGTCGCCAAGCTCCTCCGGCTCTTATCAACCGGGTCTTCCGCTTTATCCGTAGATCTCTCAAACTTTTAAGCCGTCAAAAATATTTGCTTGCGCTTCGACTCATCGCGCCTTTTATCTTGCACATCACTTAAGCCGCCAACATGTCTCATGCGTCCAACTCATGCAACTGGGTTGGGTCATGCATTACGGAGGACTTTTTGTCGGATTTTGTTCACGCGGGTACTCTTCCTCCTAAGGAAGTTATTAGCTGGCGGGTCCCAGGTGATGAGACGCGGCCCAAACCTCAAGAAGGCGAAGTGGTGGTGTTCTCTGACCATATTGAACGAGGGTTCGTGCCTCCTGGCTCCAAATTCTTTGAGGACATCCTTCACTGTTATAAGCTTCACCCGCAAGACTTGGCCCCCAATTCTATCTCAAACATATGCAATTTCCAAGTGCTCTGTGAGGCTTACCTTCAAATCAAGCCGTTGGTGGGATTCTTTCGGGAGTTCTTTTATGCTAACCGGCAAACTGAAGTGAAAGCCGGCCCGAGCCTAGAACTTGGAGGCATATCCATCCAATGGCGTAGGGACATCATCTTTCCAGCTACACAGATGCCGATGTTGGAAATACGTTCCCCAACAGCCGAGTCATCCCAAGGACTGGAACAGGACCTGGTTCTACTACAAGGACACCTCTCCTGAGAATGAGCGTCCTTTGTCGAGTTATCGTCCTTCCCGGCTCTCAATGACATCAGAGCTTCCTGTCCGGCTATCAGCTTCAGAACGCGCAAGATATGAGCCGGCCCATGCCAAAATCAAGGCTCTCATGGCTAATGGCTTAATCGGGCTGGACCTGATCCGCTGCTGGATTTCATGGCGGATTATGCCATTGAGCCATAGAAGCCGACTCATGTGCGAATATAAAGGCAAATATGATAGCTCATTATGCTTCAGCCGATACTCATTGACAGAGAATGACATTACCCTCGCCATCCGGAGCCTTTTCCATGAAGCTTCCGGATCATGTAGCGAAATTGGCTTGGCACCTTTTTGTGTCATCAATCCGGCTCCCGACGTAAGTTTTAATCTCTTCCCTGCCGTCTCTTAGACGTTATTTACACTTTGTTGATTTGATATTCACTCTTCGGGTCATTCTTATAGGCCGACTCAAACTTCTAGAAGAGGGAATATGTTGCCCCTCTGAAGAAATCCAGGAAGAAGGTCCCAACCAAGAAGGCTAAAAAGTATGCCCCGCAAGATAATTTGCTTGACCCGCCACCATCATCCAGTTCAGAGGTAAATTTTCAACTGTCTTGCTTGATCTCTTACCTTCCCATTTTAACACTTACTTTACTCACAGGATGAAGTAGAAACCAGCCGTGCCAATGCTCCTGAGGTAAATTACTTTTCCTCCGGCTCAGAATGTTTCGTCCCCCGAAAGCCACGGCGGGTTATTAGAAAAGTTCCTCTTTCTCACCCCCTTGCTTACGTGGCTCCCGATTTTCTCTAAAAAAAGCAACAGCAAATCGAGCGTCGACAGACTCGGAGCACCGGCTCTACCGAGCTCATGTCCGGGTTGCCAAACTCTCCGGCTCCCAAGAAACGCCCCGCCGAGGTTTAAACCCCTTCTTTTCCTTTGCCTTTCCTTTGTAAACTTTGATATTCTCTTCACCTTTCTGTTTTTATTTTTGTAGAAATCTCCTTCCTCCGGCGACTCTTCGGAGTCAATCATACCACGGGCCAAGATTAATCCACTGTAAGCATTTGGATATCCGGCTGTTACTATGATAGCAATATGTTCAACTGCTGATCCTTCTTTTTTGCAGTGCTCAAGCTAAACGTCGCAAAGCCAACAAGCCTTTGTCCGGCCCAGTTATTGAAGAAACGGAGCCCGAGCAACCGGAAGAAACTCAACCGAAAGAAAACCCGCCGGCTGCCTCCGCTGAGCCGGCTGCTGAAGATGTCATCATGGAGAGCCCTCCAAGGGCTCCTTCTAAGCCGGCAACTCCTGCCAAGACCCCTGACACCTCGGATGTTGTTATCACCGGGTCTGGTCATCAAACGCCTCCGGCTCATCTATTGACCAAACATACAGAGCCGGCTGAAGCTTCAAAGAAACAAAACTTCGATTCTTCATGCGAGAAGATGACTGTTGAAGAGCTACACGCTGGGTACATAAACCGGGTTACCACCAGCCAGGATTTGGAACTTCGGTTGATCTCTTCCATGAAGACAAAATATGAGGTACTATATCCTTTATTAGCCCCCAAGATCCGGCTTAACGTATTGAATCGTTGAGCCGGGTCTTTCTGTGATCTCTTGGAGAAATTGTCATGTCAAATTCCTTTAAAATTGCTTTAGCTTTGTACTGTAAGTAAAGTGAACTGCCAATCGTAGCCCCCAAGGGACGTCTCAGATTACATTTGAGCCGGGCCTGTAATGTAGACAACTTGAAGATGTAATCGTAGCCCCCAAGGGCCGTCTTAGATTACATTTGAGTCGGGCCTGTAATGTTGACAACTAGAAGATGTAATCGTAGCCCCCAAGGGTTGTCTCAGATTACATTTGAGCCGGCCTGTAATGTAGACAACTTGAAGATGTAATCGTAGCCCCCAAGTTCCGGATTAGCTTCGAAGGAGATGAACCGGAACTGCATACTTGAAAGATCAAATATACATTAGCCCCCAAGTGTCAAATATATTGCTTGCAATCTGTTTGAGACTTGTATTTGCTTTTAACACCTGTCCTACATTTTGGCGGCTTATCCTGTATTTTGATGTTTTACAGGAAGCTTTGAATGAAGCCGGGTCTCAACTGACGGATCTGAAGGCCAACGTGGCGGCTCAGCAAGAAGCTCGAAGTATCGCGGATGAAAAATGTCGGCTTCTCTCAGAGGAACAGGCCAATGTCACCGCCGAGCTTACCTCTTTAAAAGAGATGGCTGAATCTGAGAAGGCCGCTTTAACCAAACGGGCGGACGACGCTGAGCAGCGGCTTACAGCCGTGGCGGATGAACTTCAAGGTCTGAAACATCATATTGCGAAGATGTCAACCGCCCTATTTGGTAAGCTTTCTTGTTTACTTTGTACTGCTTAGTATTGTTAGTGAAAAAACTGGCGGCTCATTAATTTTATCCGACTTATCCAGGTCCCAGGAGCCGGCAGTTGGCTTCTGATAGCCTTCTGCCACTAAAGGCCATTTATAATTTTGCAGAGCAATTATACTGCAGCGCCATCTTCACGATCAAGAGCGTGTAGTACAAGGAGAAGATCCCCACTGCTCTGAAAGGGGTCTTGGAACTCTTCTCTACAATGCCTAAGCAGATTGAAGAGCTCAAGAAGTCCGCCTTCCTCCAAGGAGCCGTTGCCGGTTTGAGTCGGACCCTTGCCTTCGCTCCCGAGCTAACGTCGGCTGAAATGATGGATGGCTATCCGTCTAAAAGAGATGACGGCTCAGATTTCACCGAAGAAGATTACACCCGGTGTGTCAAAGAGTCGCGCTATCTGGCCTCTGTTCTGGCGGATGAAGCTGACTTGAGCACCTATCAGGAGGCTTATGACACAGAGGAGAAGAGAATCCACGGGCCTCTCTACGAGTGGAAAGATTTGACACCCGCCCGCAGTAAGGATCTCTTTCCTTGTGAGCTTGACGCGTCTCCGTTCCTTGAGGGGTCATTTGCTGCTCTGGCTGACTGTAACTGGGACTTGGGCAATCTTCAGATAAAGCCAGCAGAAGACCCGGAGCAGGATGAGCCGCCAACAACTGACTTGTAATCTTTTAGCCTTTCTGAGCACAGACTTATGTAATGACCCGCCGTGGGTGGTTGATAATGCTTTTGCTCTTTCCGAGAGTATCTTTTGTAATAGAGTAACCATGACTCTACCAATTGGTGGCCATATATATTTGCACCTCTCTGTGTTTTAATGTGTTGCCGGCTCTTCAGGGATATACCTTTGAAATTTTCTGATGAGGGGCTTGTCTTTTAAGACGCCATTCCTTTCTCCAGAATATTAAAGCCGGACGATCTCTTTGAGACCTTCAGTTTTGTTGACCGAAGCCACATGGCTCCGGCTTTCACCAGACGGATTTATTAAAGAGCCGGTTGTCTTTAGGATAATGTAAGCTATACCTGATGGTAGAAGCCTCTATCGACAACTGCGGCTATTGATGAACCGGAACCTTTGAAGAGAGTTCGGTTGTGTAACCCCCAAGTGCCGGGTAGTTTCGCCTGCGGCAACCCGGGACTTATAATTGCCTGGCTCTAATAAGCCGGCATGATACCATATGCGATGATGATCTTTCCTTCCTCAAAAAACTCATATGACGGCTCTTCTGCGTGGATCCGAACGGTTAAACTCATACCAGTTCAGGGTCTCTGTCGATATTGGCCGTCAATTATTTGAACCAGCTCAGGGTCTCTAGGCGAGATTGGCCGTCAATTTCTTGAACCGGCTTAGGGTCTCTAGGCGAGATTGGCCGTCAATTTCTTGAACCGGCTCAGGGTCTCTAGGCGAGATTGGCCGTCAATTTCTTGAACCGGCTCAGGGTCTCTAGGCGAGATTGACTGGTAAGAGTATAGTGAACACCGGCTGTCAATGGGAGATGTAAGCTATACCCCAAGGCAAGAAGCCTCCATTGACAACCGCGGCTAATAATTAGCCTGAGACGACATAAAGCTGGCTGTTTGAAAGGAGAAGTAAGCTATACCTGAAGGTAAGAAGCCTCTTTCAATAGCTACAGTTGATAAGCAACTGAATTTTGGCATAAACGCCGATTGTTAGGGTGAGATAAGCGAACCCGTCGGTAAGAAGCCCCCTTCGACAACCGCGGTTAATAAGTAACCGGAAGTGGCATAAAGCCGGCCATTAGGGTGAGATAAGCGATCCCGTCGGTAATAAGCCCCCTTCGATGGCCGCAGTTGATAAGCAACTGGAATTTGGTATACACGTTGTTGTGTTAGGGCACTATAAGCTATACCAAAAGGTAAGAAGCCTCCGTTAACAATCAGCACTTAATGTAACCAAACTAGGCATAAAGCCAACTGTGCAAGGGAGAAGTAAGCTATATCCGAAGGCAAGAAGCCTCCTTGCAATAGTTTAATGACAGCCGGCTGTGCAAAGGATAAGTAAGCTATACCCGAAGGCAAGAAGCCTCTTTGCAACAGCGTTTAATAAAGCGTAAAGCCGAAGGGTAGATCAGCCGTTTTGACGGCGAACGACACTCTTCAACTCAAACTTTTTGAACCGGAAGATTTTATCTTGATTGTACAAAGCTATACATAAGAGCAAAGACCCCAGTCTTGTGCGAGGATGCTAGCTTTTACTCATGTGCTCATGATATATACAATGATAGCGGCTTTCAACCCCTGTTAAGTAAAGTATGGTCGCATATGTGCGATATTCCAGGGCCGCAACGTCTCTTGTCCCACGGTTTCCGACTCATCTCTGACATCCATGAGGTAATATGACCCGTTGTTAAGGTTCCTGCTGACCACCAAAGGCCCCTCCCATGGTGGAGATAACTTATGTATTCCAGATTGGTCCTGAATCAGCCAGAGCACCAGGTCACCTTCCTGGAATGTCCAGGTCTTTACCCTGCGGCTATGATAGCGTCGCAGGTCTTGTTGATAAATTGCCGACCTGGCTGCTACTAACTCTCGTGCTTCATCCAAGGCGTCCAACGCATCTTGGCGGGCTACCTCATTGTCCGTCTCAACATAAGCCGCCACCCTTGGTGAGTCGTGTCGGATGTCACTGGGTAGAACCGCCTCAGCACCATACACCATGAAGAAAGGTGTAAAACCTGTAGATCTATTAGGTGTAGTTCTGATGCTCCATAAGACGGAAGGCAACTCCTCAACCCAACATCCAGGTGTTCGTTTCAAAGGAACCATGAGCCGTGGCTTGACACCTCTCAAAATTTCCTGATTGGCTCGCTCTGCCTGACCATTAGACTGTGGATGTGCCACGGCTGAAACATCAAGCCGGATATGCTCTTTCTCACAGAACGTTTTCATAGCTCCTTTGGATAAATTTGTCCCATTGTCTATAATAATACTATGTGGGTAACCAAAGCGATAAATCAGCTTCTTAATAAATTGAACCGCCGTAGCTGCGTCACATTTACTGACCGGCTCTGCCTCTACCCACTTAGTAAATTTATCAACCGCCACCAGAAGGTGCGTTTTCTTATCCTTAGATCGCTTGACAGGTCCTACCATATCAAGCCCCCAGACCGCAAACGGCCAAGTGATTGGTATCATCCTCAACTCTTGAGCCGGAACGTGAGCACGCCGGCCGAATTTCTGACAGTCGTCACACTTGCGAACTAAGTCCTCTGCATCCTTGTGAGCCGTTAACCAGAAAAACCCATGTCGGAAAGCTTTAGCCACCAAAGATTTTGACCCGGCGTGATGCCCACAGTCGCCGGCATGAATTTCACTTAATATTTGCCGGCCCTCCTCTGGTGAGATGTAGCACTGAAAAACACCCGTCACACTACACTTATGTAATTCACCATTGACAATCGTCATAGACTTAGAATGCCGAGTGATCTTCCTGGCCAGATCCTCCTCTTGAGGTAACTCGCCGCGTGACAGATACGCCAAATAAGGAATAGTCCAGTTTGGGGTAGCATGCAGAGCCGCCACCAGTTCCGCCTCCGGGTCAGGAATAGCTAGATCCTCCTCAGAAGGTATCTTGATAGTCGGATGATGCAATACATCCACAAAGACATTAGGTGGTACCGGCTTTCGTTGAGAACCTAACCGTGACAAGGCATCAGCCGCCTCATTCCTGCGACGATCAATGTGATCCACCTGGTACCCCTTGAAGTGACCGGCAATGATATCCACTACCTGTCGATAAGCCACCATCCGCGGATCCTTGGAATCCCAAGTGCCTGAAACTTGCTGAGCCACCAGATCTGAGTCGCCTAAACACCTGACCCGGCTTCGGTTCATCTCTATAGCGACTCTGAGACCATGGAGCAGCGCTTCATACTCAGCGGCATTATTAGTACAAGGGAACATTAACCGGAGCACATAACAAAACTTGTCACCTTTGGGGGAGGTGAGAACAACTCCTGCCCCGGACCCTTCTAGCTGCTTGGATCCATCAAAGTGTATAGTCCAATATGTGTTATCTGGCTTCTCTTCAGGGGCTTGACATTCAGTCCAATCATTTATGAAATCCACCAAAGCTTGAGACTTAATTGCTGTACGAGGAACATACTTGATGCCAAAAGGACTCAGTTCTAAGGCCCACTTGGCAATCCTCCCTGTAGCCTCTCTATTTTGAATGATATCCCCCAACGGGGCAGAACTGACCACTGTTATTTGGTGCCCCAAAAAGTAATGTTTTAACTTGCGATTGGCCATGAAAACTCCGTATACTAACTTCTGCCAATGCGGATACCTCTGTTTAGACTCTGTCAAAACTTCACTGATGTAATAAGCCGGCCTTTGCACAGGATACTCTTTCCCTGTCTCCTTGCGCTCAACCACAATTGCCACACTGACCGCTCTGTTGTTAGCCGCCACATAAAGGAGCAAAGACTCTTTCTCAATCGGAGCGGCTAACACTGGCGGCTCAGTCAACTGCTTTTTAAGAGCTTCAAGTGCTTCGGCCGCTGCTGCACTCCATTTAAACTTGTCTGTCTTCTTCATCATCTGGTATACAGGAATATCTTTCTCCCCAAGCCGGCTTATGAAGCGGCTCAACACAGCAATCCTCCTTGCAAGGTGCTGAACGTCATTAATACATGTCGTCTCACCCAAAGAAGTGATAGCCTTAATCTTATCTGGGTTAGCCTCAATGCCCCGCTTAGAGACCAACAAACCCAAAAGTTTTCCTGCTGGAACACCAAAGACACACTTTGTCGGGTTAAGCATCATCTTGTATACCCAGAGATTATCAAAGGTTTCTTTCAAATCCTCTAAAAGAGTTTCCTTCTTTCTGGACTTAACCACGATGTCATCTACGTAAGCATGGACATTTCGGCCAATCTGACTGTGGAGGCAATTCTGCACACAACGTTGGTAAGTCGCCTGGGCACTCTTGAGCCCGAAAGGCATGGAGACATAGCAGAACGCCCCAAACGGTGTAATAAACGCCGTCTTCTCCTGATCCTTCATTGCCATTGTGATCTGATGATACCCTAAATAAGCATCCAGGAAGCATAAACTTTCGCATCCGGCTGTTGCATCAATAATTTGATCGATACGAGGGAGCGCAAAAGGGTCAGCCGGACAAGCCTTGTTAAGGTCCGTGTAATCTATGCACATATGCCATGTGTCGTTCTTTTTTAGTACTAGCACCGGGTTAACCAACCACTCCAGGTGAAAAACTTCCACCATAAAGCCTGCGGCCAAGAGCTGAGCAACTTCCTCCCCAATAGCTTTACGTCTCTCTTTGTTGAACCGCAATAGAAACTGTTTGATCGGCTTAAACTTTGGATCCATATTAAGATTGTGCTCAGCGAACTCTCTCGGTACACCCGGCATGTCAGAAGGCTTCCATGCGAAGATGTCCCGATTCTCACGGATGAATTCGATGAGCGCGCTTTCCTATTTGGGATCCATGTGAGCCCCAATGATGAACTGCTTGGATGTATCACCCGGATTGAAATCTACTGCCTTGGTGTCATCCGCTGAAAACTTGAGTGGCGGCTCAACTTCTGTTGTAGGCTTCTTGAGCGGGGTCATATCCTCCGGATCAACGTTCTCCTTGTAAAATTTCAGCTCCTCCTGAGCACAACTAGACTCTGCATAAGCCGCATCTCCTTCTTCACACTCAAGAGTCGTTTTCCTATTATCGTGAACGGTAATTGTGCCATTTAAGCCGGGCATTTTGAGTTGTAGATAAACATAGCAAGGCCTAGCCATAAATTTAGCATAAGCCAGCCTCCCAAATAACGCATTATAGGGACTTTTGATTTTGACCACTTCAAACCACAAAGACTCTACCCTGTAATTATGCTCATCACCAAAAGCTACTTCCAACGAAATCCGGCCCACCGGGTTGCTGATTTACCTGGGACCACACCATGAAAGATGGTGGAGGACGGCTTAAGATCCTTGTCAAGCAACTTCATCCACCGGAAAGTGTCATAGTAAAGGATGTTGATGCTGCTACCTCCGTCCATAAGCACTTTATTCACCATATAGCCATTCACCTGAGGGGCCACAACCAGAGCCAGCCGGCCCGGGTCATCCACCCACGGCGGGTGATCCTCCTCTTGAACCCAGCTCTGGCTATGCGTATACTTCTCTTGCTGGGCCATGGTCGTCTGCAAATATCTAATGGCATTCCGTACTTCCTCCGCAAAGGGTGCCTCATCTGGGATGGGGATTGTCTCAAGCCGGGCGGTCGCTGCTACCATGTTCTCGGCCGGGTTAGAATAATGACCCGCCGGTGTTGGAAAAGCCCTAGGTGAGATTTGGCTATGCCGTGGTGGATGAGTCGCTGGGCGCTCCATCGGGCGGCTCTCCGGCGCGCCCATGACCCGCTCCGCTCCACGGGTGTTACAAAGGTTCCTCGCTTCGTAACGTTCTGGCAAACGGGATTGATGCCTCCTCCGGTACACCGCAGCTGCTGACCTCCGCTCTAGCTTCAGTCGGAAAGCTTCTGCCTTGATACGCTCTGCTTCTTTCTCCATCTGGGCTTTCAGCTCGTCCATCCTTTGTCGTTCCTCTGCCATCCGGCCCTTGATCCGTGCCACCTCTAGATTCCTAGCTGCTTGATTATCCGGAGTTACCTCCGTGGCCATGAGAGTTGTGAGTTTGTCCATCAATTCCACTAGAACCTGAGCCGGCGGCGGTGGGTTGTCACCTGCGGTGGCGGCTCCCGCAGCCGTGTCACCGGCGGCTGAAGCCGATCCTTCCATGAACACCGCCGCGTGAACCGGGGGCTCATAGCATCCGTCTCAACGCCTTCTACCTCAGAATAATCGTTGTAGTAGCCCCCAAGGCCATCGTTGCTGAGCCGATACACTGATTCCGTCTCCCCACTGGAAGACTCATCTTCTGAGCAAACGAGAGTTCCCTGTGACCCGAACATTTCTAGGTCCATACCTTGAGTGAAGCCCACGAGAACGTGCTTTTGACCCGGACGGGCACGGACCGACTGCACAATACGCGTAGATCAGAGACGCCGAGCCGGCTCGACGATGTTGGTGCAAACGTCCCGCTTGGGTGTAGATCCATCAACCTTTCCGATGAAAACCTGGATCCCGCCGAACGGAACCCGAAATCCATACTCCACAGAACCAGCATCAAGCCCCCAGCCGGCGTCGTCGATGTAGAGCCGGCCGTGGTGACTCTTGCTCATCCTTCCAACCGCGTATCCTTCGAGCCCTGGGAGAGAGCCCTTTGAGAACTCAACACCACCAAGCGGTAGCCCCACGATGGGCATCAACTGTCGTGGTTTTATCACGGCAGATGTCCGGGTGAATGGACTTAGGTTCGAGGCCATCACCAATGGGGTGGACTCAAAGGGGTTAGTCGGGACGAAAGACACGGATTTACCCAGGTTCGGCCCCTCGAATCGAGGTAATAGCCTACGTCCTGCTTGTGTTTGTATTACTTGCGTATCGATTACAAGGAGCTAAAAGCTTGACCTAGTTCTCGATTCCCTCTCCTCTAAGTCGCCCAGGGTCTGCCTTTATATAAGAGGTCAGAACATCCAGGTTATTACAATTGCTAACCGAGTCGCTCTCTATCTTCTCGTCCAAGCCGTCTATGAGTCGGCTTGTACGCCCGGGTCTTCTCAGTCCGGGCCATCGTACGGCCCACACCATGAGCCGTCTATCCTCTTGGGCCACTTAATATTATGACTCACCTTTGGGCCGGTTCACGAGCCAATAACATGACCCGGAGCCTCTTCGGCGGGTCATATCCCCAACAGTCACTTTGCTTCTTCTTGCACAAAAGGTAACTTATCCAACCTAATCATTATTATTCTCTTGGGAAGGATAAGCTTGGCAATGTGTTTACCAAATGTGGTGGTACTCAAAGTGGTGTCAAGAAAATAACCATTTGGGTAGCCAAGCCTATTGTGACTAACCTCTTAGGACCCAACTTGGTTGGGGACCAACAAGCTCAAACTTGATCAATAGGCATTGTTGGAGGTCATTGGTGACTTGGCTACATCATGAATAATTAAGGGATCTTCATCATTCATATTATCTCAATCCAAGTCATGTGGATTATCAAGTTTCTATCTTATATCCAATGTTCCTTCTTGCGGTAACTTGTACTTAAATTGAATACATTGTTAGTTACTTTCCCCTTTGCATGTTGTGGTTTTGTACCTTGCATGTGTTTGTATATGTTGTGCTTCCTATTTGTTTATATCGAGAAATCAAGTATGTATGATGGGTTGCACATCATGTATGTGTGAGTCTTGTGTAGAGCCTTTTTGCATCTTGTCTTATCTTAGTTGGCTCTCTTGAGAGATTAATGGATTATCCCATTTTGGGAGAGTGATGTGCTTTGTGCACTTCACAATACTAAAAATGTGTGTACATGAGGAATACCTCTTAGTATTGATATTACAAGATTATCTAGCTTCTATGTGGTATGTCTTCTCATGAGAAATTCAAATTCTAAAAGGTCCATTAATAATCTCTTGTTATATTTCATTTGCCACTTGTTATTATCGTTGGGTTACCACATTATGGGGGAGTAATATGCTATGTGCATATTACAAGCCCACGGAATGTGTACATTTGAGTTATTGCCACTTAGATTTGATATTATAATTTATCTTGTTCCTAGGTGGCATGTTAGCTCTACAAGTGTCATTTGCTTATGATTTACGTGTAAAGATGATGTTGGATTTCTTTGCAATCTACCAATAGGAAATATTTCAAATTACTTCTTCTCCTTCGACATTTGGTATCCTTTCATGGTAGAAATTGCTAATCATCTTTACATTGTATTTTGTTTATCATTTGTCTTCCTTGTCTCTTGTGGATCTTTTTGAGCATGTCTAGTGTTTCTATAAATATAGGGAAAGTGATGATCCCATCAAGTGCATGTTGTATCCAAATGCAAATTCTATATAATGCACATCTCTTGGGGGAGCCCTCCTATTTTCTTTAGAACACTCTCTTTATGTGTTTATCATAAATTTTTTTGATCCTCATCAAGTGTGTGTTGGTGGGAGGTAAGCCTTTTCTCTATGGTACATTGTGTCAGCATGAAAATTTGTCGAGGGTGTGGTTTGTGGAACCTAGCTCTCTTTTGGGAACTTGATACCTCTTGTTTTCCTTCAATAGGTATCTTGTTTCCTCTATTTGGCATGTGTCAATGGATATCTCATTCCTTGATATATATTTTAGTTGGTATCCGTCAAGTGATATTTTTTTGTTTGATATCTTATTTTCACTTGATTCCTTTTCTCTCAGTGTCTTATCAAGTGTGTGTTGATTTGATTCTCGAAAGCCTTGAGCATGCATATTTACTACATGTACTTTCGTTGGCATGTTCTCTTTCCTTTAACCAATATATAGGGGAAACTCCACTATGACATAAATTGGCTAAAGTGTGCATGAAATTCAATTTCATATCTATATGCACATATTTATGTGGAGTTTTGTCCTATATATTGTTGGTACACTAATTTTTTTGTCCCAATAAGTTTGGGTACCACTTTGTTTGTGGTGTTGTTCTAGGAACAATTGGAGATACATTGGACACTCGGCTCACTTACAAGGAAGGTGTTGACACCATGTGCTTATTGCAGCCTTGCTAGGATGATCGAAGAACCATTGTCTACTACATCAATCCAATGCTATCTCGATAACAAGTACTTCATGCATACATTTCTCACATTCAACTGTTTATAGGTTGCATCATGGCAGGAATTTCCGAGTCATTCTTGTGGTACTTGTTTCCTTTCTCAAAGAGTCTCAACGATGATGTCATATTTCTAGTTGTGATGTCTTTGATGTTCGTGTATTGGGAGTTCATTTATGTACAATAAGAAAATATTAGGCTATGTGCTATGCTTTCAAGCAAAGATCTTATTGGTATAGTTATGACTTCCTTGTGGATATATTGTTTGTTCCTTCTTGTAACTATTTCGTATGTGCATCATTCTTTGTGGATATATCATCATAATTTTCCTCTACCTAGAATCTTATACACATGAGAGAAGTTACATCTCTAGTTGATGTCCTATTTTCTTTCACGTCCACCGTTGCATTCTCATTTTATTTCCATGGTGGTTTCGTGAAAGAATATGTCTTGAGTGCGGATCTTATATCCTAGCATGTTGATGCACTCTTTGGTAGTGAAGATTATTTTCCTCATGCTTGTCTTCATGAGGGTTTTGCCATTTCAATTGGTATCCCTCCTCTTGACAAGCATTTAATTTTCCTATCTTCACTAGGGTTTGTCACAAGCTTTGGTTTTTAATTTTCCTATTAGTAAGCTTGTGAACCCTTTTGCTTGTGGTTTGTGTGTGGGAAGTATATGGTTTGCACTTTGTGTCTCATTTCATCAAGACTATGTTGATGCTTTATGCTCATCGTTATACTAGTCTTCTTAAGTGCTTTGCCATGACTCACACACATCATTTTGGTTGAGCCTATTCTTAAGATTTCCTCTTTTGCATGTTTCTCAACCATATGTTTAGTGCAAGTATTATGCTCATTGTCTTATCTACTTGCTTGCACTTGTGGTGTGTTTATATTGATTTTGGGGGAGTCATGATCCTATTTTGTGCACTTGTATTCAAATACAAAAATTCTTATTTGTGCGCAAATCATGGGGAGCTCCTCTAGTTTCTTTATAAACACTTTTTTTGCCCATATCATAATATATTTTATTCATGTGGCTCGTTAGTCCATGTGATTGATAGTTCCAATTAGTATCTTTTGATTGCTTGCTTCACTCCGGTGTATGTCTTTGTGCCATATGATCCTTTTTGCAATCTTTGGGTTCTCGATATAGTTTATCTTCCTCCAACTACTTATCATTGGATATGTGTATTTCTTTGCACACGTATTTTGAGATATACAAACTTTTTGGAGGAACACCTATTATATTGGATTTCTAAACTTTTTGTCCATTTTGGCAATCGATGCCAATGGGGGAGAAGTTTAGAGAGTTTAGTTTGGAATGCTTTGAGAGTTTTGATTTTGTTGCTTAAGCATTTGCATCTCACATCCATGCATTGTATTTGTGTGTGCTTGGTTGTGCTTATTTCCTTATATAAACTCTCTTGAAAGTGGTTGTCATCAATTACCAAAATGGGGGAGATTGTAAGAGCACATTTCTCCATGTGTAGTTTTGGTAATTGATGATAGCCCTATGGACTAATGGTTACCTTGAGTTATATTCTAAGGATTTGTCCATAGGTACTTCTTGGAGTCCATCTGTTCGTTTCAAGGAGTTTATATGGTGACCAAGGTGGTATTCAAGGTTTATCCAAAGATTGGTCATGCGGGAATTGAGCTTATTGCAAGCATGTATTGAAGAGGAAGATTGTGTAAGCATTCATGTTTACCTTCAATACATCATCTTTATGAAGAGAGAAGCTAAGATACAAGGTTGATCAAGACTAAGTCGAAAAGTGAATCAAGTTGATCAACACACAAAGTGTACAAGATGTATCGAGAGGGATCAAGTGATCCCATGGTGTGGTAAGCATTGCCCATTATGCTTTGTGTACTAACCCATGGTCCACACGAGAGTTCTTTGTGGGGTTAGGTATATTTCCATGGGCTTGCATCAAGAGGCAGATCCCATACATCCCATGGAAGATGACATCAAGTGGAGATCGTCATCAAGGTTGCGATGTGCAAGATCAAGTGAAGCATCATGGAGATATCATGCTTGAGGCTCGCCGTTCATTGTGGTGACAATGGACTTGTGAAGGTGTGACGAAGAGTGGCTCACCCATAGTGGAGTATGGGGGAGCAATCATCTAGTCTTCATCAAGCCAACACAATCAAGAAATGAGGTCCATCTTCAGGAAGTCAAGATCGTCATCATCTAGCTCAAGTGGACTATGCGCAAGGATAAGGTTTGACCTTGATAGGGTTTTCTTTTTTACCAGTCTCATGGTGGTAGTTGAGAGACCGGGTTATAGGATCGATCGTACTATCAAGGGGGGCTCTCAACTGAGTAGCTTGATCGTATTGTTCGTTGAGAGCTCAAACCATTGCATTCTTGGCATCATCATATTTCTTGGTTCTTGGTTGGATTTTCTCTATGTGCGTTCTTGAGCTTGTGTTTATCTTTGTGACAAGCTCTAGTACATCGAAACGGATTTCATATGCTTCGTCTATTGCGTTTTCGGTGTTGGAAGTTTTACCGGTCTTATTCGAGGAAGGGTTCTCACCATTTTCTTATGGGCCTTTTATCATTTGCTTATTATTGATATTTCAATCAAGATTCTGTTAGCACATATCGTTATCTTTCCAACAAACTTTGTTTCATTGAATTCGGAGTCCGTTTGCAAAAGTTGTGGCAGTTTTGGTGTTCCTAAAAAGCTGCAGCGGTACTACCGCGGCTAGAGCAGATGTAATTTTTTTACTACCGCTCCGGAGCAGTACTACCGCGGCTCCAGGAGTGGTACTACCATGGCTCCAGGAGCGGTACTACCGCTCCGGACCAAAATCTCGTGTTATTTACAGCCGTGGTAGGCACGGATGTAATTTTTTAGTACCGCTCGCAAGCAGTAGTACCGCTACCCGTAGCGGTAGTACCACTATCCATAGCGGTAGTACCGCTCTGGCGGTTCTACTGGCATTTTGCCTCCTCGGTGTTGTTTTTCAAAGGGGTACTACCGCCCTAGCAGTAGTACCGCTCCTTGGAGCGGTAGTACCGCTCTGTGTGGGCTGTGAGGATAACGGTTGGATTTTTCCCCACCTATAAAAGGGGGTCTTCTTCTCCAATGGACCTCATCCTTTGAGCTCGTGTTCTCCCCCCATTTTTGACCTTCTTAGAGCTTGCTAACTCTCAATCCCTCCAATGATTCTTGCTAGTTCTTGAGGGAAAAGAGAGAGAGGAGATCTAGATCCACATTTCAACCAATCACTTTCTCCTCTAAGTGAGGGGAACCCCTTGGATCTAGATCTTGGAGTTCTTCGTGTTCTTCTTCGTTCTTCCTCTCATTTCCCTCCCTAGCATTAGTTGCTTTGGTGGGATTTGGGAGAGAAAGACTTGGGCACTCTGTGTTCCCTTGCCATTGCATTTGGTGCATAGGTTTGAGTTCTCCACGGTGATACGTGGAAGTGAGAAGTTGAGAAGCTATTACTCTTGGGTGTTTGAGCACCCTAGAGCTTCTTCCTCTTGGGTGCTTTGGCGCCCTAGACGGTTGGTGGTGCCTCGGAGCTCAATCATTGTGGTGCAAAGCTCCGGGCAAGCTTCGGGGTCTCCAATTAGGTTGTGGAGATTGCCTCGAGCATTTGAGGTCACCTTGGAGCCACAATCCATTGTGGTGAAGCTTCGTGTTGTCGTTGGGAGCCTCCCATCAAGTTGTGGAGATTGCCCCAACCTTGTTTGTACGAGTTCGGTGACCACCCTCAAGGGTCCCTTAGTGGAATCACGGTATCTTGCATTGTGCGAGGGCGCGAGGAGATTACTGTGGCCCTAGTGGCTTCTTGGGGAGCATTGTGCCTCCACACCGCTCCGAATGGAGATTAGCATCCGCAAGGGTGTGAACTTCGGGATACATCGTCGTCTCCGCGTGCCTCGGTTATCTCTTACCCGAGCCCCTTTACTTATGCACTTTACTTTGTGATAGCCATATTGTTTCTTGTTATCACCTAGTTGTATATCTTGCTTAGCATAAGTTGTTGGTGCACATAGGTGAGCCTAGTTGTTTTAGGTTTTGTGCTTGACTAATTAAACGATAGTTTTATTCCGCATTTGTTCAAGCCTAAACCGTAATTATTTTAAAGCGCCTATTCACCCCCCCCCCTCTAGGCGAGATCCACGTCCTTTCACCATGGCTAACACTTTGGTCACACTACTTGCAAGGCTTGTTGTGATGTTTTTTACCGAGTGGGCCCTGAGACACCTCTCCGTCACACGGAGTAACAAATCCCAGTCTTGATCCATGCCAACTCAACAGACACCCTCGGAGATACTTGTGGAGCACCTTTATAGTCACCCAGTTATGTTGCGACGTTTGATACATACAAGGTACTCCTCCGACGTCAGTGAGTTGCATGATCTCATGCTCATAGGAACAGATACTTGACATGCAGAAAACTATAGCAATAAACTGACACGATCATATGCTATGTTTATAGTTTGGGTCTTATCCATCACATCATTATCCTAATGATGTGATCCCGTTATTAAATGACATCTCATGTCCATGGCTAGGAAACCTTGACCATCTTTGATCAATGAGCTAGTCTATTAGAGGCATACTAGGGACATGGTGTTGTCTATGTATCCACACATGTATCTGAGTTTTCGATCAATACAATTCTAGCATGGATAATAAATGATTATCATGAACAAGGAAATATGATAATAACTAATTTATTATTGCCTCTAGGGCATATTTCCAACAGGGCAGTCGCCAGGTTGCGGGCATCTTTATGGCCAAGGAAGCTTCCTCCCCATTGGCATCCGTGCACAACTTGATCGGAGCAGCAGTCGGCGCCGATGGCGACGGGAGTGCCGAGCAAGGTGGAGCGCAGGAGGCCGAGGTGGAGGCGGACGGGGCCGGGGAGGCCGCGGTTGCCACCGCCGACGGTGACGCACAAGTGGGCTTTTAAGGAGTAGTACCAAGAAATGGATGAAATGGACGCGCCGCCGGTGTCTCGCCAGATAACGATGGACCGACCGTGTACGGCAAGCATATGACGCCCCGAGGACGATGCGCGAGCTGAACCGGTCCCCCGAAACACAACCACTACCGAATCTTCACGAAACCTCAAGGCAACTCCAACGGGCCGACCGTTTTGTCTGATGTCGTTTATTTGGGTCGAAACAGATAGAAAATGCGGCCAATGCAAACGGACAACCGTCTATTTTTTACCCTCTTGTGAGCCATTTTTAATTTAAATTTGAGTTGGATTTGTGACAGCACGACACTATGCGGATGCACATGACGTCCACCCTTGTCCTTCCCCCGTCTCGTGTGTCGGTGGTACAATACCCGTTTTCTCCTTCCTCCTCCAGAGCCAACACCTCCTGCGACGCCGCCGGACGTGCGGATGCTGCCAAGGCCGCCACCTGCATCTGCACACTCCGCCCCACCACGATGCTGCATCCGATGTCCGCCCTTGCTGACGCTAGTGGGTTTTTTCACTGTCGTTGTAGCACCTCCACGACATGCCACCACATCGACTCCAAGCCCGTCATAGCATGAAGGACTGACACCGTTTACACGTGATTGGACAACTTACATTCAACTTTAAAATAATTTGGTTGAGCATATGTTGACTCACCTTAACGACCAATAGATATAGTGACTCTTTTTCTTTTTAATGTAGTAAAATATCTGAACTTTTAACTTTGGTTGTAGTAAACTATCGCTTCGTTTGGATGTCTCTATTGGAGAGCTCCGTATTGAATTGGGTTGAATTCCAAATCAGTGAAGGAAACTGAAATGGCATGAATACGAATTCACCTGTTTAGTTGTCCAGTGAATTAGCTCTTGAAATGCCTCTGAGATTTCAATACCAAATCATGTTTGGATGACAAACTTTGGAATTGCATAGCTACATTGCCATGATGATTTTACCTTGTTCTACCTGACTCGAAACTGAAATCTTCTCACATGTGACTATAATTAAATGAATATGTAGCAGTAAAATTTAATAAATATTCTACCAGGTACTTTTGAGGTTCACAAACAGGCACATAGGGACAAAGTCATCTAATTACCAGTCCACAAGAAGTCTACTAGCAGTACTCAGGTCACCTCCATGTGCAGGAATTTCTTCGAAACTCATATACCGCTGAAATTCTATCCTCTTGCACATGTAGCTCTATCCTCTTGCTTCACATGATGATGTGGATATGATGGTATGTTGGTCGCCGCTATCATCGTACTGGATGGTGGACGCCGCCGGGCTTCCTCTCGTCCACCTGTCGGACGAGGTGAAGATGGAGACCGGTCTCCATGGTGGTCGCCGCTGGAGAGGGAGACTAGGAGCGGAGGGTTGCAATAGGGGGTGGAGCAATAGGGACATGGGATGGGAAGGAGGGGGTGGGACGGGGGAGGAACAGATCTGGGCTGCCGCTGGGCCGCCGCCGCTCCAGTAGCTAGGTCCCTCGAGATCCCCTCTTGTCTCCCTTCTTTCCTTCTTTTCTTTTCTGGTTGCTGGGATTGAAGAGGTATGTTTTGGGGGACATGGGCAATTTAGAGGGAAACAGAGCGGGAGCCCTCCGAATCCTGGCAGGGAGCTTTAGGGTGTGTTTGGTAGCATTCCCAGCCTAGCATGGTTGTTCTTCTCTAATACATGCTGACTGTAGCCATGCTGAGTACATGCATTTGATGTTGTTTGGTAGCGTGTATGTGCTAAGACATGCTAAGCTAAGATTCTGTTTTGCAGCTTACATCTGTTTAGACATGTCGGTCAGTATTGTAGCAACTGGTATTTTCAAACAAATGAACAAAATATTTCAAAATCGTGAACAATTTTTTGAAACATGAAAAAATATCAATTTGTGAAAATTTAAACATTTTTTGAATTTTGAAAATCTGAACAATTTTTTCTATTTTGAACATTTTCTGAAAATTAAATTATTTTTTAGAAATCCTCAACATTATTTGAAACACATTGTTCGCTCGCTTCGCTCATGCATGTTGACCAGTAAACGACTGTTGGGGTGTTCTCTCTTCATGCATGCTAAAAGGGTATTTGGGTTGAGGTCGTACATGTTGAGGAGGCACCGTACAGGCTACCAAACACTTAAAAATGGGTCGAAGAGGGAACTATTAAGTTCATGCATCCTCCATACACTCTACCAAACATACCCTAAGTGCGAGGCAAAACAACTCTGAATTGGCCTGATGTTTCCAATACGAATTCCGTGTACAACCAAACATCTGTATTGCATTAAAAAAAAATATCTGGCAGGATGATTATCAATTCGATTTCCTGGGCTGCAATGGAGACATCCAAACGCAGTGTATGTGAATTTTAGTTGGTTGTAATAAATTATGTGATTTTTAAACCTGGGACAATGTTCAGATTATTTTGGTTGTTAGTAAACTATGTGAATTTTATTTGGTTGTAATACATTATGTGATTTTTAAACTTTGGACAATGTTCAGATTTGTATGAAGAAAATATGGCGGCATACCGGCCGCACGGACGAAATACATCAGCCGGTTGGAGTTGCACTGAGATCCGGAGGGGACAATCTAGCCAGTTTCTCGATCTTCCTCTGCTTGAGACCAGCCTCCATCTCCCTCGCTGTTTTATCCACAAGGGTATGCAATTGACACACGAAACAAACACATAAGCGGTTCACTGACAAGCAGGCAAAAACCAACACATGAACCAGCACAGGTACAAGCAAGCAACCACGGCAACACCTGATGCAGAAAGAAAAAAAGACAGAGGGTACTGGCAGTTAAGTAAGATGCATGTAGCACCACAAGACTCTTTATGACTTCTTACATCCACAAGATTTGGTGAAAGAAAAAGCAAGTTACAGCACCTACAAGATGCACTAGGTGATGGATGGATGGACGGTAAACAGCTCCACCACTCCACTAGGGAGGGTGGTTCCAGGGAGCCAAGTACACATTGCATACAAGAGCGAAGGCCTACCAGGGTTTCAGGCTACATCATCATCTACTGCTGCTGCGAAGGGCGGTAGCCGAACCCGGCGGCGTAGCTCAGGTAACCGCCCGACGAAGCGGCAGGCTGCGGCTGCTGCCCTGCCGCGCCGCCACCGTAGCCAGCGTAGCCGCCCGCCGCGGACGGCTGGGCGCCGGGGCCGCCATACACGACCTTGTACTGGGGCATGTTGTTGTACGACGCTGCTGCGGCGGCGGCCGCTGCTGATCCTGGGTTGTACTGGTACGGCTTCGGGGCGGGGGCCCTGTACTGCTCGGCACCGCCGCCGTAGGCGGCATAGGTGGCCGCGTCATACGCTGCCGCAGGCGGCGGCGTGTAGTGGTACCGGTCGGCGGCGATCCCGTACCTGTCGGGGTAGGCGGGCACCGGCGGAGGGGCGCGCTGCTGCCATCCGCCGACTGGAGCTGTGGGTCGGCGGGGGGCTGCGCCAGTGGGCCTCCGGGGCGCTGAGGTGCCGGAGATTCGCGGCTTCTTTGTGTAGCTGCGGCCAGCAGAACCCGATGGCCTTTTCGCGCCCTTTGGTTTCAGCTCGTTGATGCGTTTCTGGAGAGGTCCAAGTGGACACTCCTTCTGGAGCTTGTACTCCTCGATGCACTTGATTATGGCCCTCAATGCAATTAGCTCACGGTTCTTCAAGTCGTCCTGCACATGCATATTTTTTTTTACCAAATCACAACACAATTAGCTCAAAATTCTCAACATAAATGAAAACTGGATAAGATGATAGGAAAACTGAACATGCAACTAATTAAGCACATAACACAATAGACAATAATCCACCATGTACATTAACTACTCTGGATTCTGAAACAAATGAATGACATGAGGTAGTTGGGTGCTATACAACCTAATAATTCAGTCTTGTATAATTTACAGACAGCAGCACAATCTAAGCAGATTATAAAGTAATTTCCCACCAGCCTCGACAAAGGTTTTTTGGGGGCTAAATACAACAACAGATTTCTCAATTATGACTTCTCAATTTAAATGTGCACAAGATTATTGATAGCTCATCCATACCAAATACATACTGATACATCAACATGAACAATGCTTATAGCAAGAAAATAAAGAAGGGTATTTTAACAGTGAATTCCCAAAGCAAGAAGTGTGGAGTTGATAAATCCTGGCTACTACTAATAACTAACATGTGTTGGACAATCATCAACGTGTCAAAAAGAAAGTAGAGAGAACAGACCGGTGAAGGAGTTGCACCGGCATCCCCCTTATTGTTAAGTGAGCCTTTTAGCTCATCTACATATGCCTTCAAGAGAGGAGCAGGAGGAAAAGCCTCTGACAGCCCAAAGGCTTGTATAAATTGAACTGCATCAATTTGCCTGTGTTTCTTAATCAACTCCTCGATAACACCTGCAGAAACAAATGATCAGCACTAGGATCATAAAATACAACATGTATACACAACACCTATGGTATTCACATGGTAGTAAGCTATTTATTCCATAGATGGTTGAGGGGCCTAGCAATAAATCATGACCGGCACCAGCCTGGCAAATTAAGGAATGATAATGCCTTGCGGCATTCTGAGTGGATACCAACCTGGTATTCTCTCAGTCAAACCAAGAGAGCGACATAGCTCTGCAGTCTGCTTGCGACGAGAAACGGCAACTACAATCTTGCATAGTTCATCTTCGTCAAGCACCAAATCAACATTAAAAGTTATAAGAAGCTGCAGGAATGCCTGTGCTTCCAATGAGTAGCCATCAGAAGCATCAAGGTCAACCTCAGCTATCTTACTCCTCCACTCTTCGGCAATTGCCTTGGCTTGCTCCATAATTTCAGAGCTCCAAGGGTGTTTGCCACCAGGCTCCTTCATTCCTAGTGAATGTGCTATAGCCTCCATCAGAACAATACAGCTTCTGCGCTGCCCCTGAACGGAGTGATTTTTATCCCCAGGCAGTTGGTCTGGGAAGAAACCCTCCAAGGAATCAAGTACGAAGCGCGCAGGGTCAGTTGCACATTTTAGCGCAACACAAAGTTCATCACGAAAGCCAGCAAGTTTTTTCGAATTTTCTGAAATGTATTTCAGAAGGCCTTTAGCATCCATCTGCTCACAGAATTGCTTCAGTGCAGGGCGTGGCTTAGCCTCAACTGGTGAAGGTTCAGATGGCTTGCCCGACTCTTTAGCAGAGGTATGCTCCTCTGAAGGAAGCGATGCACTGGTGTCGTTGGTTGGGTTTTTTACCTTTTTGTCTTTGCTTCCATTGGCATCAAGTATCTCAGAAAGCTCGACATTATATTTTTTGCGCACCTCTGCTAGGGTAGAGACAGCAGCATCCCTCAGCTCCTGAAGCTTGTTCACAGAAGCACGCTCTTTTGCAGAAAGATCAGCTTCTTTCTCAGCAATCAGCCTACGACCTTCAGCTTTCTGTTCTTCTAATGCCTTCTGCTTTTCTTCCAGTTCATCACACTTGCTTTTGTATGACTTCTCAAGGTTCACGAAATGTACTTTGACATCTTCCCACTGAATGCCACTTTGCAGTTGTAGGGATGCTTCTGTGTGGGACTTCAGCTTGCCAAATACTTCAGCGAGCTGTTCAAGCAATGGCCCCGTTGTTGACTCCAAACCGCCAGAGATGTGAGAAGCTGCTTCAGTCACCATTTGCAACCTAAACAATGACAAACTGTAGCGACACAGTATCAGATGCCAACATCTAAAACGAGCAGTATTATAAGCAGTAACTTATGACAAATGTATTAATCATGCATAAGCAGTATGAAGACTGCATTCAAGTGCAAAATAGAAACCATGAACAGAAAAAGAAGTCAGTAATACACACAACCTAGTGCGATCAAGAGCATATAAAAAAGGGGAAAAGTTCAGAACAACTAGGCACCAAAAGAAAGACCTTTGGCTTCTCTGAGATGTACTCCTAGGAAAACCATTGGAAAGAACATGTGTAAGCGATGGACTAATGAGAACCCGAGCAGTGCTCCGGCGGCTAGCAGTATCCGTGGCATGCTCGCCACCCTAGTTCGAGGCGCAGCCTCCGCGGGCTGTTTCCACTACTTGTTAATAAAAGAAAGTGTCCATGGGTCAAATTTCATTTAAAGTGATGGACCAAAGATAATCAGAACAAACGAATGTGGCAAACCCCATCCCCTTGATTCACCCCGACATGCTCACACTCTTGAAGAATTTCTGATTTTGTCAGTGTAGGAAAGAACACCTGCAATGAACAACCCACACCCCCGGCCTAACCAACATGAACAAATCCCGTTGAATTCTAGGCTCCCTGCTACACACAATTTCAGAACTTCCCAATAAATCCCAACAAGAATAAACCAACCAAGATCGCCGACCCAATTCAGACCTCGACCTATTTGCAAATTCGGATTGGCTACTTATCCTCAGGGGCGGATCTAGATGGCGTGCACCGAGAAATAGTGAAGGCCTCCTCCCAAACGGGAGGGATTTAACCAAGGGAATCGCTGGATGGAAACGACCTGGCTCATACCTCAGGCAAAGGAGACCCGACGGCCCAAGATCGGGGAGGGACGCGGCGGAGACGGCAGGGGCGCGGCGTCCCGGCGGTAAAGAACGGGGAACAGTGACGCGGGCGAGAGGCCGCAGGCGGGGGCGGGGGCGCGACGGCGACGGCGGCGGCTGCGGAACGGCGATGGTTGTGGCGACGACGGACGAGGCGGAGATTTAGGGTTAGCGAGCCTGTGGTCGAGGAGGTAGCCTGTGCGAGGAGAGGATTGATGCACCAGCGACGACTTATGGGCCGTTCGATGGGAGAAGGATGGGCGAGATGCGGTGCCAGGGCGGTGCTGCCGTGCTGCTGGCAGATTTGCGGAAGGCACCCTGCCGCTTTGTGTACCGGTCCCCGTATTTTGCAGGGTAGTGCGAAAGGGGACAAAAAATTACTCCTATTTTTTTTGAGAAAGTTTTTTTTAGGATCTAATTCAGTTCATGGCAAAGGGGGACAACAGGCTGGCCCAGGCACGGGACGGCACACGAAGGCCCGTTTATAAGCGGACCTTGCCGCGTGGGCACATGAGTATCGCATTCGGGGACACGCACAACACATTAACTAAGCGCAAAGACTTGTCTAAAAAAAATTAAACACAAAGACTTGTCTAAGAAAACTAAATGTGTGGACGGTACCTCGTTTATAACAAGTATAGCGTGTGTGTCTCGCCTAAGGACCCCCCCCCCCCCCTGCCGCTATGTAGGTACTAGCGACCCATTTCTCGTGTTTTTATTCATTCACTAGGATTTGATTGAGACATGCATGGTTTGTTAGGTCAATGTATTGGGTTTTTTGTGGGTTCTCCCTTTTTTCTGCTCTCTTTGGTTTCTTTGTTTCTTCCCTCGTTTTTTTTGTTTTTTTTGTTTTCTTTATCTTTTCACGGGGTTTCTTTGATTCTTTTTGGTTTTCATTGGGTTTTTTCTTTTCTTTTTTTCTCCTTTTCTTCGATTTCCTTTGTTTGTTTCTTTTTTATTTTCATTGATTCCCCTTTTTTAACATATGTCTAGTTTTTCGTACACAATATACACCTTAGTGTATACATTTTAGTGTGCACGACATATTAACTAAACACAAAGATTGTATCTTGCTTATAGCCAGAATAGTGTGTGTCTCTTGCCAAAAGCCCCCCTTCCCGAGTGTAGGTATTGGGCCAACCTATTCTGTGTCTTTATTCGTTCACTAGGATTCGATTGAGACACATATGGTTTTGTTCGGTCACTGTACTGGTTTTGGCTCTCTTTTTTCTTTCATTTTTTGTGTTTTTGTGTTCTCCTTTTGGTTTTCCTTACTTCTTGGCTCACTTTATTTGACTTTCCCATTTTCTTTGTCTTTTCATGGATTTCTTCATTTCTTGCCTGTTTTCATTAGTATTTTTCTTTGTTTTCTCAACGTTTTTCTTTGTTTTTCCTCGGTTTTCACTATAATTTTCTTTCTTTTTTCCAGTTTTTCTTTAGTTTTCTTTTTTTCCCTTTGTCGTTTCTCATTGGTTTTCATTTTTTAAACACATCCACTTTTCAGTACACAATACATATTTTAGTGAATACGTGTAACACTTTTTTTATACAGGGTTGAATATTTTTAAATAGATGATATTCATTTTTATTTTCATATATGATTTTGAACATTTTTAGAATACATGGTCCACATTATTCAAACATACATTCAACTATTATTTGTATGTAAATAGACATTTTTTTCATAAGAAACAACTTTCTTTAGCATTTAATAAACATTTTTAGAAATAACATGGATTTTTTTAAAACTCGCGAATATTTCTTTAAAATGTCATGTGCTTTATTAATGACAACAACCATTATTTTTAACCTACACAAATATTTTTTACATTGTATAAACATTTGTTTTGTACATCTTAAACAATTTTTCAATTACATTATAATAATTATTATTAAACATATATTTTGACAATGCATTTTTTGATACACATTCTACTTTTTACGTACACACGAAGAACATTTATATACACACATTTAACATTTTTCAAATACAAGATTTATATTTTTGAAAAATTATACTTTTTATGTCTATTTTTTCCCATCCCCATCATAATACATGTTTTGTTTACATCAGGGATATTTTTATATGCATGTTTTACATTTCTAAATACACGATTAAAATTTATCAAACCATATTTTTTATGTCTACTTTTATTAAATTATGCATTTTTATGCACGTCAATAATATTTTTATGTACGTCTTTAATTTTTCTCATATACATGATTAACATTTTTTCATATAGATGTATTGATGTCTACTTGTTTTCATAGACATTAGAAACATTTTTCTATACACAACATTTTTCATATTTGTATGTAAATTAATTTTTATAACGGATATTTCAAAAACATTCTGAAATATAGGCAAAAGTAGAAAATGAAGCAAAAGACAAAAGCAAAAATGTGAAAAAGGGATGAAAAAAGAGCGTTGAAGGCATGTGGTCCACGTTGGCCGGCCCATTCCGAAGTCTGCTTGAGGCAAGCCGTGCTTGACACTCGTGTCAAGCGAGACATAGTCCCACCCTTAACCAAACGGGTTTTCTCAAAAAAAGAAAAACCAAATGGGTCGAGTCAGGTATGTGTAGCCTTTATGGGCCATGAGTCGTGGACCTTTTTAGCCCAATTACTTTGATTTTTTTAAGAAAAAATACATAAAAATCTAAAAAGTACAACATACTATTAAGCGGGCTGTGTCGTGTTTGCCATGTGGCCCTTGCGTAGGCGGATGAGCAGAGCACACAATGTGTACAGTCCAAGCATGGTCCATTTTAGTCTCGTGCCAGGCTGAGCCCGTTACCCGTCGTGCGTGCGTGTTACCGGACCGGCCCGTGATATTCAGCCCGATGGCTACCTTTGGGTAATGGTGTGGTTGTGTGGAAGTTGCATCACAAATAGTTGGGGTAAGAAAATCATGATCGGGATAGCGGACGCAAAGCTATTGAGGTGTTTTTTCCATTAAACATCGGGATTTCTCTGGCGACATATTACTAAAATGGAGCTACAAGCCTACAACATAATAGAAAAAAAGGAAATAAAACTGAAAAGGTATAACAAATCATTGATTTAGTGGAATGCGAAAAATCAATTTTGATGATTACAAAATTTCTTCCTTTTTGCACAGAGCTTGATATCTTCTTGAAATTTCTTCTACAACCAGAAGAGTTGGACGCGTTTTACTGTGCTGTTGATGTTATTGGGTTTTAAAAAAAACACTTTGTCTAAAAATATAAGGTGTATAATTTTTTTGAAAAGTCAAATATTTTAGGTTTCCCTCACAAATAATAATAATAATTTAGTTTTGATCAAATTTGTAAAAAAAATATATATCAATATCCATAAACCAAATCGACATGATAGATTCATGATGAAATGGATTTCCATTCTTTTTTTGTTTGATATTGTGGATGCCGATATTTTTTTGCTCTCAACTTGGTCAAAGTTAAAGAAATCTGGTTTTCCAAAAAAATAACCCTTATATTTGGGAACTTATGAAATATTTCGTTTGTCGGATGAGAGAGATGATGAACTGCATTTGTTTTTATTTATAATGCGGTGATTTGATGGGACTTTGGTCCCTATTATTCGCTAACTAACGTATATTTATGTGAGGAAATTTCTGTCTTGGTGACTGCATGTAATATATTGGTGCTACAATATCACATGATTGCTTTCTTTTTTTCTAGGTGGTGGGAG
The DNA here is from genome assembly GCA_022496015.1 of Hordeum marinum. Lineage (NCBI taxonomy): Eukaryota > Viridiplantae > Streptophyta > Magnoliopsida > Poales > Poaceae > Hordeum > Hordeum marinum. Next base: position 449,504,659 of record CM039672.1, on the reverse strand, counting down.
GTGCGTGGGATGAATATGCTTTTATAGGACAATCAATGTTGTTTGATTTGAAAAATCATTGGCCCGATCAAGATTGTAAACCAAATCCAAAATTGAATACCTCAACTGAGTGAAAGAGTTTCAAAATTAGAGGACATATGGAACTGAAAGAATTAAATGTGAGATCTCATGAAGAAATTGTTGACCCGGTCAAAATCAGGTGACCCAATTTCAAATTAAAGATCTCAATTAGTTACGGGGCCTTAAAAATTAGGAAACATAGTGTATAGTATAAAAACTTGAATGCAATAGCTTTGAGAAATTGTTGCCCCAGTCAAAATCGGGTGACTCACTTCTAATTGAAGACCTGAATTGAACGTGGACTCTTTAAAACTAGGGAGCTTAGTATTATAGAGGATTGCATAAGCTCGATCGAATGCCTTTAAGAATTAAGTCATTCCTTATCAACCACTTAACCCAAGTAATTAAAATGAAGATCTTCTGGTGAAAGGAATTGCCATCATCCCCTTGAAATGCTTGATAATTTTTTAAATACTTCCATGAGGGGGACTCCGATGTAGTAAAATATAAGTCCAACGGTGGTTGGCAAATGGGTAGCGGACGAAGAGGTGTCTCTGGTTTCCAAAGTGTACATTCCACACATGGCATAGGCATAATCAAGAATGATTAATCATCTTTCCTTTGCAACAATGCTATGTTGTTCTATGTATTAGTTTCCAACAAGTAGAAGAAAACTACGTGTTTCATATGATTTTTTTCTAAACCCATTCAGCTGCTTGGATGTGATTAGGGGAAACAATTTGAGCCATATATATGCTTTGGCAATACTGGAAGTGAATTGATACCTAAGTAACTCCAAATATCTTCGTTGTCGGGATGAACAACCTGGTCTCTCCAAACTTGTAGTTGGATAAAGGAAGCATAGGCCTCCTCACGCAAGGGATGAAGAATCAACATGCTAGGTGAATATCTAACCCTGTATCCCTAATATAGAAATTCTAGTAGATGACAAACAATTTACCAAAGAAACATCTCTCAAGTATCAAACCAAAACAAAGTGAAGGTACGTGAACTGATATAAACCCGACATGTTCTTTATAATTTGGAATAAGTTTTACGAAGACTCTTCACCAAATTGATTGGTGTTAGGTAAAGTTGATGCATGAATTCAGTATTTTACCTATGCATATATATACTTAAATTACATACTTTGAACAAGCATTAAGTGTAGGAAATGTACTTCTAACAAGTGGTACTTCATTTTCTCCTACCGGATTAAAACCCTTCCCATTAGGCACAACTCATAAGACATGATTGTTACACATAGGGAGAGGCAAATAAAAGGAATAGTGAGTGGTGTACTAATAGAAACCTGCAATGAATGTTAGCACTACCATATTGATTCATTGACAAAAATGTACTAAGTGTATCTGCCATTAGATCTCATAGTCTTCATCCATTACGGGGGATAAAGCACATATATCACCAAAGCATAGTGTCACACCCAACTTATTACATATCAAGATATTTTTAATAACAATATTCAAAGAAAGCCTCCACAACACACCCACAAGGCGTGCGCCATTGATCATCAACGAGACACTCTCTCTACGGTTCATGTGCTCACTCCCAACACTTACATCATCTTCGCCATGCCTCAATGTCATTGCCTTATGCATAAACCTGGCCGCCCCATCCTTCAGGCTAGATCTATTCTCTTTCTTCCACAGACATGTCCATGAAAGAAGGAACACACACCTAGGATAAACGTCCTCGAATGGCGATCCCGTCACACATTTATCAAACGTAACTTTGTTCCTAGTAGTCCAAATCCCCCATGTAGGGGAACCAACCCAATTGTATATAAATTTCTCCAATTAACATGGAACTAATGATAATTCTTATTTGTAAAATGTATGAAAAGCACATACTAATGTTAATTATCTAATTAAGATGCAACAAATTTTATTTATAGAAGAATGAACGAAATCACACTAATCTTCTAACTCCGTTTATCATGGTTTTATTTATGTGCATTGACCTCCTTATGAATAATATGAAGCACACATTGTTGACACCCGGTTTTGGCATGGATGCAAACACTAGTAAGATGGCTTCAAATAAAGAAGTGACCTACATGAAAAAATTCCATGGTGTTGACATGAATATCTTTGAAGTTTGGACCATCGCCATCCGATCTCATCTAGAAGGCCGAAGTTGTGTTCAAAGTGCTAAGATTTCATATTCAGAGTATTGTTCGGCCGATTACACCTCCAAGATGGCCTCATATGAGAACCAATTCTACATGGATTGTCTTCGTCTCGTCGATCCAATCGATTTTGATATAAAGTTTGTCAAAATTGGAGTTCAGATGCAAGCTGAAACGGTGAGCTGCCGAAGTCTGCCCCCGGATGTTCCGGGCTAGTTCCGGGGAGGTTCCGGGCTAAACCGAAAGTTTGCATGCGGTTTGCTTCGAAAACTAGAATTTAACATCTTTTGCAGTTTTGCGGGCCTGAATTCAATCCCAAGATGACCTCGGATGAAAAAGTGTTCAACAGACGAAATATTCTGCATTTCAAGCTCTACAATTTGCTATTGGTGTTATCACGATCCGAAGTCATATGTGACCTGCAGAATCAGTACAAGAAGGCTACTCGTCATAATTTTAGCCCGGAAGTTTCGGGCCGACCGGAAGTTCCGGCCCTCGTAGTCCGAGTTAGGTTAACTTTTGATGTTTTGGACGTGATTTGAGTCCTTTTCTTGTACGGAAAGTCCAGCCGCCTCATATATATGTAAGAGGTGACGGCCGATTGAACAACACACAATCGAACAAATCAATCTATATTTTTTACCCTAGTTTTTGCATCTCTCCCTTGTTCTTCTCTCTCGTTCTTCATTCATTCTTCGTGTTGGAGAGCAGCGATCCACGAGGCTCTAGGGGCGGGCGAACCGACCTAGGGCAGCCCATAGCCACCGTGCGTCTAGACGGGGTCCCTCCCGGGCATGTGGGGTTTCAGGTTTGCAAAAGCACCCGTTGGTTGTCTTGCGTATCGCGCTGTCGGTCGACTCTCCTTCGACGTGAGCTGCAGTGCATCACCCCGGCGTCGAGGGTACACGTGACGTGTTCGTTTGTCAACACACTTTTTGGCGACTCCGCTGGGACGAAGCTTTGAGCGATCTCCAGCCCGTTCTTGCTACGAAGAGATCGTCATATATGGTTTGCTATCTACAAAGGTAATATGAATACCCAATCCCTTTGTGAAGATGCAAATAATTCATATGGTGTTACTAGATTGTTTGATGAATATACTCTATCGACCGACCCTAGTTTTTTCAACCATGCATCTATTTACGTGCAAGGGCCGATTCAAAGTAATTTACATGCTTCAACTTGTGATGATTCTAGTAACATGCATCATATGTATTTCAACTCTCGTGCATCGGCAACCCCGCAAATCCATATGTCGATGAACAACATGATGAGTTTGGTTAATCAAGTTGAAACACCACATTTAAAAACTTCCAATAGCATGCAACAAAGTGTTTCACCTTTTTATTCATTGACAACTCGCAACATCTTAGTCCAAACATGCCAGTGAATAGGGGAATTGTCCAGGCTACTACTAGTTATTCAGCCAATTACCTGCAAACATCATATGCTACACCTCATGCCACTAAATTTTTGGCACCATACGCAACTGTTGATGTCCATAATTCGGCTCCGCGCCTTCATGGTCAAGGCCGAATAAGTGAAACTTCAGCAGGAGCACACATGCCTTCACCTACTACCGTGGCATATCATGTTCCTCCTGCACAATTACGGAATTTCGGCGTTACCGAAAGAGTCTAAAAGTGTTGGGGGGCAATTCTATCCAGATTGGGTCGTTAATAAAAATCTTACGTCTTTTTGGGACGAATGCAAGAATGCAATGCTGTTCTACATGAACTAATAAAAGAGGGAATGCCTATTGGTTCTGTTGCAATACAAGCTAGATTATGTCAAAAAGAGAAAGCATTGGGTGCGGATAGAATTATCAGAAAGAGTGGTGATTCGGATAGCAAAGTCAATTCGGTTATTGAAAACACCGAATCAAATATTATGTATGTTGAATGTATTCTAGGAAAAGAGGATGACAAGTTATTGGGGAGCTATTCGAAAGAGGAACAAGATGTTGTTCAAGTAACGCGACCATCATGCTCTCCCAACGTATTTGAAGAGGTATGTCTAACAAGTGATTTACCTATCTTCCGATTTGGTCACAACTTTATTGTTGATGCTTCTATAAGGAAAATTATCATAAGTAATTTTGAAAGACCAATGAAGAAGGTTAATTTACTTGTTAGCAATAAAATTGTTATAGAACATATCGATCAACCTATTGGCCATTTATAAAGACCGATAGTGACTTATTATTGCAACCAAAGTTGTCCGCATTGATTTATCAAAATTTCATATCTAGTTGGGTAACTTTGCTTGTTTCATACTTGGCTTGCACTTGGTCTCAATTGAGACATGTGTGTTCTAACTATTTTCGTTTAAGAAATTTAAAGCCAAGGTTAAATTCTGTTGAGAAACATGATGATAGTATAATATCTTACCCAATGTCATCGGAAAAAGAATGCGAGAGAAAATTCATAGCCGAATGGAAAGATACTAAATCTGAACCATTCATGTGCTTAGTTTCAAAGCCGTTCCCACATCAACATCGGCTAGAAAGCAAGAAGTTTACCTTCAATTCGAACATGTGTGATCAAATCTTTGATTTGTTGTTGAGAAATAATTATATTAGAATTATTGATCACCATGTCAAGCCATCAATTTGAGGACGAATGTATTGTAACTTGTATGATTCGTTCAAGCACAATTTTGAGGATTGCAATATGTTTCGTCAAATAGTTAAATCGTCCATAGACAAAGGACGATTGAAATTTGATGAAAAACCAAGGGATGACCACTTTATTCCGATTGGTCTTGATGGCATTTTTTTTCAATAGGCTTCTTCAAGACAAGTCATTTAAAGATGAGAAGGTAAATGTTGCAGGTGATGGGATCAAGCTTTCAAGTAAAGAAGTTGTTCAAGTGCATAACGATAATTTTCTTGAGGGCGAAGATTCCATCAAAGTTGCAATGAAGACGCCAAGTAAAGGGGGGCAGCAAGAAAATCCAAAGATCAATGTGAGCACAAACAAAGAAAGAAAAGGCCGAAGCAAGCACAAAGGTAAAAAGCCAAAAGTCACTTTAGCGCAGCTATTGGAAAAATATCAAAAGATAAGTAAGGATAAGAATGCTTGTCGGCCAAGTAATTCAAAAGCATCAAGATTACCCCTGATAACCCACAAGTATAGGGGATCACGACAGTTTTTGAGGGTAGAGTATTCAACCCAAATTTATTGATTCGTGAAAGTGCGTTATATCGACTAGAGGGGGGTGAATAGGCGATTTTTACAAATTCATCACTTGAGGAATTTGAAATGTGATGAGTAACTAGCAGCGGAATAAGTACTCAAGTGCATGAGAAACATAGTAACAACATAGTCATCCTAATAAATGAAATATGCACAAATAGTAAGTAGCGTGACACAGGATAAGCGGTGATGAACAAAGTAACTTGAAGAATTTGAGGTGAGGAATTTGTGGAAGTCTTTAGTGAAATTCTTCAAATAGTAACAATCAATTTCATCAACAGGTATATGAGGAATAGAGGGGTTGAGGAAATAGAACCAGATAGCTCGATGAAGACAATAGTTTGATGACCCAGTTCCAACTGCTGTGACAGTTGTACGTCTAGTTTGGAGCGGCCTGGTATTTAAACCAGAGGACACACAGTCTCAAGACACACACTCCTTACCGTATTCTCCTTGAGCTAAGGTCACACAGTCCTCACCCAACACTCGTGGTAAGTCTTCAGGGTAGACTTCCAAAACCCTCACAAACTGGTCACCCGGCGATCCACAATTGACTGTTGGATGCTCTAGACCAAGGTCACTTCATGATCCCCAATTGACTACAAGATGCACTAGACCATGACGCCTAACCGTCTGGAGAATGCACAGTCCTCAAAGGTAACAAGCGTTGGTTCCACACAGGAATTTCTTCAGTGATGCTCAATCACGTTGGGTTTGGTGGTTTGGTTGTGGGTTTTTCCTCACTGATGATTTTCTCTCAAAGTCCTTGGAGGATGGGTGTCGGGACCCCGATCCTAAGTCATATGAATCCAGACTGTAACATATCACATCACTTTACGGCCTCACGCACGGTAAGCTCCACGGCTGCAGCCTTACCTTAGCCGGGACCGTTTGCGTCTTTTGGCTCACGTATGTGAACATGTTGCTGGCAATCAAACGACAGAGAACCCGGGCCGACATGACTAGTCATAGAACCCAAGTGGCACATCCATACGGAAACAGGCATACATAACCCGGCAATGCAGGTGTCGGCCTCAAGCGTGTGTAGACGAGTCATAGCAAGCTACAAGGACTCCATTACGCCGTGACACATAAATGCCATCACTGCATGTAGACGAGTCGTAGCAGGCTACATGGACTCCATTACACTACGAGACATTTGCCCGAAGGGACAGACACAACAGCAAAGAAGGATACATGTCGGTCAATCAATGCATCCGGAGCAGTAGCAAGCTACCATGGCTCGGTGGAAGCACAAAGAGGCAGTTTCCCGTAAAGAGTACTACTAAAGGCACATGACTAGGTGTCGGATCCCATACATACCGTTGCACGTCACACGTATGCACGACATGCCCGATATGCATGGATACAACTATGGCATCACAACATAACCATACAACAACACAACTTTTATTTAAGAGGCTCAGACGAGCCTTGGATAATATGTTCTTACAAGTAGGGGTCACATGACCCGACACTCAAGTCATACAAACAAGTTCATACAAACCAAGAGGAAGCATAAAGCTGTCTGAGTACAGACAGATGAAAGGGTAAAAAGGCACATGGCCTGACTATCTACAGCCTGCCACAGGGCATAGGTCGTAGCTGGGACACCAGCTATTCGGCATCATTGACATCTAGAAAGAATCCACCTGATGGGTCTTGGGTCTCATCTGCAACATTTATTAAGCAAACATGAGTACAAACATACTCAGCAAGTCTTTAAAATAGACCTAGTCTATTCATGCTCATGAATCAACAAGGGGGGTGGTGGAGTTTATGCAGCAATGCTAGCTTTGACTCATGGCTAACCTACACTACACAGTTTTAACTCTTTGTTTACTTTTTAGATATCGCACATGAGTCCACTAACTCCATGACAATACACCACCATGGATTCACTTCCCTCTCCTGGGAGTGTGCCATCCATGATACTCACACTTGTCTTGATATTTTTATGAGTATCCATTTGATTATCTATGAACAACATAAGCTTTCCAAGTAGTCCATATCAGAGGACGCGGCTATTCGAATAGTTTCATACCCTACAGGGGTGTACTTCTTCACACATTCTCTCGCCACTTATCGTTGTGTGCTCATAAAACCATGCACCTCGGCAACCTTCAAGCAGAAGCCCAGCGAGGGAGTCGGCCACGACCGTCAATCACATAAGACCTCTAGTCCAGGCTATCACCTATTTGAGACTGAACCCGCACGGAAGTCCGGTCGAAGTTTTCGCTATGGCCCCAAACGATGTGCTCAGGGTTCCCAAGCCCACCATTCGGGTGACCCTTGGTACACCGTGCCACTGCCTACCGCGTCGTAACCCACCCTAGGGTCAGCGCTACGCACGGCCTACAGCATGCTATAAACACCAGAAACTACTTGCAACTCCTGGACTAAGGACTAAGCGACTGATAAGTCGAGAGGGGCCGAGTTACCGGAACCCAATGTGTGGTAGTAACTAGTCTTTGATCACAAACACGGAACTCAGTTCCTAAGAATGGTCCCAATGAGACAACCCGCTATGTACTCCTACATAGCCTCTCATTGCTACCTTTACCAAATTGGGTTCATCATAAGCTTATCACATCGGAACAACAATGTTTCACTCCAGTTCATCACCCAGATGAATTAGACCTCACACAACTCTAAGCATAGCAAGCATAGCGGGCAAAGTAAGCTAAGCACATCATGGCACAAGCATCTACCAGGTATGCTAGGTTGCAAGGTTTGCTATTTACTGTGACAATGAAAGGTCATGCAAAAGAATAGGTTCTTCTACCGTGTATGACAGACATATGAGCGTTTGTCCTAATGCAATAAACAAGAGCAGGAGCGAGACAGTGGGATGCTATCAGAATGATCAAGGGGGTTGCTTCCCTTGCTGGGTAGCGGGAAGGTTCTCTCCTTCGTTGGTATACTCGGGGGTATCCTCAGAAGTAGGGCCTACCGCAATGCAGATAAATAGCATTCAATACATGCAAGTGCAACAATATGATGCATGATCATGACATGGTAGCATGTATGGATGAGCTAATGCAACTAGTGTCCAAGTTAATTTGGAGTGAGTTTGAATATAGGTTCAAAATCGTTCTTCATTTCAAATTCCATATACTAACCTATTAATAAATGTCATGGTTCATCTACATAGGTTTCTCTAACATGCATGATAATGGCACCATTGAATTCATTGGATTTTTCTGATAAATTTTCATATATAAATTATTTTCATCTGATTTACAGATTAATTTATATGAATTTTTAAAGTTTTAAACAATTTCTGGAATTATTTTAAAATTGGAAAACGAAATATGATGTCAGCCTGACGTCACTACGACGTCAGCTGGTCGGCTGACCAGGCAGGTCAAACCTGATGTGCAGGGCCCGCACGTCAGTGGCACGGGCCTAATTCCCGCGCTGACCAGGGTTTGACTCGTAGCTGGGGCCCACTGGTCAGTGGCTGGGGGCCTAATTAAGAGGGGTATTAGCCCCTAATGGCTGGCCACGTCGGCGCCCACCAGAGCGGGACTGGCGGCGACCAACAGCATGGCGACGACCCGCCGAAATTGCGCCTCCTGTGACCATTTGGCGTGCAGAGGGCACCGGGAGGTAGCCCGTGCACGCGCGCGTCTAGCAGGGCAGCAGAGGGGGCTCGGGGTCACCGGAGACGACGACCACGTCAAGCCAAGCGGCAGCAACGGCTCGGGCAGGACCGCCTATGGCGCTACAGGCTGCGGGAGGTGGAGCTACGGGAGGCTACGGGCTCCTGGGGATGCTACGAGCACGAGCCTATGGTCGGGAGCGAGCTTTGGCCGCTGTGGCCATAGCTACGCCATGGCCGGCGGCGAGCTCCGCTCGGCTCTGGCTACCGACGGGGCTAGAGGTGGGGAGCGGCAACGGAACCAGGGGATATGGACCGGGGCCTCACTGGAGGGGCTTATGGCCGGCCACGTCGGCGCCCACCAGAGCGGGGCCGGCGGGGACCAACAGCATGGCGGAGACCCACCGGAGTTGTGCCTCCGGCGACCATTTGGCGCGCGGAGGGCACCGGGAGGTAGCTCGTGCACGCGCGCGTCTTGCAGGGTAGCAGAGGGGGCTCGGGGTCGCCGGAGATGACGACCACTTCGAGTCGAGCGCGGCGACGGCTCGGGCAGGACCGGCTACAACACTATAGGCTATGGGAGGTGGAGCTACGGGCGGCTACGGGCTCCTGGGGATGCTACGAGCACGAGCCCGTGGGCAGGAGTGAGCTTTGGCCGCTGTGGCCACGGCTACGCCATGGTCGGCGGCGAGCTCCGCTCGGCTCTGGCTACCGACAGGGCTAGAGGAGGGGAACGGTGACGAAACTAGGGGGAAACGGACCGGGGCCTCACCGGAGGGGTTTTTGGCGACGTGGCGTGGTCGGGGACGCACGGAGGGCGGCGAATAGCCGGCGGCTTCAGTCTAGCGAAGGGGAAGCAGGGGAGAGGGGAAGAGAGGAATGGCAAGGGGGAACGGGTCCAGGCGGCGGCAGAGCCTATCCTCTCGCCAGGGCGACGAGGAGGCGGCCAGGCAGGCAGGGAGGAGGTGGCCAGCGCGTGGCCACGGCCGGCTGCGGTGGAGGTACGGAACTGCTTCTCCTCCTGGCAGGAGGAAGAAGACGCTGCTGCCCCCCGTGGGCTGGGCCTCTTCTTCAGGTAAGCCCAGGTGGGTTTTTCTGCCCCCTTTTCTTTATTTGCATTCTTTTCTAATTTCTTACATTTGTTTTATTTTATTTTCAGGCACATATGCTATTTTAGAATATCCCAAATATTTTATATATTGTAGTTTGAATATTTCAAACTTATCTAAAAAGTTTCAGGATATTTTGAAAACTAAAATAATGATAATGCTTTATTTGATATTTTCAGAAGCTTTATCATTTATTTTAAAATTGCTATAGTTGTTCAAATATTTTAAATGACCCCTTGTATAATCATGTCCATATTTATCAGACATAGGGGACATTTTAGATGGGCATTTTGGATTTGTTGAATTTCACAAACTTTGAATTGGTTTGATTCAAATGAGGGTTTGGGGTTTCCTTTAGTCCCCATTTCATGTTGATGCAAAAATGATATATGACGCACACACACATGTTGTCCTATGACAACTAGCTAGGGATGTGACAATGGGTTGCTCTCAAATGACAAGTGTTAGTTCTCTCTCGGAGCAGCCAACCAACTAGTGGTTGTGGGGGGTGTTTATTTATAGCCAGGGTGTAACCTGACATGATAAGACATAAATGCCCCTAATAATATGACCATTATGTGGATATTATGATTGGGGACAGCTGGCGCTAAGCACAGCAACGGTCAGAATTTCAAACTATGAAAGTCCTCAGCCTTATCATGTTCCTCACTTGTAGGCAATTCACACTGGCAAAATGCTAACTCCTCAGTCAGATCAATTTCCTCAGAGACCAGAAGAACTTAGTCTTTGTCACTGAGGAACTTGACTGAACCGTAAGAGATTTCCAAAGGCTTCACTCGAAGGATTTGTAGGTTGAGGATTTTGGAGTTGAGCATTAGTTGGAAATTTTCCTTAGTATTACCTCGGCCCCCTTTAACAGTACGGTGTTTCCTATGACTCAAAGAAAGGAAATGAAACTACGAAAACAAAAGTCTTCACGCTTCATAGTACTTGTTCATACCTTCAAGGTCACACCGACTTCTTCAATTTCAAAGTCTTCACGGAATTATCAAAGTCTTCAGCAAAGTCTTCACAAAGTCTTCACCAAAGTCTTCAGTTGATCGAAGACATACATTTTTAGGGGTCGGTAATCTCTGGATATATCAAACTCCTCATCGACTTATAGAGCATGTGTACACTCACAAACACATTAGTTCCTTAACCTATAAGTCTTCAATACACCAAAATCACTAAGGGGCACTAGATCCGCTGAGGCAATTGTGCTCTTGATGACTTCAATTGGAGGGAGGAAGCCAAAATGATTCTGAAAGTCCGCCTTGAAGGGAACTGATGACTTTGCCCTGATGAATTTCATGATCCAAGGTGCATAAGGCTTCTGTTCATGAAGAAATCGTGGAAGTTGATGGGAATCCCATGAATGATGTTGAACAACATATTCTTCATGACTGCCTCTACTTCCTTTTCTTTAGAATTGTGGCCCTTCTAAGGACATAGAGTGTTTGTGAGAATGCGGTAGACTGTCCTTGGCACATATAGCAAATCCTTCACAAGGAAGCTTTTCCGTTGAGGCTTTCCAAGAGCCAATGGCTTCATCAGCACTTGCATCAGTTGATTTGGAAGAGCAGGTTCATCAAACAGACGACGAGCTTCCTCTGAAGGAATTGGAACTGGGACAGTCTAAAGTAATTCAGAAGCTTGAGCAGTGAAATGAGTTGATCCTGTCATCCAGTCCAAAACCCAGGAGTTGATGTCAGAAGCTTCTCATATGATGTGCAGTGTGGCATAGAATTGAAGAATGAGTTCTTCATTCCAATCGCAAATGTCTATGCAGAAGGGAAGAATGCCTGCATCGTGAAGAACTTGGAGCACCAGCATGAATGATGGAAGTGCTTCCATGTCAGCATGAGGAATTTGATGGTGCTCGAAGACTTTCTTCTTTTCGAACAAGACTGATGCATAGTAGTTCATCTGAGTGGCAGTCCAGAATCTGCTTCGTCCGGCCCTTGCTACGTCATAAGGATTGGGACCTGTGAAGAACATGCACTCATTGAAGAAATTGCTTTTGAGGAATTTGGGGCACGCCGAGCCTTTGAAAAACGGCATTCTGGGCTTTGGTTGAAGATTTGGCTTGAAGCGGCCCTTGATTTCCTTTGGCATGGGTGGAATTTCTCCAGTCTGCGGAATTTGTGGTGCAGGTTCCTCAGTAGCTGTTGGAGCAGCAAATTCATCAGCTGATGCAGCTGGAATATCTTCAATGACATGGGCGGTCAAGTCAGTAGATTCTTCATGAATTTCTCCAGTCTGGGCTGGGGACTGAGGAATCTGTGATAGAGGAGTAGTCATTGGTGAATTTGGGTGAGCTCTTTCCCAATATTCATCATTGATGAGGGGAGTTGTATTTCCAATGTCTACATCCTCATCAATTTCTTCAATCCCGGCCTCTTCAGTAGTGAACTGAGGCTTGGGCGATGATACCTGAGGAGTTAATACATTTTCTTCAACTTCAATTTCTTCATCAATCCGCTCTGTCAAAGCAACAGAATGATCTTCATCTTCTTCATTTGGGATGACATAGTCAACCCCAAATGGTATAATTTCATAGGCAGGTGCAGAGGAGATTGGAGTAGCATCAATTGGTTCAATTGAAGAACTTTTCACGGTTTTCAACTTCTTCACAACTGAGGAATCTGAAGCTGATGCTTTTCTCTTTAGAGTCTTTTCCTCAGCAGCCATAGCTTCTTCAGGCACGACTGATGCAGCCGTCCTGGTGGGTTCAGTTTCTTCAGGCGCAACAAAAGCTTCAGCTGGCTTGTCAGTTTCTTTAGGCACAACAGTGGAGGTTGTCCTGGCATGTTCATCAGCGGTCTGACTTTCTTCAGCAGCGCTGGCTGTTTCTTCAGGTGCAGGAGCATTTTCATCAGTAGGTTGAGTTTCTTCAGCCACAGGAGCATTTTCATTAGCAGGCTGAGTAGTTTCATTAGCCTGAGGAATTTGTGGTTGCGATCGAGCTACAACCCTTGTGTTGTGGTCCTTAACAGCAGCTTGAGCAGCCCTGACGAATCTCACTTTGGTGCCCTTCCATTCAGCATCATACCTTTCTTATTCCTCGGAGAGGGAGCGAATTTCAGACTGAACTGTGACAAGTTGATTTGGGGTCAAATTCATCACGTTGTTCCTCAGGAACTTTTCTTTCCGAGACCTGTTCCTCTTAGCTCTCTGAGCTTGTTCTCTTTTCCATTTTCCCCAGCAATGAAGTGGGTGAGGACATGGTCCAAACCAAGAGGCAGATTCAGTGAGGAAAGTGGGGTCCTTGGATCCTCATGCCATATGTCAATGAAATTGAGGATCATCTTGGGATCCAGCAGAAGTGGGACAGAGCTGCCTTTGGCTAATGCAGCCTTTTGATGGCTCTCTCTGATGATTTTTTTCAAGTTCTTCATCATCAGCTTCATAATCATCTTCATCATCATCCTTAGTTCCTGAGGGTGCTGTTACCACAGCTTTGCTTGTGTGAGGACTTGGTCTTTGACCTCGTCCAGCAGTTTTCTTCAGTTTTAACACAGTTGGGCTTGTTGAAGACCTTGCTTTAGTAGAGGAGCTTGCAGAGATCTTTGAAGCTTTTGAGAATCCATCTGTCCTCTGACATGATGCAAGGTGCACAAGAGTTGAGGACTTTGTAGCAGAAATAGAGGACTGAGAAGCTACCGAGCCAGCCACAGAGGCCTTTGAAGACTGAGGTTTTTGAGCTTGAGAAATCTACTGTGATGACTTTGAAGTTGAAGAAGTTGACTTCACAGCAGATTTCTTCATCATTGATTTTGTCGTAGCACTTGCAGAGGCTCCGGTAGTGGCAGCAGCAGCAGAGTCTTCATTGAATTTCTTTACAACCTCTTTAGCTTTCCTCGCAAGCTTGGCTTGCTGTTTCTCCCATATGTGAGGAAAGTCTTCACCAGTCTTGAGACTAGTGGGATCAGCAATTTGATTTTTAGCCAAGTGAGGCCTGCTGCAAAGAGGTTTCACAACGAATTTCATCATGTATTTAGGAGTTACATAACGATATTCCTTCCATTCCTTTGCCCATCTCCTCTCAATTTTCTACAGACGAATCTTTCTCTGCTTAGTCGTCTCTTTGCCATGAGTTTCTTCATCGGGTCTGTAGTATTCCTCATACAAGTCATCTAGAATCTCAAAAGCAGTGCACACATCTAGCTTCTTTCCACCTTTCTGAGGTTTCTTATCAGCCATTTTCTTCAGCTAAGGATTTTGAACTCTCGAGGATTCTGAAGAGGTGCACAATTTTTCCTCAAGAAACGCTGCAAATGAGTTAAGTTGATGAGAACCTAGTGATTCATCAGCAGACATGGTTGTACCTATGAACAGAGTATAGGTGCGAGGAATTTGAAGAGGTCATATGCGTTCTTAGAAAGTTTTCAATAAAATTAGGTGTGAGGAATTTGACCATTGGTGTCTTGAGGAATTTCACTAAGTGTTCTTTGTCTTAGGTTCCAGAGTTGTGCAAATTTGAGGATTCACACAATTGAGGAATCTTCAAGAAAATCATAACTTAGGAAAAAACATCAAGTGAATGAACATGTAAGGTGCTTTAGAATGAAATTCTTGAAGAATAAACACCTTTGTGAAGATTTAGGAAAACTTGAAGATTAAACAAGGGCAGTAAAAATAAATTTCATTTACCCTGGTGAAGAACACGATGAACTATGGAATGATATTGAGGAAGTTTGTCAGTCCAGATCTCCCACGCCCTAGTTCGGTAGAGGGAGCTAGACAGCTACAGCGGCAACGGGATGAAGACTTCCGCAGCCGATGTGAGTATGGCGACAACTAGGTCGAGGCAGTGAAGCTCTTCCACACCGGCGACGATGATTTTAGCGGCGGTGCTAGGTCGGAGCTCGGGAGAGATAGGAAGTGAGTAACCAAGCACAGTGAAAGGGGAGGGGTATTTATAGTGGAAGTGAAAACCAATCCGTCCAAAGATTTTGGACAGGATTGCCCCTAACCCTTGCTCTCCATGCGACATGTGTCACCCACGTACTGAGGAGTGCGATAGTGGGGGATCGTGGGTTATCCAGTTGTGGGAGTCGGAACCATTTGAGCGGGAACCGCCGAAAATTTTGATAGTGAAAATTTTAAAGTTTCCGTTCGCAAATTCTTCAGTTGTCAAGGACACAATGAAGACTTTGAACGAGTTTCAAAGTAGAACACATATGAAGAATTTGTGAACAGACTGGGTTGAGTTTACCACCGAGGGGAAAATGATCCGATCACATTCACTTAGATGAAAATCAACTTGAAGAATTAGCAATAAGTGAATGTTGTTGAGGACATTGAAAACTCATATATATATACACACACACACACACACATAGTCAATGAAGAACATGAGTTTCATAGTTTGAAGAATTTGAAAAGTTGAGGAATTTGCAAACTTCAGGAATTTGAAAATTTCAAGAATTTGCAAAATGACGAAAAACTCAACTTTGAAGAATTTCAACTTTGGTTGGTGGCATGACCCACCATATAAGAATGATGACTTCACACACCGCGTACAATTGTCATAGGGTTCTGAGAATCAAATTCTTCATTAATTTCTTCACACTTAGAGGGTTATTCTTCATTGATTGAAGAAAAACGTTACTTCGTGTGTTGCACATCTAAGTCATCAATTGTGCATGAGTGTTAGGATGTGTGTCCTTTTTCAAAGAACATTTGAAGATTCTAAGATATTTATCTCACACCGCAACTTGCAAAATCTCTTTTCATCCAAGGGCTTTGTGAAGATATCGGCCAGTTGATCGTCAGTGGGAATGTGGTCGATGGAGATGTCGCCCTTGAGTACATGATCTCGAAGAAACTGATGACGAATCTGGATGTGCTTGGTCTTGGAATGCTGAACTGGGTTGTAAGCAATCTTGATGGCACTCTCGTTGTCACAGTAGAGAGGCACATTCTTCAACTTGATGTCGTAGTCCTTGAGGGTTTGCTTCATCCACAGCAACTGAGCGCAACATGTACCACCAACAATGTACTTAGCTTCAACATTAGATAGTGAACGCAGTTCTGCTTCTTCGAGGACCAACAGACTAAGGATCGTCTGAGGAAATGACATGTGCCTAAGGTTGACTTGCGATCCACACGATCTCCAGCATAGTCAGCATCAGAGTATCCGACGAGGTGAAGATTTGAGCCCTTGGGATACCATAATCCAAGCGTTGGTGTGTGAACTAAGTATCGAAGAGTATGTTTCACAGCCTTATGATGTGATTCCTTCGGTGTTGCTTGGAATCGGGCACACATGCAAACACTCAGCATAATATCAGGCCTAGATGCACATAGATACAATAATGAGCCAATCATGGAGCGATATACCTTCTGATCGAAATCTTTACCATTTTCGTCAGTGCAGAGGTGGCCTTTTGAAGGCATTGGAGTTTTGACGCCTTTGCAATCTTACATGTCGAATTTCCTCAGAACATCCTTGAGGTATTTCTCTAGTGAGATGAAGATGCATTTGTCTTGCTCACGAGTTTGAAGACCTAAGAAGAATTTCAACTCTCCCATCATAGACATTTGATATTCTTCACTCATCATATAGGGAAATTCATCACTGTAACGTTTGTCAGTACAGCCAAAGATAATATCGTCTACGTATATTTGGCATATGAACAGTTCATTGTCATAGGATTTTGTGAAAAGAGTTGGGTCGAGTGAACTGGGTTTGAAGCCTTTCTTCATGAGGAATTCCTTCAGAGTGTCGTACCACGCCCGAGGGGCCTGCTTGAGGCCATAGAGGGCCTTGTTGAGTCTGAAGACTTTGTTAGGATGCTTAGGGTCTTCAAAATCTAGGGTTTGAGCAACATATACTTCTTCCTCAAGCTTACCATTGAGGAATGCACTTTTCACATCCATTTGATATAAGATGATATCATGATGGTTAGCATAAGCAAGAAATATGCGAATAGCTTCAAGTCTAGCAACAGGTGCAAAAGTTTCATCAAAGTCTATTCCTTCAACCTATGTGTAGCCTTGAGCTACAAGACGAGCCTTATTCCTTACCACAAGGCCATTTTCATCTTGCTTGTTGCGGTAGATCCACTTGGTACCTATGATGTTATGCTTGCAAGGATCTGGCCGCTTGACAAGTTCCCACACATTGTTGAGTTTGAATTGATGCAATTCCTCTTGCATAGCTTGAATCCACTCAGGCTCCTTGAATGCTTCATCAACTTTGGTGGGATCTATGATAGAGACAAAGGCAAAGTACCCACAAAAGTTAGTCAAATGTGAAGCTTTTGAACGAGTGAGAGGACCTGGTGCATTGATGTCATCGATGATTTTGTCAATCTGCACTTCATTTGCAACTCTTGGATGAGCAGGTTGACATGGCTGAGGATTTTCTTTAGCACCATTTTATTCAGGTGTATCAGCATGAATGTCTTCATTCATTGGAATGACTTCCTCAGTGGGTATGACATCTTCAGTAGCCTTCAGCTTAATGGATTCCTCAGGATACTGTTCATCTAACATAGAAGGCAGGTGCTCTCTTTGGGAGCCATCAGTTTCATCGAACCGCACATCTACAGTTTCAACAACCTTGTGGTGGTAGGTGTTGAAGACTCTGTAGGTGTGCGAGTCCTTTCCATAACCAAGCATAAAACCTTCATGTGCTTTCGGTGCAAATTTAGAACTGTGGTGAGGATCTCTAATCCAGCATTTTGCACGGAAGACTTTGAGATAACTTACATTGGGTTTGTTGCCAGTCATAAGTTCATACGAAGTCTTCTTGAAGAATTTGTGAAGATATACCCGGTTGATGATGTGGCATGCAGTATCAATTGCCTCAGGCCAGAAGCGACGAGGAGTCTTGTATTCATCAAGCATGGTGCGAGCCATCTCAACAAGAGTCCTGTTCTTGCGCTCCACGACGCCATTCTGCTGAGGAGTATAACGGGCTGATAACTCATGAGTAATAGCAAGTTCATTAAGATATTCATGAATATTAGTGTTCTTGAACTCAGTCCCATTATCACTCCTGATATGCTTGATCTTGACGCCAAAGTTGGTGGAGGCCCTTGAAGCAAATCGTCTGAAGACATCCTGCACTCTAGTCTTGTACAGAATAATATGCACCCAAGTGTAACGAGAGTAATTATCAACAATGACAAAGCCATACAAACTTGAAGAATTTGTTAGTGTGGAGTAATGAGTGGGGCCAAAGAGATCCATGTGAAGCAATTCAAAGGATCGAGTCGTGGTCATGATTGTCTTTGAGGGATGCTTACATCTGGTCATCTTCCCAGACTCACATGCACCACAGAGGTGGTCCTTGAGGAATTTGAAACCTTCAATGCCAATGACATGCTTTTTCTTCACGAGTGTGTGCAAGTTCCTCATACCAGCATGTCCAAGTCGTCGATGCCACAACCAGCCTTCCGAGGACTTTGCAAGTAGGCATGTGGCAGGCTGAGGACCTGTAGAGAAATCAACAATATACAAGTCTCCTCTCCTAAAGCCTTCAAAGACTTTGGAATTGTTAGATTCCATGATGACAACACAACAATATTTTCCAAATATGACAATCATATCAAGATCACAAAGCATTGAGACATACATAAGGTTGAACCCAAGGGATTCGACAAGCATCACCTTATCCATGGTTCGGTCCTTTCAGATTTCAACCTTACCTAGACCCAATACCTTGCTTTTTTCCTTTGTCTGCGTAGGTGATATGCTTCAGATGACATGGAGCAAGTGGCAGATTCATCAGTAGATTCTTGTCACTAGTCATTTGGTTTGTGCATCCACTATCGAGGACCCACTCAGTAGCTTTTGGAGGTTTATCCTGCAGATGAATTAGTACAACTTACAAACTCATATGCTTCAGAGTGAAGAATATGACATCAATTTCATCAGACATAATTTCATCACACAAGATAGTAAGCAAGTAGTGTGAGGACGTGAAAAATGCAGAATTCATTTCTACAAGGTTAGCTTGCGTCCTTTCAAGCATTTCCTCAGGTCTCCAGCAAATTCATCAGATGTTTAAGTTCATCTAGATACCTGACCCTGCATAAAAAATTAGTTCAATTTCTTCACCACCCACATCTAAAGGGGTGGTAAAGAGTTCATCATTCTGCGAGCACCATACGAGAAGGCAGGCATTGAAGCAAATGCGCTTCGTTTCACATAGCGAGGGTTAGAGTACTCATATGAATAAGCAGAGAAATTCTTCGAGAACTTATGAACATAATGGTTTGAAGAATAATGCACATATTCATAACTCTTAGATTTTCCATGCGAAACAGAGGCATTAGCACGAGAATGATATTTTTGACCATTTGAGGAATTTGGTCCAAGTGAGGACTTTGGTCCATATGAGAAATTTGATCTGGGGTTCCTGTTCTTCATGAGAGGTGTCGTAAGGACATTCACTTGAAGATTTTGTAGGTAGCTCTTGGAAACCCAGATTTTCTTCATAGGTGAACTGTTCCTGCAGTTACTTCCAACAAATCTAGCAAATACTTCACCTTTCTGATTTTTCAAGAATTTGTAGTTGGAGTCAAGTGACTCATCAGAGGAATATGAAGTTTCACAAGTAAAGCCAGATAAAGTGGATGGATCTACAGGAGGTCCTTTCGCAACAACCCATGAGGTTTTGGGGTACTTCTCAGGTGTCTAGTTGGATCCATCAGAGTTGAGTTTCCTCAGAAAGGCAATACCCTCTTTCCTAGGGTTCCTGTTCAGAATCTGCTTTTTGAGGACATCACAAAGGGTTTGATGCCCTTTGAGAGTTTTGTCCATGCCTGTCACATATAATTCCTTCAACCCTGCATTTTCGTCAGTGATACTTGTGGTATCCTCAGATGAGGAATTTGAGACCACTGGAATAGTTGAAGAATTTTCAGCAATAGAAGCATTTGAACGTTCAAGTGAAGAATTAGCAGTTTCACGTTTGATGCATTTCAAACAAGGAGGAACAAATTCTTCCTGAGCGGTACTGATCTATTGATCTAGTAAGGAATCATTTTCCCTTTGGAGATCCTCATGTGACACCCTTAGTTTCTCAAGATCTTGCTTTCTTTGAAGAAATTAATAAGAGAGAATCTCATGATTGGCTAAGAGGTCATTATGATGACTCTGAAGGTTATCATACTTTGTCTGAAGACTTTTGAGATCGTTAGACAAAGTTTGAGTCCGATCCACTTCATCATTCAAAAGATCATCACTTTTGTCTAGCATTTTCTAAAGCTTTTCAAGTGCACTTTGTTGCTTAGTGGCAAGTTTAACAAGTTTAGCATATCTAGGTTTCACATATTCATCAGATTCACCTTCACTTGATTCAGAAGAGGAATGATGTTTGTGTACCTTTGAGCCTTTTGCCATGAAGCAATAGGTGGGAGCATAATCATCATTGCCGACGTCAGAGTCGTTGGAGTAGTCATATTCTTCATCGTTGAAGATGGACTTGCTGACCAAAGCAGTAGTGAGAGCAAGGCTAGCGACACCAGATTCAGATTCTACCTCTGATTCTTCCTCTTCTTCATATTCTTCAGATTCTTCTTTAGAATCCATTTCCTTGCCAATGAATGCTCAAGCCTTTTTGGAACCATTCTTCTTGTTCTTTGAGGACTTTGAAGTTTTTTTCTTTTTATTTGAATCATCAGAACTATCATCCTTGTATTTCTTCTTCTTCTTTGAATCTTTTATCCACAGAGGACAGTCAGAGATAAAGTGACTAGGCTTCTTGCAACGATGACATGTTCTTCTCTTGTAGTCTTCCGAGGAATTTGATTTCCTTAGAATACTTTTTGATGACTTTCCAAATCCACCTCTCCTTGAGAACTTTTGGAATTTCCTCACGAGCATTGCTAGCTCCCGACTTAGTTCGTCAGGATCACCAAGGCTGCTGTCAGAATGTTCTTCTTCAGATGAGGAAATTGCTTTTGCCTTCAGAGCACGAGATCTTCCATATCTTGGCCCATAGAGGTCTCTCTTCTCAGCTTGTTGGAATTCATGAGTATTGAGTCTCTCAAGAATATCAGCAGGATCAAGTGACTTGTAGTCTCCATGTTCTTGAATCATCAAGGCCAGAGTATCGAATGAGGAATCAAGAGATCTTAGCAGTTTCTTCACCACTTCATGGTCAGTGATATCAGTGGCACCCAGTGCTTGAAGCTCACTGGAGATACCAGTAAGACGATCAAAAGATTGCTGACCATTTTCATTGTCAAGTCTCTTGAAGCGGTTGAAGAGATTGCGAAGAACATCAACACGAGAGTCACGTTGAGTGGAAACACCTTTGTTGACTTTGGACGGCCTACCCCAGATAAGCTTAGCAGTCTCCAAAGCACTCACTCTGCCATACTGACATTTGCTTAGATGTCCACAGATGATATTCTGCGCTTGAGAGTCGATTTGCTTGAATCTCTTCACATCAGCAACAGTAACAGTGGGAGTGACAGAGGGTACACCATTTTCCACAACGTACCAGAGATCGTTGTCAATAGCTTCAAGGTGCATACTCATCTTGTTCTTCCAGTAGGGGTAGTCCGTCCCATCGAAGATAGGACATCCAGCGGAACCTTGATCATACTTGCAGTCGACATAACTAGAACTCTAGGTGGTTAAACCAAAATCACATAGAATAAGGAAGTACCACGCTCTGATACCAATTGAAAGTGCATTATATCGACTAGAGGGGGGGGGGCGAATAGGCGATTTTACAAATTCATCACTTGAGGAATTTGAAATGTGATGAATAACTAGCAGCGGAATAAGTACTCAAGTGCATGAGAAACATAGTAACAACATAGTCATCATGATGAAATTAAAAATGCACAAATAGTAAGTACCATGACATAGATAAGCGGTGATGAACAAGGTAACTTGAAGAATTTGAGGTGAGGAATTTGTGAAAGTATTCAGTCAAATTCTTCAAACAGTAACAATCAATTTCCTCAACAGGTATATGAGGAATATAGGGGTTGAGGAAATAGAACCAAATAGCTCGATGAAGACAATGGTTTGATGACCCAGTTCCAACTGCTGTGACAGTCGTATGTCTGGTTTGGAGCGGCCTAGTATTTAAACTTGAGGACACAAAGTCCCAGGACACACAGTCCTTACCGTATTCTCCTTGAGCTAAGGTCACATAGTCCTCGCCCGACACTCGTGGTAAGTCTTCAGGGTAGACTTCCAAAACCCTCACAAACTGGTCACCCGGCAATCCACAATTGACTGCTGCATGCTCTAGACCAAGGTCACTTCATGATCCCCAATTGACTACAGGATGCACTAGACCATGATGCCTAACCGTCTAGAGGATGCACAGTCCACAAAGGTAACAAGCGTCGGTTCCACACAGGAATTTCTTCAGTGATGGTTAATCACTTTGGGTTTGGTGGTTTGGTTGTGGGTTTTTCCTCACTGATGATTTTCTCTCAAAGTCCTCAGAAGATGGGTTGCTCTCAAATGACAAGTGTCAGTTCTCTCTCGGAGCAGCCAACTAACTAGTGCTTGTGGGGGTGGCTATCTATAGCCAGGGTGCAACCTGACCTGATAAGACATAAATGCCCCCAATGATATGACCATTATGTGGATGTTATGATTGGGGACAGCTAGCTCTAAGCACAGCAACAGTCGGAATTTCGAACTATGAAAGTCCTCAGCCTTATCATGTTCCTCACTTGTAGGCAATTCGCACTGGCGAAATCCTAACTCCTCAGTCAGATCAATTTCCTCAAAGACCAGAAAAACTTAGTCTCTGTCACTGAAGAACTTGATTGAACCGTAAGAGATTTCCAAAGCTTCACTCGAAGTATTGTGTAGGTTGAGGATTTTGGAGTTGAGCATCAGTTGGAAATTTTCCTTAGTATTACCTCGGCCCCCTTTAACAGTATGGTGTTTGCTATGACTCAAAGAAAGGAAATGAAACTACGAAACAAAAGTCTTCACGCTTCATAGTCCTCGTTCATATCTTCAAGGTCACACTGACTTCTTGAATTTCGAAGTCTTCAGGGAATTATCAAAGTCTTTAGCAAAGTCTTCACAAAGTCTTCACCAAAGTCTTCAGTTGAAGACATACATTTTTAGGGGTCGGTAATCTCCGGATATATCAAACTCCTCATCGACTTATAGAGCATGTGTACACTCACAAACACATTAGTTCCTTAACCTATAAGTCTTCAATACACCAAAATCACTAAGGGGCACTAGATGCACTTACAATTCGACACAAGGGGAGCCAAAGAATATTCTCGAGTATTAGCAGCTGAGTTGTCAATTCAACCACACCTGAAAGACTTAATATCTGCAGCAAAGTTGTTAGTGCATCTAGTGCCCCTTAGTGATTTTGGTGTATTGAAGACTTATAGGTTAAGGTACTAATGTGTTTGTGAGTGTACACAGGCTCTATAAGTCGATTAGGAGTTTGATATATCCGGAGATTATCGACCCCTAAAAATGTATGTCTTCAACTGAAGACTTTGCTGAAGACTTTGTGAAGACTTTGGTGAAGACTTTGAAAATGAAGAAGTTGGTGTGACCTTGAAGATATGAACGAGGAATATGAAGCGTGAAGACTTTTGTTTTTGTAGTTTCATTTCCTTTCTTTGAGTCATAGGAAACACCGTACTGTTAAAGGGGGCCGAGGTAATACTGAGGAAAATTTCCAACTGATGCTTAACTCCAAAATCCTCAACCTATACAATCCTTCGAGGGAAGCTTTGGAAATCTCTTACGGTTCAGTCAAGTTCTTCAGTGACAGAGACGAAGTTCTTCTAGTCTCTGAGGAAATTGATCTGATTGAGGAGTTAGGATTTCGCCAGTGCAAATTGCCTACAAGTGAGGAACATGATAAGCTTGAGGACTTTCATAGTTCGAAATTCAGACCGTTGCTGTGCTTAGCGCCAGCTGTCCCCAATCATTGTTGGGGAATGTCGCATGGGAAACAATTTTTTTCTATGTTCATGCAAGACCTATCCATGGTGATGAGCATCTACGAGAGGGAGAGTGGATCTACATACCCTTGTAGATCACTAAGCGGGAAGCGTTAAGAAATGCGGTTGGTGTAGTCGAACGTCTTCACGATCCAAATCGCTGAGCGTCCCGTGATCCAATCACAATCCGTCCCGATCAAGCACCGAACGGACGGCACCTCCGCGTTCACCACACGTACAGCTTGATGACAATCTTCGCCTTCTTGATCCAGCAATAGGGAGCGGAGAGGTAGAAGAGTTCTCTGGCAGCATGACGGTGCTCCGGCGATGGTGGTGGAGCTATTCTGGCAGGGCTTTGCCTAAGCACTACAGAAATCCGATCTAGAGGAGAAACTATGCACTGGAGGAACGGGTAGCACGTGGCTGAAAATCGAGTGCAAAAACCCTAAAACCTCCAGTATATATAGGAGGGAGAGAGGAGGAGGCTTGGCCCTCAAGGGACCAGCCCTTGGTTCGGCCGAATCAAGGAGGAGAGGTGGACTCCTCCTCCAATCCTAGTAGGGCTAGGATTCCTCCCTATTTTGCCTTTTTTTCCACCTTATCTCTTTGGGTTTTCTCTCCCAGCCAGATGGGCCTTGTGTGGGACTTCCACCAGCCCACTAAGGGCTGGTATTCACTCTCCCACAGCCCATGTAGCCTCTTGGGTCGAAATACCCCTCCCGATGGTCTCCCGGTACACTACCGACACTCCCGGTACACTACCGATGAGCCCGAAACTTTTCCGGCGACCAAAATAGGACTTCCTATATATCAATCTTTACCTCCGAACCATTCCGGAGCTCCTCGTGACGTCAGGGATCTCATCCGGGACTCCAAACAACCTTTGGTCACCACCATACATAACTCTATACTACCGAAACGTCACCAAACCTTAAGTGTGCAGACCATGCGGGTTCGAGAACTATGTAGACATGACCGAGACACCTCTTTGATCAATAACCAATAGCAGGACCTGGATGTCCATATTGGTTCCTACATATTCTACGAAGATCTTTATTGGTCGAACCTCTATGTCAAGGATTCAGTTAATCCTGTATGATCCCTTTGTTCTTCGGTATGTTACTTGCCCGAGATTCGATTGTCGGTATCTCCATACCTAGTTCAACCTCATTACCGGCAAGTCTCTTTACTCGTTCCGTAATACAAGATCCCGTGACTAACACTTAGGCACATTGCTTGCAAGGCTTATTGTGATGTTGTATTACCGAGTGGGCCCTGAGATACCTCTCCGTCACACGGAGTAACAAATCCCAGTCTTGATCCATGCCAACCCAACAAACACCCTCGGAGATACCTGTAGAGCACCTTTATAGTCACCCAGTTATGTTGCAACGTTTGATACACACAAGGCACACTTCCGGTGTCCGTGAGTTGCATGATCTCATGGTCATAGAAACATATACTTGACATGTAGAAAACAGTAGCAATAAACTGACACGATCATATGCTACATTTGTAGTTTGGGTCTTGTCCATCACATCATTCTCCTAATGATGTGACCCCTTATCAAATGACATCACATGTCAATGGCTAGGAAACCTTGACCATGTTTGACCAACGAGCTAGTTCACTAGAGGCATACTAGGGACAAAGTGTTGTCTATTTACCCACACATGTAATGTGTTTCCAATCAATGCAATTATAGCATGAATTATAAATGATTATCATGAAAAAGGAAATATAATAATAAACACTTTATTTATTACCTCTAGGGCATATTTCCAATAGTCTCCTACTTGCACTAGAGTCAATAATCTAGTTCACATCACTATGTGATTTACATTGTAATGAATCGAGCACCCATGCAGTTTTGGTGTTGATCATGTTTAGCCCTTGGAAGAGGTTTAGTCAACGGGTCTGCAACATTCAGATCCATGTGCACTTTGCAAATATTTATGTCCTTTTCCTCGATGTAATCGCGGATGGAGTTGAAGCGTCGCTTTATGTGTCTGGTCCTCTTGTCAAACCTTGGTTCCTTGGCCAGAGCAATGACACCAGTGTTGTCATAGAACAGGTTCATTGGATTCAGTGCACTGGGCACTACTCCAAGATCTGTCATGAACTGCTTCATCCAGACACCTTCCTTTGCTGCCTTCGAGGCTGCGATGTACTCCGCTTCGCACGTAGAATCGGCTACCACGCTTTGCTTGGAACTGCACCAGCTTACCGCTCCCCCATTGAGAATAAACATGTATCTGGTTTGTGACTTAGAGTCATCCGGATCAGTGTCAAAGCTTGCATCGACGTAACCCTTTATAATGAGCTCTTCATCACCTCCATAAACGAGAAACATTTCCCTAGTCCTTTTCAGGTACTTAAGGATATTCTTGACCGCTGCCCAGTGCTCCATTCCAGGATCATTTTGAAACCTTCCAGCCATACTTATGGCAAGACTGACATCAGGTCTTGTGCACAACATTGCATACATGATAGAGCCTATGGCTGAAGCATAGGGGATGACACTCATCTTTTCTCTATCTTCTGCAGTCACTGGGCATTGAGTCTTACTCAACTTCACACCTTGTAACACAGGCAAGAACCCCTTCTTGGACTGATCCGTTTTGAACTTCTTCAAAACTTTATCAAGGTATGTGCTCTGTGAAAGTGCTATTAAGCGTCTCGATCTATCTCTATAGATCTTAATGCCTAATATGAAAGCAGCTTCTCCTAGGTCCTTCATTGAAAAACTCTTGTTCAAATATTCCTTCACGCTTTATAGCATTTCTATATTGTTTCCAATCAACAATATGTCATCCACATATAATATTAGAAATGCTATAGAGCTCCCACTCACTTTCTTGTAAATACAAGCTTCTCCATAAACTTGTATGAACTCAAACGCTTTGATCACCTCATCAAAGCGCTTATTCCAACTCCGAGATGCTTGCACCAGCCCATAAATGGATCGCTGGAGTTGGCAAACTTTGTCAGCATTCTCTGGATTGACAAAACCTTCTGATTGCATCATATACAACTCTTCCTCAAGGAAACCATTGAGGAACGCTATTTTGACATCCATCTGCCAAATTTCATAGTCGAAATAAGCAGCTATTGCCAACATGATTCTGACAGACTTAAGCATCGCTACGGGTGAGAAGGTCTCATCGTAGTCAACTCCTTGAACTTGTGAAAAACCCTTTGCCACAAGTCGAGCTTTATAGACGGTGACATTACCATCCGCGTCTGTCTTCTTCTTAAAGATCCATTTGTTTTGAATGGCCTTTCGCCCTTTAGGTAATACTTCCAAAGTCCATACTTTGTTTTCATACATGGATCCCATCTCGGATTTCATGGCCTTTAACCATTTCTCAGAATCCGGGCCCATCATCGCTCCTCCATAGCTCGTAGGTTCATTGTCGTCCAACAACATGACCTCCAAGACAGGGTTGCCGTACCACTTAGGAGTAGTACACGCCCTTGTCGACCTACGAGGTTCAATAGCAGCTTGGTCTGAAGCTTCATGATCATGATCATTAACTTCCTCTTCAACCGCCGTAGGCTCCACAAAAACATCTTTCTGCGCTGCGCTACTTTCTGGTCGAAGTAAAGGTTCAATAACCTCATCAAGCTCTACTTTCCTCCCACTCAATTCTTTCGAGAGAAACTCTATATCAAGAAATGTTCCGTTCTTAGCGACAAACACTTTGCCTTCGGATCTGAGATAGAAGGTATACCCGACTGTCTCTTTCGGGTATCCTATGAAGACGCATTTCCGCTTTGGGTTCCAGCTTTTCAGGCTGAATCTTTTTGACATAAGCATCACATCCCCAAACTTTAAGAAACGACAACTTTGGCCTCTTGCCAAACCATAGTTCATATGGCGTCGTCTCAATGGATTTCGATGGTGCCCTATTTAAAGTGAATGCAGCTGTCTCTAATGCATAACCCCAAAACGATAGTGGCAAACCAGCAAGAGACATCATAGAACACACCATATCTAATAAGGTCCGATTATGATGTTCGGACACACCATTACGCTATGGTGTTCCAGGCGGTGTCAACTGTGAAGCAGTTCCACACTGTCTTAAGTGACTACCAAACTCATAACTCAGATATTCACCTCCTCGATCAGATCACAGGAATTTAATCTTATTGTCATGATGATTCTCAACTTCACTCTAAAATTGCTTGAACTTTTCAAACGTTTCAGACTTGTGTTTCATTAAGTAAATATACCCATATCTACTTAAGTCATCAGTGAAGGTGAGAAAATAACGATATCCAGCATGCGCTGTAACATTCATTGGACCGCACACATCAGTATGTATGATTTCCAATAAGTCACTTACCCATTCCATTGTTCCAAAGAACGGCGTTTTAGTCATCTTGCCCATGAGGCATGGTTCACATGTGTCAAGTGATTCAAAATCAAGTGACTCCAAAAGTCCATCATCATGGAGCTTCCTCATGTGTTTTACACCAATATGACCTAAACGGTAGTGCCACAAGAAAGAAGTACTATCATTATCAACTCTACATCTTTTGGCATCAATGTTATGAACATGTGTATCATCACTATTAAGATTCAATATGAATAAACCCCTCACATTGGGTGCATGACCATAAAATATATTACTCATATAAATAGAACAACCTTTATTCTTTGATTTAAATGAGTAACCATCTCGCAATAAACAAGATCCAGATATAATGTTCATGCTTAACACATGCACTAAATAAAAATTATTCAGGTTCATCACTAATCCCGATGGTAATCGAAGAGAGAGCGTGCCGACGGTGATCACATCAACCTTGGAACCATTTCCCACGCGCATCGTCACTTCATCCTTTGCCAGCCTTCGTCTATTCCGTAGTTTCTTTTTTGAGTTGCAAATGTGAGCAACCGAACCGGTATCAAATACCCAGGCACTACAACAAGAGCTAGTAAGGTACACATCAATAACATGTATATCATATATACCTTGTTTGTCGTTGGCCGCCTTCTTGTCAGCCAAGTACTTGGGGTAGTTCCGCTTCCAGTGACCAGTTCCCTTGCAATGAAAGCACTCAGTTTCTGGCTTGGGTCCATGCTTGGGCTTCTTTACAGGAGTGGCAACTGTTTTGCCATCCTTCTTGGTTTTACCCTTCTTGCCCTTGCCCTTGTCATTCTACTTGAAACTAGTGGTTTTATTGACCATCAACACTTGATGTTCTTTCTGGATTTCAGACTCAGCGACTTTTAGCATCGCAAACAGCTCGGCAACTGACTTGTTCATCCCATGCATGTTATAGTTCATCACAAAGCTCTTGTAACTAGGTGGCAGTGATTGAAGAACTCTGTCAGTGATCGCCTCTGGCGGAAGGGCAATTCCCAACTCCGCCAGACGAGTTGAATACCCAGACATTCTGAGTATATGTTCACTGATAGACCCGTTCTCCTCCATCTTGCAAGCATAGAACTTATTGGAGGTCTCATACCTCTCGATTCGGGCATTCTTCTGAAAGATAAACTTCAACTCCTGGAACATCTCATATGCTCCATGACGTTCAAAACGTCTTTGAAGTCCTGATTCTAAGCCATACAATATTGCACACTGAACTATTGAGTAATCTCCAGAACGTGCCTCCCAAGCGTTCTTAACGTCTTCGGAAGACATGTCTTCTGGTTGGTCACCAAGCGGTGCATCAAGGACATATGATTTCTGGGAAGCCGTGAGGATAATCCTCAGATTACGGGCCCAGTGAACAAAGTTACTTCCATCATATTTCAACTTAGCTTTCTCTAGGAACGCATTAAAATTCAAGGGTGCTACTACGCGAGCCATTAATCTACAACATAAATATGCAAAGGTTACTTAGACTATTGTTCAAGATAATGAGTTTACTTAATCAAATTACTAAAGCTCCTACTCAAATTGACGTCCCTCAGGTCATCTGAGTGTCACATGATCAAAATTCACCAACTCAAGTCCGATCATCACGTGAGTTGAGGTGGTTTCAATGGTGAATATCATCATGTTGATCATATCTACTATATGACTCATGTTCGACCTTTCGGTCTCTTGTGTTCCAAGCCCATGTCTATACATGCTAGTCTCGTCAAGTTTAACCCGAGTGTTCTGCATGTGCAACACTGGCTTGCACCCGTTGTATGTGAACGTAGAGTCTATCACACCCGATCATCACGTGGTGTCTCAACACGACGAACTTCCGCAACGGTGCACACTCGAGGAGAACACAATTCATCTTGAATTTTAAGTGAGGGGTCACCTTATAATGCTACCATCATCCTAAGAAAAAGAAGGTGCATAAAAGGATGAACATCACATGCAAATCATAAGTGACATGATATGGCCATGAACTTGTGCTTTTGATCTCCATCTTGAAAGCACCGGCATGATCTCCATCGTCATCGGCACGACACCATGATCTCCATCATCTTGATCTCCATCAATGTGTCGCCATCGGGGTTGTCGCGCCCATCATGCTTGTACTACTATTGCTACCGTTTAGCGATAAAGTAAAGCATTACATAGCGCTTAATGATTGACACACAGGTCATACAGTAATTAAAGACAACCCTATGGCTCCTGCCGGTTGCCGTACTCATCGACATTCAAGTCGTGATATTCTATACAACACATGATCATCTCATACATCACATATATCACATCATGTAATTGGCCATATCACATCACAACATACCCTGCAAAAACAAGTTAGACGTCCTCTAATTGTTGTTGCATGTTTTACGTGGCTACGGGTATCTAGCAAGAACAATTCTCACCTACGCATAAACCACAACAGTGATACATTAGTTGCTTTTCAACCTTCTCAAGGGACGCCTTTGTCGAATTCGATCCAACTAAAGTAGGAGAAACTGCCACCCGCCAGCCATCTTTTGCAACAAGTTGCAGTTGAGGGAACCGGTCTCTCGTAAGCGTACAAGTAATGTTGGTCCGGGCCGCTTCATCCCACAATACCGCTGAACCGAAACACGACCAAGGGAGGAAGCAATCTAAGCATCAACGCCCACAAACTCTTTGTGTTCTACTCGAGATCTCATCTACACATAGACCTAGCTCATGATGCCACTATTGGGGAACGTCGCATGGGAAACAAAAAATTTCCTACGTTCACGCAAGACCTATCCATGGTGATGAGCATCTACGAGAGGGAGAGTGGATCTACATACTCTTGTAGATCGCTAAGAGTGAAGCGTTAAGAAACGCGGTTGGTGTAGTCAAACGTCTTCGCGATCCAAATCGCCGAGTGTCCCGCGATCCAAACACGATCCGTCCCGATCAAGCACCGAACGGACGACACCTCCGCGTTCAGCACACGTACAGCGTGATGACGATCTCCGCCTTCTTGATCCAGCAAGAGGGAGCGTTGAGGTATAAGAGTTCTCCGGCAGTGTGACGGCGCTCCAGCGATGGTGGTGGAGCTATTCCGGCTGGGCTTCGCCTAAGCAGCAGAAATCCGATCTAGAGGAGAAACTATGCACTGGAGGAACGGGTAGCACGTGGCTGAAAATCGAGTGCAAAAACCCTAAAACCTCCAGTAAATATAGGAGGGATACAGGAGGAGGCTTGTCCCTCAAGGGACCAGCACTTGGTTCGGCCGAATCAAGAAGGAGAGGAGGACTCTTCCTCCAATCCTAGTAGGACTAGGATTCCTCCCTATTTTGCCTTTTTTCCACCTTATCTCTTTGAGTTTTCTCTTCCAATCGCATGGGCCTTGTGTGGGACTTCCACTAGACCACTAAGGGCTGGTATTCACTCGCCCACAGCCCATGTAGCCTCTTGGATCGAAATACCCCTCCCGATGGTCTCCCGGTACACTACCGGCAATCCCGGTACACTACCGATGAGCCCGAAACTTTTCCGGCGACCAAAATAGGACTTCCTATATATCAATATTTACCTCCGGACCATTCTAGAGATCCTCATGATGTCCGGGATCTCATCCGGGACTCCGAACAACCTTCTGTCACCACCATACATAACTCTATACTACCGAGACGTCACCAAACCTTAAGTGTGCAGACCCTGCGGGTTCGAGAACTATGTAGACATGCCCGAGACACCTCTACGGCCAATAACCAATAGCGGGACCTAAATGTCCATATTAGTTCCTACATATTCTATGAAGATCTTTATCGGTCAAACCTCTATGTCAAGGATTCAGTTAATCCCGGATGATGTTCCCTTTGTTCTTCGGTATGTTACTTGCCCGAGACTCGATCGTCGGTATCTCCATACCTAGTTCAACCTCGTTACCGGCAAGTCTCTTTACTCATTCCGCAATACACGATCCCGTGACTAACACTTAGTCATATTGCTTGCAAGGCTTATTGTGATGTTGTATTACCAAGTGGGCCCTGAGATACCTCTTCGTCACACGGAGTAACAAATACCAGTCTTGATCCGTGCCAACCCAACAGACACCCTCGGAGATACCTGTAGAGCACCTTTATAGTCACCTAGTTACGTTGCGACGTTTTATACACACAAGGAACTCTTCCAGTGTCTGTGATTTGCATGATCTCATGTTCATAGAAACATATACTTGACATGCAGAAAACAGTAGCAATAAACTGACACAATCATATACTATGTTTGTAGTTTGGGTCTTGTCCATCACATCATTCTCCTAATGATGTGATCCCGTTATCAAATGACATCACATGTCAATGGCTAGGAAACCTTGACCATCTTTGACCAACGAGCTAGTTCACTAGAGGCATACTAGGGACAAAGTGTTGTCTATTTACCCACACATGTAATGTGTTTCCAATCAATACAATTATAGCATGGATAATAAACGATTATCATGAACAAGGAAATATAATAGTAAACACTTTATTTATTGCCTCTAGGGAATATTTCCAACAATCATATTATCCACATAACGGTCATATCATTGGGGGCATTTATGTCTTATCATGTCAGGTTGCACCCTGGCTATAAATAGCCACCCCCACAACCACTAGTTGGTTGGCTGCTCCAAGAGAGAACGGACACTTTTCATTTGAGAGCAACCCATCCGCCGAGTACTTTGAGAGAAAATCATCAGTGAGGAAAACCCCACAACCAAACCACCAAACTCATAGTGATTGAGCATCACTGAAGAAATTCCTGTGTGGAACCGAGTCTTGTTACCTTTGAGGACTGTGTATCCTCTAGACGGTTAGGTGTCATGGTCTAGTGTTCCTACAGTCAATTGGGGATCACGAAGTGACCTTGGTCTAGAGCATCCAATAGTAAATTGTGGATCGACGGGTGACCAGTTTGTCAGGGTTTTGGAAGTCTACCCTGAAGACTTACCACGAGTGTTGGGTGAGGACTGTGTGACCTTAGCTCAAGGAGAATAAGGTAAGGCCTGTGTGTCCTAGGACTGTGTGTCCTAGGACTGTGTGTCCTCTGGTTTAAATACCAGGCCGCTCCAAACTAGACGTAGAACTGTCACAACAGTTGGAACTGGGTCATCAAACCATTGTCTTCATCGAGCTACCTGGTTCTATTTCCTCACCCCCTCTATTCCTCATAAACTTGGTGATGAAATTGATTGTTACTGTTTGAAGAATTTGACTGAAGAATTTCACAATTTCCTCACGAAATTCTTCAAGTTACCTTGTTCATCACTTCTTATCCCGTGTCACGTTACTTACTATTTGTGCATGTTTCATTTCATCATGAATACTATGTTGTTACTATGTTCCTCATGCACTTGAGTACTTATTCCGCTGCTAGTTATTCATCACATTTCAAATTCCTCAAAGTTGAAATTCCTAGTGATGAATTTGTAAAAATCGCCTATTCACCCCCTCTAGTCGATATAACGCACTTGCAATTGGTATCAGAGCAGGTACTCCCTTGCTCTGTGTGATTTTGGTTTAACCACCTGGAGTTATAGTTATGTCGACTGCAGGTATGATCAAGGTTTCAGTGGGCTGTCCTACCTTCGATGGGACGGACTACCCCTATTGGAAGAACAAGGCGCGTATGCACCTTGAAGGTATTGACAACGATCTCTGGTACGTTGTGGAAAATGGTGTGCCCTTTGTCACTCCCACTGTTACTGCTGCTGATGTGAAGAGATTCAAGCAACTTGACTCTCAAGCGAAGAATATCATCTGTGGCCATCTGAGCAAAGGTCAGTATGGCAGAGTGAGTGCTTTGGAGACTGCGAAGCTTATTTGGGATAGGTTGTCCAAAGTCAACGAAGGTGTTTCCACTCAACACGACTCTCGTGTTGATGTTCTTTGCAATCTCTTCAACCGCTTCAAGAGACTTGACAATGAAAATGTTCAACAAACTTTTGATCGCCTCACTGATATCTCCAATGAGCTTCAAGCACTGGGTGCCATTGATATCACTGACCATGAAGTGGTGAAGAAACTGCTAAGATCTCTCGATTCCTCATTCGATAATCTAGCTTTGATGATTCAAGAACGTGGAGACTACAAAGCACTTGATCCTGCTGATATTCTTGAGAGACTCAATACTCATGAACTCCAACAAGCTGAAAAGAGAGACCTCTACGGGCCAAGCTATGGAAGATCTCATGCTCTGAAGGCAAAAGTGTTAGTGCATCTAGTGCCCCTTAGTGATTTTGGTGTATTGAAGACTTATATGTTAAGGTACTAATGTGTTTGTAAGTGTACACATGCTCTATAAGTCGATGAGGAGTTTGATACATCCAGAGATTATCGACCCCTAAAAATGTATGTCTTCAACTAAAGACTTTGCTAAAGACTTTGTGAAGACTTTGTGAAGACTTTGTGAAGACTTTGAAAATGAAGAAGTTGGTGTGACCTTGAAGATATGGACGAGGAATATGACGCGTGAAGACTTTTGTTTTCGTAGTTTCTTTTACTTTATTTGAGTCATAGGAAACACCGTACTGTTAAAGGGGGCCGAGGTAATACTAAGGAAAATTTCCAACTGATGCTCCACTCCAAAATCCTCAACATATACAATCCTTCGAGTGAAGCCTTTGGAAATCTCTTACGATTCAGTCAAGTTCTTCAGTGACAGAGACGAAGTTCTTCTGGTCTTTGAGGAAATTGATCTGACTGAGGAGTTAGGATTTCGCCAGTGCGAATTGCCTACAAGCGAAGAATCTCATCTGTGGCCATCTGAGCAAAGGTCGGTATGGTAGAGTGAGTGCTTTGGAGACTGCTAAGCTTATCTGGGATAGGTTGTCCAAAGTCAACGAAGGTGTTTCCACTCAACGTGACTCTCGTGTTGATGTTCTTCGCAATCTCTTCAACCGCTTCAAGAGACTTGACAATGAAAATGTTTAACATACTTTTGATCGTCTCACTGATATATCCAATGAGCTTCAAGCACTGGGTGCCACCGACATCACCGACCATGAAGTGGTGAAGAAACTGCTAAGATGTCTCGATTCCTCATTCGATACTCTGGCTTTGATGATTCAAGAACATGGAGATTACAAAGCACTTGACCATGCTGACATTCTTGAGAGACTCAATACTCATGAATTTCAACAAGCTGAGAAGACAGACCTCTACGGGCCAAGCTATGGAAGATCTCGTGCTTTGAAGGCAAAAGCAATTTCCTCATCTAAAGAAGAAGATTGTGACAGCAGCCTTGGTGATCCTGAAGAACTAAGTCAGGAATTAGCAATGCTTGCGAGGAAATTCCAGAAGTTCTCAAGGAGAGGTGGATTTGGAAAGTCATCAAAAAGTGGCTTGAGGAAATCAGATTCCTCAGAAGACTACAAGAAAAGAACCTGTCATCGTTGCAAGAAGCCCGGTCACTTTATCTCTGACTGTCCTCTCTAGGAAAAAGATTCAAAGAAGAAGAAGAAATACAAGGAGGATAGTTTTGATGACTCGAAGAAAAAGAAGAGATCTTCAAAGTCCTCATCTTCAAAGTCCTCAAAGCACAAGAAGAATGGTTCCAAAAAGGCTCGAGCATTCATCGGCAAGGAAATGGATTCTGAGGAAGAATCTGAAGAATATGAAGAAGAGGAAGAATCTGAGGAGGAATCAGAATCTGGTGTCGCTAGCCTTGCTCTCGCTACTGCTTCCGTCAGCAAGTCCATCTTCAACGATGAAGAATATGACTACTCCAATGACTTCAACGTCAGCAATGATGATTATGCTCCCACCTATTGCTTCATGGAAAAAGGCTCAAAGGTACACAAACATCATTCCTCATCTGATTCAAGTGAAGGCGAATCTGATGAATATGTGAAACCTAGCTGTGCTAAACTTGTTAAAATTGCCACTAAGCAACAAAGTGCACTTGAAAAGCTTCAGAAAATACTAGACAAAAGCGATGATCTGTTGAACTATGAAGTGGATCGGACTCAAACTCTGTCTGACGATCTCAAAAGTCCTCAAACAAAGTATGATAACCTTTAGAGTCATCATAACGACCTCTTAGCCAATCATGAGAAGCTTTCTTGTGAATTTCTTTAAAGAAAGCAAGATCTTGAGAAATTGAGGGTGTCACATGAGGATCTCCAAAGGGAAAATGATTCCTTACTGGCTCAACAGATCAGTACCGCTCAGGAAGAATTCGTTCCACCTTGTTTGAAATGCATCGAACGTGAAACTGCTAATTCTTCACCTGAATGTTCAACTGCTTCTGTTGCTGCAAATTCTTCAACTATTCTAGTGGTTTCAAATTCCTCATCTGAGGACACCACAAGTATCACTGACAACAATGTAGGGTTGAAGAAATTGTATGTGATAGGCATGTACAAAAGTCTCAAAGGGCATCAAACCCTTTGCGATGTCCTCAAAAAGCAAATACTGAATAGGAACCCTAGGAAAGAGGGTATTTTGCGAATCTCTATGTCAAACCGTAAACACTACTACCACACTCCACTTGGTACTATTCCAAATGGCTGCTCCACTATATGTATCCAGATTGCTACTACGGGTTATCCGGATTGGTGTTAAAGCTTGCATCGACGTAACTCTTTACGACGAACTCTTTATCACCTCCATAATTGAGAAACATCTCCTTAGTCTTTTAGTTACTAAGGATAATCTTGACCGTTGTCTAGTGATCCACTCCTGGACCACTCTTGTACCCCTTGGCGGACTCATGGCAAGACACACACAGGTGCGGTACACAGCATGGCATACTATACAGAGCCTATGGCTAAGGCATAGGGGACGACATTCATCCTTTCTCTTTCTTCTTCCGTTGTCGAGCTTTGAGTCTCACTCAACTTCACACCTTACAAAGCAGGCAAGAACACTTCTCTCTGACTAATCCATTATGAACTCTTTCAAAATCTTGTCAAGGTATGTACTCATTGAAAGTCTTATCAAACATCTTGATTTATCTTTATAGATCTTGATGCTCAACAATTAGGTAGCTTTATCCAGGTCTTCCTTTGAAAAAACTCTTTTCAAACAACCGTTTATGCTCTCCAAAAATTCTACATCATTTCCGAATAGCAATATGTCATCCACATATACTTGTTAGAAACTCTATAGTGCTCCCACTCACTTTATTGCAAATACAAGTTTCTCGTAAACTTTGTATAGACTCAAAAACTTTGATCACCTCATCAAAGTGTATATTCCAACTCCGAGATGCTTGTTTCAGTTCATATAAGAATCACTGAAGCTTGCACACCTTTTAGCATCCTTAGGACTGACAAAACCTTCTGGTTGTATCTCATACAACCTTTCCTTTAAGGAAGGAAACGATGTTTTGGCATCCATCTGCCAGATTTCATAATTGAAAAATGCAGCAACTGCTAACATAATTCCAACAGACTTTAGCATCGCTACGAGTGAGAAAGTCTCATTGTAGTCAACTCCTTGAACTTGTCGTAAACTTCTTTGCAACAAGTCGAGGTTTACAAATGGTGACATTTACCATGAGCATTTGTCTTCATTTTAAACATCCATTTGTACTCAATGACCTGCCGTCCAACGAGCAAGTCTACCAAAGTCTATACTTGGTTTTCATACATGGATCCTTTCTCGGATTTCATGGCCTCTAACCATTTGTCAGAATCCGGGCCCATCATCGCTTCTCCATAGCTCGTAGGTTCATCGTTGTCCAACAACATGACCTCCAAGACAGGGTTGTCATACCGCTCATGAGCAGTACACGTCCTTGTTGACCTACGAGGTTCGATAGTAACTTGATCCGAAGCTTCATGATCATCATCATTAACTTCCTCTTCAACTAACGTAGGCTTCACAGAAACATCTTCCTGCGCTGCGCTACTCTCTGGTTGAACAAAAGTTCAACAACCTCATCAAGTTACATCTTCCTCCCACTCAATTCTTTCGAGAGAAACTCTTTCTCGAGAAAGGACCCAATTTTAGCAACAAACATTTTATGCTTGGATCTGAAATAGAAGGTTTACCCAACTGTCTTTAGGGTATTCTATGAAGATGCATTTGTCCGCTTTAGCTTCGAGCTCATTAGGTGAAAACCTTTTTCACATAAGTGCTGCAACCCCAAACATTAAGAAATGACAGCTTTAGGTTTCTATCAAACCATAATTCACACGGTGTCATCTCAACGGATTTAGATGGTGCCCTATTTAAAGTGAATGTAGTTGTCTCTAATGCATAACCCCAAAATTATAGTAACAAAGTGATAAGATACATCATAGCATGCACCATATCCAATAGAGCACGACTATGACATTCAGACACACCATCACACTATGGTATTCCAGGTGGTGTGAGTTGTGAAACAATTATCACATTGTCTAAACTTGTATGCGAAACTCGTAACTCAGATATTCACCTCCATGATCATATCGCAAACATTTTTATCTTCTTGTCACGATGATCTTAAAATTTCACTCTAAATTTGCTTGAACCTTTCAAATGATTCAGACTTATGTTTCATTAAGTAAATATACACTATGTCTACTCAAATGATCAATGAAGGTAAGAAAATAATGATATCCACCGCACGCTACAAGACTCATTGGATTGCATAACCGTGTTGCAATGAACATGATCTAATCACGTTCATGCTCAATGCAAAAACACCAAATAACATTTATTTAGGTTCATCACTAATCTCGAAGGTAGAGAGAGCGTGCGATGTTGATCACATCAACCTTGGAAACATTTCCAACACACATCGTCACCTCACACTTAGCTAGTATCCGTTTATTCCCTAGCTTTTACGTTGAGTTACTAACATTTAGCAACCGAACCGGCATCCAATACCCAGGTGCTACTAGGAGTACTAGCAAGGTACACATCAATAACACGTATATCAAATATACTTCTGTCGACTTTGCCAGCCTTCTTATCTACCAAGTATCTAGGGTTGTTCCGCTTCAGCGACCGTTCTCCTCATAATCGAAGAACTTAGTCTCGGGTTTGGGTTAGACTTTGGGTTGCTTCACTGGAGATGCAACTGACTTGCTATCCATGAAGTTTCCCTCCTTGCTCTTGCCCTTCTCGAAACTAGTGGTTTTGACTAACCATCAACACTTTGACGCTCCTTCTCGATTTCTACCTTCGCGGTGTCAAACATCGCGAATAGCTCAGGGATCATTATTTCTATCCCTGGCGTTTTATAGTTCATCACCAAGTTCTAGTAGCTTTAGTGATAGTGACTTGGAGAACTATATCAATCACTATCTTATCTGGAAGATCGACTCCCACTCGATTCAAGCGATTGTAGCACCCAGACAATCTGAGCACATGCTCAACAATTGAGCTACTCTCTTTCATCTTATAGGCAAAGAATCTTGTTGGATATCTCATATCTCGCAACACGGGCACGAGCCTGAGATCCTAATTTCAGCTCTTAGAACATCTCATATGTTCCATGACGTTCAAAACGTTTCGGAGCCTCAATTCTAAGCTGTAATGCATGACGCACTAAACTATCAAGTAGTTATTAGAACGTGCCTGTCAGATGTTCACAACATCTACAAACAACGCTAGAGGGGTTGGCGCACCGAGCGGTCCATTAAGGACATAAGCCTTCTGTGCAGCAATGAGGACAATCCTCATATCACGGAGACAGTCCGCAATATTGCTACCATCATCTTTCAACTCTATTTCTCTAGGAACATATAAAATTCAAGGGAGCTACAACATGAGCTAGTAATCTACAACATAGTTTTGCAAAGAACCTACTGACTATGTTCGTGATAATGAGTTCAATTAATCATATTACTTAAGAACTCCCACTCAAATTGACATCCCTCCGGTCATCCGAGTGATACATGATCCAAATTCACCAACTCAAGTCCGATCATCACGTGGGTTGAGGTGGTTACAATGGTGAACATCATCATGTTGATCATATCTACTATATGACTCATGTACGACCTTTTGGTCTCTTGTGTTCCGAGGCCATGTCTGTACATGCTAGGCTCGTCAAGTTTAACACGAGTGTTCTGCATGTGCAACACTGGCTTGCACCCGTTGTATGTGAACGTAGAGTCTATCACACCCGATCATCATGTGGTGTCTCAACACGACGAACTTTTGCAACTGTGCACACTCGGGGAGAACACAATTCATCTTGAAATTTAAGTGAGGGATCACCATATAATGCTACCGTCATCCTAAGCAAAACAAGGTGCATAAAAGGATTAACATCACATGCAAATCATAAGTGACATGATATGCCCATGAACTTGTGCTTTTGATCTCCATCATGAAAGCACCGACATGATCTCCATCGTTACCGGCATGACACCATGATGTCCATCATCTTGATCTCCATCAACGTGTCGCCATCGGGGTTGTCGCGCCCACCATGCTTCTACTACTATTGCTACCATTTAGCGATAAAGTAAAGCATTACATAGCGCTTAATGATTGACACGCAGGTCATACAAGAATTAAAGACAACCCTATGTCTCTTGCCGGTTGCCGTACTCATCGACATGCAAGTCGTGATAATCTATACATCACATGATCATCTCATACATCACATATATCACATCATGTAATTAGCCATATCACATCACAACATACCCTGCAAAAACAAGTTAGACGTCCTCTAATTGTTGTTGCATGTTTTACGTGGTTGCTACGGGTATCTAGCAAGAACAATTCTCATCTACGCAAAAACCACAACGGTG
Organism: Hordeum marinum; assembly: GCA_022496015.1. Lineage (NCBI taxonomy): Eukaryota > Viridiplantae > Streptophyta > Magnoliopsida > Poales > Poaceae > Hordeum > Hordeum marinum. The sequence continues at coordinate 449,463,545 of CM039672.1, read as the reverse complement.
ATACACTAGTTTCTTTTCAACCTTCTCAAGGACCGCCTTTGTCGAATCCGATCCAACTAAAGTGAGAGAAACTGGCACCCGCAAGCCATCTATGCAACAAGTTGCGGTCGAGGGAACCGGTCTCTCGTAAGCATACGAGTAATGTTGGTCCGGGCTGCTTCATCTCACAATACCATTGAACCAAAATCCGACCAAGGGAGGAAGCAATCTAAGCATCAACGCCCACAAAGATTTTGTGTTCTACTCGAGATCTCATCTACACATAGACCTAGCTCATGATGCCACTATTGGGGAACGTCGCATGGGAAACAAAAATTTTCCTACGCACACGCAGATCTATCCATGGTGATGAGCATATACGAGAGGGAGAGTGGATCTACATACCCTTGTAGATTGCTAAGCGGGAAGCGTTAAGAAACGCGGTTGGTGTAGTCGAATATCTTCGCGATTCAAATCGCCGTGCGTCCCGCGATCTCATCACGATCCGTCCCGTGATCCGATCACGATCCGCCCCGCGAACACATCACGATCCGTCTCGCGAACTCATCACGATCCCTCCCGCGATCTCATCACGATCCGTCTTGTGAACTCATCATGATCCGTCTCGCGAACTCATCACAATCCGTCCCGCGAACTCATCACGAACCGTCTCGCGATCTTGATAACGGTCCTTCCGATCTAGCGTCGAACGGACGACACCTCCGTGTTCAGCACACATGCAGCTTGATGACGATCCCCACCATCTTGATCCAGCAAGAGGAAGTGGAGAGGAAGAAGAGTTCACCGGTGGCGTGACGACGCTCCAGTGATGGTGGTGGAGCAATTCCGGCAGGGCTTCGCCTAAGCACTGCGGAAATCCGATCTAGAGGAGCACGGGTGGAACGGGTAGCATGTGGCCGTAAAATCTAGTGCAAAACACCCAATACAACCAGTATATATAGGAGGGAGGTAGGAGGAGGGCTGGCGCAAGGCTAAGTCCCCATAGGAGTCGGCCGAATCCACTAGGATTGGAGGACTCTCCTCCAATCCTAGTAGGACTAGGATTCGTCCTTCCCCCCCCCCTTTTTCCACCTTTTCCTATTGGGTTTTCTTCTCCAGCCACATGGGCCTTGTGTGGGAGTTTCCACCAGACCACTAAGGGCTGATATTCACTCTCCCACAGCCCATGAAGCCTCTTGGGTCGAAATACCTCTCCCGATGGTCCCCCGGTACACTACCGGCACTCCCGGTACACTACCGATGAGCCCGAAACTTTTCCGGCGACCAAAACAAGACTTCCTATGTATGAATCTTTACCTCCAGACCATTCCGGAGCTCCTCGTGACGTCTGGGATGTCATCCAGGACTCCGAACAACCTTCGGTCACCACCATGCATAACTCTATACTACCAAAACGTCACCAAACCTTAAGTGTGCAGACCCTGCGGGTTCGAGAACTATGTAGAAATGACCGAGACACCTCTACGGTCAATAACCAATAGCAAGCCCTGGATGAGCATATTGGTTCCTACATATTCTACGAAGATCTTTATCGGTCGAACCTCTATGTCAAGGATTCAGTCAATCCCGTATAACGTTCCCTTTGTTCTTCGGTATGTTACTTGCCCGAGATTCGATCGTCGGTATCTCCATACCTAGTTCAACCTTGTTACCGGCAAGTCTCTTTACTCATTCCGTAATACAAGATCCCGTGGCTAACACTTAGTCACATTGTTTGCAAGGCTTGTTGTGATGTTGTATTACCGAGTGGGCCCTCAGATACCTCTCCGTCAAACGGAGCAACAAATTCCAGTCTTGATCCATGCCAACCCAACAGACACCCTCGGAGATACCTGTAGAGCACCTTTATAGTCACGCAGTTATGTTGCGACGTTTGATACACACAAGGCACTCCTCCAATGTCTGTGAGTTGCATGATCCTATGGTCATAGGAACATATACTTGACATGCAGAAAATAGTAGCAATAAACTGACACGATCATATACTACGTTTGTAGTTTGGGTCTTGTCCATCACACCATTCTCCTAATGATGTGATCCCGTTATCAAATGACATATCATTTCCATGGCTAGGAAACCTTAGCCATCTTTAATCAACAAGCTAGTCCATTGGAGGCATACTAGGGACATGGTTTTGTCTATGTATCCACACATGCATCTAAGTCTCCGATAAATACAATTATAGCATGGATAATAAACGATTATCATGAACAAGGAAATATGATAATAACTAATTTATTATTGCCTCTAGGGCATATTTCCAACAGAAGGAATTCCTCATGAAGAAAGGCTTCAAACCCGGTTCACTCGACCCCACTCGTTTCACAAAGTCCTATGACAATTAACTGTTCATATGCCAAATATATGTAAACGATATTATCTTTGGCTATACTGACAAACGTTATAGTGATGAATTTGCCTATATGATGAGTGAAGAATATCAAATGTCTATCATGGGAGAGTTGAAATTCTTCTTAGGTCTTCAAATACGTCAACAAGACAATGGCATCTTCATCTCCCAAGAGAAGTACCTCGAGGATGTTCTGAGGAAATTCGACATGCAAGATTGCAAAGGCGTCAAAACTCCAATGCCTTCAAAAGGCCACCTCTGCACTGATGAAAATGGTAAAGATTTTGACCAGAAGGTATACCGCTCATGATTGGTTCATTATTGTATCTATATGCATCTAGGCCTGATATTATGCTGAGTGTTTGCATTTGTGCCCGATTCCAAGCAACACCGAAGGAATCACACCATAAGGCTGTGAAATGTATTCTTCGATACTTAGCTCACACACCAACACTTGGATTATGGTATCCCAAGGGCTCAAATCTTCACCTCATCGGATACTTTGATGCTGACTATGCTGGAGATTGCGTGGATCGCAAGTCAACCTTAGGCACATGTCATTTCCTCGGACAATCCTTAGTCTATTGGTCCTCGAAGAAGCAGAACTGCGTCTCACACTCTACTGCTGAAGCTGAGTACATTGTTGCTGGCTCATGTTGTGCTCAATTACTATGGATGAAGGAAACCCTTAAAGACTACGACATCAATTTGAAGAATGTACCTCTCTACTGCGACAACGAGAGTGCCATCAAGATTGCATACAATCCAGTTCAACACTCCAAGACCAAGCACATCCAGATTCATCATCACTTTCTTCGAGATCATGTACTCAAGGGCGACATCTCCATCGACCACATCCCCACTGAAGAACAACTGGCCGATATCTTCACCAAGCCCTTGGATGAAAAGAGATTTTGCAAGTTGCGGTGTGAGCTAAATATCTTAGAATCTTCGAATGTTCTTTGAAGAAGGACACACATCCCAACACTTATGCAAAATTTATGACTTTGATGTGCAACACACGAAGTAACGTTTTTCTTCAGTCAATGAAGAATAACCCTCTATGTCGGGACACCGATCCTAAGTCATATGATTCCATAATGTAACAAGCCACATCACTTTGCGGCCTCACGCACGGTACTCCACGGCTGCCACCTTACCTTGGCCGGGACTGTTTGCGTCTTTTGGCTCACGTATGTGAACATGTCGCTGGCAATCACACAACAAAGAACCCGAGCCGACATGACTAGTCATAGAACCCAAGTGGCACATCCGTATGGAAACAAGCATACATAACCCAGCAATGCAGGTGTCAATCTCAAGCGTGTGTAGACGAGTCATAGCAAGCTACAAGGACTCCATTACGTCGCGAGACACGAATGTCATCACTGCACGTAGACGAGTCGTAGCAGTCTACGAGGACTCCATTACACCGCGAGACATTTCCCCGAAGGGACAGACACAACAACAAAGAAGGGTACATGCCGGTCAATCAATGTGTCTGGAGCAGTAGCAAGCTACCATGGCTCGGTGGAAGCACAAAGAGGCAATTTCCCGTAAAGAGTACTACTAAAGGCACACGACTAGGTGTCGGATCCCATACATACCGTTGCACGTCACACATACGCACGACATGCCCGATATGCATAGATGCAACTATGGCATCACAACATAACCATACAACAACATGATTTTTATTTAAGAGACTCAGACGAGCCTTGCATAATATGTTCTTACAGATAGGGGTCACATGACCCGGCACTCAAGTCCTACAAGCCAGCGGAAACTTAAGCTGTCTGAGTACAGACGACAAAATATAAAAAAGAGGCACACGGCCTGACTATCTACAGCCCACCACACGGGCAAGATCGTAGCTGGGACACCAGCTATTCGACATCGTCAATGTCTAGATAGAACCCACCTGATGGGTCCTGGTTCTCTTCTGCAACATTAATTAAGCAAGGATGAGTACAATCGTACTCAGCAAGTCTTTAAAATAGACCTAGTCTATTTATGCTCATGTATCAACAAGGGGGTGGTGGAGTTTATGCAGAATGCCAGCTTTGACTCATGGCTAACCTACACTACTCAATTTTAACTCCTTGTTATAATTTTAGTTATCGCACACGAGTCCACTACCAACATCACAATACACTACCATGGATTCACCTTCCCCTTCCGGAAGTGTGCCATCCACGGTACTCACACTTGTCTTGAGATTTTTAGAAGTATCCATTTGATTATCTATGAACAACATAAGTTCTCCAAGTAGTCCATATCCGAGGACGCGGCTATTCGAATAGTTTCATACCCTGCAGGGGTGTACTTCTTCACACATGCTCTCGCCACTTATCGCTGTGTGCCATAAACCATGCACCTCGGCAACCTTCAAGCGGATGCCCAGCGAGGAAGTCGACCACGACCGTCAATCACATAAGACCTCTAGTCCAGGCTACTGCCTATTTGAGACTGACCCGCACGGAAGTCCGGCCGAAGTTTCCTCTACGGCCCCAAACGATGTGCACAGGGTTCCCAAGCCCATCATTCGGGTGACCCTTGGTACACCGTGCCACTGCCTACCGCGTCGTAACCCACCCCGAGGGTCAGCGCTACGCACGTCCTCTAGCATGCTATAAACACAAGAAACTACTTGCAATACCTGGACCAAAGACTAAGCGACTGATAAGTCGAGAGGGGTCGAGTTACCAGAACCCAATGTGTGGTAGTATCTCGTCTTGGATCACAAACACGGAACCCAGTTCCTAAGAACGGTTCCAATGAGACAACCCACTATGTACTCCTACATAGCCTCTCATCGCCACCTTTACCAAATCGTATTCATTATATACTCAGTACATCGGACAACGCTGTTTCACTCAGTTCATCACCCAGATGAATCCGGCCTGACACAACTCTAAGCATAGCAAGCATAGCAGTCAAGGTAAGCTAAGCACATCATGGCACAAGCATCTACCAGGTATGCTAGGTTGCAAGGTTTAGCTATTTACTGTGACAAGATCAGGTCATGCATAAGATTAGGATCATCTACCGTGTATGTCTGACACGTGATCGTTTGTCCTAATGCAATAAATAAGAGCAGGAGCAAGAGAATGGGATGTTATCGAAATGATCAATGGGGTTTCTTGCCTTGCTGGGTTGCGGAGGAGTTCTCTCCTTCGTCGGGGTACGGAGTGGTATCTTCCGGATTAGGGCCTACCGCAACGCAGATAAAAAAAACATTCAATACAAGCAGATGCAACAATATGATGCATGATCATGGCATAGTAGTATGCATGGGTGAGCTAATGTAACTAGTGATCATGTCAATTTGAAATGAATTTGAATATAGGTTCAAAGTTGTTCTCATTTCAAATTCCATATATTGACCTAATGTTAGAATGTCCATGTTCACCTATTTAGATTGCTCTAACATGCATGAGAATAGCACCATTGGATTCATTGGATTTTTCTGATAAATTTTCATATATAAATTATTTTCATCTGACTTACAGATTAATTTATATGATTTTTCAAAGTTTAAATATTTTCTGGAATTATTTTTAAATAAGAAATTGAATTATGACATCAGCATGATGTCATGATGACATCAGCTAGTCAGCTGACCCGGCCCAGAGTCAACCTGACATGTGGGGTCCACATGTCAGTGACTCGTTAACTCAACTAACTGATTAAAACTAATTCTGTTTAAATTTACTAATTGGGCCCACCTGTGAGTGACACATTAACTTAATTAATGATTAAACTAATTATAGATTAACCTAAACTAATCAGGGATGGGGCCCCACCTGTCATTGACTCACAGAGTCAAGCCAGGGCCCACCTGAGGTCAAACTCGCCGGAGTTGGCCGGCGGCTCGATGCCGGTGACCATCAGGGACGGCGGCGTCCGTCGGGTTTCTCCTACAGGGGGTCATTTGGCGCGCTGAAACCACCGGCGTGTAGCCCGTGCACGACCGCATCCATCTGAGGCCACGGGAGGTCACGGGGTCACCGGAGCTCGCCAGAAACGAGCTTGTGGAGGCAGCCGGAGCTCGGGCTCGGACGCGAACATGACACAGGGCATGGCATAGCTCCTACCTAGCACCAAAGGCATCTACGCGACTCCGCAAACACAACGGTGGCCGTGGAAGGACCAACCGGTCACCGGAAAGTAGCCGGCGACGAGCTGAAGCGGCGGCGCAATTCGGGCCTCGATGGAATCCGGGGCTAGGGCGCGAGATAGAAGGGGGAAAGAGGGGAGAAACACTCAGGGGCTCACAGCGAACGCAGAGGTGTCGACGTCTGCCTCGGGGAAAACCTGGAACGGCGGCAATCTCCGATTCTTCTCCGGCAACCCGAGGAGGAAGAAGAGGACGCGACGGCGATTGGGACCTTCTGGCGATGGGCAGCTAGGTCTGGGAGGAGGAGAGGGTACGCACGGTTCTTTTAGCTGACTTAGACGGCGCGAGGGTTGGCTAGAACGACGGCGACGAGCTCAGGAAGCTCTCGGCCATGGCGGAAGCAGAGAGGAAGGAGGAGAGAGAGAGGAGCGGAGGGAGAGAGCGGCGGGGAGGCGGCTCGGTGCTTATCCCCTGCGTCGTGCTGGCGAGGGAGGGGCCAGGCAGGCAGGTGGCGTGGCGCCACCGGCGTGAGCGCACGGCGGCCACACGCCGTGCCTACTGGACGCCAGGAGGAAGAAGACCCCCCTGGGCCAGATGGGCCACCAGGTAAGCTCCCTCTCTCTCTTTCTCTTTTCCTTTCTTCTGGTTTTCTATATTTCTGACCTTTGTTTATTTTATCTCCAGATTCAAATGACTTTCAAATTATCCCCAAACAATTTCTAAAATAGAGTTTGAATATTTCAAACCTATTCAAAAAGTTTGAGGGATTTTGAAATCAGAATTAATGATAATGATTTTATTTGTCATTTTCAGAGACTTAAATCATTAATTTAAATTATTTAAAATGTTCAAATAATTAAGATGGTCCCTGGTATATCCATGTCCTCAATTATCAGACATAGGGAACATTTTTGATGGGCATTTTGGATTTGTTGAAATTTCATTTATCTGGAATTTCTTTATTTCATGAAATGCTTGGGGTTTCTTTTCTTTCTCCCCATTTCATATTGATGCAATGATGATGATGATGATGCAAACACATTGCTAGCCTAAGACACTTGCTAGGGTTGTGACAACTTACCCTCACTCAAAAGAATCTCGTCCTGAGATTTTGAAGTTGTCGGGAAGAGCGTGGGGTACTCTAGTCGAAGACGATCTTCTCTTTCCCATGTCGCCTCCTTTTCAGAATGATGTGACCACTGAACCTTAAGAAACTTGATGTTCCGACGCCGAGTGGTACACTCAGCTTGATCAAGAATACGAACAAGGTATTCTCGGTACGTAAGGTTATCTTGGAGATCAAGCGCTTCGTGGTCCACTTCTCGGACAGGGTCCGAAAAGCAACGCCTGAGTTGTGAAACGTGGAAGACATCATGAACTTTGGAAATATGCGGTGAAAGTTCCAATTGGTAGGCAACCTCTGCTCGTTTAGCAAGAATGCGAAAAGGTCCAATGTAACGAGGAGCCAACTTGCCTTTGATACCGAATCGATGGGTACCCTTCAGAGGTGTAACCCGAAGGTAAGCCTTCTCGTCAACTTCATAGGTCACAGACTTATGATGACGATCATATTGACTCTTTTGACGGGATTGGGCTGTTTTCAACTTTTCACGAATAATGCGAACTTGCTCCTTTGCATCCTGGATCATATCCGGACCAAAGAGTTGCCTCTCTCCGGTTTCTGACCAGTTAAGAGGTGTTCGGCATTTTCGTCCATAGAGAACTTCAAAAGGGGCTTTGCCCAAGCTTGATTGATAACTATTGTTATATGCGAACTCAGCAAATGGAAGGCAGTTCTCCCAATTCATACCGAAAGATATAACACAAGCTCGGAGCATGTCTTCGAGAATTTGATTGACTCGCTCAACTTGACCACTTGATTGAGGGTGGAAAGCAGTGCTAAAGGATAGGTGAGTCCCCATGGTGGTTTGAAAACTTTCCCAAAATTGAGAAGTAAAGATACTTCCTCGGTCTGAGTTAATCTCCAAAGGAACACCATGAAGAGAAACTATTCGAGAAACATATAACTCCGCTAGCTGACTAGCAGTAATGCTTTCACGAACAGGAAGAAAATGAGCCACTTTGGAAAGACGATCAATGACTACGAATATAGCATTGTTCCCTCTCTTGGTCTTGGGAAAACCAGTGATGAAATCCATACCGACCTTATCCCATTTCCATTCAAGAATAGCTAAGGGTTGAAGGGTGCCAGCAGGCCTTTGATGTTTTGCTTTCACACGACGACAAACGTCGCAATTAGCAACATACGGAGCAATTTCTCTTTTCATCCCGGTCCACCAGAACCTCTGGCGTAGGTCCTGATACATCTTGGTACTACCCGGATGAATTGTGAGAGGAGAATCATGAGCCTCCTTAAGGATCAATTGTCGCAGATGTTGTTTCTTTGGGATCACCAAGCGATTCTCAAAGAAGACAACTCCCCGATCATCTTCCAAGAAGCATCTAACATTACCCTTCTTAATGTTTTTCTTGATCCGAGATATCCCGGCATCATGCTTCTGGGCTTCTAGGATTTGATTCAAAAGAGTAGGTTTCGCCACCAAGTTGGATAGGAATCCTTGAGGAACAATGTGAAGGTTTAACTTCCGGAATTCCTCATAGAGAAGTGGTTGACCCTATTGTAACATCAGATTGTTACAATAAGACTTACGACTTAGTGCATCAGCCATAACATTGGCTTTTCTCGGGGTGTAAGTTATCCCTAAGTCGTAATCTATAATCAACTCTACCCACCGTCTTTGCCTGAGATTCAAATCCGGCTGGGTGAAGATATATTTCAGACTTTGGTGATCGGTGTATATCTCGCAACGATTACCCAGGAGGTAATGTCTCCATGTCTTTAGTGCATGGACTACAGCTGCAAGTTCAAGATCATGTGTTGGATAATTATCCTCATGTGAACGCAACTGTCGAGATGCGTATGCAATCACATGACGATCTTGCATAAGAATGCAACCTAATCCTTGTCGCGAGGTGTCGCGGTAGATAATAAAGTCCTTAGAAAAATCTGGTGGCACCAGAACGGGAGCAGAGGTCAGTCGTCTTTTCAACTCCTGAAAACTATGCTCACATTGTGGGGTCCACTCGAACCTTTTATCTTTCTTGACGAGTTCAGTCAGAGGTTTCGCAACCTTGGAGAAATTCTCAACAAAGCGGCGACAATAGCTCGCTAAGCCAAGGAAACTCCGAACTTGCTTAACCGATTCAGGTTGAGTCCAATCAAGGACGGCCTGAACTCTCTCGGGGTTGATAGCAATACCTTTGCCAGAGATCACGTGGCCCAGATAGGTCACTTCCGGCAACCAAAATTCACACTTGGAGAATTTGTCATATAGGCGATGCTCTCGATGTTTCATCAGTACCAGCCTTAGATGCTCGGCATGTTCTTGTTCGTTCTTCGAGTAGATGAGTATATCGTCGAGGTAAACCATGAAGAATTTATCCAAATACTCCATGAAGATCGAATTCATCAAACAAGAGAAAGTGGCTGGAGCATTGGTTAAACCGAAGGACATGACGGTGTACTCGTATTGGCCATAACGAGTGACAAAAGCCTTTTTTGGAATGTCCCCGTTTCTAATTCTGATTTGATGGTATCCCAACCTCAAATCCATTTTGGAAAAGACAGAGGATCCAGCGAGTTGATCATACAAATCGTTGATCCTGGGGAGCGGATACTTGTTCTTGATAGTGACCAAATTCACTGGTCGGTAATCCACAACCATCCGATCCAATCCATCCTTCTTCTTAACGAAGAGGACAGGGCAAGCCCAAGGAGAAGAGCTAGGACGAACGAAACCTTTCTTCAAAGCTTCATCGAGTTGGGTTTTTAGCTCGGCTAGTTCTAAGGGTGCCATCTTATAAGGTCTTCTGGCTATTGGGACTGTCCCTGGGATAAGTTCTATCACGAACTCAACATCTCTGACAGGTGGAATACCTGGCAGTTCTTCTGGAAAGACATCCGGAAAATCACGGACTACCGGAATATCTTCTAGCTCGGGGAGAGGGCTATCATTTAGGGAATAGAGTTGGCTCTTGGTTGTTCGAGTAGAGACATTAACTATCTCACCCAAGGGATGTGTAAGTTGAACATTCCTAGAATGGGTATCAATCTTGGCATAGTGGGCTTTCATCCAATCCATACCTAGAATGATATTGATGTCCGAAGACTTAAGAGCTATCAAAGATGCTAGGAATACTAGTCTATCCACCAGAATTTCATTGTCATGGCTCACTCTAGAAGTTTTCCATTTTGAACCAGGAGTCTGAACTACTAAAGGAGTGGGCATGTCACAGAAAGACATGTTATGCAGCTGTGCATAACCTTCTGAGATGAATGAATGAGATGCCCCAATATCAAATAGAACAGATGCTAGATGGCTGTTAATAAGAAGCGTACCTAGAATGACATCAGGGTCTTCAAGAGCTTCTTCAGCAGACACATAATTAACTCGCCCACGGTTAGGAGCTGGCTTCACATAGAAAACTTTCCCTAGTTTTCCGCGTCCAGCGGGCTTAGCATTGTTCTGGGGACACTCACGAGAATAGTGTCCCGGTTCTCCACACTTGTAGCATACCACTGTGGCACGAGGGGCGACATTTGTTTGTGGTCCTCCAAAAGGTCTGGGTGGAGGGTTGGACTGAACTAGACGAGGTGCCTGGAAAGATGGCCTCATAGTGTATCTTGCCGGCAAGGCTGCATTGGGCACCCACACTCGGCGTTTATTGGGGCCTGAACCCGATGCAGGGTTGAAGTCACGGTTATGCTTCCTCGTGGCCTCGTAGTCAGTTTGTCCAGACTCAGCATTGATAGCCTTATTGACGAGAGCCTGGAAGGTCGTGCACTCATGCAAGCGAGGATCTCGGCGAAGCTCAGCATTAAGTCCCTTGCGGAACCTAGCCTGCTTCTTGGCATCAGTTGAGACTTCCTCTGGGGCATAGCGAGCAAGATTACCAAACTCATGACTGTATGCATCCACTGACAATCTGCACTGGGTGAAGGCACATAATTCCTCTCTTTTGCGGTCCATCAGCCCTTCCGGGATGTGATGGAGACGAAATGTGGCGCTGAACTCTGCCCAGGTTGGTGCAGGTCCCTGGGGACGCATAGCCTCATAGCTTTCCCACCACAGGTTGGCAGGTCCCTCTAGAAAGTATGTCGCAAAGGTCACCTTATTGTCCTCTGAAACATTTGCAGCTTGGATCTTACGTGACATGCTAGTCAGCCAATCATCCGCATCGAGGGGGTCGATCGAATGATGGTACTTAGGCGGACACAGCTTGATAAAGTCACCAAGTGACACTCCATCATGGTGATCATTGCGGGGAGCACGAGCTGTGTTCTGTTCAATTCTCTCTAACATCCTGTTGGTCTCCCTCTTATTCCTTTCAGCTTCTAGCATCACCTCCACCAAAGATGGTGCATGTGGCAGCTCCTCTTGCCTTGGCTGGCTACTCTCGCCCTGCTCAGGAGCAGGCATGGGGTTGTTCCTAGTTGCCACCATCCTGGGGAAAACAATCCACAACTTAGACATAGAGAACATCAACTCTAAGACATGAGATAAGGAATGTACTGGTCAACATGGCATGTAGGATAAACACCAATCAACATGGTAAAGCAACTACCATATGAACATTAGGTTACATACACACCATGACTTAGTTCAGTACAAGCCCAAGCTGATAACAACTACAGAGAGATGACACAACTCATCGAAGGCATTACAAGCTTCCTATACATTATCTATCTACACCTCCGGAACTCAACTCTCGACCTTGGTCATATCCCACAAGACACACAGGATTGTGGCGATACGACTACTACCATACTAGGACTAACATCCACGCACTCAGATATCACCGTAGAATGCCTCGTACAGGTTACCCCCGTGACCTGGGAGCTGAACCTGAGGATCTGGAAACACTCTAGCCTGGGATCCCTGGAAACCATAAGGACACGGGTGTGGCCTTGGTCCCCTTGTCGGTGGCAACAGCGGTCCTCGAAGAGGGGTGATGCCTCCAACATCAGGCCAGTCTACGTGTGCTGGCAAATGAGTTCGTGATGGGGTTAGCATCTCCAAGTCTCCATATCCTATCTACACGACAGGTGCCAACTGCGTCAAGGCTGTCCAAAGGCGTGCACGGGTAGCATAGAGCTCCATGCGAAGGGCACGTGCATCACGATCCCTGTTCTCCAACATCTGAGCAGTCACCTGCAGCCTAGGATCCTCATGAGAATGATCAAAGTAGGCTGCACTGAGATATCCATCCTCTCCTCCCATGGAAGCAGGAACATAGAAGAACTCCGTGTTCTGTAACAGACCATGGTGAAACCTCATAATAGTCAGCATGGTGTAGGCGGCTTCCTGAACTACCATATCTATGGTAACTCCCAATCCATGAGTCCAGTGAAGCGGCTCTGCAGCTCCAGGATATGGAGGATATATCCTAACGGTACACAAATACTGACTCTGATTGAAATCTCGATACTGCTCCTCCACTGTGTACTCTGGGTACTAGCGATATCCAGCCTCCATCATCACTCTAACCAACATGGCCGTGTGACCCGACACATCGATGCACCTGGTCAGACGGACCACCCGATGGGAAGGACGAGAGGGCATCTGAAACAGAGAATGATGCAAAGACATTAGAGATCCTAGCAGAAATTGGACAGCATAACGGCTGTAATTGCTCAAGAATTTTTTTGAGACAATTAAAAAGAGATTGGAAAGGCATGACCACTCGACTATCTAGACTCAAATCTCTTCTCCATCTTTTTGTCACACCAACAACACTTGAGTAATTGCACTCACGTACAAGCAAGCTAGCTATGAGTCCATGGCTAGTAACTCGTCATCCTAAGCAATAGATGAGAATCCTAGTTCCTATCCCCTTAGAAAAGATGAGAATGACCCAGCATAGAATAACTTGGGAAGAGGAGTAAAAAGAGCCTTACGTTCCCTTCCACAATCAATTCCCCTACTTATCTATGGTGTTTCTAGACTCAACTTCGACCGGTTTGGCTTGGTAGTCCTACAGTCAGTCAGGCTCTGATACCAATGCTGTCGGGACCCCGATCCTAAGTCATATGATTCCATACTGTAACAAGCCACATCACTTTGCGGCCTCACGCACGGTACTCCACGGCTGCCACCTTACCTTGGCCGGGACCGTTTGCGTCTTTTGGCTCACGTATGTGAACATGTCGCTGGCAATCACACAACAAAGAACCCGGGCCAACATGACTATTCATAGAACCCAAGTGGTACATTCGTACGGAAACATTCATACATAAACCAGCAATGCAGGTGTCGATCTCAAGCGTGTGTAGACGATTCATAGCAAGCTACAAGGACTCCATTTTGTTGCGAGACATGAATGTCATCACTGCACGTAGACGAGTCGTAGCAAGCTACGGGGACTCCATTACACTGCGAGACATTTCCCCGAAGGGACAGACACAACAACAAAGAAGGATACATGCCGGTCAATTAATGTGTCCGGAGCAGTAGCAAGCTACCATGGCTCGGTGGAAGCACAAAGAGTCAGTTTCCCGTAAAGAGTACTACTAAAGGCACACGACTAGGTGTCGGATCCCATACATACCGTTGCACGTCAGACGTACGCACGACATGCCCGATATGCATAGATACAACTATGGCATCACAACATAACCATACAACAACATGACTTTTATTTAAGAGACTCAGACGAGCCTTGCATAATATGTTCTTACAGATAGGGGTCACATGACCCGGCACTCAAGTCGTACAACATAGTCATACAAGCCAGCGGAAACTTAAGCTGTCTGAGTACAGACGGCAAAATATAAAAAAGAGGCACACGGCCTGACTATCTACAACCCACCACACGGGCAAGATCGTAGCTGGGACACCAGCTATTCGGCATCGTCAACGTCTAAATAGAACCCACCTGATGGGTCCTGGTTCTCTTCTGCAACATTAATTAAGCAAGGATGAGTACAATCGTACTCAGCAAGTCTTTAAAACAGACATAGTCTATTTATGCTCATGTATCAACAAGGGGGTGGTGGAGTTTATGCAGAATGCCAACTTTGGCTCATGGCTAACCTACACTACTCAATTTTAACTCCTTGTTATAATTTTAGTTATCGCACACGAGTCCACTACCAACATCACAATACACTACCATGGATTCACCTTCCCCTTCCGGAAGTGTGCCATCCACGGTACTCACACTTGTCTTGAGATTTTTAGAAGTATCCATTTGATTATCTATGAACATCATAAGTTCTCCAAGTAGTCCATATCCAAGGACGTGGCTATTCGAATAGTTTCATACCCTGCAGGGGTGTACTTCTTCACACACGCTCTCGCCACTTATCGCTGTGTGCCATAAACCATGCACCTCGGCAACCTTCAAGCGCATGACCAATGAGGAAGTCGGCCACGACCGTCAATCACATAAGACCTCTAGTCCAGGCTACCGCCTATTTGAGACTGCCCCGCACGGAAGTCCGGCCGAAGTTTCCGCTACGGCCCCAAACGATGTGCGCAGGGTTCCCAAGCCCACCATTCGGGTGACCCTTGGTACACCGTTCCACTGCCTACCGCGTCATAACCCACCCCGAGGGTCAGCGCTACGCACGACCTCCAGCATGCTATAAACACCAGAAACTACTTGCAATACCTGGAACCAAGACTAAGCGACTGATAAGTCGAGAGGGGTCGAGTTATCGGAACCCAATGTGTGGTAGTATCTCGTCTTGGATCACAAACACGGAACCCAGTTCCTAAGAACGGTTCCAATGAGACAACCCACTATGTACTCCTACATAGCCTCTCATCGTCACCTTTACCAAATCGTATTCATTATATACTCAGTACATCGAACAACGCTGTTTCACTCAGTTCATCACCCAGATGAATCCGACCTGACACAACTCTAAGCATAGAAAGCATAGCAGGCAAGGTAAGCTAAGCACATCATGGCACAAGCATCTACCAGGTATGCTAGGTTGCAAGGTTTAGCTATTTACTATGACAAGATCAGGTCATGCATAAGATTAGGATCATCTACCGTGTATGTCTGACACGTGATCGTTTGTCCTAATGCAATAAATAAGAGCAGGAGCGAGAGAATGGGATGTTATAGAAATGATCAATGGGGTTGCTTGCCTTGCTGGGTTGCGGAGGAGTTCTCTCCTTCGTCGGGGTACGGAGTGGTATCTTCCGGATTAGGGCCTACCGCAACGCAGATAAAAAAACATTCAATACAAACAGATGCAACAGTATGATGCATGATCATGGCATAGTAGTATGCATGGGTGAGCTAATGTAACTAGTGATCATGTCAATTTCAAATGAATTTGAATATAGGTTCAAAGTTGTTCTCATTTCAAATTCCATATATTGACCTAATGTTAGAATGTCCATGTTCACCTATTTAGATTGCTCTAACATGCATGAGAATAGCACCATTGGATTCATTGGATTTTTCTTATAAATTTTCATATATAAATTATTTTCATCTGACTTAGAGATTAATTTATATGATTTTTCAAAGTTTAAATATTTTCTGGAATTATTTTTAAATAAGAAATTGAATTATGACATCAGCATGATGTCATGATGACATCAGCTGGTCAGCTGACCCGGCCCAGAGTCAACCTAACATGTGGGGTCCACATGTCAGTGACTGGTTAACTCAACTAACTGATTAAAACTAATTTTGTTTTAATTTACTAATTAAGCCCACCTGTGAGTGACACATTAACTTAATTAATGATTAAACTAATTACAAATTAACCTAAACTAATCAGGCCGGGGCCCCACCTGTCATTGACTCACAGAGTCAAACCAGGGCCCACCTGAGGTCAAACTCGCCGGAGTTGGCCGGCGGCTCGACGCCGGTGACCATCAGGGACGGCGGTGTCCGTTGGGTCTCTCCTACAGGGGGTCATTTGGCGCGCTAAAACCACTGGCGTGTAGCCCGTGCACGACCGCATCCATCTAAGGCCACGGGAGGTCACGGGGTCGCCGAAGCTCGCCGGAAACGAGCTCGTGGCGGCGGCCGGAGCTCGGGCTCGGACGCGAACACGACACAGGACATGTCACAACTCCTACCTAGCACCAAAGGCATCTACGCGACTCCGCAAACACAACGCTGGCCTTGGAAGGACCAACCGGTCACTGGAAAGTAGCCGGCAACGAGCTCAAGCGGCGGCGCAATTCGGGCCTCGATGGAATCCGGGGCTAGGGCGCAAGATAGAAGGGGGAAAGAGGGGGGAAACACTCAGGGGCTCACAGCAAATGCAGAGGCATCGAGGGCTGGCTCAGGGAAGACCTGGAACGGCGGCAATCTCCGATTCTTCTCCGGCGACCCGAGGAGGAAGAAGAGGACGTGACAGCGATTGGGACCTTCTGGCGATGGGCAGCTAGGTCTGGGAGGAGGAGGGGGTCCGCACGGTTCTTTTGGCTGGCTCAGACGGTGCGGGGGTTTGCTAGAACGACGGCGACGAGCTCAGGAAGCTCTCGGCCATGGCGGAAGCAGAGAGGAAGGAGGAGAGAGCGAGGAGCGGAGGGAGAGAGTGGCGGGGAGGTAGCTCAATGCTTATCTACGACGTCGCGCTGGCGAGGGAGGGGCCAGGCAGGCAGGTGGCGTGGCACCACCGGCGTGAGCGCACGGCGGCCACACACCGCGCCTACTGGACGCCAGGAGGAAGAAGACCCCCTGGGCCAGATGGGCCACCAGGTAAGCTCCCTCTCTCTCTCTTTCTCTTTTCCTTTCTTCTGGTTTTCTATATTTCTGACCTTTGTTTATTTTATCTCCAGATTCAAATGACTTTCAAATTATCCCCAAACAATTTCTAAAATAGAGTTTGAATATTTCAAACCTATTCAAAAAGTTTCAGGGATTTTGAAATCAGAATTAATGGTAATGATTTTATTTGTCATTTTCAAAGACTTAAATCATTAATTTAAATTATTTAAAATGTTCAAATAATTAAGATGGTCCCTGGTATATCCATGTCCTCAATTATCAGACATAGGGAACATTTTTGATGGGCATTTTGGATTTGTTGACCTTTCATTTATTTGGAATTTCTTTATTTCATGAAATGCTTGGGGTTTCTTTTCTTTCTCCCCATTTCATATTGATGCAATGATGATGATGATGTTGCAAACACATTGCTAGCCTAAGACACTTGCTAGGGTTGTGACATCTAAGTGTGAAGAAATTAATGAAGAATTTGATTCTCAGAACCCTACGACAATTGTACGCGGTGTCTGGAATCATCATTCTTATACGGTGGGTCACGCCACCAACCAAAGTTGAAATTCTTCAAAATTGAGTTTTTCGTCATTTTTACAAATTCCTCAAATTTGCAAATTCCTGAAGTTTTCAAATTCCTCAACTTTTCAAATTCTTCAAACTTTGAAACTCATGTTCTTCATTGACTATATATATATATATATATATATATATATATATATATATATTTGAGTTTTCAATGTCCTCAACAGCATTCACTTATTGCTAATTCTTCAAGTTGATTTTCATCTAAGTGAATGTGATCGGACCCTTTCCCCTCTATGCTAAACTCAACCCAGTCTGTTCACAAATTCTTTATATGCGTTCTACTTTGAAACTTGTTCAAAGTCTTCACTGTGTCCTTGATAGCTGAAGAATTTGCGAACAAAAACTTTGAAATTTTCACTATCAAAATTTTCAGCGGTTCCCACTCAAACGGTTCTGATTCCCACGACTGCATAACCCACGATCCCCCTTAATCTCCTCTACTCAGAACGTGTGTGACACCTATTGCATGGAGAGCAAGGGTCAGGGGCAATCTTGTCCAAAATCTTTAGGCAGATTGGTTTTCACTCCCTCTATAAATACCCCCTCCCCTTCAACGATGCTCGGTTACTACACATCTCATCCCTCTCCCGAGCTCCAACCTAGCGCCACCGCTAAAGTCATCGTCATCGGCGAGGAAGAGCTTCACTGCCTCGACCTTGTCATCGCCGTACTCGCATCGGCCGTGGAAGTCCTCATCTTGCCGCCGCTGTAGCTGTCTCCCTCTGCCAAGCTAGGGCATGGGAGATCTGAACGGACGAACTTCCCAATCTCATCTCTTGTTCGTCGTGTTCTTCACCAAGGTAAATAAAATTTATTTTTACTGCCCTTGTTTGATCCTCAAATTCTCTTCATATTCCTCAAAAGGTGTTTATTCTTCATGAACCTTATTCTAAAAGCACCTTACATCTTCACATACTTGATGTTTTTCCCTAAGTAATATTTTTCTGCAAGATTCCTCAATTGTTTGAATCCTCAAAATTTGCACAACTCTGGAACCTAAGACAAAGAACACTTAGTGAAATTCCTCAAGACACCCATGGTCAAATTCCTCTCACATATTTTATTTAGAAAAATTTCTAAGAACGCATATGACCTCTTCAAATTCCTCGCACCTATACTCTGTTCACGGGTACGACATGTCCGTTGATGAATCACTAGGTTCTCATCAACTTAACTCATTTGCAGTGCCCCTTGAGGAAAAACTGTGTACTTATTCAGAGTCCTCAAGAGTTCATATTCCTCAAGTGAAGAAAATGGCTGTCAGAAAGAAACCCCAGAAAGGTGGAAAGAAGCCAGATGTGCACACTGTCTTTGAGATTCCAGATGACGTGTATGAGGAATACTGCACACCCGATGAAGAAACTCATGGCAAAGAAACAAACAAGCAGAGAAAAATTCGTCTACAGAAAATTGAGAGGGGATGGGCAAAGGAATGGAAGGAATATCGTTATGTAACTCCAAAATACATGATGAAATTCGTGGTGAAACCTCCTTGCAGCAGACCTCCCCTTGCTCCAAATCAAATTGCTGATCCCACTAGCATCAAGACTGGTGAGGACTTTCCTCACATGTGGGAGAAGCAACAAGCCAAGCTGGCGAAGAAAGCCAAAGAGGCGGTGAAGAAATTCAATGAAGATTCTACTGCTGCTGCCTCTGCCGGAGCCTCTGCAAGTGCTCCGAAGAAAATCATGAGGAGGAAATCTGCATTGAAGACAAGTTCTTCAACCTCAAAACCTTCACATCAAATCCCTCAAGGTCAAAGGCCTCGGCCTACAAAGTCTTCAGCTGCTGGAACGGTTGCTGCTTTGTCTTCTGTGACATCTTCAACTAGGCCTTCTGCGTTGAAGCTAAAGAAAACAGCTGGACGAGGTCAAAGACCAAGTCCTCACTCAAGCAAGGCTGTGGTGACCATACCCTCAGGTTCTGAGGATGATGCTGATGAAGCTGATGATGAGGAATTGGAAGAAATCATCAAGCATAGTCAGCAAAAGGCTGCTATAGCAAAGGGCAGCTTTGTTCCTCTCATGCTGGATCCCAAGATGATCCTCAACTTCATTGATATATGGCATGAAGACCCAAGCACCCCACTTTCTTCACTAAATCTGCCTCTTGGAGTGGATCATGTCCTCACCCACTTCATTTCTGAAGAAAAATGGAAAAGAGAGCAAGCTCTGAGAGCCGAGAGGAATAGGGTTCAGAAGGAAAAGTTTCTGAGAGACAATGTGATGAATTTGACCTCAAATCAACTCGTCACTGTTTAGTCTGAAATTCGCACACTCTGTGAGGATCAAGAGAGATATGATGCTGAATGGAAGGGCACCAAGGTGAGATTCGTTAGGGATGCTCAAGCTGCAGTGAAGGATCACAACACTAGGGTTGATCGCAACCACAAAATCCTCAGGCTGATGAAATTCCTCAAGCTACTGATGAAATTGCTCAGCTTGATGAAACTGCTGATGGAAATGCTTCTGAACCAGAAGCAACTACCAGTGCTACTGAGGAAACTCAGACCACTGATGATCATGCCAGGACAACCACCACTGTTGTGCCTGAATAAATTGAAAGGCCAGCTGAAGCTTTTGCTGTGCCTGAAGAAACTGAACACACCAGGGCGACTGCATCAATCGTTCCTGAAGAAACTGACACTGCTGAGGAAAAGACTCTTAAGAGAAACTGACACACCAGGGCGGCTGCAGTAGATTCAGAAACCTCGACCGTGAAGAAGTTGAAGACTATGCCAAGTTCTTCAACTAGACCTATTGATGCTACACCAATTTCCACAGCACCTGCCTACGAAATTGTACCATTTGGGGTGGAATATGTCATCCCAGATGAAGATGAAGATCAGTCTGCTGCTTCGACAGAGCAGATTGATGAAGAAATTGAAGTTGAAGACATTGCTTCAACTCCAAAGGTATCATCGCCCCAGCCTCAGTTCACTGCTAAAGAGGCTAGTGTTGAAGAAATTGATGAGGACGTAGGCATTGGCAATACTGTCATCAATGATGAATATTGGGAATCAACACACCCAAATTCACCAATGACTACTCCTCTGACACAGATTTCTCAGTTGCCTACTCCAACTGATGAATATATGAAGAATCTCCCAATCTGAACACCCAAGTCACTGAAGAAATTCTAGCTGCAACGGCTAATGATCTTGATGCTCCCGGCGCAACTGAGCAACCAACTCTCCAAATCGTTTTGTCTAAAGGTGTTCCTCCCATGCCAAAGGAGATTAAGGGGCGCTTCAAGCCAAATCTTCAACCGAAGCCAAGAATGACATTCAAAGGCTCAGTACGCCCCAAATTCCTCAAGAGCAATTTCTTTAATGAACACATGTTCTTCACAGGTCAAAATCCCTATGACTTTGCAAGGACCGGTCGCAACAAATTCTATATGGCAACATAGCTCAACTACTATGCATCAGTTGTTTTTGAGAAGAAGAAAGTCTTCGAGCACCACCAAATTCCTCATGCTGACATGGAAACCCTTCCATCATTCACACCGGTGCTCCAAGTTCTTCATGAATCAGGCATCCTCCCATTCCGCGTCGACATCTGCGACTGGAATGAAAAACTCATTCTTCAGTTCTATGCCACATTGCATATCAGCGAAAATGCTTCAGACGTCAACTCTTGGATATTGGACTGGATGACAGGATCAACACACTTCACTGCTCAACCTTTTGAACTGCTTTAGTGTGTACCAGTTCCAATTCCCTCAGATGAAGCTCGCAAACTGTTTGATGAGCCTGCACTTCCAAATCAGCCGATGCAAGTATTGATGAAGACATTGCCTCCTGGAAAGCCTCAACGAAAAACCTTCCTTGTGAAGGATCTGCTATATGTGCCCTGGACTGTCTACCGTATACTCGCAAATACGCTATGTCCTCAGAAGGGCCACAACTCTGAAGAAGAAGTGGAAGGAGTCATGAAGGATATGCTCTTCAACATCATTCAGGGGATTCCCATTGACTTGCACGACTTCTTCATGAGGACTTTGGCCAGTGTTGCTTTAGCTCCATTTGAACAGAAGCCCTATGCGCCTTGGATAATGAAATTCATCAGGGCAAAGTCCTTAGTTCCCTTCAAGGCTGATTTCCAGAACCACTTTGGCTTCCTACCTCCAATTGAAGTCATCAAGAGCATAATTGCCTCAGTTGAAGGAAAAGGCAATGTTGTCATTGATGAAGGCACTCGTCCATTGGATGGACAGTTTCGCAAAGCCACTTCCTTCTTCACCAATGATAACACTGCCACTCAAGACTCCGATGCAAAGGCCTCATCTCACAAACCTCAAGAGTCTGCCCCTCGTGTGATGACTGATCGCGAGCTTCTAATTAGTCTTCATTAGAAGGTCGATCGCAATCACAAGTGGGTGAAGCGCCAACTTGGTTACATTGTGCAGAACATGACTGTGACGCAGAACACTGTGAAGAGGAATCACTACTATGCACATGAAAACCTCAACCACTCTTGGGCCGTACTGTCTCACCTCATGTCTTCTGAAGAACTAGATGAGCTGGATCTTGAGGAACATCCTGACTGGGCTCGTTGACCTCAGAAGAAATTCAAGAAAGTTCAAGTTCCTATGATGGTCACAATTTCATTTTCGTCCCTTTTGGTCCTCACTTTTTCGTCCTTGGTCTTAGATGACAAAGGGGGAGAAAATTTGAGTTAGTCTTCAAGCGGGTCTCTATATATGGGCTAATTTTTGTTTAAGTTACAACTCTCGCTCTTCTGAAACTTTTGTTGGTTGAGTCGTAAACTTAAGTCTGATGGTGGTCTGACACTTTTGAACTATTTCCTCACATGTTTACTTCCTCGAGTACCTTAATGCATACATGCTGAATTTCATCAGACACCATTTTCATCATGCATTTCAAATTCTTCATATCATATGTTCAAATGCGTGTATGAATTACAAGATATAGGGGGACTTCTCCATGTTTTAACCTGCCATGTGCATTTGAAGTCCAAAGAAAATTCCTCAAATATGCACATCTTAAGGGGGAGTTCTTGTATATCTTGCGAACAAATTCCTCAAACTCAGTACTTTCACTTCATATGTTTATCCCCGTTGAAAACTTAACCTATTTGTCATCAATCACCAAAAAGGGGGAGATTGTTAGTGCATCTAGTGCCCCTTAGTGATTTTGGTGTATTGAAGACTTATAGGTTAAGGTACTAATGTGTTTGTGAGTGTACACAGGCTCTATAAGTCGATGAGGAGTTTGATATATCCGGAGATTATCGACCCCTAAAAATGTATGTCTTCAAATGAAGACTTTGCTGAAGACTTTGTGGAGACTTTGATGAAGACTTTGTGAAGACTTTGAAAATGATGAAGTTGGTGTGACCTTGAAGATATGAACAAGGAATATGAAGCGTGAAGACTTTTGTTTTTGTAGTTTCCTTTCCTTTCTTTGAGTCATAGGAAACACCATAGTGTTAAAGGGGCCCGAGGTAATACTAAGGAAAATTTCCAACTGATGCTCAACTCCAAAATCCACAACCTATACAATCCTTCGAGTGAAGCCTTTGGAAATCTCTTACGGTTCAGTCAAGTTCTTCAGTGATAGAGATGAAGTTCTTCTGGTGTCTCTAGGGAAATTGATCTAACTGAGGAGTTAGGATTTCGCCAGTGCGAATTGCCTACAAGTGAGGAACATGATAAGCCTGAGGACTTTCATAGTTCAAAATTCCGACCGTTGCTGTGCTTAGCGCCAGCTGTCCCCAATCATCTTATCCACATAATGGTCATATCATTGGGGGCATTTATGTCTTATCGTGTCAGGTTGCACACTGGCTATAAATAGCCACCCCCACAACCACTAGTTGGTTGGCTGCTCCGAGAGAGAACTAACACTTGTCATTTGAGAGCAACCCATCCTCCGAGGACTTTGAGAGAAAATCATCAGTGAGGAAAAACCCACAACCAAACCACCAAACCCATAGTATTGAGAATCACTGAAGAAATTCTTGTGTGGAACCGACGCTTGTTACCTTTGAGGACTGTGTATCCTCCAGACGGTTAGGCGCCATGGTCTAGTGCTCCTGCAGTCAATTGGGGATCACGAAGTGACCTTGGTCTAGAGCATCCAACATTAAATTGTGGATCGTCGGGTGACCAGTTTCTGAGGGTTTTGGAAGTCTACCCAGAAGACTTACCACGAGTGTTGGGCGAGGAGTGTGTGACCTTAGCTCAAGGAGAATACGGTAAGGACTGTGTGTCCTAGGACTGCGTGTCCTCTGGTTTAAATGCCAGGCCGCTCCAAACCAGATGTACAACTGTCACAGTAGTTGGAACTAGGTCATCAAACCATTGTCTTCATCAAGCTACCTGGTTCTATTTACTCAACCCCTCTATTCCTCATAAACTTGTCGATGAAATTGATTGTTACCGTTTGAAGTATTTGACTGAAGACTTCCACAATTTCTTCACCTCAAATTCTTCAAGTTACCTTGTTCATCACCGCTTATCCTGTGTCATGCTACTTACTATTTGTGCATGTTTCATTTCATCATGAAGACTATGCTGTTACTATGTTCCTCATGCACTTGAGTATTTATTCCGCTGCTAGTTATTCATCACATTTCAAATTCCTCAAAGTTGAAATTCCTCAAGTGATGAATTTGTAAAAATCGCCTATTCACCCCCCCCTCTAGTCGATATAACACACTTTCAAAAGTATTCAGTAGCAAAGTAATATAGAAGTAACGGTAACGGTGGCAGAGTGATAGTAGCAGTTTGTAGTGATTGTAACAGTAGCAACAGAAAAGTAACTTAGCAAAGATCAATATGTGAAAATCTCATAGGCAATGGATTAGTGATGGATAATTATGTTGGATGGCATTCATCATGCAACGGTTATAAAAAAGGGTGACACAGAACTAGCTCCAATTCATCAATGTAATGTAGGCATGTATTCAATATATAGTCATGCGTGCTTATGGAAAAGAACTTGCATGGCATCTTTTGTCCTACCCTACCGTGGCGGCGGGGTCCTAATGGAAACTAAGGGATGTTAAGGCCTCCTTTTAATAGAGAACCGGACCAAACCATTAGCACTTAGTGAATACATGAACTCCTCAAACTACGGTAATCACCGGAAAGAATCCCAGTTATTGTCACCCTAGGGGATGCGGATCATAACTCGTAATAGGTGTCTACAACTTGCAAGATAGGATCAAGAAAAAATATATATTCATGATAACATAATAGGTTCATATCAGAAATCATGGCACTCGGGCTCTAGTGACAAGCATTAAGCATAGCAAAGTCATATCAACATCAATCTCAGAACATAGTGGATACTATGGATCAAACCCTAACAAAACTAATTCGATTACATGATAAATCTCATGTAAACCATCACCGTCTAGCAAGCCTACGATAAGATTACTCACGAATTGTGGACATCATCATGAAATTGGTGATGGAGGATGGTTGGTGATGAAGAAGGCGTCGATTTCCCCTATTCGGAGCCCAAAACAGACTCCAGATCTGGTCTCTCGAGGAAGAGCATGAGGTGGCGGTGACTCCGTATCGTGAAACGCGATGAACTCTTCTCTGTTATTTTTTTCTCCCCGAATAGGAATATATAGAAGTGGAAAGGAGGTTAGAGCAGCGACAGGGGGCCCACAAGCCACATGGGCGCGCCCTAGGGGGTGGGCGTGCCCCTGGCTTGTGGCTAGGTGGTGGGCCCCCTACAGCTTATTCTTTCACCAATATTTTTTATTAATACCAAAAATATTCTCCGTAAATTTTCAGGTCAATCCAAGAACTTTTATTTCTGCACAAAAATAACGCCAAGGCAATTTTGCTGAAAATAGCGCTAGTCCGGGTTAGTTCCATTGAAATCATGCAAATTAGAGTCCAAAACAAGAGCAAAAGGGTTTGGAAAAGTAGATACATTGGAGACGTATCAACTGCCCCAAGCTTAAACCTTTGCTTGTCCTCAGGCAATTCAGTTGCTAAACTGAAAGTCATAAAGAATTTTTTTACAAACTCTATTCGATCTTGCTGTTGTAAATATATCTAATTTATGTTCAGGTTTTCAGCAAAGATTATGAACTAACCACATTCACAATAACATTTAGGTCTCACATTTACTTATATCAATTACATAATCACCTAGCAAGCAATAATAATAAGTCTCGGATGACAACAATTTTATCAAAACAATCATGATACAATATGACATAATGGTATCTCGCTAGCCATTTCTAAGACCGCAAAACATAAATGCAGAGCACCTCTGGAGAACAAGGACTGACTAGAAATTGTAATTCATGGTAAAAGAGATCCAGTCACATTCACACTCAACATCAATTAATAGCAAAGCATACAAATGACGGTGGTGCTCTCTAACTGGTGCCTTTTATGAGGGATGATGACTCGACAGTAAAATAAAATAGATAGGCCCTTCACAGAGGGAAGCCTTGATTTGCAGATGTGCAAGAGCTAGAATTTTTAAAACAGGGCCAAATCCACGGGTACCGTCCATACAAACACAATCTTGGTTTTTTTTGTTTATTATACTTTTGATTTGATTTTTCAGCATGGGACTGGGCATCCCGAATACCAGCCACTTCCTCGTGAATGATAGTGAATCAACACGTATCGTGAGAATAACCCACCTAGCATGGAAGATACTGACAACCCCCAGTCACTACATGAGAGAGTTGGGCATACAAAACGGAATATTTGTTTGAAGGTTTGGAGAGTTGCACATGCAAATTTACTTGGGACGGCATGTAAATACTGCATATAGGTATGTGTGGTGGACTCATATGGAACAACTTTGGGTTTATGGAGATGGATGCACAAGAGATATTCCCGCTTAGTACAAGTGAAGGCTAGCAAAAGACTGGGGAGCGACCAACTAGAGAGCAACAATAGTCATAAACATGCTTTGAGATTGACCAACATTGAATACAAGCATGAGTAGGATATAAATCACCATGAACATAAACATCGTGGAGGCTATGTTGGGTTGTTTCAACTACATGCGCGAACATGTGCCAAGTCAAGCCACTCGAATCATTCACAGGAGGATACCATTCTATCATACTACATCACAACCATTTTAATATGCCTCTTGGCACTCAAAACAAACCATAATTAACTCTTAGCTAATTAAGCATGACATGAATAACTATAATCTCTATTTGTCATTGCAAACATGTTCAACCCATAATGAGCTGAATCCCGGACGATGGGCTAATCATATTTTCAAAAACAAGATAGTTAGAGTTCATACTAGATTTTCTCCATCTCGGTCATTTCATCATATATCGTCATTATTGCCTTTCAATTGCACGACCGAACGATGTGAATAATAAGAGTGCACGTGCATTGGACTAAGCTGAAATCTGCAAGCAGTAACTCAAAGGAGAAGACAAGGCAATAAGATCTCTATGTAAGATAAAAAATAATGCATATGAGAGCCACTTAACATTTCATCGTGGTCTTCTCCTTACGACCCAAAGAAAAGAAGTTTCAAAGCAAGAACGAGAAAAACTATTTACACGGGAAAACTCCCAACAAGCAAAAGAAGAACAATAAATCTTTTTGGATTTTCTTTTAATGCTACAACTAAACAGACTAGAAGGTAAAGCTAGAACTATTTTTTTAAGATTTTCTTAAAGATTAATCAAACACACAAGAAGAAAACATAAAGAAGAAATAAACTACCATGGATAGTACAATGAAAAAGTATGAACACCGACAACTGAAATGAGTATGTGAACATGAATGTAATGTCGGTGAGAAATACGTACTCCCCCAAGCTTAGGCTTTTGGCCTAAGTTGGTCTAGGGCCACGGCTGGAAATAACCATCTCCGGGATACACCGGAGGACACTGAGGGTTCCACTGATTAGCGACTTCCTGTGGCTACCACTGAAAAATTGGGGCCTCATATGCTTCAAGGGCCGGTGCCGGCTCAGGTGTTGGGGGTTGCGACAAACCCCAATATCGGTAGATGTCATCAGGCATAATAGTGTACCCGCCTGAATGAATATCAAACAAGGAAGACGTAGGCAGAGTAATAATCTCACAAGTACCCTGACTAAATACTAGGTTGTAAAGCAGCCTCCTATCCTTATTTTTTCTAATAACATCATGTGCTACCATACTATTGTAGTCTAAATACTTCTTGGGTTGCAACAATTCCTCTTCCTCGTAAAGCCTAATGGGTATCTCAAAATGTTTGGCTAAGTGAGATGCATAGATACCTCCAAATATGGGACCCTTTGAATGGTTTAAATTCAACCGTTGGGCCATGATGGCACCCAGACTAAAGGTTCTATCAGTAAGTAAAGCATGGCACAAAATAGCAAGGTCGGGTGCACTAAGGCTTCCACTCTCGCCTTGACCAAGTAGACATCTACCCGCAAATAATGAATAATAGCATAAAATAGGAAAATGTACACCAGCTGCTCTGGCCTTCGACACCCCTCTCTCTTCCCCCATAGTGATTGCGGCAATAAAATCCTCCATGTCTCTAGGACAAGGTTCACTGATGCTGCCCTCAAAAGGTATTTTGCAAACATTGCAAATATCGTAAAGTGACATTTCCTTAGGCACATCATATAAATGAACTTCTACCATGGGAGGATTTCTCCTAGGATAAAAGTGAAAATTTTGCACGAAAGTATTAGTGAGTAAGAGTTATTGGTCACACTTATCCTGGAGGAAGTCGGTCATGCCTCAATTCTCTGCTAAATAATAGATATCTTCATAAATTCTGGCCGCTCTCAAGAATGCTTCACTTGTCCATTCACATGAACGAACCTCCGCAGTACGAGGGATATTGTATTTAGGCTTCTCACTTTCCTTTTCTTTAAAACCCCGACTTGAAGAGCCTCTCAACAATCTCCTCATCATCTCTTTTGGTGAAAATTAATTCTGAAATTTTTAGTGACTCTAAATAAAAGTGAAAAAAACTCAACAAAACTCATAGCAACTACTCCCACAAGTGCCTAAAAGCTATATCACACATCGGAACTACTTGGGACCATACAAATTTGACATGCAAGCTGATACGTCTCCAGTGTATCTATAATTTTTGCTTGTTTCATGCTGCTATATTTTGATTCTTGGATGTTTTAGAATCATTTTACCACAATTTTATATTATTTTGGGGACTAACCTAATAACCTAGAGCCCAGTGCCAGTTCCTATTTTTCCTTGTTTTTGAGTTTTACAGAAAAGGAATATCAAACGGAGTCCAAACGGAATAGAAATTTACGGTGATTTGTTTTTGGACCAGGAGAGACCCACGGAGCATCAGAGTCTGGCTAGAAGATCCACGAGGAAGACACAAGCCTCAGGGGTGCGACCACCCCCCTTGTCGCGCCCTACAGGCTTGTGACTCCCTCGTGGCCCATCTGGACTTGTTTCCACTGCCATAAATTCCTATAAATCCAAAAAACCCAACACAGAACCTAGATCAGGAGTTCCGCCGCCGCAAACCTCCAGAGCCACAAAAAACAATCGGGAGACCGTTTCGGCACCCTGCCAGAGGGGGAAACCATCACCGGAGGCCATCTTCATCATCCCGATGCTCTCCATGACGAGGGAGTAGTTCACCCTCGGGGCTGAGGGTATGTACTAGTAGCTATGTGTTTGATCTCTCTCTGTTGTGTTCTTGAGATGGCATGATCTTGATGTACTACGAGCTTTATTAATATATATGAATCATATGGAGTGTTTCCCCTCTCTATCTAGTTGTGATGAACTGAGTTTTCCCTTTGAAGTTTACTTATCGGATTGAGTCTTTAAGGATTTGAGAACACTTGATGTATGTCTTGCGATGGGATATCTGTGGTGCCAATGGGATGTTCTATTGATACACTTGATGTGTGTTTTGGTGATCAACGTGCGGGTTTCGTGACCTTGGGAATCTATGCATAGGGGTTGGCACACGTTTTGTCTTGACTTTCCAGTAGAAACTTTGGGGCACTCCTTGAAGTTCTTTGTGTTGGATTGAACATGATGAATCTAAAATTATGTGATGCATATCGTATAATCAAGCCCATGGGTACTTGTGGTGACAATGGAGTATCTAGGTGACATTAGGGTTTTGGTTGATGTGTATCTTAAGGTGTTATTTTAGTACGAACTCTAGGCTGTTTGTGACACTTATAGGGACATCTCATAAGATTGATCAGAAAAGATAACTTTGAGGTGGTTTCGTACCCTACAATAATTTCTTCGTTAGTTCTCCACTATTTGTGACTTTGGAGTGAACTCTCTGTCACACGAGAGGTATTTACATATGACTCAACTATGCCAATATTGTTGAGAGAAATTGCACTAGTGAAAGTATTGACCCTAGGCCCTGTTTCCAAGCATTTATACAACATTTTGCTCGTCGTTTACTATTTGTTACCTTGCTGTTTTTATATTTTCAGATTACAAAGAAACTATATCTACCATCAATATTGCACTTGTATCACCATCTCTTCGCCGAACTAGTGCACCTATACAATTTATCATTGTATTGGGTGTGTTGGGGACACAAGAGGCTCTTTGTTATTTGGTTGCAGGGTTGTTTGAGATAGACCATCTTCATCCTACACCTCCCGTGGATTGATAAACCTTAGGTCATCCACTCGAGGGAAAATTGCCATTGTCCTACAAAACTCTGCTCTTGGTGGCCCAACACGAGTCTACAAGAAGAAGGTTGTGTAGTAGACATCACAAGCTCAAGAACAAGATCACCACAAAAGCAAAAATTTGCAATATATAAGGCACTAGAACAAAAACTATTTGGATTATTGGAGGAGTTACAAACCAATGAGCAATCCCCTAAAACAGTTTTGCAAATTTCGCTTTGAGCAAGGAGATCGAAAATGGTAGCAAGATGAGCTAAAACACGAGTTTGAGCAATGGAGAGATTTTTTCTAGAGGAAGACAAAGTGGATGGGTGCTGGAATAAGTGAGGGGGCCCACGTGGGACCCACAAGACACCAGGGCGTGCCTAGGGGGAGGTAGGCGCGCCCTGCAGGCTTTTGGCCCACTGGTGCAGGCCCCTGATGCATACCCAGTGCTAAAAATTCTTAAATATTCCAGAAAAAATCATACTAAATTTTTAGGGCATTCCAGGGACTTCTATTTTCAGGTCATTTTTATAATGCATGGATAAAACAGAAAACAGGAAAATAATAGCATTTTACTAGAATGAAACTAAGGCATAGAGAATAAAAGTTGGGTACAGAAGGTAGTGCATTCGAAATTCATCCATCTCATGTTCATCAAAAAGAATCTGTCAATAAGGTTGATCATGTCTTATTGACAAACTTTTTTTCGAATGACACGGATTTGGAGAATTTTCGAATAACACTAGGTTACCTCAATGGGATATGCATGTGCCCAACAATAAGTTTATCATATTTCTTCTTGACAATAGGAAGAGGGACTTCAAAGCCTCCGATAATAACCGTGGAAACCTTTTCAATGGAGTTGACACTATGAACTTGAGGTTGTTTCTTCGGAAAATGCACCGTATGCTCATTACCATTAACATGAAAAGTGACATTACCCTTGTTGCAATCAATAACAGCCCCTGCAGTATTCAAAAAGGGTCTACCAAGGATGATCGACATACTATCGTCCTCGGGAATATCAAGGATAACAAAGTTCATTAAGATAGTAACATTCGCAACTACAACAGGTACATATTCACAAATACCGATCAATAAAGCAGTTGATTTATCAGCCATTTGCAAGGAGATTTCAGTGGGTGTCAAATTATTTAAATCAAGTCTATGATATAAAGAGAAAGGCATAACACTAACACCAGATCCAAGGTCACATAAAGCAGTTTTAACATAATTTCCTTTAATAGAGCATGGTATAGTAGGTACTCTGGGGTCTCCTAGTTTCTTTGGTATTCCACCCTTAAAGGTATAATTGCAAGCATGGTGGAAATATCAGCTTCTGGTATTTTTCTTTTATTTGTCACAAATATCTTTCATATACTTAGCATAAGGAGACATTTTCAGAATATCAGTCAAATGCATTCGTAAAGAGACATGTCTAAGCACTTCAACAAAGCGCTTAAAATCTTCATCATCCTTTTTCTTGGATGGATTAGGGGGAAAGGGCATGTGTTTCTTAATCCATGGTTCTCTTTCTTTACCATGTTTCCTAGCAACAAAGTCTCTTTTATCATATCTCTTATTCTTAGGTTGTGGGTTATCAAGATCAACATCAGGTTCAATCTCCACATCATTATCATTACTAGATTGAGCATCAACATGAACATCATCATTAATATTATCACTAGGCTCATGTTCATCACTAGATTGTTGTTGGAAATATGCCCTAGAGGCAATAAATAAAGTGTTTATTACTATATTTCCTTGTTCATGATAATTTTTTATTATCCATGCTATAATTGTATTGATTGGAAACACATTGCATTTGTGGATAAATAGACAACACTTTGTCCCTAGCATGCCTCTAGTGAACTAGCTCATTGATCAAAGATGGTCAAGGTTTCCTAGCCATTGAGATGTGATGTCATTTGATAATGGTATCACATCATTAGGAGAACTATGGGATGGACAAGACTCAAACTATTAACATAGCATATGATCATGTCAGTTTATTGCTACAGTTTTCTGCATGTCAAGTATATATGTTCCTATGACCATGAGATCATGCAACTCACGGACACCGGAGGAGTGCCTTATGTGTATCAAACGTTGCAACGTAACTAGGTGACTATAAAGGTGCTCTACAGGTATCTCCGAGGGTGTCTACTGGGTTGGCTTGGATCAACACTGGGATTTGTTACTCCGTGTGATGGAGAGGTATCTCAGGGCCCACTCGGTAATGCAACATCACAATAAGCCTTGCAAGCAATGTGACTAAGTGTTAGCCACGGGATCTTGTATTATGGAAACAAGTAAAGAGACTTGTTGGCAACGAGATTGAACTAGGTATGGAGATACCGACGATCGAATCTCGGGCAAGTAACATACCGAAGAACAAAGGGAACATAATACGGGATTAACTGAATCCTTGACATAGAGGATCGACTGATAAAGATCTTCGTAGAATATGTAGGAATCAATATGGGCACCCAGGTCCCGCTATTGATAATTGACCGTAGAGGTGTCTCGATCATGTTTGCATAGTTCTCGAACCTGCAGGGTCTGGACACTTAAGGTTTGGTGACGTTTTGGTAGTAAGGAGTTGTGCATGGTGGTGACCGAAGGTTGTTCGGAGTCCCGAATGTGACCCCGGACGTCATGAGGTGCTCTAGAATGGTCCGGAGGTAAAGATTTATATATAGGAAGTCCTTTTTTGGTCACCGGAAAAGTTTCGGGCTCATCGGTAGTGTACCAGGAATGCCGAGAGGGTACCGGGGACCATCAGGAGCGGTATTTCGACCCAAGAGGCTACAAGGGCTGTGGGAGAAGGAATACTAGCCCTTAGTGGGCTGGCCGAAGGCCCGCAGGAAGCCCATGCGACTAGGAAGAAAATGCAAGGTGGAAAGAAAGGCAAAAGTGGGAAATAAGGAAGGAGTCCTAATCCTACTAGCAGTAGAGGAGGAGGACTCCTCCCTCCACTTCGGCCGAAGTGGATTTGGCTCCCTTGGGAGCCAAGTATCCTCCCTCCCCTCGTCCTATATATACTGGAGGCTTTGAGGGTTTTTGACACACAATTTTAGCCACGTGCTGCCCTCTCCTCTAATTCGTAGTTTCTCCTCTAGATCGGCTTCAACAGTGCTTAGGAAAAGCCCTGCTGGAATTACTCCACCACCATCGCCGCAACGCCGTCGGGCTGTCGGAGAGCTCGTCTACCTCTCTGCTCCCTCTTGCTAGATCAAGAAGGCGGAGATCGTCATCAAGCCGTACGTGTTCTGAACGCGGAGGTGCCGTCCGTTCGGCGCTAGATCGGGACGGATCGTGATTGGATCGCGGGATGCTCAGCGATTTGGATAGTGAAGATGTTCGACTACATCAACCGTGTTTGTTAATGCTTCCCACTTCGTGATCTACAAGGGTATGTAGATCCACTCTCCCCTCTCGTAGATGCTCATCTCCTAGATTGATCTTGGTGAAGCATAGGAATTTTTTTATTTCCCATGCGACGTTCCCCAACAATTGTGTCTCAGCATCAGAAATAGAAAGATCATTTGGGTTCTCAGGTGTATCTATAACAGGTTCACTAGCAGCATGCAAAGTACCATCGTCATTCCTTTTCCTACTCTTACTGGAACGAATAGGTGCATCAGTATTAACTCTATGAGAATCTTGCTCAATTCTCTTAGGGTGGACCTCGGGATACAAAGGTTCTTTAGTCATTCTACCACCTCTAGTCACAACTTTAACAGAAAGATCATTATTCTTAATATTCATCTCATTAAGTAAATCATTCTGCACCTTTAGTACTTGTTCTACTTGAGTAGTAACCATGGAAGCATGTTTACTAATAAGCTTAAGATCATTGACAGTTCTACTTAAATAATCACCCAAGCAATTATGTTTCAATTGTCTACTAACATAAGCATTAAAATTTTCTTGCTTGACTACAAAGTTATCAAATTCATCCAAGCATTGGCTAGCAGACTTCTTATAAGGAATATCTCCTTCATCAAATCTACGGAGAGAATTTACCTCTACTACCTATGTCGGGTTATCAAGACCATGTATTTCTTTAATAGGTGGTAGATTCTTAACATCTTCAACTTTAATACCTTTTTGTTTCATAGATTTCTTTGCCTCTTGCATATATTCAGGAATGAGAAATAGAATACCTCTTTTCTTCGGAGTTGGCTTTGGAGGTGGCTCGGGAATAGTCCAATCATTATCATTGCTCAATATATTGTTCAATAGCAGCTCAGCTTGTTCAACAGTTCGTTCCCTGAAAACACAACCATCACAACTATCTAGGTGTTCCCTAGAAGCATTGGTTAGTCTATTATAAAAGATATCAAGTATTTTGTTTTTCTTGAGAGGATGATCAGGCAAAGCATTAAGTAACTGGAGAAGCCTTCCTCAAGCTTGTGGGAGACTCTCTTCTTCAATTTGCACAAAGTTAAATATTTCCTGCAAGGCAGCTTGTTTCTTATGGGCCGGAAAGTATTTTTCAGAGAAATAATAAATCATATCCTGGGGACTACGTACGCAACCAGGAGCAAGAGAATTAAACCATATCTTAGCATCACCCTTTAATGAGAAAGGAAACAACTTAAGAATAAGTAATAGCATTTTTTCCCTCATGAGTAAATAGGGTGTCTATATCATTCAAATGGTAAGATGTGCCACAACAGTTTTAGATTCATAACCATGTAAAGGATTAGATTCAACCAAAGTAATTAACTCAGGATCAACAGAGAATTCATAATCCTTATCAGTAACAAAGATAAGTGAAGTAGCAAACTTAGGATCATATTGCCTTCTAGCATTCAATGATTTTTCCTTCCACTTGCGAAGCAATTTCTTAAGATCATCTCTATCCTTACAAGCAAGAAAGTCCCTAGCTACCTCTCCTTCCATAACATAACCCTCAGGTATATTAGGCAATTCATATCTAGGAGAGCTAGACCTAGCAGGTGTCTCATAGTGTTCTGTTTCAATAATTTCATTAGATTCAGAAATATCATCAGTTTCAGTATTGACTCTAGCAATTTTTTCATCAAGGAATTCACCTAGTGCAATGTGGTATCAAGAAAAGTATCATCATAAGCATCATGCATAGCAGAAGTAGCATCATCAATTACTTGCAACACATTAGAATTACTAGCAGGTGGTGGTGTCGCAAATTTACTCATAACAGAAGGTGAATCAAGTGCAGAGCTAGATGGCAGTTCCTTACGTGTCCTCGTAGTTGAGGGGTAGATCTTAGTCTTAGCATCTTTCAGATTCTTCATAGTGATCAACAAATATATATACCCCAAGTGACTCAAATAATAGAGCTATGCTCCCTGGCAACGTTGCCAGAAAAAGGTCTTGATAACCCCCAAGTATAGGGGATCATAACAGTTTTCGAGGGTAGAGTATTCAACCCAAATTTATTGATTCGACACAAGGGGAGCCAAAGAATATTCTCGAGTATTAGGAGCAGAGTTTTTAATTCAACCACACCTGAAAGATTTAATATCTGCAGCAAAGTATTCAGTAGCAAAGTAATATGGAAGTAACGGTAATGGTGGCAAAGCGATAGTAGCAGTTTGTAGTGATTGTAACAGTAGCAACGGAAAAGTAACTTAGCAAAGATCAATATGTGAAAAGCTCGTAGGCAATGGATTAGTGATGGATAATTATGTCGGACGGCATTCATCATGCAATGGTTATAAAATAAGGTGACACAGAACTAGCTCTAATTCATCAATGTAATATAGGCATGTATTCCATATATAGTCATGCGTGCTTATGGAAAAGAACTTGCATGACATCTTTTGTCCAACCCTCCCGTGGCAGCGGGGTCCTAATGGAAACTAAGGGATATTAAGGCCTCGTTTTAATAGAGAACCGGACCAAAGCATTAACACTTAGTGAATACATGAACTCCTCAAACTACGGTAATCACCGGAAAGAATCCCAGTTATTGTCACCCTGGGGGATGCGGATCATAACTCGTAATAGGTGTCTACAACTTGCAAGATAGGATCAAGAACACATATATATTCATGATAACATAATAGGTTCAGATCTGAAATCACGACACTCGGGCCCTAGTGACAAATATTAAGCATAGTAAAGTCATAGCAACATCAATCTCAGAACATACTGGATACTAGGGATCAAACCCTAACACAACTAACTCGATTACATGATAAATCTCATCAAACCCATCACCGTCTAGCAAGCCTATGATGAGATTACTTACGAACGGTGGAGTGCATCATGAAATTGGTGATGGAGGATGGTTGGTGATGATGAAGGCGTCGATTTCCCCTCTCCGGAGCCCAAAACGGACTCCAGATCTGGTCTCCCGAGGAAGAACAGGAGGTGGCGGCGGCTTCGTATCGTGAAACGTGATGAACTATTCTCCTTTATTTTTTTCTCCCCGAATAGGAATATATAGAAGTGGAAACGAGGTCGGAGGAGCGACAGGGGCCCACAAGCCACAGGGGCGTGCCCTAGGGGAGTGGGCGCGCCCCCTGGCTTGTGGCCAGGTGGTGCCCCCCTGCAATTGATTCTTTCACCAATATTTTTTATTAATTCCAAAAATATTCTCCGTAAAATTATAGGCTAATAAAGGCGATGAGGCAAGTCAATCAAGTGTTGGATCTAAACAGAAGAAGCTGAGAGTGCACAAGGTAAAAGAGGAATTGCCATTGCTTCAAACAAAATCATAGCCAGGTTGCCCACTCGACTTATCATATTGGCAAAACAAGAAGTTGCAAAAGCTTAGTGCAGAAGAACTTAAAAAGAGGAACATGGCATGGGTTCCCAAAAGTAGTGCTATCAACAAGAATAATACGCAATCTTCCATTGCAAAAAGCGCAGCAAAGGTGAAAAAAGAGAAGAGTGAAAGTTCCAAACAACCAAGTCGAAGGTTTGCACATCAAAATCTTTGGTTCAAACAATATCCATATTCTTCAACTATGTCATTAATGACTATGCCATGGAATTCGTCATCAGGTATGGTTGGTTATCCTTCATGGATTTCTTTTAATCCATGGATGCAATATAATTTCATACATCATGAAAGGGTATATTACCAAATCATCATACGTTCGATTAGCTACATTTTTGTTGCTAATCTAAATGGCCGATACCCAATTATCACCCTAAGTGTAAATATGGCCAACATATACATATTGTCCTAAGCATATAAATGGATGATGGAGTGTTGACATCGTCCATAGAAAATGCATTGCACAAGTTATTTTTCGGGGCGCAAGCTTTGCCGAAAAACAGGGGGGCATGTCTTGACACCCGGTTTTGGCATGGATGCAAACACTAGTAAGATGGATTCAAATAAAGAAGTGACCTACATGAAAAAGTTCCATGGTGTTGACATGAATATCTTTGAAGTTTGGGCCATCGCCATCCGATCTCATCTAGAAGGCCGAAGTTGTGTTCAAAGTGCTAAGATTTCATATTCAGAGTATTGTTCAGCCAATTACACCTCCAAGATGGCCTCATATGAGAAACAGTTCTACATGGATTGTCTTCGTCTCGTTGATACGATCGATTTTGATATAAAGTTTGTCAAAATTGGTGTTCGGATGCAAAAGTTACAGCTGAAACGGTGAGCTGCCAAAGTTTGCCCCCGGAAGTTCCGGGTTAGTTTCGGGGAGGTTCCGGGCTAAACCGAAAGTTTGCACACGGTTTGCTTCGAAAACTGGAATTTAACTTCTTTAGCAGATTTGCGGGTCCGAATTCAATCCCAAGATGACCTCTGATGAAAAAGTGTTCAACAAACGAAATATTTTGCATTTTAAGATCTACAATTTTGCTTTTGGTGTTATCGCGATCCGAAGTCATACGCGACCTGCAGAATCAGTACAAGAAGGCTACTCGTCGTAATTTTAGCCGGGAAGTTCCGGGCCGAGTGGAAGTTCCTGCCCTCAGAGTCCGAGTTAGGTTAACTTTTGATGTTCTGGACATGATTTGAGTCCTTTTCTTGTACGGAAAGTCCAGCCGCCTCATATATATGTAAGAGGTGACGGTTGATTGAACAACACACAATCGAACAAATCAATCTATACTTTTTACCCTAGTTTTTACATCTCTCCCTTGTTCTTCTCTCTCATTCTTTGTTTGTTCTTCATGTTGGAGATCAGGGATCCACGAGGCTCTAGGGGCGGGAGAACCGACCTAGGGCAGCCCATAGCCGCCGTGTGTCCAGACGGGGTCCCTCCCGGGCGTGTGGGGTTTCGGGTTTGCAAAAGCACCCGTCGACTATCTTGCGTATCATGCTGCCAGTCGAGTCTCCTTCGACGTGACCTGCGGTGCATCACCCCCGGCGTCGAGGGTACACGTGACGTGTTCGTGTGTCAACACACATTGATACTAAATTGGAAAAACTGCAAGTCTAATGTCGATTATGATATTAATGTAACATGTGGTGTATGATTATATTTCTGACCAAATATTGTTTGTAATAATTTATCACACTACATTAAGTTATTCTCCACCATCTTCCCTTTGGTGATGCGGGTCTATATATCTTATAAAGACAATCCCCACTAGCAAAAATCTAGACAATCCCCACTTACGTTCTACTCTAAGGGAAAACTCGAAAGGTTAAAGGATTGTAGCCAAAATGCTTGTAGTAAAGAGAGAAGAGATTTTTTGTGATGACATATTATATCTAGTTTGGACAAAGGGATTTTCATGATGCTCGTGTCATGTTTTTATGTTGACTTGTGAATATTTTGCGCGACTCAGCTAGAAAGTTTTGTCATGAAAGAAAGGTAACATAAGACATGTTGTCTAAATAATTCATTTTATGAACTAAGTTAAACATTTGTACGATAGTACCTTAAGTCTAGCGAAGTAAGTTCAATACCTTATGTAGATGAAAACTCATTGGCAAAATCAAGAGTTTTATATCTCTCAATAATGACATAAATGACTTTGGTGTTTTCTCATGCATATGGAGAATCACCGGGACACTAGTCCAAGCGGATTAGAAGTCTATTATGATGGCATACATCGATGGAGCACAAAAGGAACACATTGTGCATTATAGTTCTACCTCGGCTGCTCCTAAAATCAAGGGCAATAAAGTTGGACATTGAAGTGTTTGAGGAACCATTTAAACCGACCAGATAATGTGAGTTCCTTATACTTCAACTGCCAAAGCATCATATGTACTAAATTATGAACGAACCCTCTTATTTATGATTGGAATACTTGGTAACAAAACATGTGTTTAATCCAGAACGAGAACACTACAAAACAGATATGAAGTTTTTCGAATATGTGCAAGGCAATAAAGGTAACCTCAGATTTGTGGGTTAATCAAACATTGTTTTGGCAAGATGTTTAGAGTAGGAATTTCACGTAATGTTACATCTACACCCTTGCACGAGGAGCTTTGTCCCGGAAAAGATTATAAAGGAAAATCATGAAATAATCAATTATTCAAGCGAATTCATGGCATGCCAAGAGGCTATTGGGCAGGTTGTGAACATGAAGTGGTAGACAACATGACTAAAGGACTTACTGCGATTGTGAACATGAAGTTCTCTACGTGAATAATAATGAGTCAATTGGTATTGCCAAAACCATTGACATTATGTCATTGTTGTGAAATATAGATTTCAAAATCAAACATGCAATGTTTTTTTCACAGTTCCTCTAACTAAGGCTTAGCATCTACCCTTTTATGATAAGGTTGTCGGCATGGGTTAGGGAAGCTTTTTTTATCTACGACCATAAAATAAACCAACTTACATAAAGTATCATGTATTCCATTTTGAGGTAGAATGATATACTATAAGTATTGAGGTTCAACGACACTTCATTGGTCATTACAACACCTTAGTCTGGTGTATTATTTTTATCGAGAGTGGCTTATGATGTTTGTGACCTTACCATCAAGGGAAGAATGTTGGAATTGAACTCATGTTATTGTTAACC
Source organism: Hordeum marinum (assembly GCA_022496015.1). Classification (NCBI taxonomy): domain Eukaryota; kingdom Viridiplantae; phylum Streptophyta; class Magnoliopsida; order Poales; family Poaceae; genus Hordeum; species Hordeum marinum. The sequence goes on along the minus strand of CM039672.1, from coordinate 449,423,141 downwards.
AAGAGAAAATATGAGAGAAAAAGTCTCCTCCCCTAATGACTATGCTAAGATTGGCGGCACCAATAATTGACTTAGAAGACCCCTAACTCATAACAACCAATCCTAAAAGGGCGTTCAGGGAGACTCAGAAGACCATCTCCACCGCCGGCCACCATTAGGCGGTTATGGCACTTTCCCACTGCTGTACGTGGCCATGGGAAACACGGCCCGGTCGACCCGAGCCAAAATTCTTGGGACGAGTCGACCTGCATTTTTTCATGGGTCGGGCCTGGGCCTAAGTTTTGAGACCAAATGCCAGGCCGATCCGGGCTTGGGCTTTGCATTTGTGTGTTTTAATCAAGAGGTATGGCCCAAGTCCCGAGGCCTGACAGGCTTTCCCACTACCAGGCTGGGCTTGGGCCTGAAATCTAGGCTTGAAGATTGGGCCGGGCCTATGGCTGGGTTTTCTGTTGCGGGCTTTTTTAGGCCTAACTTGACTTATGGACAGGTATACATGTTGCCATCTACCTTGAGATCCCAAGGTGCAACCATCATGGGCAATCCTCTATTAGTCCATGCCTATCACAGTTAGTCACTAATATTCCGCTCCCAAGGTGTTCTAGTTAAGAGATCTAAGATCTTGTTATTTCAACCTTATAGGGTAATGTCTAACAACGCTTGATAATGTTAAACATAGCTAGAATAAAATATTGAAAGAGTTGCCACATAAGGATTCAAATAAAAGGAAGTATCTTTTCGACATACCTCTATATATTGTACACACGAATATAGGATCCGCTATACCCGCCTGTGAAATAAGGACTAATCCTCTCTCCTCACCCCATATCCAAATAAAAGAAAGCGGTATGTAATAAATTTAGTTGAAACAAAGAATCAATGGCCTCATGATTAAATTACTTTTAGTTCTTATATATATATTTTACAATTTTGGTTAAGTGAGGGATCAAAATTCCAAATCCACTCATGATGTGCCATAGAAATGTCTTTTCCAATATTGGAATAGACATATTTAATGGAGAACAACATGTTATTAGTAAGGACAAAGACATCACGTCAAGATTAGTAACTAGATGTAGGTTATGAGATTTATGGATAATTTCCATCGACCAGTCAACTAAAAATGCAGACGGTAACTAGAGGGGATATCAAGTTGGAGATGAAAAACATCAGGAAAACATAAATTTCTTAATTTGATAGACACTATTATGGAAGTTGCGGTAAGCGTCGTGCCCTTTTGGGAGCCGAGCCTTCGTGTTATATAGCAGAGGCTTATCTTTGATGCACATATAGGTTGTTTGAATAGATTACAACTTGGGATAGAAGAAAGAATCTAGAGAGGAGATATAGATGACAGCTAGCTACGGTTACAAGATATTCTAGGCTAACAACCAACCATGATAGATCCTGTGTAGTCGAGATAAACCTCTCCCGTGCCAACTCTCACGTTGGTTTAACATCGTCCCTAAATCAAAACTTTCTCAAGTTGAGATTACGCTTGAATTCTTCAAAGCTTTTGATGGGTAATGCCGTGGTGAAGCCATCTGCAACCTGATCCCTAGAATGAATGAAACAAATTTCCAATTGTTTATTTTCTACTCTTTCTCTGACAAAGTGTAAGTCAATTTCAATGTGTTTAGTTCGTGCATGAAAGATAGGATTTGCAGATAGACAGGTAGCTCCAAGGTTGTCACACCATAGGCAAGGAGTTTGGGTGCATTTTACCCCAAGTTCTATCAACATAGACTGTATCCATATAATTTTTGCAGTTGCATTAGCCAAGACCTTGTATTCTGCTTCTGTACTAGATCTTGACATAGTAGCTTGTTTCCTTGTACACCAAGATATTAGCTTAGGTCCAAAAAATATTGCAAACCCACCAGTGGACCATCTGTCATCAAGGCATTCTGCCCAATCTGAGTCAGAAAAGGCACTTACAAGTGTGGAGGATGACTTACTGAAAGTGAGACCAACATTCATAGTATCTTTCACATATCTGACTATGCGTTTGGCCGCTGTCCAATGAATAGTTGTGGGTGCATGAAGAAACTGGCATACCTTGTTAACAGCAAAAGAGATATCAGGTCTGGTGAGTGTCAAGTACTGAAGAGCACCTACCAAGATTCTGTATCTAGTGTTGTCTTCTTGATTCAAGAGCTCTCCTTCTACTAGAGACAACTTTTCTGTACTGGACAAGGGGGTTGATGAGGGCTTACACCCTTGTAACCCAACCCTTCTTACAAGATCACCTGCATATTTTCCTTGAGAGAGATGAAGACCATCCTCTAGCTTCTTTACCTCAATGCCCAGAAAGAAATGTAGGTCTCCTAAGTCTTTGAGTGCAAACTCAGCACCTAGATCCTTTAGAAGGCATGTTACTGCTTCATTTGATGAACTAGTGACAATAATATCATCTACATAAATGAGCACAAATATTGAGGTATTGGACTTATTGTAAATGAACAATGACGTGTCAGATTTTGAAGCAACAAAGCCAAGTGATTGAAGCTTTTGACTTAGTCTTGAGTACCATGCCCTAGGATCTTGTTTCAGTCCATACAAGGCTTTATCAAGTCTGCATACATGATTAGGAGCAATCTTACTTTCAAAATCAGGTGATTGTTTCATATAGACCTCCTCTTCCAGAACACCATGAAGGAACGCATTCTGCACATCCAATTGCCTAAGACTCCATCCCCTAGAAATAGCTATAGACAGAACAAGTCGAATTGTAGCAGCTTTAACAACGGGACTAAAAGTGTCCTCATAGTCTATGCCATAACGTTGTTTAAAACCCTTTGCAACATGTCTTGCCTTATAACGATCAATAGTGCATCTGATTTTCTTTTGATTCTGAACACCCACTTGCAATCAATGAGGTTTTTACCTAGTCGGGGAGGAACTAGATGCCATGTCTTGTTTCGTTGGAGTGCCATGTATTCTTCTTCCATGGCCTGCTTCCACCTGATATCATTGAGAGCCTCATGGAGCGTGTTGGGTTCACTTGTTAAACATGCCAAACCAAATTTGGTTTTATAATTAGTGCGTTGAGTTACACCTTGTTGGAGACGTGTGTGCGGTGCCACACAAGAGGGTGCAGGAGGCGATGATGTAGAAGATCCACCCGCAGACTCTGCAACCGAATCTGCTGAACCACCTGAGAGAGACGGATCTTCTGTGGCATGTCCAACAGACTCAGGAGGCGCCGAAGGGGCCGGGTACGTAGAGGATCCGGGGTCCCGGGCCTCATCATAGCGTAATGATGGGTCGGAGACGCCAGGGTCTGTGTCGGATCGCATGCCAGATGCGCCAGGAGCTACGCCGGACCCAACACGCTACAGCACCTCCGTGTCCGTGCTGGTCGGCTATCGCGTGTGGCGTACGTAGACCCGTGGCTCAACTGCATGCAAGCGCGGGGGCGCAGTGGATTGGTGCGCTCCAGATTCGAGTGGGGTCTGAACCACACTCGACCGCGTGGCGGGTGGAGGCACGACGTAGCTGCGCACGGGCGCTCATGCGTCTGCTGCAGGGTCAGACCCGGCTGGCGTGGTGGATCCTGAGGCAGATCGCCTATCAGGAGCCAGATCGGTGGCAATCCCGAGGTAGATATGTACCCTGACCGTGGACACATGAAATAGCGTTCGGTGACCGCGTTTTCTACATCATTCTGATCGTGGGGTGCACCGTTTTCTTGACCGGAGTCTTCTCCTGCATTATCACACAACTCACATAGGGCATTATGATGAGGGTTAGTCAACAGTTGATCATCATAATTATTGTCCCCTTGTTCAAGGTTGGTAAGACTAGAGGGTAAAAGGAGGATTTCTTTATGAAGTAAAGCACCGGCATTTGGGTGTAGATCAGCAAACGGAAACTTTGTTTCATCAAAGACAACATCGCGGGATATGTAGACACGGACAATGGATACTTCAAGGCATTCTACTCCTTTATGCAGAGGACTATAACCAAGAAACACACACTGCTTGGAACGAAACATAAGCTTGCGATTGTTGTACGGTCTAAGGTTAGGCCAACATGCAGACCCAAAAACACGAAGTGAAGTGAAGTCAGGTTTGACGTGGAGGAGTCTTTCAATGGGGGTTTCATTATTAATCACACGACTAGGAAGCATGTTAATAATATGAACAACAGTAAGAAAGGCTTCATCTCAGAATTTTAGAGGCATGGAGGCACCAGCTAGAAGAGAGAGACCAACTTCAATAATATGTCTGTGTTTGCATTCAGCAGACCCATTCTGTTGATGGGCATGAGGACATGACACATGATGTGAGATGCCAAGTGTTTGAAAAAAGGAGTTTAATTTTTCATACTCCCCTCCCCAATAAGATTGGACAACAAGGATTTAACTATCAAATTTACGTTCAACGAGTGCTTGAAAATTGTGAAAGGCCTGAAAAACGTCGGATATTTTCTTGAGAAGATAGATCTAAGAGTATTTGCTATAGTCATCAATGAAACTCACATAATAAGTGTGTCTACCAACAGAACTAGGGGCAGGACCCCAAACATCAGAAAAAATGAGTTGCAAAGGTTTGGTGGAAACACTAGTAGACGTGGGATATGGTAATTGATGACTTTTAGCCTTTGACAAGAATCACAAATTGTTTCAAGATTACGCTGACCAACATACGAGAGCTTATTTTTTCAAGGACTCGTTCAACTAAATGAAAAGATGCATCTCCTAATCGATCGTGCCATCGAGCTGAAGATAATTTGGTGACACCGTATGCTCCTTTATTTGATCTCCTAAGCTTGGGAATCAATGGGTAAAGCCCTCGAACGCATCTACCTTGATAGAGAGTTTTCTTCGTGACCTGATCCTTGATCAAAAAATAGAAGGGGTGAAACTCAAGATAGACATTGTTGTCAATGGCAATGCGATGAACGGATAGGAGATTCATAGATGCACTAGGAACATGCAAGATTTTCCTAAGATGAAATTTTCGATGAGGGTTTTTTATTACTGAATGACCAACATGCTGAATCCTCATACCTGCTCCGTTTGCGGTGTGGATTTGTTCTCGGCCTTGATATTTCTCCCTCATCGTGACCTTCTCCAACTCACTAGTGATGTGGTTGGTAGCACCACTGTCGACGTACCAATTGGTGTTGACTCCATAGGATTCTTCTGCTCCGCCGGCTACTTTCTCATCTTGTGTTGAGTCCTCGTCCTCTTCGAACCTGTACCAACAATCTTTGGCAGAGTGGCACATCTTGCCACAGATCTGGCAACGGACCGCATCAGGGCGAGAGTTGTTGTTGGAGCCGTTCCGACGAGCCCTGTTGTTGTTGGAGGAGGAGGGCCGCCCGGTGTTGCCACCGCTGCCGCGAGGGTAGGAGTTGTTCTTCCCCTTGTTCCGCGGTGGACCACGGTACCTTGAGGAGCCGCCGTCGCGGCCACGAGCTGCGTTTGCAGACGACTTGAAGCCGTTGTCGTTGCCCAAGCCGTGGAAGAGGGTCACCCTCTGATCAAAATTGCTCATCATGGAAAAGAGATCTTCGAGGGAGACCGGTGTGGTGCGTGCGTCAAGAGCGGACACGAGAGGCTGGTACTCCATGTCCAGCCCGGCAAGGATGTAAGACACCAGCTCATCATCCTTGATCGGTTTTTGCGCAGCGGCCAGCTCATCAGTGAGGGCGCGCATGTGTGCGAAGTAGGTCACTGTCGACTACTGCCCCTTTTGTGCGTTCGTCAGGGCAATACTCATGTTGTTGACGCGGGCAATGGACTGCGAAGAGAACATGTTTGCAAGTGCAGTCCAGAGATCATGTGCAAGGGCAATTGAAGTTACCTGCAGTAGGACCTCTTTCGACAGATTGTTAAGCAGATACCTAAGTACATGTTGGTCCTCCCTGACCCAAATCTGATGGAGAGGATTTGGCGATGTTTCTTCCTTCCCATCTTTGTCCTTGGTGATGATCACCAGGATGGGTTCCTGCACGGATCCATCGGCGTAGCCGAAGAACCCCGCACCCCGGAGCTGAGGCGTGATCTGGGCGTGCCAGAGCACATAGTTGCTTCGGGTGAGCCTCTCTGTGATCTGGCCACTCACGCCATTCTGGGAGGCGTTGGAGGAGGACATGACGAAGCTGTTTTTGGTGGAGATTGGATGTGATGGAAAAGACTAGGCTCTGTATACCATATGGAAGTTGCGGTAAGCGTCGTGCCCTTTTGGAAGCCGAGCCTTCATGTTATATAGCAGAGGCTTATCTCTGATGCGCATACAGGTTGTTTGAATAGATTACAACTGGGGATAGAAGAAAGAATCTAGAGAGAAGATAGAGATGACAGCTAGCTACGGTTACAAGATATTCTAGGCTAACAACCAACCGTGATAGATCCTGTGTAGTCGAGATACACCTCTCCCATGCCAACTCTCACGTTGGTTTAACAACTATAAGGCGCATGATATTTCTCACTCCTAGGGGGTCCTTCCAAAATCTCATCACATCCTCTTTTATGCGAAATAACTTTCCTACTAGGAAAAAAAATCATTCACTTTCAAATATCTTCTCCAAACAGGAAAACAGTGAAACCAACGTTTAAAAGTAGGCACAATGTGATTTCTGAAGTACTTAGCTTTAACAAAATCTTGCCAAAGGCCATCACGGTCATCTAATTTTCACCGCCACTTACAGAGTAGGCTAATGTTTAGCTTTAAACCACCCTTAGCTTTAGATATGCAAACTCCACTCCGTTTAACAAAATGAATATCCTTTTCAATTTTCTCAATTACAATATTATTCATAAGAAACATGGACATATGATGCAAGGGCATACTGGATAAACTAGCATTAATCAAGATAGTCTTACCTCCCATAGAATTTTTTTTTCTCTTTCTAGGCTTCCAGTTTTCGATGTATCATTTGTCCAAGGAACTCCTAGTCACATATTTCAACAAAGAAACCTAGAGGGACCTAAAGATATTTCACCGGCAGTTGTTCACCTTACAGCCAAACGCATCAGCAGCATAATAAGCAATGATCTCATGTTAGCCCTAGTAGTAAACACCTCACTTTTCAAGAAGTTTATCTTCAACATGCACAATCGAGTGGTACTTCGTAGACCTTCAAGATGATGTATCACCGGTTCATACGAAGTTATCTCAGACTTATGTAACCCAAGATTTTGGAATCATGGAATATGAAACCACCTGCCGGAATGCCACACACGTTAGATCTGTGCTCCAACATTAAACTAGGAGATTAAACTAGAATGTGGTAACAAAATCAGGAAAAAGACAAGAACAGCTAGTAGTGCTTCCAGCTCCGCCAAACATAGTTATACCAATTCGCAAAAAAATGTAGTTAGTCCGGATACTGCTTTTTTTTTTTCCTGTTCATATACAAGTTTTTCGCATCACGTACAAACCCTATTTAGAGTTTGTTGCTGAGACGCATGAAATTATTTTCAGATGTAGGCTGAGAATATGGAGGAAATCCTCCTTAACACAGCAAGCACACTTTCCATTTAAGATATACAAAGTGGATCAGAATAAGACTAGGCTTAGTCACTGTGGATTCTTGAATATTTTGATCATGTTGAAGATAAACTTCTTGATATTGTAGCTTACTGTGTAGCGACCTCACATTCCATTTCCTGAAGTAGTTTTGTCGAAGTACGGAGGGTAAAAAAGTTCAACGAAATTTCACATATTTCGGTAGGGTCCAAAATATTTTTAACCCCGACATTTCAAGTTAGATTCAAACTAATTTCAAAATAAATTTAAATCAGGTTAAAACTCATTTAAACTAGGTGAAGTTTTAAATTGCAAACCCAAAATTATTTCCAAAATTTCATGTATTTTGTTGATCTCCGAAATGGTTTTGCTTTCGAAATTTCCAACCTTGCAAGTATGTACCCTTGACCATTGAAAAAACTCCTGAATACCACTTCCTTTGCATAATTCCAAGTGCTATATTTTGTCATATTCAAGTTCCATGCATCATGTACAAACGTTGTTTTGGGATTACAGAGGGTGCATGGAAATCATCTACTACTAATGTAGGCTGAGAACACGCAGCCCTTTTTCTCTGTACATTTAATTATCTGTTGTGACTGGTTATTAACTGCTGTAACTGTTGGCCATGGTTTATTAGGCTACTCATAGTGAGAAGTATCATATACTAGTATCATACATACTCCCTCCTTTCCGGTTTATAGGGCTCATCTCAAAAATTTCAAATTTCCATTATATTAGGCTCATTTTGAGTCTTGATGAGTTAAAGTGCTTTGAGTCTCACGCCATATTTAATTCATAGAGATAAGATAAAGAAAATTAGTGCCTATGCGTGCATCTTTTTCTACATGCACCATGCAAGTCCAATAAAAAAAGAGTGCTACATTTATTGCTTCGGGAATCGAATATATGAGAAATATTGCATTGGCTACTCCAAGGCATGCTTGAAAATTCTCTGGAACCTAAGTGGTTATTGATTGGCTGTGAAATGAGTTGAAAATAGCATTCACACTATGCATGCATATAGAAATGATACAACGGAGTACTAATTAGCGGCTACGGCTCAGGTGCAGGGTTCACCGCAGGGCTTAATACGCAGGGCCAATAATGAAGCGACATGTGTCTTCGTGGGGCCAGCTAAAGAGGCCTTTGTTTTCTTTGCTTTTTTCCGTGATTCCTCATCCTCTTCGTTCTTTCTTCTATCTAGACTAGAGACATGTGAAATCAACGACATAATTCTAGCACTGCGGATGTTTCCTCGTCTTTCACAAATAGTAGCTCACACCATTGATGCTGTCGCCGCCGGCCACGCCAACGAAGCTCCTTGCACTGGTCGCCGACCCTAGCGTCATGAAGGCAGACAAGATGGAGGATCTGCTGCTCCACCGCTCCCACCCTCCTTCGTGCATGAGGATTGGCAATCCAAAATTGTGAGTGCTGCAATCTCCACTATCAGAGGAACCATGAATCAATCTCCGTGTGCCCGTCAGCTTGGAGCCGTCGTCCTCGGCGGCCCCTCCATGGCCACCCACCACAATGACACCATTCACTTGGCCTGATGCTGCCTCCTATGTGCCTCACACGAGATGCAGTCCTAGTATTTGATTTCAATTTTCAAGATACATATAACTTCGTGATTTAGTCTAGAATTACAAACGAAGAAGATGGGGAATCAGGAAAATTGGTAGAGGAAAAAGCAAAGAAATAAAAAGGCCCTTTAGCTGGCCCCACTAGGACACATGTCGCTTCATTATTGGCCCTGCATATTAAGCCCTGCGGTGACCTCTGCACCTAAGCCGAACCCTTAATTAGCTACTAGGAGTAAATGTAATGCGTCCTAAACCTTCTTTATTGTGAAAACCCACGTAAATTTAACCATGCCTTATAAACTGTGACGAAGGGAGTAGTTAAAACTAGTGTCATCCACGCACAATCCACCTTGATTGATGATATTTCAGATTTGAACCATATAAACCGAAAAGGAGGGAGTACGATACTAGTGTATGATACTACCTTCATAATGCATTATAGTATCATAAAGTAGTATCATGTATGATCATATTTATTGTCATGCATGACACAAAATAGTATATCATTTAACATGATCCGATATCTACCTAAGTTACTCTAACCCTCTCTCTTTTCTTTAATTCTCTACCACATCAGCACGTTTGCTATTTCCAAATGCATGATACCACCTAATTAAGTTACCTTCACTATGGCCAGCCTTAGTCCCAACACTTGCTTGTTATTACCATGTGACATACGTGGTAAGCAATCCAAATTATTTAACAACACTTGCTTGTTAATTACAGACGGATGGCAAAGGCAGGAGCCTGAACAAATGCCAACTCTTCACTCCCTAGAAAAAGAAAGAGTATACTAGTAGACAGATGGGTACCACTGAGCAGCTCAATATAGCTTGCGAAAAATGTCAAGTTGCAGTTAACCAGCTTGGGATAAGAACAAACGTCACTGTGAAAACAACATCTGCCATCCCCTTCACGACACCTACGTTTTTTCACATCTTCTCACGGCTAAAAACCGACACTTCCACGTGAACTAGCGCTACGTTTACGTCCGTCCGATCCCCTGTGAAACTATCAACCACAAGTGCCAAGTGGAGCGAGTAGACAGACACGCCCGTGATCTGAAGAAATCCGACCAAAAACCCACGGCCACGAGAAAATCCACGGCGCCCAATCGCCCATACCCATTGCGATCATGAGCCGCAGCCACACCTGTTCCCTCCACCGTGAGGCTCCCGTTGCGCCACCTGCCCCCCGATATCCACCCCGCCAATGGCGTCCGAGCTTCAGATTTTTTTGGCCCCCGCTGTCTCATCCCCTTCCCCTTCGTCCCGCCGGGTTAAATAGCTGCCTCCGCTGCTCCTCTCAAACCATCCCGCCATACACCACCACAGCCCCACTGTTAGCGAGCACGCACGCCGGACACGCACGAGTCTCCTTGAAGCAATGGCGACCACCGCGATGGCGCTCTCCTCCTCGTCCTTCGCCGGGAAGGCGGTCAAGGACCTGCCGTCGTCGGCGCTCTTCGGTGAGGCGCGCGTCACCATGCGCAAGACCGCCGCCAAGGCCAAGCCCGTGTCGTCTGGGAGCCCGTGGTACGGCTCCGACCGCGTGCTCTACCTCGGCCCGCTCTCCGGCGACCCCCCGAGCTACCTCACCGGTGAGTTTCCCGGTGACTACGGGTGGGACACCGCAGGGCTCTCTGCTGATCCCGAGACCTTCGCCAAGAACCGGGAGCTGGAAGTGATCCACTGTCGGTGGGCCATGCTCGGCGCGCTCGGCTGCGTTTTCCCCGAGCTGCTCGCCCGCAACGGTGTCAAGTTCGGTGAGGCTGTATGGTTCAAGGCCGGTTCCCAGATCTTCAGTGAGGGCGGCCTCGATTATCTCGGCAACCCTAGCCTCGTTCACGCGCAGAGCATCCTCGCCATTTGGGCCTGTCAGGTCGTGCTCATGGGCGCTGTTGAGGGTTACCGCGTTGCCGGCGGCCCGCTCGGCGAGATCGTCGACCCCCTCTACCCCGGCGGCAGCTTCGACCCCCTTGGCCTCGCCGACGACCCCGAGGCGTTCGCCGAGCTTAAGGTGAAGGAGATCAAGAACGGCCGCCTCGCCATGTTCTCCATGTTCGGCTACTTCGTGCAGGCCATCGTCACCGGCAAGGGCCCCATTGAGAACCTCGCCGACCATCTCGCCGACCCCGTCAACAACAACGCGTGGGCCTTCGCCACCAACTTTGTGCCCGGCAAGTAAGCTAGGTGTTCTAGCCACGAGTGTCTAGAAACCGACCGTGCACAAGTACCTACGTACGCGATGAAGTGTGCGCATGCATGCAGCTGGTTTCGTTTGTACAACCATGATGTAAAGTACGAGGGTTGAATGCAAAAGACTGTTGTTACACTTGATGAGTGATGACCGTCTCTTATGATGCACAAGAATGCAATCACCTGTGTTAATTAACCGGTAGTTGATCTTGCAATCGTTCCGCTTTCAGTTTCTTAAGTGAAAAAAATATCAACTGACACACGATCTTTGCTTGCTGTACGGTCTAGTTTTTTCCCTAGTTGAGCAGATAGCTGAAAGTGAGAACTGAATTTGCCTGCCACTTTTCTCTTCTGATAACTGATCCTGCCAGGTTCAGTTTGATTTATTAACAAGGTGATTCAAAGCAAACAGACATTGAGAGCCAAATTAAACAGACATTAACAAGGTGATGATACTGAATATCAGCGGAAGCAATTAAAACAACCAAAAACAAAAACAAACAACGGGAATTCAAAGCGCTAGTCAGGTTCGTGGATGTTTCTTTGAGAGCGAAATACAAACGACCATCTATCTAATACGAGTATGAAAGAATGGTAAGCAATGAAGAAGAAACAGGAAACATCCGGAGATGTTTATTACTCCAGAAAGAGATATACATCAACAAGGAAGATCATCTGACGAACTTGTCTGGAAAGTTGCAAGCAATGCCAGACTGCCTCCAGGAACTCATCCACAACGAAAACAGTTAAGTACACTTGTCTGAAAGTTGAAATTAGCCTTCTCTTCTCAATGAAATCAAACTCATATGCGTTTTGCAAGTCTCCAAAAAAAGGAAGAGAAGTGGCAAGAATAAACTGTGACACGCGAGATCTCTCGATAGCCACCTTGCTGCTATTTATTTATTTTTGAAAGAAAGGGGTCTCCCCCTGCCCCATTTTATTAATAAAGCAGCAAAGAAAAACAGGACCGAGCAGATTCACAAACTTCGATCATCTAGGAATGAAAAGCAAACACCCCGAGACAAACCACCCAAGGAATTGTCTGGATCAAACCTCCCTAAAACAGCCAGACAACGATACTAAAGTTTTCAGAACCTGGCAACATCCGCCAACACAGACTCTCAGTACATTTTATTAGAGCTTTTTTACGGTACCCTGTACTGCTCAGGGGCGAGGCAGCAGTATAATTCAATCCGACCATCGATTTTCTAAGGATAGGATAGGCAGAAAAATAAAGGGCGATATGTTTTCTTTTTATCACGGGCCTAAGCTTTGAGCCCACTTTGGATGCAACACCCCATTCGCCTCCTTCTCCCTGTCGTCGCCGCTGCCGCCGCCGCCACTCTCCCACGCTCCCGCAGAGCCCTGCTCCTATGGCCGCGCCATCCTAGTTGCCTCGTTCTCCCTGCCGTTGTTACCGCCGCCGTCACTCGACGTAGCTGGCCCCGCCCTCGTGGACCTCCGCGGCGCGTCCTTGTTTCTTGACCTGGTAAGGACTGCTGTTGTGACGCATGTTGATGTAGTGTTTTTCTGACAGCAGTTTCATAGTTCATACATTAGTTCATACATTAGTTCATACATTCATCACACGGAAAAACTAGAATTGGCATGTATTCAGTTCATGAACAAATCATGTTCAGTACTGCATCATGATGGGAAAAATCATAGTTAGATCTTCAGTGCACTCTCCCGAAAACAAGTGTTGTTATGGATGCCATTATCATCTGGCACATGGTGTTTATCAGTGGGTAATTTGTGCTGGATAGTAGTTTTCATTCAGTCTATGCACTGTGGCTGTTGACTCGTGCTCAGCTGAATGCTGGATAGTAGTTTTCATTCAGTCTATGCACTGAATGCTGAATGCTGAATGTTGCTGATGCACAAACCTCTGTATTGAATGCTGAATGCTGAATGTTGCTGATGCACAAACCTCTGTTATTTAATGCGGTTCTGGTTGGTGATCTTTGTTTTTTATGCATATTCCTACTAGTTTGACCTCCGGCCAAATCTGCGGATAGTATAAAATTGTTTTTGGGTCTTTTTGAATCCGTAAGACATCACTGGGGGTTTGTGACTTTGTGGGTAAATCACTCTTCTACGGTGCTGCTTCTTTTGGTGCAAATTAGGAAGTGATTACTAGAGTATATGTAATGTTTCTGTTTGATTATATACACAAGCATTGTTACCGATACGTGTTTTAGTTTCATGAGTGGAATTCAAATAATTTAGATTTGATTCTCTATTAATTACAGGGTTTGACATGGAATATGGGAGTGCCACCATGGAGGACATTGCAGAATATGACATGGTGATCAGTCAAATTTTTGGCAACGAGGAAGAAGGTTACAATTACTATAATGCATATGCTCGGTCGAAGGGTTTTGGTGTTAGAAAGGAAGAACTGACCAGGAAGTCCGACACGAACATAGCTTTTCGTCGCCTCTATGTCTGCTGTAAAGAAGGATACCGGGCAAGGAAGCACTTTGAAAAAACTAGTCGGGTGCGAACTCCTAGGCCGCTATCACGCTGTGGATGTGGCGCTCAGATGGAGATCGAGCTACATATGGATAATGGTGAATGGTTTGTAAAAGATTTTGTGGACGAACATAACCATCCACTCGCTAAGCCTGACCAGACAGCTTTCATAAGGTCACATCGCGGACTGAGTGACGTGCAAAAGGCTGATGTCATTGAGTATGGAATTGGTAGCCTTCGAACACATCAAATAATGGAAGTAATGGAGAAGGATAGTGGTGGTTACAGCAAGGTAGGCTTTATTCCTCGGGACCTGTATAATTTTGTTGCCAAGTACAAGAAGGAAAGGATAGAAGGCCGTGATGCAGAACTTGTACTCCGTTATATGGCAGCGCGAAAAGACATAGATGGCGAATTTTTTTACAAGTACACCACCGATAGTGAAGGGCATTTGCTGAACATCTTTTGAGCAGACGCACAGTCTCGGATTGACTACGATGCCTTTGGTGGCGTCGTGATATTTGATAGCACTTACCGTGTGAACAAATACAACCTACCATTTGTCCCCTTCATAGGAGTGAATCACCATCGCAGCACAACCGTGTTTGGCTTCGGTATTGTCTCAGCTGAGACCGAGGCATCTTTTGTGTGGTTGCTTGAAGCATTTTTGGAGTCAACGCAGCAGAAACATCCTAGATCAGTAATCACCGATGGTGACCATGCATTGGCGAAGGCAATAGCGGCGGTTTTGCCCAATATGGATCACCGGTTGTGCAGCTGGCACATCGAGCAAAACATGATACGAAACCTACGGAAGCAAAAGCTCAAGGATTTTAGGAAATTTGTTTATCACATCTGGGATGTCGATGAGTTTGAGAGACATTGGGTTCAGTTTATGGTGGATTATGATATCTTTGAAAAAGATGCTTGGATTATGAGGATGTACGAGCTGAGGAAGAAGTGGTATAGGGCCTATACGAAAGGTAGATATTTTTTTGGCATGCAGAGCAATCAGCGTAGTGAAAGCCTAAACTCTAGGCTTCATAAGAATCTGGATAGGAGAACTTCACTTGTTGATTTGCTAGAGCACTCGGATCACTGTTTATCTTGTATCCGCAAGAATGAGGCTGAGTTGGATGCTAGAGCTTCGAAGACAGTACCATTTACTGAATTAGCAGCTGAACCAGTTGAGAGAAGTGCTGCTCTCATTTATACTCCAGTGATGTTCAAGAAGGTAAAACATCAAATCGTGCAGTTGTGAAAATGGGAAGTAGCAGAAGTGACTAAGAATGACACTTGTTCTGTATACAGTTGCTCGCAAAGAGAGTAGGCATGTGACGTATGATGTGAGGTTTGACATGGTAGGCCCGTTGCTTCAGAGTGTGAATTGCCGTTGTCTGAAGATGGACTCGGAGAAGATCCCGTGTGCACACATTTTTTCTGTTCTAAAATACCTTGGCTTAGTCAGCATTCCTAGGTGTTGTGTCTCGACAAGATGGATAATGGTCGGCAAGTCCGCATTTGACTCAGACAGGAATGGTAATATGCACGATTGGTCTGAGCGGATGGATCGTTATCATGAACTCCGTAACATTTGTAGTCTGTATTTATTCAAAGCCTCAAACAGCCCGAACATGTCACAGAAGGTGGTGGATTTTCTTAAGGGTATTATAGGTGAAGGCGGCGAAGACGATGGGAAAAATGAGGCGGCATCACTGGCCCTCTTCCAGCATATTTTTCAGGGTCAAACGAAGCATGTCCAGGAAATGTCCGGAATCCAAAAAAAATTAAATCGAAAGGTGCTCCATCCAAGACATCCAACAAGAGGTGGAAGCCTTTTAACTAGATTTGGAAAGAAAAAAATGTTGCGCACAATTGAATTTTAGTTTTATAATGCCAGATATTTTATGAATTGAATTTTTAGTGTGCTGCCGCTCATGTAGTCATGCTATTGATGCATCTCTTGAAACTTTTATTTTGTTGCATTGTGTGACGGAACATTTATTGTAGTGGCATTTCGTTCGTGGTTAATCTTTCTGTATGAAGGTCATTGTATTGGGTGAGTTTTATTCTGTTATTTGGCTGAAAAGTTGGCTATGGCGGTATCTGTAGGGATGATTCCACGTCTAAGCAAACTATATACTGGAAAGAAGGGAATGGGTGAAAAACACAAATAAAATATTGTTTCGGGCTACAGATAATAATAAATAATTAAAGGCAAAACATAAAAAAGGCCCATAAGGGGATTCGAACCAATGACCTTGAGGATATTAGTGCGCAACCAAACCAGCTGAACAAATATATGTGTTGTAACTTTTTAGTTATATAGTTTTTTACTTCACATATGCGAGGTTGGAATAAAAAAATGACAAATATATACTAGGGTCGCCAAAAATAATTCTTTTATACAGATAAGTCGAGTCATAAACACTTAGAGCATCTACAAGCCGGCAGTGACGCAACATGCATACGATCTCGAAATTCGTTCAAATTTTCAATAGACGAGTAGCATGGGCATGCACATGTACTGGACAAAGTTTGTTTGATTTCATGCATGGCCAAAATTAGACCATGTTCTTAGTAGGGCGTTCGGGTACAAACCGGAAGGGTGAGTCTCCTAGCACGCTTCTTTTAAATTTCTTCAACTGGACCCAACTTTTTTCTACTGCATTGTATCGTAATGAAATGAATGAACTCCAAGTTTCATTGTTTTATGACATATTATGTATTTTCTATGTTTTTTTTTGATGAAAACCCCCTAAAATACATGCCGGACGTGACGCAACGTGCATACGGTGTCGACTTTCGTTCAAATTTCGCATAGACGACTAGAATGGGCATGCACATCTACTGGCCAAATTTTGTTTGATTTCATGCATGGCCGAAAATAGACCATGTTCATAGTGGGGCGTTCGGGTACAAGCTGAAAGGGTGAGTCTCCTAGCATGTTTCTTTTCACTTTATTCGATTGGACCCAAGTTTTTTCTACTGCATTGTATCATAATGGAAAGAATGAACGTCAAATTTCATTGTTTTATGACATATTATGTATTTTCTGCGTTTTATCGATGAAAAAACCTTAAAATACAGGCCGGACGTGACGCAACGTGCATACGGTGTCGAAATTCGTTCAAATTTGCATAGACGACTAGAATGGGCATGCACATCTACTGGCCAAATTTTGTTTGATTTCATGTATGGCCTAAAATAGACCATGTTCATAGTGGGCCGTTCGGGTACAAGCCGAAAGGGTGAGTCTCCTAGCATGTTTCTTTTCACTTTCTTCGATTGGATCCAAGTTTTTTCTACTCTATTGTATCATAATGGAAAGAATGAACGTCAAATTTCATTGTTTTATGACATATTATGTATTTTCTGCGTTTTATCGATGAAAAAAACCTAAAATACAGGCCGGACGTGACGCAACGTGCATACGGTGTCGAAATTCGTTCAAATTTTGCATAGACGACTAGAATGGGCATGCACATCTACTGGCCAAATTTTGTTTGATTTCATGCATGGCCGAAAATAGACCATGTTCATAGTAGGGCGTTCGGGTACAAGCCGAAAGGCTGAGTCTCCTAGCATCTTTCTTTTCACTTTCTTCGGTTGGACCCAAGTTTTTTATACTGCATTGTATCATAATGGAAATAATGAACGTCAAATTTCATTTTTATGACATATTATGTATTTTCTACGTTTTATCAATGAAAAAACCCTAAAATACAGGCCGTACGTGACGCAACGTGCACACGGTGTCGAAATTCGTTCAAATTTTGCATAGACGACTAGAATGGGTATGCAAATCTATTGGCCAAAATTTGTGTGATTTCATGCATGGCCGCAAACAGATCATGTTCATAGTAGGGCGCTTGGGTACAAGCCGAAAGGGTGAGTCTCCTAGCATGTTTCTTTTCAACTTTCTTCGATTGGACTCAAGTTTTTCTACTGCATTGTATCATAATGGAAAGAATGAACGTCAAATCTCATCGGTTTATGACATTGTATGTATTTTCTATATTTTTTCAATGAAAAATTTCTAAAATACAGGGCGGACGTGACGCAACTGGTCAGAGTACAACTTAGTGTTGCAATTGTTTAATGGAAAATGTGTAAGAAATGAATTTTTTTACAAGATATATGAAATTGTTTAATGCAAAATTGTCTTAACCATGGAGACGGGATATATATTGGAGTTTTTATTTTTCTCTTTTTAACACTTGGGATATGCATGTATTGGAGGTTGTCGTGCACGAGGATTAGGTAGAGCTCTCGCGCAAGAAAAAGGGAGTTAGGTATTCTAAGCATAAATAACAACAAACCTATTTTAGCGTCCTTATCTAACCCATCATACTATTAATCAGGGATCATTTTCTTGTCTTCATATAAAGGACCTTCACCCTCGAAGTAATCTCCCTCCAATTGTCGCCGTCGCCATACCACATCGTTCCTGTGTGACCCCCCCCCCCCCCCCACACACAAAGATCATGGAGAATCGTTCTTATCACCTGCCACCAAGGAACACACCATCAGGGATTCCGCCGTCACCTTTGAACCCGCCACCAGGCAATCCGACGCCGGCAGGGATGGCACCGTCAACAGGGGACCCGTCAACAAGCAATCCGCCGCCACGAGGCAATCTGATGCCAGCAGTGACGGCGCTGTCAATAGGGAACCCGTCAGCAAGCAATCCGATGCCACCAGGCAATCCGACGCCGGCAGTGACGGTGCCGTCAACAGGGACCCGTCAGCAAGCAATCCGCCGCCACCAGGCAATCTGGAAGACAAATCACAAGCAAAAAGGAGCAACGTAAGGAAATTAAGTACCTGATCTGTACGACAGAGTATTTTGTTACGTACACGTGCATATTACATCAGAGTATTTTGTTTCTCAGATGTGTATATTAGATATATATATATATATATATATATGTATTTTCATACATAGATGCATATTAGAGCAAACTATTTTGTTTTGTAGATTAATGACAGATTAATATCCACGCCTATGTTTCTGAAAGACTAGTTCATCATACATATTTCTGTTAGACATATGGGCAAACTCTAATCTATCTGGCCGATGTGCACGATAGATCATAGCATCTTTGGAAGCTAGATTAGTGACAGATTTGAATACTAGGCTATATGTTTCCCATAGAGTAGCAAGCATACACAAGAAGGGTTAACTTATATAGGATGACTATTTAGTCCTTATTTCATAGTTGTGAGATGTGCAATCAAAATTTGGTTGAAGGAACTCTACAGTAAAGACATATGATTTACTGCCATCATCTTTATTATGTATATAATGCTAATTGATATCCTTTCGATCCAATGATCAGGAAACGCAAGCCTGTTTCCTTATAGCATATCACAGAGTAATTAAAGATTTCACTGATGACCAAAGAAAAGTCATAGCAGAGTTTACTCATTGTTTTATGACATAGATGGTTTACTCAGGATCCTTCCTATCCCAATACGACGCAACATGTGCAGATCGATAGCGGAGCTATACAACCACGTGTGATGCCTTCATCATTGATGGGGAACCACTAACCATGACCGCACGGGACGTGGATCACATATTTGGTATTCCTGCACGGGGAACCATATGGCCTGAACCCGGAGGAAAAGTTGGAGGGGGCAGAATAACATTTGCACAACTGCAGAAAACCTTAACAACACATATAATGACAAATGAACATGGGATAGACTTTCTCCGAGCCTTCATTTTATATTCAATTGGGGTCCTGTTGTGCCCTACAACTCAAAGATATGTTAGCTCAGCTTATCTGCCAAAAGTGATGACAATGGAAAGTATTAAGGCCACTAACTTTGCAAAGCTCTCGCGTGATCATCTAATGAAGTGTATTGTCAAGTTTAATGCAGCGAAAAAGATCCAGAAAGAGCAGCACTCCGGGGTATAGTAAACCTTGAGGGGAACCTTCCGTTTCTCCAGGTTGACCCTCATAGTAATCATATAGATGTACGATTGTATCACAATATGGTATAGTGACTAACATCTACATTTTGCAGTTTTGGTTCTGGGAGAAGCGTCGTCTAGATAGATTGGACAGAACAATTGACTACAGCAAACGAGATACACCCCTTGTCCAATATTGGGACGAGCCCAAGGCGTGCAAAGTCTGTGCTATTTTTGATATGCACCGCCTTGAGGCCGGAGAGGTACATAAATTATATAACATTCAACACTTGTATTTATTCTTCCATTTTTATTTTTAATATAAAAATGTAAACCAATTTCATCAATTTATTTCAGACCGTACATGACCTGAAGGAGCCTTGGGAGGTACCAAGGTCGCCAACACCTGAGATGTTTGATGAATTGCCACCAACAGATTCGAAGGTAATTTTTTATTTTTAAGTTTTGTACTTCTTTATGCACCAGTGAGTTAATATTTTTTTTTTTTTTGGCCAGTAGCTGGTGCTGGCGCTTCATGACCTCCTTTTAAGAACGAGAAAAGACTTGATGGAACAGCACCTCCAAACCCGCATACAAATGTTGCGCAAATTCAGGCACCTAGAAAAGGAGAATTCAGATATCAGGGACTTTTTTTACACAAACCGGAACGCTAACGTAAGTACCCTACCATCCAAACACACACTTAATCACTCTGTCATTCCTATGTATAAATTAATGACAACCAGGCACCTATGCAGGACTATTGCAGCCGACCAGAATATGATTACAATGATAGGGACAAATTTGTTCCCTCACCCCTTCGTGGGCGTGACTTGGCTTCAGACTTTGATGTAATTTAGTAACTATATTAATTATGTGAGTTAATTTTCACATTTTACAACCTCCTCCCTCTGACTTGTAGGGTACTCAGGATTACACCACTAGTGAGCACAAGGAGTTTGACAGAGACTTGCAGGGTGCTCAGGATGACACCACTAGTGAGAACAAGGAGTTTGACAAAGATGATGCCGAAAAATCAGACGTACGTAAGTACATTAATTATGTGACGCTCTATTTTTTTAACAAACTCCTCCCTCGGACATGCAGGCAATAGGCGGGTCTACGGTGACAGGACAAAAGAAGAGAAAAAGGAAATCCACTTTTGCGAATAACAAAGATTTTGTTTATTTTGTTGAACCCAAGAGAACTAAAAGAAACAACATAACTCCTAAAGACGCGAGTACTCCCAAAACGGAAACGAATGACGTTCCAGATGAGAAGATAGTTGAAGAGGTCATTGACTATGTCAATGCATCCCCGTCTTCGGAAGTGTTGGTACAAATTGATGAAATTAATCTCTATCTAGCTGATCTTAGATGTTTGACAGCTCCAAGTTTTAAAAGTAGTACAGATGGATGGCTAAAATGCAAGGTACGTGGTAACTTCTTAAATAATAAACAAATTCTTATTTTCTTTTTTGAATCCTTACTACTTTCCTATTCAGATCTTGGATGCAGCAATAACATTGGTACGTCACATGCGCCCCAAACCAGATGTACGGGCCGACGGGAAGATCTACCTAGAGAGAGCATCGGTTAGCAGTCTGCTAGTCAGAGATGGGAGCGTTGCAAGGTGTACCCGTAGTCTACAGAACAAAACATGTGCTAGTATTCAAGGCAAAAATTACCTTTCCCATGATATGGTAAGTCGCACTGCCGTAAGTCATTTTCTAAATAGTACGAAACTAATTATGTGTAAAATGCAGGTTGCTCTTCCTGTGAATATTAAGGATAAGCACTGGTACGTGTCGGTTGTCAATGCCAGAAAAAGGCAGTGCAAGTTCTTGATTCCAAGCTATCAGGAACAAAACAGTTTAAGAAAAACCACCCGGAACTAGAAAACATGGTACGTTTTCTTAATGCTTACTACATACATACCAAGAGATAATTTTCATATTATGTCTTATATTTTTTAACTTATTATAGCTGAAAGGCATGCAACTCCATATGGAAGCAGCATGCCGGAATGGTTGCGGAAAACTTGATACTTGGAAGGATTTTGACATCAACACTTGGACTGTTCAAGTTCTAAAAAATATACCACAACAGCAAGACAGGTACTATACACAACATTTAAAACCAGGCATTTAGTTTTGGTACTAAAAAATAGTTATAACAATCCATATGATTGCAGCATGTCATGCGGCCTCTTTTCGGTAAAGAACATGCAAACGTTTACATGCAACGATCTAGATGGAGCCTACACAACAGTATGTTGTCCACACTTAATTTAACCATACCATTCCCATTTTTACAACTATGAGACTAACTCAACCTATTATGCAGGATGACATCCCCAAGTTCAGGAAACAACTCAGCGCCCTCCTAGTGGATTCTACATTCAACTCAAAAGGACGGCGAAACAGAGAGGACTAGAAGATAGTCAAGATGAAGAGAGCTGAAACTTGAAAGTTTATGGATTATTATTGCATTCTAGGTTTCGTGTTGAAATTTGCTAGTTTATGGAAAGAATAAATTTTGGATTATTATTGTTTTTCAGAATTTGCTAGTTTTCTTGAATAAAGTTCGCAGAGTTGAAACTTGAAGAGAGTTGAAACTTGAAAGTCATATGATGGCTAAATTTGTCTCTGAACTACTGCATTTCCAGGCTTCGTGTAATGCTCTATCATGTATTTTAAAAGCATGCCCTGGAGAAAGCTTCTATATCACCACCCTTCTCCACAGAAGCATGTTCAAGTCATAAGCTAGTGTTGGTGGTGCTGTAATTCGTATGGTTAATCAGGTAATCAGTGCAAGATGCTCGTCATATGCGTGGATGCAACTGAGAGTGCATATGCACATTAGATGATGCCAATAAAAGGTTGTGTGCTTGGCTAGTAATTTTAATATGTGAGGCATCCATTGGCTATGTATAATATAATGTTCTCTTGCCATGTATGTGTTGATTAACAAAATGATAATGTCAAGTGAAATTCTTCAATACCAAACGAATTCCTTGTACAAAGGTTTTTAGTTCTATTCGATACCGATAAGAGTCTGTATACCGGTCTGCCATTGTCTCTCTTCATGAATGCGGTCCTGCTGAGCAAGCTTGAGAAGCATTTGTAATTGTTTGTGTGTTTGAGCAGTTTATTCATTTCAACTGCGATAATGTGTGCAATTTCATCTTGATTGTAAAGTACATCTTTCCTTTCTAGTTCAAGTTAGATGGAGGTCAGTACATGTCAGCAGGATTGCATAGGCCAATATCCTCCCTTCTAACATAATTTTGCAAGCTATTATTGATCACACATTATTACGGGTTCTGTACGCCAAACAATGCTCTCTGTTTAATGCAAAATTTTGTAACCCACTTCTCTACGGTGACAATATGTTAACAGTTTTGAGGAAATAAAGTAGCTGAATCATAAGTCTACGGCATGGAGCATAGTTTAGTATAGAACCATCTTTGTGTGCCTGAGTGGGTAAAGACTTCAGCGAGTTAGAAATAACCCGAACATCCATATACGAAGCCCATATTGAATAAGTTCATGGTAGATATGCAGTACTCACTGTATTAAACTTTCCATTTACCTAATTTTACATCTACCAAATTGGTTCAAGCATAGAAGAAGCATGAAATTCTCATATAGTAGAATACAATCAGAGAGAGTAACTTTCTATTTCAACAATGCTCTGCTAGTTCTCAAAATCATAGGGATGTAACTCTGAGTTAATAAGATCACCGAATAAAAATTGCTAAATACTGCAACTAATTTTAACACAACTCACAGACATACTTAGATGGAAATCAAGACGCAGCACATGCCGGCGGCGGCTGGAATCGTACAGAGTAGGCACGGCGGCCAGCCGCCGTGGTCTCCTTTGCCCAGCACGACCAACCTCCGTAGCGGACGAGCAGTAGACGTTGGTTCCCAGGCCCTGCACCTACCTAGCCCAGCCGTCCTCGCGGGGAGAGCACCGGCCTCGGGGGTGACTCCTCCTCCTCGTGTTTCCTGAGAGGCACTGGAGCACGTCCGCTGTGGATCAGCAGCAAGAACAAAAGTCAGACAGTCCCTGTATCAAAATATCAATAAGGCAAATAAACACAAAAATTCCATTCCATTCCTTCACAACTTTTTTCACATGAGGACGGACCAGGATAAACATTTTTCAGCGTTTGAAATGTCTTACCTATCCAACATCGATGAGGAATGGCGTGGTAATCGACCAACCGACACCCCAGGAGCCAAACAACATGGATCCACGGCAAGAACAGTCGCGTTGATTGGGGGGTGGAGAGGGGAGAGCCCATCAGTACCTGTGGAGAGGACCCCCGGGATGCGGCGGAGGTGGGGCATGTCGGTGGGGATGGACTGCACTAGCCACACCTTACACGACTCCGCGACACCCATGGCCGGCGCCGCTCCCCGCAGCACGGCGACGACAAGGAGGAGCGGGAGCAGGAGGAGGAGGTGCCGGCGGCGACGAGGCGAGGAGCCATGGGTGCAGCGGAGGGAGGGCAACGCATGCCGGCGATGGCCGGAACCCTAGTGAGCACGGTGAGGAACGAACTGAAAGAGTCAGGATGGGGTTGGCTAGTTCGACAAGGGAGATGGGCCAGTTCGACTCGGTCGAGGGCTTGCTGATTTTTTTACTTCGTGGACGAGTTGCCAATTTTTCTTCCCAAAATACCCACACGACGTCTATACTGGAGGACTGAACCGGCACGGTGCAGGCTATACTGTCCACGATTCCGACTCGCGAACTGGGCAATACAGCTTGCTCTAAACCGTTCGTTGTTTACGATTTGACGGTCCATATTAAACCCAGGGTACCATAAAAGAGATCTTTTATTATATCACTCATTTTGAGCAAATGCCATGACAGAAGATCAATCACAGGTTTAGATCCAGGCTATCCGTAGTAGCTCCCCGCGATGTTTGTCCAGCAGAAGGATGAAGCGCGGCAGGATATCCACTTGTGTGTCATCGTAGAGAACCATCCAGTGTTGCAAAATACCCTTTCTCTCGGCAAGGCCGCAGCCCAGACCTCTCCACGTGTGCCCCTGGAAACAGAATTAATTTCTTAATCTCCAAACACTCCACCACTAGTGCAGACTCGTTCTATAGTCGCGGTTCGTAAGAGCCTTTAGTGTCGGTTCTAGAACCGGCACTAAAGGGTGGGGACTAAACCCTACCCCTTTAATGGCGGTTCAACACGGCCCGGAACCAAAGTCCCTCCACATGACATTCGACGGCACCGTGGGCTGGGGGACCTTTAGTCCCGGTTGGTAACACCAATCGGCACTAAAAGTATTTAGTTTTTTTAGTTTAGTTTTATTTTTCCTTTTGATTATTTAGGGGTTTACAAATTAATTATGGTTTAATTTTTATTTTAATTAATTTTCATTTCAAACATATATTACGCTACTACGTACATACTGTACACATGTTGTGCATGCGCATATATATAAATATAAATAGAATTTCTCGTAGAACCACGATCATATATATATATATATATACAATTTGTCCTACAATTTAAGGATCATTACATATATATATGCAGACCCCGTAGAAATCCAGCTAATCCCTGAAGATCTTGTAATGGTATTTTTCTTTGGGATCTATGACCTGGTCGAACAGAAATCCAGCTAATTCCTCTTGAACTGCTCATACCCGGGCCTCTGGTATGAGTTGGTCCTGCACCTCCGTCATCTACAACATGGAGATCAAGATGAATATATTAATTGTGTGTATATATTAGCTAGATCATGATAAAAAAATTATGGATAGTGCTCTGGCAAACGTACCCAAAGATTTCTTTCGTTTCTGCTCCTTTCAGACGTGATCATGCGAATGTACTCGTAAACATAGTATCCGCATAAACTAGTCCCCTGCTCCTACACCATGCACTTTACGAGAATAAAATTCAATCAGGTAATAATTAATCAAGAATGATATTGAAACTACAATTAAAGAGATGCACAGACGTAGCTAGCTAGCTAGTAGTACTTAATTACCTTGAATCGCACCCATTTCAGTTGTGGTGCCCACTCGCCTGGGACTTGTTTGATGAACTTGGCCCAAGCCCTGACCGCCGGCAAAGAAAATGAATAAATGAGTTATTAACTAGTTGATATCAGGAAATGAAGTAATTAAAGAGGCCGACATAGTGCGATAATGATTGAAATTACCTGTCAAGCAGCCCCCTCACGATTGCGTATTCGGATAGATCCTTTAATATCGAGTCGAGTACTTCAACTTTTCTCTTGTCAACTTCAATGATTAGAAAGATCCAGTGGTAACTGTATAACTCATCAACAACACTTATTAACATATAGTAAGCAAAAAATAGAATTTATAGTACAAGATATATATATATATATGTAGTAACACTCACCCAAAGTTGTAAGGAAGTAATATTTCTTGTTGGGTGTTTAGATGGATCAAAAATTCTAGCATTTTCTTCTCTGTGTCTTTTCTTAAATATGAAGTTTCCCATATCTTTTGATTAATCGTATTTGGGTCAATGAACCCAACGCCATAGCGTCCAGCTTGTTTCATTTCATACATCTTCGTTCTGCACAATACCACAGAAACAAATATAGTGAGGATAATACATGTAATGAACGAGAGCACAACTAGCTAGAGACTTAAATTATGGAAACAAATCACTTACAAATAATAGCAATTGACTAAAGATTTGTCGAGTGCGTCTTGATTGTATAACTGAAACAACTCTGCATAATGAATCCACAGATCTTTTTCATGGAAGTAATGCCTCTCTTGGACTCTCACCATGAGGGACTCTTCATTGGTATTTGCTGTTATTTGCATGTACCACGTATGCAATTCATACATTCTTGTTGGTAGAAGCTTGACATCTTCAGGCTTGACTAGAGGTTTGCCGCGGGCATATTGATATTTTACTTCTGACTCTTTAAACACGGGCATTTCCTCAAGGCCTAGGAGTTGTTCAACAGTGACACCGGACTCTTTAGCCATCCTAATATGTTCTTCGGTTACTTCTGGCCGACCGGCGGTACTCACAGGTGTTTGTACAATGAGCGGAGGGATCGATTGCACTGCCTGTTCTCCCAGCTAGGGGATAGTTTTCCTGCTTTTTTGCCAACTCCTTGGCTCGAGCTCGAGCTCGACTCCTTTTGTCCTACAAGACATGACTTCTTGATAGACCGCACATAGTAGCTGTCCTTCTGAACCGGTTGAGCCATATCAATGAAGTGTTGTGAGACATGCTCGGGTACTTTCTCCTTTGGCGACTGGGGCGGTTTCGGTCCAAAATGGGCCTTCAATTTGGCATCCACTGCGCTGTCGAGTTCCTCGTCGGTCAGGTGGTAAGGCAACTTCGGAAGAGGCTTCAGGCTGCTTGGACCATATTTGAATTTCTTGCCTGTTGTACCGCTAGTCATCGTAGTTGCGGCCTCTCTCTTCCGTTGTTGCTTCAGCGACGTAGCATGCTGATGCTATGCCGGACCTGGAGGAGGAGTCGGCTGACGCAGTGCCGAACTTGAAGGAGGAGGAGTTGGCTGACGTCGTGCCGGACCTAGAGGAGGAATCGGCTAACGCGGTGCCGGACTTTGAGGAGGAGGAGTTGGCTGACATCGTGTCGGACTTAGAGGAGGAGTCGGAGTCGACTGACGCGGCGATGTACTTGGAGGAGGAGTCGGTGGCCTTTGAAAGACAATGCAATACTTTTTCCATAGAATGTCAAGTTGTAGCTCGTGATATGCTGACATCACTTCATCAACCTCGGCATAAGCATAGCCAGCTGGAATGGGATTGCAATGGAAGGTTGCTTCTTGGGGATTTGCTAAAGCATAGCCGTCCGCCACCTTCATGGATAAGTTCTTCAATTTCATGTGTAGCTCACAGTTAGTCCTGTCTTTGATATCATCCATAGGGTACCTAGCTAGCAGTGCATCGTCATCAATGTCGGCCAGGGTGGAACCCATGTTGCTTCTCGGCATAGATGGGATGGTGGTACCCAATGATGGATCGATCTGCTCATGCTGCCGCTGAGACGCCCTTTCCTAGCTGAGTGAGTCGATCTGCTCCTGCTGCCGCCTGACTCTGGATTCCAACTCCAGGTGCTTTGATTCGAGGCCTTCAAGGCGGAGTGCTTCCTTCTTCTTCTTCCGCTCCTCTTGCATCTTCTTTCTCGCATGCCTTTTGTAGTCGTCATTCCAACCAGCAAACCCCTCAAACCACGGAACAACGCCTTCCCCTCGTGTTCGTCCCGGGTGTTCAGGATTCTTCAGGGCGTGCATAAGCTCATCGTCCTCTCTGTTGGGCGTGAACACCCCCGTTCGAGCTTCTTCTATTTTCATCAGAATTTCACCTGTCACTTTTTTTAAGACTTGCCTTCACAATAGTAGCCCCTGTCTTTGGGTCCAACTTCCCCCCGTGCGCGTAAAACCATGTCCTGCACCTCGGGGGCCAGGTCACTGTAACTGGAGTGACATTTGCACTAATCATATCTTTTTCGAATTTATCCCACTTAGGCAGGGCCGTCTGGTAGCCACCTGACCCCATAGTATGGTGCCACTCCTTTTTCGTAGCATTAATCTTGTTCTTTCTCGACCGTTCCTTAGCGAATTCTGATCCCTTGAACTTCACGAAATTGTCCCAGTGATCTTTTGCCTTCACCAGTGCTCCCTTGAATTTTGGAGTCATCTTGTTTCCTTTGACGTACGCAGCCCATGCATTTTTCTTGAAGGTGTTGAATGTGATCGCCATCTTTTTAAGAGCATAGTTTCTGACTTTATTCAGATCTAAATCTTTCAAGTTATCTGGTAGTGTGAAATGTGACATCAGCTCGGTCCAAAGCACATCTTTTGCTCTTTCATCAACAAAAGTAACTCCTTGTTGATAAGCCACGCTGGTTTATAAGCCGCGCTGCAGTTGCTCCCTCGAGCTCCTCTCTAAGCAGGCCTATGTGGGCCTATCGAACATGTGCGGCCCTATTGGGCCTATTGGGCCTTGCGAGCCTGCATCCTTACCCAGGTTGGGTTTCTAGTTGTATGCAGGCCCTAGCGGCCCAGTAGGCGGCCTATATTTTCACTAATTTTCATTAATTTTCATTTTTTGCTTTATTTATTTTCTTTTGTTTCTGAGTTTTTTTGTGCTTTATTGAAGGTTAATGAGTGAATCTTTTTTGTATTAGGTCATAAACATTATTAACTTTCTGTTAGTGGCAGTAGTTTTCAAATTCGAATAGTTTAAATTTGAATTATTTGAAATTTGTGTGAATCACTCGTTTGTGAATAACTTTACTTTAAAAATAGATTTTCCAGTGATTCTTTTTTCTACTGTTTAATATTATCGTGTTTTATCATTATATCCAATTTGGTAATTCTTAGGTTATCTAAAAAATGAAATGCCTTTGTAACAGGCGAGTTTTCCTCCGAAACCCTCATACTTCGAAAGAGATTGTCCATTTTGTACACGAAGTGCATACAGTGTTTGCCGTAACCCTCTCAACTTTTTATAACATGCTATGTGGGTGAAATGATGATACCATGCGAACTTTCAACCTTTTCAGAGCTCCTTTGAAGTGCTTTTCAATTTTCGGGTTATTTTGCTGAAAAAAATTAGTTAGTGCACGAAAAATAGCAAATGAAGTCAGAAAGGGTTGAAAATTAAAGATGTGGCTTTTAATGGTACATTTTGAACACACAAAAACTATGGAGTTCAAATAAGTTAAAGAACTGAAATGCCTTTGTAACAGGCGAGTTTTTGTCCGAAACCGTGATACTTCGAAAGAGATTGTCCATTTTGTACACGGAGTGCATCCAGTTTTTGCAATAAATCTCTAAATTTTTTATAACATGTGATGTGGGTTAAATGATGATACCATGCCAACTATCAACCTTTTCAGAGTTCATTTGAAGTGCTTTTCAATTTCAGAGTTATTTTGCTGGCAAAAAATCAGTAAGTGCATGAAAATAGCAAATGAAGTCAAAAAGGGGTGAAAATTGATGATGCGGCTTTGAATGGTGCATTTTGAACACACAAAAAGTATGGAGTTAAAATAGGTTAAAAAAATGAAATGCCTTTGTAACAGGCGAGTTTTCATCCGAAACCCTGATACTTCGAAAGAGATTGTCCACTTTGTGCACGAAGTGCATCCAATTTTTGCTATAACCCTCTCAACTTTTTATAAAATTCTATATGGGTGAAATGATGATACCTGCCAACTGTCAACCTTTTCAGAGTTCATTTGAAGTGCTTTTCAATTTCAGGGTTATTTTGCTGGAAAAAAAATCAGTAAATGTATGAAAAATAGCAAATGATGTCAGAAAGGGTTGAAAACTGCTGATGTGGCTTTGAATGGTGCATTTTGAACACACAAAAAGTATGGAGTTCAAATAAGTTAAAAAATGTAATGCCTTCGTAACAGGCAAGTTTTCGTGCAAAACCGTGATACTTAAAAAGAGATTGTCCATTTTGTACACGAAGTGCATCCAGTAATTGCCATAACCCTCTCAAATTTTTATAACATACTATGTGGGTGAAATGATGATACCATGCCACATTTCAACCTTTTCACAATTCATTTCAAGTGCTTTTCAATTTCAGGGTTATTTTGCTGGAAAAAAATGAGTAAGTGCATGAAAAATAGCGAATGAAGTCAGAAAGGGTGGAAAATTGATGATCTAGCTTTGAATAGTGCATTTTGAACACACACAAATTATGTAGTTCAAATAAGCTAAAAAATGAAATGCCTTTGTAACAGGCGAGTTTTCGTCGGAAACCGTCATACTTCGGAAGATATTGCCCATTTTGTACACGAACTGCACCCAGTTTTTGCCGTAACACTCTCAACTTTTTATAACATGCTACGTGGGTGAAATGATGACACCATGCAAACTTTAAACCTTTTCAGAGTTTATTTGAAGTGCTTTTCAATTTCAAGGTTATTTTGTTG
This sequence comes from Hordeum marinum, assembly GCA_022496015.1. Taxonomy (NCBI): domain Eukaryota; kingdom Viridiplantae; phylum Streptophyta; class Magnoliopsida; order Poales; family Poaceae; genus Hordeum; species Hordeum marinum. The sequence goes on along the minus strand of CM039672.1, from coordinate 449,392,526 downwards.
AAAAAAATCACTTAGTGCATGAAAATAGCAAATGAAGTCAGAAAGGGTTGAAAATTGATGATGTGGCTTTGAATGGTGCATTTTGAACAAAAAAAGTATGGAGTTCAAATAAGTTAAAAAAACTGAAATGCCTTTATAACAGGCGAGTTTTCGTTCGAAACGGTGATACTTTGAAAGAGATTGTCCATTTTGTACACGAAGTGCATCCAGCTTTTGGCATAACCCTCTCAACCTTTGATAAGTTGCTATGTGCGTGAAATGATGATACCATGCCAACTTTCAACCTTTTCAAAGTTCATTTGAAGTGCTTTTCAATTTCAGGATTATTTTGGCGAGAAAAGTCAGTAAGTGCATGAAAAATAGCAAATGAAGTCAGAAAAGGTTGAAAATTGATGATGTGGCTTTGAATGGTGCATTTTGAACACAAAAAAATTATGGCGTTCAAATAAGTTAAAAAAATGAAATGTCTTCGTAACAGGCGAGTTTTTGTCTGAAACCGTGATACTTTGAAAGAGATTGTCCATTTTGTACACGAAGTGCATCCAGTTTTTATCGTAACCCTCTCAACATTTTATAACATGCTATTTGGGTGAAATGTTGATACCATGCCAACTTTCAACCTTTTCAGAGTTCATTTGAAGTGCTTTTCAATTTTAGGGTTATTTTGTTGAAAAAAATCAGTAAGTGCATGAAAAATAGCAAATGAAGTCAGAAAGGGTTGAAAATTGATGATGTGGCTTTGAATGGTGCATTTTGAACAAACAAAAAGTATGGAGTCCTAATAAGTTAAAAAATGAAATGCCTTTGCAACAGGCGAGTTTTCGTGCGAAACCCTGATACTTCGAAAGGGATTGTCCATTTTGTACATGAAGTGCATCCAGTTTTTGCCGTAACCCTCTCAACTTTTTATAACATGCTATGTGGGTGAAATGATGATACCATGCCAACTTTCAACCTTTTCAGAGTTCATTTGAAGTGCTTTTCAATGTTAGGGTTATTTTGCTAGAAAAAAAATCAGTAAGTGCGTGAAAAATAGCAAATGAAGTCAAAAAGGGTTGAAAATTGATGATGTGGCTATGAATGGTGCATTTTGAACAAACAAAAAGTATGGAGTTCTAATAACTTAAAAAATGAAATACCTTTGCAACAGGCGAGTTTTCGTGCGAAACCCTGATACTTCGAAAGGGATTGTCCATTTTGTACATGAAGTGCATCAAGTTTTTGCCGTAACCCTCTGAACTTTTTATAACATGCTATTTAGGTGAAATTATGATACCATGCCAACTTTCAACCTTTTTAGGGTTCATTTGAAGTGCTTTTCAATTTTAAGGTTGTTTTGTTGAAAAAATCAGTAAGTGCATGAAAAATAGCAAATGAAGTCAGAAAGGGTTGAAAATTGATGATGTGGCTTTGAATGGTGCATTTTGAACAAACAAAAAGTATGGATTTCTAATAAGTTAAAAAATAAAATGCCTTTGCAACAGGCGAGTTTTCGTGCGAAACCCTGATACTTCGAAAGGGATTGTCCATTTTGTACATGAAGTGCATCCAGTTTTTGCCGTAACCCTCTATACTTTTTATAACATGCTATTTGGGTGAAATGTTGATACCATGCCAACTTTCAACCTTTTCGGAGTTCATTTGAAGTGCTTTTCAATTTTAGGGTTATTTTGTTGAAAAAAATAAGTAAGTGCATGAAAAATAGCAAATGAAGTCAGAAAGGGTTGAAAATTGATGATGTGGCTTCAAATGCTGCATTTTGAACAAGCAAAAAGTATGGAGTTCTAATAAGTTAAAAAATGAAATGCCTTTGCAACAGGCGAGTTTTCGTGTGAAACCCTGATACTTCGAAAGGGATTGTCCATTTTGTACATGAAGTGCATCCAGTTTTTGCCGTAACCCTTAAACTTTTTATAACATCCTATGTGGGTGAAATGATGATACCATGCTGCCTTTCAACCTTTTCAGAGTTGATTTGAAGTGCTTTTCAATTTCAGGGTTATTTTGCTGGAAAAAATGAGTAAGTGCATGAAAAATAGCGAATGAAGTCAGAAAGGGTGGAAAATTGATGATCTAGCTTTGAATAGTGCATTTTGAACACACAAAAATTATGTAGTTCAAATAAGCTAAAAAAATGAAATGCCTTTGTAACAGGCGAGTTTTCGTCGGAAACCATCATACTTCGGAAGATATTGCCCATTTTGTACACGAACTGCACCCAGTTTTTGCCGTAACACTCTCAACTTTTTATAACATGCTACGTGGGTGAAATGATGACACCATGCAAACTTTAAACCTTTTCAGAGTTTATTTGAAGTGCTTTTCAATTTCAAGGTTATTTTGTTGAAAAAAATCACTTAGTGCATGAAAATAGCAAATGAAGTCAGAAAGGGTTGAAAATTGATGATGTGGCTTTGAATGGTGCATTTTGAACAAAAAAAGTATGGAGTTCAAATAAGTTAAAAAAACTGAAATGCCTTTATAACAGGCGAGTTTTCGTTCGAAACGGTGATACTTTGAAAGAGATTGTCCATTTTGTACACGAAGTGCATCCAGCTTTTGGCATAACCCTCTCAACCTTTGATAAGTTGCTATGTGCGTGAAATGATGATACCATGCCAACTTTCAACCTTTTCAAAGTTCATTTGAAGTGCTTTTCAATTTCAGGATTATTTTGGCGAGAAAAGTCAGTAAGTGCATGAAAAATAGCAAATGAAGTCAGAAAAGGTTGAAAATTGATGATGTGGCTTTGAATGGTGCATTTTGAACACAAAAAAATTATGGCGTTCAAATAAGTTAAAAAAATGAAATGTCTTCGTAACAGGCGAGTTTTTGTCTGAAACCGTGATACTTTGAAAGAGATTGTCCATTTTGTACACGAAGTGCATCCAGTTTTTATCGTAACCCTCTCAACATTTTATAACATGCTATTTGGGTGAAATGTTGATACCATGCCAACTTTCAACCTTTTCAGAGTTCATTTGAAGTGCTTTTCAATTTTAGGGTTATTTTGTTGAAAAAAATCAGTAAGTGCATGAAAAATAGCAAATGAAGTCAGAAAGGGTTGAAAATTGATGATGTGGCTTTGAATGGTGCATTTTGAACAAACAAAAAGTATGGGTCCTAATAAGTTAAAAAATGAAATGCCTTTGCAACAGGCGAGTTTTCGTGCGAAACCCTGATACTTCGAAAGGGATTGTCCATTTTGTACATGAAGTGCATCCAGTTTTTGCCGTAACCCTCTCAACTTTTTATAACATGCTATGTGGGTGAAATGATGATACCATGCCAACTTTCAACCTTTTCAGAGTTCATTTGAAGTGCTTTTCAATGTTAGGGTTATTTTGCTAGAAAAAAAATCAGTAAGTGCGTGAAAAATAGCAAATGAAGTCAGAAAGGGTTGAAAATTGATGATGTGGCTATGAATGGTGCATTTTGAACAAACAAAAAGTATGGAGTTCTAATAACTTAAAAAATGAAATACCTTTGCAACAGGCGAGTTTTCGTGCGAAACCCTGATACTTCGAAAGGGATTGTCCATTTTGTACATGAAGTGCATCAAGTTTTTGCCGTAACCCTCTGAACTTTTTATAACATGCTATTTAGGTGAAATTATGATACCATGCCAACTTTCAACCTTTTTAGAGTTCATTTGAAGTGCTTTTCAATTTTAAGGTTGTTTTGTTGAAAAAAATCAGTAAGTGCATGAAAAATAGCAAATGAAGTCAGAAAGGGTTGAAAATTGATGATGTGGCTTTGAATGGTGCATTTTGAACAAACAAAAAGTATGGATTTCTAATAAGTTAAAAAATAAAATGCCTTTGCAACACGCGAGTTTTCGTGCGAAACCCTGATACTTCGAAAGGGATTGTCCATTTTGTACATGAAGTGCATCCAGTTTTTGCCGTAACCCTCTATACTTTTTATAACATGCTATTTGGGTGAAATGTTGATACCATGCCAACTTTCAACCTTTTCGGAGTTCATTTGAAGTGCTTTTCAATTTTAGGGTTATTTTGTTGAAAAAAATCAGTAAGTGCATGAAAAATAGCAAATGAAGTCAGAAAGGGTTGAAAATTGATGATGTGGCTTCGAATGCTGCATTTTGAACAAACAAAAAGTATGGAGTTCTAATAAGTTAAAAAATGAAATGCCTTTGCAACAGGCGAGTTTTCGTGTGAAACCCTGATACTTCGAAAGGGATTGTCCATTTTGTACATGAAGTGCATCCAGTTTTTGCCGTAACCCTTAAACTTTTTATAACATCCTATGTGGGTGAAATGATGATACCATGCTGCCTTTCAACCTTTTCAGAGTTGATTTGAAGTGCTTTTCAATTTCAGGGTTATTTTGCTGGAAAAAATGAGTAAGTGCATGAAAAATAGCGAATGAAGTCAGAAAGGGTGGAAAATTGATGATCTAGCTTTGAATAGTGCATTTTGAACACACAAAATTATGTAGTTCAAATAAGCTAAAAAAATGAAATGCCTTTGTAACAGGCGAGTTTTCGTCGGAAACCGTCATACTTCGGAAGATATTGCCCATTTTGTACACGAACTGCACCCAGTTTTTGCCGTAACACTCTCAACTTTTTATAACATGCTACGTGGGTGAAATGATGACACCATGCAAACTTTAAACCTTTTCAGAGTTTATTTGAAGTGCTTTTCAATTTCAAGGTTATTTTGTTGAAAAAAATCACTTAGTGCATGAAAATAGCAAATGAAGTCAGAAAGGGTTGAAAATTGATGATGTGGCTTTGAATGGTGCATTTTGAACAAAAAAAGTATGGAGTTCAAATAAGTTAGAAAAAACTGAAATTCCTTTATAACAGGCGAGTTTTCGTTCGAAACCGTGATACTTTGAAAGAGATTGTCCATTTTGTACACGAAGTGCATCCAGCTTTTGGCATAACCCTCTCAACCTTCGATAAGTTGCTATGTGCGTGAAATGATGATACCATGCCAACTCTCAACCTTTTCAAAGTTCATTTGAAGTGCTTTTCAATTTCAGGAATATTTTGGCGAGAAAAGTCAGTAAGTGCATGAAAAATAACAAATGAAGTCAGACAAGGTTGAAAATTGATGATGTGGCTTTGAATGGTGCATTTTGAACAGAAAAAAATTATGAAGTTCAAATAAGTTAAAAAAATGAAATGCCTTCGTAACAGGCGAGTTTTTGTGTGAAACCGTGATACATCGAAAGAGATTGTCCATTTTGTACACGAAGTGCATCCAGTTTTTACCGTAACCCTCTCAACATTTTATAACATGCTATTTGGGTGAAATGTTGATACCATGCCAACTTTCAACCTTTTCAGAGTTCATTTGAAGTGCTTTTCAATTTTAGGGTTATTTTGTTGAAAAAAAACCAGTAAGTGCATGAAAAATAGCAAATGAAGTCAGAAAGGGTTGAAAATTGATGATGTGGCTTTGAATGGTGCATTTTGAACAAAAAAAAAGTATGGAGTTCTAATAAGTTAATAAATGAAATGCCTTTGCAACAGGCGAGTTTTCATGCGAAACACTGATACTTCGAAAGGGATTGTCCATTTTGTACATGAAGTGCATCCAATTTTTGCCGTAACCCTCTCAACTTTTTATAACATGCTATGTGGGTGAAATGATGATACCATGCCAACTTCCAACCTTTTCAGAGTTCATTTGAAGTGCTTTTCAATTTTAGGGTTATTTTGCTGGAAAAAAATCAGTAAGTGCGTGAAAAAAAGAAAATGAAGTCAGAAAGGGTTGAAAATTGATGATGTGGCTTTGAATGGTGCATTTTGAACAAACAAAAAGTATGGAGTTCTAATAAGTTAAAAAATGGAATGCCTTTGCAACAGGCGAGTTTTCATGCGAAACACTGATACTTCGAAAGGGATTGTCCATTTTGTACATGAAGTGCATCCAATTTTTGCCGTAACCCTCTCAACTTTTTATAACATGCTATGTGGGTGAAATGATGATACCATGCCAACTTTCAACCTTTTCAGAGTTCATTTGAAGTGCTTTTCAATTTTAGGGTTATTTTGCTGGAAAAAAATCACTAAGTGTGTGAAAAAAAGAAAATGAAGTCAGAAAGGGTTGAAAATTGATGATGTGGCTTTGAATGGTGCATTTTGAACAAACAAAAAGTATGGAGTTCTAATAAGTTAAAAAATGGAATGCCTTTGCAACAGGCGAGTTTTCATGCGAAACACTGATACTTCGAAAGGGATTGTCCATTTTGTACATGAAGTGCATCCAATTTTTGCCATAACCCTCTCAACTTTTTATAACATGCTATGTGGGTGAAATGATGATACCATGCCAACTTTCAACCTTTTCAGAGTTCATTTGAAGTGCTTTTCAATTTTAGGGTTATTTTGCTGGAAAAAAATCAGTAAGTGCGTGAAAAAAAGAAAATGAAGTCAGAAAGGGTTGAAAATTGATGATGTGGCTTTGAATGGTGCATTTCGAACAAACAAAAAGTATGGAGTTCTAATAACTTAAAAAATGAAATGCCTTTGCAATAGGCGAGTTTTCGTGCGAAACCCTAATACTTCGAAAGGGATTGTCCATTTTGTACATGAAGTGCATCAAGTTTTTGCCGTAAGCCTCTGAACTTTTTATAACTTTCTATGGGGGTGAAATGATGATACCATGCCAACTTTCAACCTTTTCAGAGTTTCAACCTTTCTATGGGGGTGAAATGATGGAGTACAAAAAGTATGCAAACTTTAAACCTTTTCAGAGTTTATTTGAAGTGCTTTTCAATTTCAAGGTTATTTTGTTGAAAAAAATCACTTAGTGCATGAAAAATAGCAAATGAAGTCAGAAAGGGTTGAAAATTGATGATGTGGGTTTGAATGGTGCATTTTGAACAAACAAAAAGTATGGAGTTCTAATAAGTTGAAAAATGAAATGCCTTTGCAACAGGCAAGTTTTCGTGTGAAACCCTGATACTTCGAAAGGGATTGTCCATTTTGTACATGAAGTGCATCCAGTTTTTGCCGTAACCCTTAAACTTTTTATAACATGCTATGTGGGTGAAATGATGATACCATGCCGCCAACCTTTTTAGAGTTCATTTGAAGTGCTTTTCAATTTCAGGGTTATTTTGCTGGAAAAAAAATGAGTAAGTGCATGAAAAATAGCAAATGAAGTCAGAAAGGGTTGAAAATTGATGATGTGGCCTTGAATGGTGAATTTTGAACAAACAAAAAGTATGGAGTTCAAATAAGTTAAAAAAAATGAAATGTCTTTGTAACAGGCGAGTTTTCGTGCGAAACCCTCATACTTCAAAAGACATAGTCCATTTTGTACACGAAGTGCATCCAGTTTTTACCGTAAGCCTCTCAACTTTTGATAACATGCTATGTGGGTGAAATGATGATACCATGCCAAGTTTCAACCTTTTCAGCGTTCATTTGAAGTGCTTTTAAATTTTAGGGTTACTTTGTTAAAAAAAATCACGAAGTGCATGAAATCTAGCAAATGAAGTCAGAAAGGGTTGAAAATTGATGATGTGGCTCTGAATGGTGCATTTCGAACAAACAAAAAGTGTGGAGGACAAATACGTTAAAAAACTAAAATGCCTTTATAACAGGCGAGTTTTCGTGCGAAACTGTGATACTTCGAAAGAGGTTGTCTATTTTGTACACGAAGTGCTTCCAGTTTTTGCCATAACGCTCTCAAGCTTTTATAACTTTCTATGTGGGTGAAATTATGATACCACGCCTAATTTCAACCTTTTCATAGTTCATTTGAAGGCTTTTTAATTTCAGGGTTATTTTGGTGAGAAAAATCAGTAAGTGCATGAAAGATAGCAAATGAAGTGAGAAAAGGTTAAAAATTGATGATGTGGCTTTCAATGGTGCATTTTGAACACTCAAAAATTATGGAGTTCAAATAAGGTAAAAAATTAAAATGCCTTTGTACCTCACGATTTTCGTCCGAAACCATGATACTTCGAAAGAGATTGTCCATTTTGTACACGAAGTGCATCCAGTTTTTGCCGTAACTCTCTCAACTTTTTATAACATGCAATCTGGGTGAAATGAGGATACCATGCCAACTTTCAACCTTTCCAGTGTTCATTTGAAGTGCTTTCCGATTTTAGGGTTATTTTGTTGAAAAAAATCAGTAAGCGCATGAAAACTCGCAAATCAAGTCAGAAAGGGTTGAAAATTGATGATGTGGCTTTGAATGGTGCATTTTGAACACACAAAAAGTATGGAGTTCAAATACGTTAAAAAATGAAATGCCTTTGTAACAGGCGAGCTTTCGTCCGAAACCGTGATACTTCGAAAGAGATTGTCCATCTTCTACACGATGTGCATCCAGTTTTTGTCGTAACCCTCTCAACTTTTTATAACATGCTCTTTGGGTGAAATGATGATACCATGCCAACTTTCAACCTTTTCAGAGTTCATTTGAAGTGCTTTTCAGTTTCAGGGTTATTTTGTTGGAAAAAATGACTAAGTGCATGAAAAATAGCAAATGAAGTGAGAAAGGGTTGACAATTGATCATGTGGTCTTGAATGGTGTATTTTGACCAAACAAAAATATGGAGTTCAAATAAGTTAAAAAAATGAAATGCCTTTGTAACAGGCGAGTTTTCGTTAGAAACACTGATGCTTCGAAAGAGATTGTCCATTTTGCACACGAAGTGCATCCAGTTTTTTTCGTAAGCCTCTCAACTTTATATAACATGCTATGTGGGTGAAATGATGATACCATGCCAACTTTCAACCTTTAAAGTGTTCATTTGAAGTGCTTTTCAATTTCAGGGTTATTTTGTTCGAAAAAATGAGTAAGTGCATGAAAAATAGCAAATGAAGTCAGAAAGGGTTGAATCTTGTTGATGTGGCATTGAATGGTGCATTTGGAAAAAACAAAAATTATGGAGTTCAAATAAGTCAAAAAATGAAATGCCTTTGTAACATGCCAGTTTTCGTCCGAAACCCTGATACTTCGAAAGAGATTGTCCATTTTGTACACGAAGTGCATGCAGTTTTTGCCATAACCCTCTCAACTGTCTACAACATGCTATATGGGTGAAATAATGATACCATGCCAACTTTCAACCTTTTCAGAGTTCATTTGAAGTGATTTGCATTTTTAGGGTTATTTTGTTGAAAATAAATCAGTAAGTGCATGAAAAATAGCAAATGAAGTCAGAAAGGGTTGAAAATTGATGATGTGGCTTTGAATGGTGCATTTTGAACACACAAAAAGTATGGAGTTCAAATAAGTTTAAAAAATGAAATGCCTTTGTAACAGGCGAGTTTTCGTCCGAAACCGTGAGACTTCGAAAGAGATTGTCCATTTTGTACACGAAGTGCAACCAGTTTTTGCCATAAGCCTCTCAACTGTCTAAAACATGCTATGTGGGTGAAATGATGATACCATGCCAACTTTCAACCATTTCAGAGTTCATTTGAAGTGCTTTTCAACTTTAGGGTTATTTTGGTGAGAAAAATCACTAAGGGGATGAAAAATAGCAAATAAAGTCAGAAAGGGTTGAAAATCGATGATGTCGCTTTGAATGGAGCATTTTGAACAAAGAAATTATGGAGTTCCAATAAGTTAAAAAAACGAAATGCCTTTGTAACAGGCGAGTTTTCGTCCGAAATCGTGATACTCGAAAGATATTATCCATTTTGTACACGAAGTGCATCCAGTTTTTGCGCTAACCCTCTCAACTTTTTATAACATGCTATGTGGGTGAAATGATGATACCATGCCAACTTTCAACCTTTTCAGAGTTCATTTGAAGTGCTTTGCAATTTGAGTGTTATTTTGTTGAAAAAAATCGGTAAGCGCATGAAAAATAGCAAATGAAGTCAGAAAGGGTTGAATATTGTTGATGTGGAATTGAATGGTGCATTTTGAACAAACAAAAAGTATGGATTTCAAATAAGTTAAAAAATGAAACGCCTTTGTAACAGGCGAGTTTTCGTGCGAAACCCTGATACTTCGAAAGAGATTGGCATTTTTGAACACGAAGTGCATCCAGTTTTTGTCATAACCCTCTCAACTTTTTATAGCATGCTATGTGGGTGAAATAATGATCGCTTTCCAATTTTCAACCTTTTCAGAGTTCATTTGAAGTACTTTTCAGTTTTAGGGTTATTTTGTTGGAAAAAATGAGTTAGTGCATGAAAAATAGCAAATGAAGTTAGAAAGGGTTGACTGTTGTTGATGTAGCATTGAATGGTGCATTTTGAACAAACAAAAAGTATGGAGTTCAAATAAGTTAAAAAATGAAAGGCCTTTGTAACAGGCGAGTTTTCGTGCGAAGCCCTGATACTTCGAAAGACATTGTCCATTTTGTACACGAAGTGCATCCAGTTTTTGCCGTAACACTCTGAACTTTTTGTAACATGCTATGTGGGTGAAATGATGATACCATGCCATGTTTCAACCTTTCAAGAGTTCATTTGAAGTGTTTTTCAATTCTAGGGTTATTTTGTTGGAAAAAATGAGTTAGTGCAAGAAAAATAGCAAATGAAGTCAGAAAGGGTTGAATGTCATTGATGTGGCATTGAAATGTGCATTTGGAACAAACAAAAAGTAAGGAGTTCAAATAAGTTAAAAAATGAAATGCCTTTGTAACAGGCGAGTTTTCGTCCGAAATCCTGATACTTCGAAAGAGATTGTCCATTTTGTACATGAAGTGCATCCAATTTTTGCCATAACCCTTTCAACTAACTATAACATGCTATGTGGGAGAAATAATGATACCATGCCAACTTTCAACCTTTTCAGAGTTCATTTGAAGTGCTTTTCAATTTCAGGGTTATTTTCATGAAAAAAATCAGTAAGTGCATGAAAAATAGCAAATGAAGTCAGAAAGGGTTGAAAATTGATGATGTGGCTTTCAATGGTGCATTTTGAACACACAAAAACTATGGAGTTCAAATAAGTGAAAAAAATGAAATGCCTTTGTAACAGGCGAGTTTTCCTTCGAACCCCTGATATTTCGAAAGAGATTGCCCATTTTGTACACGAAGTGCATCCAGTTTTTTCTGTAACCCTCTCAACTTTTTATAACATTCTATGTGGGTGAAATGATGATACCATGCCAACTTTCAACCTTTTCAGAGTTCATTTGAAGTGATTTTCAATTTTAGGGTTATTTTGGTGAGAAAAATCACTTAGTGCATGAAAAATAGCAAATGAAGTCAGAAAGGGTTGAAAATTGATGATGTGGCTTTGAATGGTGCAGTTTAAACACACAAAAAGTATGGAGTTCAAATAAGTTTAAAAAATGAAATGCCTTTGTAACACGCGAGTTTTCGTCCGAAACCGTGATACTTCGAAAGAGATTGTCCATTTTGTACACGAAGTGCATCCAGTTTTTGCCATAACCCTCTCAACTATCTAAAACATGCTATGTGGGTGAAATGATGATAGCATGCAACTTTCAACCTTTTCAGAGTTCATTTGAAGTGCTTTTCAACTTTAGGGTTATTTTGGTGAGAAAAATCACTTAGTGGATGAAAAATAGCAAATAATGTCAGAAAAGATCGAAAATTGATGATGTCGCTTTGAATGGAGCATTTTGAACACACAAATTATGGAGTTCCAATTAGTTAAAAAAATGAAATGCCTTTGTGACAGGCGAATTTTCGTCCGAAACCGTGATACTTCGAAAGAGATTGTCCATTTTGTACACGAAGTGCATCCTGTTTTTGCCCTAACCCTCTCAACTTTTTATAACATGCTATGTGGGTGAAATGATGATACCATGCCAACTTTTAGCCTTTTCAGAGTTCATTTGAAGTGCTTTGCAATTTTAGGGTTATTTTGTTGAAAAAAATCAGTTAGCGCATGCAAAATAGCAAATGAAGTCAGAAAGGGTTGAATATTGTTGATGTGGAATTGAATGGTGCATTTTGAACAAACAAAAAGGATGGAGTTCAAATAAGTTAAAAAATGAAATGCCTTTGTAACACGCGAGTTTTCGTGCGAAACCCTAATACTTCGAAAGAGATTGTCATTTTTGTACACGAAGTGGATCCAGTTTTTGTGATAACCCTCTCAACTTTTTATAACATGCTATGTGGGTGAAATGATGATCGCATTCGAATTTTCAACCTTTTCACAGTTCATTTGAAGCACTTTTCAGTTTAAGGGTTATTTTGTTGGAAAAAATGAGTAAGTGCATGAAAAATAGCAAATGAAGTCAGAAAGGGTTGAAAATTGATGATGTCGCATTGAATGGTGCATTTTGAACAAACTAAAAGTATGGAATTCAAATAATTTAAAAAATGAAAGGCCTTTGTAACAGGCGAGTTTTCGTGTGAAACCCTGATACTTCAAAAGACATTGTCCATTTTGTACACGAAGTGCATCCAGTTTTTGCTGTAACCCTCTCAACTTTTTATAACATGCTATGTGGGTGAAATGATGATACGATGCCAAGTTTCAACCTTTCAAGAGTTCATTTGAAGTGCTTTTCATTTTCAGAGTTATTTTTTTGGAAAAAATGAGTTAGTGCAAGAAAAATAGCAAATGAAGTCAAAAAGGGTTGAATGTTGTTGATGTGGCATTGAAATGTGCATTTCGAACAAACAAAAAGTATCGAGTACAAATAAGTTAAAAAATGAAATGCCTTTGTAACAGGCGAGTTTTCGTCTGAAATCCTGATACTTCGAAAGAGATTGTCCATTTTGTACATGAAGTGCATCCAATTTTTGCCTTTACCCTCTCAACTAACTATAACATGCTATGTGGGCAAAATAATGATACCATGCCAACTTTCAACCTTTATAGAATTCATTTGAAGTGCTTTTCAATTTCAGGGTTATTTTCATAAAAAAAATCAGTAAGTGCATGAAAAATAGCAAATGAAGTCAGAAAGGGTTGAAAATTGATGATGTGGCTTTCAATGGTGCATTTTGAACACACAAAAACTATGGAGTTCAAATAAGTGAAAAAAATGAAATGCCTTTGTAAAAGGCGAGTTTTCGTTCGAACCCGTGATATTTCGAACGAGATTGTCCATTTTGTACACGAAGTGCATCCAGTTTTTGCTGTAACCCTCTCAACTTTTTATAACACGCTATGTGGTTGAAATGATGATACCATGCCAACTTTCAACCTTTTCAGAGTTCACTTGAACTGCTTTTCAAATTCAGGGTTATTTTGCTTGAAAAAATGAGTAAGTGCATGAAAAATAGCAAATGAAGTCAGAAAGGGTTGAAAATTGTTCATGTGGCATTGAATGGTGCATTTGGACCAAACAAAAACTATGGAGTTCAAATAAGTTAAAAAATGAAATGCCTTTGTAACAGGCGAGTTTTCGTCCGAAACCCTGATACTTCGAAAGAGATTGTCCATTTTGTACACGAAGTGCATCCAGTTTTTGCCGTAACCCTCTCAACTTTTTATAAGATGCTATGTGGGTGAAATGATGATACCATGCCAACTTTCAACCTTTTCAGAGTTCATTTTAAGTGCTTTTCAATTTTAGGGTTATTTTGCTGGAAAAAAATCAGTAAGTGCGTGAAAAAAAGGAAATGAAGTCAGAAAGGGTTGAAAATTGATGATGTGGCTTTGAATGGTGCATTTCGAACAAACAAAAAGTATGGAGTTCTAATAACTTAAAAAATGAAATGCCTTTGCAACAGGCGAGTTTTCGTGCGAAGCCCTGATACTTCGAAAGACATTGTCCATTTTGTACACGAAGTGCATCCAGTTTTTGCCGTAACACTCTGAACTTTTTGTAACATGCTATGTGGGTGAAATGATGATACCATGCCATGTTTCAACCTTTCAAGAGTTCATTTGAAGTGTTTTTCAATTCTAGGGTTATTTTGTTGGAAAAAATGAGTTAGTGCAAGAAAAATAGCAAATGAAGTCAGAAAGGGTTGAATGTCATTGATGTGGCATTGAAATGTGCATTTGGAACAAACAAAAAGTAAGGAGTTCAAATAAGTTAAAAAATGAAATGCCTTTGTAACAGGCGAGTTTTCGTCCGAAATCCTGATACTTCGAAAGAGATTGTCCATTTTGTACATGAAGTGCATCCAATTTTTGCCATAACCCTTTCAACTAACTCTAACATGCTATGTGGGAGAAATAATGATACCATGCCAACTTTCAACCTTTTCAGAGTTCATTTGAAGTGCTTTTCAATTTCAGGGTTATTTTCATGAAAAAAATCAGTAAGTGCATGAAAAATAGCAAATGAAGTCAGAAAGGGTTGAAAATTGATGATGTGGCTTTCAATGGTGCATTTTGAACACACAAAAACTATGGAGTTCAAATAAGTGAAAAAAATGAAATGCCTTTGTAACAGGCGAGTTTTCCTTCGAACCCCTGATATTTCGAAAGAGATTGTCCATTTTGTACACGAAGTGCATCTAGTTTTTTCTGTAACCCTCTCAACTTTTTATAACATTCTATGTGGGTGAAATGATGATACCATGCCAACTTTCAACCTTTTCAGAGTTCATTTGAAGTGATTTTCAATTTTAGGGTTATTTTGGTGAGAAAAATCACTTAGTGCATGAAAAAGAGCAAATGAAGTCAGAAAGGGTTGAAAATTGATGATGTGGCTTTGAATGGTGCAGTTTAAACACACAAAAAGTATGGAGTTCAAATAAGTTTAAAAAATGAAATGCCTTTGTAACACGCGAGTTTTCGTCCGAAACCGTGATACTTCGAAAGAGATTGTCCATTTTGTACACGAAGTGCATCCAGTTTTTGCCATAACCCTCTCAACTATCTAAAACATGCTATGTGGGTGAAATGATGATAGCATGCAACTTTCAACCTTTTCAGAGTTCATTTGAAGTGCTTTTCAACTTTAGGGTTATTTTGGTGAGAAAAATCACTTAGTGGATGAAAAATAGCAAATAATGTCAGAAAAGATCGAAAATTGATGATGTCGCTTTGAATGGAGCATTTTGAACACACAAATTATGGAGTTCCAATTAGTTAAAAAAATGAAATGCCTTTGTGACAGGCGAATTTTCGTCCGAAACCGTGATACTTCGAAAGAGATTGTCCATTTTGTACACGAAGTGCATCCTGTTTTTGCCCTAACCCTCTCAACTTTTTATAACATGCTATGTGGGTGAAATGATGATACCATGCCAACTTTTAGCCTTTTCAGAGTTCATTTGAAGTGCTTTGCAATTTTAGGGTTATTTTGTTGAAAAAAATCAGTTAGCGCATGCAAAATAGCAAATGAAGTCAGAAAGGGTTGAATATTGTTGATGTGGAATTGAATGGTGCATTTTGAACAAACAAAAAGGATGGAGTTCAAATAAGTTAAAAAATGAAATGCCTTTGTAACAGGCGAGTTTTCGTGCGAAACCCTAATACTTCGAAAGAGATTGTCATTTTTGTACACGAAGTGGATCCAGTTTTTGTGATAACCCTCTCAACTTTTTATAACATGCTATGTGGGTGAAATGATGATCGCATGCGAATTTTCAACCTTTTCACAGTTCATTTGAAGCACTTTTCAGTTTAAGGGTTATTTTGTTGGAAAAAATGAGTAAGTGCATGAAAAATAGCAAATGAAGTCAGAAAGGGTTGAAAATTGATGATGTCGCATTGAATGGTGCATTTTGAACAAACTAAAAGTATGGAATTCAAATAATTTAAAAAATGAAAGGCCTTTGTAACAGGCGAGTTTTCGTGTGAAACCCTGATACGTCAAAAGACATTGTCCATTTTGTACACGAAGTGCATCCAGTTTTTGCTGTAACCCTCTCAACTTTTTATAACATGCTATGTGGGTGAAATGATGATACGATGCCAAGTTTCAACCTTTCAAGAGTTCATTTGAAGTGCTTTTCATTTTCAGAGTTATTTTTTTGGAAAAAATGAGTTAGTGCAAGAAAAATAGCAAATGAAGTCAAAAAGGGTTGAATGTTGTTGATGTGGCATTGAAATGTGCATTTCGAACAAACAAAAAGTATCGAGTACAAATAAGTTAAAAAATGAAATGCCTTTGTAACAGGCGAGTTTTCGTCTGAAATCCTGATACTTCGAAAGAGATTGTCCATTTTGTACATGAAGTGCATCCAATTTTTGCCTTTACCCTCTCAACTAACTATAACATGCTATGTGGGCAAAATAATGATACCATGCCAACTTTCAACCTTTATAGAATTCATTTGAAGTGCTTTTCAATTTCAGGGTTATTTTCATAAAAAAAATCAGTAAGTGCATGAAAAATAGCAAATGAAGTCAGAAAGGGTTGAAAATTGATGATGTGGCTTTCAATGGTGCATTTTGAACACACAAAAACTATGGAGTTCAAATAAGTGAAAAAAATGAAATGCCTTTGTAAAAGGCGAGTTTTCGTTCGAACCCGTGATATTTCGAACGAGATTGTCCATTTTGTACACGAAGTGCATCCAGTTTTTGCTGTAACCCTCTCAACTTTTTACAACACGCTATGTGGTTGAAATGATGATACCATGCCAACTTTCAACCTTTTCAGAGTTCACTTGAACTGCTTTTCAAATTAAGGGTTATTTTGCTTGAAAAAATGAGTAAGTGCATGAAAAATAGCAAATGAAGTCAGAAAGGGTTGAAAATTGTTCATGTGGCATTGAATGGTGCATTTGGACCAAACAAAAACTATGGAGTTCAAATAAGTTAAAAAATGAAATGCCTTTGTAACAGGCGAGTTTTCGTCCGAAACCCTGATACTTCGAAAGAGATTGTCCATTTTGTACACGAAGTGCATCCAGTTTTTGCCGTAACCCTCTCAACTTTTTATAAGATGCTATGTGGGTGAAATGATGATACCATGCCAACTTTCAACCTTTTCAGAGTTCATTTTAAGTGCTTTTCAATTTTAGGGTTATTTTGCTGGAAAAAAATCAGTAAGTGCGTGAAAAAAAGGAAATGAAGTCAGAAAGGGTTGAAAATTGATGATGTGGCTTTGAATGGTGCATTTCGAACAAACAAAAAGTATGGAGTTCTAATAACTTAAAAAATGAAATGCCTTTGCAACAGGCGAGTTTTCGTGCGAAACCCTGATACTTCGAAAGGGATTGTCCATTTTGTACATGAAGTGCATCAAGTTTTTGCCGTAACCCTCTGAACTTTTTATAACTTTCTATGGGGGTGAAATGATGATACCATGCCAACTTTTAACCTTTTTCAGAGTTTCAACCTTTCTATGGGGGTGAAATGATGGAGTACAAAAAGTATGCAAACTTTAAACCTTTCAAGAGTTCATTTGAGGTGCTTTTCAATTTCAGGGTTATTTTGTTGGAAAAAATGAGTTAGTGCAAGAAAAATAGCAAATGAAGTCAGAAAGGGTTGAATAATTTTGTTGTGGAATTGAATGGTGCATTTTGAACAAACAAAAAGGATGGAGTTCAAATAAGTTAAAACATGAAATGCCTTTGTAACAGGCGATTTTTCGTGCGAAACCCTGATACTTCGAAAGAGATTGTCATTTTTGTACATGAAGTGCATCCAGTTTTTTTCATAACCCTCTCAACTGTTTATAATATGCTATGTGGGTGAAATGATGATCGCATGCCAATTTTCAACCTTTTCAGAGTTCATTTGAAGTACTTTTTAGTTTTAGGGTTATTTTGTTGGAAAAAACGAGTTAGTGCAGGAAAAATAGCAAATGAAGTAAGAAAGGGTTGAATGTTGTTCATGTGGCATTGAATGGTGCATTTGGAAAAAACAAAAACTATGGAGTTCAAATAAGTTAAAAAATGAAATGCCTTTGTAACATGCGAGTTTTCGTCCGAAACCCTGATACTTCGAAAGAGATTGTCCATTTTGTACACGAAGTGCATCCAGTTTTTGCCATAACCCTCTCAAGTGACTATAACATGCTATGTGGGAGAAATAATGATACCATGCCAACTTTCAACCTTTTCGGAGTTCATTTGAAGTGCTTTTCAATTTCAGGGTTATTTGCATGAAAAAAATCAGTAAGTCCATGAAAAATAGCAAATGAAGTTAGAAAGGGTTGAAAATTGATGATGTGGCTTTGAATGGTACATTTTGAACACACAAAAACTATGGAGTTCAAATAAGTTAAAAAAATGAAATGCCTTTGTAACACGTGAGTTTTCGTTCGAACCCCTGATATTTCGAATTAGATTGTCCATTTTGTACACGAAGTGCATCCAGTTTTTGTTGTAACCCTCTCAACATTTTATAACATGCTATGTGGGTGAAATGATGATACCATGCCAACTTTTAACCTTTTTCAGAGCTCATTTGAAGTGCTTTTCAATTTCAGGGTTATTTTGCTGGAAAAAAAATCAGTAAATGCATGAAAAATAAGAGATGAAGTCAGATGGGGATGAAACTTGATGATGTGGCGCTGAATGGTGCAATTTGAACACACAAAAAGTATGGAGTTAAAATAAGTTAAAAAAATGAGATGCCTTTGTAATAGGCGAGCTTTCGTCCGAAACCGTGATACTTCGAAAGAGATTGTCCATTTTGTACATGAAGTGCATCCAGTTTTTGTCGTAACCCTCTCAAATTTTTATAACATGCTATGTGGGTGAAATGATGATGCCATGCCAACATTCAACCTTTTCAGAGATCATTTGAAGTGTTGTTCAGTTTTGGGGATATTTGGTTAAAAAAACGGTAAGTGCATGACAAATAGCAAATGAAGTGAGAAAGGGTTGAAAATTGATCATGTGGCTTTGAATGGTGCATTTTGAACAAACAAAGAGTACGGAGTTCAAATAAGTTAAAAAAATGAAATGCCTTTGTAATAGGCGAGTTTTCGTGTGAAACCCTCATATTTCGAAAGAGATTGTCCATTTTGTACACGAAGGCATTTTGAACAAAAAAAAATTACGGAGTTCAAATAAGTTAAAAAAATGAAATGCCTTCGTAACAGGCAAGTTTTCATGGTAAACCGTGATAGTTCAAAAGAGATTGTCCATTTTGTACAAGAAGTGCATCCAGTGTTCGCCATAACCCTCTCAACTTTTTGTAACATGCTATGTGGGTGAAATGATGATACCATGCCGCCTTTCAACCTTTTCAGAGATCATTTGAAGTGCTTTTCAATTTCAGGGTTATTTTGTTGTAAAAAAAATGAGTAAGTGCATGAAAAATAGCAAATGAAGTTAGAAAGGGTTGAAAATTGATGATGTGGCTTTGAATGGTGCATTTTGAACAAACAAAAAGTATGGAGTTCAAATAAGTTAAAAAAATGAAATGCCTTTGTAACAGGCGAGTTTTCGTGCGAAACCCTCATACTTCGAAAGACATTGTCCATTTTGTACACGAAGTGCTTCTAGTTCTACCGTAACCCTATCAACTTTAGATAACATGCTATGTGGGTGAAATGATGATACCATGCCTACTTTCAACCTTTTCAGCGTTGATTTGAAGTGCTTTTGAATTTTAGGGTTATTTTGTTAAAAAAATCACGAAGTGCATGAAATATAGCAAAAGAAGTCAGAAAGTGTTGAAAATTGATGATGTGGCTTTGAATGGTGCATTTCGAACAAACAAAAAGTATGGAGTTCAAATAAGTTAAAAAAACTGAAATGCCTTTATAATAGGCCAGTTTTCGTGCGAAACCGTGATACTTCGAAAGAGGTTGTCTATTTTGTACACGAAGTGCATCCAGTTTTTGCCATAACGCTCTCAAGCTTTTATAACTTGCTATGTGGGTGAAATTATTATACCATGCCTACTTTCAACCTTTTTAGAGTTCATTTGAAGTGCTTTATAATTTCAGGGTTATTTTGGTGAGAAAAATTAGTAAGTGCATGAAAAATAGCAAATGAAGTGAGAAAAGGTTGAAAATTGATGATGTGGCTTTGAATGGTGCATTTTGAACACACAAAAATTATGGACTTCAAATAAGTTAAAAATTTGAAATTCCTTTCTAACTGGCGATTTTTCGTCCGAAACCATGATACTTCGAAAGAGATTGTCCATTTTGTACACGAAGTGCATCCAGTTTTTGCTGTAACCCTCTCAACTTTTTATAACATGCTATGTGGGTGAAATGATGATACCATACCAACTTTCAACCTTTTCAGAGTTCATTTGAAGTGCTTTTCAATTTTAGGGTTATTTTGTTGAAAAAAATCTGTAAGCGCATGAAAACTCGCAAATCCAGTCAGAAAGGGTTGAAAATTGATGATGTGGCTTTGAATGGTGCAGTTTGAACAAACAAAAACTATGGAGTTCAAATAAGTTAAAAATGAACTGCCTTTGTAACTGGCGAGTTTTCGTCCCAAAAATGAAACTCTAATACTTCGAAAGAGATTGTCCATTTTGTACACGAAGTGCATCCAGTTTTTATCGTAACCCTCTCAACTTTCTATAACATGCTATGTGGGTGAAATGATGATACCATGCCAACTTTCAACCTTTTCAGAGTTCATTTGAAGTGCTTTTCAGTTTCAGGGTTATTTATTTTGAAAAATTGAATAAGTGCATGAAATATAGCAAATGAAGTCACAAAGGGTTGAAAATTGATCACGTGGTATTGAATGGTGCATTTTGAACAAAAAAAGTATGGAGTTCAAATAAGTTAAAAAACCCTGAAATGCCTTTGTAATAGGTGAGTTTTCGTCCGAAACCGTGATACTTCGAAAGATATTGTCCATTTTGTACACGAAGTGCATCCAGTTTTTGCCATAACCCTCTCAACTTTTTATAACTTGCTATGTGGGTGAAATGATGATACCATTGCAACTTTCAACCTTTTCAGAGTTCATTTGAAGTGCTTTTCAATTACAGGATTATTTTTGTGAGAAAAATCAGTAAGTCAATGAAAAATAGCAAATGAAGTCAGAAGGGTTGAAAATTGACGATGTGGCTTTGAATGGTGCATTTTGAACACACAAAAACTATGGAGTTAAAATAAGTGAAAAAAATGAAATGCCTTTGTAACAGGCGAGCTTTCGTCCAAAACCGTGATACTTTGAAAGAGATTATCCATTTTGTACACGAAGTGCATCCAGTTTTCGTTATAACCCTCTCAACTTTTTGTAACCTTCTATGTGGTTGAAATGATGATACCGTGCCAACTTTCAACCTTTTCAGAGTTCATTTGAAGTGCTTTTCAGTTTCAGGTTTATTTTGTTCGAAAAAATGACTAAGTGCATGGAAAATAGCAAATGAAGTCAGAAAGGGTTGACAATTGATCATGTGGGTTTGAATGGTGTATTTTGAACAAACAAAAAGTATGGAGTTCAAATAAGTTAAAAAAATGAAATGCCTTTGTAACAGGCGAGTTTTCGTTAGAAACCCTAATGCTTCGAAAGAGATTGTCCATTTTGCACACGAAGTGCATCCACTTTTTTTCGTAAGCCTCTCAACTTTATATAACATGCTTTGTGGGTGAAATGATGATACCATGCCAACTTTCAACCTTTTCAGAGTTCATTTGAAGTGTTTTTCAATTTCAGGGTTATTTTGTTGGAAAAAATGAGTAAGTGCATGAAAAATAGCAAATGAAGTCAGAAAGAGTTGAAAATTGATGATGTGGCTTTCAATGGTGCATTTTGAACACACAAAAAGTATGGAGTTCAAATAAGTTAAAAAATGAAATGCCTTTGTAACAGGCGAGTTTTCGTCTGAAACCCTGATACTTTGAAAGAGATTGTCCATTTTGTACATGAAGTGCGTCCAGTTTTTGCCATAACCCTCTCAAGTGTCTACATAATGCTATGTGGGTGAAATAATGATACCATGCCAACTTTCAACCTTTTCAGAGTTCATTTGAAGTGATTTTCAATTTTAGGGTTATTTTGTTGAAAACAAATCAGTAAGTGCATGAAAAATAGCAAATGAAGTCAGAAAGAGTTGAAAATTGATGATGTGGCTTTCAATGGTGCATTTTGAACACACAAAAAGTATGGAGTTCAAATAAGTTTAAAAAATGAAATGCCTTTGTAACAGGCGAGTTTTCGTCCGAAACTGTGATACTTCGAAAGAGATTGTCATTTTTGTACACAAAGTGCATCTAGTTTTTGTCATAACCCTCTCAACTTTTTATAACATGCTATGTGGGTGAAATGATGATCGCATGCCAATTTTCAACCTTTTCAGAGTTCATTTGAAGTACTTTTCAGTTTAGGGGTTATTTTGTTGGAAAAAATGAGTAAGTGCATGAAAAATAGCAAATGAAGTCAGAAAGGGTTGAAAATTGATGATGTGGCATTGAATGGTGCACTTCGAACAAACAACATGTATGGAGTTAAAATAAGTTAAAAAATGAAATGCCTTTGTAACAGGCGAGTTTTCGTGCGAAACCCTGATACTTCGAAAGACATTGTCCATTTTGTACACGACGTCCATCCAGTTTTTGTCGTAACCCTCTCAACTATTTATAAAATGCTATGTGGGTGAAATTATGATACCATGCCATGTTTCAACCTTTCAAGAGTTCATTTGAAGTGCTTTTCAATTTCAGGGTTATTTTGTTGGAAAAAATGAGTTAGTGCATGAAAAATAGCAAATGAAGTCAGAAAGGGTTGAATGTTGTTGATGTGGCATTGAAATGTGCATTTGGAACAAACAAAAAGTATGGAGTTAGAATAAGTCAGAAAATGAAATGCCTTTGTAACACGCGAGTTTACGTCTGAAATCCTGATACTTCGAAAGAGATTGTCCATTTTGTACACGAAGTGCATCCAAATTTTGCCATAACCCTCTCAACTAACTATAACATGCTATGTGGGAGAAATAAATATACCATGCCAACTTTCAACCTTTTCAGAGTTCATTTGAAGTGCTTTTCAATTTCAGGGTTATTTTCATGAAAAAAATCAGTAAGTGCATGAAAGATAGCAAATGAAGTCAGAAAGGGTTGAAAATTGATGATGTGGCTTTGAATGGTGCATTTGGAACACACAAAAAATATGGAGTTCAAATAAGTTAAAAAAATGAAATGCCTTTGTAACAGGCGAGTTTTCGTTCGAACCCCTGATATTTCGAAAGAGATTGTCCATTTTGTACACGAAGTGCATCCAATTTTTGCTCTAACCCTCTCAACTTTTTATAACATGCTATGTGGGTGAAATGATGATACCATGCCAACTTTCAACCTTTTCAGAGTTCACTTGAAGTGCTTTTCAATTTCAGGGTTATTTTGCTTGAAAAAATGAGTAAGTGCATGAAAAATAGCAAATGAAGTTAGAAAGGGTTGAATGTTGTTGATGTGGCATTGAATGGTGAATTTTTAACCATCAAAAAGTAAGGAGTTCAAATAAGTTAGAAAATGAAATGCCTTTGTAACAGGCGAGTTTTCGTCCGAAACCCTGCTACTTCGAAAGACATTGTCCATTTTGTACACGAAGTGCATCCAGTTTTTGCCATAACCCTCTCAACTGTCTAAAACATGCTATGTGGGTGAAATGATGATACCATGCCAATTTTCAACCTTTTCAGAGTTCATTTGAAGTGTTTTGCTATTTTAGGGTTATTTTGGTGAGAAAAATCACTTAGTGGATGAAAAATAGCAAATAAAGTCAGAAAGGGTTGAAAATTGATGATGTCGCTTTGAATGGAGCACTTTGAACACACAAATTATGGAGTTACAATAAGTTAAAAAAATGAAATGCCTTTGTAACAGGCGAGTTTTCGTGCGAAACCGTGATACTTCGAAAGAGATTGTCCATTTTGTACACGAAGTGCATCCAGTTTTTGCCCTAACCCTCTCAACTTTTTATAACATGCTATTAGGTGAAATGATGATATCATGCCAACTTTGAACCTTTTCAGAGTTCATTTGAAGTGCTTTGTAATTTTAGGGTTATTTTGTTGAAAAAAATCAGTAAGCGCATGAAAAATAGCAAATGAAGTCAGAAAGGGTCGAATATTGTTGATGTGGAATTGAATGGTGCATTTTGAACAAACAATAAGGATGGAGTTCAAATAAGTTAAAAAATGAAATGCCTTTGTAACAGGCGAGTTTTCGTGCGAAACCCTAATACTTCGAAAGAGATTGTCATTTTTGTACACGAAGTGCATCCAGTTTTTGTCATCACGCTCTCAACTTTTTATAACATGCTATGTGGGTGAAATGACGATACCATGCTAATTTTCAACCATTTCAGAGTTCATTGGATGTACTTTTCAATTTGAGGGTTTTTTGTTGGAAAAAAATGAGTAAGTGCATGAAAAATAGCAAATGTAGTCAGAAAGGGTTGAAAATTGATGATGTGGCTTTGAATGGTGTATTTTGAACAAACAAAAAGTATGGAGTTCAAATAAGTTAAAAAATGAAATGCCTTTGTAACAGGCGAGTTTTCGTGCGAAACCCTGATACCTCGAAAGACATTGTCCATTTTGTACACGAAGTGCATCCAGTTTTTGCCGTAACCCTCTCAACTTTTTATAACATGCTATGTGGGTGAAATGATGATACCATGACAACTTTCAACCTTTCAAGAGTTCACTTGAAGTGCTTTTCAATTTCATTGTTATTTTGTTGGAAAAAATGAGTTAGTGCATGAAAAATAGCAAACGAAGTCAGAAAGGGTTGAATGTTGTTGATGTGGCATTGAATGGTGCATTTGGAACAAACAAAAAGTATGGAGTTCAAATAAGTTAAAAAATGAAATGCCTTTGTAACAGGCGAGTTTTCGTTCGAAACCCTCATACTTCCAAAGAGATTGTCCATTTTGTACACGAAGTGCATCCAGTTTTTGCCATAACCCTCTCAACTGACTATAACATGCTATGTGGGAGAAATAATGATACCATGCCAACTATCAACCTTTTCAGAGTTCATTTGAAGTGCTTTTCAATTTCAGGGTTATTTTCATGAAAAAAATCACTAAGGGGATGAAAAATAGCAAATGAAGTCAGAAAGGGTTGAAAATTGATGATGTCGCTTTGGATGGAGCATTTTGAACACACAAAAACTATGGAGTTCAAATAAGTTAAAAAAATGAAATGCATTTGTAACACGCGAGTTTTAGTTCGAACCCCTGATATTTCGAAAGAGATTGTCCATTTTGTACACGAAGTGCATCTAGTTTTTTCTGTAACCCTCTCAACTTTTTATAACATGCTATGTGGGTGAAATGATGATACCATGCCAACTTTCAACCTTTTTAGAGTTCATTTGAAGTGCTTTTCAATTTCAGGGTTATTTTGCTTGAAAAAATGAGTAAGTTCATGAAAAATAGCAAATGAAGTTAGAAAGGGTTGAAAATTGATGATGTGGCATTGAATGGTGCATTTTGAACAGACAAAAAGTAAGGAGTTCAAATAAGTAAGAAAATGAAATGCCTTTGTAACAGGCGAGTTTTCGTCCGAAACCCTGCTACTTCGAAAGACATTGTCCATTTTGTACATGAAGTGCATCCAATTTTTGCCATAAGCCTCTCAACTAACTATAACATGCTATGTGGGTGAAATGATGACACCATGCCAACTTTCAACCTTTTCAGAGTTCATTTGAAGTGATTTTCAGTTTCAGGGTTATTTTGTTGGAAAAAATGACTAAGTGCATGAAAAATAGCAAATGAAGTGAGAAAGGGTTGACAATTGATCATGTGGTCTTGAATGGTGTATTTTCACCAAACAAAAAGTATGGAGTTCAAATAAGTTAAAAAAATGAAATGCCTTTCTAACAGGCGAGTTTTCGTTAGAAACACTGATGCTTCGAAAGAGATTGTCCATTTTGCACACGACGTGCATCCAGTTTTTTTCGTAAGCCTCTCAACTTTATATAACATGCTATGTGGGTGAAATGATGATACCATGCCAACTTTCAACCTTTTCAGACTTCATTTGAAGTGCTTTTCAATTTCAGGGTTATTTTGTTGGAAAAAATGAGTAAGTGCATGAAAAATAGCAAATGAAGTCAGAAAGGGCTGAATGTTGTTGATGTGGCATTAAATGGTGCATTTGTAACAAACCAAAAAGTATGGAGTTCAAATAAGTTAAAAAATGAAATGCTTTTGTAACAGGCGAGTTTTCGTGTGAAACCCTGATACTTCGAAAGACATTGTCCATTTTGTACACGAAGTGCATCCAGTTTTTGCCGTAACCCTCTCAACTTTTTATAGCATGCTATGTGGGTGAAATGATGATACCATGACAACTTTCAACCTTTCAAGAGTTCACTTGAAGTGCTTTTCAATTTCAGGGTTATTTTGTTGGAAAAAAATGAGTTAGTGCATGAAAAATAGCAAACAAAGTCAGAAAGGGTTGAATGTTGTTGATGTGGCATTGAATGGTGCATTTGGAACAAACAAAAAGCATAGAGTTCAAATAAGTTAAAAAATGAAATGCCTTTGTAACAGGCGAGTTTTCGTTCGAAACCCTCATACTTCGAAAGAGATTGTCCATTTTGTACACGAAGTGCATCCAGTTTTTGCCATAACCCTCTCAATTGACTATAACATCCTATGTGGGAGAAATAATGATACCATGCCAACTATCAACCTTTTCAGAGTTCATTTGAAGTGCTTTTCAATTTCAGGGTTATTTTCATGAAAAAAATCACTAAGGGGATGAAAAATAGCAAATAAAGTCAGAAAGGGTTGAAAATTGATGATGTCGCTTTGAATGGAGCATTTTGAACACACAAAAACTATGGAGTTCAAATAAGTTAAAAAAATGAAATGCATTTGTAACAGGCGAGTTTTAGTTCGAACCCCTGATATTTCGAAAGAGATTGTCCATTTTGTACACGAAGTGCATCTAGTTTTTGCTGTAACCCTCTCAACTTTTTATAACATGCTATGTGGGTGAAATGATGATACCATGCCAACTTTCAACCTTTTTAGAGTTCATTTGAAGTGCTTTTCAATTTCAGGGTTATTTTGCTTGAAAAAATGAGTAAGTGCATGAAAAATAGCAAATGAAGTTAGAAAGGGTTGAAAATTGATGATGTGGCATTGAATGGTGCATTTTGAACAAACAAAAAGTAAGGAGTTCAAATAAGTAAGAAAATGAAATGCCTTTGTAACAGGCGAGTTTTCGTCCGAAACCCTGCTACTTCGAAAGACATTGTCCATTTTGTACACGAAGTGCATCCAGTTTTTGCCATAACCCTCTCAACTGTCTAAAACATGCTATGTGGGTGAAATGATGATACCATGCCAATTTTCAACCTTTTCGGAGTTCATTTGAAGTGTTTTGCAATTTTAGGGTTATTTTGGTGAGAAAAATCACTTAGTGGATGAAAAATAGCAAATAAAGTCAGAAAGGGTTGA
Source organism: Hordeum marinum (assembly GCA_022496015.1). Taxonomy (NCBI): domain Eukaryota; kingdom Viridiplantae; phylum Streptophyta; class Magnoliopsida; order Poales; family Poaceae; genus Hordeum; species Hordeum marinum. Next base: position 449,365,381 of record CM039672.1, on the reverse strand, counting down.
AAATTGATGATGTCGCTTTGAATGGAGCATTTTGAACACACAAATTATGGAGTTACAATAAGTTAAAAAAATGAAATGCCTTTGTAACAGGCGAGTTTTCGTCCGAACCGTGATACTTCGAAAGAGATTGTCCATTTTGTACATGAAGTGCATCCAATTTTTGCCATAACCCTCTCAACTAACTATAACATGCTATGTGGGAGAAATAATGATACCATGCCAACTTTTAACCTTTTCAGAGTTCATTTGAAGTGCTTTTCAATTTCAGGGTTATTTTCATGAAATTAATCAGTAAGTGCATGAAAAATAACAAATGAAGTCAGAAAGGGTTGAAAATTGATTACGTGGTATTGAATGGTGCATTTGGAACAAACAAAAAGTATGGAGTTCAAATAAGTTAAAAAAACTGAAATGCCTTTGTAACAGGCGAGTTTTCGTCCGAAATCGTGATAGTTCGAAAGATATTGTCCATTTTGTACACGAAGTGCATCTAGTTTTTGCCATAACCCTCTCAACTTTTTATAACTTGCTATGTGCGTGAAATTATGATAACATTCGAACTTTCAACCTTTTCAGAGTTAATTTGAAGTGCTTTTCAATTACAGGATTATTTTGGTGAGAAAAATCTATAAGTGCATGAAAAATAGCAAATGAAGTCAGAAAGGGTTAAAAATTAATGATGTGGCTTTGAATGGTGCATTTTGAACACAGAAAAAGTATGGATTTCAAATAAGTTAAAAAATGAAATGCCTTTGTAGCAGGCGAGCTTTCGTCCGAAACCGTGATACTTCGAAAGAGATTGTCCATTTTGTACACGAAGTGCATCCAGTTTTTGTCGTAACCCTCTCAAATTTTTATAACATGCTATGTGGGTGAAATGATGATAACTTGCCAACTTTCAACCTTTTCAGAGTTCATTTGAAGTGATTTTCAGTTTCAGGGTTATTTTGTTGGTAAAAATCACTAAGTGCATGAAAAATAGCAAATGAAGTGAGAAAGGGTTGACAATTGATCATGTGGTCCTGAATGGTGTATTTTGACCAAACAAAAAGTATGGAGTTCAAATAAGTTAAAAAAATGAAATGCCTTTGTAACAGGCGAGTTTTCGTTAGAAACACTGATGCTTCGAAAGAGATTGTCCATTTTGCACACGAAGTGCATCCAATTTTTTCGTAAGCCTCTCAACTTTATATAACATGCTATGTGGGTGAAATGATGATACCATGCCAACTTTCAACCTTTTCAGAGTTCATTTGTAGTGCTTTTCAATTTCAGGGTTATTTTGTTGGAAAAAATGAGTAAGTGCATGAAAAATAGCAAATGAAGTCACAAAGGGTTGAATGTTGTTGATGTGGAATTAAATGGTGCATTTGTAACAAACAAAAAGTATGGAGTTCAAATAAGTTAAAAAATGAAATGCCTTTGTAACAGGCGAGTTTTCGTTCGAAACCCTCATACTTCGAAAGAGATTGTCCATTTTGTACACGAAGTGCATCCAGTTTTTGCCATAACCCTCTCAACTGACTATAACATGCTATGTGGGAGAAATAATGATACCGTGCCAACTATCAACCTTTTCAGAGTTCATTTGAAGTGCTTTTCAATTTCAGGGTTATTTTCATGAAAAAAATCACTAAGGGGACGAAAAATAGCAAATAAAGTCAGAAAGGGTTGAAAATTGATGATGTCGCTTTGAATGGAGCATTTTGAACACACAAAAACTATGGAGTTCAAATAAGTTTAAAAAATGAAATGCCTTTGTAACACGCGAGTTTTCATTCGAACCCCTGATATTTCGAAAGAGATTGTCCATTTTGTACACGAAGTGCATCTAGTTTTTGCTGTAACCCTCTCAACTTTTTATAACATGCTATGTGGGTGAAATGATGATACCATGCCAACTTTCAACCATTTCAGAGTTCATTTGAAGTGCTTTTCAATTTCAGGGTTATTTTGCTTGAAAAAATGAGTAAGTGCATGAAAAATAGCAAATGAAGTTAGAAAGGGTTGAAAATTGATGATGTGGCATTGAATGGTGCATTTTGAACAAACCAAAAGTAAGGAGTTCAAATAAGTAAGAAAATGAAATGCCTTTGTAACAGGCAAGTTTTCGTCCGAAACCCTGCTACTTCGAAAGACATTGTCCATTTTGTACACGAAGTGCATCCAGTTTTCTCCATAACCCTCTCAACTGTCTAAAACATGCTATGTGGGTGAAATGATGATACCATGCCAATTTTCAACCATTTCGGAGTTCATTTGAAGTGTTTTGCAATTTTAGGGTTATTTTGGTGAGAAAAATCACTTAGTGGATGAAAAATAGCAAATAAAGTCAGAAAGGGTTGAAAATTGATGATGTCGCTTTGAATGGAGCATTTTGAACACACAAATTATGGAGTTACAATAAGTTAAAAATGAAATGCCTTTGTAACAGGCGAGTTTTCGTCCGAAACCGTGATACTTCGAAAGAGATTGTCCATTTTGTACATGAAGTGCATCCAATTTTTGCCATAACCCTCTCAACTAACTATAACATGCTATGTGGGAGAAATAATGATACCATGCCAACTTTCAACCTTTTCAGAGTTCATTTGAAGTGCTTTTCAATTTCAGGGTTATTTTCATGAAAAAAATCAGTAAGTGCATGAAAAATAACAAATGAAGTCAGAAAGGGTTGAAAATTGATTACGTGGTATTGAATGGTGCATTTTGAACAAACAAAAAGTATGGAGTTCAAATAAGTTAAAAAAACTGAAATGCCTTTGTAACAGGCGAGTTTTCGTCCGAAATCGTGATAGTTCGAAAGATATTGTCCATTTTGTACACGAAGTGCATCCAGTTTTTGCCATAACCCTCTCAACTTTTTATAACTTTCTATGTGGGTAAAACGATGATAAAATTCCAACTTTCAACCTTTTCAGAGTTAATTTGAAGTGCTTTTCAATTACCGGATTATTTTGGTGAGAAAAATCTGTAAGTGCATGAAAATTAGCAAATGAAGTCAGAAAGGGTTGAAAATTGATGATGTGGCTTTGAATGGTGCATTTTGAACACAGAAAAAGTATGGATTTCAAATAAGTTAAAAAATGAAATGCCTTTGTAGCAGGCGAGCTTTCGTCCGAAACCGTGATACTTCGAAAGAGATTGTCCATTTTGTACACGAAGTGCATCCAGTTTTTGTCGTAACCCTCTCAACTTTTTATAGCATGCTATGTGGGTGAAATGATGATACCATGCCAACTTTCAACCTTTTCAGAGTTCATTTGAAGTGATTTTCAGTTTCAGGGTTATTTTGTTGGAAAAAATGACTAAGTGCATGAAAAATAGCAAATGAAGTGAGAAAGGGTTGACAATTGATCATGTGGTCTTGAATGGTGTATTTTGACCAAACAAAAAGTATGGAGTTCAAATAAGTTAAAAAAATGAAATGCCTTTGTAACAGGCGAGTTTTCGTTAGAAACATTGATGCTTCGAAAGAGATTGTCCATTTTGCACACGAAGTGCATCCAATTTTTTTCGTAAGCCTCTCAACTTTATATAACATGCTATGTGGGTGAAATGATGATACCATGCCAACTTTCAACCTTTTCAGAGTTCATTTGTAGTGCTTTTCAATTTCAGGGTTATTTTGTTGGAAAAAATGAGTAAGTGCATGAAAAATAGCAAATGAAGTCACAAAGGGTTGAATGTTGTTGATGTGGAATTAAATGGTGCATTTGTAACAAACAAAAAGTATGGAGTTCAAATAAGTTAAAAAATGAAATGCCTTTGTAACAGGCGAGTTTTCGTTCGAAACCCTCATACTTCGAAAGAGATTGTCCATTTTGTACACGAAGTGCATCCAGTTTTTGCCATAACCCTCTCAACTGACTATAACATGCTATGTGGGAGAAATAATGATACCGTGCCAACTATTAACCTTTTCAGAGTTCATTTGAAGTGCTTTTCAATTTCAGGGTTATTTTCATGAAAAAAATCACTAAGGGGACGAAAAATAGCAAATAAAGTCAGAAAGGGTTGAAAATTGATGATGTCGCTTTGAATGGAGCATTTTGAACACACAAAAACTATGGAGTTCAAATAAGTTTAAAAAATCAAATGCCTTTGTAACACGCGAGTTTTCATTCGAACCCCTGATATTTCGAAAGAGATTGTCCATTTTGTACACGAAGTGCATCTAGTTTTTTCTGTAACCCTCTCAACTTTTTATAACATGCTATGTGGGTGAAATGATGATACCATGCCAACTTTCAACCATTTCAGAGTTCATTTGAAGTGCTTTTCAATTTCAGGGTTATTTTGCTTGAAAAAATGATTAAGTGCATGAAAAATAGCAAATGAAGTTAGAAAGGGTTGAAAATTGATGATGTGGCATTGAATGGTGCATTTTGAACAAACCAAAAGTAAGGAGTTCAAATAAGTAAGAAAATGAAATGCCTTTGTAACAGGCGAGTTTTCGTCCGAAACCCTGCTACTTCGAAAGACATTGTCCATTTTGTACACGAAGTGCATCTAGTTTTCTCCATAACCCTCTCAACTGTCTAAAACATGCTATGTGGGTGAAATGATGATACCATGCCAATTTTCAACCTTTTCGGAGTTCATTTGAAGTGTTTTGCAATTTTAGGGTTATTTTGGTGAGAAAAATCACTTAGTGGATGAAAAATAGCAAATAAAGTCAGAAAGGGTTGAAAATTGATGATGTCGCTTTGAATGGAGCACTTTGAACACACAAATTATGGAGTTACAATAAGTTAAAAAAATGGAATGCCTTTGTAACAGGCGAGTTTTCGTCCGAAACCGTGATACTTCGAAAGAGATTGTCCATTTTGTACATGAAGTGCATCCAATTTTTGCCATAACCCTCTCAACTTTTTATAACATGCTATGTGGGTGAAATGATTATATCATGCCAACTTTGAACCTTTTCAGAGTTCATTTGAAGTGCTTTGCAATTTTAGGGTTATTTTGTTGAAAAAAATCAGTAAGCGCATGAAAAATAGCAAATGAAGTCACAAAGGGTTGAATATTGTTGATGTGGAATTGAATGGTGCATTTTGAACAAACAATAAGGATGGAGTTCAAATAAGTTAAAAAATGAAATGCTTTTGTAACAGGCGAGTTTTCGTGCGAAACCCTCATACTTCGAAAGAGATTGTCATTTTTGTACACGAAGTGCATCCAGTTTTTGTCATCACCCTCTCAACTTTTTATAACATGCTATGTGGGTGAAATGATGATACCATGCTAATTTTCAACCATTTCAGAGTTCATTTGATGTACTTTTCAATTTGAGGGTTATTTTGTTGGAAAAAAATGAGTAAGTGCATGAAAAATAGCAAATGAAGTCAGAAAGGGTTGAAAATTGATGATGTGGCTTTGAATGGTGTATTTTGAACAAACAAAAAGTATGGATTTCAAATAAGTATAAAAATGAAATGCCTTTTTAACAGGCGAGTTTTCGTGCGAAACCCTGATACTTCGAAAGACATTGTCCATTTTGTACACGAAGTGCATCCAGTTTTTGCCGTAACCCTCTCAACTTTTTATAACATGCTATGTGGGTGAAATGTTGATACCATGACAACTTTCAACCTTTCAAGAGTTCACTTGAAGTGCTTTTCAATTTCAGGGTTATTTTGTTGGAAAAAATGAGTTAGTGCATGAAAAATAGCAAATGAAGTCAGAAAGGGTTGAATGTTCTAGATGTGGCATTGAATGGTGCATTTGGAACAAACAAAAAGCATGGAGTTCAAATAAGTTAAAAAATGAAATGCCGTTGTAACAGGCGAGTTTTCGTTCGAAACCCTCATACTTCGAAAGAGATTGTCCATTTTGTACATGAAGTGCATCCAGTTTTTGCCATAACCCTCTCAACTGACTATAACATGCTATGTGGGAGAAATAATGATACCGTGCCAACTATCAACCTTTTGAGAGTTCATTTGAAGTGCTTTTCAATTTCAGGATTATTTTCATGAAAATAATCACTAAGGGGATGAAAAATAGCAAATAAAGTCAGAAAGGGTTGAAAATTGATGATGTCGCTTTGAATGGAGCATTTCGAACACACAAAAACTATGGAGTTCAAATAAGTTAAAAAAATGAAATGCCTTTGTAACAGGCGAGTTTTCGTTCGAACCCCTGATATTTCGAAAGAGATTGTCCATTTTGTACACGAAGTGCATCTAGTTTTTGCTGTAACCCTCTCAACTTTTTATAACATGCTATGTGGGTGAAATGATGATACCATGCCAATTTCAACCTTTTAAGAGTTCATTTGAAGTGCTTTTCAATTTCAGGGTTATTTTGCTTGAAAAAATGAGTAAGTGCAGGAAAAATAGCAAATGAAGTTAGAAAGGGTTGAAAATTGATGATGTGGCATTGAATGGTGCATTTTGAACAAACAAAAAGTAAAGAGTTCAAATAAGTCAGAAAATGAAATGCCTTTGTAACACGCGAGTTTTCGTCCGAAACCCTGCTACTTCGAAAGACATTGTCCATTTTGTACACGAAGTGCATCCAGTTTTTGCCATAACCCTCTCAACTGTCTAAAACATGCTATGTGGGTGAAATGATGATACCATGCCAATTTTCAACCTTTTCAGAGTTCATTTGAAGTGTTTTGCAATTTTAGGGTTATTTTGGTGAGAAAAATCACTTAGTGGATGAAAAATAGCAAATAAAGTCAGAAAGGGTTGAAAATTGATGATGTCGCTTTGAATGGAGCATTTTGAACACACAAATTATGGAGTTACAATAAGTTAAAAAAATGAAATGCCTTTGTAACAGGCGAGTTTTCGTCCGAAACCGTGATACTTCGAAAGAAATTGTCCATTTTGTACACGAAGTGCATCCAGTTTTTGCCCTAACCCTCTCAACTTTTTATAACATGCTATGTGGGTGAAATGATGATATCGTGCCAACTTTGAACCTTTTCAGAGTTCATTTGAAGTGCTTTGCAATTTTAGGGTTATTTTCTTGGAAAAAATCAGTAAGCGCATGAAAAATAGCAAATGAAGTCAGAAAGGGTTGAATATTGTTGATGTGGAATTGAATGGTGCATTTTGAACAAACAAAAAGGATGGAGTTCAAATAAGTTAAAAAATGAAATGCCTTTGTAACAGGCGAGTTTTCGTGCGAAACCCTGACACTTCGAAAGAGATTGTCATTTTTGTACACGAAGTGCATCCAGTTTTTGTCATCACCCTATCAACTTATTATAACATGCTATGTGGGTGAAATGATGATACCATGCCAATTTCGAACCATTTCAGAGTTCATTCGATGTACTTTTCAATTTAAGGGTTATTTTGGTGGAAAAAAATGAGTAAGTGCATGAAAAATAGCAAATGAAGTCAGAAAGGGTTGAAAATTGATGATGTGGCTTTGAATGGTGTATTTTGAACAAACAAAAAGTATGGAGTTCAAATAAGTTAAAAAATGAAATGCCTTTGTAACAGGCGAGTTTTCGTGCGAAACCCTGATACTTCGAAAGACATTGTCCATTTTGTACACGAAGTGCATCCAGTTTTTGCCGTAACCCTCTCAACTTTTTATAACATGCTATGTGGGTGAAATGATGATACCATGACAACTTTCAACCTTTCAAGAGTTCACTTGAAGTGCTTTTCAATTTCAGGGTTACTTTGTTGGAAAAAAATGAGTTAGTGCATGAAAAATAGCAAATGAAGTCAGAAAGTGTTGAATGTTCTAGATGTGGCATTGAATGGTGCATTTGGAACAAACAAAAAGTATGAAGTTCAAGTAAGTTAAAAAATGAAATGCTTTTGTAACAGGCGAGTTTTCGTTCGAAACCCTGATACTTCGAAAGAGATTGTCCATTTTGTACACGAAGTGCATCCAGTTTTTGCCATAACCCTCTCAACTGACTATAACATTCTATGTGGGAGAAATAATGATACCATGCCAACTCTCAACCTTTTCACAGTTCATTTGAAGTGCTTTTCAATTTCAGGGTTATTTTCATGAAAAAAATCACTAAGGGGATGAAAAATAGCAAATAAAGTCAGAAAGGGTTGAAAATTGATGATGTCGCTTTGAATGGAGCATTTTGAACACACAAAAACTATGGAGTTCAAATAAGTTAAAAAAATGAAATGCCTTTGTAACAGGCGAGTTTTCGTTCGAACCCATCATATTTCGAAAGAGATTGTCCATTTTGTACACGAAGTGCAAGCAGTTTTTGTTGTAACCCTCTCAACTTTTTATAACATGCGATGTGGGTCAAATGATGATACCATGCGAACTTTCAACCTTTTCAGATTTCATTACAAGTGCTTTTCAATTTCAGGGTTATTTTGCTGAAAAAATCCGTAAATGCATGAAAAATAGCAGATGAAGTCAGATGGGGATGAAATTGATGATGCGACACTGAATGGTGCATTTTGAACACACAAAAAGTATGGAGTTCAAATAAGTTAAAAAAAGAAATGCCTTTGTAACAGGCGAGCTTTCGTCCGAAACCCTGATACTTCGAAAGAGATTGTCCATTTTGTACACGAAGTGCATCCAGTTTTTGTCGTAACCCTCTCAACTTTTTATAACATGCTATGTGGGTGAAATGATGATGCCATGCCAACTTTCAACCTTTTCGGAGATCATTTGAAGTGCTTTTCAATTTTAGGGATATTTTGTTAAAAAAATGGTAAGTGCATGAAAAATAGCAAATGAAGTCAGAAAGGGTTGAAAATTGATCATGTGGATTTGAATTGTGCATTTTTAACAAATAGAGAGTACGGAGTTCAAATAAGTTAAAAAAATGAAATGCCTTTGTAATAGGCGAGTTTTCGTGTGAAACCCTCATACTTCGAAAGAGATTGTCCATTTTGTACACGAAGTGCATGCAGTTTTTACCGTAACCGTCTCAACTTTTTATCAGATGCTATGTGGGTGAAATGATGATACCATGCCAATTTTCAACATTTTCAGAGTTCATTTGATGTACTTTTCAATTTAATGGTTATTTTGTTGGAAAAAAATGAGTAAGTGCATGAAAAATAGCAAATGAAGTCAGAAAGGGTTGAAAATTGATGATGTGGCTTTGAAGGGTATATTTTGAACAAACAAAAAGTATGGAGTTCAAATAAGTTTAAAAAATGAAATGTCTTTGTAACAGGCGAGTTTTCGTGCGAAACCCTGATACTTCGAAAGACATTGTCCATTTTGTACACGAAATGTATCCAGTTTTTGCCGTAACCCTCTCAACTTTTTATAACATGCTGTGTGGGTGAAATGATGATACCATGAAAACTTTCAACCTTTCAAGAGTTCATTTGAAGTGCTTTTCAATTTCAATGTTATTTTGTTGGAAAAAATGAGTTAGTGCATGAAAAATAGCAAATGAAGTCAGATAGGGTTGAATGTTGTTGATGTGGCATTGAATGGTGCATTTGGAACAAACAAAAAGTATGGAGTTAAAATAAGTTAAAAAATGAAATGCCTTTGTAACAGGCGACTTTTCGTCCGAAACCCTGATACTACGGAAGAGATTGTCCATTTTGTACACGAAGTGCATCCAGTTTTTGCCATAACCCTCTCAACTGACTATAACATGCTATGTGGGACAAATAATGATACCATGCGAACTTTCAACCTTTTCTGAGTTCATTTGAAGTGCTTTTATTTCAGGGTTATTTTCATGAAAAAAAATTAGTAAGTGCATGAAAAATAGCAAATGAAGTCAGAAAGGGTTGAAAATTGATGATGTGGCTTTGAATGGTACATTTTGAACACACAAAAACTATGGAGTTCAAATAAGTTAAAAAATGAAATGCCTTTGTAACAGGCGAGTTTTCATTCGAACCCGTGATATTTCGAAAGAGATTGTCCATTTTGTACACGAAGTGCATCAAGTTTTTGTTGTAACCCTCTCAACTTTTTATAACATGCTATGTGGGTGAAATGATGATACCATGCCAACTTTCAACCTTTTCAGAGTTCATTTGAAGTGCTTTTCAATTTCAGGGTTATTTTGTTGAAAAAATCAGTAAATGCATGAAAAATAGCAGATGAAGTCAGATGGGGATGAAAATTGATGATGTGGCGCTGAATGGTGCATTTTGAACACACAAAAAGTATGGAGTTAAAATAAGTTAAAAAAATGAAATGCCTTTGTAACAGGCGAGCTTTCGTCCGAAAGCGTGATACTTCGAAAGAGATTGTCCATTTCGTGCACGAAGTGCATCCAGTTTTCATCGTAACCCTCTCAACTTTTTATAACACGCTATGTGGGTGAAATTATGATGCCATGCCAACTTTCAACCTTCTCAGAGATCATTTGAAGTGCATTTCAATTTTAGGGATATTTTGTTAAAAAAAGGTGAGTGCATGAAAAATAGCAAATGAAGTCAGAAAGGGTTGAAAATTGATCATGTGGCTTTGAATGGTGCATTTTGAACAAACAAAGACTACAGAGTTCAAATAAGTTAAAAAAATGAAATGCCTTTGTAATAGGCGAGTTTTCGTGTGAAACCCTCATACTTCGAAAGACATTGTCCTTTTTCTACACGAAGTACATCCAGTTTTTGCCGTAACCCTCTCAACTTTTTATAACATGCTATTTGGGTGAAATGATGATACCATGCGAACTTTCAACCTTACAGAGTTCATTTCAAGTGCTTTTCAATTTAATGGTTATTTTGCTAGAAAAAATGAGTAAGTGCATGAAAAATAGCAAATGATGTCAGAAAGGGTTGAAAATTGATGATGTGGCATTGAATGGTGCATTTTGAACAAATAAAAAGTATGGAGTTCAAATAAGTTAAAAAAATGAAATGCCTTTGTAACAGGCGAGTTTTCGTCCGAAACCCTGCTACGTCGAAAGAGATTGTCCGTTTTGTAAACGTATTGCATCCAGTTTTTGCCATAACTCTCTCAACTATGTATAACATGCTATGTGGGTGAAATGATGATACCATGCCAAGTTTCAACCTTTTCAGAGTTCATTTGAAGTGCTTTTCAATTTTAGGGTTATTTTGGTGAGAAAAATCACTAAGTGCACGAAAAATAGCAAATGAAGTCAGAAAGGGTTGAAAATTGATGATGTGGCTTTGAATGGTGCATTTTGAACACACAAAAATTTTGGAGTTCAAATAAGTTAAAAAAATGAAATGCGTTTGTAACAGGCGTGTTTTCGTCCGAAACCATGACACTTCGAAAGAGATTGTCCATTTTGTACACGAAGTGCATCCAGTTTTTGCCGTAACCCTTTCAACTTTTTATAACATGCTATGTGGGTGAAATGATGATACCATGCCAACTTTCAACCTTTTTAGAGTTCATTTGAAGTGCTTTTCAATTTTGGGGTTATTTTGTTGAAAAAAATCAGTAAGCGCATGAAAAATAGCTAATGAAGTCAGAAAGGCTTGAATATTGTTGATGTGGCATTGAATGTTGCATTTTGAACTAAAAAAAGTATGGAGTTCATATAATTTAAAAAATGAAATGCCTTTGTAACACGCGAGTTTTCGTGCGAAACCGTGATACTTCGAAAGAGATTGTCCATTTTGCACAGGAAGTGCATCTAGTTTCTGTCGAAACCCTCTCAACTTTTCATAACCTGCTATGTGGGTGAAACGATGATACCGTGCCAATTTTCAACCTTTTCAGAGTTCATTTGAAGTGCTTTTCAATTTAAGGGTTCTTTTGTTGGAAAAAATGAGTAAGTGCATGAAAAATAGCAAATGAAGTCAGAAAGGGTTGAAAATTGATGATGTGGCTTTCAATGGTGTATTTTGAACAACCAAAAAGTATGGAGTTCAAATAAGTTAAAAAATGAAATGCCTTTGTAACAGGCGAGCTTTCGTCCCAAACCCTGATGCTTCGAAAGAGATTGTGCATTTTGCACACGAAGTGCATCCAGTTTTTTTCGTAACCCTCTCAACTTTATATCACATGCTATGTGGGTGAAATGATGATACCATGCCAACTTTCAGCCTTTAAAGAGTTCATTTGAAGTGCTTTTAAATTTCTGGGTTATTTTGTTGGAAAAAATGAGTAAGTGCATGGAAAATAGCAAATGAGTCAGAAAGCGTTGAATGTGGTTGATGTGGCATTGAATGGTGCATTGGGAGCAAACAAAAAGTATGAAGTTCCAATAAGTTAGAAAATGAAATGCATTTGTAACAGGCGAGTTTTCTTCCGAAACCCTGATACTTCGAAATAGATTGTCCATTTTGTACATGAAGTCCATCCAGTTTTTGCCATAACCCTCTCAACTGTTTACAACATGCTATGTGGGTGAAATAATGATACCATGCATACTTTCAACCTTTTCAGAGTTCATTTGAAGTGCTTTTCAATTTATGGGTTATTTTCTAGAAAAAAATCAATAAGTGCATCAAAAATAGCAAATGAAGTTAGAAAGGGTTGAAAATTGATGATGTTCCTTTGAATGGTGTATTATGAACACAGAAAAACTATGGAGTTCAAATATGTTCAAAAAATAAAATGCCTTTGTAATAGGCGAGTTTTCGTTCGAACCCCTGATATTTCGAAAGAGATTGTCCATTTTGTACACGAAGTGCATCCAGTTTTTGCTGTAACCCTCTCAACTTCTTATAACATGCTATGTGGATGAGATGATGATACCATGCCAACTTTCAACCTTTTCAGAGTTCATTTGAAGTGCTTTTCAATTTCAGGGTTATGTTGCTGAAAAAATCAGTAAATGCATGAAAAATAGCAAATGAAGTCAGAAGGGGATGAAAATCGATGATGTGGCACTGAATGGTGCATTTTGAACACACAAAAAGTATGGAGTTCAAATAAGTTAAAAAAATGAAATGCCTTTGTAACAGGCGAGTTTTCGTCTCAAACCCTGATACTTCGAAAAAGATTATCCATTTTGTACACGAACTGCATCCAGTTTTTGTCGTAACCCTCTCAACTTTTTATAATATGCTATGTGGGTGAAAGGATGATACCATGCCAACTTTCAACGTTAAAGGAGTTCATTTGAAGTGCTTTTCGATTTCAGGGTTATTTTGTTGGAAAAAATGAGTAAGTGCATGAAAAATACCAAATGAAGTCAGAAAGGGTTGAAAATTTATGAAGTGGCTTTGAATAGTGACTTTTGTACACACAAAAAGTATGGAGTTCAAATAAGGTAACAAATGAAATGCCTTTGTAAGAAGCGAGTTTTCTTCCAAAACCCTGATGCTTCGAAAGAGATTGTCCATTTTGTATATGAAGTGCACCATGTTTTTTCCGTACCCCTCTAAACTTTTTGTAACATGCTATGTGGGTGAAATGATGATACCATGCCAACTTTCAACCTTGTGAGAGTTCATCTGAAGTGCTTTTCAATTTCAGAGTTATTTTGTTGAAAAAATTAGTAAATGCATGAAAAATAGCAGATGAAGTCAGATGGGGATGAAAATTGATGATGTGCCTTTGAATGGTGCATCATGAACACAGAAAAACTATGGAGTTCAAATAAGCTCAAAAAATGAAATGCCTTTGTAATAGGCGAGTTTTCGTTCGAACCCCTGATATTTCGAAAGAGATTGTCCATTTTGTACACGAAGTGAATCCAGTTTTTGCTGTAACCCTCCAACTTCTTATAACATGCTATGTGGGTGAGATGATGATACCATGCCAACTTTCAACCTTTTCAGAGTTCATTTGAAGTGCTTTTCAATTTCATGGTTATGTTGCTGAAAAAATCAGTAAATGCATGAAAAATAGCAAATGAAGTCAGAAGGGGATGAAAATCGATGATGTGGCGCTGAATGGTGCATTTTGAACACACAAAACGTATGGAGTTCAAATAAGTTAAAAAAATGAAATGCCTTTGTAACAGGCGAGTTTTCGTCTCAAACCCTGATACTTCGAAAGAGATTATCCATTTTGTAGACGAAGTGCATCCAGTTTTTGTTGTAACCCTCTCAACTTTTTATAATATGCTATGTGGGTGAAAGGATGATACCATGCCAACTTTCAACGTTAAAAGAGTTCATTTGAAGTGCTTTTCGATTTCAGGGTTATTTTGTTGGAAAAAATGAGTAAGTGCATGAAAAATACCAAATGAAGTCAGAAAGGGTTGAAAATTTATGATGTGGCTTTGAATAGTGACTTTTGAACACACAAAATGTATGGAGTTCAAATAAGGTAACAAATGAAATGCCTTTGTAAGAGGCGAGTTTTCTTCCAAAACCCTGATGCTTCGAAAGAGATTGTCCATTTTGTATATGAAGTGCACCATGTTTTTTCCGTAACCCTCTAAACTTTTTGTAACATGCTATGTGGGTGAAATGATGATACCATGCCAACTTTCAACCTTATCAGAGTTCATTTGAAGTGCTTTTCAATTTCAGAGTTATTTTGTTGAAAAAATCAGTAAATGCATGAAAAATAGCAGATGAAGTCAGATGGGGATGATAATTGATGATGTGCCTTTGAATGGTGCATCATGAACACAGAAAAACTATGGAGTTCAAATAAGTTCAAAAAATGAAATGCCTTTGTAATAGGTGAGTTTTCCTTCGAACCCCTGATATTTCGAAAGAGATTGTCCATTTTGTACACGAAGTGAATCCAGTTTTTGCTGTAACACTCCAACTTCTTATAACATGCTATGTGGGTGAGATGATGATACCATGCCAACTTTCAACCTTTTCAGAGTTCATTTGAAGTGCTTTTCAATTTCAGGGTTATGTTGCTGAAAAAATCAGTAAATGCATGAAAAATAGCAAATGAAGTCAGAAGGGGATGAAAATCGATGATGTGGCGCTGAATGGTGCATTTTGAACACACAAAACGTATGGAGTTCAAATAAGTTAAAAAATGAAATGCCTTTGTAACAGGCGAGTTTTCGTCTCAAACCTTGATACTTCGAAAGAGATTGTGCATTTTGCACACAAAGTGCATCCAGTTTTTTTCGTAACCCTCTCAACTTTATATAACATGCTATGTGGGTGAAATGATGATACCATGCCAACTTTCAGCCTTTAAAGAGTTCATTTGAAGTGCTTTTAAATTTCTGGGTTATTTTGTTGCAAAAAATGAGTAAGTGCATGGAAAATAGCAAATGAAGTCAGAAAGGGTTGAATGTGGTTGATGTGGCATTGAATGGTGCATTGGGAACAAACAAAAAGTACGAAGTTCCAATAAGTTAGAAAATGAAATGCGTTTGTAACAGGCGAGTTTTCTTCCGAAACCCTGATACTTCGAAAGAGATTGTCCATTTTGTACATGAAGTCCATCCAGTTTTTGCCATAACCCTGTCAACTGTCTACAACATGCTATGTGGGTGAAATAATGATACCATGCATACTTTCAACCTTTTCAGAGTTCATTTGAAGTGCTTTTCAATT
This sequence comes from Hordeum marinum, assembly GCA_022496015.1. Taxonomy (NCBI): domain Eukaryota; kingdom Viridiplantae; phylum Streptophyta; class Magnoliopsida; order Poales; family Poaceae; genus Hordeum; species Hordeum marinum. Next base: position 449,350,043 of record CM039672.1, on the reverse strand, counting down.
TATGGGTTATTTTCTAGAAAAAAAATCAGTAAGTGCATCAAAAATAGCAAATGAAGTCAGAAAGGGTTGAAAATTGATGATGTGGCTTTGAATGGTGCATTTTGAACACACAAAAATTATGGACTTCAAATAAGTTAAAAAATTGAAATTCTTTTCTAACTGGCGATTTTTCGTCCGAAACCATGATACTTCGAAAGAGATTGTCCATTTTGTACACGAAGTGCATGCAGTTTTTGCTGTAACCCTCTCAACTTTTTATAACATGCTATGTGGGTGAAATGATGATACCATACCAACTTTCAACCTTTTTAGAGTTCATTTGAAGTGCTTTTCAATTTTAGGGTTATTTTGTTGAAAAAAATCTGTAAACGCATGAAAACTCGCAAATCCAGTCAGAAAGGGTTGAAAATTGATGATGTGGCTTTGAATGGTGCATTTTGAACAAACAAAAACTATGGAGTTCAAATAAGTTCAAAATGAACTGTCTTTGTAACTGACGAGTTTTCGTCCCAAAAATGAAACTCTGATACTTCGAAAGAGATTGTCCATTTTGTACACGAAGTGCATCTAGTTTTTGTCGTAACCCTCTCAACTTTCCATAACATGCTATGTGGATGAGATGATGATACCATGCCAACTTTCAACCTTTTCAGAGTTCATTTGAAGTGCTTTTCAATTTCAGGGTTATGTTGCTGAAAAAATAAGTAAATGCATGAAAAATAGCAAATGAAGTCAGAAGGGGATGAAAATCGATGATGTGGCACTGAATGGTGCATTTTGAACACACAAAAAGTATGGAGTTCAAATAAGTTAAAAAAATGAAATGCCTTTGTAACAGGCGAGTTTTCGTCTCAAACCCTGATACTTCGAAAGAGATTATCCATTTTGTACACGAAGTGCATCCAGTTTTTGTCGTAACCCTCTCAACTTTTTATAATATGCTATGTGGGTGAAAGGATGATACCATGCCAACTTTCAACGTTAAAGGAGTTCATTTGAAGTGCTTTTCGATTTCAGGGTTATTTTGTTGGAAAAAATGAGTAAGTGCATGAAAAATACCAAATGAAGTCAGAAAGGGTTGAAAATTTATGAAGTGGCTTTGAATAGTGACTTTTGAACACACAAAAAGTATGGAGTTCAAATAAGGTAACAAACGAAATGCCTTTGTAAGAAGCGAGTTTTCTTCCAAAACCCTGATGCTTCGAAAGAGATTGTCCATTTTGTATATGAAGTGCACCATGTTTTTTCCGTAAGCCTCTAAACTTTTTGTAACATGCTATGTGGGTGAAATGATGATACCATGCCAACTTTCAACCTTGTGAGAGTTCATTTGAAGTGCTTTCCAATTTCAGAGTTATTTTGTTGAAAAAATTAGTAAATGCATGAAAAATAGCAGATGAAGTCAGATGGGGATGAAAATTGATGATGTGCCTTTGAATGGTGCATCATGAACACAGAAAAACTATGGAGTTCAAATAAGCTCAAAAAATGAAATGCCTTTGTAATAGGCGAGTTTTCGTTCGAACCCCTGATATTTCGAAAGAGATTGTCCATTTTGTACACGAAGTGAATCCAGTTTTTGCTGTAACCCTCCAACTTCTTATAACATGCTATGTGGGTGAGATGATGATACCATGCCAACTTTCAACCTTTTCAGAGTTCATTTGAAGTGCTTTTCAATTTCATGGTTATGTTGCTGAAAAAATCAGTAAATGCATGAAAAATAGCAAATGAAGTCAGAAGGGGATCAAAATCGATGATGTGGCGCTGAATGGTGCATTTTGAACACACAAAACGTATGGAGTTCAAATAAGTTAAAAAAATGAAATGCCTTTGTAACAGGCGAGTTTTCGTCTCAAACCCTGATACTTCGAAAGAGATTATCCATTTTGTAGACGAAGTGCATCCAGTTTTTGTTGTAACCCTCTCAACTTTTTATAATATGCTATGTGGGTGAAAGGATGATACCATGCCAACTTTCAACGTTAAAAGAGTTCATTTGAAGTGCTTTTCGATTTCAGGGTTATTTTGTTGGAAAAAATGAGTAAGTGCATGAAAAATACCAAATGAAGTCAGAAAGGGTTGAAAATTTATGATGTGGCTTTGAATAGTGACTTTTGAACACACAAAAAGTATGGAGTTCAAATAAGGTAACAAATGAAATGCCTTTGTAAGAGGCGAGTTTTCTTCCAAAACCCTGATGCTTCGAAAGAGATTATCCATTTTGTATATGAAGTGCACCATGTTTTTTCCGTAACCCTCTAAACTTTTTGTAACATGCTATGTGGGTGAAATGATGACACCATGCCAACTTTCAACCTTGTCAGAGTTTATTTGAAGTGCTTTTCAATTTCATAGTTATTTTGTTGAAAAAATCAGTAAATGCATGAAAAATAGCAGATGAAGTCAGATGGGGATGAAAATTGATGATGTGCCTTTGAATGGTGCATCATGAACACAGAAAAACTATGGAGTTCAAATAAGTTCAAAAAATGAAATGCCTTTGTAATAGGTGAGTTTTCGTTCGAACCCCTGATATTTCGAAAGAGATTGTCCATTTTGTACACGAAGTGAATCCAGTTTTTGCTGTAACACTCCAACTTCTTATAACATGCTATGTGGGTGAGATGATGATACCATGCCAACTTTCAACCTTTTCAGAGTTCATTTGAAGTGCTTTTCAATTTCATGGTTATGTTGCTGAAAAAATCAGTAAATGCATGAAAAATAGCAAATGAAGTCAGAAGGGGATCAAAATCGATGATGTGGCGCTGAATGGTGCATTTTGAACACACAAAACGTATGGAGTTCAAATAAGTTAAAAAAATGAAATGCCTTTGTAACAGGCGAGTTTTCGTCTCAAACCCTGATACTTCGAAAGAGATTATCCATTTTGTAGACGAAGTGCATCCAGTTTTTGTTGTAACCCTCTCAACTTTTTATAATATGCTATGTGGGTGAAAGGATGATACCATGCCAACTTTCAACGTTAAAAGAGTTCATTTGAAGTGCTTTTCGATTTCAGGGTTATTTTGTTGGAAAAAATGAGTAAGTGCATGAAAAATACCAAATGAAGTCAGAAAGGGTTGAAAATTTATGATGTGGCTTTGAATAGTGACTTTTGAACACACAAAAAGTATGGAGTTCAAATAAGGTAACAAATGAAATGCCTTTGTAAGAGGCGAGTTTTCTTCCAAAACCCTGATGCTTCGAAAGAGATTATCCATTTTGTATATGAAGTGCACCATGTTTTTTCCGTAACCCTCTAAACTTTTTGTAACATGCTATGTGGGTGAAATGATGACACCATGCCAACTTTCAACCTTGTCAGAGTTTATTTGAAGTGCTTTTCAATTTCATAGTTATTTTGTTGAAAAAATCAGTAAATGCATGAAAAATAGCAGATGAAGTCAGATGGGGATGAAAATTGATGATGTGCCTTTGAATGGTGCATCATGAACACAGAAAAACTATGGAGTTCAAATAAGTTCAAAAAATGAAATGCCTTTGTAATAGGTGAGTTTTCGTTCGAACCCCTGATATTTCGAAAGAGATTGTCCATTTTGTACACGAAGTGAATCCAGTTTTTGCTGTAACACTCCAACTTCTTATAACATGCTATGTGGGTGAGATGATGATACCATGCCAACTTTCAACCTTTTCAGAGTTCATTTGAAGTGCTTTTCAATTTCAGGGTTATGTTGCTGAAAAAATCAGTAAATGCATGAAAAATAGCAAATGAAGTCAGAAGGGGATGAAAATCGATGATGTGGCGCTGAATGGTGCATTTTGAACACACAAAACGTATGGAGTTCAAATAAGTTAAAAAAATGAAATGCCTTTGTAACAGGCGAGTTTTCGTCTCAAACCCTCATACTTCGAAAGAGATTATCCATTTTGTACACGAAGTGCATCCAGTTTTTGTCGTAACCCTCTCAACTTTTTATAATATGCTATGTGGGTGAAAGTATGATACCATGCCAACTTTCAACGTTAAAAGAGTTCATTTGAAGTGCTTTTCGATTTCAGGGTTATTTTGTTGGAAAAAATGAGTAAGTGCATGAAAAATATCAAATGAAGTGACAAAGGGTTGAAAATTTATGATGTAGCTTTGAATAGTGACTTTTGAACACACAAAAAGTATGGAGTTCAAATAAGGTAACAAATGAAATGCCTTTGTAAGAGGCGAGTTTTCTTCCAAAACCTTGATGCTCCGAAAGAGATTGTCCATTTGGTATATGAAGTGCACCATGTTTTTTCCGTAACCCTCTAAACTTTTTATAACATGCTATGTGGGTGAAATGATGATACCATGCCAACTTTCAACCTTTTCAGAGTTCATTTGAAGTGCTTTTCAATTTCAGGGTTATTTTGTTGAAAAAATCAGTAAATGCATGAAAAATAGCACATGAAGTCAGATGGGGATGAAAATTGATGATGTAGCGCTGAATGGTGCATTTTGAACACACAAAAAGTATGGAGTTCAAATAAGTTAAAAAAATGAAATGCCTTTGTAACAGGCGAGCTTTCGTCCGAAAGCGTGATACCTCGAAAGAGATTGTCCATTTTGTGCACGAAGTGCATCCAGTTTTCATCGTAATCCTCTCAACTTTTTATAACATGCTATGTGGGTGAAATTATGATGCCATGCCAACTTTCAACCTTCTCAGAGATCATTTGAAGTGCATTTCAATTTTAGGGATATTTTGTTAAAAAAAGGTAAGTGCATGAAAAATAGCAAATGAAGTGAGAAAGGGTTGAAAATTGATCATGTGGCTTTGAATGGTGCATTTTGAACAAACAAAGAGTATGGAGTTCAAAAAAGTTAAAAAATGAAATGCCTTTGTAACAGGCGAGTTTTCGTCCCAAACCGTGATACTTCGAAAGACATTGTCCATTTTGTACATGAAGTGCATCCAGTTTTTGCCGTAACCCTCCCAACTTTTTATAACATGCTATGTGGGTAAAATGTTGATACCATGCCAACTTTCAACCTTTTCAGAGTTCATTTGAAGTGCTTTTCAGTTTTAGGGTTATTTTGTTGAAAACAATCAGTATGTGTCAGAAAGGGATGAAAATTGATGATGTGGCTTTGAATGGTGTATTTTGAACAAACAAAAATTATGGAGTTCAAATAAGTTAAAAAAATGAAATGGCTGTGTAACAGGCGAGTTTTCGTCAGAACCCTGATACTTCGAAAGAGATTGTCCATTTTGTACACGGAGTGCATCCAGTTTTTTCCGTAACCCTCTCAACTTTTAAAACATGCTATGTGGGTGAAATGATGATACCATGCCAACCTTCAACCTTTTCAGAGTTCATTTGAAGTGCTTTTCAAAATCTTGGTTATTTTGTTGAAAACAAATCAGTAAATGCATGAAAAATACCAAATGAACTCAGAAGGGGTCAAAAATTGATGATGTGGCTTTGAATGGTGCATTTTGAACACACAAAAAGTATGGAGTTAAAATAAGTTAAGAAAATGAAATGCCTTCGTAACAGGCGAGTTTTCGTCCCAAACCTTGATACTTCGAAAGAGATTGTACATTTTTGTACACGAAGTGCATCCAGTATTTGCCGTAACTCTCTCAACTTTTATAAGATGCTATGTGGCTGAAATTATGATACCATGACAACTTTCAACCTTTTTAGAGTTCATTTGAAGTTCTTTTTTCAATTTCAATATTATTTGGTTGAAAAAATCATTAAGTGCATGAAAAATAGCAAATGAGGTTTGAAAGGGTTGAAAGTTGATGATGTGGCTTTGAATGGTGCATTTTGAACACAAAAAAGTATGGAGTTCAAATAAGTTAAAAAATGAAATGCCTTTGTAACAGGCGAGTTTTCATCCGAAACCCTCATACTTCGAAAGAGATTGTCCATTTTGTACACGAAGTGCATGCAGTTTTTGCTGTAACCCTCTCAACTTTTTATAACATGCTATGTGGGTGAAATGATGATACCATACCAACTTTCAACCTTTTTAGAGTTCATTTGAAGTGCTTTTCAATTTTAGGGTTATTTTGTTGAAAAAAATCTGTAAACGCATGAAAACTCGCAAATCCAGTCAGAAAGGGTTGAAAATTGATGATGTGGCTTTGAATGGTGCATTTTGAACAAACAAAAACTATGGAGTTCAAATAAGTTCAAAATGAACTGTCTTTGTAACTGGCGAGTTTTCGTCCCAAAAATGAAACTCTGATACTTCGAAAGAGATTGTCCATTTTGTACACGAAGTGCATCTAGTTTTTGTCGTAACCCTCTCAACTTTCCATAACATGCTATGTGGATGAGATGATGATACCATGCCAACTTTCAACCTTTTCAGAGTTCATTTGAAGTGCTTTTCAATTTCAGGGTTATGTTGCTGAAAAAATCAGTAAATGCATGAAAAATAGCAAATGAAGTCAGAAGGGGATGAAATTCGATGATGTGGCACTGAATGGTGCATTTTGAACACACAAAAAGTATGGAGTTCAAATAAGTTAAAAAAATGAAATGCCTTTGTAACAGGCGAGTTTTCGTCTCAAACCCTGATACTTCGAAAGAGATTATCCATTTTGTACACGAAGTGCATCCAGTTTTTGTCGTAACCCTCTCAACTTTTTATAATATGCTATGTGGGTGAAAGGATGATACCATGCCAACTTTCAACGTTAAAGGAGTTCATTTGAAGTGCTTTTCGATTTCAGGGTTATTTTGTTGGAAAAAATGAGTAAGTGCATGAAAAATACCAAATGAAGTCAGAAAGGGTTGAAAATTTATGAAGTGGCTTTGAATAGTGACTTTTGAACACACAAAAAGTATGGAGTTCAAATAAGGTAACAAATGAAATGCCTTTGTAAGAAGCGAGTTTTCTTCCAAAACCCTGATGCTTCGAAAGAGATTGTCCATTTTGTATATGAAGTGCACCATGTTTTTTTCGTAAGCCTCTAAACTTTTTGTAACATGCTATGTGGGTGAAATGATGATACCATGCCAACTTTCAACCTTGTGAGAGTTCATTTGAAGTGCTTTCCAATTTCAGAGTTATTTTGTTGAAAAAATTAGTAAATGCATGAAAAATAGCAGATGAAGTCAGATGGGGATGAAAATTGATGATGTGCCTTTGAATGGTGCATCATGAACACAGAAAAACTATGGAGTTCAAATAAGCTCAAAAAATGAAATGCCTTTGTAATAGGCGAGTTTTCGTTCGAACCCCTGATATTTCGAAAGAGATTGTCCATTTTGTACACGAAGTGAATCCAGTTTTTGCTGTAACCCTCCAACTTCTTATAACATGCTATGTGGGTGAGATGATGATACCATGCCAACTTTCAACCTTTTCAGAGTTCATTTGAAGTGCTTTTCAATTTCATGGTTATGTTGCTGAAAAAATCAGTAAATGCATGAAAAATAGCAAATGAAGTCAGAAGGGGATCAAAATCGATGATGTGGCGCTGAATGGTGCATTTTGAACACACAAAACGTATGGAGTTCAAATAAGTTAAAAAAATGAAATGCCTTTGTAACAGGCGAGTTTTCGTCTCAAACCCTGATACTTCGAAAGAGATTATCCATTTTGTAGACGAAGTGCATCCAGTTTTTGTTGTAACCCTCTCAACTTTTTATAATATGCTATGTGGGTGAAAGGATGATACCATGCCAACTTTCAACGTTAAAAGAGTTCATTTGAAGTGCTTTTCGATTTCAGGGTTATTTTGTTGGAAAAAATGAGTAAGTGCATGAAAAATACCAAATGAAGTCAGAAAGGGTTGAAAATTTATGATGTGGCTTTGAATAGTGACTTTTGAACACACAAAAAGTATGGAGTTCAAATAAGTTAACAAATGAAATGCCTTTGTAAGAGGCGAGTTTTCTTCCAAAACCCTGATGCTTCGAAAGAGATTATCCATTTTGTATATGAAGTGCACCATTTTTTTTCCGTAACCCTCTAAACTTTTTGTAACATGCTATGTGGGTGAAATGATGATACCATGCCAACTTTCAACCTTGTCAGAGTTTATTTGAAGTGCTTTTCAATTTCATAGTTATTTTGTTGAAAAAATCAGTAAATGCATGAAAAATAGCAGATGAAGTCAGATGGGGATGAAAATTGATGATGTGCCTTTGAATGGTGCATCATGAACACAGAAAAACTATGGAGTTCAAATAAGTTCAAAAAATGAAATGCCTTTGTAATAGGTGAGTTTTCGTTCGAACCCCTGATATTTCGAAAGAGATTGTCCATTTTGTACACGAAGTGAATCCAGTTTTTGCTGTAACACTCCAACTTCTTATAACATGCTATGTGGGTGAGATGATGATACCATGCCAACTTTCAACCTTTTCAGAGTTCATTTGAAGTGCTTTTCAATTTCAGGGTTATGTTGCTGAAAAAATCAGTAAATGCATGAAAAATAGCAAATGAAGTCAGAAGGGGATGAAAATCGATGATGTGGCGCTGAATGGTGCATTTTGAACACACAAAACGTATGGAGTTCAAATAAGTTAAAAAAATGAAATGCCTTTGTAACAGGCGAGTTTTCGTCTCAAACCCTGATACTTCGAAAGAGATTATCCATTTTGTACACGAAGTGCATCCAGTTTTTGTCGTAACCCTCTCAACTTTTTATAATATGCTATGTGGGTGATAGTATGATACCATGCCAACTTTCAACGTTAAAAGAGTTCATTTGAAGTGCTTTTCGATTTCAGGGTTATTTTGTTGGAAAAAATGAGTAAGTGCATGAAAAATATCAAATGAAGTGACAAAGGGTTGAAAATTTATGATGTAGCTTTGAATAGTGACTTTTGAACACACAAAAAGTATGGAGTTCAAATAAGGTAACAAATGAAATGCCTTTGTAAGAGGCGAGTTTTCTTCCAAAACCTTGATGCTCCGAAAGAGATTGTCCATTTGGTATATGAAGTGCACCATGTTTTTTCCGTAACCCTCTAAACTTTTTATAACATGCTATGTGGGTGAAATGATGATACCATGCCAACTTTCAACCTTTTCAGAGTTCATTTGAAGTGCTTTTCAATTTCAGGGTTATTTTGTTGAAAAAATCAGTAAATGCATGAAAAATAGCAGATGAAGTCAGATGGGGATGAAAATTGATGATGTAGCGCTGAATGGTGCATTTTGAACACACAAAAAGTATGGAGTTCAAATAAGTTAAAAAAATGAAATGCCTTTGTAACAGGCGAGCTTTCGTCCGAAAGCGTGATACCTCGAAAGAGATTGTCCATTTTGTGCACGAAGTGCATCCAGTTTTCATCGTAACCCTCTCAACTTTTTATAACATGCTATGTGGGTGAAATTATGATGCCATGCCAACTTTCAACCTTCTCAGAGATCATTTGAAGTGCATTTCAATTTTAGGGATATTTTGTTAAAAAAAGGTAAGTGCATGAAAAATAGCAAATGAAGTGAGAAAGGGTTGAAAATTGATCATGTGGCTTTGAATGGTGCATTTTGAACAAACAAAGAGTATGGAGTTCAAAAAAGTTAAAAAATGAAATGCCTTTGTAACAGGCGAGTTTTCGTCCCAAACCGTGATACTTCGAAAGACATTGTCCATTTTGTACATGAAGTGCATCCAGTTTTTGCCGTAACCCTCCCATCTTTTTATAACATGCTATGTGGGTAAAATGTTGATACCATGCCAACTTTCAACCTTTTCAGAGTTCATTTGAAGTGCTTTTCAGTTTTAGGGTTATTTTGTTGAAAACAATCAGTATGTGTCAGAAAGGGATGAAAATTGATGATGTGGCTTTGAATGGTGTATTTTGATCAAACAAAAATTATGGAGTTCAAATAAGTTAAAAAAATGAAATGGCTGTGTAACAGGCGAGTTTTCGTCAGAACCCTGATACTTCGAAAGAGATTGTCCATTTTGTATACGGAGTGCATCCAGTTTTTTCCGTAACCCTCTCAACTTTTAAAACATGCTATGTGGGTGAAATGATGATACCATGCCAACCTTCATCCTTTTCAGAGTTCATTTGAAGTGCTTTTCAAAATCTTGGTTATTTTGTTGAAAACAAATCAGTAAATGCATGAAAAATACCAAATGAACTCAGAAGGGGTCAAAAATTGATGATGTGGCTTTGAATGGTGCATTTTGAACACACAAAAAGTATGGAGTTAAAATAAGTTAAGAAAATGAAATGCCTTCGTAACAGGCGAGTTTTCGTCCCAAACCTTGATACTTCGAAAGAGATTGTACATTTTTGTACACGAAGTGCATCCAGTATTTGCCGTAACTCTCTCAACTTTTATAAGATGCTATGTGGCTGAAATTATGATACCATGACAACTTTCAACCTTTTTAGAGTTCATTTGAAGTTCTTTTTTCAATTTCAATATTATTTGGCTGAAAAAATCATTAAGTGCATGAAAAATAGCAAATGAGGTTTGAAAGGGTTGAAAGTTGATGATGTGGCTTCGAATGGTGCATTTTGAACACAAAAAAGTATGGAGTTCAAATAAGTTAAAAAATGAAATGCCTTTGTAACAGGCGAGTTTTCATCCGAAACCCTCATACTTCGAAAGAGATTGTCCATTTTGTAAACGAAGTACATCTAGTTTTTGCCGTAACCCTCTCAACTTTTTATAACATGCTATGTGGGTGAAATATTGATACCATGCCAACTTTCAACCTTTTCAGAGTTCGTTTGAAGTGATTTTCAATTTTAGGGTTATTTTGTTGAAAAAAATCAGTTAGTGCATGAAAAATAGCAGATGAAGTCAGAAAGGGCTGAAAATTGATAATGTGGCTTTGAATGGTGCATTTTGAAAAATCAAAAAGTATGGAGTTCAAGTAAGTTAAAAAAATGAAATGCCTTAGTAACAGGCGAGTTTTCGTCCGAAACCCGGATCACTACTACAAAAACGGCTATAGCTAATATGGACATTAATGGCGCACCATGTATGTGGTGCACCACTTCTATATTGCAATGGCGCACCAGATATGGGTGCGCCATTAATGGCCATATTACTAATGGCGCACCTAGTGTGTGGTGCGCCATTACTAGTTTTTTCCTGGCCCCACACCCTTCCCCAGACTTAGCAGTGGCGCACCAGGGGAAAGTGCGCCATTACTAGTTTTAACTAGTAATGGCGCACCACACCCACGATGCACCAGTACTAAGTTTGTCCTGGCCCCACACCCCTTCCCAGACTTAGTAGTGGCGCACCAGGGGAAAGTGCGCCATTACTAGTTTTAACTAGTAATGGCGCACGAGTAAGAGGTGCGCCATTGCTATCTATACGTATTGGCGGCCGTAGAGTTCAAAGTTGGAAATGAAAATATCACTCCCCCCAAATCCCCGACTAACACAGCTCCTCTGTCCGATTCCCCACTCGCACCCAACTCCATCCCCGCCGCCGACGACCTCCTCCTCCCCTTCAACTCCAGCCCCGCCGCCAACGAACTCCTGCTATCCCGCAACTCCAGCCCCGCCACCAGCGACCCCCTCCTCTCCCATAACTCCAGCCCGCCGCCGCTGTCGAGACGCGCACCGACCGCGTCCATCGTCCTCTGCCACCGCCGACTCCTCCTTCCACTCCCTCCGCTCACCTCCTTCTTTGACCCCCTCCAACATCCACTGAGCCGCTGCCATGGCGACCGAGCTGCTGTCCGTCCGTCCGTGGTCGGAACCCTAGCCCGCGGCCATGGCGACCGTATGCGCCGCAGGCAGGGCAGGAGCTGCAGCACTCCAACACGTCAACAAGGGAGGTATGAATCTGATCCACATCCCCTTCTTGCGGTTGGTTTTCTACGTCTCGATCTGCTGTTGGCACAGGAGGACCTCACCTCACCCCACCTTCCCTTCCTTTTCTGTAGGTCGCCATGGGCGTGGACGGGACAGCAGGAGGGCGCCGGCCTTGTCCTGCTCGAGGAGGAGAAGAAGGAGGAGGAGGGGGAGGAGGGGGAGGAGGAGAGGGACAGGGAGATCGGCCAACCATGGCGGCGGCCAGGTCCACGTCGGGAAGAGGAGACCGATGCCAGCGTCATGGAGCTCCTCTGCTATTCGTCAAGGTCCAACCCCAGTGGGTGCCGACGCCCTTCCTCTTGCCCATCTTCGATTTCATGTTCTTGCTCTTCTATTTGATTTACTTCCTCTTTATGTTCTTCGATTTTATTTACTTCTCTTCCTATCTATTTATTTTGTTACATTTTGAAGGGATAAAGTGAAGAAAAAGAAGAAAAGATTACTAGAAGATTAGTTTTAGGATTTTCTTTTATTTCCTTGCAATTTTCCTTTTATTGGATACTTGTAAAGACATTGTAATATTCTTATTATAATAAAAATGATGATTCTATTTCATTTTTTGTTTTTAAATTATTTTTCCTTATAGGTTGTTTTCTGTAAATTTGGATTTTTTTTGTTTTCCAAATACATTACTAGTGGCGCATTTCAGCCCTTATTAGTGGCGCAACTTCCTTTAATACTAGTGCCGCACCTATAAGGCTATTAGTGGCGCACCTGGAGGGAATACCAGTGGAGCACCTAAGGGTTAGTAGTGGCGCACCATGTGGTGCGCCGCTGGTATTTGGATTACCAATGGCGCATCAAAGGTGCGCCGTTACTAACAATTACTAATGGCGTGTTAACAGTGGCGCACCCATAGTGCGCCATTAATAACAATATGTGGTGCGCCACTAATAGCCTTTTTTCTAGTAGTGGATGCTTTGAAAGAGATTGTCCATTTTGTACACGAAGTGCATCTAGTTTTTGCCGTAACCCTCTCAACTTTTGATAACATGCTATGTGGGTGAAATGATGATACCATGCCAACTTTCAACCTTTTCAGAGTTTCAACCTTTCTATGGGGGTGAAATGATGGAGTACAAAAAGTATGCAAACTTTAAACCTTTTCAGAGTTTATTTGAAGTGCTTTTCAATTTCAAGGTTATTTTGTTGAAAAAAATCACTTAGTGCATGAAAAATAGCAAATGAAGTCAGAAAGGGTTGAAAATTGATGATGTGGGTTTGAATGGTGCATTTTGAACAAACAAAAAGTTTGGAGTTCTAATAAGTTGAAAAATGAAATGCCTTTGCAACAGGCGAGTTTTCGTGTGAAACCCTGATACTTCAAAAGGGATTGTCTATTTTGTACATGATATGCATCCAGTTTTCGCCGTAACCCTTAAACTTTTTATAACATGCTATGTGGGTGAAATGATGATACCATGCCGCCAACCTTTTCAGAGTTCATTTGAAGTGCTTTTCAATTTCAGGGTTATTTTGCTGGAAAAAAATGAGTAAGTGCATGAAAAATAGCAAATGAAGTCAGAAAGGGTTGAAAATTGATGATGTGGCCTTGAATGGTGAATGTTGAACAAACAAAAAGTATGGAGTTCAAATAAGTTAAAAAAAATGAAATGCCTTTGTAATAGGCGAGTTTTCGTGCGAAACCCTCATACTTCAAAAGACATAGTCCATTTTGTACACGAAGTGCATCCAGTTTTTACCGTAAGCTTCTCAACTTTTGATAACATGCTATGTGGGTGAAATGATGATACCATGCCAAGTTTCAACCTTTTCAGCGTTCATTTGAAGTGCTTTTAAATTTTAGGGTTACTTTGTTAAAAAAAATCACGAAGTGCATGAAATCTAGCAAATGAAGTCAGAAAGGGTTGAAAATTGATGATATGGCTCTGAATGGTGCATTTCGAACAAACAAAAAGTGTGGAGTTCAAATACGTTAAAAAACTAAAATGCCTTTATAACAGGCGAGTTTTCGTGCGAAACTGTGATACTTCGAAAGAGGTTGTCTATTTTGTACACGAAGTGCTTCCAGTTTTTGCCATAACGCTCTCAAGCGTTTATAACTTTCTATGTGGGTGAAATTATGATACCACGCCTACTTTCAACCTTTTCATAGTTCATTTGAAGGCTTTTTAATTTCAGGGTTATTTTTGTGAGAAAAATCAGTAAGTGCATGAAAAATAGCAAATGAAGTGAGAAAAGGCTAAAAATTGATGATGTGGCTTTCAATGGTGCATTTTGAACACTCAAAAATTATGGAGTTCAAATAAGGTAAAAAATTGAAATGCCTTTGTACCTCGCGATTTTTCGTCCGAAACCATGATACTTCGACAGAGATTGTCCATTTTGTACACGAAGTGCATCCAGTTTTTGCCGTAACTCTCTCAACTTTTTATAACATGCAATCTGGGTGAAATGATGATACCATGCCAACTTTCAACCTTTCCAGTGTTCATTTGAAGTGCTTTCCGATTTTAGGGTTATTTTGTCGAAAAAAATCAGTAAGCGCATGAAAACTCGCAAATCAAGTCAGAAAGGGTTGAAAATTGATGATGTAGCTTTGAATGGTGCATTTTGAACACACAAAAAGTATGGAGTTCAAATACGTTAAAAAATGAAATGCCTTTGTAACAGGCGAGCTTTCGTCCGAAACCGTGATACTTCGAAAGAGATTGTCCATCTTCTACACGATGTGCATCCAGTTTTTGTCGTAACCCTCTCAACTTTTTATAACATGCTCTTTGGGTGATATGATGATACCATGCCAACTTTCAACCTTTTCAGAGTTCATTTGAAGTGCTTTTCAGTTTCAGGGTTATTTTGTTGGAAAAAATGACTAAGTGCATGAAAAATAACAAATGAAGTGAGAAAGGGTTGACAATTGATCATTTGGTCTTGAATGGTGTATTTTGACCAAACAAAAAGTATGGAGTTCAAATAAGTTAAAAAAATAAATGCCTTTGTAACAGGCGAGTTTTCGTTAGAAACACTGATGCTTCGAAAGAGATTGTCCATTTTGCACACGAAGTGCATCCAGTTTTTTTCGTAAGCCTCTCAACTTTATATAACATGCTATGTGGGTGAAATGATGATACCATGCCAACTTTCAACCTTTAAAGTGTTCATTTGAAGTGCTTTTCAATTTCAGGGTTATTTTGTTCGAAAAAATGAGTAAGTGCATGAAAAATAGCAAATGAAGTCAGAAAGGGTTGAATCTTGTTGATGTGGCATTGAATGGTGCATTTGGAAAAAACAAAAATTATGGAGTTCAAATAAGTTAAAAAATGAAATGCCTTTGTAACATGCGAGTTTTCGTCCGAAACCCTGATACTTCGAAAGAGATTGTCCATTTTGTACACGAAGTGCATGCAGTTTTTGCCATAACCCTCTCAACTGTCTACAACATGCTATATGGGTGAAATAATGATACCATGCCAACTTTCAACCTTTTCAGAGTTCATTTGAAGTGATTTTCAATTTTAGGGTTATTTTGTTGAAAATAAATCAGTAAGTGCATGAAAAATAGCAAATGAAGTCAGAAAGGGTTGAAAATTGATGATGTGGCTTTGAATGGTGCATTTTGAACACACAAAAAGTTTGGTGTTCAAATAAGTTTAAAAAATGAAATGCCTTTGTAACAGGCGAGTTTTCGTCCGAAATCGTGATACTTCGAAAGAGATTGTCCATTTTGTACACGAAGTGCATCCAGTTTTTGCCATAAGCCTCTCAACTGTCTAAAACATGCTATGTGGGTGAAATGATGATACCATGCCAACTTTCAACCATTTCAGAGTTCATTTGAAGTGCTTTTCAACTTTAGGGTTATTTTGGTGAGAAAAATTACTAAGGGGATGAAAAATAGCAAATAAAGTCAGAAAGGTTTGAAAATTGATGATGTCGCTTTGAATGGAGCATTTTGAACACCCAAATTATGGAGTTCGAATAAGTTAAAAAAACGAAATGCCTTTGTAACAGGCGAGTTTTCGTCTGAAATCGTGATACTCGAAAGATATTATCCATTTTGTACACGAAGTGCATCCAGTTTTTGCGCTAACCCTCTCAACTTTTTATAACATGCTATGTGGGTGAAATGATGATACCATGCCAACTTTCAACCTTTTCAGAGTTCATTTGAAGTGCTTTGCAATTTTAGGTTTATTTTGTTGAAAAAAATCGATAAGCTTATGAAAAATAGCAAATGAAGTCACAAAGGGTTGAATATTGTTGATGTGGAATTGAATGGTGCATTTTGAACAAACAAAAAGTATGGATTTCAAATAAGTTAAAAAATGAAACGCCTTTGTAACAGGCGAGTTTTCGTGCGAAACCCTGATACTTCGAAAGAGATTGGCATTTTTGAACACGAAGTGGATCCAGTTTTTGTCATAACCCTCTCAACTTTTTCTAGCATGCTATGTGGGTGAAATAATGATCGCATGCCAATTTTCAACCTTTTCAGAGTTAATTTGAAGTACTTTTCAGTTTCAGGGTTATTTTGTTAGAAAAAATGAGTTAGTGCATGAAAAATAGCAAATGAAGTTAGAAAGGGTTAACTGTTGTTGATGTAGCATTGAATGGTGCATTTTGAACAAACAAAAAGTATGGAGTTCAAATAAGTTAAAAAATGAAAGGCCTTTGTAACAGGCGAGTTTTCGTGCGAAACCCTGATACTTCGAAAGACATTGTCCATTTTGTACACGAAGTGCATCCAGTTTTTGCCGTAACCCTCTGAACTTTTTGTAACATGCTATGTGGGTGAAATGATGATACCATGCCATGTTTCAACCTTTCAAGAGTTCATTTGAAGTGTTTTTCAATTCTAGGGTTATTTTGTTGGAAAAAATGAGTTAGTGCAAGAAAAATAGCAAATGAAGTCAGAAAGGGTTGAATGTCATTGATGTGGCATTGAAATGTGCATTTGGAACAAACAAAAAGTATGGAGTTCAAATAAGTTAAAAAATGAAATGCCTTTGTAACAGGCGAGTTTTCGTCCGAAATCCTGATACTTCGAAAGAGATTGTCCATTTTGTACATGAAGTGCATCTAATTTTTGCCATAACCCTCTCAACTAACTATAACATGCTATGTGGGAGAAATAATGATACCATGCCAACTTTCAACCTTTTCAGAGTTCATTTGAAGTGCTTTTCAATTTCAGGGTTATTTTCATGAAAAAATCAATAAGTGCATGAAAAATAGCAAATGAAGTCAGAAAGGGTTGAAAATTGATGATGTGGCTTTCAATGGTGCATTTTGAACACACAAAAACTATGGAGTTCAAATAAGTGAAAAAAATGAAATGCCTTTGTAACAGGCGAGTTTTCCTTCGAACCCCTGATATTTCGAAAGAGATTGTCCATTTTGTACACGAAGTGCATCCAGTTTTTTCTGTAACCCTCTCAACTTTTTATAACATTCTATGTGGGTGAAATGATGATACCATGCCAACTTTCAACCTTTTCAGAGTTCATTTGAAGTGATTTTCAATTTTAGGGTTATTTTGTTGAAAACAAATCAGTAAGTGCATGAAAAATAGCAAATGAAGTAAGAAAGGGTTGAAAATTGATGATGTGGCTTTGAATGGTGCAGTTTAAACACACATAAAGTATGGAGTTCAAATAAGTTTAAAAAATGAAATGCCTTTGTAACACGCGAGTTTTCGTCCGAAACCGTGATACTTCGAAAGAGATTGTCCAATTTGTACACGAAGTGCATCCAATTTTTGCCATAACCCTCTCAACTGTCTAAAACGTGCTATGTGGGTGAAATGATGATACCATGCAACTTTCAACCTTTTCAGAGTTCATTTGAAGTGCTTTTCAACTTTAGGGTTATTTTGGTGAGAAAAATCACTTAGTGGATGAAAAATAGCAAATAAAGTCAGAAAAGATTGAAAATTGATGATGTCGCTTTGAATGGAGCATTTTGAACACACAAATTATGGAGTTCCAATTAGTTAAAAAAATGAAATGCCTTTGTGACAGGCGAGTTTTCGTCCGAAACCGTGATACTTCGAAAGAGATTGTCCATTTTGTACACGAAGTGCATCCAGTTTTTGCCCTAATCCTCTCAACTTTTTATAACATGCTATGTGGGTGAAATGATGATACCATGCAAACATTCAGGCTTTTCAGCGTTCATTTGAAGTGCTTTGCAATTTTAGGGTTATTTTGTTGAAAAAAATCAGGTAGCGCATGCAAAATAGCAAATGAAGTCAGAAAGGGTTGAATATTGTTGATGTGGAATTGAATGGTGCATTTTGAACAAACAAAAAGGATGGAGTTCAAATAAGTTAAAAAATGAAATGCCTTTGTAACAGGCCGGTTTTCGTGCGAAACCGTGATACTTCAAACGAGATTGTCATTTTTGTACACGAAGTGGATCCAGTTTTTCTGGTAACCCTCTCAACTTTTTATAACATGCTATGTGGGTGAAATGATGATCGCATGCGAATTTTCAACCTTTTCACAGTTCATTTGAAGCACTTTTCAGTTTAAGGGTTATTTTGTTGGAAAAAATGAGTAAGTGCATGAAAAATAGCAAATGAAGTCAGAAAGGGTTGAAAATTGATGATGTCGCATTGAATGGTGCATTTTGAACAAACAAAAAGTATGGAATTCAAATAATTTAAAAAATGAAAGGCCTTCGTAACAGGCGAGTTTTCGTGCGAAACCGTGATACTTCAAAAGACATTGTCCATTTTGTACACGAAGTGGATCCAGTTTTTGCTGTCACCCTCTCAACTTTTTATAACATGCTATGTGGGTGAAATGATGATACGATGTCATGTTTCAACCTTTCAAGAGTTCATTTGAAGTGCTTTTCAATTTCAGAGTTATTTTGTTGGAAAAAATGAGTTAGTGCAAGAAAAATAGCAAATGAAGTCAAAAAGGGTTGAATGTTGTTGATGTGGCATTGAAATGTGCATTTCGAACAAACAAAACGTATGGAGTACAAATAAGTTAAAAAATGAAATGCCTTTGTAACAGGCAAGTTTTCGTCTGAAATCCTGATACTTCGAAAGAGATTGTCCATTTTGTACATGAAGTGCATCCAATTTTTGCCTTTACCCTCTGAACTAACTATAACATGCTATGTGGGCAAATTAATGATACCATGCCAACTTTCAACCTTTTTAGAGTCCATTTGAAGTGCTTTTCAATTTCAGGGTTATTTTCATGAAAAAAATCAGTAAGTGCATGAAAAATAGCAAATGAAGTCAGAAAGGGTTGAAAATTGATGATGTGGCTTTCAATGGTGCATTTTGAACACACAAAAACTATGGAGTTCAAATAAGTGAAAAAAATGAAATGCCTTTGTAAAAGGCGAGTTTTCGTTCGAACCCGTGATGTTTCGAACGAGATTGTCCATTTTGTATACGAAGTGCATCCAGTTTTTGCTGTAACCCTCTCAACTTTTTATAACACGCTATGTGGGTGAAATCATGATACCATGCCAACTTTCAACCTTTTCAGAGTTCATTTGAACTGCTTTTCAAATTCAGGGTTATTTTGCTTGAAAAAATGAGTAAGTGCATGAAAAATAGCAAATGAAGTCAGAAAGGGTTGAAAATTGTTCATGTGGCATTGAATGGTGCATTTGGAACAAACAAAAACTATGGAGTTCAAATAAGTTAAAAAATGAAATGCCTTTGTAACAGGCGAGTTTTCGTCCGAAACCTTGATACTTCGAAAGAGATTGTCCATTTTGTACACGAAGTGCATCCAGTTTTTGACGTAACCCTCTCAACTTTTTATAAGATGCTATGTGGGTGAAATGATGATACCATGCCAACTTTCAACCTTTTCAGAGTTCATTTGAAGTGCTTTTCAATTTTAGGGTTATTTTGCTGGAATAAAATCAGTAAGTGCGTGAAAAAAAGAAAATGAAGTCAGAACGGGTTGAAAATTGATGATGTGGCTTTGAATGGTGCATTTCGAACAAACAAAAAGTATGGAGTTCTAGTAACTTAAAAAATGAAATGCCTTTGCAACAGGCGAATTTTCGTGCGAAACCCTGATACTTCGAAAGGGATTGTCCATTTTGTACATGAAGGGCATCAAGTTTTTGCCGTAACCCTCTGAACTTTTTATAACTTTCTATGGGGGTGAAATGATGATACCATGCCAACTTTCAACCTTTTCAGAGTTTCAACCTTTCTATGGGGGTGAAATGATGGAGTACAAAAAGTATGCAAACTTTAAACCTTTCAAGAGTTCATTTGAGGTGCTTTTCAATTTCAGGGTTATTTTGTTGGAAAAAATGAGTTAGTGCAAGAAAAATAGCAAATGAAGTCAGAAAGGGTTGAATATTGTTGTTGTGGAATTGAATGGTGCATTATGAACAAACAAAAAGGATGGATATCAAATAAGTTAAAAAATGAAATGCCTTTGTAATAGGCGAGTTTTCGTGCGAAACCCTGATACTTCGAAAGAGATTGTCATTTTTGTACATGAAGTGCATCCAGTTTTTTTCATAACCCTCTCAACTGTTTATAACATGCTATGTGGGTGAAATGATGATCGCATGCCAATTTTCAACCTTTTCAGAGTTCATTTGAAGTACTTTTTAGTTTTAGGGTTATTTTGTTGGAAAAAACGAGTTAGTGCAGGAAAAATAGCAAATGAAGTAAGAAAGGGTTGAATGTTGTTCATGTGGCATTGAATGGTGCATTTGGAAAAAACAAAAACTATGGAGTTCAAATAAGTTAAAAAATGAAACGCCTTTGTAACAGGCGAGTTTTCGTCCGAAACCCTGATACTTCGAAAGAGATTGTCCATTTTGTACACGAAGTGCATCCAGTTTTTGCCATAACCCTCTCAACTGACTATAACATGCTATGTGGGAGAAATAATGACACCATGCCAACTTTCAACCTTTTCGGAGTTCATTTGAAGTGCTTTTCAATTTCAGGGTTATTTGCATGAAAAAAATCAGTAAGTCCATGAAAAATAGCAAATGAAGTTAGAAAGGGTTGAAAATTGATGATCTGGCTTTGAATGGTACATTTTGAACACACAAAAACTATGGAGTTCAAATAAGTTAAAAAAATGAAATGCCTTTGTAACAGGCGAGTTTTCGTTCGAACCCGTGATATTTCGAATTAGATTGTCCATTTTGTACACGAAGTGCATCCAGTTTTTGTTGTAACCCTCTCAACATTTTATAACATGCTATGTGGGTGAAATGATGATACCATGCCAACTTTTAACCTTTTCAGAGCTCATTTGAAGTGCTTTTCAATTTCAGGGTTATTTTGCTGGAAAAAAATCAGTAAATGCATGAAAAATAACAGATGAAGTCAGATGGGGATGAAACTTGATGATGTGGCGCTGAATGGTGCAATTTGAACACACAAAAAGTACGGAGTTAAAATAAGTTAAAAAAATGAAATGCCTTTGTAACAGGCGAGCTTTCGTCCGAAACCGTGATACTTCGAAAGAGATTGTCCATTTTGTACACGAAGTGCATCCAGTTTTTGTCGTAACCCTCTCAAATTTTGATAACATGCTATGTGGGTGAAATGATGATGCCATGCCAACTTTCAACCTTTTCAGAGATCATTTGAAGTGTTGTTCAGTTTTGGGGATATTTTGTTAAAAAAACGGTAAGTGCATGACAAATAGCAAATGAAGTGAGAAAGGGTTGAAAATTGATCATGTGGCTTTGAATGGTGCATTTTAAACAAACAAAGAGTACGGAGTTCAAATAAGTTAAAAAATGAAATGCCTTTGTAACAGGCGAGTTTTCGTCCGAAACGCTGATACTTCGAAAGAGATTGTCCATTTTGTACACGAAGTGCATCCAGTTTTTGCCGTAACCCTCTCAACTTTTTATAAGATGCTATGTGAGTGAAATTATGATACCATGCCAACTTTCAACCTTTTCAGAGTTCATTTTAAGTGCTTTTCAATTTTAGGGTTATTTTGCTGGAAAAAAATCAGTAAGTGCGTGAAAAAAAGAAAATGAAGTCAGAAAGGGTTGAAAATTGATGATGTGGCTTTGAATGGTGCATTTCGAACAAACAAAAACTATGGAGTTCTAGTAACTTAAAAAATGAAATGCCTTTGCAACAGGCGAGTTTTCGTGCGAAACCCTGATACTTCGAAAGGGATTGTCCATTTTGTACATGAAGCGCATCAAGTTTTTGCCGTAACCCTCTGAACTTTTTATAACTTTCTATGGGGGTGAAATGATGATACCATGCCAACTTTCAACCTTTTCAGAGTTTCAACCTTTCTATGGGGGTGAAATGATGGAGTACAAAAATTATGCAAACTTTAAACCTTTCAAGAGTTCATTTGAGGTGCTTTTCAATTTCAGGGTTATTTTGTTGGAAAAAATGAGTTAGTGCAAGAAAAATAGCAAATGAAGTCAGAAAGGGTTGAATATTGTTGTTGTGGAATTGAATGGTGCATTTTGAACAAACAAAAAGGATGGAGTCCAAATAAGTTAAAAAATGAAATGCCTTTGTAACAGGCGAGTTTTCGTGCGAAACCCTGATACTTCGAAAGAGATTGTCATTTTTGTACATGAAGTGCATCCAGTTTTTTTCATAACCCTCTCAACTGTTTATAACATGCTATGTGGGTGAAATGATGATCGCATGCCAATTTTCAACCTTTTCAGAGTTCATTTGAAGTACTTTTTAGTTTTAGGGTTATTTTGTTGGAAAAAACGAGTTAGTGCAGGAAAAATAGCAAATGAAGTAAGAAAGGGTTGAATGTTGTTCATGTGGCAATGAATGGTGCATTTGGAAAAAACAAAAACTATGGAGTTCAAATCAGTTAAAAAATGAAATGCCTTTGTAACAGGCGAGTTTTCGTCCGAAACCCTGATACTTCGAAAGAGATTGTCCATTTGGTACACGAAGTGCATCCAGTTTTTGCCATAACCCTCTCAACTGACTATAACATGCTATGTGGGAGAAATAATGATACCATGCCAACTTTCAACCTTTTCGGAGTTCATTTGAAGTGCTTTTCAATTTCAGGGTTATTTGCATAAAAAAATCAGTAAGTCCATGAAAAATAGCAAATGAAGTTAGAAAGGGTTGAAAATTGATGATGTGGCTTTGAATGGTACATTTTGAACACACAAAAACTATGGAGTTCAACTAAGTTAAAAAAATGAAATGCCTTTGTAACAGGCGAGTTTTCGTTCGAACCCCAGATATTTCGAATTAGATTGTCCATTTTGTACACGAAGTGCATCCAGTTTTTGTTGTAACCCTCTCAACATTTTATAACATGCTATGTGGGTGAAATGATGATACCATGCCAACTTTTAACCTTTTCAGAGCTCATTTGAAGTGCTTTTCAATTTCAGGGTTATTTTGCCGGAAAAAAATCAGTAAATGCATGAAAAATAACAGATGAAGTCAGATGGGGATGAAACTTGATGATGTAGCGCTGAATGGTGCAATTTGAACACACAAAAAGTATGGAGTTAAAATAAGTTAAAAAAATGAAATGCCTTTGTAACAGGCGAGCTTTCGTCCGAAACCGTGATACTTCGAAAGAGATTGTCCATTTTGTACACGAAGTGCATCCAGTTTTTGTCGTAACCCTCTCAAATTTTTATAACATGCTATGTGGGTGAAATGATGATGCCATGCCAACTTTCAACCTTTTCAGAGATCATTTGAAGTGTTGTTCAGTTTTGGGGATATTTTGTTAAAAAAACGGTAAGTGCATGACAAATAGCAAATGAAGTGAGAAAGGGTTGAAAATTGATCATGTGGCTTTCAATGGTGCATTTTGAATAAACAAAGAGTACGGAGTTCAAATAAGTTAAAAAATGAAATGCCTTTGTAATAGGCGAGTTTTCGTGTGAAACCCTCATATTTCGAAAGAGATTGTCCATTTTGTACACGAAGGCATTTTGAACAAACAAAAATTACGGAGTTCAAATAAGTTAAAAAAATGAAATGCCTTCGTAACAGGCAAGTTTTCATGGTAAACCGTGATACTTCAAAAGAGATTGTCCATTTTGTACAAGAAGTGCATCCAGTGTTCGCCATAACCCTCTCAACTTTTTGTAACATGCTATGTGGGTGAAATGATGATACCATGCCGCCTTTCAACCTTGTCGGAGATCATTTGAAGTGCTTTTCAATTTCAGGGTTATTTTGTTGTAAAAAAATGAGTAAGTGCATGAAAAATAGCAAATGAAGTTAGAAAGGGTTGAAAATTGATGATGTGGCTTTGAATGGTGCATTTTGAACAAACAAAAAGTATGGAGTTCAAATAAGTTAAAAAAATGAAATGCCTTTGTAACAGGCGAGTTTTCGTGTGAAACCCTCATACTTCGAAAGACATTGTCCATTTTGTACACGAAGTGCTTCTAGTTCTACCGTAACCCTATCAACTTTAGATAACATGCTATGTGGGTGAAATGATGATACCATGCCAACTTTCAACCTTTTCAGCGTTCATTTGAAGTGCTTTTGAATTTTAGGGTTATTTTGTTAAAAAAATCACGAAGTGCATGAAATATAGCAAAAGAAGTCAGAAAGTGTTGAAAATTGATGATGTGGCTTTGAATGGTGCATTTAGAACAAACAAAAAGTATGGAGTTCAAATAAGTTAAAAAAACTGAAATGCCTTTATAATAGGCCAGTTTTCGTGCGAAACCGTGATACTTCGAAAGAGGTTGTCTATTTTGTACACGAAGTGCATCCAGTTTTTGCCATAACGCTCTCAAGCTTTTATAACTTGCTATGTGGGTGAAATTATTATACCATGCCTACTTTCAACCTTTTCAGAGTTCATTTGAAGTGCTTTTTAATTTCAGGGTTATTCTGGTGAGAAAACTCAGTAAGTGCATGAAAAATAGCAAATGAAGTGAGAAAAGGTTGAAAATTGATGATGTGGCTTTGAATGGTGCATTTTGAACACACAAAAATTATGGACTTCAAATAAGTTAAAAAATTGAAATTCTTTTCTAACTGGCGATTTTTCGTCCGAAACCATGATACTTCGAAAGAGATTGTCCATTTTGTACACGAAGTGCATGCAGTTTTTGCTGTAACCCTCTCAACTTTTTATAACATGCTATGTGGGTGAAATGATGATACCATACCAACTTTCAACCTTTTTAGAGTTCATTTGAAGTGCTTTTCAATTTTAGGGTTATTTTGTTGAAAAAAATCTGTAAGCGCATGAAAACTCGCAAATCCAGTCAGAAAGGGTTGAAAATTGATGATGTGGCTTTGAATGGTGCATTTTGAACAAACAAAAACTATGGAGTTCAAATAAGTTAAAAATGAACTGTCTTTGTAACTGGCGAGTTTTCGTCCCAAAAATGAAACTCTGATACTTCGAAAGAGATTGTCCATTTTGTACACGAAGTGCATCTAGTTTTTGTCGTAACCCACTCAACTTTCCATAACATGCTATGTGGGTGAAATGATGATACCATGCCAACTTTCAACCTTTTCAGAGTTCATTTGAAGTGCTTTTCAGTTTCAGGGTTATTTATTTTGAAAAATTAACTAAGTGCATGAAATATAGCAAATGAAGTCACAAAGGGTTGAAAATTGATCACGTGGTATTGAATGGTGCATTTTGAACAAAAAAAGTATGGAGTTCAAATAAGTTAAAAAAACCTGAAATGCCTTTGTAATAGGCGAGTTTTCGTCCGAAACCGTGATACTTCGAAAGATATTGTCCAATTTGTACACGAAGTGCATCCAGTTTTTGCCATAACCCTCTCAACTTTTTATAACTTGCTATGTGGGTCAAATGATGATACCATTCCAACTTTCAACCTTTTCAGAGTTCATTTGAAGTGCTTTTCAATTACAGGATTAATTTTGTGAGAAAAATCAGTAAGTCAGTGCAAAATAGCAAATGAAGTCAGAAAGGGTTGAAAATTGACGATGTGGCTTTGAATGGTGCATTTTGAACACACAAAAACTATGGAGTTAAAATAAGTGAAAAAAATGAAATGCCTTTGTAACAGGCGAGCTTTCGTCCAAAACCGTGATACTTTGAAAGAGATTATCCATTTTGTACACGAAGTGCATCCAGTTTTCGTCGTAACCCTCTCAACTTTTTGTAACCTTATATGTGGTTGAAATGATGATACCGTGCCAACTTTCAACCTTTTCAGAGTTCATTTGAAGTGCTTTTCAATTTCAGGGTTATTTTGCTTGAAAAAATGAGTAAGTGCATGAAAAATAGCAAATGAAGTTAGAAAGGGTTGAATGTTGTTGATGTGGCATTGAATGGTGCATTTTTAACAAACAAAAATTAAGGAGTTCAAATAAGTTAGAAAATGAAATGCCTTTGTAACAGGCGAGTTTTCGTCCGAAACCCTGCTACTTCGAAAGACATTGTCCATTTTGTACACGAAGTGCATCTAGTTTTTGCCATAACCCTCTCAACTGTCTAAAACATGCTATGTGGGTGAAATGATGATACCATGCCAATTTTCAACCTTTTCAGAGTTCATTTGAAGTGTTTTGCAATTTTAGGGTTATTTTGGTGAGAAAAATCACTTAGTGGATGAAAAATAGAAAATAAAGTCAGAAAGGGTTGAAAATTGATGATGTCGCTTTGAATGGAGCACTTTGAACACACAAATTATGGAGTTACAATAAGTTAAAAAAATGAAATGCCTTTGTAACAGGCGAGTTTTCGTCCGAAACCGTGATACTTCGAAAGAGATTGTCCATTTTGTACACGAAGTGCATCCAGTTTTTGCCCTAACCCTCTCAACTTTTTATAACATGCTATGTGGGTGAAATGATGATATCATGCCAACTTTGAACCTTTTCAGAGTTCATTTGAAGTGCTTTGCAATTTTAGGGTTATTTTGTTGAAAAAATCAGTAAGCGCATGAAAAATAGCAAATGAAGTCAGAAAGGGTTGAATATTGTTGATGTGGCATTGAATGGTGCATTTTGAACAAACAATAAGGATGGAGTTCAAATAAGTTAAAAAATAAAATGCCTTTGTAACAGGCGAGTTTTCGTGCGAAACCCTAATACTTCGAAAGAGATTGTCATTTTTGTACACGAAGTGCATCCAGTTTTTGTCATCACCCTCTCAACTTTTTATAACATGCTATGTGGGTGAAATGACGATAGCATGCTAATTTTCAACCATTTCAGAGTTCATTTGATGTACTTTTCAATTTGAGGGTTTTTTGTTGGAAAAAAATGAGTAAGTGCATGAAAAATAGCAAATGAAGTCAGAAAGGGTTGAAAATTGATGATGTGGCTTTGAATGGTGTATTTTGAACAAACAAAAGTATGGAGTTCAAATAAGTTAAAAAATGAAATGCCTTTGTAACACGCGAGTTTTCGTGCGAAACCCTGATACTTCGAAAGAGATTGTCCATTTTGTACACGAAGTGCATCCAAATTTTGCCATAACCCTCTCAACTAACTATAACATGCTATGTGGGGGAAATAAATATACCATGCCAACTTTCAACCTTTTCAGAGTTCATTTGAAGTGCTTTTCAATTTGAGGGTTATTTTCATGAAAAAAAATCAGTAAGTGCATGAAAGATAGCAAATGAAGTCAGAAAGGGTTGAAAATTGATGATGTGGCTTTGAATGGTGCATTTGGAACACACAAAAAATATGGAGTTCAAATAAGTTAAAAAAAATGAAATGCCTTTGTAACAGGCGAGCTTCCGTTCGAACCCCTGATATTTCGAAAGAGATTGTCCATTTTGTACACGAAGTGCATCCAGTTTTTGCTCTAACCCTCTCAACTTTTTATAACATGCTATGTGGGTGAAATGATGATACCATGCCAACTTTCAACCTTTTCAGAGTTCACTTGAAGTGCCTTTCAATTTCAGGGTTATTTTGCTTGAAAAAATGAGTAAGTGCATGAAAAATAGCAAATGAAGTTAGAAAGGGTTGAATGTTGTTGATGTGGCATTGAATGGTGCATTTTTAACAAACAAAAATTAAGGAGTTCAAATAAGTTAGAAAATGAAATGCCTTTGTAACACGCGAGTTTTCATCCGAAACCCTATTACTTCGAAAGACATTGTCCATTTTGTACACGAAGTGCATCCAGTTTTTGCCATAACCCTCTCAACT
Source organism: Hordeum marinum (assembly GCA_022496015.1). Classification (NCBI taxonomy): domain Eukaryota; kingdom Viridiplantae; phylum Streptophyta; class Magnoliopsida; order Poales; family Poaceae; genus Hordeum; species Hordeum marinum. The sequence continues at coordinate 449,322,211 of CM039672.1, read as the reverse complement.
GTCTAAAACATGCTATGTGCGTGAAATGATGATACCATGTCAATTTTCAACCTTTTCAGAGTTCATTTGAAGTGTTTTGCAATTTTAGGGTTATTTTGGTGAGAAAAATCACTTAGTGGATGAAAAATAGAAAATAAAGTCAGAAAGGGTTGAAAATTGATGATGTCGCTTTGAATGGAGCACTTTGAACACAGAAACTATGGAGTTACAATAAGTTAAAAAAATGAAATGCCTTTGTAACAGGCGAGTTTTCGTCCGAAACCGTGATACTTCGAAAGAGATTGTCCATTTTGTACACGAAGTGCATCCAGTTTTTTCCCTAACCCTCTCAACTTTTTATAACATGCTATGTGGGTGAAATGATGATATCATGCCAACTTTGAACCTTTTCAGAGTTCATTTGAAGTGCTTTGCAATCTTAGGGTTATTTTGTTGAAAAAAATCAGTAAGCGCATGAAAAATAGCAAATGAAGTCAGAAAGGGTTGAATATTGTTGATGTGGAATTGAATGGTGCATTTTGAACAAACAATAAGGATGGAGTTCAAATAAGTTAAAAAATGAAATGCCTTTGTAACAGGCGAGTTTTCGTGCGAAACCCTAATACTTCGAAAGAGATTGTCATTTTTGTACACGAAGTGCATCCAGTTTTTGTCATCACCCTCTCAACTTTTTATAACATGCTATGTGGGTGAAATGACGATACCATGCTAATTTTCAACCATTTCAGAGTTCATTTGATGTACTTTTCAATTTGAGGGTTTTTTGTTGGAAAAAAATGAGTAAGTGCATGAAAAATAGCAAATGAAGTCAGAAAGGGTTGAAAATTCATGATGTGGCTTTGAATGGTGTATTTTGAACAAACAAAAAGTATGGAGTTCAAATAAGTTAAAAAATGAAATGCCTTTGTAACAGGCGAGTTTTCGTGCGAAACCCTGATACTTCGAAAGGGATTGTCCATTTTGTACATGAAGTGCATCAAGTTTTTGCCGTAAGCCTCTGAACTTTTTATAACTTTCTATGGGGGTGAAATGATGATACCATGCCAACTTTCAACCTTTCAAGAGTTCACTTGAAGTGCTTTTCAATTTCATTGTTATTTTGTTGGAAAAAATGAGTTAGTGCATGAAAAATAGCAAACGAAGTCAGAAAGGGTTGAATATTGTTGATGTGGCATTGAATGGTGCATTTGGAACAAACAAAAAGTATGGAGTTCAAATAAGTTAAAAAATGAAATGCCTTTGTAACAGGCGAGTTTTCGTTCGAAACCCTCATACTTCGAAAGAGATTGTCCATTTTGTACACGAAGTGCATCTAGTTTTTGCCATAACCCTCTCAACTGACTATAACATGCTATGTGGGAGAAATAATGATACCATGCCAACTATCAACCTTTTCAGAGTTCATTTGAAGTGCTTTTCAATTTCAGGGTTATTTTCATGAAAAAAATCACTAAGGGGACGAAAAATAGCAAATAAAGTCAGAAAGGGTTGAAAATTGATGATGTCGCTTTGAATGGAGCATTTTGAACACACAAAAACTATGGAGTTCAAATAAGTTTAAAAAATGAAATGTCTTTGTAACAGGCGAGTTTTCATTCGAACCCCTGATATTTCGAAAGAGATTGTCCATTTTGTGCACGAAGTGCATCTAGTTTTTGCTGTAAACCTCTCAACTTTTTATAACATGCTATGTGGGTGAAATGATGATACCATGCCAACTTTCAACCTTTTCAGAGTTCATTTGAAGTGCTTTTCAATTTCAGGGTTATTTTGCTTGAAAAAATGAGTATGTGCATGAAAAATAGCAAATGAAGTTAGAAAGGGTTGAAAATTGATGATGTGGCATTGAATGGTGCATTTTGAACAAACAAAAAGTAAGGAGTTCAAATAAGTAAGAAAATGAAATGCCTTCATAACAGGCGAGTTTTCGTCCGAAACCCCGCTACTTCGAAAGACATTGTCCATTTTGTACACGAAGTGCATCCAGTTTTTGCCATAACCCTCTCAACTGTCTAAAACATGCTATGTGGGTGAAATGATGATACCATGCCAATTTTCAACCTTTTCAGAGTTCATTTGAAGTGTTTTGCAATTTTAGGGTTATTTTGGTGAGAAAAATCACTTAGTGGATGAAAAATAGCAAATAAAGTCAGAAAGGGTTGAAAATTGATGATGTCGCTTTGAATGGAGCACTTTGAACACACAAATTATGGAGTTACAATAAGTTAAAAAATGAAATGCCTTTGTAACAGGCGAGTTTTCGTCCGAAACCGTGATACTTCGAAAGAGATTGTCCATTTTGTACACGAAGTGCATCCTGTTTTTGCCCTAACCCTCTCAACTTTTTATAACATGCTATTTGGGTGAAATGATGATATCATGCCAACTTTGAACCTTTTCAGAGTTCATTTGAAGTGCTTTGCAATTTTAGGGTTATTTTGTTGAAAAAAATCAGTAAGCGCATGAAAAATAGCAAATGAAGTCAGAAAGGGTTGAATATTGTTGATGTGGAATTGAATGGTGCATTTTGAACAAACAATAAGGATGGAGTTCAAATAAGTTAAAAAATGAAATGCCTTTGTAACAGGCGAGTTTTCGTGCGAAACCCTCATTCTTCGAAAGAGATTGTCATTTTTGAACACGAAGTGGATCCAGTTTTTGTCATCACCCTCTCAAATTTTTATAACATGCTATGTGGGTGAAAGGATGATACCATGCTAATTTTCAACCATTTCAGAGTTCATTTGATGTACTTTTCAATTTGAGAGTTATTTTGTTGGAAAAAAATGAGTAAGTGCATGAAAAATAGCAAATGTAGTCAGAAAGCGTTGAAAATTGATGATGTGGCTTTGAATGGTGTATTTTGAACAAGCAAAAAGTATGGAGTTCAAATAAGTTAAAAAATGAAATGCCTTTGTAACAGGCGAGTTTTCGTGCGAAACCCTAATACTTCGAAAGACATTGTCCATTTTGTACACGAAGTGCATCCAGTTTTTGCCGTAACCCTCTCAACTTTTTATAACATGCTATGTCGGTGAAATGATGATACCATGACAACTTTCAACCTTTCAAGAGTTCACTTGAAGTGCTTTTAAATTTCAGGGTTATTTTGTTGGAAAAAATGAGTTAGTGCATGAAAAATAGCAAATGAAGTCAGAAAGGGTTGAATGTTGTTGATGTGGCATTGAATGGTGCATTTGGAACAAAAAAAAGTAAGTTCAAATAAGTTAAAAAATGAAATGCCTTTGTAACTGGCGAGTTTTCGTTCGAAACTCTGATACTTTGAAAGAGATTGTCCATTCTGTACACGAAGTGCATCCAGTTTTTGCCATAACCCTCTCAACTGACTATAACATGCTATGTGGGAGAAATAATGATACCATGCCCACTATCAACCTTTTCAGAGTTCATTTGAAGTGCTTTTCAATTTCAGGGTTATTTTCATGAAAAAAATCACTAAGGGGATGAAAAATAGCAAATAAAGTCAGAAAGACTTGAAAATTGATGATGTCGCTTTGAATGGAGCATTTTGAACACACAAAAACTATGGAGTTCAAATAAGTTAAAAAAATGAAATGCATTTGCAACAGGCGAGTTTTAGTTCGAACCCTAGATATTTCGAAAGAGATTGTCCATTTTGTACACGAAGTGCATCTAGTTTTTTCTGTAACCCTCTCAACTTTTTATAACATGCTATTTGGGTGAAATGATGATATCATGCCAACTTTGAACCTTTTCAGAGTTCATTTGAAGTGCTTTGCAATTTTAGGGTTATTTTGTTGAAAAAAATCAATAAGCGCATGAAAAATAGCAAATGAAGTCAGAAAGGGTTGAATATTGTTCATGTGGAATTGAATGGTGCATTTTGAACAAACAATAAGGATGGAGTTCAAATAAGTTAAAAAATGAAATGCCTTTGTAACAGGCGAGTTTTCGTGCGAAACCCTCATACTTCGAAAGAGATTGTCATTTTTGTACACGAAGTGCATCCAGTTTTAGTCATCACCCTCTCAACTTTTTATAACATGCTATGTGGGTGAAATGATGATACCATGCTAATTTTAAACCATTTCAGAGTTCATTTGATGTAGTTTTCAATTTGAGGGTTATTTTGCTGGAAAAAAATGAGTAAGTGCATGAAAAATAGCAAATGAAGTCAGAAAGGGTTGAAAATTGATGATGTGGCTTTGAATGGTGTATTTTGAACAAGCAAAAAGTATGGAGTTCAAATAAGTTAAAAAATGAAATGCCTTTGTAACAGGCGAGTTTTCGTGCGAAACCCTCATACTTCGAAAGAGATTGTCATTTTTGTACACGAAGTGCATCCAGTTTTGTTCATCACCCTCTCAACTTTTTATAACATGCTATGTGGGTGAAATGATGATACCATGCTAATTTTCAACCATTTCAGAGTTCATTTGATGTACTTTTCAATTTGAGGGTTATTTTGTTGGAAAAAATGAGTAAGTGCATGAAAAATAGCAAATGAAGTCAGAAAGGGTTGAAAATTGATGATGTGGCTTTGAATGGTGTATTTTGAACAAGCAAAAAGTATGGAGTTCAAATAAGTTAAAAAATGAAATGCCTTTGTAACAGGCGAGTTTTCGTGCGAAACCCTGATACTTCGAAAGACATTGTCCATTTTGTACACGAAGTGCATCCAGTTTTTGCCGTAACCCTCTCAACTTTTTATAACATGCTATGTGGGTGAAATGATGATACCATGACAACTTTCAACCTTTCAAGAGTTCAGTTGAAGTGCTTTTCAATTTCAGGGTTATTTTGTTGGAAAAAATGAGTTAGTGCATGAAAAATAGCAAATGAAGTCAGAAAGGGTTGAATGTTGTTGATGTGGCATTGAATTGTGCATTTCGAACAAAAAAAAGTATAGAGTTCAAATAAGTTAAAAAATGAAATGCCTTTGTAACAGGCGAGTTTTCGTTCGAAACCCTCATACTTCGAAAGAGATTGTCCATTCTGTACACGAAGTGCATCCAGTTTTTGCCATAACCCTCTCAACTGACTATAACATGCTATGTGGGAGAAATAATGATACCATGCCCACTATCAACCTTTTCAGAGTTCATTTGAAGTGCTTTTCAATTTCAGGGTTATTTTCATGAAAAAAATCACTAAGGGGATGAAAAATAGCAAATAAAGTCAGAAAGACTTGAAAATTGATGATGTCGCTTTGAATGGAGCATTTTGAACACACAAAAACTATGGAGTTCAAATAAGTTAAAAAAATGAAATGCATTTGCAACAGGCGAGTTTTAGTTCGAACCCCTGATATTTCGAAAGAGATTGTCCATTTTGTACACGAAGTGCATCTAGTTTTTTCTGTAACCCTCTCAACTTTTTATAACATGCTATTTGGGTGAAATGATGATATCATGCCAACTTTGAACCTTTTCAGAGTTCATTTGAAGTGCTTTGCAATTTTAGGGTTATTTTGTTGAAAAAAATCAATAAGCGCATGAAAAATAGCAAATGAAGTCAGAAAGGGTTGAATATTGTTCATGTGGAATTGAATGGTGCATTTTGAACAAACAATAAGGATGGAGTTCAAATAAGTTAAAAATGAAATGCCTTTGTAACAGGCGAGTTTTCGTGCGAAACCCTCATACTTCGAAAGAGATTGTCATTTTTGTACACGAAGTGCATCCAGTTTTAGTCATCACCCTCTCAACTTTTTATAACATGCTATGTGGGTGAAATGATGATACCATGCTAATTTTCAACCATTTCAGAGTTCATTTGATGTACTTTTCAATTTGAGGGTTATTTTGCTGGAAAAAAATGAGTAAGTGCATGAAAAATAGCAAATGAAGTCAGAAAGGGTTGAAAATTGATGATGTGGCTTTGAATGGTGCATTTTGAACAAGCAAAAAGTATGGAGTTCAAATAAGTTAAAAAATGAAATGCCTTTGTAACAGGCGAGTTTTCGTGCGAAACCCTCATACTTCGAAAGAGATTGTCATTTTTGTACACGAAGTGCATCCAGTTTTTGTCATCACCCTCTCAACTTTTTATAACATGCTATGTGGGTGAAATGATGATACCATGCTAATTTTCAACCATTTCAGAGTTCGTTTGATGTACTTTTCAATTTGAGGGTTATTTTGTTGGAAAAAAATGAGTAAGTGCATGAAAAATAGCAAATGAAGTCAGAAAGGGTTGAAAATTGATGATGTGGCTTTGAATGGTGTATTTTGAACAAGCAAAAAGTATGGAGTTCAAATAAGTTAAAAAATGAAATGCCTTTGTAACAGGCGAGTTTTCGTGCGAAACCCTGATACTTCGAAAGACATTGTCCATTTTGTACACGAAGTGCATCCAGTTTTTGCCGTAACCCTCTCAACTTTTTATAACATGCTATGTGGGTGAAATGATGATACCATGACAACTTTCAACCTTTCAAGAGTTCACTTGAAGTGCTTTTCAATTTCAGGGTTATTTTGTTGGAAAAAATGAGTTAGTGCATGAAAAATAGCAAATGAAGTCAGAAAGGGTTGAATGTTGTTGATGTGGCATTGAATTGTGCATTTCGAACAAAAAAAAGTATAGAGTTCAAATAAGTTAAAAAATGAAATGCCTTTGTAACAGGCGAGTTTTCGTTCGAAACCCTCATACTTCGAAAGAGATTGTCCATTCTGTACACGAAGTGCATCCAGTTTTTGCCATAACCCTCTCAACTGACTATAACATGCTATGTGGGAGAAATAATGATACCATGCCCACTATCAACCTTTTCAGAGTTCATTTGAAGTGCTTTTCAATTTCAGGGTTATTTTCATGAAAAAAATCACTAAGGGGATGAAAAATAGCAAATAAAGTCAGAAAGGCTTGAAAATTGATGATGTCGCTTTGAATGGAGCATTTTGAACACACAAAAACTATGGAGTTCAAATAAGTTAAAAAAATGAAATGCATTTGTAACAGGCGAGTTTTAGTTCGAACCCCTGATATTTCGAAAGAGATTGTCCATTTTGTACACGAAGTGCATCTAGTTTTTTCTGTAACCCTCTCAACTTTTTATAACATGCTATATGGGTGAAATGATGATACCATGCCAACTTTCAACCTTTTCAGAGTTCATTTGAAGTGCTTTTCAATTTCAGGGTTATGTTGCTTGAAAAAATGAGTAAGTGCATGAAAAATAGCAAATGAAGTTAGAAAGGGTTGAAAATTGATGATGTGGCATTGAATGGTGCATTTGGAACAAACAATAAGGATGGAGTTCAAATAAGTTAAAAAATGAAATGCCTTTGTAACAGGCGAGTTTTCGTGCGAAACCCTCATACTTCGAAAGAGATTGTCATTTTTGAACACGAAGTGGATCCAGTTTTTGTCATCACCCTCTCAAATTTTTATAACATGCTATGTGGGTGAAATGATGATACCATGCTAATTTTCAACCATTTCAGAGTTCATTTGATGTACTTTTCAATTTGAGGGTTATTTTGTTGGAAAAAAATGAGTAAGTGCATGAAAAATAGCAAATGTAGTCAGAAAGCGTTGAAAATTGATGATGTGGCTTTGAATGGTGTATTTTGAACAAGCAAAAAGTATGGAGTTCAAATAAGTTAAAAAATGACATGCCTTTGTAACAGGCGAGTTTTCGTGCGAAACCCTAATACTTCGAAAGACATTGTCCATTTTGTACACGAAGTGCATCCAGTTTTTGCTGTAACCCTCTCAACTTTTTATAACATGCTATGTCGGTGAAATGATGATACCATGACAACTTTCAACCTTTCAAGAGTTCACTTGAAGTGCTTTTCAATTTCAGGGTTATTTTGTTGGAAAAAATGAGTTAGTGCATGAAAAATAGCAAACGAAGTCAGAAAGGGTTGAATGTTGTTGATGTCGCATTGAATGGTGCATTTGGAACAAAAAAAAGTATAGAGTTCAAATAAGTTAAAAAATGAAATGCCTTTGTAACAGGCGAGTTTTCGTTCGAAACTCTGATACTTTGAAAGAGATTGTCCATTCTGTACACGAAGTGCATCCAGTTTTTGCCATAACCCTCTCAACTGACTATAACATGCTATGTGGGAGAAATAATGATACCATGCCCACTATCAACCTTTTCAGAGTTCATTTGAAGTGCTTTTCAATTTCAGGGTTATTTTCATGAAAAAAATCACTAAGGGGATGAAAAATAGCAAATAAAGTCAGAAAGACTTGAAAATTGATGATGTCGCTTTGAATGGAGCATTTTGAACACACAAAAACTATGGAGTTCAAATAAGTTAAAAAAATGAAATGCATTTGCAACAGGCGAGTTTTAGTTCGAACCCTAGATATTTCGAAAGAGATTGTCCATTTTGTACACGAAGTGCATCTAGTTTTTTCTGTAACCCTCTCAACTTTTTATAACATGCTATTTGGGTGAAATGATGATATCATGCCAACTTTGAACCTTTTCAGAGTTCATTTGAAGTGCTTTGCAATTTTAGGGTTATTTTGTTGAAAAAAATCAATAAGCGCATGAAAAATAGCAAATGAAGTCAGAAAGGGTTGAATATTGTTCATGTGGAATTGAATGGTGCATTTTGAACAAACAATAAGGATGGAGTTCAAATAAGTTAAAAAATGAAATGCCTTTGTAACAGGCGAGTTTTCGTGCGAAACCCTCATACTTCGAAAGAGATTGTCATTTTTGTACACGAAGTGCATCCAGTTTTAGTCATCACCCTCTCAACTTTTTATAACATGCTATGTGGGTGAAATGATGATGCCATGCTAATTTTAAACCATTTCAGAGTTCATTTGATGTAGTTTTCAATTTGAGGGTTATTTTGCTGGAAAAAAATGAGTAAGTGCATGAAAAATAGCAAATGAAGTCAGAAAGGGTTGAAAATTGATGATGTGGCTTTGAATGGTGTATTTTGAACAAGCAAAAAGTATGGAGTTCAAATAAGTTAAAAAATGAAATGCCTTTGTAACAGGCGAGTTTTCGTGCGAAACCCTGATACTTCGAAAGACATTGTCCATTTTGTACACGAAGTGCATCCAGTTTTTGCCGTAACCCTCTCAACTTTTTATAACATGCTATGTGGGTGAAATGATGATACCATGACAACTTTCAACCTTTCAAGAGTTCAGTTGAAGTGCTTTTCAATTTCAGGGTTATTTTGTTGGAAAAAATGAGTTAGTGCATGAAAAATAGCAAATGAAGTCAGAAAGGGTTGAATGTTGTTGATGTGGCATTGAATTGTGCATTTCGAACAAAAAAAAGTATAGAGTTCAAATAAGTTAAAAAATGAAATGCCTTTGTAACAGGCGAGTTTTCGTTCGAAACCCTCATACTTCGAAAGAGATTGTCCATTCTGTACACGAAGTGCATCCAGTTTTTGCCATAACCCTCTCAACTGACTATAACATGCTATGTGGGAGAAATAATGATACCATGCCCACTATCAACCTTTTCAGAGTTCATTTGAAGTGCTTTTCAATTTCAGGGTTATTTTCATGAAAAAAATCACTAAGGGGATGAAAAATAGCAAATAAAGTCAGAAAGACTTGAAAATTGATGATGTCGCTTTGAATGGAGCATTTTGAACACACAAAAACTATGGAGTTCAAATAAGTTAAAAAAATGAAATGCATTTGCAACAGGCGAGTTTTAGTTCGAACCCCTGATATTTCGAAAGAGATTGTCCATTTTGTACACGAAGTGCATCTAGTTTTTTCTGTAACCCTCTCAACTTTTTATAACATGCTATTTGGGTGAAATGATGATATCATGCCAACTTTGAACCTTTTCAGAGTTCATTTGAAGTGCTTTGCAATTTTAGGGTTATTTTGTTGAAAAAAATCAATAAGCGCATGAAAAATAGCAAATGAAGTCAGAAAGGGTTGAATATTGTTCATGTGGAATTGAATGGTGCATTTTGAACAAACAATAAGGATGGAGTTCAAATAAGTTAAAAATGAAATGCCTTTGTAACAGGCGAGTTTTCGTGCGAAACCCTCATACTTCGAAAGAGATTGTCATTTTTGTACACGAAGTGCATCCAGTTTTAGTCATCACCCTCTCAACTTTTTATAACATGCTATGTGGGTGAAATGATGATACCATGCTAATTTTCAACCATTTCAGAGTTCATTTGATGTACTTTTCAATTTAAGGGTTATTTTGCTGGAAAAAAATGAGTAAGTGCATGAAAAATAGCAAATGAAGTCAGAAAGGGTTGAAAATTGATGATGTGGCTTTGAATGGTGCATTTTGAACAAGCAAAAAGTATGGAGTTCAAATAAGTTAAAAAATGAAATGCCTTTGTAACAGGCGAGTTTTCGTGCGAAACCCTCATACTTCGAAAGAGATTGTCATTTTTGTACACGAAGTGCATCCAGTTTTTGTCATCACCCTCTCAACTTTTTATAACATGCTATGTGGGTGAAATGATGATACCATGCTAATTTTCAACCATTTCAGAGTTCATTTGATGTACTTTTCAATTTGAGGGTTATTTTGTTGGAAAAAAATGAGTAAGTGCATGAAAAATAGCAAATGAAGTCAGAAAGGGTTGAAAATTGATGATGTGGCTTTGAATGGTGTATTTTGAACAAGCAAAAAGTATGGAGTTCAAATAAGTTAAAAAATGAAATGCCTTTGTAACAGGCGAGTTTTCGTGCGAAACCCTGATACTTCGAAAGACATTGTCCATTTTGTACACGAAGTGCATCCAGTTTTTGCCGTAACCCTCTCAACTTTTTATAACATGCTATGTGGGTGAAATGATGATACCATGACAACTTTCAACCTTTCAAGAGTTCACTTGAAGTGCTTTTCAATTTCAGGGTTATTTTGTTGGAAAAAATGAGTTAGTGCATGAAAAATAGCAAATGAAGTCAGAAAGGGTTGAATGTTGTTGATGTGGCATTGAATTGTGCATTTCGAACAAAAAAAAGTATAGAGTTCAAATAAGTTAAAAAATGAAATGCCTTTGTAACAGGCGAGTTTTCGTTCGAAACCCTCATACTTCGAAAGAGATTGTCCATTCTGTACACGAAGTGCATCCAGTTTTTGCCATAACCCTCTCAACTGACTATAACATGCTATGTGGGAGAAATAATGATACCATGCCCACTATCAACCTTTTCAGAGTTCATTTGAAGTGCTTTTCAATTTCAGGGTTATTTTCATGAAAAAAATCACTAAGGGGATGAAAAATAGCAAATAAAGTCAGAAAGGCTTGAAAATTGATGATGTCGCTTTGAATGGAGCATTTTGAACACACAAAAACTATGGAGTTCAAATAAGTTAAAAAAATGAAATGCATTTGTAACAGGCGAGTTTTAGTTCGAACCCCTGATATTTCGAAAGAGATTGTCCATTTTGTACACGAAGTGCATCTAGTTTTTTCTGTAACCCTCTCAACTTTTTATAACATGCTATGTGGGTGAAATGATGATACCATGCCAACTTTCAACCTTTTCAGAGTTCATTTGAAGTGCTTTTCAATTTCAGGGTTATGTTGCTTGAAAAAATGAGTAAGTGCATGAAAAATAGCAAATGAAGTTAGAAAGGGTTGAAAATTGATGATGTGGCATTGAATGGTGCATTTGGAACAAACAATAAGGATGGAGTTCAAATAAGTTAAAAAATGAAATGCCTTTGTAACAGGCGAGTTTTCGTGCGAAACCCTCATACTTCGAAAGAGATTGTCATTTTTGAACACGAAGTGGATCCAGTTTTTGTCATCACCCTCTCAAATTTTTATAACATGCTATGTGGGTGAAATGATGATACCATGCTAATTTTCAACCATTTCAGAGTTCATTTGATGTACTTTTCAATTTGAGGGTTATTTTGTTGGAAAAAAATGAGTAAGTGCATGAAAAATAGCAAATGTAGTCAGAAAGCGTTGAAAATTGATGATGTGGCTTTGAATGGTGTATTTTGAACAAGCAAAAAGTATGGAGTTCAAATAAGTTAAAAAATGAAATGCCTTTGTAACAGGCGAGTTTTCGTGCGAAACCCTAATACTTCGAAAGACATTGTCCATTTTGTACACGAAGTGCATCCAGTTTTTGCTGTAACCCTCTCAACTTTTTATAACATGCTATGTCGGTGAAATGATGATACCATGACAACTTTCAACCTTTCAAGAGTTCACTTGAAGTGCTTTTCAATTTCAGGGTTATTTTGTTGGAAAAAATGAGTTAGTGCATGAAAAATAGCAAATGAAGTCAGAAAGGGTTGAATGTTGTTGATGTGGCATTGAATTGTGCATTTCGAACAAAAAAAAGTATAGAGTTCAAATAAGTTAAAAAATGAAATGCCTTTGTAACAGGCGAGTTTTCGTTCGAAACCCTCATACTTCGAAAGAGATTGTCCATTCTGTACACGAAGTGCATCCAGTTTTTGCCATAACCCTCTCAACTGACTATAACATGCTATGTGGGAGAAATAATGATACCATGCCCACTATCAACCTTTTCAGAGTTCATTTGAAGTGCTTTTCAATTTCAGGGTTATTTTCATGAAAAAAATCACTAAGGGGATGAAAAATAGCAAATAACGTCAGAAAGACTTGAAAATTGATGATGTCGCTTTGAATGGAGCATTTTGAACACACAAAAACTATGGAGTTCAAATAAGTTAAAAAAATGAAATGCATTTGCAACAGGCGAGTTTTAGTTCGAACCCCTGATATTTCGAAAGAGATTGTCCATTTTGTACACGAAATGCATCTAGTTTTTTCTGTAACCCTCTCAACTTTTTATAACATGCTATTTGGGTGAAATGATAATATCATGCCAACTTTGAACCTTTTCAGAGTTCATTTGAAGTGCTTTGCAATTTTAGGGTTATTTTGTTGAAAAAAATCAATAAGCGCATGAAAAATAGCAAATGAAGTCAGAAAGGGTTGAATATTGTTCATGTGGAATTGAATGGTGCATTTTCAACAAACAATAAGGATGGAGTTCAAATAAGTTAAAAAATGAAATGCCTTTGTAACAGGCGAGTTTTCGTGCGAAACCCTCATACTTCGAAAGAGATTGTCATTTTTGTACACGAAGTGCATCCAGTTTTAGTCATCACCCTCTCAACTTTTTATAACATGCTATGTGGGTGAAATGATGATACCATGCTAATTTTCAACCATTTCAGAGTTCATTTGATGTACTTTTCAATTTGAGGGTTATTTTGCTGGAAAAAAATGAGTAAGTGCATGAAAAATAGCAAATGAAGTCAGAAAGGGTTGAAAATTGATGATGTGGCCTTGAATGGTGTATTTTGAACAAGCAAAAAGTATGGAGTTCAAATAAGTTAAAAAATGAAATGCCTTTGTAACAGGCGAGTTTTCGTGCGAAACCCTGATACTTCGAAAGACATTGTCCATTTTGTACACGAAGTGCATCCAGTTTTTGCCGTAACCCTCTCAACTTTTTATAACATGCTATGTGGGTGAAATGATGATACCATGACAACTTTCAACCTTTCAAGAGTTCACTTGAAGTGCTTTTCAATTTCAGGGTTATTTTGTTGGAAAAAATGAGTTAGTGCATGAAAAATAGCAAATGAAGTCAGAAAGGGTTGAATGTTGTTGATGTGGCATTGAATTGTGCATTTCGAACAAAAAAAAGTATAGAGTTCAAATAAGTTAAAAAATGAAATGCCTTTGTAACAGGCGAGTTTTCGTTCGAAACCCTCATACTTCGAAAGAGATTGTCCATTCTGTACACGAAGTGCATCCAGTTTTTGCCATAACCCTCTCAACTGACTATAACATGCTATGTGGGAGAAATAATGATACCATGCCCACTATCAACCTTTTCAGAGTTCATTTGAAGTGCTTTTCAATTTCAGGGTTATTTTCATGAAAAAAATCACTAAGGGGATGAAAAATAGCAAATAAAGTCAGAAAGGCTTGAAAATTGATGATGTCGCTTTGAATGGAGCATTTTGAACACACAAAAACTATGGAGTTCAAATAAGTTAAAAAAATGAAATGCATTTGTAACAGGCGAGTTTTAGTTCGAACCCCTGATATTTCGAAAGAGATTGTCCATTTTGTACACGAAGTGCATCTAGTTTTTTCTGTAACCCTCTCAACTTTTTATAACATGCTATGTGGGTGAAATGATGATACCATGCCAACTTTCAACCTTTTTAGAGTTCATTTGAAGTGCTTTTCAATTTCAGGGTTACTTTGCTTGAAAAAATGAGTAAGTGCATGAAAAATAGCAAATGAAGTTAGAAAGGGTTGAAAATTGATGATGTGGCATTGAATGGTGCATTTTGAACAAACAAAAAGTAAGGAGTTCAAATAAGTAAGAAAATGAAATGCCTTTGTAACAGGCGAGTTTTCGTCCGAAACCCTGCTACTTCGAAAGACATTGTCCATTTTGTACACGAAGTGCATCCAGTTTCTGCCATAACCCTCTCAACTATCTAAAACATGCTATGTGGGTGAAATGATGATACCATGCCAATTTTCAACCTTTTCAGAGTTCATTTGAAGTGTTTTGCAATTTTAGGGTTATTTTGGTGAGAAAAATCACTTACTGGATGAAAAATAGCAAATAAAGTCAGAAAGGGTTGAAAATTGATGATGTCGCTTTGAATGGAGCATTTTGAACACACAAATTATGGACTTACAATAAGTTAAAAAAATGAAATGCCTTTGTAACGGGCGAGTTTTCGTCCGAAACCGTGATACTTCGAAAGAGATTGTCCATTTTGTACATGAAGTGCATCCAATTTTTGCCATAACCCTCTCAACTAACTATAACATGCTATGTGGGAGAAATAATGATACCATGCCAACTTTCAACCTTTTCAGAGTTCATTTGAAGTGCTTTTCAATTTCAGGGTTATTTTCATGAAAAAAATCAGTAAGTGCATGAAAAATAACAAATGAAGTCAGAAAGGGTTGAAAATTGATTACGTGGTATTGAATGGTGCATTTTGAACAAACAAAAAGTATGGAGTTCAAATAAGTTAAAAAAACTGAAATGCCTTTGTAACAGGCGAGTTTTCGTCCGAAATCGTGATAGTTCGAAAGATATTGTCCATTTTGTACACGAAGTGCATCCAGTTTTAGCCATAACCTTCTCAACTTTTTATAACTTGCTATGTGGGTGAAATGATGATAACATTCCAACTTTCAACCTTTTCAGAGTTAATTTGAAGTGCTTTTCAATTACAGGATTATTTTGGTGAGAAAAATCTGTAAGTGCATGAAAAATAGCAAATGAAGTCAGAAAGGGTTGAAAATTGATGATGTGGCTTTGAATGGTGCATTTTGAACATAGAAAAAGTATGGATTTCAAACAAGTTAAAAAATGAAATGCCTTTGTAGCAGGCGAGCTTTCGTCCGAAACCGTGATACTTCGAAAGAGATTGTCCATTTTGTACACGAAGTGCAAACAGTTTTTGTCGTAACCCTCTCAACTTTTTATAACATGCTATGTGGGTGAAATGATGATACCATGCCAACTTTCAACCTTTTCAGAGTTCATTTGAAGTGATTTTCAGTTTCAGGGTTATTTTGTTGGAAAAAATGACTAAGTGCATGAATAATAGCAAATGAAGTGAGAAAGGGTTGACAATTGATCATGTGGTCTTGAATGGTGTATTTTGACCAAACAAAAAGTATGGAGTTCAAATAAGTTAAAAAAATGAAATGCCTTTGTAACAGGCGAGTTTTCGTTAGAAACACTAATGCTTCGAAAGAGATTGTCCATTTTGCACACGAAGTGCATCCAGTTTTTTTCGTAAGCCTCTCAACTTTATATAACATGCTATGTGGGTGAAATGATGATACCATGCCAACTTTCAACCTTTTCAGAGTTCATTTGAAGTGCTTTTCAATTTCAGGGTTATTTTGTTGGAAAAAATGAGTAAGTGCATGAAAAATAGCAAATGAAGTCAGAAAGGGTTGAATGTTGTTGATGTGGCATTAAATGGTGCATTTGTAACAAACCAGAAAGTATGGAGTTCAAATAAGTTAAAAAATGAAATGCTTTTGTAACAGGCGAGTTTTCGTGCAAAACCCTGATACTTCGAAAGACATTGTCCACTTTGTACACGAAGTGCATCCAGTTTTTGCCGTAACCCTCTGAACTTTTTATAACATGCTATGTGGGTGAAATGATGATACCATGACAACTTTCAACCTTTCAAGAGTTCACTTGAAGTGCTTTTCAATTTCAGGGTTATTTTGTTGGAAAAAATGAGTTAGTGCATCAAAAATAGCAAACAAAGTCAGAAAGGGTTGAATGTTGTTGATGTGGCATTGAATGGTGCATTTGGAACAAACAAAAAGTATAGAGTTCAAATAAGTTAGAAAATGAAATGCCTTTGTAACAGGCGAGTTTTCGTTCGAAACCCTCATACTTCGAAAGAGATTGTCCATTTTGTACACGAAGTGCATCCAGTTTTTGCCATAACCCTCTCAACTGACTATAACATGATATGTGGGAGAAATAATGATACCATGCCAACTATCAACCTTTTCAGAGTTCATTTGAAGTGCTTTTCAATTTCAGGGTTATTTTCATGAAAAAAATCACTAAGGGGATGAAAAATAGCAAATAAAGTCAGAAAGGGTTGAAAATTGATGATGTCGCTTTGAATGGAGCATTTTGAACACACAAAAACTATGGAGTTCAAATAAGTTTAAAAAATGAAATGCCTTTGTAACAGGCGAGTTTTCATTCGAACCCCTGATATTTCGAAAGAGATTGTCCATTTTGTACACGAAGTGCATCTAGTTTTTGCTGTAACCCTCTCAACTTTTTATAACATGCTATGTGGGTGAAATGATGATACCATGCCAACTTTCAACCATTTCAGAGTTCATTTGAAGTGCTTTTCAATTTTAGGTTTATTTTGCTTGAAAAAATGAGTAAGTGCATGAAAAATAGCAAATGAAGTTAGAAAGGGTTGAAAATTGATGATGTGGCATTGAATGGTGCATTTTGAACAAACAAAAGGTAAGGAGTTCAAATAAGTAAGAAAATGAAATGCCTTCGTAACAGGCGAGTTTTCGTCCGAAACCCTGCTACTTCGAAAGACATTGTCCATTTTGTACACGAAGTGCATCCAGTTTTCGCCATAACCCTCTCAACTGTCTAAAACATGCTATGTGGGTGAAATGATGATACCATGACAATTTTCAACCTTTTCAGAGTTCATTTGAAGTGTTTTGCAATTTTAGGGTTATTTTGGTGAGAAAAATCACTTAGTGGATGAAAAATAGCAAATAAAGTCAGAAAGGGTTGAAAATTGATGATGTCCCTTTGAATGGAGCATTTTGAACACACAAATTATGGAGTTACAATAAGTTAAAAAAATGAAATGCCGTTGTAACAGGTGAGTTTTCGTCCGAAACCATGATACTTCGAAAGAGATTGTCCATTTTGTACATGAAGTGCATCCAATTTTTGCCATAACCCTCTCAACTAACTATAACATGCTATGTGGGAGAAATAATGATACCATGCCAACTTTCAACCTTTTCAGAGTTCATTTGAACTGCTTTTCAATTTCAGGGTTATTTTCATGAAAAAAATCAGTAAGTGCATGAAAAATAACAAATGAAGTCAGAAAGGGTTGAAAATTGATTACGTGGTATTGAATGGTGCATTTTGAACAAACAAAAAGTATGGAGTTCAAATAAGTTAAAAAAACTAAAATGCCTTTGTAACAGGCGAGTTTTCGTCCGAAATCGTGATAGTTCGAAAGATATTGTCCATTTTGTACACGAAGTGCATCTAGTTTTTGCCATAACCCTCTCAACTTTTTATAACTTGCTATGTGGGTGAAATGATGATAACATTCGAACTTTCAACCTTTTCAGAGTTAATTTGAAGTGCTTTTCAATTACAGGATTATTTTGGTGAGAAAAATCTGTAAGTGCATGAACAATAGCAAATGAAGTCAGAAAGGGTTAAAAATTGATGATGTGGCTTTGAATGGTGCATTTTGAACACAGAAAAAGTATGGATTTCAAATAAGTTAAAAAATGAAATGCCTTTGTAGCAGGCGAGCTTTCGTCCGAAACCGTGATACTTCGAAAGAGATTGTCCATTTTGTACACGAAGTGCATCCAGTTTTTGTCGTAACCCTCTCAACTTTTTATAACATGCTATGTGGGTGAAATGATGATACCATGCCAACTTTCAACCTTTTCAGAGTTCATTTGAAGTGCTTTTCAGTTTCAGGGTTATTTTGTTGGAAAAAATGACTAAGTGCATGAAAAATAGCAAATGAAGTGAGAAAGGGTTGACAATTGATCATGTGGTCCTGAATGGTGTATTTTGACCCAAAAAAAAGTATGGAGTTCAAACAAGTTAAAAAAATGAAATGCCTTTGTAACAGGCGAGTTTTCGTTAGACACACTGATGCTTCGAAAGAGATTGTCCATTTTGCACACGAAGTGCATCCAGTTTTTTTCGTAAGCCTCTCAACTTTATATAACATGCTATGTGGGTGAAAGGATGATACCATGCCAACTTTCAACCTTTTCAGAGTTCATTTGAAGTGCTTTTCAATTTCAGGGTTATTTTGTTGGAAAAAATGAGTAAGTGCATGAAAAATAGAAAATGAAGTCACAAAGGGTTGAATGTTGTTGATGTGGAATTAAATGGTGCATTTGTAACAAACGAAAAGTATGGAGTTCAAATAAGTTAAAAAATGAAATGCCTTTGTAACAGGCGAGTTTTCGTTCGAAACCCTCATACTTCGAAAGAGATTGTCCATTTTGTACACGAAGTGCATCCAGTTTTTGCCATAACCCTCTCAACTGACTATAACATGCTATGTGGGAGAAATAATGATACCATGCCAGCTATCAACCTTTTCAGAGTTCATTTGAAGTGCTTTTCAATTTCAGGGTTATTTTCATGAAAAAAATCACTAAGGGGACGAAAAATAGCAAATAAAGTCAGAAAGGGTTGAAAATTGATGATGTCGCTTTGAATGGAGCATTTTGAACACACAAAAACTATGGAGTTCAAATAAGTTTAAAAAATGAAATGCCTTTGTAACAGGCGAGTTTTCATTTGAACCCCTAATATTTCGAAAGAGATTGTCCATTTTGTACACGAAGTGCATCTAGTTTTTGCTGTAACCCTCTCAACTTTTTATAACATGTTATGTGGGTGAAATGATGATACCATGCCAACTTTCAACCATTTCAGAGTTCATTTGAAGTGCTTTTCAATTTCAGGGTTATTTTGCTTGAAAAAATGAGTAAGTGCATGAAAAATAGCAAATGAAGTTAGAAAGGGTTGAAAATTGATGATGTGGCATTGAATGGTGCATTTTGAACAAACAAAAAGTAAGGAGTTCAAATAAGTAAGAAAATGAAATGCCTTCGTAACAAGCGAGTTTTCGTCCGAAACCCTGCTACTTCGAAACACATTGTCCATTTTGTACACGAAGTCCATCCAGTTTTCGCCATAACCCTCTCAACTGTCTAAAACATGCTATGTGGGTGAAATGATGATACCATGCCAATTTTCAACCTTTTCAGAGTTCATTTGAAGTGTTTTGCAATTTTAGGGTTATTTTGGTGAGAAAAATCACTTAGTGGATGAAAAATAGCAAATAAAGTCAGAAAGGTTTGAAAATTGATGATGTCGCTTTGAATGGAGCATTTTGAACACACAAATTATGGAGTTACAATAAGTTAAAAAAATGAAATGCCTTTGTAACAGGCGAGTTTTCGTCCGAAACCGTGATACTTTGAAAGAGATTGTCCATTTTGTACATGAAGTGCATCCAATTTTTGCCATAACCCTCTCAAATAACTATAACATGCTATGTGGGAGAAATAATGATACCACGCCAACTTTCAACCTTTTCAGAGTTCATTTGAAGTGCTTTTCAATTTCAGGATTATTTTGTTGGAAAAAATGAGTAAGTGCATGAAAAATAGCAAATGAAGTGAGAAAGGGTTGACAATTGATCATGTGGTCTTGAATGGTGTATTTTGACCAAACAAAAAGTATGGAGTTCAAATAAGTTAAAAAAATGAAATGCCTTTGTAACAGGCGAGTTTTCGTTAGAAACACTGATGCTTCGAAAGAGATTGTCCATTTTGCACACGAAGTGCATCCATTTTTTTTCGTAAGCCTCTCAACTTTATATAACATGCTATGTGGGTGAAATGATGATACCATGCCAACTTTCAACCTTTTCAGAGTTCTTTTGAAGTGCTTTTCAATTTTAGGGTTATTTTGTTGGAAAAAATGAGTAAGTGCATGAAAAATAGCAAATGAAGTCACAAAGGGTTGAATGTTGTTGATGTGGCATTAAATGGTGCATTTGTAACAAACAAAAAGTATCGAGTTCAAATAAGTTAAAAAATGAAATGCCTTTGTAACAGGCGAGTTTTCGTTCGAAACCCTCATTCTTCGAAAGAGATTGTCCATTTTGTACACGAAGTGCATCCAGTTTTTGCCATAACCCTCTCAACTGACTATAACATGCTATGTGGGAGAAATAATGATACCATGCCAACTATCAACCTTTTGAGAGTTCATTTGAAGTGCTTTTCAATTTCAGGATTATTTTCATGAAAAAAATCACCAAGGGGATGAAAAATAGCAAATAAAGTCAGAAAGGGTTGAAAATTGATTATGTCGCTTTGAATGGAGCATTTTGAACACACAAAAACTATGGAGTTCAAATAAGTTAAAAAAATGAAATGCCTTTGTAACAGGCGAGTTTTCGTTCGAACCCCTGATATTTCGAAAGAGATTGTCCATTTTGTACACGAAGTGCATCTAGTTTTTGCTGTAACCCTCTCAACTTTTTATAACATGCTATGTGGGTGAAATGATGATACCATGCCAACTTTCAACCTTTTCAGAGTTCATTTGAAGTGCTTTTCAATTTCAGGGTTATTTTGCTTGAAAAAATGAGTAAGTGCATGAAAAATAGCAAATGAAGTTAGAAAGGGTTGAAAATTGATGATGTGGCATTGAATGGTGCATTTTGAACAAACAAAAAGTAAGGAGTTCAAATAAGTCAGAAAATGAAATGCCTTTGTAACACGCGAGTTTTCGTCCGAAACCCTGCTACTTCGAAAGACATTGTCCATTTTGTACACGAAGTGCATCCAGTTTTTGCCATAACCCTCTCAACTGTCTAAAACATGCTATGTGGGTGAAATGATGATACCATGCCAATTTTCAACCTTTTCAGAGTTCATTTCAAGTGTTTTGCAATTTTAGGGTTATTTTGGTGAGAAAAATCACTTAGTGGATGAAAAATAGCAAATAAAGTTAGAAAGGGTTGAAAATTGATGATGTCGCTTTGAATGGAGCATTTTGAACACACAAATTATGGAGTTACAATAAGTTAAAAAAATGAAATGCCTTTGTAACAGGCGAGTTTTCGTCCGAAACCGTGATACTTCGAAATAAATTGTCCATTTTGTACACGAAGTGCATCTAGTTTTTGCCCTAACCCTCTCAACTTTTTATAACATGCTATGTGGGTGAAATGATGATATCGTGCCAACTTTGAACCTTTTCAGAGTTCATTTGAAGTGCTTTGCAATTTTAGGGTTATTTTGTTGAAAAAAATCAGTAAGCGCATTTAAAATAGCAAATGAAGTCAGAAAGGGTTGAATATTGTTGATGTGGAATTGAATGGTGCATTTTGAACAAACAAAAAGGATGGAGTTCAAATAAGGTAAAAAATGAAATTCCTTTGTAACAGGCGAGTTTTCGTGCGAAACCCTGACACTTCGAAAGAGATTGTCATTTTTGTACACGAAGTGCATCCAGTTTTTGTCATCACCCTCTCAACTTTTTATAACATGCTATGTGGGTGAAATGATGATACCATGCCAATTTCGAACCATTTCAGAGTTCATTCGATGTACTTTTCAATTTAAGGGTTATTTTGTTGGAAAAAAATGAGTAAGTGCATGAAAAATAGCAAATGAAGTCAGAAAGGGTTGAAAATTGATGATGTGGCTTTGAATGGTGTATTTTGAACAAACAAAAAGTATGGAGTTCAAATAAGTTAAAAAATGAAATGCCTTTGTAACAGGCGAGTTTTCGTGCGAAACCCTGATACTTCGGAAGACATTGTCCATTTTGTACACGAAGTGCATCCAGTTTTTGCCGTAGTCCTCTCAACTTTTTTTAACATGCTATGTGGGTGAAATGATGATACCATGACAACTTTCAACCTTTCAAGAGTTCACTTGAAGTGCTTTTCAATTTCAGGGTTACTTTGTTGGAAAAAATGAGTTAGTGCATGAAAAATAGCAAATGAAGTCAGAAAGTGTTGAATGTTGTTGATGTGGCATTGAATGGTGCATTTGGAACAAACAAAAAGTATGAAGTTCAAATAAGTTAAAAAATGAAATGCTTTTGTAACAGGCGAGTTTTCGTTCGAAACCCTGATACTTCGAAAGAGATTGTCCATTTTGTACACGAAGTGCATCCAGTTTTTGCCATAACCCTCTCAACTGACTATAACATTCTATGTGGGAGAAATAATGATACCATGCCAACTCTCAACCTTTTCAGAGTTCATTTGAAGTGCTTTTCAATTTCAGGGTTATTTTCATGAAAAAAATCACTAAGGGGATGAAAAATAGCAAATAAAGTCAGAAAGGGTTGAAAATTGATGATGTCGCTTTGAATGGAGCATTTTGAACACACAAAAACTATGGAGTTCAAATAAGTTAAAAAAATGAAATGCCTTTGTAACAGGCGAGTTTTCGTTCGAACCCATCATATTTCGAAAGAGATTGTCCATTTTGTACACGAAGTGCATCCAGTTTTTGTTGTAACCCTCTCAACTTTTTATAACATGCTATGTGGGTGAAATGATGATACCATGCCAACTTTCAACCTTTTCAGAGTTCATTTGAAGTGCTTTGCAATTTTAGGGTTATTTTGTTGAAAAAAATCAGTAAGCACATGAAAAATAGCAAATGAAGTCAGAAAGGGTTGAATATTGTTGATGTGGCTTTGAATGGTACATTTTGAACACACAGAAACTATGGAGTTCAAATAAGTTAAAAAAATGAAATGCCTTTGTCACAGGCGAGTTTTCGTTCGAACCCCTGATATTTCGAAAGGGATTGTCCATTTTGTACACGAAGTGCAAGCAGTTTTTGTTGTAACCCTCTCAACTTTTTATAACATGCGATGTGGCTCAAATGATGATACCATGCGAACTTTCAACCTTTTCAGATTTCATTAGAAGTGCTTTTCAATTTCAGGGTTATTTTGCTGAAAAAATCAGTAAATGCATGAAAAATAGCAGATGAAGTCAGATGCGGATGAAATTGATGATGCGACACTGAATGGTGCATTTTGAACACACAAAAAGTATGGAGTTCAAATAAGTTAAAAAAAGAAATGCCTTTGTAACAGGCGAGCTTTCGTCCGAAACCCTGATACTTCGAAAGAGATTGTCCATTTTGTACACGAAGTGCATCCAGTTTTTGTCGTAACCCTCTCAACTTTTTATGACATGCCAATTTTCAACCTTTTCAGAGTTCATTTGATGTACTTTTCAATTTAATGGTTATTTTGTTGGAAAAAAATGAGTAAGTGCATGAAAAATAGCAAATGAAGTCAGAAAGGGTTGAAAATTGATGATGTGGCTTTGAAGGGTATATTTTGAACAAACAAAAAGTATGGAGTTCAAATAAGTTTAAAAAATGAAATGTCTTTGTAACAGGCGAGTTTTCGTGCGAAACCTTGATACTTCGAAAGACATTGTCCATTTTGTACACGAAATGTATCCAGTTTTTGCCGTAACCCTCTCAACTTTTTATAACATGCTATGTGGGTGAAATGATGATACCATGAAAACTTTCAACCTTTCAAGAGTTCGTTTGAAGTGCTTTTCAATTTCAATGTTATTTTGTTGGAAAAAAATGAGTTAGTGCATGAAAAATAGCAAATGAAGTCAGATAGGGTTGAATGTTGTTGATGTGGCATTGAATGGTGCATTTGGAACAAACAAAAAGTATGGAGTTAAAATAAGTTAAAAAATGAAATGCCTTTGTAACAGGCGACTTTTCGTCCGAAACCCTGATACTACGAAAGAGATTGTCCATTTTGTACACGAAGTGCATCCAGTTTTTGCCATAACCCTCTCAACTGACTATAACATGCTATGTGGGACAAATAATGATACCATGCGAACTTTCAACCTTTTCTGAGATCATTTGAAGTGCTTTTCAATTTCAGGGTTATTTTCATGAAAAAAAATTAGTAAGTGCATGAAAAATAGCAAATGAAGTCAAAAAGGGTTGAAAATTGATGATGTGGCTTTGAATGGTACATTTTGAACACACAAAAACTATGGAGTTCAAATAAGTTAAAAAATGAAATGCCTTTGTAACAGGCGAGTTTTCATTCGAACCCGTGATATTTCGAAAGAGATTGTCCATTTTGTACACGAAGTGCATCAAGTTTTTGTTGTAACCCTCTCAACTTTTTATAACATGCTATGTGGGTGAAATGATGATACCATGCCAACTTTCAACCTTTTCAGAGTTCATTTGAAGTGCTTTTCAATTTCAGGGTTATTTTGTTGAAAAAATCAGTAAATGCATGAAAAATAGCAGATGAAGTCAGATGGGGATGAAAATTGATGATGTGGCGCTGAATGGTGCATTTTGAACACACAAAAAGTATGGAGTTCAAATAAGTTAAAAAAATGAAATGCCTTTGTAACAGGCGAGCTTTCGTCCGAAAGCGTGATACTTCGAAAGAGATTGTCCATTTTGTGCACGAAGTGCATCCAGTTTTCATCGTAACCCTCTCAACTTTTTATAACACGCTATGTGGGTGAAATTATGATGCCATGCCAACTTTCAACCTTCTCAGAGATCATTTGAAGTGCATTTCAATTTTAGGGATATTTTGTTAAAAAAACGGTAAGTGCATGAAAAATAGCAAATGAAGTCAGAAAGGGTTGAAAATTGATCATGTGGCTTTGAATGGTTGATTTTGAACAAACAAAGACTACAGAGTTCAAATAAGTCAAAAAAATGAAATGCCTTTGTAATAGGCAAGTTTTCGTGTGAAACCCTCATCCTTCGAAAGACATTGTCCTTTTTCTACACGAAGTACATCCAGTTTTTGCCGTAACCCTCTCAACTTTTTATAACATGCTATTTCGGTGAAATGATGATACCATGCGAACTTTCAACCTTACAGAGTTCATTTCAAGTGCTTTTCAATTTAATGGTTATTTTGCTAGAAAAAATGAGTAAGTGCATGAAAAATAGCAAATGATGTCAGAAAGGGTTGAAAATTGATGATGTGGCATTGAATGGTGCATTTTGAACAAATAAAAAGTATGGAGTTCAAATAAGTTAAAAAAATGAAATGCCTTTGTAACAGGCGAGTTTTCGTCCGAAACCCTGCTACTTCGAAAGAGATTGTCCGTTTTGTAAACGTATTGCATCCAGTTTTTGCCAGAACTCTCTCAACTATGTATAACATGCTATGTGGGTGAAATGATGATACCATGCCAACTTTCAACCTTTTCAGAGTTCATTTGAAGTGCTTTTCAATTTTAGGGTTATTTTGGTGACAAAAATCACTAAGTGCATGAAAAATAGCAAATGAAGTCAGAAAGGGTTGAAAATTGATGATGTGGCTTTGAATGGTGCATTTTGAACACACAAAAATTTTGGAGTTGAAATAAGTTAAAAAAATGAAATGCCTTTGTAACAGGCGTGTTTTCGTCCGAAACCGTGACACTTCGAAAGAGATTGTCCATTTTGTACAAGAAGTGCATCCAGTTTTTGCCGTAACCCTCTCAACTTTTCATAACATGCTATGTGGGTGAAATGATGATACCATGCCAACTTTCAACCTTTTTAGAGTTCATTTGAAAGGCTTGAATATTGTTGATGTGGCATTGAATATTGCATTTTGAACTAAAAAAAGTATGGAGTTCAAATAAATTAAAAAATGTAATGCCTTTGTAACACGCGAGTTTTCGTGCGAAACCGTGATACTTCGAAAGAGATTGTCCATTTTGCACACGAAGTGCATCTAGTTTTTGTCGAAACCCTCTCAACATTTCATAACCTGCGATGTGGGTGAAATGATGATACCGTGCCAATTTTCAACCTTTTCAGAGTTCATTTGAAGTGCTTTTCAATTTAAGGGTTCTTTTGTTGGAAAAAATGAGTAAGTGCATGAAAAATAGCAAATGAAGTCAGAAAGGGTTGAAAATTGATGATGTGGCTTTCAATGGTGTATTTTGAACAACCAAAAAGTATGGAGTTCAAATAAGTTAAAAAATGAAATGCCTTTGTAACAGGCGAGTTTTCGTCCCAAACCCTGATGCTTCGAAAGAGATTGTCCATTTTGCACACGAAGTGCATCCAGTTTTTTTCGTAACCCTCTCAACTTTATATAACATGCTATGTGGGTGAAATGATGATACCATGCCAACTTTCAGCCTTTAAAGAGTTCATTTCAAGTGCTTTTAAATTTCTGGGTTATTTTGTTGGAAAAAATGAGTAAGTGCATGGAAAATAGCAAATGAAGTCAGAAAGGGTTGAATGTGGTTGATGTGGCATTGAATGGTGCATTGGGAACAAACAAAAAGTCTAAAGTTCCAATAAGTTAGAAAATGAAATGCATTTGTAACAGGCGAGTTTTCGTCCGAAACCCTGATACTTCGAAAGAGATTGTCCATTTTGTACATGAAGTCCATCCAGTTTTTGCCATAACCCTCTCAACTGTCTACAACATGCTATGTGGGTGAAGTAATGATACCATGCCCACTATCAACCTTTTCAGAGTTCATTTGAAGTGCTTTTCAATTTCAGGGTTATTTTCATGAAAAAAATCACTAAGGGGATAAAAAATAGCAAATAAAGGTAGAAAGGCTTGAAAATTGATGATGTCGCTTTGAATGGAGCATTTTGAACACACAAAAACTATGGAGTTCAAATAAGTTAAAAAAATGAAATGCATTTGTAACAGGCGAGTTTTAGTTCGAACCCCTGATATTTCGAAA
Source organism: Hordeum marinum (assembly GCA_022496015.1). NCBI lineage: Eukaryota > Viridiplantae > Streptophyta > Magnoliopsida > Poales > Poaceae > Hordeum > Hordeum marinum. The sequence continues at coordinate 449,295,219 of CM039672.1, read as the reverse complement.
GAGATTGTCCATTTTGTACACGAAGTGCATCTAGTTTTTTCTGTAACCCTCTCAACTTTTTATAACATGCTATGTGGGTGAAATGATGATACCATGCCAACTTTCAACCTTTTTAGAGTTCATTTGAAGTGCTTTTCAATTTCAGGGTTATTTTGCTTGAAAAAATGAGTAAGTGCATGAAAAATAGCAAATGAAGTTAGAAAGGGTTGAAAATTGATGATGTGGCATTGAATGGTGCATTTTGAACAAACAAAAAGTAAGGAGTTCAAATAAGTAAGAAAATGAAATGCCTTTGTAACAGGCGAGTTTTCGTCCGAAACCCTGCTACTTCGAAAGACATTGTCCATTTTGTACACGAAGTGCATCCAGTTTCTGCCATAACCCTCTCAACTATCTAAAACATGCTATGTGGGTGAAATGATGATACCATGCCAATTTTCAACCTTTTCAGAGTTCATTTGAAGTGTTTTGCAATTTTAGGGTTATTTTGGTGAGAAAAATCACTTACTGGATGAAAAATAGCAAATAAAGTCAGAAAGGGTTGAAAATTGATGATGTCCCTTTGAATGGAGCATTTTGAACACACAAATTATGGAGTTACAATAAGTTAAAAAAATGAAATGCCGTTGTAACAGGTGAGTTTTCGTCCGAAACCGTGATACTTCGAAAGAGATTGTCCATTTTGTACATGAAGTGCATCCAATTTTTGCCATAACCCTCTCAACTAACTATAACATGCTATGTGGGAGAAATAATGATACCATGCCAACTTTCAACCTTTTCAGAGTTCATTTGAACTGCTTTTCAATTTCAGGGTTATTTTCATGAAAAAAATCAGTAAGTGCATGAAAAATAACAAATGAAGTCAGAAAGGGTTGAAAATTGATTACGTGGTATTGAATGGTGAATTTTGAACAAACAAAAAGTATGGAGTTCAAATAAGTTAAAAAAACTAAAATGCCTTTGTAACAGGCGAGTTTTCGTCCGAAATCGTGATAGTTCGAAAGATATTGTCCATTTTGTACACGAAGTGCATCTAGTTTTTGCCATAACCCTCTCAACTTTGTATAACTTTCTATGTGGGTGAAATGATGATAACATTCCAACTTTCAACCTTTTCAGAGTTAATTTGAAGTGCTTTTCAATTACAGGATTATTTTGGTGAGAAAAATCTGTAAGTGCATGAAAAATAACAAATGAAGTCAGAAAGGGTTGAAAATTGATGATGTGGCTTTGAATGGTGCATTTTGAACACAGAAAAAGTATAGATTTCAAATAAGTTAAAAAATGAAATGCCTTTGTAGCAGGCGAGCTTTCGTCCGAAACCGTGATAGTTCGAAAGAGATTGTCCATTTTGTACACGAAGTGCGTCCAGTTTTTGTCGTAACCCTCTCAACTTTTTATAACATGCTATGTGGGTGAAATGATGATACCATGCCAACTTTCAACCTTTTCAGAGTTCATTTGAAGTGCTTTTCAATTTCAGGGTTATTTTGTTGGAAAAAATGAGTAAGTGCATGAAAAATAGCAAATGAAGTGAGAAAGGGTTGACAATTGATCATGTGGTCTTGAATGGTGTATTTTGACCAAACAAAAAGTATGGAGTTCAAATAAGTTAAAAAAATGAAATGCCCTTGTAACAGGCGAGTTTTCGTTAGAAACACTGATGCTTCGAAAGAGATTGTCCATTTTGCACACGAAGTGCATCCAGTTTTTTTCGTAAGCCTCTCAACTTTATATAACATGCTATGTGGGTGAAAGGATGATACCATGCCAACTTTCAACCTTTTCAGAGTTCATTTGAAGTGCTTTTCAATTTCAGGGTTATTTTGTTGGAAAAAATGAGTAAGTGCATGAAAAATAGAAAATGAAGTCACAAAGAGTTGAATGTTGTTGATGTGGAATTAAATGGTGCATTTGTAACAAACAAAAAGTATGGAGTTCAAATAAGTTAAAAAATGAAATGCCTTTGTAACAGGCGAGTTTTCGTTCGAAACCCTCATACTTCGAAAGAGATTGTCCATTTTGTACACGAAGTGCATCCAGTTTTTGCCATAACCCTCTCAACTGACTATAACATGCTATGTGGGAGAAATAATGATACCATGCCAACTATCAACCTTTTCAGAGTTCATTTGAAGTGCTTTTCAATTTCAGGGTTATTTTCATGAAAAAAATCACTAAGGGGATGAAAAATAGCAAATAAAGTCAGAAAGGGTTGAAAATTGATGATGTCGCTTTGAATGGAGAATTTTGAACACACAAAAACTATGGAGTTCAAATAAGTTTAAAAAATGAAATGCCTTTGTAACAGGCGAGTTTTCATTTGAACCCCTGATATTTCGAAAGAGATTGTCCATTTTGTACACGAAGTGCATCTAGTTTTTGCTGTAACCCTCTCAACTTTTTATAACATGTTATGTGGGTGAAATGATGATACCATGCCAACTTTCAACCATTTCAGAGTTCATTTGAAGTGCTTTTCAATTTCAGGGTTATTTTGCTTGAAAAAATGAGTAAGTGCATGAAAAATAGCAAATGAAGTTAGAAAGGGTTGAAAATTGATGATGTGGCATTGAATGGTGCATTTTGAACAAACAAAAAGTAAGGAGTTCAAATAAGTAAGAAAATGAAATGCCTTCGTAACAAGCGAGTTTTCGTCCGAAACCCTGCTACTTCGAAACACATTGTCCATTTTGTACACGAAGTGCATCCAGTTTTCGCCATAACCCTCTCAACTGTCTAAAACATGCTATGTGGGTGAAATGATGATACCATGCCAATTTTTAACCTTTTCAGAGTTCATTTGAAGTGTTTTGCAATTTTAGGGTTATTTTGGTGAGAAAAATCACTTAGTGGATGAAAAATAGCAAATAAAGTCAGAAAGGTTTGAAAATTGATGATGTCGCTTTGAATGGAGCATTTTGAACACACAAATTATGGAGTTACAATAAGTTAAAAAAATGAAATGCCTTTGTAACAGGCGAGTTTTCGTCCGAAACTGTGATACTTTGAAAGAGATTGTCCATTTTGTACATGAAGTGCATCCAATTTTTGCCATAACCCTCTCAACTAACTATAACATGCTATCTGGGAGAAATAATGATACCACGCCAACTTTCAACCTTTTCAGAGTTCATTTGAAGTGCTTTTCAATTTCAGGGTTATTTTCATGAAAAAATCAGTAAGTGCATGAAAAATAACAAATGAAGTCAGAAAGGGTTGAAAATTGATTACGTGGTATTGAATGGTGCATTTTGAACAAACAAAAAGTATGGAGTTCAAATAAGTTAAAAAAACTGAAATGCCTTTGTAACAAGCGAGTTTTCGTCCGAAATCGTGATAGTTCGAAAGATATTGTCCATTTTGTACACGAAGTGCATCCAGTTTTTGCCATAACCCTCTCAACTTTTTATAACTTTCTATGTGGGTGAAATGATGATAACATTCCAACTTTCAACCTTTTCAGAGTTAATTTGAAGTGCTTTTCAATTACAGGATTATTTTGGTGAGAAAAATCTGTAAGTGCATGAAAAATAGCAAATGAAGTCAGAAAGGGTTGAAAATTGATTACGTGGTATTGAATGGTGCATTTTGAACAAACAAAAAGTATGGAGTTCAAATAAGTTAAAAAAACTGAAATGCCTTTGTAACAAGCGAGTTTTCGTCCGAAATCGTGATAGTTCGAAAGAGATTGTCCATTTTGTACACGAAGTGCGTCCAGTTTTTGTCGTAACCCTCTCAACTTTTTATAACATGCTATGTGGGTGAAATGATGATACCATGCCAACTTTCAACCTTTTCAGAGTTCATTTGAAGTGATTTTCAGTTTCAGGGTTATTTTGTTGGAAAAAATGAGTAAGTGCATGAAAAATAGCAAATGAAGTGAGAAAGGGTTGACAATTGATCATGTGGTCTTGAATGGTGTATTTTGACCAAACAAAAAGTATGGAGTTCAAATAAGTTAAAAAAATGAAATGCCTTTGTAACAGGCGAGTTTTCGTTAGAAACACTGATGCTTCGAAAGAGATTGTCCATTTTGCACACGAAGTGCATCCATTTTTTTTCGTAAGCCTCTCAACTTTATATAACATGCTATGTGGGTGAAATGATGATACCATGCCAACTTTCAACCTTTTCAGAGTTCTTTTGAAGTGCTTTTCAATTTCAGGGTTATTTTGTTGGAAAAAATGAGTAAGTGCATGAAAAATAGCAAATGAAGTCACAAAGGGTTGAATGTTGTTGATGTGGCATTAAATGGTGCATTTGTAACAAACAAAAAGTATCGAGTTCGAATAAGTTAAAAAATGAAATGCCTTTGTAACAGGCGACTTTTCGTTCGAAACCCTCATTCTTCGAAAGAGATTGTCCATTTTGTACACGAAGTGCATCCAGTTTTTGCCATAACCCTCTCAACTGACTATAACATGCTATGTGGGAGAAATAATGATACCATGCCAACTATCAACCTTTTTAGAGTTCATTTGAAGTGCTTTTCAATTTCAGGATTATTTTCATGAAAAAAATCACCAAGGGGATGAAAAATAGCAAATAAAGTCAGAAAGGGTTGAAAATTGATGATGTCGCTTTGAATGGAGCATTTTGAACACACAAAAACTATGGAGTTCAAATAAGTTAAAAAAATGAAATGCCTTTGTAACAGGCGAGTTTTCGTTCGAACCCCTGATATTTCGAAAGAGATTGTCCATTTTGTACACGAAGTGCATCTAGTTTTTGCTGTAACCCTCTCAACTTTTTATAACATGCTATGTGGGTGAAATGATGATACCATGCCAACTTTCAACCATTTCAGAGTTCATTTGAAGTGCTTTTCAATTTCAGGGTTATTTTGCTTGAAAAAATGAGTAAGTGCATGAAAAATAGCAAATGAAGTTAGAAAGGGTTGAAAATTGATGATGTGGCATTGAATGGTGCATATTGAACAAACAAAAAGTAAGGAGTTCAAATAAGTCAGAAAATGAAATGCCTTTGTAACAAGCGAGTTTTCGTCCGAAACCCTGCTACTTCGAAACACATTGTCCATTTTGTACACGAAGTGCATCCAGTTTTCGCCATAACCCTCTCAACTGTCTAAAACATGCTATGTGGGTGAAATGATGATACCATGCCAATTTTCAACCTTTTCAGAGTTCATTTCAAGTGTTTTGCAATTTTAGGGTTATTTTGGTGAGAAAAATCACTTAGTGGATGAAAAATAGCAAATAAAGTCAGAAAGGTTTGAAAATTGATGATGTCGCTTTGAATGGAGCATTTTGAACACACAAATTATGGAGTTACAATAAGTTAAAAAAATGAAATGCCTTTGTAACAGGCGAGTTTTCGTCCGAAACTGTGATACTTTGAAAGAGATTGTCCATTTTGTACATGAAGTGCATCCAATTTTTGCCATAACCCTCTCAACTAACTATAACATGCTATCTGGGAGAAATAATGATACCACGCCAACTTTCAACCTTTTCAGAGTTCATTTGAAGTGCTTTTCAATTTCAGGGTTATTTTCATGAAAAAATCAGTAAGTGCATGAAAAATAACAAATGAAGTCAGAAAGGGTTGAAAATTGATTACGTGGTATTGAATGGTGCATTTTGAACAAACAAAAAGTATGGAGTTCAAATAAGTTAAAAAAACTGAAATGCCTTTGTAACAAGCGAGTTTTCGTCCGAAATCGTGATAGTTCGAAAGATATTGTCCATTTTGTACACGAAGTGCATCCAGTTTTTGCCATAACCCTCTCAACTTTTTATAACTTTCTATGTGGGTGAAATGATGATAACATTCCAACTTTCAACCTTTTCAGAGTTAATTTGAAGTGCTTTTCAATTACAGGATTATTTTGGTGAGAAAAATCTGTAAGTGCATGAAAAATAGCAAATGAAGTCAGAAAGGGTTGAAAATTGATTACGTGGTATTGAATGGTGCATTTTGAACAAACAAAAAGTATGGAGTTCAAATAAGTTAAAAAAACTGAAATGCCTTTGTAACAAGCGAGTTTTCGTCCGAAATCGTGATAGTTCGAAAGAGATTGTCCATTTTGTACACGAAGTGCGTCCAGTTTTTGTCGTAACCCTCTCAACTTTTTATAACATGCTATGTGGGTGAAATGATGATACCATGCCAACTTTCAACCTTTTCAGAGTTCATTTGAAGTGATTTTCAGTTTCAGGGTTATTTTGTTGGAAAAAATGAGTAAGTGCATGAAAAATAGCAAATGAAGTGAGAAAGGGTTGACAATTGATCATGTGGTCTTGAATGGTGTATTTTGACCAAACAAAAAGTATGGAGTTCAAATAAGTTAAAAAAATGAAATGCCTTTGTAACAGGCGAGTTTTCGTTAGAAACACTGATGCTTCGAAAGAGATTGTCCATTTTGCACACGAAGTGCATCCATTTTTTTCGTAAGCCTCTCAACTTTATATAACATGCTATGTGGGTGAAATGATGATACCATGCCAACTTTCAACCTTTTCAGAGTTCTTTTGAAGTGCTTTTCAATTTCAGGGTTATTTTGTTGGAAAAAATGAGTAAGTGCATGAAAAATAGCAAATGAAGTCACAAAGGGTTGAATGTTGTTGATGTGGCATTAAATGGTGCATTTGTAACAAACAAAAAGTATCGAGTTCGAATAAGTTAAAAAATGAAATGCCTTTGTAACAGGCGACTTTTCGTTCGAAACCCTCATTCTTCGAAAGAGATTGTCCATTTTGTACACGAAGTGCATCCAGTTTTTGCCATAACCCTCTCAACTGACTATAACATGCTATGTGGGAGAAATAATGATACCATGCCAACTATCAACCTTTTTAGAGTTCATTTGAAGTGCTTTTCAATTTCAGGATTATTTTCATGAAAAAAATCACCAAGGGGATGAAAAATAGCAAATAAAGTCAGAAAGGGTTGAAAATTGATGATGTCGCTTTGAATGGAGCATTTTGAACACACAAAAACTATGGAGTTCAAATAAGTTAAAAAATGAAATGCCTTTGTAACAGGCGAGTTTTCGTTCGAACCCCTGATATTTCGAAAGAGATTGTCCATTTTGTACACGAAGTGCATCTAGTTTTTGCTGTAACCCTCTCAACTTTTTATAACATGCTATGTGGGTGAAATGATGATACCATGCCAACTTTCAACCTTTTCAGAGTTCATTTGAAGTGCTTTTCAATTTCAGGGTTATTTTGCTTGAAAAAATGAGTAAGTGCATGAAAAATAGCAAATGAAGTTAGAAAGGGTTGAAAATTGATGATGTGGCATTGAATGGTGCATTTTGAACAAACAAAAAGTAAGGAGTTCAAATAAGTCAGAAAATGAAATGCCTTTGTAACACGCGAGTTTTCGTCCGAAACCCTGCTACTTCGAAAGACATTGTCCATTTTGTACACGAAGTGCATCCAGTTTTTGCCATAACCCTCTCAACTGTCTAAAACATGCTATGTGGGTGAAATGATGATACCATGCCAATTTTCAACCTTTTCAGAGCTCATTTCAAGTGTTTTGCAATTTTAGGGTTATTTTGGTGAGAAAAATCACTTAGTGGATGAAAAATAGCAAATAAAGTTAGAAAGGGTTGAAAATTGATGATGTCGCTTTGAATGGAGCATTTTGAACACACAAATTATGGAGTTACAATAAGTTAAAAAAATGAAATGCCTTTGTAACAGGCGAGTTTTCGTCCGAAACCGTGATACTTCGAAATAAATTTTCCATTTTGTACACGAAGTGCATCCAGTTTTTGCCCTAACCCTCTCAACTTTTTATAACATGCTATGTGGGTGAAATGATGATATCGTGCCAACTTTGAACCTTTTCAGAGTTCATTTGAAGTGCTTTGCAATTTTAGGGTTATTTTGTTGAAAAAAATCAGTAAGCGCATTTAAAATAGCAAATGAAGTCAGAAAGGGTTGAATATTGTTGATGTGGAATTGAATGGTGCATTTTGAACAAACAAAAAGGATGGAGTTCAAATAAGGTAAAAAATGAAATTCCTTTGTAACAGGCGAGTTTTCGTGCGAAACCCTGACACTTCGAAAGAGATTGTCATTTTTGTACACGAAGTGCATCCAGTTTTTGTCATCACCCTCTCAACTTTTTATAACATGCTATGTGGGTGAAATGATGATACCATGCCAATTTCGAACCATTTCAGAGTTCATTCGATGTACTTTTCAATTTAAGGGTTATTTTGTTGGAAAAAAATGAGTAAGTGCATGAAAAATAGCAAATGAAGTCAGAAAGGGTTGAAAATTGATGATGTGGCTTTGAATGGTGTATTTTGAACAAACAAAAAGTATGTTGTTCAAATAAGTTAAAAAATGAAATGCCTTTGTAACAGGCGAGTTTTCGTGCGAAACCCTGATACTTCGGAAGACATTGTCCATTTTGTACACGAAGTGCATCCAATTTTTGCCGTAGTCCTCTCAACTTTTTATAACATGCTATGTGGGTGAAATGATGATACCATGACAACTTTCAACCTTTCAAGAGTTCACTTGAAGTGCTTTTCAATTTCAGGGTTACTTTGTTGGAAAAAATGAGTTAGTGCATGAAAAATAGCAAATGAAGTCAGAAAGTGTTGAATGTTGTTGATGTGGCATTGAATGGTGCATTTGGAACAAACAAAAAGTATGAAGTTCAAATAAGTTAAAAAATGAAATGCTTTTGTAACAGGCGAGTTTTCGTTCGAAATCCTGATACTTCGAAAGAGATTGTCCATTTTGTACACGAAGTGTATCCAGTTTTTGCCATAACCCTCTCAACTGACTATAACATTCTATGTGGGAGAAATAATGATACCATGCCAACTCTCAACCTTTTCAGAGTTCATTTGAAGTGCTTTTCAATTTCAGGGTTATTTTCATGAAAAAAATCACTAAGGGGATGAAAAATAGCAAATAAAGTCAGAAAGGGTTGAAAATTGATGATGTCGCTTTGAATGGAGCATTTTGAACACACAAAAACTATGGAGTTCAAATAAGTTAAAAAATGAAATGCCTTTGTAACAGGCGAGTTTTCGTTCGAACCCATCATATTTCGAAAGAGATTGTCCATTTTGTACACGAAGTGCATCCAGTTTTTGTTGTAACCCTCTCAACTTTTTATAACATGCTATGTGGGTGAAATGATGATACCATGCCAACTTTCAACATTTTCAGAGTTCATTTGAAGTGCTTTGCAATTTTAGGGTTATTTTGTTGAAAAAAATCAGTAAGCACATGAAAAATAGCAAATGAAGTCAGAAAGGGTTGAATATTGTTGATGTGGCTTTGAATGGTACATTTTGAACACACAAAAACTATGGAGTTCAAATAAGTTAAAAAAATGAAATGCCTTTGTCACAGGCGAGTTTTCGTTCGAACCCCTGATATTTCGAAAGAGATTGTCCATTTTGTACACGAAGTGCAAGCAGTTTTTGTTGTAACCCTCTCAACTTTTTATAACATGCGATGTGGCTCAAATGATGATACCATGCGAACTTTCAACCTTTTCAGATTTCATTAGAAGTGCTTTTCAATTTCAGGGTTATTTTGCTGAAAAAATCAGTAAATGCATGAAAAATAGCAGATGAAGTCAGATGCGGATGAAATTGATGATGCGACACTGAATGGTGCATTTTGAACACACAAAAAGTATGGAGTTCAAATAAGTTAAAAAAAGAAATGCCTTTGTAACAGGCGAGCTTTCGTCCGAAACCCTGATACTTCGAAAGAGATTGTCCATTTTGTACACGAAGTGCATCCAGTTTTTGTCGTAACCCTCTCAACTTTTTATAACATGCCAATTTTCAACCTTTTCAGAGTTCATTTGATGTACTTTTCAATTTAATGGTTATTTTGTTGGAAAAAAATGAGTAAGTGCATGAAAAATAGCAAATGAAGTCAGAAAGGGTTGAAAATTGATGATGTGGCTTTGAAGGGTATATTTTGAACAAACAAAAAGTATGGAGTTCAAATAAGTTTAAAAAATGAAATGTCTTTGTAACAGGCGAGTTTTCGTGCGATACCTTGATACTTCGAAAGACATTGTCCATTTTGTACACGAAATGTATCCAGTTTTTGCCGTAACCCTCTCAACTTTTTATAACATGCTATGTGGGTGAAATGATGATACCATGAAAACTTTCAACCTTTCAAGAGTTCGTTTGAAGTGCTTTTCAATTTCAATGTTATTTTGTTGGAAAAAAATGAGTTAGTGCATGAAAAATAGCAAATGAAGTCAGATAGGGTTGAATGTTGTTGATGTGGCATTGAATGGTGCATTTGGAACAAACAAAAAGTATGGAGTTAAAATAAGTTAAAAAATGAAATGCCTTTGTAACAGGCGACTTTTCATCCGAAACCCTGATACTACGAAAGAGATTGTCCATTTTGTACACGAAGTGCATCCAGTTTTTGCCATAACCCTCTCAACTGACTATAACATGCTATGTGGGACAAATAATGATACCATGCGAACTTTCAACCTTTTCTGAGATCATTTGAAGTGCTTTTCAATTTCAGGGTTATTTTCATGAAAAAAATTAGTAAGTGCATGAAAAATAGCAAATGAAGTCAAAAAGGGTTGAAAATTGATGATGTGGCTTTGAATGGTACATTTTGAACACACAAAAACTATGGAGTTCAAATAAGTTAAAAAATGAAATGTCTTTGTAACAGGCGAGTTTTCATTCGAACCCGTGATATTTCGAAAGAGATTGTCCATTTTGTACACGAGGTGCATCAAGTTTTTGTTGTAACCCTCTCAACTTTTTATAACATGCTATGTGGGTGAAATGATGATACCATGCCAACTTTCAACCTTTTCAGAGTTCATTTGAAGTGCTTTTCAATTTCAGGGTTATTTTGTTGAAAAAATCAGTAAATGCATGAAAATAGCAGATGAAGTCAGATGGGGATGAAAATTGATGATGTGGCGCTGAATGGTGCATTTTGAACACACAAAAAGTATGGAGTTCAAATAAGTTAAAAAAATGAAATGCCTTTGTAACAGGCGAGCTTTCGTCCGAAAGCGTGATACTTCGAAAGAGATTGTCCATTTTGTGCACGAAGTGCATCCAGTTTTCATCGTAACCCTCTCAACTTTTTATAACACGCTATGTGGGTGAAATTATGATGCCATGCCAACTTTCAACCTTCTCAGAGATCATTTGAAGTGCATTTCAATTTTAGGGATATTTTGTTAAAAAAACGGTAAGTGCATGAAAAATAGCAAATGAAGTCAGAAAGGGTTGAAAATTGATCATGTGGCTTTGAATGGTTGATTTTGAACAAACAAAGACTACAGAGTTCAAATAAGTTAAAAAAATGAAATGCCTTTGTAATAGGCGAGTTTTCGTGTGAAACCCTCATACTTCGAAAGACATTGTCCTTTTTCTACACGAAGTACATCCAGTTTTTGCCGTAACCCTCTCAACTTTTTATAACATGCTATTTCGGTGAAATGATGATACCATGCGAACTTTCAACCTTACAGAGTTCATTTCAAGTGCTTTTCAATTTAATGGTTATTTTGCTAGAAAAAATGAGTAAGTGCATGAAAAATAGCAAATGATGTCAGAAAGGGTTGAAAATTGATGATGTGGCATTGAATGGTGCATTTTGAACAAATAAAAAGTATGGAGTTCAAATAAGTTAAAAAAATGAAATGCCTTTGTAACAGGCGAGTTTTCGTCCGAAACCCTGCTACTTCGAAAGAGATTGTCCGTTTTGTAAATGTATTGCATCCAGTTTTTGCCAGAACTCTCTCAACTATGTATAACATGCTATGTGGGTGAAATGATGATACCATGCCAACTTTCAACCTTTTCAGAGTTCATTTGAAGTGCTTTTCAATTTTAGGGTTATTTTGGTGATAAAAATCACTAAGTGCATGAAAAATAGCAAATGAAGTCAGAAAGGGTTGAAAATTGATGATGTGGCTTTGAATGGTGCATTTTGAACACACAAAAATTTTGGAGTTGAAATAAGTTAAAAAAAATGAAATGCCTTTGTAACAGGCGTGTTTTCGTCCGAAACCGTGACACTTCGAAAGAGATTGTCCATTTTGTACAAGAAGTGCATCCAGTTTTTGCCGTAACCCTCTCAACTTTTCATAACATGCTATGTGGGTGAAATGATGATACCATGCCAACTTTCAACCTTTTTAGAGTTCATTTGAAAGGCTTGAATATTGTTGATGTGGCATTGAATGTTGCATTTTGACCTAAAAAAAGTATGGAGTTCAAATAAATTAAAAAATGTAATGCCTTTGTAACACGCGAGTTTTCGTGCGAAACCGTGATACTTCGAAAGAGATTGTCCATTTTGCACACGAAGTGCATCTAGTTTTTGTCGAAACCCTCTCAACTTTTCATAACCTGCGATGTGGGTGAAATGATGATACCGTGCCAATTTTCAACCTTTTCAGAGTTCATTTGAAGTGCTTTTCAATTTAAGGGTTCTTTTGTTGGAAAAAATGAGTAAGTGCATGAAAAATAGCAAATGAAGTCAGAAAGGGTTGAAAATTGATGATGTGGCTTTCAATGGTGTATTTTGAACAACCAAAAAGTATGGAGTTCAAATAAGTTAAAAAATGAAATGCCTTTGTAACAGGCGAGTTTTCGTCCCAAACCCTGATGCTTCGAAAGAGATTGTCCATTTTGCACACGAAGTGCATCCGGTTTTTTTCGTAACCCTCTCAACTTGAACCCAATGTCATCGATTCCCTCTTGTTTCAATTCCCACATCTTCAATCTGCAAAATAGTGTAGAAAAGAACATATATAGTGAGGATAATCCAATGAATGATATCTTAGCTAGAGACTTAAATTACTAAAGATATAAATCACTTACAGACAATAGCAACTGATGAGAGATTTGTCGATAGAGTCCATGTGGTATAATTGGAAAAGTTCTGAGAATTCAAGACATATGTCACATGCATTGACGTAATGCTCTTTCCTTAATTTGACCATGACTTCCGTCTCCCCTCGCTTTGCTTCACGCATGTACCAATCATGCAACCGTCGCATCGCAGTTGGTAGTTCCTTGTACTGCTCGGGTGTGACAAGTGGTTTTTCGATGGCATATTGCATTGCATACTCAGTTGTATCGTACCCACGGATTTCCTCGGTGGCAAGGATTTGGTCAAGAGTGAGACCTGTAGCCTTTAGTACTTCGAGGTCGATTGGGTTGCCTTGCACGTTGACTGGTTGGATCGGTTGCTTGCTTGGATTGGTACTCACCTTGAGCGGAGAGATTGATTGCTTGGATTGTTCTCCAAGATGGGGAACTGTTTTCCCGCTAGTTGATGTCGTACTTCCTGACTTCTTCCTTGGGCTGGGCCGACTTCTCTGCTCACTTGCCTTCTGAATCTATCGCTCATAGTATGTCGGCATACGCTCGATATATGCCGGGGGTCGATCAATAAAGTGTTCCATAAAGTGCTCTTGGACTTCCTTGGGTATTACCTCCTTTGGCGGCACGGTCTTCTTCGCAAAAAAGGCTTTCACCTGGAGATTGCATTCAATTTTATTTTCCTCCGGTGTCATGTCATAAGGCAGCTTCCTTTTGGCCGGAGGCTCGGGTTTCTTCTTTGCTTTCTTCCGAAGAGGACTGCTGGTGGCCTGCCTCTTTTGGGAGGCCTGCTAGCGGGACCGCTGCCGGGGTGGAGTCGGCTCACGCGGCGGAGATCGATATCGATGATGATATGGACTCGCGTAGTGCTTCGTCCCGAGGTTGGGAGGACTGCTCATGGCGAGGTGGGGAGGACTGCTAGCGAGGTGGGACGCCTCTCGAGGTGGGGACGATTGTGGGGGCTCAAGGTGGGGAGGACTGCTGGCGAGGTGACTGCTACCGAGGTGACTGCTGGCGAAGTGGGGAGGACTGTTGGCGAGGTGGGGAGGACTGCTGGCGCTGCGATGCCTCTGGGTGGGATCCCTCACGCTGGACATCGATACTCGGAGGAGCCGGTGGCCTTAGCATCGAGTGTGGAAAGACGATGCAGTCCTTATTCCATAGAATGAGACCACGGCCGGCTTCTGCCAATGTGGACCCCCCCCCTCACCTCCAGGGATGTCAAGCAATAGTTCATCATATCCCGGCTCTATTGCGTACACCGCGACACGAGCATACCCAGCTGGAACCGGATTGCAATGCCAGAGAACATCAGGTTTATTTGGTAAAGCATAGCCTGTCGCGACCCGCACGGGTATGTTCTTCATTTTCCGGATTAGCTCACAAGATGTCTTCTCGGTGATATCATCCACGGGGGTGTGACCCAGCGGTGCCCCCGTTGAACCCACGCTGCTTTTCGGCATTATAGATGGGACGGGTTCTTCCCCTGCCTCCTGCTGCGGAGTTTCCCTTTGCTAGGTCAGTACCTATATCTGCAGCTGCTGCTGCTCGTATTTCTATTCCAACTTCGAAAGTCGGTCTGCTTCCACCTTCTTTTTTCTCGAATGGCTTTTATAGGTGTCCTGCCATCCCGCAAACCCCTCGTACCACGGAACAACGCCCATGCCTCGTGTTCGTCCTCCGTGTTCGGCATTCTTGAGGGCGCGTGTAAGCTCGCCGTTCTCTCTATCGGGGTGAAACCGTCCTTCTTGGGCATCTTTTATTGCTTGAATCAACTCATTTAATGCATGCTTCAGACTGGCCAGTGCAATAATCTTCCCTGTGGCTGGGTCCAACTTTCCCCCATGTGCAAAAAACCAATTCATGCACTTCTTGGGCCAGTTGAAGGTTACTGGAGTGATCCCTTCAGCAAGCATCTTAGTCTCTAATGCATCCCACTTAGGAATGGCTGACTTGTATCCACCTGTCCCTAGTTTATGGTGATACTTTTTTTCTCAGCATTTATCTTATTCTTTTTCGACTTCTCCATAGCAGCTATCGATGTCTTGTACTCGATAAATGCGTCCCAGTGATCCCTTACCTTCTCGTATATTCCTTTGAATTCGGGCGCATTCTTGCCTCTAGCGTTGTACTCGGTCCATAATCGTTTCTTCCAAGTCTGGAATGCGTCGGCCCTCTTATGGAGAGCAAACTCCTTGACTTTGTTCCTTTGACTCTCCGAGAGAGAATCTGGTAGGGTGAAATGCTCCATGAGCTCTCGCCAAAGGGCATCTTTAATTCTTGTATAGACATAATTCACTCCTATTTTTGGTTCCTTTGGCTGAATCCATTCATGCATTGTGATAGGGACTCCGTCCCTAACAACCACTCTGCATTGACACACAAATGTCTTGGCATTGGCTTCAGGGTGAGTCTGTTCGCCATTATGTTTGAAAGCATCAAGATTGAGCTTTACGTTGCCGTCTAATATTTTGGCAGCGCCTCGTACAATTCTACTAGATTGGCTCGATCCGGAGGGCTGATAATTAAAATAAGAAAGATTTGTTAATATATATATATATATATATACAAATCAGTTAATACACATGTAATGATCACCAGAGGCTAATGGGTGTGTATATACCTCGCCGAACATTCTTGGTTGTTCCGGATTTTGGAACATAAGTTGTTCTTCCTCGGTCTCACATCCATCACCATAATCGTTCAGATATTGTGAGCCATCATCATGATCATGTGATTCACCTCGAAGGTCCGCTGGGTTTTCGGAGGAGCATATCATGTCGAAGATGTCCTCTTCATGAGCTCTACCGGTATTGTCCATAGCTTAATAACTAGTCCATAATAATATAGATAAAACAAATTAGTATTTAAATTGGCATGCATTCAAGAAGCAAAATAACTTATAGTTAATTAATAATACATCATCGAATACATATATAGTATAGTTCTTAGAAAAGATCTCATCTCCATAATCTTGGATAATTTTCAATACATCGGCTAATCTCCGTCGGTCTAGCTAATACATCATAATAATACATCATAATAGTATCTAGCTAATATATCAATCTAGCTAGAACCCTAGCGCCCGGCGGATATCGGGGCAGGCGGTGGACACCCAAAGAGAAGGAACCATCACAGGAACATAGCTCCAGTGAGATCCCTGAAGAATCTGCCAGGTATTGTCGGACCTGGCCTCCAAAGCTGCCATGTAGCGTCGGACGTGCTCGTTCTCCTTGTTGACATGGTACTATACCACCTCCGCGGGGGACTCAAGCCTTTCGATCATCTGTGGCCCATGCGGCCGCCACCACAGAACCTCCGGGTCGACGACGGGCTAGCTCCTCACCAAGCTGCGCTGCCCGGAAGGCAACACCTCCCAGTACCAGCCCGGCGGAGCCCAGTCCCTGACAGGGCCCCTCGGCTCAAACAAGTGACCTCCTCCGGTGACTCGACAACGAGGATGCGGGATCGGCATCGTCAACGTCGAGAAGAAACACTTAATTACGAAAACAAATTAAATAAAACTTAGCAAAATTAACAATTAACAAAATTAACACTTAGCAAAATTAACACTTAGCATCTAGCAAAATCAAGAATTACGGCACGCTTTGGATCCTAATGCGTGTGTGACTATCGGTCTGTCGAGACTTTCCTTAAATAACTCTCACATATCTCACGGTGTGTTGGTGCGCACTCTCTCACATTGATACGGTGGTGTATATATGTTGGTGGACACTCTCTCGCAGTAATAGGTTCGACCGACGGTGATGGACGCTTCCACTCTCCTCTTTTTGCACAATATATCGATGAGTATATCTCAAAGAAGAGGAGAAAGAGGAAGCGCACCCCACGACAACAGTCGGGATTCCTCCATCAAGAACACACATGAAACCCTAAAATAAATTAGGATCGACGACAGACCGAAAGTCTCACACGAATTAGGATCCAAACCAAATTAAACCTAAAACTAAACTAAACATCAACTAAATTAAACCTAAACTAAACATAAACTAACACATATCCTAATAACCTGACAACCTAACTAACTAACTAACTAAATAGGTGTGTTGTGTCGTGGTCGGGGTCGGGTGTCGGGGGTGTCGTGTCGTGGTGTCGGGGTTTGACGTCGAGGGACCCTAGATATCCTAGCATCCACACACTAGTCCGGCGATCATCGGGGCGACCGTCGGGGAGAGGGGTCGGCCAGGAGATCTCACCTAGCCTCCTAACCCGGAGGTGGCGTCAGCGACGGGCTCGGGGCGGCGGCAACGGGATCACGGAGCGGCGATCGGAGTGAGCGGGCCGGCGGCGATGGGACCGGCGACGAGAGGCGGCGTCCGGGTAGGCGAGGGCGACCGCGGTAAGGGCGATGGCGGCGAGGGTGACGGCGGCGGTGGTGAGGGCGACGACGGCGAGGGGCGGCGTCCGGGTAGGCGAGGGCGACGACGGCGAGGGCGACGGTGGCGAGGGCGACGACGGCGGTGGTGAGGGCGATGATGGCTCGACCGACGGTGGCGAGGGCGATGGCGGTGGTGGTGCGACGGCGGCGGTGGTGAGGGCGACGGCAATGGCGTGGTGGTGGTGCGACGGCGGCGAGGGCGACGACGACAAAAGCGACGGCGGCAAGGGCGACGGCGGCAAGGGCGACGGTGGCGAGGGCGACGGCGGCGAGGGCGACGGTGGCTAGGGCAATGGAGGCGGTGGTGAGGGTGACGGGGGCGCGACCAACGACGGCGAGGGCGACGGGGGTGGTGGTGCGACGGCGGCGGTGGTGAGGGCGACGGCAATGGCACAGTGGTGGTGCGACGATGGCGAGAGCGACGGTGGCAAGGGCAACGCCGGCAAGGGCGACGGCGGCGAGGGCGACGGCAATGGCGATTTCGGCAGCCTGGCGGCGCAAGTTGAGCTCTCCCGGTGCGTTGCTCGGCCCGAGACGACGAAGTCCTCCTTTTATACCAGACAGACCTTTAGTACCGGTGCGTGCCACGCACCGGTACTAAAGGTCCACCGAATAGAGCGCAGGGGCGGTGGACCTTTAGTACCGGTGCGTGGCACGCACCGGTACTAAAGGGTCTTTAGTACTGGTGCTAGTCACGCACCGGTACTAAAGGTCCTCCCAAAAGAGCGCAGGGGCGGTGGACCTTTAGTACCACTGTGTGGCTAGCACCGCTACTAAAAGTGTTTTTTAATTAAATATTAGTTATTATTTTCAGGAAAAAACGTAAACTTTAGAAAATCATAGAAAAAACGTAGGACTCCAATGGAAATAAATGATATATGAAAAAATATCAGAAAAATATAAAGAATCTGTTTATGGCATTTCCATGCATGTTTGAACAACTTCAACTGTTGTATAAGATAATTTGATTAAATATGGCATTTGAAATATTCTTATCTCGAGTTTGAAAAGCCGTACAAATGAACTCTGAAAAGGTTGTAACTTGGCATGCCATCATAATTTCACCCACATAGCAACTTCTAGAGAGTTGAGAGGGTTACGGCAAAAACCGGATGCACTTGTGTACAAATAGGACAATCTCATAAGAAGTATGAGGGTTTCGGACGAAAACTCATCTATTACAAAAGGATTTCATTTTTAATAACTTATTTTAACTCCATACTTTTTATGTGTTCAATATGCACCATTCAAAGGCACATCATCAATTTTCAACCCTTTCTGACTTCATTTGACATTTTTCATGCATTTAATGATTTATTTTGAGCTAAATGACCCTGATTTTGAAAAGCAATACAAATGAACTCTGAAAAGGTTGTAACTTGGCATGACATCATAATTTCACCCACATAGCAACTTCTAGAGAGTTGAGAGGGTTACGGCAAAAACTGGATGCACTTCGTGTAGAAACTGTTACAAAGATATACCATGCTAGCTAGGAAATGCATGCATGTCCTTCACATAAATATATAGAAAGTGATGACGGTGAAGCCGGTCACATCCCAGAGTGGGATCTCGCGGTGTAAGACTTTTTCTGCGTGTTTGTCCCTTTCTTATGATTGCGTCGTAACCATGGATAATCTTCATCATTCAACAGGATGCTTTGGTCGGTCTTCACTCCGAAGGGAGGGATTTCATGAAACTTTTCATAATCTTCGGACACGTCTGTCTTGTCCTCCACTCCCACAATGTTTCTTTTCCCGGAAAGAACTATGTGGCGCTTTGGCTCATTGTATGATGTATTCGCTTCCTTATCCTTTTTTCTCCTTGGTTTGCTAGACATGTCCTTCACATAGAAAACCTGAGCCACATCATTAGCTAGGATGAATGAGTCGTCTGTGTATCCAAGATTGTTGAGATCCACTATTGTCATTCCATACTGCGGGTCTACCTGTACCCCGCCTCCAGTATATTTGACCCATTTGCACCGAAACAAAGGGACCTTAAGATCAGGTCCATAGTCAAGTTCCCATATCTCCTCTATGTAACCATAATATGTGTCTTCAAAGTTGGTTGCATCATAGCGGACACCATTGTTTTGGTTGGTGCTCTTCTTATCTTGGGTGATCGTGTAAAATCTATTCCCATTTATCTCGTACCCTTTGAAAGTCGTTACAGTCGAACTTGGTGTCTTGGCCAACCAGTACAGTTCATCTGGAACATCGTTGTCATTGATGAGCTTAGTTTGCAACCAACTGGCAAAAGTCTCCATGTGTTTACGTTCAATCCAGGGGTCAGACTGCTCTGGGTTATTGGACTGTACAATATCCTTGTCTTCCTCCATATATGGAGTCACCAAGGTGGAATTTTGTAGAACCGTGCAGTGTGCTTGAGTGAAAGAATGCCCGTCCATATTTATTGCTTCTTTCTTTGCTAATGTGCCTTTTCCACCCAGTCTCCCCTCATGCCGCGATTCAGGAAGACCAATCGGCTTAATGTCAGGAAAAAAGTCAACACAAAACTCATTGACCTCCTTTGTTCCATATCCCTTGGCGATGCTTCCTCCTGGCCTAGCACGGTTATGAACATATTTCTTTAAGACTCCCATGAACCTCTCGAAGGGGAACATATTGTGTAGAAATACAAGACCCAGAATGTTAATCTCTTCGACTAGGTGCACTAGAACGTGCGTCATAATATTGAAGAAGGATGGAGGGAACACCAACTCGAAACTGACAAGACATTGGACCAGGTCATGCTGTAACCTTGGTAGGATTTCTGGATCGATTACCTTCTGAGAAATTGCATTGAGGAATGCGCATAGCTTCATAATGGCTAATCGAACATTTTCTGGTAGAAGCCCCCTAAGTGCAACGGGAAGTAATTGCGTCATAATCACGTGGCAGTCATGAGACTTTAGATTTTGAAATTTTTTCTCTTCCATGTTTATTATTCCCTTTATATTCGACAAGAAGCCAGACGGGACATTGATACTGAGCAGGCATTCAAAAAAGATTTCCTTCTCTTCTTTCGTAAGAGCGTAGCTGGCAGGACCTTGATACTGCTTTGGAGGCATGCCGTCTTTTTCATTAATTCTTTGCTTGTCCTCCCGTGCCTCTGGTGTATCTTTTGTCTTGCCATACACGCCCAAGAAGCCTAGTAGGTTCACACAAAGATTCTTCGTCACATGCATCACGTCGATTGCATTGTGGACCTCTAGGGCTTTCCAATATTCAAGTTCCCAAAATATAGATTTCTTCTTCCACATGGGTGCTTGTCCGTTGGCGTCATTCAGAACAGATTATCCGCCAGGACCCTTTCCAAAGATTACCTATAAATCCTTCATCATATCAAATATATATTCACCAGTACGGAGGCCAGGCTTCTTCCGGTTATCTGGGTCCCCTTTGAAATGGTTGCCTGCCCTTCTTAAGATATGCTTGATCGGTAGAAATCGACGATGTCCCAGGTACACATTCTTCTTACATTTATCCAAATATATACTTTCAGTATGATCTAAACAGTGCGTGCATGCATTGTATCCCTTGTTTGTATGTCCTGAAAGGTTACTAAGAGCAGGCCAATCATTGATGGTTACAAACAGCAACGCTCGTAGGTCAATTTCCTTCTGTGTGTGCGCATCCCACACACGCACACCTGGTTTTTTCCACAACTGTAGAAGTTCATCAACTAGTGGCCTTAGGTAGACATCAATGTCGTTGCTGGGTTGCTTTGGGCCTTGAATGAGCACTGGCATCATAATGAACTTCCGCTTCATGCACAACCAAGGAGGAACGTTGTAGATACATAGAGTCACGGGCCAGGTGCTGTGACTAGAGCTCTGCTCGCCAAAAGGATTCATGTCGTCTGTACTAAGACCAAACCATAAGTTCGTTGCATCAGCTGCAAAGTCCGCAAACTCCCTTTCGATTTTTCTCCACTACGACCCATCAGCGGGTGCTCTCAACATCCCGTCTTTCTTACGTTCTTCTTTGTGCCATCGCAACAACTTGGCATGCTCTTTGTTTTGGAACAAACGTTTCAACCGTGGTATTATAGGAGCATACCACATCACCTTGGCAGGAACCCTCTTCCTGTGGCGTTCGCCCTCCACATCACCAGGGTCATCGCGGGGGATCTTATAGCGCACTGCACCGCATACCGGGCATGCATCCAAATTCTCGTACTCCTCACCGCGGTAGAGGATGCAGTCATTAGGGCATGCATGTATCTTCTGCACCTCTATCCTAGAGGGCAGACAACCTTCTTAGCTTCGTACGTACTTTCAGGAAATTCGTTATCCTTTGGAAGCATCTCCTTTATCATTATCAACAATTCTTGAAATCCCTTGTCAGGTACACCATTCTTCACCTTCCATCGCAGCAATTCCAGCGTGGTACCCAGCTTTTTCTGGTCATCTTCACAATTTGGATACAATAATTTCTTGTGATCCTCTAACATGCGTTTCAACTTCAACCTCTCCTTATCATTTTCGCAGTTTCTCTTTGCATCAGCAATGACCTGACCCAAATCATCAGCGGGCTCATCTGATGCCTCTTCTTCAGCTTCCCCCATTGATGCCTCTTCTTCAACTTCCCCCATTGTTGTATCAGCGAAAGGATAGTTGTCATCATCCTCTTCTTCTTCATTGTCTTCCATTATAACCCCTCTTTCTCCGTGCTTGGTCCAACAGCTATAGCCGGACATGAAACCAGACTTCAGCAGGTGGTACTGAAGGGTTTTTGAGTTAGAGTAATTCCTATCATTCTTACAGTCACGACATGGACAACACATGAAACCATTCTGCTTATTTGTCTCAGCCACACGAATAAAATCATGCAGGCCATTAAGAAACCCTGGACTTAGTCGGTCATCGTACATCCATTGCCGGCTCATGTTCACTACACAACATCAAAGTGACCAAATTAATACAACTTCATCATCACATTACAACCAAAAGTAGAGCTAGCAGTGACCAAATGTTATTACTGCAAATAATGGATACTTATAGTTCATACATATACATCTCATAAAACAACACCAACTATCTAAAACATGTGAATACAACAACAAATGCGATCATAATCGCAACTAAAGTAACAATTGAGCCAACAACATAATGATACCAAGCCTCTTTATCAATGGCATATTTTCTAATCTTTCTAAGCTTCAAGCGCATTCCAACCATCTTGTTCTTGTGATCATCGACGATATCGGCAACATGCAACTCCAATGCCATCTTCTCATATTCAGTTCTTTTCAATTTTTCTTTCAACTGATCAACTTCTTTTTCAGCTTGTGTTAATTTCTCGAGCAAAATTGCATAGTCGGTTGGAATTTCTGGTTCAACTACTTCCTATAGATAAAAATATCTATGTCAATTTGGTGGCATAATTAATTGTCATAGACATTAGATGATGTGTGAAATAGTTATAAAAGATAATTAACGACATACCACATCTGAATCATAGACTAGACGAGGGCCGACGTGGGCGGATACCATAACCATTACACTATAGAATAACTAACAATAATACAAGTAAGTAAATCGTACACGCAGCTATCTAAATCATACAAGTAATTTTTTTAAAAGTTTTTAAGAAGAACAAGAGGCTCACCAAGGTGGCCGGTGTCGCGACGAGATGGTGCGGACGATGGACGCTGGTTAGGACGGCCAGGGATGGTGGGAAGGCACACCAAATAAACCACACCTACACATATGCAACCTAACTAGTTAATTTGAGCTCAAATTGGATATAAATCAAATAAACTCCCACAAATCACATATCACATATCTTTGAGCATACCACAAGCTAATCTAGCAATAGATGAAGGAGCAAAGTTGCTAACCTTTATGAACACTTGGATAGATGGGGTGCCTTTAAATCTTGACAAATCCTTGGCAAAATGGAGGATGAGATTCGAGCAAGAAGAAGAACAGGGGAGAAAACAGAGCACTTTCGATCGGCTGCGGACGGATGTATATGTAGGAAGTCTTTAGTACCGGCTGGTGTCACTAGCCGGTACTAAAGCTTGCCCTTTAGTACCGACTAGTGACACCAGCCGGTACTAAAGGTGCAAGCGGGGCCCATGTCTGACCAAAACCCTGCCACGCCCCCTTTAGTACCGGCTCGTGAGATGAACCGGTACTAAAGGTCCCTCACGAGCCGGTACTAAAGGTTGCCCTGCTCCTAGCCATTGTAGCCGCCACGAACTGGGACTAATATCATCTTTAGTACCGGTTCGTGACCAGACCGGGACTAAAGCTCGGGACGAAAGGTCTGTTTTCTACTAGTGTTTGTATCAATGGTAGCAAAATATTTACCTTGGAAGGAGGCATGAATCTCCAGATTTTTCTTCTGTAAGTATGCAATAGCTTTCTCCATGATCTTGATATTACCATGTTGTCTAGTAACTGGTCTATTAGAGAGCACATGCCCCCACTTCCCTGATTGTCATGTGTTGCACTTCATTTTCTTCTCAGACTCTGCTTTCTCCATGGACTCATGTAGTGATCTCTCCACATAACCAATAGCAACAACAAGATCTTCAGGGAGGCATTCATCTCAGGTAGTTCAATCTCTTCTTCACCATCAGAGTCAACCATCTCAAATCTACTCAGTTCGGGAGAGCAATACTCCATATGTGCAGACATCGTATCCTTCTCTTGTTGCATCAACACATCAGTGGGATGTGGGCTGTCTTGTACAAGCTCAGGGGGGGTTGTTCTTTGTCTCTTCAATGAACTATTCATGAGCATAGTTCATGAAATTTGGTGGGTGGAATTCAATTGAGGAAGCAGACAACACAACACCACAATTTGCCTTATCATGATCATCATTAGGTTGTTCTCCATATTCATCCATAGAATCCTTACTTGTGTGTTCAGTATCACCATCCACTTTGTCTTCTGCTGTAGTGTCCAAGTCAGGATCTTCATCATCACCATCAGAGCCCTCACCCACTTGCACAATCCTTCAATAGTGAAGAAAAGCACATACAATTTCTTTTTCATTTCCACTAGTCTCTCATAAGGAATTTTAATAGGATCTCTGCAAGCAATCTTGATTCTGAAAACCTCATAGAATCTCTTGAAGATTCCATTCCTGTCCACATCCACTGGGATACCAAAGCAAGAAGCAACTTCAGCAAAAACTTTCCATGCACACCACTTGGGAGGGATCCCCTCAACTTGAACCCAAGCTTCTGTTAGCTCTCCATATGAGTCAAGCATGCCCTTCCATTCAAAGATCTTGATAGAAACACCATCTTTAGGTAGGTAAAATACAGGAAATTCAATCATGTCTTCCACTTTTGTCCATGGGGGAAATCTGAGGAGAAACTTCTTTTCTTCAAGATCTCTGGTAGGCTAAGGCCAGTCTTTTGCTTTGTAGAAAATAACATTCAATTGGGTAATCAAGTGAGAAGCATACACTTCTCCTTTCATCACTTTCAGTACTGTACAGTTCTTGTAGTTTAACCAGCTAGATTCAGTAGCAATATGGATATCAATGTGGTAAAAACCAAACTGTGTCGCTGCACTACCAAAGTACTCTGTTGTAGGTTGCAGATGAGCCCAAGCAACATAGTTATTCACATTATGATTACTAGAACAGGTGAAGCACTTTTTCTACTCTGTACAGCTACCGACAAAATGCCCTGGCCAACTGCTATTGAAACAAATCATGTTTTTGTACCTGGGTCTAGCACATGTACTGCCAGGGCTAGAGGAGGGGATTGGATTTGGGGACGGGTTAGTATTAGGAGCTTGTGCAGCCCCTTTAGTAGCACCCCCTGTGTTCTTGGGTGGTTGGCGCCACAGCCTTCGCCACCGCAGTTGTAGGGAGGGCTTCAGGAGGAGCCCCTTGCACTTCTTTCTTGGGAGTCGGCTGCCGCTTCTGGGGTCGCTGCTGTTGCCTTCGATTCTCCATGTTCTTCTTCACCGCAACACCAAAGGATATGATTCCTGGCCCGACCCCCTCGCACGCAAATCGGAAATTGGTGGGAGTTGGATCAAAACGGCTAGGTCGGGGGATAGGATGGCAGTCTTCGACACTGAATTGGTGAGATCTAAACAAATCCTTCCTAACCAGGATTACATGGCTACCTAGTGCAAAATTAGGGTTTGTGGGAGGGGGGTGAACGAATTGGATGCATGGGTGGTGCTGTGGGGATGGGATAACCCATAGCTGCCCATAAAAATCCGCACTTCCTCCTCAACTCCATTACACTATTGACAAGACACTTTTTATTATACGTACTCCTGTCCACCATAGGTCCCTTGATGAACGGCACAGGAGTAGGGATAGGTCCAACCTTAGTCAACACAATGTTTGAAAAACGTGCGGCCGCCCTTGCAGAAGCACGGTACACGCCAACGATAGTGTTTGTCGGAGAGTGGTTCGGAGCAGAAGGAGGACAAGCTACATCTATCCCCAAAATCTCCTTATTAACTAAATCAGAAGATCCCCAAGGAACAATCCTCAAATCTTTACCACTAACATCAATGGAAACCTCTCCGTAATCGATCTCAACTGCACAAGAAGGAAACGGAAATTTGTGTCTGGTGTTTCAGATTACCTTCGCGAGATTTGGATGAATTTGGCCCTACCTCCCCCGCGATCTCCTGGGCAGAGCACCCTACCTCCCCCGCGATGTGTTCCCTGTCGCAGACGTCCACAGGGGTCCCCATGCATCATGGGTTGCGGGACGGGGTGACCACTGGAGGTAGAACACCTGGTGTAATGTTGGCGAGCTCTGCCACCGACGGCGTCCTGCTGTTGAGCCTGGAGGTATTCGCCGCCTTGAAATGGCCCCACTTCACCACCTGTGTCGAATCTGATGACTCTGCTTCCTGGATGACCGTGAAAATCATGTAGTAGTCCATCCTACCGTCGTTGCAGGCGAAGCAGCAGGGCTCCACAAACGTGTTGTTGCGGATAACCTCGACGCAGTTCTTGAGCCACTTGTTCCGATTGGGGAACCACTCCCGCACCACCCGCAAAATCTCCGCAAGCACCTCTTGCGAGTGCGTGTCGACCATCGGTAGCATCACCACCGAAATCGGCAGGTTTGCCGCCAGGATCTGCACATGTGCTTCCACCAGCGCCGCGTGCCACAGCCATCTCGTGCGCACTCCCCAGCGCGATTTCCCTGCCATCTTGTAACAGCCGGGACCGACGCTCTAGAAGATTCCCCTTTTATTTCCATTCTCGGCTATGTTTCGTTTGGTTGTCGCATTCTTCGTTGCATCATTCGCATCATATGCATGCCATCATCACTCGTTTTTAAATGCATCCATTCGTAGTTGTCGGTTCTCTCTATTCGTGTCATTGACCGTTTCAAGAACAACCACACACGCACGTGCCCGCAGCACTGATAAAATATTGTTTTTAAAGTGAGTATAAAACTTTCTCGAATTGGCTCGAAAGTTGGCGTGCGGTCTTGTTACATTATAGGTAGACCGCCTACCACATTTCATCGCAATGAGAGTTCGTTTGATACCCGATCAGTCAACCGTAGTAGTGCGGTCATCGGTTTATTTGTGGTTGTTTCTAGTGTTTTAAAACTCATGTCACGGGCTCACATCTCCCTCTCTCCTCATCCCACACCCCTCTACACATCTCACTAACCCATTCTAGCCTAACCCCGTGACCGGAGCCATCCGATCGCGATCGGAGGGTCGAAATCGGGGCAAAAAAACCCTAACCTAGCCCCAAACTGCTATAAATAGACCCCTAGGCTTCCATTTTGGGCAACCCTAGCCTCTTCCTCGATTTCCGTGCGGCCCCAACCACTAGCCGCCACACAGCCACCGTCTCTCTCCTCCCAGCCGCCTCATCAGCCCTTGGGTCCGCCCGAGCTTGCATGCAGCCAGTGCGAAGCCCATCTGGGCCCAGAATGCGCCGTCGCGCCGCCTAGGGAGCCTGAGCCCTCGAGCTGCCTCCCGCTACCTCGCTAGCCCCTCCGCCAGCTAGCCATCACCTCGCCACCGGCAAGAGCCGCACTGGAGGTCCCCGCCGCTCCTTGCTGGCTAAGCCGCCGCCTTACGCTGCGCCAGAGCCCGCGCCAGCCCTTGCCGGAGCTGCCGTCACGCTCCTAGCAGCCGCCACTCACGACCTCCTCGCCTCCCCGTGCTTCCCCCGTGACCGCCGAAGCTCGCCAGCCACCGGATCCGGCCGGATCTAGCCGTTCCTGGTTGATCCCGGCCTCGCCGCCATCTGCTACCGCCCCACCAGAGCCTTAGCGCCGCCGCCGCCCTTTGCTCGGGCGTGAGCAAGAGGACGGGATGACGGTCACGCGCACGCCCCTTCGCATGGGCCGGACCCTGCCTCGTGCGTGGGCCTCCGAGCGCCGGCCCGGCGCCCCCAGCCCCAGCCTCCCCACCGACCGGGCCTCAGCCCATGGTGAGCCATCCCCCCTTGCGTGCTATGTGACGCCCCGTGTGTTGTTTTGCTATCGCGCCCCTTGTGCAGTGTTGGGCCTTTGCGCACTTTCAGCCCAGCCTATGTTTTTTTCCGTTCGGCGAATTTGTCTATTATTCCAGGAATTACAGATTTGCATAAAACCCCCTATTGATCATGCAGTTAATATCTCTTCAACCGTGCACCATATGTAAAAAATTTATATATGTAAAGTGACTAGAACTTTGTGTACTTTCACAATATCCAAATTTCACACATGTTTAAAATTTTTAACCTTCCTATTTGTATTAACACTATAGGAATCAGGCACTTTGTCGTCAACCATCCCGGACGGCAAAGGCATGCATCCCAGATGGCAAAGGCTTGGCCGTCCGCCAGCAGATGGCCAACCGTCCGGCTGAATAAGCCACGGTAAAGGGCGCTTTGCCATATGCTGGCAGATGGCAAAGACCTTTGCATCTTTGCCATCTGCCAGCGGACGGCAAAGGCCATGGATGGCACACGTGGCAACTTAGGTTCGTTAAGAGCTTAACGGCGTGCTTTGCCATCCGCTGGCAGACGACAAAGAAGTTAGGTCTTTGTCGTTTGCCAGCGGATGGCAAAGCACTTGTTTCTTTACCGGCCTAGGTGGTTTCTTTGCCATCCGTTGGGAGACAGCAAAGAACTAAGGTCTTTGCCGTCTGCTAGTAGACGGCAAAGAACCCACCTAGGCCAGCCTGGTGCTACCCCAGGTTGCACAGGTAGTTGCCACGTGGCAGCTTTGCCGTCTGCTGGCTGACGACAAAGCTCTTTGTCGTCTGTTAGTATACGGCAAAGTGGCTATATAGCCCCTGTTTTCTCTGGGTTTTTTTTCTTAAAATCATTCAATTTGACAGAATATCACATATATATCAAACATATCAACAATACAAGTTTCCAACAAGCATACCAACAATTAGTTTCAACAAGCATACCAACAATAAGTTCCAACAACATATCCAGCATACAAGTTTCCAACAACATATCCAACATACAATGGTTTCCAACAACATATCCATACATACATATCCAACACAAGTTTCCATAAACAAAAAGGAAGCACAAGTAGAAGAGTACACTCCATCAATGCAAGCTTCCTCATCTATAGCAAATCTGCAAATTAGGAAAGATGAAAGTTAGAAGAAGAAGAAGACTAGCTAGAAGAAAAAGAAGAAAAAGAAGAAGAAGAAGACTAGGTAGTTATGCCATTTTCTAGCTAACTAAGCATATCAAGTCATTTTGGAGGAAAAAATGCTAAGTATAGCTCATTTTATAGCTATCCTAGGTAGAATATATCATTTTGGAGCTAAGTAAGGTTATTATGTCATTTTTGAGTAAAATAAGCTAAGTATAGGTCATTTTGGAGCTAAACCAAGGTTATTATGCCATTTTTTACCTAAGTGAGCTAATTATGTCATAAATGAACTAACTAAGCTAATTATAGATCATTATTGAGCTATCCTAGGTAGTTATGCCATTTTGTACCTAAGTGAGCTAATTATGTCACAAATGAACTAGCTAGGCTAGCTATAGATCCGTATTGAGCTATCCTAGGTAGTTATGCCATTTTCTAGCTAACTAAGCATATCAAGTCATTTTGGACGAAAAAATGCTAAGTATAGGTCATTTTATAGCTATCCTAGGTAGAATATATCACTTTGGAGCTAAGTAAGGTTATTATGTCATTTTTGAGGAAAATAAGCTAAGTATAGGTCATTTTGGAGCTAATTAGGTCATTTCTTAAGCTAAGTATGCATTTGTTAAGCAAAACACTTGGGAAAACTTACCATCATCATGGAGGTGGAGGACCGGTCGGGTTTGCGCCAGGGTGAGACGTAGAAGGACTAGTTGGGGTTGCGGCAGACGCAGAAGAATCGGTCGATGCTTGTCGGGAGGCACACTGCACCAAAGATCATTTGCACTGTCTCCTTAGCATGATGCAACTCAAATGTGAATACTAGTAACTAATGACCGTTCAAATCAAACTCATCGTGGGTGCTATAGCAATATGGGGCATCGACGGAGGGGTCTGACCATTGTTCTGGCACACGGTCTGCACATTTTGTTTTCACGAGTCATTCATATTAGTTAGTGATGGAACGAACATTACGTGCATGATTTGGCTAATATGTAGGAGAAACTTACCACGAGGAGCTCGTATAGGGCCCGGTGAGACGCGTCGTTTCGGTTCCTCTCCTCCTCCAAGAGCCTAGCCGTCCTCCCCTCCATGTCCCTCTCCCTCTGTGTCGTCTGCCTGTTTGCCTCCACTAGATGCTCATGGGACCTAGCCTTAATGGTGAGCTCCATTGGCCGTGGACGAGGCCT
This sequence comes from Hordeum marinum, assembly GCA_022496015.1. Classification (NCBI taxonomy): domain Eukaryota; kingdom Viridiplantae; phylum Streptophyta; class Magnoliopsida; order Poales; family Poaceae; genus Hordeum; species Hordeum marinum. Next base: position 449,265,209 of record CM039672.1, on the reverse strand, counting down.
TATCTCAGGATCAGAGCTCGTCTGGCGCTTCTTGATCTCCGGGAGAGTTCTAGGATAGCGTATCAGTCCATCCCCAATGGCTATCGAGCCATGGGGCCTCCCGCCAACAGATATCATCACGAGCTCTGGATCAAAAGGACTCTGGCTCGGGTTGAAGTCCTCCCCTTTCCTCGCCTTCCCCTCATCTCTGTACCTCACGAGCTTGTTGTGGGAGGAGATGGTTGTGAAGCTCTCTGGATGATCGAGGTCATCCTCAAAGAATGCCTTGGCCTTCTTGTACGAGGCAGTATGGGCCATGGCATAGAGGTCGAACAGAGGTGGCACCTCCTTCTTGTTTTCTCACGCCTAAAAGAGAGGAACAAAATATTACTTAAGGGCTCAAGCTAGCATGAACAATGAAATTGCATGAATCATGAAGCAAACCACATACCCAGTGATCCCCATACTCAAATAGGATGGAGCTCCCTTGATGGTGTGGCACACCTCTCATTTGGGCATGCTTATCCTTGGCCTTCTTGTGTTCGGCTAGCCATTAGGGAGAGCACCACTCATCCACCAATGCCTCCCAACAGTCCATCCTATCCGCACACCATCTCGGGGGCACCTAAGTTAGACAAGAGAAATTTCAGCGCTACGCCTACGAATCAAATCAAAGAAACTAAGTAAGAGGCCTTAAGAATAGATAATTACCTTCATTAACTTCTCCTTACTCAGATAATTTGTGCGACACTTCTTCTTGGCCCTCTTAATGTTAGTCGAGGCGTAGTAGTCTCGAATAGCCTGCACCCGAGCCTCATGCCGTAAGTTCTGAAGTAGGCGCTTGCACTCGGCTTTGAGAACAATAGCCGCTTTCGCCTCGTCTTTCTCAAGACACCTATAGAAGGTCTGCAATCAAACAAGACAACACTGATTAGTACAATCACTAGGTGCTGTTGATTTTTACTTCTGTAAAGGAGAAATTACCCAAAAGTGACGGATCACAATGTCAGCCACCGTCTCGCACAAGAAACCGTCGACCATCTCCTCTGGCGGGGGCGGGGCAGCCATGTACACCTCCCAGGTTAGTGCTACCTGTGGAGCCTCACCAGGCAACTGGACCTTCCCTGGGAAGTGGTGCCGGAGAAGCACACCAAGGCCCTGGTTGGGCTTGCGGACACCACGCTCGTATTTCCAACCCCTCACATCCATTCTCACAGGCATCTATCTTCTCACAGGGCATCTTAAGCGCACGTAGGATTTTGTCCGACTGATACAAGTTTGGTGGAAATGCATGGCCTTTGGGTAGAAAGCATCCAAATATCGTCATCATCGCGCCGCAGCATTCTCTGCCCAGGTTAAACTGAGCCTTCAGTGCCATTACTTGTGCGATGGCAACCAGCTGACAAAGCTTAGTGTGCTCGTGGAGAGGACGTTTTGAAGACTACAACATTTCATTAAAGGGCTTTGCATATTCCTCCATCTCATCGTCCGAATCCCGAGCATCATCAAAGTCTTGCACCATGTCTTCGATCCCGGTACCATGCTCGTCGGTGCGACGACGAACCACCTCAGCTCTGGCATGTTGGGCAGACTCACCATGAAATGTCCAGACCGTATAATTAGGCGTAAAACACCACTTTTGCAGGTGTTTGATCATTTCAAACTTTGACTTCGTCTTACAGTTGTCGCAATCGATGCAGGGGCACCAGGTTCTTTTCTGTCCATTTGCAAATGCGACTCTCACAAACTCCTTGGTTTTTGTTATCCATTCACGGTTCATGTCTTTCTGACTAGTGTGACCGGTGTACATCCACCCCCGATCACTCATCTTGCCTAGCTACTGGACACACAGAAAATATATACATAATTCAGCAAACCATATTCATCAGTTAATAGAGTTTGCCAGTTTTATTACGTTGATGCAACTTAGATGCTAGTAGGTAAAGATAGGTCCTAATCCCACCCGAGTATGTGTAGATTGGGTTCGTTTTCCCATGCTCTGCTCCGGATCTAACGCACAATTTTGATAGCACCTCCCCGCTATTCTCCGGATACACGTCTCGGCAATAAGCAGAGAGGATGTGTACCCGGAGAACAACAGGGAGGCACTGATGAAATTCTGCATTGGATCCGGAGCAGAGCATATGGGAAAACAAACCCAATCTACACATACTCGGGCTGTCCATGGATAACGTTGGACAATTCGAAAGAATCACGGTTATAAATATGCTAATGAATGCATATTTATAGATGCAACCCTTTTGAACGAGAGACGCATAGTGGTCGTGCATACTGATGATTGAAGACACCTATAGCTAGAAAGTTTCGTCGGCACGAAGACCGGAATAGAGGAAATGAAGGGGGCAAGAGGAGATGTCATTTGTGCTCACCCATGAACACAGGGCGGGGCTCGTCGAACACACGGGGAGGTTGTCAAACACCAGACCCTCGCAGCGACGAAACAACTGCACATTTAAATCCACCTGATCAACATAAATATGATGTTCTGTATAACAAAATCGAAAAATATATGACCTAACTCATAATTCACAAATATATGACCCGTGTTGTGTCGGGGTCGGGGTGTCGGGGTTGTCGTGTTGGGGTCAGGGTGTCGGGGGTGTCGTGTTGGGGTCAGGGTGTCGGAGGCGTCGTGTCGGGGCCGGGGTGTCGGGGGTGTCGTGTCGGGGTCGGGGTGTCGGGGGTGTCATGTCGGGGTAGGGGTGCTGTGTCGTGGTCGGGGGTGCCGTGTCAGGGTGTCAGGGTGTCGTGTCGGGGTCGGGGTGTCGGGGGTGTCGTGTCGGCGTCGGGGTGTCGGGGGACCGTGTCGGGGTCGGGGTGTCGGGGGTGCCGTGTCGGGGTCGGGGTGTCGGGGGTGTCGTGTCGAGGTCGGGGTGTCGGGGGTGTCGTGTTGGGGTCAGGGTGATGTGGGTGGCGTGTCGGGGTAGGGGTGTTGTGTCGTTGTCGGGGGTGTCGTGTCAGGGTGTCGGGGTGTCGTGTCGGGGTCGGGGTGTCGGGGGTGTCGTGTCGGGGTTGGGGTGTCGGGGGTGCCGTGTCGGGGTCGGGGTGTCGGGGGTGTCGTGTCGGGGTCGGGGTGTCAGGGGTGCCGTGTCGGGGGTGTCGTGTCGGGGTCGGGGTGTCGGTGTGGCGTGTCGGGGTAGAGGTGTTGTGTCGTGGTCGGGGTGCCGTGTTAGGGTGTCGGGGTGTCGTGTCGGGGTCGGGGTGTCGGGGGTGTCGTGTCGGGGTCGGGGTGTCGGGGGTGCCGTGTCGGGGTCGGGGTGTCGGGGGTGTCGTGTCGGGGTCGGGGTGTCGGGGGTGCCGTGTCGCGGTCGGGGTGTCGGGGTGTCGTGTCGGGGGTTGGGGTCGGTGGCGTCGGGGGTTGAGGATCGGTGGCGTCGGGGGTTGGGGGCTCCTCTCTTCTTCTTCTTCCTCTTCTTCTTCCTCTTCTACTTCCTCTTCTTCTTCTTCCTCTTCTTCCTCCTCTTCTTCCTCTTATTCTTCTTCTTCTTCCCCATTTTCTAATTATTCTTATTTTCTTCTTCTTTTTTCAAAACTAAACCTAAAACTAAAACTAAACTAAACTAAACGTAAACCTAAAACTAAAAAAACTAAATATAAACAAAGCATAAACCTAAAACTAAAAAAAATAGAAAAAATAAGAGGAGGAGGAGGAGCTACCGCGGGGTAGGGGGTCGGGCTGCCGGTGGAGGAGGGGGAGGCCCACCGCAGGGTAGGGGGTGGCGCCGCGGCCTTCCTCACGGCAGTGCTCGAGCGGCTGCCGCAGGGGAGGTGTGTCATGGCCGGTGCGGCGGGGTGACGTTGCGGGGCGGGACGGGGCAGGCTGGGCGGCGGTGCGGCGGGCGGGGCAGGGCGGGTCGGCCGCGCGGCAAGGCAGGACAGGGCGGGCGGCCGCGCGGCGGGGCAGGACAGGGCGGGCGGCCGCGCGGCCGCACGGCGGGGTGGGGCGGCGGCACGGCGGCGCGGGGCGGCCGGCGACAGGGCAGGCGGGGCGGCGCCGGGGCGGGCACGGGTTTGAGAGAGGGGAAAGAGAGAGGGAGAGAGAGGGAAAGAGAGGGAAAGAGATATTTAGGTCCTCTCTTTGTCGTCTGCTAGCAGACGACAAAGAGCCTAGCTAACGGCCACTTTCTTTGTCGTCTGCTAGCAGACGACAAAGAAAGTGGCCGTTAGCCGTGTGGTAGCTAGGCTCTTTGTCGTCTGCTAGCAGATGGCAAAGCTTCTATGCCGTCTGCTAGCAGACGGTAAAGAGTTGGCTGACGGCAAACATGATCTTTGCTATTAGCAGCATCGTTGCCGTTAGCTTTCTGCAAGCTGATGGCAATGACCTTCTTTGCCGTCAGCTAGCAGACGACAAAGAGCTGGCTGATGGCAAAGATGCTGATTCCAGTAGTGTAATTTGCATAATTTCCATGTGAAAACGATTTATTTCATAACTAATTAACTGTAGCTCCGATGCAAATGTTTTATATATGTAACTTGGCTAAGAAAACATGTAGAATCTAATGCCACACTTTATTTTCATTTTTAACAAATATAAAATTGTGTTAGGACAAACCTGGACCAAATTTATAATTTGCATATGGGGACGTTTCGGATATGCTATATGTTGTTTTCGTCCTCGTTTCGTATGCCTAGTTGATATAGTTATGTATGCTTCACCGTTTGCCATGTTAAACAATATTTAATATTGATGGGTACCTAAACAGGAGTGAACTAAATAATTCAAACGTGGAGTTTCGTCAATATGCAACCCGTTGTTTGGTATTCTTGCCATGCCATGCCATGCGTGGCATATTTAACCGGACATGCATCATATTTGTTTGCGCATCATGTCATGCATATGTTGTTGTGAATCATGTGTTGATTGTTTGTTCCGGACTGCTTCTTCTCGATAGAGTTCCGAAAGCGTTCGGAGTGTGAGGATTCGTTCGACTACGTTGGCTCGTCTTCTTCATGGACTCCTTCTTCTTCCAAGCAGGATCTCAGGCAAGATGACACATTTCCCTGGATACCACTACTATCATTGATATGCTAGTTGTCCCTCATTTATCGTTATGTCACGCTACCTACCACTTGTTTGACAAGCCTCCCAACATTGCGATGATAAGCCTCTAACCCCTTTACATCCCAGCAAACCTTTGTTTGGCAATGTTACCGCTTTCTCAGCCCTCTTATAACGTTTCTAGCTGTAGGTGCAATTGCTTCCATGTGACAACATGGACATTCTTTTGTTATCACAATATTATTGCTATTTAATTTAATGCACATATATATTTGGTAAAAGGTGAAAGGCTTGGCCTTTTGCTCGGTGTTTTGTTCCATTTTAGCCGCCCCTAGTTACTTGTGTACCGGTGTTATGTTCCATAATTGAGTGCTCCTAACATGCTCGGGGTTCTTATGGGGACCCCCTTGATTTTCGTTTTAGGATAAAGCTTGTCTAGCAAGGACCAACATTGGTTTTACCATTTGCCTAATAACTAAAATTGCATAGGGCCTCGCTAGCACCTGCAGATCTTTAATCAACAACCCAGGCCAGTGCTCCTCGTGAGTGTTGTCCACCTACCTAGCAGTCAGCGGTGCCACCTCGGGGTAACTCGAGGCATTTTCAGGCTACCGTCCACTTCGCATAGACGGATGATGCTCGTGGATAGAGAGCGCACGACTCTAGATGCGGATCTGGCTCATCAGGAGGCTTTGCTGGATTTGTTTTAACTTTCTCGAATGTCTTGCGTGAGGAACTCCGATCTTCTTCGGGCTATCTCGAGGTGTTGGATTTCCTGTGGAATTGCCTAGGAAGATGACAAGATCCGTGGTCGAGGTTATTCCCATTGCGTGTGGTTAATTTGTGATGGATGAGTTGGAGCACCCCTCCAGGGTTAAATCTTTCGGAAAGCCGTGCCCACGGTTATGTGTCAATGTTGGAAACTTTGTTTAACACCCGGTCATAGTAACTTGAAGTAAACTCAAATAAAATACACCAACCGTGTGTAACCGTGACTGTCTCTTCCCGTGAGTCCTTATTCGAGAGAGAACACGATGAAGTTATGATTGACGTAAGTAGGTGTTCAGGATCAGTTAGTGATCATTACTAGTTCACGTCTATTATGTGTAGGCCACCATACTTTACTTTCTGTATTCGTAAATTAGCCACTCAAACAAATTCTTAGTCGCTTGTTGCAGTCTCACCATTTAACCATTCCTCACTGATTAAGCTTTGCTAGTCTTGATACCCTTTGCTGAGTCCCTGTGGCTCACAGTTTACTACAACAACAATTGCAGGTATAGGTAATGCGATAATTTGAGATGAGCGCGATGCTTGTTTGATTTGGAGTTCTTCTTCTTCTTCATCATCATCAATCTATGATGGATTCCAGGCGGCAGCCTGGGATAGCAAGGATGAATGTTATTTTGTCGTTTGTTTTCGTTCGTAGTCGAACCTTGCTCTTCTGTATGATGTTTGAATATGTTGTTATATTAATGTGATATTGATGTAGCTCGTGGCGAGTGTAAGTCAATTCCATATACTCATCTCTAACACGACAAGATGCGCTTCTATCCCTGTCGATGCCCTCATACCGAAATAAAGATAAGATCGCATTTTAGGCGTGACACATCTACTGCTACACGAGAGGTGTGAGGGAGGGGCTGGGGTTCGGGATGGGAAATATGTGGGTGGGAGGGCTGGGCTCCAGGGTAGGTGCGAGGTAGGCAGTCATTAATGTCGTATGTGGGAAGGATGAGGTTCGCCTCGTGGTCACTCGAGTCGCTTGGTTTGCCCGTGGAGCGGTCCATCACGTGGACCCACCTTGCTGCTATCGTCCTTGGTGAATGAGCTTGCAAAGTTGCAAGCACTTCCTGCAAGAGCTCATCCACAACAGACGAAGTAAAGTACACTTGTCTAGAAGCTGAAACTACTCTTAAGTAATCTATATCAATCTGACGAACATGTTTGGCAATGGTGAACCCGTCGGCGAGAAGCTACGTCGCAAGCTAGAGAAGGGTGTCATGATCCGCCGCCGCCAAAAGTGACATAGAACGTTGCCCACCCTTGCAAGTAGCAGGAATCCTGAGGGAAAAGAGGACCTCTCAAAAATGACAGAAATATGCAGGTACTCCCTGTGTTAAATAAAACCACCGCACTTAATTTGGAACGAACGGAGTAGATTTTAAGGCTTCAAGCCACAAAACTTAAGAAACTACTGTACAATGTATGGCCTAACGAGTCACTAAGAAAATAAATTAACATCAGAAAATCGAGTGTAATGGCATCAAAGGTACGATGGAAAGTCAGACAAGATTCAGTGGTGGTGCGGCGGAAGATAGCATTAGCAGTACAGTACAACAAGTCAAAATTTCAAACGACGCCCCAAACTTGGTCCAAGGAAGAAGAATATAAAGAGAAATATATTCAGACCAGTAAGTCCAGAACAAAATCAACTTGGCGTAATCTGTCGGTAGAGTAATTATATTTGGTGCTTCTGTTGTTTGAACACCCAATCCTCAGACATACTAGGCACTGAAGTCACACGGGCTGGAAACTCATGAGGAGTGGTGATTTGTAGCTACAATACATGCACTGCTAGCAACAACTGGTTGATTTACCACTCAAACAGATAACACAAAATTCTGACAATCTAAACTAATCACAAGAAATCTGGAATTAATAGATCAAGGTATCCTACGCACAATTCAACCACAGAGCAAATATGACCATTGCCTGCTCTCCATCAAGAATCACCACTCGTTCTTTGTTCTCTTTCTCCAAGCGCTTTGTCTCTCTTCAAGTGCGACATGATCAGTACACCTATGGCAAACAAAACACACCTAAAAAATTACAAACTAGCCACAGGCCCTTCCAATCTTAAATCTGTTTGCAATCTGGAGTCAGGGCCTCAGGGCACACCAATATTTCTGCAAATGCTACACACGGCAGCAAGAGCAAGAGATGATAAGAAAAACGGGCGGGGTGCAAATGGGTCAAACCTATCAAGTAAGAAGCAGCAGGTCCTGACGGAGAGAAGCCAACATACATGAATCTTGCCAACAAATCTTGCAGCAGAAAAAACTAGATTTGTCGAGATACGAAACAACTATATGTTATTTAGCAAAACTGAATGTTCAAACGACAACATATAAACCAAAGTGCGTAACTTACTTGCCGCTAACCCATAGGTGGTGATTATTGCGCAACGCACAATTGAACACAGCAGTTACGGGCTCAAAATAAATCAAAAGTTTCCAAGTTCAGATGAACGATCAAAGTATGGATAAATTATATTGCCAATTAATGCTCCGGTAGTACATTGATCCACATAACAAGACATCTTATAAAAGATTTAAGAAATGTTTACACTTGATTCAGTCATACTTCAAAGCGTCCTATTCGACAAATCAGTAGACATTTGTTATGTAGCTCATACCGTCGCACCCAGCCAACAGGGGTTCCCCTGACTCTGGAACAGGAGACCTTTCATGGTCGCCACATTTCTCCGACGAAACATATACTCCACTGCACGATTCATTGATTCAACTAACCCGTTGACATGACGAGGAGGATTTCTCACCTGTACAGAATCCATCTCACTTCTTAGTTCAACAGTTCCATCCTTGCGTGCACTGTACTCTGTTGGAAATTTCTTGGTCACTAACTTAAAGACTGTATCTAGCACTCCTAATTTCAATCCTTCATACATATCCTTGCACTGAGTGGCCGGCTTGCCCCATCGCTATCGATGTGGAAACTAGTAAGAAATATGGCTAGAATCAACAAACGTATAAATCATGTGCAGATTAGCAGATGCTTACGTTTCTTCCATGGCCCGGCTTGGCTCCATTGCAAAATTTTGTCACTGACCAAAGTATTTGCTCCATTTACTAGTGTCCTCTGAACGAAGAACACATGGTGTAGAGGACTGGTCGTTTAGCCCTGTACTAACATGTTTCACGTAGTTCCGGCACCCAACTCTCGTCGTATAGCCATACATCACGAAGACCTCCAACACCCGTATTCAACAGCTAACTGCTAACGGCCGGAATCACCAGATCTCAACTTGTCGTGCCGATTGGCGGCTCATCTGCCGCCATGTTCCATTCGTGTGCCTCCGGGATAGGGTACTAATAAATGCTTGCTCCCCATCAATCTACCCAGTCAAAAAGAGGCCCCAAAGCATGTGGTTCTCATTACTTCCTCTTGATCAATTCCTTGCACTTGATCAATGAGAGATGTGGCACAAAGGAGATGTTTAATTTCCACAGGTTTCATGCTCTTACTTGGTGTTTTCTCAGTCTCAACCCGGACGGTGGTGATCCATAGTTGATTCTTGGGGGGTCTAAATCGAACTAGCACAGCTGTATATACAAGATCATTAGAGGTGATGACATATTTCATAAACTTAAATATCACCATGCATATATAACTGAGAGGGGGGAGGGAGAGATTCACCTTGCACCACCCAAAACAATATGGCCTCTTTGCCAGCATAATCCAAACACATTGTTTCACTCTCCCATTGTTTACTCAACCAGGGTCCACGAGAATGGTAAAATGATTGGGCCTTTCAGGTACACACAATGATTTTCAGAGAGTAGTTCATAAGCAGCAAGCCCACGGTTTGAGCATGTGTAGATAAAACCATCAACAAACACACATGCGCCGTTTAAAAGGTAGTTTCTAGGCATAGCCATTGGCAGGTATTCTCCCCATAGAGTCCAAGGCATGACAACATGCCACTTGTTGGCACGCACGTCAAACCAAAGACAAGAACATGTGACACTATCAGAGACTATAAAGGAATGATCACCCAGTGCTACATGTCCCCAGAGCTTGACCTTCCTGTCAAGAACATTAGACTGGTCTGTGTCGCAGCGCACCCATGAGGTGGATCCGGGAGGAGAGACACGGTGGGCCTTACGGTAAACTTGTAGGGTCTCAGTAAGAGCAAAAGTTTCGCCGCCAACTTGGATAATAAGCATAACAAAAGGATCAACAGAAACAGGCCAGCGTGCAAGGATATCCATGGTGTGACATTCGGTGTCCAGACTAATAACATCCATGCCATCTTTTAGGAATGAGACGGCACATAGATCTGAGCTTCTCCGGAAAAAAATGCCTGTGCCCATGGTCATCTCCATGTACAATGTAATGTCGTTTGAGAGGAGGGGCTGTTTCTAAGCTTGGAATCTCATCCAGATTGGTTTTATAGATAAATGATTGTGAACCACCTTGGCAGATGATAAACAAGAGATCCTTGTCAATATGGATACGTGGTGGCTTCACGTACCTGGGAGGACTTGGTGGGAGATAGTGCCTGCATATCCAATAGTATGTCATATATGCACTAATTAATTAAGAAGCTTGGAAGGCACAAGAAACCTGGAACCAAATTATATCTAGACCTGCAAGGATCATCAAGCAGCACTTGGTCTTCATGCAGGAGGAGTTGAGGCAGCACCTTGTGGTCCATATACTCTCTAATTAATAAGCGATTGGTTAGCGGACATAATAAGATGAATTTGTAAGCACACAAGAGATGACGGAAATGAACACATGGATTAATTAGTTAGTGGAGAAAAAAAAACTTACTGAACAAAGCATAGTTGAAATTCATGGATGTGTTTCATGGGCAGCATGTCCACCCGGCGGAAGGTGGAGTGCAGCACCTTGACATCGGAGGGCAGGGGCCCGATGCGGAAGGTGGTGACAATGGCGTGTAGGTAGTCGCACGGGCATGCGTGGTCGAGGCTGATCCAGACAGAGCACACGAGCCCCGAGCCGAGACGGGCGAGGAAGCCGTCTCCTTTCGTCACGATGAAAGGACACACGGAGTCGATCCTCGTAGGTGGATGCAGCTTGATGAGTCTTCTATCTTCGTGTGGTGGTGCGAGCTTGTATTCGTAGACCACGTTGTTCCACAACATGTAGATGGCATTGCTTTCTTGAACGTACAGGCCACGGCCATAGATAGGAAAGGTAGCACTCGTCGGAGGCGTGGATTACCTCGCTACGGGACCGAGCTTAGACGCCGACGGCTTGCGGCTACGCCGACGGCCAAATGTCGGGGCCGTCGGCATAGATGGCCCACCTCGTCAGCCCTGGCAGCGGACCGTCAGCGTCCGCAAGCCATCGGCGTAGGCCGCTTTAGACCGAGGGCCGGCGTCGGCGTATAAAGGCCGTCGGCATAGGTCTATTTTAGGCCGAGGACCAAGTGGGCCCCAATGACGGTCGGGCGGTAACGTCGTCAGCCCAGTAGAGGCTATGCCGACGGCCCCGACCTTTGGCCGTCGACGTAGACCCTGTTTTTATTTTTTGTATTCATTTTTATTTTCTTTTATTTAACCGTTTTATCTTATATTACTAATACATAAAATAATATTGGAAATTGGATTATAATATATACCATCTCATTTCAATCCTCGATATACGTCTCTTTATACTTTCTGTGTCTACTAATTAATACATAAAATAATATATTAATAAATTATAATATTTATGTTACTAAATTAAAATATATTATGCTACTATTACTATATTAATATGTATGCTTCACAGTTGAACCTCGTGCGGAAAAAGCTATAAGGGTAAACCGCCGTCCCCTCCCCGGCCCCCTCGCGCCCGGACTAGGCCGGGTTTCGGTGAAGAAAGACCGTCGAAGCGCCGTAGTACCGCATGAACTTGCATGTGATTGTAGGGTATGTATTCAAGTGTGGTGTAAGATCCATAGATGCAATGTCTAGCTCCTTGGTGTGATCATCTTCACATTCATGCGATAACACTATGCAAAGTCATGGACATGTAGGTGGAATACACCCGTTTGCGGGTATACCGGGGGCTACGATGTGTTACAAGGTCCCAACCTTGTTTTCCATGTAGTTATGTCCTAAAAAAACCTCAACAAACAAAAAAAGTACATTGTTTGAACATCGTGCGGAAAAAGCTATAGGGGTAGACCGCCAGACCCCCCTCTGGAGCAGGATGTCGCAGGTGAATTGTCGCCGAAGCGTCGGAATCCTACAAAAACTTGCATGTGGACCTAGGGTATGTGTACAAGTATGGTGGATGGTGGAAGGCCCATAAATGCAAAACATAGATCCCGGGTGTGACCTTCTTCACACATGAATGCGATAACACTTAGAGAGATTCGTGCACACGTGTAGACAGAATACTCCCGGTTCGGCTTAACCGGAGGCTACGATGGGTTACAAAGGTCTCAAACCTAGTTTTCCATGTAGCTATGGAGTAAACAAAACTAAGCCAATGAAAAAGTACATTGTTGGAGCCTCGTGCGGAGAAAGCTATAGGGGGTACATTGTCGGGCCCACATTATTCCCCCTTCGGAGCAGGATGTTGCAGGTGAATGACCGCCGCGGAGCGTCGGAATCCCACAAAAACATGCACGTGGACCTAGGTTATGTGTACAAGTGTGGTGGAAGGCCCATAGATGCAAGACATGGATCCCGGGTGTGACCTAGCTTCTTCACACATGAATGCGATAACACTTAGAGACATTCGTGCACGTGTAGACGGAATACTCCCGGTTCGGCTTAACCGGAGACTACGATGTGTTACAAGGTCCCAAACCTATTTTTCCATGTATCTATGGAGTAAACAAACCTAAGACAATGAAAAATTACATTGGTGGAGCCTCGTGCGGAGAAAGCTATAGGGGTACAGCGTCGGGCCCACATTCCCCCCTCCGGAGCAGGATGTCGCAGGTGAATGACCGTCGGAGCGCCGAAATAGGCCCAACCTTGGTTTTCCATTACATATGTGCTAAACAAACATAGATAGAGAAAAAATTCCATTGGTTCACCCTCGTACGGAGAAAGCTATAGGGGTAGATCTGTGGGTCCCCCCGATCTAGGGTTTCGCTGGAGGAAGACCGCCGGAGCATCGGAATCACTACAGGGGTAGATCAATGAAAAACTGTTTGGCTGAACTTTCCTATACTTGAACCGTGTCTTGAGATCTCCAATGGTGTCCTCGTAGTCTAGATTATAATACTCTTCAAGCTCATTCTCAAGCTCCACCTTGTCCTTGAGAGAAATCTTACCCTTTTCTTTCTCGCCTACCTCCTCACCATTTGCAAGATCCTTGTTTTTCTTCTTCTTTTTTCTTTTCACCAATGGAAGTACACCCTTCTTTACCATAAAGGGCCCAATCTTTAGGTAGACTAACAAATTCATCTTCCTTGTCAAAATCAGGTTTACCCAAATCCAAATCGTCTCCACTTCCAAACTCAGGATCAACCTGAGTAAAATCCTGGATCTGTATGTCGAAACTCCCGGTACGGGTCAACCCATGTGCATAATTTGGTGAAATGTGTCCAACCTTGGTTATTCATGTACATATGTGCTAAACAAACATAGATAAAGAAAAAAATTCCATTGGTCAACCCTCATACGGAGAAATTTATAGGGGTAGATCTGCGGGTCCTCCCGATCTAGGGTTTCAGAGGTGAATGACCGCCAGAGCGTCGGAATCACTCGAAAACCTGCATGTGTCCCTAACATATGTGTAGAAGTGTGATGTAATGTTGGTAGAGGGCATATCCAGGTCATGTGTCTGACGTTGTTCACAGACATGGGCTAACACTTAGTAAAATCCTGGATCTGTATGTCAAAACTCCCGGTACGGGTCAACCAGTGTGAATAATTTGGTGAAATGTGTCCAACCTTGGTTCTCCATGTACATATGTGCTAAACAAACATAGATAGAGAAAAAAAGTCCATTGATCAACCCTCGTACGAAGAAATTTATAGGGGTAGATCTGCGGGTCCCCCCGATCTAGGGTTTCGGAGGTGAATGACCGTCGGAGCGTCGGAATCACTCGGAAACCTGCATGTGTCCCGAACATATGTGTAGAAGTGTGATGTAATGTTGGTAGATGGCATATCCAGGTCATGTGTCTGACGTTGTTCACAGACATGGGCAAACACTTAGTAAAATCCTGGATCTGTATGTTGAAACTTTCGGTACGGGTCTACCAGTGTGAATAATGTGGTGAAATGTGTCCAACCTTGGTTCTCCATGTACATATGTGCTAAACAAACATAGATAGAGAAAAAAGTCCATTGGTCAACCCTCGTACGAAGAAATTTATAGGGGTAGATCTGCGGGTCCCCCCGATCTAGGGTTTCAGAGGTGAATGACCGGCGGAGCGCCGGAATCCCACAAGAGCCTGCATGTGGACCTAGGGTATGTGTACAAGTGTGGTGGAAAACCCATAGATGCAAGACATAGATCCCGAGTGTGACCTCTTCATGTGCATGGGACAAAGCCCCGTATCGTCTACCCCCTAGATATTCTCCGGATGGGTTAGCCCGATGGACATTTGTCTTGGATTGTGTTTGGTTAGGTCATAGGGTCATTACAAACCATGTTTGAGCCCAAGCTGTCACAAGATCCTACCCCGTTCCACCGAAAACGGGCAGTTTCCCCCTAATAATTAAACACCGGAACCTCCATAGCTAGGTGACACAGGATGTCTACGAAGGGGTATAGACCTAAGGTTGAAAACAATTAAAAACAATGGTGTAAAAAGTAAAAAAGATTTTATATGCTTGAAAACATAAAAGAATACAAAAATAAAAAAATAAAAAAAATGTGAATGGCCCTAAGCCGACGGCCAAGCCGTCGGCGTATATCGAATTTAAAACAACTAAATAGACCTAAGCCGACGGCCAGGCCATCGGCGTAGGTCCTCGTCCCCTAGATTCGGACGCACGCCCGCAGGAACCTTATCTGAAACCCACCCACTCCCCCCACTTCCCCTGTGCCCCACGCTCCCCCGACCCCGCCACCAGCAACCCTGCCCCCTCCCGTCTCGCAGCCGCCGACCGCGCCACACGCCACCGGCTCGCCCTCCCGTCCCGCCGCCACCCGCCCGCCCTCCCACGAGCTCCCTCTTGTCGGCCCGCCCCTCCTGCGAGCGCCTCCCGTCCCGCCGTCGGCCGCACTACCCCTTGAACCTCACGCCGCCGGCCGCCCTCCCGCGAGCTCCTTGCCGCCGGCCTGCCCCTCCCACGAGCTCCCTCCCGTCCTCGCCGCTGGCCCGCCCCTCCCCTGCTCCTCCCTCATCCCTGAGCCGGACCCCGCCGCCGCCGGAGCCCGAGCCCGAGCCCGTCGCCACCTGAGCCGGACCCCACCTCCATCCTGACCCCGATGCCGGCCGGACCCCGCCGCCGCCGGAGCCTGAGCCCGAGCCCGTCGCCACCTGAGCGGGACCCCACCTCCGTCCTGACCCCGATGCCGGCCCGACCCCAAGCGGACCCCCACCTCAGCAGTAAGTTGCTCCCCCCCCACTCTCTTCTCCATTTTTTAGATTTTTTGTTTTAATATCCATAGAAATATGCATATTTTGATGTGACATGATATTGTACTAAGATAATTTTAATTACAAATTCATTTTCAAAAATCTTATCGTATCATGATTTTCATGATCTAATTACAGACTATCTCAGAGCCGCCGTCGTCTCGGAGCCCCCTCCGTCACCTTGCACCCCCCGTCGTTGATCACGCTTCAAGGGTGAGAATTAGTTCACCCCTCTCGTGTACCTAGGTTTATTTTTGTGTCTAGATCACCAAGTCAAGTCGCGTCACCTAGGCGTCATCTCGACTGTAAGCGTTACGTGGATAAATATGCATTAGTGGTCTCGCATATTTTTAACCGTAATGCTTACGGCTTTTATCGGGCAGTCGAAGGATTCGTAGTTGGGTATGGTTCTCGCTGGCTCTTCCTCGATCCGAGACAGGATTTCGCCGGTGCCTCCTCGTTGTTCTCCGGATGCACATTCTCTCGGCTTTTTGTCGAGACGTGTATCGGGAGAGCAGTGGGGAGGTGCTGCCGAAATTCTGCTCGGATCGGGGTAGAGCCAGGGAGAACTTACCCAATCTACGGATCCGGCGGCTGGTTACGACCCACTTTCCTATTAGACATGTAGGTTGATGCATGCATAAAAATGAAGCATTTTAATCTCCTATTTGATATGAAATGCTATGTTTGTTGTTTGGCTCTCAATAAAGTAGAAGAGGATGACTGATAATGGGTGGATGTATAGTGACCGTACTAGTGTTGTTGACAGAACAGATGAGTGGGCATGGAAGACTGAAATGGTAGTGCAGGAGATAGCCCGTGGTCCAAAGACACTTGATCCCCGTTGCCCTTGCGCCCGTTGTAGGAACTGTCAGCGCGCTAAAAAGGAGATTATGAAAGAACACCTTTGGGCTTCTGGGTATATGCTGGGCTTCGTCATGACGGTCGACTTTACTCAGAACAAACGTGACAGAGGTGACGTGATGTGGCAACGAATCGATGGCATAGAGTATGATGGCATGAGAAACTTTCCAGAGGATTTCCGTGATGCCATGTCGGAGTCTCCACCTTCTGCTGAACCAGAGGGACCGCCGAAACCGGAGCAACCGCCTAAACCACAGGATCCCGAGCCATCCGCTAAGGCGTTCTATGATATGATGGAATCGGCTAAGAGGCCTCTATACCGCAGATGTTTCTTAGCTCGATACCATCTTGCAAGCACTAGCCACAAAGCTCCAGTTCAGCATTACCTATTCATGCTTTGAAGCCAATCTGGTAAAACATGGTAACACGTTGCCCGAAGGGCATTGTCTGCCTAAAACCTTGTAAGAATGCAAGAAATCACGCGAGTGCTCAGCATGGACTACACAAAGATAGATTGTTGTCCAAAAGTTGCCTTCTGTTTTGGAAACAGTTTGCGGATGACAAGTACTGTAGCTTGTGTGGGGCCTCTAGGTATCTTGAGTCCAAGGGAGCCGATGGTGAGCCCAAGGTGCAGACAAAGATCCCCGCTTTGATTCTTTGTTATCTCCCATTCATAAAAAGAATCTAGCGGCTTTACATGACCTTGGAGTCTGCCAAACAGATGACGTGGCACAAGGACGGGAAGAGATACCCTGATGAGCATGGACGGGAAACAATGGGACATCCATCTGATGGCAGGGCATGGAAGAAGTTCGATGAAGACCACCCTGATCTGGCGGTAGAGGCCCGGCAATGCATAATTGCCATATCTTTGGATGGATTCAATCCATATGGCATGTCGAGTTCCTCGTACAGCTGTTGGCTGGTGTTCGTTATTTCGCTCAATCTCCCTCCCCAGCCCTAATGCAAAGGAATACCATATTCTTGACGCTCATCATTCCAGGGCCTGACCACCCGGGGAAGAATTGAGTGTCTACATGCAGCCGTTTGTGGATGATCTGAACCACTCTTGGCACCACCCAATGTTGACATACGACCGTGCATCGAAGACAAACTTCTTCATGAAAGTTTGGTACCAATATTCCATGCACGACATGCCTAGGTACGCCCTATTCCGCGACCACTGTACAGCTGATAAGTGGCCATGCCCAGTGTGTAGGCAACTACTTGAGTTCCTTTGGCTAAAAGTGGGTAAAAAATATTCCGCCTTTGACATGCATCGGCCATTCCTGAAAAGAGATCATCCGTTCAGACAGGACATAAGGAACTTCAAGAAGAGCAAAGTTGTGCTTGAAGAAAGACAGATACCAACGTTCGATGGTGCAGCTGTTAAGACCGAGCTAGCTGCTCTCGTGCGTACGAAATCCGGTGTCCCAGTATTTGACGGATATGGTAAGGAGCACAACTGGACTCACGAGGCAGGCATAACGAAGCTCGACTATTACCACGAATTAGCACTTCCCCACAACATCGATGTGATGCACATCGAAAAGAATGTCGCAGAGTCCCTCTTTAACACAATCCTGAACATTACTGAGAAGACAAAAGATAATGTCAAGGCTAGAGTCGATGTTAAGGAGCTATGTGATAGGCCGAGACAACACATGCAGCCTCCTCAAGGCAAACGAAAAGGGTGATTGAAGCCGCATTCGCAGTTTGTGCTTGATAAGGACCAAAAGAAGGAGTCATTCACGTGGCTGAAAAATGTCGTGATGTTTCCTGATGGTTATTGTTCGAATATAAGCAAGGGAGTCAATATTGAGAAGGGAAAAGTCACTGGGATGAAGAGTCACGACTATCATATATGGATTGAGCGGTTGATGCCGGTGATGCTTCGAGGTTATCTCCCTGAGCATATCTGGCGAGTGCTAGCGGAGTTGAGCCATTTCTTCCGCATGGTCTGTGCTAAGCAGATATGTCCCTTGATGATTGAGAAGCTGCATGATCTAGTGCCGGAGTTGCTATGCAAGTTAGAGAAGATGTTTCCGTCAGGCTTCTTTACTCCAATGCTACATCTCATTGTACATCTCGCGAACGAGGCACTCTTGGGTGGACCAGTGCAGTTTCGTTGGCAGTTTTGTATTGAGAGAGAGTTCAAGTATATTCGGCTCAAATGTGGAAACGAAAATAAGATTGAAGCATGCATAGATGAGGCAACTATCCTCCAGGAGATAGCAAACGCCACGACAGCGTACTATGTCGATGAAGTTCCCACTATGCATAACCAGGTACCTCGGTACAATGTCGACGAGCCCAAGCGTGACCCCAAGCTCCTCCTCTTCAAATTTCCCGGTGGCAAGGCCGGTGGCGCAAAACCTCATACCTTGTCCAACCAAGATAAGGAGTGCATAATGCTCTGTGTGCTTATGAACATGGGGGAAGTGGTGGACGACCAGAAGAGAGAGAGCGGGGAGGAGGAGGAGGAGGAGGAGGTGCCTAGTTTCCTTAGGTAAAATGGCGACTTAATTACTTTGCAACTAGTAACTCGGTTTCGTTCTAATACGTATTTTCTCCTTCTAGCCAATTCGTGGATGAGGTGTGGCCGGGACCAACAGATCCCGATGCTGCGCAGTTGGATGCTCTTCTGAAAGGGGGTGCCTCGGGAAGAAGTTTCACGTCATGGTTCAGGGAAAAGGTAATTCGGAACCTATCCCTCTTAATTACCTCGCAACTTGGCCCTCTTAGTACACGTAACTTATGCACGATTCGTACTAAACTTGTAGGGAGCTGATCCCACAGTGATGATGTCGGATGAGTTGAGATGTGTCTCCTAGGGTTTTAACAGTAAAGTCAACATGTATGATAAGTATGATGTGAATGGTATCGCTTCCATACAGAGGGCCACCAAAATAGTCGTCCGGGTGCAAAACCTATAAATATCGGGGTCTTCGCCAAGGGACAAGATGACTTTGATTACTACGGAAGGTTGCAGAACGTATACGAGCTGACGTTCAACAATGGGCCCATAGAACTCAAGCTCGTTGTATTCAGATGCCACTAGTTCAATCCACGCGATGGACAAAGAAATACCCCTTCCATTGGGTTAGTTGAAGTTATGCCTTCAACCACCTATAGCGGTCCGATGACTTTGTTGTGGCTCATCAAGCCAAGCAAGTTTATTACTTGCCCTACCCATGCCAAAAAGAATACCTCCAGGGCTGGGAAGTCGTGTACCAGGTATCGCCACATGGTAAGCTACCCATGCCCTCCAAGGACGAGTACAACAACATTAACCCTCAAACATACGAGGGAATTTTCTATCAAGAGCAAGAGAACTTTGGGGACTTTGGCTTAGAAGGTCTTGAGGACCTCGAGAACGATGCACACACCCGTGGTGAGATAGTCACGGATCTAAGTGACATAGAGATGCTCACCAAGGCACATGACAATGATGAGCCTCCACCGTGCGAGGATCCTGACGCTTTATACGCACGTGATAGTGATGCTGATGATGGCGATGAGAATGAGCCTGAGAGTGATGATGATGAGTATTAGTATTTACGGTGAAGAACAGATGATGGTGAGGGTCTTTTATGTCTTTAATATGGCTTACTTGCCCAATCACTTGGTGGTTGCTAACTACTGCTCAAACGTGTAGGGAATGGGAGGCTTCGGGACTGGACGTGTAGAATGATATTACTATGTATCTCGATACATTATGTATGTTATTTTGGATGATGATGATGATGATGATGATTGTATGCGGATGTGCTATGATGTACTGATGATGATGTTATTTTGTATCTTGTCGATGTGCACGTGCTATTTAAATTGCCTTTTCCATGCCAATGATGAGCCTCCACCATGCGAGGATCCCGAGGCTTAGAGTGATGATGAGTATTAGTATTTATTTTTCATCTTAATTGCATTGCGTCTTTATGCTTATTGTTTTCTTTTTCCCAATGCAGGTGATTGGCCAATATGAGCAGTGGCAAGGCATCACCGCAGTCCTTGCTTCAGGGGATAAAGAAGACGAAGAGTGTAAGAGCAACAACCTCAACGTACACCGCCGAGGAGGTAGGAGGAGGAGATGCAGGACGAGGAGGAGGAGTCGGGGGAGGACGTCCCCCGAGGTCAGGATGAGGAGGTACATTGCATCTTCATTATGTCTTCATTATGCTTGGTATTTATTTTTCAACATGCTTCTTAATTGTTTACTTTTCGCATTGCAGGAGGTCGAGGACGAGGGCGAGCTACCCTCCTTTTGAGTGACATACCCTCCGCTTCCGGCGACGTGGCTTCACAGACCGCGTTCTCAGAGTCTCGAGACGAGGAGATGGACTCTTGAGACTTGGATGTGGACTCTCGAGACGAGGAGGGGGGGTCTCGAGCCTCGGAGATGATGACGTCAGGGCCATCGAGGGCGTCGACGAAGAAGGTAAAGGTTCGTGAGGAAACAGAAGTCCCTAAGGAGGAACCTGCCCCGGAGGCTCGGGTCCTCATTGAACCTAGCAAATCTAAGTAAGTGACTACAGTAACTTTGAACATGTAGTTTCATTTTGTTGATAACAACTTGGCATGTACTAATGTTTGATTCTTGTGCAGCAATTGGATGCATCCTCCGGGGACTCGAGTCCCTAGCTGCATGCTTGGAGCTATTATCAGGAAGTTTTGGCCGAGCTTCTACAACGCCGAAAACGGCGAGAGGAAGCTAGCCACGACTTGGAGACACTACGAGATCGCAGATTGTCCCCCCTACGGGAAAGCTTCTGACGCCGTGATCAACAAGTTTTGGGTAAGGCAAACTCATGACTCTCACACTTTTTTTGTTCATAGTTCATGGCCCCGCCATGCTAACTCATGAATCTCACACTTTTTTATGCATGATTGAAGAGATTCTATAGGGTGGTTCCGGAGCAGCAGGAGGCGGCGGACAAGACTTTGCGGAATCATTGTAAGAGGTTGACTAATAAGTAGTTCTATAACCATGGTCATACCACGAGGAGTCAACACAGCACGGCGATATCGGGCAAACCGTCGCCAAAGTATGAGAATGTCAAGTCACCAACGATGATGAGCGTGGCAGAGTACGACGAGGTAAGTAAATTGTCGATGAGATGCTATGTTGATGTTAATTTGCAATTGCATCATCTGTTCTTTACATGAGTATTGATTTTTCAGGTTAGGCCCGATTGGGCCTATGGCAAGGAGGATGCATGGAGGGCGTTGACTACAAGGTGGCGCAGGGAAGACGAGGAGTGGAACGCCTTGAGCGAGCGGAACAAGGCGAACCGCGACAGCAGGGGGACACATTGGGCGGGAAACCTTGACAGTGAACGCTACAAGGCCAGGCTGGTATACACATACATGGAACAACCTTCATTTATTTCCCCTCATGCATGTTCCTACTTGGTACTCATAACATCTCTTTGGCGGTGCAGCGGGAGAAACTAGGGAGGCATGTTAGCGATTATGAGTCATGGGACTCGATGAGGATGAAGGCGCCCGATCTCTCCCAGCCTCAGCCTCAGCTTCCCGAGTACGGTGCTAAGTACCTCGAGACGCTGGTCGCTCTTAATCCGGAGGTGGACAACCCTAGAAGTGTGGATCCCGACGAGAGAGCGTTGGTCTTGTCTGGGGGAGGCCTTCAACACGGCCGTCTACGCGTTATGGATAAGATGACCCCGCGCACTCCCACTTTGAGCCTCAAGCGGATCAAGGCTACCCTCACCACCGACGACCCCACACCGCCTCCTCGACGACGACCTTCCCAGCCTGGCTACGATGTAAGTTTCTCTCATTTCCATCCTTTCTCTGACAATACTACTTCCTCAGTGGCTTAGTTGATGAGATGGTTCAATTTTAGTAATTGTAGGCTGCTTTCGAGGTAGCCTAAAAGGCCCAAAACGACGCCTATTTGGTGGAGCTTGCGCAGTGGAGGCAGAGAGCAGAAGTACACGAGGCGTGGAAAGAGAAAAAAGAAGATGTAAGTTCTAACCTTTCTTTTTGCAAAAGATGACAAGTCTCACTTTTTATATTTTTGTGCAATGCGTGACATGTTAACTATCTTGCAGGCTCAAGAGAGGGCTCGGCTTACTGGAGTGCCGATCGATATACCACCACGACCTCCTCGAGCTGGGCTTAAGCTAGAGTTTGTATCGAAGGAAGAGTTTGCCCATAACTTCTACTACACCGGCTTAACCCCGGTAATTTACTTGCCCAATCACTTGTTACCTCTTTCATGTGCCTTGACGGTTGCTAACTATTGCTCAAACGTGTAGGGAACGGGAGCCTCCGGGACTGGACCCTTTGGTCGTGCTGCTGCCTCGCCGTCGTCGTCCTGCGCGGTCACACCGGTGCAACCTGGCACCGGTGGTAGTGGTGCCTCACGCGAGAGCAGACCGGTTCATGGTGGCGCGGGATCACCTGCTTCCGGTGCTGATTCGACGGCGCCTCCGCGCTGTCAGTCGCCTATCTTCACGCGCGGAGACCTGGGTTTCTCTGGCTCGACTCCCTCTCCGGACGCGATGAGTTGATGATGATGCTACCCCGGACGTGTAGAGGTCTCGTTTGTACCGATACAATGTTTGGGATGTTGTTATACTTTGTATCCATACCATGTCTCTTATTTTGCATGTTTGGAACTTGTTATGCTTTGTATGTATAAGATGTTTGGTTATTATGGTCTTTGTCAATGTGCATGTGCTATATAAATGCCTATAATGCCTGGCTCTGATCTGGGTATGAATATTATAATGCCTATATGCTTATGAGAATTTTAAATATGCAGGAAATGAACCAAAAATGAAAAAAAAAACCTGTCAGGACCTACGCCGACGGCCTGGCCGTCGGCGCAGGCCTTGTCCTGTGCCAAATGGCACAGCCTACGCCGACGGTCTGGCCGTCGGCGTAGGCCCGAAGCATAGATGCTTTCAGGGCCTGCCGCGTGGCGTCCCTGGCGGTAGGCTAGGCCGACGGCCTGGCCGTCGGCGTAGCGGACAACCAGGCCTAACGGTCGTTATGCCCTGCACGGGCCGACATGAGATACGCCGACGGCCTTTACGCCGACGGCCACGACGAGTCGTCGCTTTACCCCTCTACACGGACGGCCGGGGGTATGCCGACGGCTACCGGAGCAAGCCCGAGGGAAATCTTCCCCGACGGCTATATGCTGACGGCTGTCGTCGGCATAGACCTAAGCCGACGGCTTTGGGGCCTACGCCGACGGTGGCCTGCCGTCGGCGTATAAGCTTAGTCCCGTAGTGCCTTGGTCCAGCCGGTGTCCGGGGCGGAGCAATCCAAGGTGAAGAAAAGGCAGTTCTGGAGGGAGATGAGGATCATGTCGCCCCCGTCGCGGCCGTGGCCGTGGCCGGGGAGCACCGCGTAGCCCTGGAGGAAGCTACCACCCCAGTTTGGCAAGGAGCGGTCGAATTTACAATGGTGGACGAAGGGGCTGCCGACCTGCTCCCAGTGTGCTCCGGCCACGCCCTCTTCCTCTTCTTGGATGACGAGGCGCCGCACCACCAGTTGGAAACTGGAGACGGAGCAGCGGCGCGCGGAGACGGCCCATAGGTGGCCGTCGGCGGAGACGGGCATGCACCGGTCAAGCGTGCTCCAAGCCAGCGGAGGGAGCGGCGCTTCGCCCCACGGCTCCTCCTCGTCGGCTTCCAGCTGCAGCTGCAGGGCGTGGGTGGGCTCGTTGTCCTCCTGCTGCATGACGACGCAGAGGGAGCGGCCGTCCGGAGCCAGGGCGGCGTCGGCCTTCGAGCCGTACCCCGCCGGCCTTTCGAGGTCGTGAAAGACCTCCAGCACCCCGTTGCTCCGGCCGGAGATCCGACCCGAACTCGCCACGCGGAGACGGTGGAAGCGTAGGGCGCCCCCCGTGACGCCGACGATCAGCGACCAGGCAGGGCGCTCGTCGGCATTCGACGGAATATCGACGAAATCATTGCCGGGGTAGACCCGAGAGATCGGGGCCGAGAGGCTCCCCTTCCCTTTGCTCTTCTTGGACGCCGCTATCCTCGGGTTAGGGTTAGCCTCCGGGGCCGCCATCTTCGGGTTAGGGTTAGCCTCCGCGGCCGCCATCTCCCACTCCGATTAGCTCTGCGCCGTCATTGTCTTCGGGTCAGGGTTAGGGAATTTTTTTTCTGAACTTCAGGCCGGCTCAACTTTACCTATTTGATATTTGTCTAAAATAAACCTATATGATATTTTTACACAAATACTTCAAAGTTTTCAGATTAATCAAAAATAATTAGAAGTGTTCAGATGTTGTAATAAATTTGATTATGTAATTTTTATAAAGTGTGGGGTTATTGAAGTTTTTACCTATTCTCAAGAAAATAAAAGGTTTTCCAATGTAATTCATATAAAGCATGAAACTTAACAAATACTATATTAAATTTATTAATATTAAAATGTTCACGTTTGAAAAAAAGTCTTCACGTATTTATGAAAAGCATGCATTTTTTCGTGACAATAGAAAAAGTGTTCACCCATTTCTCTAAATATGTTTACATAATTGGCAAAAAATAAGTTCCCACTTACCACCATTAAATTTTCAAAATATTGTTCATGGAATTGAAAGATTGTTCACACATTTAAAAAAAGCAAATACTTATGCGTGTCTAGAAAATTGTTACTTTGATTCTTTTTATCAAACTTACAAACTAGGGATCAAAATTTAAGTGATCAAAAGATGATTGGAGCATAAAGCTAATAGTCTTATAAACTTAGAAATTAAGGTCAAATTATAAGTGATCAAAAATATTTTTACTACCTTCGATTCGAGCGCATTACTCCTATAAAAGATGCTGGAGTACCCCTTTCTAGGAGCCTTCGAAGGTGAGGAGGCCCTCCACGCCGTTCGTGTTCCTAGGTGACGTGTCACGGGAGCCTCTTGGGTGCAATCAACGTTGTCTGATTTACCCGGATGGCGCGCACCGGGCAAGTGGATTCACACTACTAGGAAAAAGCCTAGTAGTAGCGCGGGTTACCGCGCTACTAGTAAGACGCTATAGCTATTACTTACCAGCAACGTGTGTAAGACGCGTTACTGCTAAGACATATAGCTGTAGCGTGTATCATACAAGCGCTACTTATAAGACAACTATTAGTAGCATTCTTGCAAACCCGCGCTACTAGTAATTTGTTTTTCATTGTTTTTAATTTTTAGTGTATTTATACGCCGTTATACAAATTTTGATACAGTACCAATTAAGAGGTTGTTATATCATTATGTTCATGATGAATTATTATATCATCGTGAGGAAGAAACACGGATTTTATTCATCCAAATGAATCAAAAGTGATCAAAAATTGAATTAGTAGGACGGCGATCCTATTAATTCCATTTTTGGTCACTTTTGATCCATCCACATGAATCTAATTTGTTTTCCTTTCTCCAATTATATAACAAATCATCATGATAATCATGATCAACAACATCATCATATTAATATAAAAACTGTTGCATCATATCATCATCAACAACACTATAGCTAATAATCATCATAGTCATTACCACCAACACTATTTAATCATCATTTTTATCAATGAGACATCATATAACAAGTTGGTCACTGGTCATAATCACAACTCCTCCTTCTCATCAACTCTAATACATTGTAGCACATAATAACACATTGTACCTCGGACCTACTCCTTTCTCATAGGACCTACTCTACCCTCTCTTAGGTACAATATCATAAAACAAGATAGGCCCTGACTCTCCATTATGGAGAATGGAGATAATCCTGTCTCCAATTCTTGGCCTACACACAATGTTGCTTTCAAGTAGCTCTCTACAATTGGCCATACATTTTTTTCAATCTTTGATTGTCATGTCTTCATCGGTTTTAGAAATCCGGTATGGACAGGAGTGATGCATAGGCTGACCTGGCCGTGCTGGCCGTAAGCTCATAACATTAACGCGACCTCTCGGAAACATCAGATAAGGCATACAATCCTTCGAGATTTTCTGTTGAAAAACATAGTAATAACTTTGTAGTTAGAAATATAGTTTAGTTTTAGAAGAATTTATGTAAAAGATGCACGGATGTCGTAGTAGTAGAAAATCTTACCATGCAATCTCCATGGATGCTACCGTAGTTCACCACGTGCACTAGTGGCACGTATTGACCATAATGTGGAGAAGTTTTATAATAGCTATTGTAATTCTCAAGATTATTAAGAAATGCGATAAGATGATCTTTCTCCTTATAAATTAATTCTGCTTTATCATTGTAGTAGTAGGTTCTGTCTATCATCTTCCACACATTTTTTGAAGAATGAAAATAAGTTGTCAATGAAAACAAGTTGTCAACTATTTTTAAATAAACAATATAAATACTAAATAAATATGGTTGAGAAACTCACATAATGGTAGAACTGGAGGCGTCTGCACATCGACCCAGATGTCGATATTACCTTCAATTTCATGTTCCAAACGAATATCAAAGGTGATAAGCATATTAGGCTCAAATGCATAAGCCTTGCATAGTGTTCTCCAACTTTTGCATTCAAAATAGGAGTAGGTGTCTGCATTGTATAATTTTACGACAAAAGTATAACCATGCTCGGTCCTCAAGTGAACTTTCTTTACCTCCATACTTTTTTTAGTATTGAAATCAATCTTATCCAAGACATAAATCCTTGCATGGCAGGGGATACGCTAGTAGAATAGTAAAAAATTAAAATTATAAGTTAAAGCAAAATAAGTAGAAGTCATGCTTAATTACGAAAAAATACGTATCGTTGTGACTTATTGTATCCACTTTGAAGGTCTCATCCAGCATGATGCTGAAGCGCCTACCATCAACTAGGTAAGGCTTGTCACATAGGCCGCGTTCGTCTTTGCAGTATTCGCACATAACGAATTCCATTTTATCGTCAGACATTTTCTATGTTCATAGTTGAAACATTTAAAATCGATCGAAGGAAACTACGAGAAAACTGATCAATACATAGATCACTATTACTCAATATGCAACAGGTTGACTTCAGGTCTGTCGAGTCTTTCCTTCCTAAACTCTCATCTCACGTATATGGTGGGCACTCCTTCTGATATTGCAACCGCCGGTGATAGTGGATCCTCCATTCGTCCTCGAGTGCATTACACCAAAATGTCTAGCACATGGGAACGAAGGAGAAGCGACCCCCGGGATTCTTCCTCTCATATATATATATATATATATATATATATATATATATATATATATATATATATATATATATGGATATATGGTGGACACTCTCCCTCACTGAAAGACACAGGAGCCGAAACATACCTAAAGTCAACCTGTTCCATATATCGAGCAATGACATAGAAAAAATGCCCTATGTTTTGCTGGAATGATTGGCAAATCACAAGCACTCGATATGTCCTATATTGTAGCACAAGACATTTCCTATGTTCATAGTTGAAACATACGTGCATTCAATAAGCAAAACTAAATCATAAAACAAATTAGTATTCAAATTAGCATGCATTCAATAAGCAAAACTAAATCATCTCTTGAGTCCATACATCGTCCAATAGTATTACTAATACATCTCGAATAGTATCATACATGTAACATCACTAATACAATTAGAACCATGGCGAACGATGGGTATCGGCGCGGGCGATGAACACCCAAAGAGAAGGAACCATCACAGGATCATAGCTCGGGTGAGATCCTTGAAGAACCTGTCAGGTATTGGAGAACCAGGCGTCCAACGCAGCCATATAGCGTCGGACGTGCTCGCCCTCCTCCCTAACACGGCGACGTATCACCTTCGCGGGGGGCAGCTCCCTCTTCACCGACAGTGGCCCACGCGATCGCCACCAAATAACCTCCGGGTCGACGATGGGATGCCTCCTCACCAAGTTGCGCGCCCCGGAAGGTAGGACCTCTCAGTACCAGCCCGGCGGAGCCTAGTCCCGGACATGGCCCCTATAATCAAGCAGGCCTCCTCTGCCAAATCGACGACGAGGATGCGGGCCAGGCATCGTCGACGTCGAGAACAAATGCTTAATTATGAAAACAAAATTAATAAACACTTAGCAAACCTAAATTCAACCCGTTCCATATATCGAGCAATGACATAGAAAAAATGCCCTATGTTTTACCGGAATATCATTGAATTCCCGTTGTGGCAAATCAGAAGCACTCGATATGTCCTACATTGTAGCACAAGTGATGCTAAAATTCATGAAAAAAATCGGCATGACTTTTGCTTAAAACAGGACATATCGAGCGCCTGAAATTTGCCGGAACAAAAACAAATCAACATTCCGGCAAAACATAGGCCACTCGGAGGTACATCGCAAACAAGAACACCAAGACATCCTCTATATTTAGAATGCATCATCATCGACATCAATGACATCAACGAGACACCATGTTTACTAATTCATCCTGTCCTAATCTATCCTAGAGAGACAGAGAGAGAAGGAGGGGCAGAGGCTTACAAGGGGATAGGGGAGACATCGGCGGCAAGGTGGAGCTCGGGGGAGATGTCGGCGGTCAGGTGGAGCTCGGGGGAGATGTCGGCGACGAGGTGGAGCTCGGGGAAGACGAAGGGCGCGCGGGCGGTGACGGACGGGTGCGGGTGGAGGAGCGGGCGACGACGAAGGGCGGCAATGGACGGCGGCGTGGGCAGGCAACGGAGGGCGACGGCGACGGTGGAGGAGAGGGCGGCGACGGACGGGTGCGGATGGATGAATGGGGGAATGGATGAAGGAAAGAAGTGCAAGAGGAAGCCCAAGCGGGGCTTATGTCAAGATAGCAGTAGCGCGTTTTAGGAACGAACGCTACTGCTACCTGACATAGCTATAGCGCGCTCCTGGGGAGGCGCTACTGCTAAACCTAGACTGGCGGCAACGGTGGGGCAATATTAGTAGTAGCACGTTTTTTAATGACGCGCTACTGCTAAGTAGTTAGCAGTAGCGCCGTTTCGTGAAGCGCGCTACTGTTATGTAGCAGTAGCATCGCTTTTTATCCAGCGCTACTGCTAAGATTTTGTGTATAAGGTTTTTCCTAGTAGTGTCCTCGCCATTTTGCACCCTGGGTCACTCCTGATCATGCTCCATATGTTGTTGCTTCACCTCTTCTCGCCACTTGTATGAAATTCGTCATGTTTGCATGAAATCCAACCATATTTACATGAATTTCGTACGATTGATTCGAGTTGTTGTTAAAATATAGTATGCGGCTAGCGTTGAATGTCGTCCTACCGCATCCGTGTTCAGGGACAGATGCGGAAAAAAAATTGCGGGTTGCCACTTTCTCATCCACATTTGGTTCTTGGGGGGTCTAAATGGAACTAGCACAGCTGTATATACAAGAACATTAGAGGTGATGACATATTTCATAAACTTAATTATCACCATGCATATATAACTGAGAGGGGGAGAGAGAGAGATTCACCTTGCACCACCCAAAACAATATGGCACCAGAGTCGACCTCTTTGCCAGCATAATCCAAACACATTCTTTCACTCTCCCATTGTTTACTCAACCAGGAGAATGGCAAAAATATTGGGCCTTTGAGGTACAGAAATGATTTCCAGAGAGTAGTTCATAAGCAGCAAGCCTGCGATTTGAGCATGTGTAGATAAAACCATCAACAAACACACATGCGCCGTTTAAAACTCTGTGTTGATATCAGGGACGGAGCCACGATTTTGACATGAGGGAGGCGATGAAGATACTCATAGCTAAAGAGGAGGAAAAAGTCCAATATGGACGGGCCTTTGGCGCATTCATGTGTCATTGTCCATGTCCATGTAAGTCTATATAAATTCGCCATTTCATGCAACTCTAGCAAATTGAACAGTCGGGAGTAGTTTGCAGCGAAAAAAAGTATGTACGGTGCGTTCCATCCATGATTTCTTCGTTATGTTAATTCCCTATGCGACATTGATATCAAATCATAAGTATATATGTTCACAAGTACTATATTCCACTTAGAAACTTTTTAGATTTATGGTTGTCAATAAGAACAAACCAAATTAAAAGACAAGTCAAATAGTAGATTAATCTGCTGAAAGTGAAGTAATATAAGCACCCTAGCGGACTATAATCCATACAGTAAAAAATCATACCATAAAGTGAAGTAATATAAGCCGTAATCTAGAAAACCACATCAAACTAACGGAAAATAGGAAAACCCCGTCAGAAATTAGACCATTGCATTATCTGGTTCATAAAAAATCATACTAGTTAATGTAATCCATCGAAAACACTAATTACTAGTGTACCTTCAGGGACGAAGAACAGATGTAGAGATCCACAGACTTGAAGTTGGAGCAAGGCCAGAATTAAATAGGCTGAACGCCATGGCTAGCAACAACTTTGACAGCGACAGCAAACAAAACAAGAAAGGGATCAGTCGGTACTGTGTAAGATCGATCCAGGAGACGACGGCGGCTAGGTCTTTGCGTGAATGTCTTGTTTGCCCAGACCCTAGAGAGCGTCCGTGAGAAGTTTTAGATTTTCATAACACCAAGCTGGCCTCTATGGCCTGAATAGTGGGCTTTCTTACGTATTTTTTAGAAAAGAAGAATGACACCCAGCCTTTGCATCTGGGAGATGCATACGACTATTTTATTGATTATTTCCAAGCACCTTACAAAGTAGTATAACAATATGAATGGATCCGTCATCTTGGCAACATATGCTGTTACTCCTATCCATATGATGAAGGGGTGCAAGTTGGGCCAAATACCCAGACCTCTCACCTAAGCCTAATATCTAAAGCCGGAGGCCCCGACCGAGCCACATACCGGGTCCGGGGCACAAACCGGTCTGACGCACTCACATGTGTCCCCGCCACCATCTTCCACTCGTTCATCTTCAGAGCAGATTGAGGTGCCAGCCTTGGCAGGTGCCTCCGCCATCGACGCCAACATGACGCCAAAAGACGACCTCCACCTACGCGAGTCCATCTCCAAGCTTCGAACGCGGATCCATGCTAGGATAGGGCGCACCACCGCCGTCGCCCACCACCAACAAGTGCCACCTAGCCCCAAGGTTCCCAAAGCGGCGCCTTCAAGAAGGGAACGACGCCGTGAGCGTCGCCGCCACCCAACAAAGTTAGGGCTTTGGCCCGGGAGACCTAGGGGAAGGGGAAGTAAGGGGATTAGTCCATACCGACGCCTCCAAGGAGGGGAACAACGCCCTCAGACTTCGCCGTCGACGCGGCCGGCTAGGGTTTTCGCCCGAACTAGATCCCCGCCACCAGCAGCGCCTCCTGTACAGAACTGGCGACCCAAGGAAGCGCGGCCCGACCAGGCTAACCCGCATGCCAAACATGAAAGGAGGGGAGGCGCCAGATCGTGCGCACCGACCATCGCAGAAGCCGCCGCCGGCCGCCAACGACCACCGGATCACACCGCCCGCGCAACCGGGACGCCAGATCCACCGTCTACATGGCTGCTAGCCTGTCGTGCCTCGCCAATGGAGCCGCCGATCCAGATCCGGGATTCCCCACGCAGAGAAAGGGCAGCCGAGGCCCCGCCGCCACCATCCTTGGCGCCTCGGGCTTGCCCGGCGGCTGCCTCAGGCAGCGACGAGGAAGGGAGAGGGAGGGAGTGAGGCCGGGGGCGGCTAGGGTTGGGAGGGAGGGGGCCGCCTTGATCTATGCGCCTGCCGGGAGCTACGAGTAGCAATTAAATGCCCAGCTTTCTTATATATAAAATAGATTTAGGATTGGGCTTGATGAAGTGACTAATTAACAGCTATTGAGATTAGAACTTTGTTGCGAACGGTTGGTGGGGGTGTCTAGCCCATGCTCGCCACCCTGTCTCCACCCTGGTTGACATCAGATTTTGGCACAATAAAAAATGCAATTAAAATGGTGTCAAATGAAAAAAATAACAAGAAAAAGTTATACATTGCCGATTGGAACAATTTTGATGTTTACGCCATCACTGTCCAACCTCATATTAAGGGTCGAAAATGTACTCAAAGTGCCAGCATTTAACTTCTCGAGTGATGGTCGGCCGATTACGCCTCCAAGACGACCGCACATGAATGAGTTATGTACATAAATTGTCTTTGTCGACGAGACGATCAATTTTGATATACAAATTGAGCTCATATGCAAAAGTTAGTCAGCAAGGTACCACAAATCAAAATATTACGTTTGACACTAGACACATGTTTATGGGTGTTTGATATAATGCATAAGCTATTCGGCCCTCAAGATGGCCTTGAATGGAAATACTTATAACATGGAAAAGTTTTGTCTCGTTGAGCCGATCAATTTTGGTATATAAATCATCTCAACCCGAGGTCATATGTGACGTGCAGAGATGATACAAGATTCGGACAGTCTAGTCAGCTACATGACCGCTGAAAGTTAAAGATGATCTCGTAAAGTATTTAAGATGATTTTATTTGGAAATTTGATTAACAGAAAATCGTTCGTCTCATCGAGTCTCAATCGGTAGTCATATGCAAATTCTGCGGCCTACACAAGAAGCAAGACAGAAGTATGGGTAGATTCAGGTTGAATCTGTATTGAATTAGAATTAAGACTCTAGACATGATTTTGTCTAATTTTCTTGTAAGGAAAACCTAGATAAGTTCTTTGATTGTATGGAAAGTCTAACCGCCTTTTATATATATTGAAGGTGACCGTCAATAAAAACAACACACGATCAAATAAATTAATCTATGCTACGTTTTCATTTACGTCTGATCTCTTCATCATTTTTCTTTCTCGTTCTTCGTTGTTCCTCAAGTTTTAGAGCTGGGAATCCCGAGGCTTTGGACGAGCGAATCGGCTTAGGGGCAGTCCATAGACGCCACACTCCCTAACGGGTCCTTTCAGGACGTACATGATTTCGGGTTTGTAAAAGCGTCTGTCGACTGTGTTACGTATCACGCTGCCGGTTGGACCTTCCTCGACGTGAGCTGCAACGTATCACCCCGACGTCAAGGGTATACGGTGAGTGTCAACACTCGATACGTGTTGTAGTGTGGGCCCTGTGAGCCGGTGTTGTGGTCGAGTGTAGTGGGGACCATCTGTAAGGGTAGAAAGCTCTGAATTCGTGTCTCCGTTTCTCTTGGCTCCGCAGTTTCTTATACCTCTCCCCCTCCCCTGTAATCTCTCCTATCCTCTCCTGCAGATTCCTCCACCTCCATCCCCTCGAGACCTAACCAGTAGTACACACGAACCGCAGATCCGGACCATGGATGCCAACTGGCGGCCCACCCAAGGGTCTGGCCCCGCCGCCGGCGTTGACCCGCCCCCCACCCTCACCGGAGGCGATTGGTGCGCCCAGCTCCAGCCCGAGTTGCGCAGCAGGATCGTCAATATGATGTATGTATGCAGGGACTCACTCTAATTCATCTGATTTCCCTCTGTCTTTTCGGTTTCCCACAAAGAAAAAGAAAAGAGGATTATTTTTCATCGATCCATCTGATGAGAGCTGCTATGATCTGAACTTCCAGTTTCGTTTGTACCGATTCATAGCTGCACCAACAGATTCGTCCGTCGTCGATCGAGCCCCCAGTTTCTACTTGATTCCTAGTCAAAATTCCTCCGTTACTTTGAATCCAGCTTAATCACTTCATTAACCCTGAACAATTTAACACAAATTTTCCATGGCACAGCGTTTGATCGCCTAGGGCAAACCATTCCATTTGTACTATTCCGGTAGGCAACTTTGGTCTGAAACCAGAGATGCTCGTATGTTCTGAACAATTTAACAGAAAATTTGTTCACATCTTGCATTATGCCTGTAGAATGGAGACTCTGAAGAATCATCTGTCAGTACATGTGCCAGAGGCACTGAAAGAACTTCAAAAAATCGCTGTGCGGTTCGAAGAGAAGATCTATACTGAAGCAACCAATCAGGTAATTTAGCATATCTTCGGCTCTTTGTTACTTCTCGGAGCAGATCACACATCAGTTGTTATGGGGTTTTCTTTTAGCCTTTTGTTTGTGAAACCTTGGGTGACTTTTTTTGCTCCCCGGCTGCCAAAATTTTCTTTACCTATTTTTGTTTAAAAGTTTTCTTTACCTACTCTTGGGAACATACTTGGGAACGAACGCAGTTTTTCTGTGCTGCCGGGACTTGAACTGGGCTCCTGGGTGTGGCAACGTCCAGACTCAAACCGTTTGGAGCACATCCCAATTATTTTAGCAATCCCACACATAGTATACATGCAAAATCTAAGTTAATAAGCAACTATATTTTTAAGTTTATGTTACATGAATGATAGACCAAAAGGCTGATCATGATCTTGGTTATCGTCAATCACATGTTGAATCTTCTAGTGTTGTACCTTGAGTGTCTTCAGTTAGTTACTCTTTCAGGTTTCTATGCAATCAAAAATTTTATAGACGATATAAAACGGCTCAAAACAAGTATTAACGGCCGAGTATCCTCTCGCCCTCCGCGTCGCCTCCCCGAGCAAGGCGACCGGGGGCTCCCCTCCGTCCTACTCCCAGCGTCGCCCCCTCCTCCTCCCCCCTCCTGCCGCCGCCGGCAGAGGCCACCGGGCCTTGCCCGCGTGGTGCTGGTGGCGGTGGCCCTGTTCTTCCCCCCGCGCGGCGCTACGGCTCGTGTGGTGGCGGCCGGCGGCGGAGCACCTAGGGCGGCGACGGATCCGGCGATGGTGCGGCGTCCCGGGTGGCATGGAGACGGTGCGTGGCTGCTTGACTGTGGGGCGGCTGGCGGCGGCTTCCTCCCGGCCTAGATATGGGCCCTTTTGGGCCCCATCTGGGTCTAGGCGGGCCTATCCTGTGATTTCCTGCGTCGTCTCCGACGGACTGTGGGGTGGCTCTTGCGGGGGTGGGGGAGCCTGCGACATGTGTACTGCAGTGCAACGCGGCGTCGGGAGCTTCACGAGCTCGTTTCGGGCTCGGTCGGGCAGGGGTGCCTAGTTTGCTACTGATTTGCGTCTGGTCGGTTACTGTTGAGGACGGTGGAGGTTGTCCCCTCCCACGTGGTTGCTGATTCTGCCGCTCATCGTTCATGGCTGCTTTCACTTGGTCCCTCCGGTCTCGCTTTGCTTGCCACGGTGAGACGGCGATGGTGACTGCAAGACCGAGGTGGCGCATATTGGTGGGCGACATGTATGGTGGAGCGCGATGGATCGCCTGGGGTCGTGGTTGGTTGGCGGTTGGAAGAAATCCTTGTCGGTGTGACCGACACCGACACGGTGACACTCGTGGGTGCCATCGTGCCTTCCTGAAGGGTGTCGGATTTACCCCTCCCCCCATGCCCCTTCGCATACCGAGGGAAACCCTAGGACATGTTCGGGCAGTAGCGTCGTCATCGTCGTGTCCCTTCTTGAAGGTGTTGCTCGGTATGCGGCGTTCTAGAGTGCTAGGAGCGTGGCGGAACTCTCTGGTGGGCGCAGCGGTTTTGAGCCATTATCGTTTTCGTTGATCCGACGTTGTTGGCATTATTTTCTCTGTTGTTTCTCTTTTGTTTCGTTTGGGCGTGCTTGTGCTGAGGCCCCAACAAGTGTATCATGTGGTTCGATGTTGGTGCGGTTGCTTTATAATATAAAGTGAGAGGAAACCCTTTTTCTATAGATGATATAAAACTATCTTTACTACCCAAGTCCATGGGATACGCAAGGGTGTACAATCATTTATCTCAGACCAAAAATCAAACAATACCTTACTCCCTCCTCCCATCTGTTTGAACGGGCTTCATCTTAATTGCGTCAACTCCATTCTTATAAAAAATTCAAACGTATATATGGGCTTGCAGTGTACTATATCATTATTTCCATTTCAAGTTTCTGATTTTCTGGCTTATTTTGGCAAACCTAGGTGCAGTCTGCAACTCTTCGTCATTTTGCCTAACTCACGTATGGTGAATATTTGTGTATTTGATAAAGTTGGGCCATCCTCGAAACAGGCTTTCGCCTCGCTTTATATATAAAGCAACACAACAAACAATATATGGCCGAACGATACAAGGTGGAGAGAAAACTCTCTTACAAAGCGGATCGCAAGATACAACAGGAAGCTTAGAGCTAGCCTAACAACTCGCCTAGGACCAACATACGACACCAAAACTCCGCGACAACGCCCCCAAGAGGGTGAAGACGCGATGCGTCACCGTTGTCGAGTTTGAGACCAGACAAGGGTTTACACCTGGAGCCCTGACACAAGAACAAGACCCGCGACTACGCCTTCAAGAAGGGAGCGACACCCACGGGTGCCGCCGTCACCGGTGCCAAGCGCTAAGCTTTCGCTCAAGAACTCGCCAAAATCACCAGGAGGCGCCACTGGCACCACAACGCGAGAGTCAGGCCAGCCTCGCTAGATCCGGGCACAACAGAGCATGCCAGAGTCTTCCACCCCTACCCTTGCCACCCACACGGCCGAGAGGCGTAGGCACCACCGTCACCATGAAGCCTGCCGAAAAGCTCACCGTGGATCCACCATCCAGGACGACCGTCCCGGCTTCCTCTGACAACTCAACACCGAGACGAAAACACACGACCGCCTCACCAACCAAGCCCCGAGCCTCCACCTCGACCGGGACAGAGAAGGACGAGACATGCACAAGATAGCAACCAGCCTGCGGTTGGGGGACCAAGTCAAACCCTTGCACCGGCGTCCAACCCACTCCGACGGCCAACTGCTAACTAGCACTATCAGAAGAGGAGGAGGTCGCCCCATCAGATCCGGCACCTCTAGATCTAGACAGGGGGACCCCATGGCATCCGGCACCTCCGGCTACCCGACGGTAGCTGGTACCTCCAGTCGCCAATCACCCAACTCCTTTGGCTTCCCACGACATGCTCCACCCCTCAACACCACACCCGAGGGTCATCGCTCCCACCTACAGCACCCGGCTACAACGCGCCCGCGGTCGAAGATCGTCACCGCCTCCCGACCTCGTCAGTGCAGGGCCACCACCACCACGCCGCAGCCACCTCCGCCCAAGAGCAAGGAGGAGGCCGCCGCCCGCGACCCAAGATGAACCGTAGCCCGCGCCACCCGACAACTGCCCCAGACGCAACCGGTCATCCAAGGCAGCCCCGGTCTGCACCGCCGCCACCACCACCACGCTGCAGATACCTCCATCCATCAGCTAGGAGGGAACCGCCCACCGTGGCCCAAGCCACCCGCAGCCCGTGGCCACCGGGAGCCGTAGGCAGGGCCTCGCCATCCCTCCTCCCCCAGGACACACCACCACTGCTGCCACCATGCCTCCCCAACCCCAGCCAACAATAGGGCGTGGACGGTCATGTGCCTTGCTGCCTGCAGCCCTTGCCCGCCGACAGGTCGCCGACGCCAGACCCGGCCAGCTCTGGACGCAGCCGACCCCGCCAACCACCCGCAGCCGCCGCGCGTAATCGGAGCACGAGAGCTCAGCCACCCCACCGCGAAGCAGAGGGACGGCCGCTCCGCACGCCTGCCACCGTGCCGCAGGGCCCCGCGCCAGCCCGGCACACCCGCACGCCGCGCAGACCCGCGCCTAGCACCACCCGCCGAGAGGGAGTAGCGCCCCGCCGCCATCCACGCCGGTCGGGCTTTTCCCGACGGCGCCTCCGGGCGGCGGCGGGGGAGGAGAGCTGGGAGGAGGGGAACGAGAGGCGGGGAGCGACGAGGGGGATGGAGAGAAAGAGTGTCCTCGTGTTCATATTAGCATGGAACTCATAAAGTTGGGGCACACTGTCGCTATTTTGATTTGGACTTTCTGCTCATATAGCCCATTTGAGGCAAGTGTGTTTTGCTGCTTAGATGACCTTTTTTGAATCCAAATGTTAAAAGCTGAAACATCTTGACCGTGCTAAACTGCTAAAGCTGAAACATCTTGCAAGCCACTATTAGTAATTTGGTATAGAACTTTACATTATTTTCTTTTGCATTACCCAGTCTGATTATTTGCGGAAGATTTCTCTGAAGATGCTATCTATGGAGACGCAGACACAACAGGCTCCTGTAAATGCTCAACTGACTCCAAATCAAAACAACCACGGTAAGTTACCATATACGGTAAACTACGTGTTGCACAATTTATCATCTTCGCTTGGATGTCAATATTTTTTTATTGCATGAAGTGCTGAGATTATGTGCTTTATTGCATTAAATCACCCTCCGCCCTCTCCTGCATAATGTATAAGCTTTTTGCATCTACCCTGTGTCATGTGTACATAGTTATTGAACCTGGAGCGACATGGTAAGTGCCTCAGTTCAACCTATTGGTTCAATTAATATTTTTGCATGGTTTTTTCTGTTAGTATGGTAGAAACGATGTTATGTACGAAGATAACAAATGAACAGCCTAGTTAGTTATTCGTCTTGCGTAATCCGCCTTCCTATCTTAAAGATGGTCCGATTCCTCGCACATACAGAATATTTTATTGAAAATGCAGGATGTCTTAATTTAATCGGTAATATGCTGCTTTCAGCACCTTGTGTTCCTATTACAGTTCCACAGGAAGTATTTGTTCACAAGATACTTTGTTAACACACGTATGGTACCTTTTGTGCAACAGCCCCTGGACTCCACCCACAAGGCAGTAATCAAGCACAGACATCAGCAATTCCCTTGATGTCTCAGCAACAGGCCTGGCAGCCAAATGCTTCTACATCTGTACAAGCTTTTTCCCTCACTAATATCAGACAGAACTTGCCAAGTGTCAACCAAACATTAATGATGCAGAATGCATCTGTTATTCCACAAAACACAATGAATAAGGGCTTGGCGCAAGGCACTTCACAAGATGTTTATGCTGCACAAAGGAAAATGGCAGGAAGGCAGCAACAGCAACAATCTCAGCAATTAATTTATCACCAGCATCAACAGCCTTCTCTGCAGAGTCAGCAGCCCAATATTCCTTTACAACAGAAGCAACAACAGTTGATGGAACAACAGCCAAATTTACAACAAAATCAGCTAATTGGTCAAATGAATGGTGATGTTGATGTGATGATGCAGCAGCAACAGAGGCTAGCAGTTCAGTCAAATAATCTTTTGAATGTGCAGCAAACACATCAGATGTTGAACCAGCATTATATGCCTTTGTATGAGTCACAACAATTGGGCTCTCAGGTAAACATGTCGAGTCTACAGCAGCATCAACAAAATCAACAGCAGCAGCAACTTTTTGGAACTGTGCCTAATGTGTCAAACATGCAGTGGATGCATATGGTACAAACAAAAGCTCAGAAACCACAGCAACAACATGCTCAGCAGCCACCAATGGGTTTGATGCAACCTCAGTTTCAACAAACCAACTTCAACAATTGCAACATCTTATGTCACAGTTCCAGTCTCAGCCTGACCAACTACAAGAGCAATTAAGGATACAGCGGCAATCCTCCATGCAGCAAGGACTTCAAACTTCAGGAGGCATGCTCTTGCAACAAAATAACATGGATCAGCAAAGCCAATTTATTCAGTCACAGAGGGGCCTTCAATCCATCGTATGCTCTTATTGTTCTCGTTTTCTTTTTCTCCATGTTCTTATATCAATCTTCCTGTTGTGACCTTACATTCCTTGTGCGGTTTAAATTAGCTTAACAATCTGGCCTCTCATTATTTTTGCCTTACTTACATAGAAAAGTCTAGGGAAAATGTGTGTTGTCCATCAGGACTCCCACACCCTTACTTAGCGTGCTAACAATTACATAGGATTGTAATACAAGGTCCTTATGAGACTACAACCTGAATTTTCGGATCCTAACTCTTATTGAACCCTTAGGGCACTCAGGTGCATTGTATATTGCGTTGTATCATATGCATTAAATATGTGTGTAGATATAACTCTTCGGATGGCTTATATCTTAGTTTTATATCTAGTGGAGCTGCCATTTAGTACGTTTTGTGGGAGGAAAAATAATTATCTTGGGTTACCCGATAAGAGTTGTATCTTCATAAGATTCAATATCTCTCTTTTTTCCTTACTAACTAGGCTTCGTCAACAATATTTGGACTTTTGCCTATATGGCATGTTTTAGATACAACCGGCATCATTGCACTGGGTTTGCCCTAAGTACGACTCAAAACAGTTTATGAAATTAATGTTATGCTACATGAACTAGCTTGAACGTTTTTTGAAACTTCTTCGAAGATGACAGCCAGATTCATAATTCAGATACAATTATACGATTTTTGACAAGTGAAATGCGCCACAGGTCCTAGAACTATCGAGTGGTGTGAAGTTAGTCCTAAAGCTTCAAAACTGCATTTCAATCTTTTTTTTGCCTGAACTACGGTGGATAGATAGACATCTTGAAGATGGAATTATATATTGCACTGTTTAGTGATCCAGTACTCTGTAATCATATGTTGACTAAACTGGCCCTACTGATCTTCTGTGACTTTTGTTCAGCACATTGGTTTTTCTTATTTATTCGATTTTTTCCGGAAAAATGATATTGTGCGACAATCACGATGACTAAGCACCATATTGATCTTCTGTGATTGTTTGATTTGGTTGACAAGTTCTCCAATTGCCCCTGCATTCCATCCTACAATGTAGTTGTAGCTTATTATTTGTTGGCTTGTTCATTTAGCCTGATACTCTTTGGCAACCTTTCTTTTTATGCAGCATCTGCAGACTCTACTGCTCAAACAGGCCATGCAAGTACAGGTGATTGGCAAGAGGAGATACATCAAATGGTAAGACATGATACTGATATCATCCTTTTTGGCACTCCCTTTCTTGGTACTTCCTAAAGTTCGTAGACAGTGGCCCCTAGAACTTAGATGTCGAGATTGCCCTGATCTAGATTGTTAGAAGATGAAACAACACACCATGTTGGATGTTGGGGCCTTTTACTTTTGCATTTCATGTTGACCATCTCTTTTTCTTTTCGACTGTGTTCCAAGAAATCCCTCTGCTGGAATTCCATACAACAAGTGTGTAGATGCACTAATTCTGGCAGTCTTTATAAGATATATATTACATGTATACGGAATTCTGTATGAATACGGAGTATGGAGCATACAACCACACAGTGTATCTTGATGTAGTAAATCCTTAAGGCAGTTAGCAATCTTTATTAAAGCATTATTTAATGGGCATCATAAATTATTGTTTTGTTTTAGATTTTGATGCCGCTAAAAGCTGCTTGAAATATCTTGCCAATGCCATATTTTCTGCCTTAATGACAAACCATGGTCTATTAGCTGTCATGTTTTCATCTCTGTATTGCTTCTGCACCAAATTAATGTGTATGTGGTCTTTGTTGTCGACAGATTAAGAGGTTAAAAGACCAATACTTTGCAGAAATCAGTGAATTATTCAATAAGACATGTGTGAAGCTACAGCATGTTGACAGCATCATTCCACCACAAATGTCATCTAAGCAGAATGATAGAATGAAGAGCTTTAAAATAATGCTGGACCGCATATTACAAATGCTGCAAATTAGCAAAAGTAGTGTCCAACCTGCTATGAGGGACAAAGTTCCTCAATATGAGAAACAGATTATCAGTATCTTGAATTCACAAAGGAAGTTAGTGCAGAAACAAATACAACAACAGTTCCAGCCATCTGCAGGTCAGGCTCCTAATTCTAGCATTTTGCAGCAGCAACAACCTTCCCAAAATTTGCAGCAGCATGATAGTCATACTAATGCTCAACCAAGTTTGTTAGTATGATCACTCGATTAGTCCTCTAGTGCAGCAGGTATCCAGTATGTACCTGTGCCTCCACCAATCTTTGTGTCGTTTAAACTGCTTATTGCACTACTGCAGAAATGCCTACAAGTGGCGGCTGCAATAAGGCTGCTAGTGCTGGATAGGGCACCTACCACGGTTACCAGCCACTGGCAAGCATTACGAGTGTTAGGAATGAGCAACTGTATTCCCAGGAGGACCAAGGGCCAGTAAATATACATGTGTACAATGGAAATAAACCGAAAAGAGAGACTATACACACACACATCTAATACATCTAACACCCCCCCTCAAACTCATGGTGGATCAACAACACTGAGTTTGGAGAGAAAGAACTCATGCTGCGCTCGAGTCTGTGCCTTCGTGAAGAAGTCCGCCAGCTGTAACTTAGAGGGTACATAGTGAAGAGCGAGAACCTCATCCTGCATAGCAGCACGTACAAAGTGGGCATCCACACGGATGTGCTTGGTGAGCTCATGCTTCACCGGGTCACGCGCAATACTGATAGCACCGATACTGTAGGACAGTAAGGGAGTTGAGGTGGTAGCAGACACACCAAAATCCTCAAGTAACCACCGTAACCGGATCACCTCAGTCGTCAACATAGCCATGGCTCGTAGCTCAGCCTCTGTACTCGAGTGGGAAACAGCAGTCTGCTTCTTTGTCTTCCAGGCAATAAGAGAGCCATCATGAAAGACACAGTAAGCAGACATCGAGCGTCGATCAGAGGGATCACTAGCCCACGTAGCATCAGAGTAGGCCTGGAGTTCAAGAGAACTGGAGCGGGGAAAGAAAAGACGCTGAGAGATCGTGCCACGAAGATATCGTAGAACACGGAAGAGATGACTGTAGTGGACAGAGGTGGGGGCTGAAACAAACTGACTCAGGATGTGGACATGATAGGAGATGTCAGGACGTGTAACAGCAAGATAGACAAGACTGCCAACGAGGTGACGATAGCGAGTGGGATTAGGAAGAGGGTCACCATCAGAGGCACGAAGCTGAACGTTGAGCTCCATAGGAGTCGCAACTGTGCGCTCATCACCGAGAGCAGCACGAGAAAGAAGATCCTGAATATATTTGTCTTGGGAGA
The DNA here is from genome assembly GCA_022496015.1 of Hordeum marinum. Lineage (NCBI taxonomy): Eukaryota > Viridiplantae > Streptophyta > Magnoliopsida > Poales > Poaceae > Hordeum > Hordeum marinum. The sequence continues at coordinate 449,222,347 of CM039672.1, read as the reverse complement.
TGTAGAAGCCATCAGAGGTCGAGGAGATCTCAATCCCAAGAAAATAGCAAAGTGGACCAAGATCAGTCATGAGGAACTGGTCGCGAAGGCGAGCCTTAACAAAGGCAATGTAGTCAGGGTCGTCACCAGTGTGATGGGACAAATACCAAAAGGAAGGGAAACCAGATCCCACGTGCCAGAACGCTCAAGGGCAGCAAGCTCCTGGGCCATCGCAAGCTGCCATTCAGGCTGAGTCAGGGCAGCCTGATAGGAAGTCGGCTTAGCAACAACAGAGAGACCGTACTTGGCAGGAGAGTAGCGTTTAAGAGGGGGTCGAGGTCGAGCACGGAGATTATGAACTGGGGGAGGCGTGGAAGGAGGAACATCGAAAGTGAAAGGTGTGGCAGGAGAATCATCCTCAACACGAGGATGACGAGTGTAGTGGAGAGGAAAAGGAGAGAGAGGCCGACGGATCGGAGAGGATGGTGGAGATGAGGATGGAGGGGATTGGGGTGTCGGTGTCATGTGAGGAAGAGTGAGACGGGTCAGAGGAAGGGGAGAGACCTGAGGCACAAAGGAGAAGGTATCGGGAAGGAGAAGGAAAGAAATATCGTCCACACAGAAACTCGAGGAAGAAGGGCGGGGTAGTAAGAGCAAGACTCATCAAAGGTCACATCACGCGAGATGCGCAAGCGACGACCAACAGGGTCCCAACAACGATAGCCCTTGTGATCATCACTGTAGCCAAGGAAAACACACTCAACCGACTAAGCAGTCAGTTTGGTGCGTTCTCGCGGGGCAAGCAGGACATAGCACACACATCCAAACATACGAAGAGCTGAGTAGTTGGGAGATCGACCAGTGAGACACTCCATAGGAATACCACCTTGCAGAGCAGTCGAGGGCTGAATGTTGATGAGATAGGTGGATGCAGAAACAACCTCAGCCCAAAGGTGGGGTGGAAGAGAAGCGGCAATCATCAGCGCACGAGCCGTCTCAAGCAGATGACGATGCTTGCGTTCAGCAACGCCATTTTGAGCATGAGCACCAGGACATGAGAACTGGGCAATAGTACCCTGTTTCGCGAGAAAACCACGCAACATCTAGGAGATATACTCTCCAGCGGAGTCAGCACGAAAAGTACGAATGGGCGTGGAAAACTAGGTGTGAACCATGGCAGCAAATCATTTGTATATAGAGAGAACCTCGCTACGAGATTTCATGAAGTAGAGCCAAATGTAGCGAGAGAAATCATCAATAAACAAAACATAGTAGCGATGACCACCTTTCGAATCAAAGGGAGCAGGACCCCAGACATCAGAATGAACTAAGTCAAAAGGATGCTGAGATACGGACTCACTGGTAGGATAAGGTAACTGGGTCTGTTTGTCAAGTCTGCAACCATTACATTGTAAGGAGACATCTCCAGATACAGACCCTAAGAGGCCCTGACGAACTAAAGAAGACAAGCGAGAGCCACAAATGTGACCAAGGCGATGATGCCACTGCTGGAAGGACGCAGACGAAGAGGCAGCAAGAGCATGCGAGCTGGCAGAAGTGGTGGCCGCGGAAGGAACACAAAGCCAGTCAACCTCCCAAAGGCCCTTTGACTCACGGCGTCGGGGGCCAGCACCAACCAAAGCCTTGGTGCGACGATCCTGAATGGAGCAAGAGTCGGTATCAAGAATGACACGATAACCAGAATCAGTAAGTTGAGCAGCGGAAAAAAGATTCATGGTAAGACGAGGAACATGGGAAACACTAGGAACAGAAAAAGATGGAGTAGAAAGAATGCCATGACTAGCAACAAGAAGAGGTGTGCCATCGGCAGTGAGAACATTAAGAGGAAAATCAAGAGGTCGAAGGGAAGATAAAGCAGAAGAATCAGAGGACATATGAAAAGAAGCTCCAGAATCCAGAACCCACGAGGATGTACCTGACTGAGTAGGCTCCGGCGGGGCAGAGTGGTGGTGGCAGTCACAGCAGCAACAGAACCCATCGAGGAAGAACCAGAGGAAGTCAGCATGCGCTTGAGTCGCATAATAAGCTGGTCAGTGAGTGACGGCGTCAAGGGAGACGTATGAGTCCCACTGGAAGAAGAGCGCCATTGGTCTCGCTGTTTCTGGCGGCAATCAGACTTTGGGTGACCTTGCTTGGACCAGTAGCCATAGAAAGTGTCACGGCGCGACCGGCCCTTCTTAGCATAAGGAGGGCGACCCACCCCCTGAAGGTGTGGGCAGAAGTGGTGGAGCGGTGAGACGAGCAAATGACATAGGAGCTCGAGCAGCCAACACAGAGGGAACCGCAATCAACCCAGCAGAACGGAGGCGGGTCTCCACAACACGAAGCTCAGCAAGCACCTCCGAGATAGGAGCATGACCACGAGCAAGCAAGTGAGCGCGTCGAGGCTCAAACTCGGAACGGAGGCGAGATAAGAACTCATGGACACGCTGAAACTCCAAGTCGGACCTCATAATCTGGCAGCAATGGCAAGTTCCACAGATAACTGTCCGAAGAGAGTCAAGCTGGTGCCAGATGGCAGAACTCTGTGTGTAGAACTCATTAATAGAAGAGTCACCCTGCTGAAGATCGTGCTCTTGACGCACCACAGATAGGTAGAGCGCATCACCAGAGGGCTGATAGCGCTGACAGAGGTAAGACCACATGGCTGCAACTGTGCCAAGTCCCATGAACTCCGAAGCAAATTGAGGGAGAACACTCGCTGTGAGAACAGCAGCCGCACGAGCATCATCATTGCACCACTGAGTGTAAGAAGACAGATCATCACGGTACACAGAGAGAGCATGTGAATAAGCGGATACCTGTTGGTCATAAGCTTCAACCGCAGTATCATCGAGAGCCTTGGCTGCATCCCGGTCAGCCTGAGAAGCATCAACAGCAAGGACCGGTGGCACCGGGCGTATTGGGGCCACAGGCGCAACAGGGCATGGCGGACAGGGGACCTCGCCAGAGAGAACACCTCACAGGAGAAGCCCGCGCATGTGGATACGCATGAAGCCCGCAAACTTAGCATAGTTGGTACCATCGAAGATCATCGAGCACCAAGGAACAGCAACGTAGCCTAAAGAAGACATGAGAAACTCTCTGTTTTTTTGTTAACTGCTATAGTGCCTGAGCTACAATGCCGAGCTACAGTGCCCGAGCTACAGTGGACCCGATCTGGATCGAGATCGGGCTCGCACGAGCAGAGCGCTGCAGCCGGCGGCGGCCGGCAGCGGGCGAGCAGCGGCCAACAGCAGCCAGCAGGGGGCAGCAGTGTTCAACAGGGGGCGGGAGGAGGGCTGGCCAGGCGGCGGCAGGCGGCTGCCGGTGGCGGCAGGAGGAGGGCGAGGCGCCGGTGCAGCGCCGGGCGGGGCAGGCGGGGCGCGGCCGGGGCACGGGCAGGGGCACGGGCCGGGTCGCGGTCGGAGCTCGGGCTGGGTGCGGCCGGGGCATGGGTGGGGCGCGGCCGGGGCACAGCGGCCTGGGCACGACGGCAGAGCAGCTCGGGCCGGGCGCGGCAGGCGACGGCCGGCGGCGGGTGGAGGAGGGCCAGCGACGGGGGAGGAGGTGGCCGGCGAGGGTGGCACGGAGCTGCGAGCGTGCGGGAGCGAGAGCGGGAGAACAAACCTAAGCATCTGATACCATGTTAGGAATGAGCAACTATATTCCCATGAGGGCCAAGGGCCAGTACATATACATGTGTATAATGGGGACAAAACGAAAAGAAAGACTATACACACACATCTAATACATCTAACAACGAGTAGAAGGACTAGCCTTGACTAGTCGAGGGACTAGTTTATGAGTCGCAAAGTCAATGTCGACTAGGATTCTCGTGTAGACTATCAATCCGACTGGAGCTGTCGAGAGACTAGTCCTGCTCTATGAGTCGCTCGACTCATATTTGGTAGGGGGAAATGGAAGAGCTAGGAGAACGAGCCGCCTGGACGAAGCCGTCGCCAGCACCCACTGACCCGCCGTCGGGACATCGGATGGCGCAGAAAGGCACCGCGGCTGGTTAGAGCTCATTCTTGGGCGGCTGGGATGTGAAGTGGGCTAAGTAGGCTGGCCACTTGGGCCCAAATAGACCAGCTGGGGGATGGCGTGCTGAGCGGCGCTGGGCTGGGCCTGGCGAGCATCGGCCAGCACTGGTGGTTTTAGTATATACTATGTACTACTATGTATTTTGATTTTTTAGTACTACAAATATTATGTTGACTAGTCTAACATTAGTCTAGACTAATCATGATTAACCTATGAGTCTCAACCTCGGAACGACTCGTCGACTCGTAAACCTTGGCCACTGGTAATATGTTACCACCAGTGGTGGACGCCATTTCTCACCCGTACTAGTAACCTATTACCAGTGGTAGGTAGGCCTACTCACCCACCATGGGTACGCGGCACACTAGTGGCGCCATGCTCCCCCACCCACCACCGCTAACCTCCCCCTAGGTGAAAAATAATGGTGCCACGACAACGTAAAACATTGCCATGATAGATTTTTTTTGCTGTGGTGGCATGATTTTGCACGTTACATCACATAACATTTTATATGGATTGCATTACATGGATAAATTGATTTATCACATTCATACATGCATCCAGCTACCTTGGAACCATACTAGAACTAATTAGAAATGGGAACTACATCTTTTAACTATACTGGGAGCTACACTAGAACTAATTAGAACTACATAACCAGGAACCGTATCTTTTAACTATACTAGAACTAATTAATGAGTTGAATTTAAGATTTGTGTCATGAGTATCCTAACCATAGGACTCGACGGATTGAATTTCTGATCAAAAGGGAGAAGAGGGAGAGAGAGCTTACTGGTGGCGGAGGCAGATGCGCTGGACAAATGAGTCGGGCGGGGCCGGGTGGTGGTGAGGGTGGTCCGGGCAGGCGGGAGCGGCAAGGACGATGACCGTGCGGGGGAGGCGAGGCTGATGGGTTGCCGGAGTGGCAACAGGAGCACAGGCGGCGACGGAGGTACATGCAGCGATGGGCAGCTAGGGATTTGGCCAAAGAAAGAATGGGGAATTTTGCCAGGTCCCTGCGCAGCCTAGGGTTAAGTGGAATGAGCTTACCAATGGCAGGCGGGTCTAACAGTCTGCCACTAGGAAAAGTTTACCGTGGCGGGCGGTAGACATGACCCGCCATTGGTAAATACTACCAGCGGAGGTTATTTTCTAACGCCCGTGACTAAAATTGTTTTTGCATTTCTTTTAAATCTTAGGGTTTAATGTTTCTGGGATAGATTTAGGTTCCAAATTGTTCTATGTTAGGTACACCACTCCAAGCTACATGTAAAACTGTGACACATTTTTTGGTTAGTTTGCTATTTTTGGGGCATTAAATAATTTTTAAGGTATTTAATGGGGGTAGATGGTTTTTAATTTTTAAAAGGCATAAATGTCGTATTATGACATCATGGAAAATATTTAAGATTCACTTCATTTAAATTTTCTGCAATTTTTTAAAACCATTTAGATAAAAATTTGTGTTTGAAATTACCAAACATTAGTTTCATAAGATCTAAATATATGCTAACTACCTTCAATATGATTTTGTACCTATTTTTGGAAAAACATAATGTACTTTCTGTTCAAAATAGAATTGTATCCAACTAAATTCATATTTTTTTCAGAAAATCAAAAAGTATAGCAAATGGACACCAAAAATTTCAAATAATTTTCCATACAGTATCATAAAGCGATAAAACGTTAAAACCCCCAAATATCCTAACCCCCTAAAAATAACAAAAAATACTTACAAACTTACCAGTGGTGGGTGGCAACAAATCCAACTGGTTTGTAAAGTATTGGAGGCGGACGCCATATTTTAACTACCACTGGTAGTTTGAGCCTAGATTTGTGCCAATCTAGGCCCAGATAACCAGTGGTTGGTGGGTAGCATAGACTGCCACTCGTAACTCAATTACCATTGGCTGGCGGCACCCACCATTGGTATGTTTGGCCCACGGTTAATCTGGTCCCATGATACCAGTGGCGGGTGTGAAGTGATGCCCACCACTGGCAATTGGCCAGATTACCATAACTATAAGCAGTTATGCAGTATTGTCGATCTGGCTTCTCATTATTTTTGCCTTACATAGAAAAGTTTAAGGGGAAATGTGTGTTGTCCATCAGGATCCCCATGCCCTTACTTATCGCGCTAACTGTTACTGTTACGTTGGAGTATAATACGAGGTCCTTATTAGACTACAACCTGGGTTCTTAAATCCTAACTCTTATTGAACCCTTAGCGCACTCCTGGTGCATTATATCTTGTGTTGTATCATATTCATATGCATTAAATATGTGTTTAGAACTTTAGATACAACTCTTCCAGTGCCTAATATCTTAGTGTTGTATCAAAATAAGTTGCCATTTAATATGTTCTGTGAGGGATAAAGAATAATTATTTTGGGTTACCTGATAACTATTGGGTTTTAATAATATACAATATCTCTCCTTTTCCTCACTATTTAGGCTTCAACAATGGTATTTTGACTTTTGCCTAGGTGGGATGTTTTAGATACAACCAACATCATTGCACTCGGTTTGCCCTAAGTACGACTCAAATAGTTTACATGAACTAGCTTAAAAAATATTTGAAACTGTTTTGGAGATGAAAACCAGATTCATAATTCAGATGCAATTATATGTTTTTAGACGAGTGAAGTGCACCATAGGTCGTAGAACTATCTAGGGGGTGTCAAGTTAGTCCTAAAGCTTCAAAACTGCGTTTAACACTTCTTTTACCTGACTTACGATGGATAGAAGGATAGCTCAAAGATTTAATTATGTATTGATGATTAGTGATCAAGTACTCTGTCATAATTATGTTAACTAAACTGACCCTATTGATCTTCTGTGACTTCTGTTCATCACATTGGGTTTTCTTATTTGTTGGATTTTTTTCTGGAAAAATGCTACTGTGCAATAATCATGCTAAGCTGTCCATATTGATCCTCTGTGATTGTTCGATTTGGTTCACAAGTTTTCCAATTGCCTCTGCTTTTAGCTTGTTAGTTGTTAGTTGTTCATTGTATCCTGATATTCATTTACAACCTTCCTTTTTATGTGATATCTGCAGACTCTACTGCTCAAACAGGCCATGCAGGTGCAGGTGATTGGCAAGAGGAGATCTATCAAATGGTAAGGCATGATGCTTTTGTCATCCTTCTTGACACCCCCTTCCTTGGAACTTCCTAAAATTCGTAGACGGTGCCCCCTAGAACAAAGAGGTTGAGATTGCCCTTCTCTAGATTTTTAGAATATGAAACAACACGCCATGTTGGATGTTCGGCCTTTTACTTTTGCACTTCATGTTACCCATCTCTTTTTCTTTTTGGCATGTGTTCCAACAAATTGCTCTTCTTGAATTGGAAGCTAAATTTCATATTAACATGTGTGTAGATGCACTACATTCTGGCATTCTTCGGAATTCTGTATGAATGCGGAGTATGTAGCATACAACCATAGAGTATCTCGATGTAGTAAAGCCTCAAGGCAGTTAGCAATCTTTATTAAAGCGATTTTATTTGATATATATTATAGTTTCTTATTTTGTTTTATATTTGTATGATTCTAAAAGCTACTTGAAATATCTTGCGTGTCCCATATTTGCCATATTTAATTCTGTTAGCTGTTCTATTTTCATCTCTACCAAGCTATGCACCAAATTTATGTGCATGTGGTCTTTGTTGTTTGACAGATTAAGAGTTTGAAGGATCAATACTTTGCAGAACTCAGTGAGCTGTTCAATAAGGTATCTGTGAAGCTACAGCATGTTGACAACACTATCCCACCTCAAAATTCATCTGAGAACTATGACAGAATGAAGAGCTTTAAAATATTGTTGGACCGTATACTACAAATGCTGCAAATTAGCAAGAGTAGTATCCAACCTGCTACGCGGGACAGTTCGTCATTACGAGAAGCAGATTACCGGTATCTTGAATTCACATAGGAAGCTAGTGCAGGAAAAAAAGGAAGCCAGTGCAGTCACAAATACAGCAACAGTTCCAGCCACCTTCAGAACAACCTCCTAATTCTAGCATTTTGCAGCAGCAACAGCCTTCCCAAAAGTTGCAGCAACAGCAGTAGCAGCAGCCTTCCCAAAATCTGGAGCAGCATGATAGTCATACTAATACAGAAGCAAGTTTGTCAAGTATGAGCGCCCGAGCAGATGGTATCAAGCATGTATCTGTTCCTCCAACAACAAACTTCGGTGGCCCCATGCAGCAAAATGATGCAAACATATAGCATCAGGTTGGCTCTAATTTGGAGGTGATTTCAATTCTTTGCAGGATGGTTCGTTGAGTGGTGCATTACCATAGGGAAACACTGGGCCGATGCAGGGAACAATTAATACATAACTGCAGCAGTGGCATGTTATATCACAGCCCAATGGGTAAGCCAACCTAATGTGTAAGCAAATGCAAGTTCATTACAGCAGTGTAACAAGGTTCAGGTGGTTTGACAGTTAACTGAACCTGAAACGTACAACAGAGTGCGCTGCGGTGCAGCGAGTCGGTTGTTGGGCCACAGCCCATGTAAGCATGGTGTGTGTGTGAGTGTATGGCCCATGAGCCTGAACCTACTTAAGTGAGTACTGAGCCCCTGTTTTAAAGGTCTCTGCGTCAAGAGTTTCAAATGTATAAATTATTTCTCAAACAAGCTTATGTTTTAAAAGATATTAGTGGTTTAAATTGTCTAAGATAAAAATAAATCTATGAATTTGTTTGGAAGCGCGAGAGAGCAGTGTTGTCGCAGGCGTACTACATTGACAAAACTAGTACCATGGGACCCATAAAAAACTAGTATCGTGGGACTCATCAAACTGACAGACTAAATAGCAATACGAGGAGCTGAGAAACCAATACAATGAATATACATAACACTACGTAACTAGTGTGGGCCACAGTTAGCACGAATCACAAAACGAAACATGTGGTAGCAGATGTACCGCTACGTAACTATCAAGTCTCCTTTCAAGCACGACTTTCTAGCACGCTCATGACTCATGAGTATCCTTGGATCCTGAGTGTAACTATCAAGTCTCGTGCCTTGTGATATCCTTCCGCCAGCTCCTTCAACCAAAATCGCTACAATGAGAATCCAAACAGGCCAATCCTTTCGTACCTTTAGATATATATATCCCCGGGCAGAACAATTGCAAGTGCTCAGTTACAAACTTCTTCTGTCTGCCCCTTTGGAAGAAATGGTCGAGTGTTTGCTTTGCAAAGATAAAGATGTTGCTCGTCCGGCTTTGCAAACATCTAGGGAGTCATGTTTCTTCCAAAGCAGAGGGAGAGAGAGAGAGCGGTGAGGATAATAAATGTCGGCGTTTCGAAAAGCAACGTGGTTTCTCGAGCGTGGCTCCTCACGTGCAGCCCCTGTCGGCCAGTTGCATCGCGTGTGCCTGGCTCTGAAGAAACCGCCGATTCGGGCATAGCTCGCGAACCTGGCTTGGAGGTGCTTTAAATTTTGTGCGATGCAGGCCGAATAGTGTATACGGGCAACTAATCAGGTTGTTTTTCTTCTCACACAGACCTGGTTTGTAACAAAATAATAATTTTAGTGTCTCGACTGCAAAATCCCAGGGTCTTGACTGCAAATTTGTAGCCGGGGAAGGCGGAGCGGCAAAGGCTGATTTACGTGGGCAACTGGAAATTTGTTGACCAGCTATTCAAAAAATGTTAAACAAGGGTTTTAAAAATATTTAAAAAATATATGTACAAAAATTGTTGACCATGTATTAAAATATTAAACTTGTGTTTGAAAAATGTTAGACGTGTACTATAAAAATGTAGATTATGTTTGGTTTGGACTGGTTCTATGACATGTCACGTGGTTCCTTGATTTCTGAACTAGCAAGTTGACTGGCTAGATGTTAGTTGCTAGGTAGAAGAACTAGTTGCATTGCGAAATGGCCAGATCATGCTTCCATATATATTTCCTCCCTGTCTTGTTTACTGAATTCCTTGATGTGATTTATTTTTTCACAAAGTGGAACCAAGGAACCAGGGAGTCTACTCTGCTGCATGACAAGCCGATCGGCTACGCATATATCAAGCGCCGGCGACGAGGCCAGTAGGCCACCAGATCCAGGAAGAGTGTGATCGATTTGGGATTTTTTTTATTCCAAGCAGCAGGCGCCCGACATTGACGAGAAGGACGACGAGGCGGAGGAGTACGAGGACTGATACACATGCCCAAGCTTGACATCCGTGTGGTGAACGCGGTGGAGAAGATCACCAGTGAGCTCATCCAGACACCTCTCCCTTCAGTGGTCGCTTCTTCTACTCCTCTTCTGTTCTCTCTCATGCTCTGTGTGATATGATACATGGCTGTCAGGACATTACATGTTGCTGCTGGTGCACTGATTCGGGCTAACTAGATGCCATGCATGATTCTTATGTTACTGATTGAGTGATTTGCTATGCCTATGATGTACCATCATTTGTCAAGTATTCCAGAAAACTCTTGATAATACGTACGACGTACTGTAACTTTTATGTTCAGTTTAAACTGGTTCCTTGACATGTTATATCTTCTGTATTGGTAGCTGTGTCAACCATCTTCTCTTTTCTAAACTAGCCTGTGGACTGGCAAGATGTTAATTTGAACCTGAGAATGTTGTTGGCTCAAAATCTGCAAGTCATTCAAGTAGGAAGTGAATTTGTTCATATATGTAGAACCTGGTTATATCCTTAGAATGCTACCTTGTTTGTCTCTCTGCAGTTAGTTTTATTTTTCTGATATATACAATGACCTATGGTGATAAGTCAGTATACATGCTTTATGATGGATCTATTCCATCCTTGTAAGAGAGAGCGGCTCACAGCATAAAGTATGATCCCTTTGTTGTTGGTGTGTGCTTAGCAGGATGATCACTAAATTTTAGGAGATGGATGGTGTAGTGTGTCAAGATATGAACTTTATTGGTTTGGAAGGGTGAAAGTTGATGTTTTTTGTATGCCCCAATTTTGTCATTTAACACTCATTTGATTGATGGTTCTGTCTCAATTTTGTCATTTACACTCATTTGATTTGAAAATGGAGATTGGCTGATTGATGGTGATGATGTGGTCGCCCCCCCCCCCCCCCCCCCCCCCCAAAGTTTAAACCCGAGCTAGTTGTTTGGGTTGCTGTTGAACGTGATGTTGTTCTAGTTGTGTAGATCAGTTTCAGGCAGTGCCTGGATGTGTTCTTGTTTTGTCGGGTGCTAGCTCTTGGCTAGTTTTGTCATCTACAACAATTATTTTATTTTATTTACTGATCACTTTATCATCATGGTTTCAGTTTATAAGCTGAAGTTGGTTACTGTTTGGAAATTAATCATTTGCCATGCTTTTGTTGATTGCTATGGAGTATTTTTTATAAGAACAAGTACTTGGTGTTGGTATGGCTTATTTATTTCCTGAATTGACATGTTCATGGTGATGCTACTGCTTGAGTTGTAATTCAACGGAATTGAGCAGTGTACAGTGTAGTGGCCATTGTTGTAGCTCATATGGAGATTCTTAAGAATTTTTGGGGCGGTTTGTTTCATTTCATCATTTTCACTTTTTCCCCAGAAAATGTCGTTGATTCTTTGAGGTCACCTAAACTTATGCAACAGTGGCAATGGCGGCCACCTCTTTGTCGGTTCAGGTGAGTTTTCTCCCCCGATTCAACCATTCCCTCTATTCTTTCTTCAGGGTCATGGTAATTCTTTTGTGTACCTGCCATTATTTGTAGTCTTTCTTTTCATACGAACTTGTAACTTGGCCTCTCCCTCTCTTTATCTGCCTATGTAGGGTCCTGTACCACAGCCATAGTAGGGCGAGAAGACGAACGGATGGTGTAAAACTATGTTTTTGGTTGCACTGTGATGTTCTGGCGGTGTGGATCATCAAGCTGGGTGGCTCTTAGCTTGTGGTGTGACCGAAGAAAGAAGGACAGACAGATGTCGTCGTGGTGAAGGGTGAGTGCATGATGATGGATGGGAGTTTTTCATCATTGATAAGATTTGGTAGTTTGTCTTGGTTGTTTTCAGGATTGCTAGCCCTGTTGAATGCATTGGAGTATTTGTAGTAGCTTTTAGGAACCATCCATCCTGGTATTGATGGTATGGGAGCACACGAGTTGTATTGCTTCTCTCATATGTGATATATCAGTTATAATACCATTGTTGATTTGGATTCTTGTCAACGTGTTATGCTGCCGAAATTTCTAGCGAAATTTCACACGACTTGTTAAAATTTTGGCCTTCTTCGTAACAAAACAATAACTTTAGGGTCTCCACTGCAAAATGCTAGGGTCTTGACTGCAAAAAAGCATGACAAAATGCTAGGGTCTTTACTCCAAGGAAGAAGAACGAAATACAAACAACCATCTATCAAATACGAGTATGAAAGAATGGTAAGCAATGAAGAAGAAACAGGGATCTGGCCGCAAACATCTCCACGGAACATCCGGATATGTTTATTACTCCACAAAAAGAGATTCTAGTAGATGTCAAACGATTTACCAAAGAAACATCTCTCAAGGATCAAACCAAAACAAAGTGAAGGTACCTGAACTGATATGTTGTTTATAAATTGGAATAAGTTTTACGCAGTCTCTTCACCAAATTGACTGGTGTTAGGTAAAGTTGATGCACGAATTCAGTTGCTACCTATGCATATATACTTCAATTCCATACTTCACAACAAGCATTAAGTGCAGGAAATGTACTTCTAACAAGTGGTACTTCATTTTCTCCTACCGGATTAAAGCCCTTCACATTAGGCACAACTCAGAAGACATGATTGTTACACATAGGGAGAGTCAAAGAAAATAAATAGTGAGTGGTGCACTAATAGAAACCTGCAGTGAATGTTAGCACCACCATATTGATTCATTTGAAAAAATGCACCAAGTGTCATACGCCATTAGAGCTCTTAGTATTCATCCATTATGGGGCGTAAAGCACATATATCACCAAAGCATAGTGTCACACCCAACTTATTACATGATACATCTCCGTCGTATCAATAATTTTTGATTGTTTCATGGTAATATTCTACAACTTTCATATACTTTTGGCAACTTTTTATACTAGTTTTGGGACTAACATATTGATCCAGTGCCCAGTGTCAATTCCTGTTTGTTGCATATTTTTTTGAAATATATGTGATTTTTAGAAGAAAAAAACCAGCTGGAACCTCTAGAAGGTTCCAAAACCGGGGGCGTTGCAACAGTGAAACGGGCCGGCCTACTCCCGAACGATCGCTGGGTATGCCTATGCGAAGCCCCGACACCTCTTCACAACGAGCGGCAAATAGGGTTTTCCGGTCTCGTGATCCAAAGCTCAAGGGTGTAACTTTGGTGGCCTGACGTGTTGTCCTTGGTCCATTGTCTCTTGGACTGTACCTTTGGTTGCCTGAGCCTTTGACTTGGCCATATATGTCTTGGACCTACCCCTAGGTATAACTCCGTCAAATCTTTTCCATAGAAAATTGAATATATTTACCATAAGGCCAGTCTTAAAAATCAGAAATTTACCATAAGGCTCATTGTGTTGGGAATATGCAAACATAGCTATGCCCACGTTAATTTTTGTTGGCAGTGTAGAACCAACTAATCCATGAAACAGTGAAAGGGTCATGCACGTATCGTTAATATGTTGTCTAGTACTTAATTAGGTCCTGCTCTCGGTTGTTGTGATCTGCAAGATTAGCCTATTAAACATAAAAAGAGGTAGTATATATTTCATCAATCAATTACAGTCACATAACCTGATTAACATACACTGTTAGAAACACCCCCTTTTGTCCCGGGATGGGGCAGCCGGGACGAATGCCACCCCCTTCGTCCCGGTTGTACCAGGACCCGGGATGGATGGGGCGTCCACGTGGGGGGTGTGGGCTGGTCCCTGGCTAGGACTATTCGTCCCGGTTCGTAATACGAACCGGGATGAATGCCCCCTCTGCCGCGGCAGAGATTTTTGCCAATTCTCTGCCGGGGCAGAATTTTTTTCCTTCTTTTTCTTGTTTTCCTTTTAGGGTTTGGTTTGTTGTATTTTTTTCCTATTTGTTTCCCATAAGTATTCTGCATCTAATACACTACCATGTTTTTTTATTGTATTCCATTTTATTAGAATACACAAGTTTGCTGATCGCATTAGAATATACAACTATATGGTGATCGCATTAGAATATAGTTGAAGAATATACAAGTAAGTACGCATCATGAATCGAATATACAAGTAAGGAGTGAAGAATATACAAGTTTGTACTCTTTCCCATAATTACTCTAATACACCACCATGCATCATGACTCGAATATACAGGTAAGTACTATGCATCTAAGAATTCGAACATCAAGTTCGTCGAGCATAGTTGGCGCTGACATAGTATTCCCCTCCTGGTGTTAGGACCTCTGCGTCTAAGAATCCGCAAATTTCCTCTTGAATTGCTCGTAGGCGATCCCTTGGTAGAAGACCGTCCCGCAGCCGTTCGATCTAATATAAAGAAGAGTGGTCAATATCTAATTAAAGACAATAGATGGTAATAAGATAAAAGTGATGGTTGACGTACACGAAGTTTTTCTAAATCACTGCCCAGCTTGGCGCATGTCGTCTGACGAATGAACTCGCAGACATAGTATCCACATAAGTTATTCCCATCTCCCTGGTTCAAGCACTTTACAAGAACATGGTTTCAATCAAAATTATAATATAACATTATAATGGTATCGAAACGATAATCAAGGAGATGCGTGGATATAGCTAGTACCACTTACTTTCAGATGTTGAAATTTAAACTTCTCCTTCCATTCACCCCTAGCCTTTGCTGTGAACCGTTTCCAAGCGCTGTCCGGCAAAGAAAATGAATTAAGTGAGTTATCAGAAAATAAACGAAACTTGTCGATATAGTGTCATAAAGATTGAAATTACCGTTGGATCAGTTCCTGCATGTCCTCCCAGTCCTTAAGGGGTTTATGTTTCGAGTCCATTACCAGTACTTTTCCTTTGTCAGTTTCAAATATTAGAAGAATATAGTGGAAGCTGCGCAAACATAACTCATCAGTTATACACTTATCATCGAGTAAGCAAAAAAAAATGTTTACCGGACAAATAACACTCACTCGAAGTTGTAAGGAAATAGTATTTCCCTCTTGGTTTCGTGAAACCTTAATGACTTCACAATTGAATCTTCTGTTTCCCTGGGTTTTGTGAGAAGAGTTGCTTGATTAACCCAATATGGGTCAATGAACCCAATGTCATAGATGTGTCCTCTTTTGCATTCGAGAATCTTCATTCTGCAATTATAATATAGTGAGTATTATTATAAAAATGTAATGAACGAGGTGAGCTAGCTAGAGACTTAACTACAGCGAAATAAATACTTACAGACAATACGCACTGACGATAGATTTGTCGAGTGCCTTTAGCTGGAATAACTGATATAGTTCTATAAACTCAATCAGAATTATCCTTTCTCCATAACTGTGATGCTCGTTTCTAACTTCCATCGTTATCCATCCCTCAGAGTGCTCCGAGGCTTCCATGTACCAATTATGCACTCTTCGCATTTTTGTTGGTAGATCATTTGCCTCCCCAGGTTTGACAAGAGGATGTCCGTGCCGATATGGGTGCGCGAAATCAGAAGAGGGGAAGACATCTAAGCTTTGGAGATACTGCGCAATGGACATACCCGCAGCAGCGGCCGCTTGTCCGTACAGTGCAATAAACTCCGGGTCAAGTTCCTCGCCTGCGCCTGTGCTCGGCCCCACCTCGGGATTGGAATGCACTATGAGCGGGGGGATGGATTGATTTTTCTGTTGTCCGAGCTGGTCAACTGTTTTCCCGCATTTCCCGCTTCCGGTACTACTCTTCTTCGACCGCTTCTTTTCATCGTGTGCCTTAAGAATAGAGCGGTCATAGTCAGGAATGAGACTCGGCTCGGGCTGATGAAGGGTCTTCACCATTTTCAACGCTCGGGCTTTGTCTTCTTCGGTGTTGGGGAAATCTGGCTCTTTCGGCGACTTCTCCTTAGATTTCCACGCCTCATATTCGGCCTTTGCGATCTCCTGGGTTTCCTCTGGAGTACAGTGGTAAGGTAACTTGGGTAGATTCGGATGTGGTACTCTTGGGAGGGGCGACAATCGACGCTTCGGTGATGCGGTGGTTCTCCTCCGCCGTGAGCTGCTCTGATTAGACTTCGTGGGCGGAGACGGCTGCCGCCGCGGCGTAGACGCACGCACTGGAGACAGCTGACGTGGCGGCATAGACGCACGCGCTAGAGACGCCGAGCGCGGCGGAGAGTACGAAGACGACCGTTCCGCTGGAGACTGGTCTTGAGGCGGCGGCGAAGGAGGATGGCTACTCCGATCAGTCGTTGGCCTTGGCGTCCAATTAGGAAACACGATGTGTTCCTTTAGCCATAGAATGCTCAAGTTCTTGGCGTCTCCAAGTTCAGTCACCTCCCCGTCTTCACCTTCAGGATAGTCAAGCTGCACCCGCTCGAATCCGGTCATAACTTCATCCACCCCGACAACAGCGTAGCCCGGTTGAACTGGCCGACAACTGTGTGTTGGTTCAGGGCCAGCTGGTTTCACATAGCCGACCGCCGCCTTAATGGTTATATTGTTGACGACTTTCACATGCAGCTCACACGGTGTCATCTCCGTTATATGATCCACCGGGTGCATCAACGACGGTGCATCTTCACCATCATCACCCTGGAGCTGCGTGGAAGCAACACTACTCTTCCGATTAGATGTTGCGGCTTCCATTTCCTGCTAAGATTGGGTGTTACCTTGCTGCTGGCTAAGTCTGTCAATTTGCTCCTGCTGCCGCTTTAATTCTGCTTCAATGCTAGTCCACCGGTCTACCCGATTATGTGCTTCAGCTGCCTCCAAATCCTTTCTCCTCTGATGGCTTCTATCCGGATATTTCTTCTTCTCCTGGGGAAACCCATGTTTCCATGGAACAGAGCCTTTTGTGGCTCGTGTCCATCCATAGTGTTCCTTATTCCCAAGGGCGCGGGTGAGCTCGTCGTTCTCTCTATCTGGATGGAACTTCCCCTCTTTAGCAGCCTTTATTGCTTCTCTGAGAGCATCGATGGGTAGAGGATCTTCTTCATGTCTTACATTATAGATGCATTTCCCTTCTGAGTCCAACGTGCCCCCATGGCCGAAAAAACAAGACCTTGTCCGTTGGTCCTAGTAGAACGTCTCTGGAATGATGTCCTTAGCAAGCAAGTCGTCCTCAAGTTTATTCCACTTAGGCATGTTACCCTTGTAGCCAGCTTGCCCCATAATATGGTGATAGATATTTTTAGCGGCGTTTATCTTATTTTTTTTAGACTTTTCCAGAGCTTCCTCCGACTTCTTGTACTCAACAAATTCTTCCCAGTACGGTTTTATCTTCTCATACGTTCCCGTGAAATCCGGAGTCTTGTTTTTCTGGATAAAGTCAAGGTTCAATCTTTTCTTCCAGCTCTTGAATTGCTCGGCCATCTTCCTAGAAGTCAACGCCTTGACCAGTTTCTCTAAGGCTTTGGTCTTTCGCTCTAAGATCAATTCAGGATCCTCCTCATTCTCATCCAACTCATCTTGAGTAACCTTCGGCGTCGGTAGGGTGAAATTAGCCAACATCTTTTCAGAAAGTTTTTCTTTGGCTTTGTCGCCGACATATGAAATTCCGAGAGCCTCCTTTGGCTTATGCCACTCCCGAACGGTGATCGGGATGTGGTCCCTAACAAGCACTCCGCATTGCTTCACATATTTTTGGGCAACAACTTCGGGAAGCTCTGGCGCGCCGTCTGCAGCGATCTGTTCGATCCTGTACCTTTCATGCTCTTTCAACTTCTGGGCTCCGCCTCGTTTAGTCTTCTTTCCGGTGGATTTGCTAGATCCGTATGGCTAAAAATATATAAGAAAGAGTGTTAATACATGTATATAGAAAACAAATGCTTCATTTAATTAACATATATATATATATATATGCACCTCGCCGGAGTTTCTAATTTGTAAGGTTCGACCAGAACCGTCGGCTTCTCTCTCATGGGAGCCCTCGGCTTCTCCCCCGACGATGTCGTAGGCTTCTCCCTCACCGGAGCCGTCTCTTTGGGCGAGCTCCAGATCTACCTCACCAGAGCCGTCTCTTCGGGCGAGCTCCAGATCTACCTCACCAGAGCCGTCTCTTCGGGCGAGCTTCGGATCTCCCTCGCCGGAGTTGTTCATCCACTCGGAGACATCTGGGTCTCCCCCAGGCCCGCGGATAACATCCGCGACCATTTCTTCCGCATCTTCGTCTCTGAAGTTTGGGTCCATAATTTCTGCAAATTAAAAATTGCAAGTTAGTGTCAACGTACAAAACTTACAACAAAATGACTTAGCAGTTTCATCATCCATTCAACCCACATGTTTTGAATGCCTAAATAATTTGTTTTCAAAATATTGCTAAGTAATTGCAACTTCGTTCTTTTTTCCGGAAACTAAACAAATGGCCCATGGGACCGCCACCAAACTAGATCCGGGTCGACGATGTCACCCGGAATCCTCACCAAGCTGCGCGTTCCGGAAGGTAGCACCTGCCAACGCCAGCCTGGCGGGACCCACTCCCGAACATCACCCCTCGGGTACAACAGGGACATCGTCGGCGAGAACAATAAACTAAAAAAACATATTTTGATTGTTATTTGAACTTAGCAAAATTTCTAATATGAATGACACAAATAACATTCCGGATCTAAATATAAGACCTAATATAACCGAGCATCTTTTAGAAGTTTAAATTTTTTTATTCAATTTTTTATTTTTTAGACCTAATATAAGACCTAACATTCCGGATCTAAATATAAGACCTAATATGAAGACCGCATTCCAGATCCGGATGACACAAATAACATCAATTTCAATTTTTTATTCAATTTAGAAGTTTAAATTTCATTTTTTTTTAAAATAGCTTTTTTTCTCCACACTCTCTTCTCTGTCTCTCCACTCTGTTTCTTCTCCACGATCGAGCAGGCCGGAGCGAGGCCGGGGGCAGGGAGAGGGGGAGGGAGGGGGAGAGCTTTACCTGTGGGAGAAGGCGACGCGGGCGAGGTGGCGCCGGTCGGGCGAGCTCGGTGGCGCGCGGTGCCGTGACGATGTAGGCGGGCGACACGGGGGTACAGGCGCTGCAGGCGGGCGATGGCGAGAAAGGGGGGCGGCCGCGGAGCGCGCGAGGGGGGTGGCGACGACGGCGACGGCGAGGAAGAGGCGGCGCGGGAGTTGGGCAGCCTGCCGGCGTCGAGTGTCGTCCTCCTCGCGCGACAGAAGGGGAGGGGGAGAGGGAACGACTTAAGTACGTGGGGAGGGGCATCCGTCCCGGTTGTTGCAAATAACCGGGATGAATGACCCATTCGTCCCGGTTGTTGGCAATAACCGGGACGAATGCCCCACCCATTCATCTCGGTTGTTGCCAACAACCGGGACGAATGACCTAGATCTAGAACGGCGCAAAGAGGGGCATTCGTCCCGGTTGTTAGCAATAACCGGGATGAATGCCCTGTTTTTTCAAAAAAGTTTCATATGTTCAAAAATTCCCGCCAGATTATCTGCTAGTTCAATAATCAGAAAAATATGAAAAAACTACCAAAACATTTAGAAAATTATAAACTAACTAAATATGTTACTTTCAAACATATTTGGTGAAATTCAAATTTTGAAATTATTTGAATTTGAATTAATTCATTTAAGAAATGGAGAAAATATCAAATAATTCAATAAATTCTGAAAATTGCAAGTTATATATCAAAATGATCAGAAAGATAAATTAAACTCACTTATGATGTTTTGGTACTTCCTAGGGCTTCACCGGAGAGGGGTTGTTCTCTCTGGCAGGGCTAGGGTTTCACCGGAGAGGGGCTGCGGAGCGTCGGGATGGCACCAGAAGCAAGGATTTGGCATATCATGTGTTTACAAGTGTTCTTAGGGTTGTACATGCCAAATATTCACTCACTCTTGTTGTTGGGTCTTCATCGGCATCGATTTCTCTCTCCGAGTCTAAGTACTTAAGCTGAAGGTCCCTGAACCGACGAACGGGAGGGGATCTTGTGTACAGGTGGTTCATGCCATTGTTTTGGGACTTCCTAGGGCCCACCCTAACACAACCAAGCAAAGTGTTGCACATTGCTACCCACTCCGGGCTTCGGTGAAAGCTGTAGACCGATAAGCTGGGCTGTTCTCTCCAGCGGGGCTAGGGTTTCACCGGAGAGGGGCTGCGAAGCGTCGGGATGGCACCAGAAGCAAGGATTTGGCATATCATGTGTTTACAAGTGTTCTTAGGGTTGTACATGCCAAATATTCACTCAAAGGTTCAATACCCTAACACAACCAATAACATTACATAGATTTACATCAGAGGTTCAATACATTATTATACATCACTCCATTAAGTCCATGAACCCTTGCTTATGATCGCTTCGGACGTAACCATGGAGCATCTTCTTTATTTAACGGGATGGTTGGGTCAGCTTTCACTGTGAAGGGCGGAATTTCAGCAAACTTATCATAATCTTCAGACATGTCTATCTTGTCCTCGACTCCCACGATGGTTCTTTTCCCTGAAAGAACTATGTGACGCTTCGGCTCATCATATGATTTATCTGGTTGCTTATTTTTTCTTTTCTTCGGTCTGGAGGACATGTCCTTCACATAGAAGATCTGAGCCACATCATTGGCTAGGACAAATTGTTCATCATTGTAACCAATTTTGTTGAGATCCACTGTTGTCATTCCGTACAGCGGGTCTACCTTTACCCCTTCTCCATTCAGGTTGACCCATTTGCACTTAAACAAAGGGATCTTAAAAGAAGGTCCATAGTCAAGTTCCCATATCTCCTCTATGTAACCATAGTATGTGTCCTTTTTCCCATTCTCGTTTGTTGCATCAAAGCGGACACCATTGTTTTGGTTGGTGCTCTTCTTATCTTGGGTGACCATGTAAAATGTATTCACATTTATCTCGTACCCTTGAAAAGTCCCAATAGTCGAAGATGGTGACCCGGCCAACATGTAGAGCTGATCTTCAATAGTGATGTCATTTATAAGATGTGCTTGCAACCAACTTCCGAAAGTCTCCATGTGTTTGACTTTAATCCATGTGTCATCCTTCCCCGGGTTTGTGGAGCATACAATATTCTTGTGTTCCTCGATATACGGAGCCACGAAGGTGGAATTTTGTAGAACCGTGTAGTGTGCTTTAGTGAAAGAATGCCCGTCCCTGGGTATCATTGTTTTCTTTCCTAGCGTTCCTTTTCCCCTCAGTCTCCCCTCATGCCACGATTCAGGAACACCAATCGTCTTAAGGTCAGGAATAAAGTCAACACAGAACCCAATGACCTCCTCTGTTCCATAGCCCTTGGAGATGCTTCCTTCTGGCCTAGCACGGTTATGAACATATTTCTTCAAGACTCCCATGAACCAATCAAAGGGGAACATATTGTGTAGAAATACCGGACCGAGAATATGAATCTCTTCTACTAGGTGAACCAGGAGATGCGTCATAATGTTGAAGAAGGATGGTGTGAACACCAACTCAAAACTAACAAGACATTGGACCACATCCCTATGTAACCTTGCCAGACTATCTGGATCGATTACCTTCTGAGATATTGCATTGAGGAATGCACATAGCTTCACAATGGGTACTCGAAGATTTTCCGGTAGAAGCCCCCTCGGTGCAATCGGAAGTAACTACATCATAATCACATGGAAGTCATGAGACTTCAGGTTTTGGAATTTTCTCTGCCATATTTATTATCCCCTTAATATTCGACGAGAAGCCAGACGACACCTTGATAATGTAAAGGACTTCAAAAAAGATTTCCTTCTCTGCTTTGGTAAGAGTGTAGCTGCTTAAGAAATGATGCCCTGTATCCATGTGCTTGTTTTTTGGGTCTTTCATACGTTGCTGGTCCTCTCGTGCTTCTGGTGTATCTTTTGACTTCCCATACACGCCCAGGAAGCATAACAGGTTGATGCAGAGATTCTTCATCACGTGCATCACGTCGATTGAAGAGCGGACATGTAGGACTTTCCAATATGGTAGCTCCCAAAAGATAGATTTCTTCTTCCACATGGGTGCGCGCTTATCAGGGCCGTTCGGAACAGGTTGGCTGCCATCACCCTTCCCAAAGATTACTTCTAGGTCCTTGACCATACCGAATACATCATTACCACTACGGAGGTCAGGCTTCTTCCGGGTATCTGCCTCACCTCTGAAATGTTTGCCTCCTTTCTTTCTTACGGGATGATTCATTGGAAGAAATCTACAATGCCCCATGTATACAACCTTCTTACATTTATCCAAATATACACTATCAGTCTTATCTAAACAGTGTGTGCATGCATTGTATCCCTTGTTTGTATGTCCAGAAATGTTACTAAGAGCAGGCCAATCATTGATGGTTACGAAAAGCAACGCCCATAGGTCAAATGGCTTTTGTTCGTTCTCATCCCACACACGTACACCTAGTTTGCCCCACAACTGTAATAGTTCTTCCACTAATGGTCTTAGGTACACATCAATGTCGTTGCCGGGTTGCCTTGGGCCTTGGATGAGCACTGGCATCATAATGAACTTGCGCTTCATGCACAACCAAGGAGGAAGGTTGTAGATACATAGAGTCACGGGCCAAGTGCTGTGACTGGAGCTCTGCTCTCCGTAAGGATTAAAGCCATCTGTACTTAGACCAAACCATAAGTTTCTTGCCTCGCGTGCAAAGTCTGGAAAGTCTCTCGATTTTTCTCCACTGCGACCCATCAGCGGTGTGTCTCAACTTTCCGTCTTTCTTACGGTCTTCTTTATGCCATCGCAACAACCTGACATGCTCTTTATTTCTAAACAGACGTTTCAACCGTGGTATTATAGGAGCATACCACATCACCTTGGCAGGAACCCTCTGACGGGGGGGGGGGGGGGGGGCTCGCCGTCAAGATCGCCAGGGTCATCTGCTCTGATCTTATACCGCAGTACAGTGCATACCGGACATTTATCCAAATTCTCATACTTCTCACCGCGGTAGAGGATGCAGTCATTAATGCATGCATGTATCTTCTCCACATCTAGTCCTAGAGGGCAGAGAGCCTTCTTTGCTTCGTACGTGCTGTCAGGCAATTCGTTATCCTTTGGAAGCTTCGGCTTCATTATTTTAAGTAAACTCAAAAATCTTTGTCAGTCACACCGTTCTGTGCCTTCCATTTTAGCAACTCTAGTGTGGTACCGAGCTTTGTGCTGCCATCTTCGTAATTTGGGTACAACAACTTTTTGTGATCCTGTAACATGCCATCCAACTTCAACCTCTCCAATTCACTTTCACAGTCTTCCCTTGCATCAGCAATAACTCGACCAAGATCATCATCGGGCTCATCTGATGCCCGTTCTTGATCATCATCGGGCTCATCTGATGCCCGTTCTTGATCATCATCGGGCTTATCTGATGCCCGTTCTTGATCACCTCCTTCTTCTGCATTGTCTTTCATTGCAGTATCACCGTATTCGGGGAACATAGGATCCTCTTCTTCTTCTTCATTGTCTTCCATCACAACCCCTCTCTCTCCATGCTTGGTCCAACAATTATAGCTGCGCATGAAACCTCTCCGAAGCAGGTGGCTGTGAAGGACTCTCGAGGAAGAGTGCTTCCTGACGTTCCCACAGTCAACACATGGGCAACACATAAATCCATTCTCTTTGTGAGCCTGAGCTACAACGAGAAATTCATCCAGGCCGGCCCTGTACTCGGAAGTGCGTCGGTCACCGTACATCCATCGCTGCCGTGCATCCATCTACATCGTATAATTAAGTTTATCAAAAACCATTACAACAATAACATCTTCAATAGCGAAATGACCACACTACATCGACAAATATAACATTTTTGTATCAATTATAGATGAAATGGATAAGCTTGCTAACCTCGGTCGAAGATACCATTTTCTGTGAAGTTAAGTGTCGCTCGGGTATTTCGTCGAACACCTCGTGTGCATAGCAAAAAGAACATAGTACACTAGCACCAACCTCTCTCACACCTCCTAGAAAAAAAACCCAGAGGAGGGAAGGGGTCTGTATGCAGTATTTATAGGCAAGGGGCATTCATCCCGGTTCCTGGCATGAACCGGGACCAATTCCCCTGCACACGCCACGTGGCATACATCGAGGCATTGGTCCCGGTTCATTCCACGAACCGGGACGAATGCCGACTAAAAAACCGGGATGAATGCGCATTCGTCCCCGTTCTTTAGGCAGCCGGGACGAATGCGAATTCCCCCCCTTGGACGAAAGGGGGGTGTTTCTACTAGTGATAGTCATTGTAATTGCTCTAATGGCATGCTCGATCTCCTTGTTTTACTTGAAATCGCGGCGTTGGACTATGCAAAGTGGGAGTAACATAGATAATGACATGCATGCCCCATAGGCAAAAAAAAATGACATCACAAGTAATTAAAGAGGATAGAAGGAAATAAAGTACTATACTAATATGTTACTATGACATGACGCTTCTCAATAAAAAAGTGACTCTAATAAATACGGTAATAAGGAAGGCCTCTATGGTATCATACATATATAACATACATATGTTACTAGTCTATAAATAAGTTACTCACCACTTGGTGGTCATCAACTTGTGACAAAAACCCTCCTTTATTTCCTCTTTTAAATTCTTGACATGTAGTACTCCGTACATGACTTGGTCGTGCGTGGCAATTGGAGAACTAATATATGAAAAATCCAGAAGCCTATATATGCTGATAGGCATGATGACAAGCGACCAAGGAATCGAAGAGCAAATGAAATAAGATTAGGCGGTCAGGCCCGCTTGTTCATCATGAAAAGGTCCTGCATGACGCTGAGCGCTCTCATGAGACCGACAAATTTGTCGCGGGTGGCCCGTTCGTCCTCGGTCCTCTCGGGGATCGGCTTGGGGCAGTCGTCCCCGCACGTCTTCTGGAACCCCTCCACGAAGGTCAGGACCCCCGACTCATCGCCAGGCTTGATCGTCTCCACCGGGAGCCCCTCGAATGCCTTGGCCAGTTTATGGATGTCGTCGATGCAGTTTGAGAGGCACTTGGAGGGGTTGGGGCTGGAGGTCGCCCTGGCATTGGCGAATCCGTCGGCCATCTTGGCGAGCTTTGCCGCGACTTGCACGGACATCTGTGGGACGCCGTTCACCTCCGGCGTGGTGGCGCCCATGTTGGCGAGCAGGACTTGCTTGCATGGGTCTGGCTGCATCGCCATGCCGCATGTAGCCTCGATTTCCTCGACGGTTGGGGCCGATTGGACAACCGGGGTCATGGTGAGGCCGAAAGCGCCGAGCAGTGCCAGGGCCAGGGCCGGTGCCGGCATGTAAGGCATTGCCATGGGCATCGTGTACGTGTGATGTTTGATGAGCGATCGAGCTAGCCACTAACCAGTGCTTATATATAACCTGCATGCGTGTGTGCATGCTTCTAGTCTTATTTTTGTACAAGCAGGGAAATATAGAGCTAAATGATTGGTGGTCACGAATCAAGTAGGTCTTCCTACCGGTCTGTCCACACATGTTTCACTGGTTTGCCTCGGGTTCCGGCGGACCCCTAGCAATTTTCAGGGGATGGATAATCACAAGAGGCAAAGAAACACATATTTACTCTTGTAATCGTGTCACGTTGATTTTGTATTATATACTTTGCTAGTTGTTTTCGTCTTAGTGCATGTGTTGATGTTGCTTGTATGCATCTTAGTTATGCAGAGATCGAATATGTGTTTATTCTGTTTATATCCTTTTGATGCTACATTTTAAACTAATAAAATTCATCCCTTGTCGAAAAAAAGTTGTGTGCCGACCGTATGAAAATTTTCTGGAACATCAAACTCAGCGTGCAGTCGACAGATATCAAATTTGTTCGGCAAGCGCCCGGTACGATGTACGTCGGGAAAACGTACAAGAGGATGCGGCCAAATGAACTGGCAAACCATCCCGTGCCCGTGGCCTATACTTTTTAAACCAGCGGTCTCTTTCGACTGGCCTTACTAAATCTGGTCAAGTCACAAGCCTTAGCCCTAACCATAGCCACAAGTATATCTCATCTATTTTAAGGCATCTGGTTGCACCAATGGCATTCAAGCTACAGATTTCTTTTCACCTAGCTATGTCTCTCTTGTCAGCATACACCCAAGGAATTAATTCCTCTATGTTCCCTCCAGGCTCAAGCTCTTTAAATAGTTCCCTACAATCTCCTCCCAAACCATCTCCACACACTCAAGCCTCATTCTTCGAGAGCACACAGCACACCAGTCTCTGCAGCACAATGGCGGCCACCACCATGTCTCTTTCCTCTTCGTCCTTCACCGGCAAGGCTGTGAAGAACTTGCCTTCGTCGGCTCTCATTGGCGAGGCACGTGTGACCATGCGCAAGACCGCTGCGAAGGCCAAGCAGGTTTCGTCGAAGAGCCCGTAGTGGTACGGCTCTGACCGTGTGCTCTACCTCGGCCCGCTTTCTGGCGAGCCCCCCAGCTACTTGACTGGTGAGTTCCCTGGTGACTACGGATGGGATACCGCCGGGCTCTCGGCTGACCCTGAGACCTTCGCCAAGAATCGGGAGCTCGAGGTGATTCACTGCCGATGGGCCATGCTCGGTGCCCTTGGTTGTGCCTTTCCCGAGTTGCTTGCCCGCAATGGCGTGAAGTTCGGCGAGGCCGTCTGGTTCAAGGCTGGCTCTCAGATCTTTAGCGAGGGTGGCTTGGACTACCTTGGCAACCCTAGCCTCGTTCACGCTCAGAGCATCCTCGTGATCTGGGCTTGTCAGGTTGTGCTCATGGGTGCCGTTGAGGGGTACCGCATTGCTGGTGGTCCGCTCGGCGAGATCGTCGACCCACTCTATCCTGGTGGCAGCTTTGACCCGCTTGGCCTGGCTAAGAGGCATTTGCGGAGCTCAAGGTTAAGGAGATCAAGAATGGCCGCCTCGCCATGTTCTCCATGTTTGGCTTCTTCGTGCAGGCCATTGTCACTGGCAAAGGCCCATTGGAGAACCTTGCAGACCACATTGCTGACCCTGTCAACAACAACGCGTGGGCATTCGCCACCAACTTTGTACCCGGGAAGTAAGACATGAGTCATGAATGCGAGTTGTATGTGAGTGTCAGATGAATTGTAACACCAACATGTAAATTATGAGAATTGTGTGCGAAGACATTGTTTGGTTTGTCCACACCGGAAGTGCCCCTGCTCTCTGTCTTGTTTTCACAAATCTCCAAGCACTTATTGGTAGTCATTCCTGACGGAATATTCATAACTTGTGATGACAAACACGTCACTATATGGATCCAACTAGCCCACTCTAAACCTCTAATTTTGTGTCTAACGATCATTCAACACGCTCTCTCCGAGCCTCAAAATCAACCCCAAGCTATCCATTCAAATCCTCACATACCTCAAAAGGCTTATGCTAAGAACAGAGGAATAACTTTTACAGGATTTGGACATTGGCATGCATGGACCTTAATGTGACACTTGGATGATAAAATGTTTTCTAGTCATGGTCCTTCGTGTAAATTATTTAAGTACATTACCATAGTGATGATAATTTAGTACTATCAATTTTATGTTAATTCTGTTGGAACCTTAGTCGAAGTGAAAATATTTGACTCGCTTAAATTCTGAAGTTACTTATTTTTGGGACATAAGAGGAACTTAGCAAAAAATCAAGCAAAAATATAGTCGCTAAAATAATCACATGTCCTCATTTTTTCCAACCAACACTACTTCCAACGGCTGATGTTACTCAACGTGTACACCAAAATATGAAATGTCTTACTAAGTGTCCCACGGCCGTAAAGAAAATATATTCATTGTCTTATTATAAGTGTCTCATGGAACGTAAAGACCAAATGCCTTTGTACTATGTAAATATATTTTATTAGTATCCCTTCAATTGTAGAGACAGTTTTAGTTTCTGTATAATATTCTCTTGTAGGGAAAGCAATATGCATTATCGCTTTTGAGTTATTAAAAAAAATCTAAGCAAAGCCATGTATATACTTTGTAGCACACATTGTCTTAGACCCTGATAGGTGTCACAAGTGTGGCACGAACACATCACAATTTCGAATGATAATTTATGGCAAATTTCAGTTTTTTTACGTTTGTTTTTTCTTTTCGGATGACAACTTTAGTTTAAAAAAAGTCAGGCCAAAGTGCTTCGTGCCACTCGTGTGGCACTTACTATTAGGTTTGTCTTAAGAATATGAGCACTCAAAAGTATTGTTTTTTGTAAAATACTTTATTCTGTAATATATTTTTTGCAGAGAATTCTTTCTGTAATAATTTTATAAAAGAATTCTCTATTTATGACATGCGAAAAAAAGTAACTTCTTTACTCTTACTTCTGCATATTACTAATAGTCATGTTGTTTTGAACCTTCTAATCACAAGTTTAACCTTCCAGAAACTTTGAGATATGCATGATAGGAAAACTAGACTTTTCACTTTTATCTTTCCAAGAAATCTTTCCGCATTCCATAATGAACATCATTGTAACTGTTTCGGCAAACAATGTCTTTCAGCAAGTTTCCATCTACTGCTTCTAGCAAAGTAAGAAGATTTGTTGTTTGTACGTAGTAAATTCTCTTCTTGCTTGCAAACCGTACAGTTCTAATTTTGCTTATTAGCCGATCCAATCATCCGTCTCTAAGAAGATCCTAGGCCTTAGCCGCTCCTAGCCACAAGCCCACAACTATCTCATTTTCTTGGCTCTCGCTGTGCCATGTGTTCTGAGACTCTGAGCCAAAGAGATGTATCCTGCACCAATGGCATCAAAACTCCAGATTTTTTTCGCTATCTAAGTCTTATCTTGTCAGCATGCACACTAAACCATGCCCCTATGTAACCTCCATGGCCTTAAATAACCATCTCCTCTTCTCCTCTAAAGCCATCACCACACTCACGGCCTACTCGGAGAACAAACACATACATCAGATACGTTAGCACTCCAATGGCGGCCACCACCATGTCCCTCTCCTCTTCGACTTTCGCTGGCAAGGCGGTGAAGAATGTCCCATCGTCGTCTATCTTCGCTGAGGCCCGCATCACTATGCGCAAGACCACGGCGAAAGCTAAGCAGGTTTCCACCGGCAGCCCATGGTATGGAGCTGATCGCGTGCTTTACCTCGGTCCACTCTCTGGCCAGCCCCCAAGCTACCTCACCGGTGAGTTCCCCGGTGACTATGGGTGGGACACGGCTGGACTCTCTGCTGACCCGGAGACCTTCTCGAAGAACCGCGAGTTGGAGGTGATCCACTGCCGCTGGGCTATGCTCGGCGCACTCGGTTGCGTGTTTCCTGAGTTGCTCGCCCGCAATGGCGTGAAGTTCGGCGAGGCTGTCTGGTTCAAGGCCGGCTCCCAAATCTTCAGCGAGGGTGGCCTCGACTACCTCGGCAACCCAAGCCTCGTCCATGCTCAGAGCATCCTTGCCATTTGGGCTTGTCAGGTCGTGCTTATGGGCGCTGTTGAGGGGTACCGTATTGCCGGCGGTCCACTCGGTGAGATTGTTGACCCTCTCTACCCGGGCGGAAGCTTTGACCCACTCGGTTTGGCCGATGACCCCGAGGCATTCGCTGAACTCAAGGTGAAGGAGATCAAGAATGGTCGTCTTGCCATGTTCTCAATGTTTGGCTTCTTTGTCCAGGCCATAGTCACCGGCAAGGGCCCACTCGAGAACCTTGCTGACCACATCGCCGACCCAGTTAACAACAACGCCTGGGCATTCGCCACCAATTTCGTCCCAGGCAAATAAGGTGTCCTGGAGCTGCACACCGTGAAGTGTGAGGTTGTGTGGTCTATTTGTACTAGCATGATGTAAATTATGAGGATTTTATGGAGAAGCATTGTTATATATGGCCATCTTCATTGTCTTGTCTTGCATCAATTGCGCTATTTGTTATGATCATAATAGTAGAAAACCATTGCCACGTAGATCTTAGACAAACGACAATTTATGCGGCATATACACAAGTGATGAATTTGTTAGGCTCAGGCTTTTCTTTCACAATAATTGCAACTCTCAAGGTCACACTTTTCTTTCGTTTCTTTGCAAAAAAAAGCGAGTGAGCAAGTACTCGCCTCAATGCAAGATATGTGCTTCACAGGACTGCATCAATCTGTTCAGATCTTTTGCATTTATATTTTACTGTTTGGACAGTCAAGGACAAAAAGACATTGATCTAGCAGTCTGTAATATAGTATATGTAAATAAATCTAGAACCCAAACCTTGGGAAAACTAAGAGCTTATTTAATCATGGGACAAGAGTGAGAATAAGGGAGCAATAATAATCTTTAGTCTTCTAAGGATATAACGTACTACCGGTGATGCAGTTTAACAAAGAATTCAATTCCAACATCTATCTTAAATCTGAAGTCTGAACAGCCTGAACAGTCTAGTCAGCATGGCTATGTGCATCCTTGATGTCTCGACTATCTCTCGACATCATATTGTTGCAGAGACCGGGTGTAATTGATATCCGCTTAATATTAATATATTCCCATTATCGGAAAAAGGGTCTAAGCAGCAGCAAAAGAAAGCTGACACATGTAACCATTGATCTTCTTATAACATATGAATATATAAGTGAAAATATAACAATAGAAAATTCATTAGAAAAGCTAATAATACTAGTCGATAGTCAGAGCTAGGGAATTTGGTTGCACGCATTAGTAAGTAAGCCAATTATTTTGGAAGAAAAGTAGTATTCGGGATCAGAAGCATCCATGGTATGATCAAAATGATTGCAGTAAATGTACAGTCAGTCCAAAGAAATAGCGTCCACTAAGTGTTTGCTCAACTTGAGGTTGCAGTTCCTTGGCTGCAACTGCAATAGTGGATCTCTTATCTTTTCCTTTTGGGGGAGTACATCAGAGTGTAATCCAACGAGATTGCCAGCCGCTAGCCATAGCCACAAGTATATCTCATCTGTTTGTGGCTCTGGCATTCTCGTTACACCAATGACATCCTTGATACAGATTGAGTGGCCACTCCTAGCCACAAGCTCACACCTACATCATTTCCTGGCTCTCTCTGTGTCATGTGTTCCGAGACAAAGAGATCTATCCTGCCTGCACCAATGACATCAAAGCTCCAGATTTTTCTTCTCTATCTTTATCTTGCCAGCGTGCACACTAAGCCGACCCCCCTGTGTCACCTCTGTCTTAAATAAGCATCTCCTCCTCTCTTCTAAAGCCATCACCACACTCACGCCTTCCTCGGATAATACATACAGTAGACACGGCCGGGACTTAGAACACCAATGGCAGCCACCACCATGTCCCTCTCCTCTTCGACATTCGCCGGCAAGGCGGTGATGAATATTCCATCATCAGGTCTCTTCGGCGAGGCCCGCGTCACCATGCGCAAGACCGCAACAAAGGCTAAGCCGGTTTCCTCTAGCAGTCCGTGGTACGGTGCTGATCGCGTGCTCTACCTTGGCCCACTATCCGGTGAACCCCCAAGCTACCTGAATGGTGAGTTCCCTGGCGACTATGGATGGGACACCGCTGGACTCTCTGCTGACCCCGAGACCTTCGCCAAGAACCGCGAGCTAGAAGTGATCCACTGCCGCTGGGCCATGCTCGGCGCACTCGGCTGCGTATTCCCTGAGCTGCTTGCCCGCAATGGCGTGAAGTTCGGCGAGGCTGTCTGGTTCAAGGCCGGCTCCCAGATCTTCAGCGAGGGCGGCTTGGACTACCTCGGCAACCCAAGCCTCGTCCATGCTCAGAGCATCCTTGCCATATGGGCTTGTCAGGTTGTGCTCATGGGTGCCGTCGAGGGGTACCGTATTGCCGGCGGTCCACTCGGCGAGATCGTAGACCCACTTTACCCGGGCGGAAGCTTTGACCCACTTGGTCTGGCCGATGACCCCGAGGCATTCGCCGAGCTCAAGGTGAAGGAGATCAAGAACGGCCGCCTTGCCATGTTCTCGATGTTTGGCTTCTTTGTCCAGGCGATAGTCACCGGAAAGGGCCCACTCGAGAACCTCGCTGACCACATCGGGGACCCTGTCAACAACAACGCCTGGGCATTTGCCACCAACTTCGTCCCCGGCAAATAAGGTGTCCTGCAGCTGCTCACAGTGAAATGAGAGGTTGTGTGGTTTGATTTGTACTGCCATGATGTAAATTATGAGAATTCTATGGAGAAGCATTGTTAGATTTGGCCATCTTCATTGTCTTGTCTTGCGTCAATCTATATTTGTTGGGATCGTCATAACAGTGAAAAAACCATTGCTACGCAGTTTATAGATGAGCGACAAACTTATGCGGCATTTACACTAGTGAATTTGTTTGGCTCAGGCTTTAATTTCGCAACAGTCACAGCTCGCATGGCCACACTTTTCTCACGTTTTTATTTGCAACAAAAGCGTGTGAGTAAGTAGTCGCCTCAAAGCAAGATATGTGCTTCACAGGCCGCACCAATCTGTTCAGATCTGTCTGCATTTATATTGTACGATTTGGACAGTCAGCGATAGGCAGACATTGATCTAGCAGTCTGGAAAATAAGTATATATGAATAAATCAAGAAAACTCAAACCTTGGGAAAACTAAGAACTTACTTGATCGTGGGAAAAGAGCATACTGTCAGAATAAGGGAGCAATAATAATCTTTAGTTATCTAAGGATATAACGTACAACCCGTGATGCAGTTTAACAAAGAATGCAGTTTCGAAATAGGCTTTTGCCCTGCTATATTAATATAGTAACCACACGATACAACATGAAACCATAGTTGGGGCAAACAACACATCCACGCCCTAAAAAAAGAGAAAACAATGCCGACATCGGTGGATCAACGAAAACGAAAATGACTCGTAACCGTTGTGTCCTCTCCGGAGAATTCTCACCACGATCCTAGCACTCTGATTCGCCCCGTACCAAGCATCACCTCCAAGAAAAATAGTGACGTCGACGACGACAGTGCTGCCCAAACAGGTCTTAGGGTTTCCCCTGGTACGCTTCGTGGAGTGGGGAAGAGGTACACTCGACGCCCTTCAGGAAGGAAGGGTGACACTCTCTAGCGTCACCGTATCGGTGCAAAAATGGCAAGGATTTCTCCCAACTCCCAAAACACCACCTTCCGAACAATCAAAGGCGCTCCACCAATCATGCCATCCACCAACAAATGCCACCATGGTCTTGCAATCACAAATGTCGTCTCTTGATGGCCAACGTAGCAAGACCGGCCAGCCTGAGACAAAACAATCGTAGACAAGGTCCGACATTATCACAATCACGCAGGAGGGAACAGTCTCCACCGTCATAGATGGTAGCTGTCCGGACGCGGCGACAAGAGGACATCGAGCCATTGGAACCGGAGGGTGACAAAAAGGCAGCCACCTGGAGGACGTACTCCACCGCCATCGGCGTGTGCCAACCAGACACGGTAGTAGGGACACACCAGGTCAAACAGGCCTGGCCGAGCCCCGAGGCTCATAAAGTCCTCGCTGCTGTGTTGTTGCACGTAGGCCACCGCCGCCACTACCCTCTTGATTACCCCATAAGCTCGGCCGGACACAAACATGCCCTGAAGCTCCCATCGCCAGCGGTGTGGTGTCATCGCTGCCATCTCCGCCACGAGCCGTGCAGCAAGCCAACCGGAGTCAATGAGGAAGACACGCCCTAACCCAAATCGGGCCCAAATGGCCCAAATCTAGGCCTGCAGGGCCGGAGCTCCACCACCGCCGCCCAGCCACCAACGGCAGGGATACCACCACCTTGGCCACCCACACTGCATCAGGGAAGACCCGCCGCCGCGTCGGGCCGTCGCGCCGAGGAGCACCACCTGGGCCAGGGCTGCCCCGCGCCACCCAAGACTAGGAGGGGAAAGGCCAGAGGTCCGCCGGGGCCGCCCAGCCAAGGGCCGGCGCAACACACCGGCAACGACGCGAGGGAAGAGGGAAGTGAGGGCTAGGGGCGGATGACGGAGGGCGCGGGTCGCAGGAGGGGTCGCCCGGTTAGGGGGGGGGGGGGGAACACGATCTCAAAGAATATCTTACTTACAAAGAATGCAGTACCAACATCTATCTAACTCTTAAGTCTCAACAACCTGATCAATTTATGTTACTCAAGCCTGTGGCCAAATGTTATCACACAAGAAAACATCATCATGAAACACCGTTGCAGGTCTAAGTGGCAGCTAAACAGACATGACATATTTAACCATTGATCTTCTTCTAATATATGAATATATAACAGCAAAAAAATCATAAAAAGCTAATAATACTATTTTATTTCACAGAACTAATGATCTGACGATAGTCAGAGCTAGGGAATTTTGGTTGCACGCATTAGTAAGCACGCCAATTATTTTGGAACAAAAGTAGCATTCGGAATGATGAGATGCATCCCTGCCACCGGCTATAATAATCAGAATCATGGCTGTAATAGTACAGTCAGTCCAAAGAAATAGCATCCACTAAGTGTTTGCTCAACTTGAGGTGGCAAATTCCCTGGCTGCAACTGCAATAGTGGATCTCCTATCTTTTCCTTTTGCGGGAGTACATCAGAGTGTAATCCAATGAGATTGCCAGCTGATAGCCATAGCCACAAGTATATCTCATCTCTTTGTGGCTCTGGCATTCTCGTTAAACCAACATCCATGATACAGATTTAGTGGCCACTAGCGTTTCCCAGATTCCTTGGCTGCAACTGCAATAATGGATTTCCTATGTATTCCTTTCGAGGGAAAAGACAAGACACACTCACATACATCAGCGTGTAACTCAATCATGGTACTCCAAGGGCATTGCCAGCTGCTAGTCATGGCCACAAGTATATCTCATCTTTTTGTGGCTCTGGTATTCTCACTGCACCAATAACATCCAAGATACATATTTCTTGCTCCGAATCTCTCACTTGTCAGTTTACACCAGTCAAATTCTTCTGTCGCACGACCTCCTATCATGTGAAGCCAACTTCACACTCACTCCTCATTCTTGGAGAACACACAGGGACCTCCGGTCTTAGCATCACAATGGCCGCAGCCGCCATGTCACTCTCTTCCCAAGTTTTGGCTGCCAAGGCGGTCAAGAACTTGCCATCGTCGTCTCTTTTCGACGAGGCCCACGTCACCATGCGCAATGGAAAGAAATCGAATATGGGATTAATCGTACAGTTCTTGTGACACGGAAGCCACCTGGTTTGGTTAAAATCATGGTCAATCTTGAATTATGAAAAGATCAATGTGTGCCTTCCTTTTGGAGTTGAAGGGAGTACTACATAGGTCCAATTATACAAGCTGTTTTGTCAAGTGAAGACGGTGTTGCCACATATTGTAGTTAGTCAGTAGTAATATGTGATTCTATCTTCCAGCCAAAAAAATGAGATGTGATTCTATCCAGGGTAATGCCTTCTTTCATAATTTTAAAAAGGCGGGTGGTAGGCGCCTGGCCGGCCAAAATTTCAGCCGGTCACCTGCCATCCATGCGATGAGCGTCATGTGCGCCGTACGATCCTGGCAATCGTCCTCGTCTAGCACTGCTTCCCGGAAAAAGGAAAAGGGCCACGAGCTCCGCACTTTCAGGGTCGCACGCACCCTGCACCGCTGTTGAAGCATCGGATCTGATTGTAGCACTTTATCGCCCCCGCCGTGCTACCAGGGGCGGAGTTCTGTTGGGGCCAAATTGGACTGTGGCCCGCCCAGGATTTTTCATGTTTTTTTCATCTATGCAGCTTTGATCCAATTGTCCAAAGCTGTAGCTGTGTACCACCGCATTCTCTCCCAGTCGCTCTCAATGTTCCTCGCGGACCTTCTCGTACGTCTCTATCGGCATACGGGCGTGAGTTGTAACATAACATCATGTAGAGAGAAAAAGAAAAGGTGAAAATAAATAAAAAGGGAAAGAGAGGCACGACACGTGCCTTTGACAAAAGTTTTTATTTCGTGCGCGTGTTCATTTTCTGATTTTATGTGATCGATCCGTGGGCGAGTTCCAACAACTCTTACTCCCTCCAATCCTAAATGTACACAATTTCGGACATTGGCATGCTTGTTCCTTAATGTGACACTTTGGATAATCAGTTTTTGTAGTCATTGTTCTTCGTATAAAGTATTTAAGTATATTACTGTAGTCATGATAATTTAGC
This sequence comes from Hordeum marinum, assembly GCA_022496015.1. Lineage (NCBI taxonomy): Eukaryota > Viridiplantae > Streptophyta > Magnoliopsida > Poales > Poaceae > Hordeum > Hordeum marinum. The sequence continues at coordinate 449,186,221 of CM039672.1, read as the reverse complement.
AGTATCGCTCTGTTGTTAATTTTGTGGGAACCGTAGTCAAAGTGAAACTATCTGAAATTCTGAAGTTAGTTATTTTTGGGGTATAAGAGGAATTTAGCAAATAGTGAAGCAAAAATATACTCGCTAAAATAATCACATGACCTCGGTTATTCGAGCCAACACTACTTCCAACGGTTGATGTAACTCAACTAGTAGACCAAAATATGAAATGTCTTACCAAGTGTCTTACTAAAGTGTCTCATGGAACATAAAGAGCATACAAAATGTCTTCTCTACTATGTAAAGATATTTTTATTAGTATACCTTTAATTGTGGAGACAATTTCAGTGCCTCTGGTAACCCAAAATAATGTTTCTGCCTGATACTGTCTTGCAGGCAAAGCAATATGCATTATCGCTTTTGAGTTACTAATAACAAAATCTAAGCAAATCCATATATAGAGTTTGTGGCACACATGGCCTTAAGAATATGAACATTACAAAGTAAATATTTCGTAGAATACTTTATTCTATAATAAATTTTTTGAAGGGACTTTAATCTGTAATATGCATTAATAAAAAGATTTGTGCGTAGTAACTTCTCTTCTTGCTTGCAAACCGTACAGTACTAATTTTGCTTATTAGCCGGTCTTACTAAAGTGTGATCCAATCAACCGTCTCTAAGAAGATCTTAGGCCTTAGCCGCTCATAGCCACAAGCTCACAACTATCTCATTTCTTGGCTCTCGCTGTGCCATGTGTTGTGAGCCAAAGAGATGTATCCTGCACCAATGGCATCAAAGCTCCAGATTTTTTTCGCTATCTAAGTCTTATCTTGTCAGCATGCACACTAAACCATGCCCCTATGTCACCTCCATGGCCTTAAATAACCATCTCCTCTTCTCCTCTAAAGCCATCACCACACTCACGGCCTACTCGGAGAACAAACACATACATCAGATACGTTAGCACTCCAATGGCGGCCACCACCATGTCCCTCTCCTCTTCGACTTTCGCTGGCAAGGCGGTGAAGAATGTCCCATCGTCGTCTATCTTCGCTGAGGCCCGCATCACTATGCGCAAGACCACGGCGAAAGCTAAGCAGGTTTCCACTGGCAGCCCATGGTATGGAGCTGATCGCGTGCTTTACCTCGGTCCACTCTCTGGCCAGCCCCCAAGCTACCTCACCGGTGAGTTCCCCGGTGACTATGGGTGGGACACGGCTGGACTCTCTGCTGACCCGGAGACCTTCTCGAAGAACCGCGAGTTGGAGGTGATCCACTGCCGCTGGGCTATGCTCGGCGCACTCGGTTGCGTGTTTCCTGAGTTGCTCGCCCGCAATGGCGTGAAGTTCGGCGAGGCTGTCTGGTTCAAGGCCGGCTCCCAAATCTTCAGCGAGGGTGGCCTCGACTACCTCGGCAACCCAAGCCTCGTCCATGCTCAGAGCATCCTTGCCATTTGGGCTTGTCAGGTCGTGCTTATGGGCGCTGTTGAGGGGTACCGTATTGCCGGCGGTCCACTCGGTGAGATTGTTGACCCTCTCTACCCGGGCGGAAGCTTTGACCCACTCGGTTTGGCCGATGACCCCGAGGCATTCGCTGAACTCAAGGTGAAGGAGATCAAGAATGGTCGTCTTGCCATGTTCTCAATGTTTGGCTTCTTTGTCCAGGCCATAGTCACCGGCAAGGGCCCACTCGAGAACCTTGCTGACCACATCGCCGACCCAGTTAACAACAACGCCTGGGCATTCGCCACCAATTTCGTCCCAGGCAAATAAGGTGTCCTGGAGCTGCACACCGTGAAGTGTGAGGTTGTGTGGTCTATTTGTACTAGCATGATGTAAATTATGAGGATTTTATGGAGAAGCATTGTTATATATGGCCATCTTCATTGTCTTGTCTTGCATCAATTGCGCTATTTGTTATGATCATAATAGTAGAAAACCATTGCCACGTAGATCTTAGACAAACGACAATTTATGCGGCATATACACAAGTGATGAATTTGTTAGGCTCAGGCTTTTCTTTCACAATAATTGCAACTCTCAAGGTCACACTTTTCTTTCGTTTCTTTGCAAAAAAAGCGAGTGAGCAAGTACTCGCCTCAATGCAAGATATGTGCTTCACAGGACTGCATCAATCTGTTCAGATCTTTTGCATTTATATTTTACTGTTTGGACAGTCAAGGACAAAAAGACATTGATCTAGCAGTCTGTAATATAGTATATGTAAATAAATCTAGAACCCAAACCTTGGGAAAACTAAGAGCTTATTTAATCATGGGACAAGAGTGAGAATAAGGGAGCAATAATAATCTTTAGTCTTCTAAGGATATAACGTACTACCGGTGATGCAGTTTAACAAAGAATTCAATTCCAACATCTATCTTAAATCTGAAGTCTGAACAGCCTGAACAGTCTAGTCAGCATGGCTATGTGCATCCTTGATGTCTCGACTATCTCTCGACATCATATTGTTGCAGAGACCGGGTGTAATTGATATCCGCTTAATATTAATATATTCCCATTATCGGAAAAAGGGTCTAAGCAGCAGCAAAAGAAAGCTGACACATGTAACCATTGATCTTCTTATAACATATGAATATATAAGTGAAAATATAACAATAGAAAATTCATTAGAAAAGCTAATAATACTAGTCGATAGTCAGAGCTAGGGAATTTGGTTGCACGCATTAGTAAGTAAGCCAATTATTTTGGAAGAAAAGTAGTATTCGGGATCAGAAGCATCCATGGTATGATCAAAATGATTGCAGTAAATGTACAGTCAGTCCAAAGAAATAGCGTCCACTAAGTGTTTGCTCAACTTGAGGTTGCAGTTCCTTGGCTGCAACTGCAATAGTGGATCTCTTATCTTTTCCTTTTGGGGGAGTACATCAGAGTGTAATCCAACGAGATTGCCAGCCGCTAGCCATAGCCACAAGTATATCTCATCTGTTTGTGGCTCTGGCATTCTCGTTACACCAATGACATCCTTGATACAGATTGAGTGGCCACTCCTAGCCACAAGCTCACACCTACATCATTTCCTGGCTCTCTCTGTGTCATGTGTTCCGAGACAAAGAGATCTATCCTGCCTGCACCAATGACATCAAAGCTCCAGATTTTTCTTCTCTATCTTTATCTTGCCAGCGTGCACACTAAGCCGACCCCCCTGTGTCACCTCTGTCTTAAATAAGCATCTCCTCCTCTCTTCTAAAGCCATCACCACACTCACGCCTTCCTCGGATAATACATACAGTAGACACGGCCGGGACTTAGAACACCAATGGCAGCCACCACCATGTCCCTCTCCTCTTCGACATTCGCCGGCAAGGCGGTGATGAATATTCCATCATCAGGTCTCTTCGGCGAGGCCCGCGTCACCATGCGCAAGACCGCAACAAAGGCTAAGCCGGTTTCCTCTAGCAGTCCGTGGTACGGTGCTGATCGCGTGCTCTACCTTGGCCCACTATCCGGTGAACCCCCAAGCTACCTGAATGGTGAGTTCCCTGGCGACTATGGATGGGACACCGCTGGACTCTCTGCTGACCCCGAGACCTTCGCCAAGAACCGCGAGCTAGAAGTGATCCACTGCCGCTGGGCCATGCTCGGCGCACTCGGCTGCGTATTCCCTGAGCTGCTTGCCCGCAATGGCGTGAAGTTCGGCGAGGCTGTCTGGTTCAAGGCCGGCTCCCAGATCTTCAGCGAGGGCGGCTTGGACTACCTCGGCAACCCAAGCCTCGTCCATGCTCAGAGCATCCTTGCCATATGGGCTTGTCAGGTTGTGCTCATGGGTGCCGTCGAGGGGTACCGTATTGCCGGCGGTCCACTCGGCGAGATCGTAGACCCACTTTACCCGGGCGGAAGCTTTGACCCACTTGGTCTGGCCGATGACCCCGAGGCATTCGCCGAGCTCAAGGTGAAGGAGATCAAGAACGGCCGCCTTGCCATGTTCTCGATGTTTGGCTTCTTTGTCCAGGCGATAGTCACCGGAAAGGGCCCACTCGAGAACCTCGCTGACCACATCGGGGACCCTGTCAACAACAACGCCTGGGCATTTGCCACCAACTTCGTCCCCGGCAAATAAGGTGTCCTGCAGCTGCTCACAGTGAAATGAGAGGTTGTGTGGTTTGATTTGTACTGCCATGATGTAAATTATGAGAATTCTATGGAGAAGCATTGTTAGATTTGGCCATCTTCATTGTCTTGTCTTGCGTCAATCTATATTTGTTGGGATCGTCATAACAGTGAAAAAACCATTGCTACGCAGTTTATAGATGAGCGACAAACTTATGCGGCATTTACACTAGTGAATTTGTTTGGCTCAGGCTTTAATTTCGCAACAGTCACAGCTCGCATGGCCACACTTTTCTCACGTTTTTATTTGCAACAAAAGCGTGTGAGTAAGTAGTCGCCTCAAAGCAAGATATGTGCTTCACAGGCCGCACCAATCTGTTCAGATCTGTCTGCATTTATATTGTACGATTTGGACAGTCAGCGATAGGCAGACATTGATCTAGCAGTCTGGAAAATAAGTATATATGAATAAATCAAGAAAACTCAAACCTTGGGAAAACTAAGAACTTACTTGATCGTGGGAAAAGAGCATACTGTCAGAATAAGGGAGCAATAATAATCTTTAGTTATCTAAGGATATAACGTACAACCCGTGATGCAGTTTAACAAAGAATGCAGTTTCGAAATAGGCTTTTGCCCTGCTATATTAATATAGTAACCACACGATACAACATGAAACCATAGTTGGGGCAAACAACACATCCACGCCCTAAAAAAAGAGAAAACAATGCCGACATCGGTGGATCAACGAAAACGAAAATGACTCGTAACCGTTGTGTCCTCTCCGGAGAATTCTCACCACGATCCTAGCACTCTGATTCGCCCCGTACCAAGCATCACCTCCAAGAAAAATAGTGACGTCGACGACGACAGTGCTGCCCAAACAGGTCTTAGGGTTTCCCCTGGTACGCTTCGTGGAGTGGGGAAGAGGTACACTCGACGCCCTTCAGGAAGGAAGGGTGACACTCTCTAGCGTCACCGTATCGGTGCAAAAATGGCAAGGATTTCTCCCAACTCCCAAAACACCACCTTCCGAACAATCAAAGGCGCTCCACCAATCATGCCATCCACCAACAAATGCCACCATGGTCTTGCAATCACAAATGTCGTCTCTTGATGGCCAACGTAGCAAGACCGGCCAGCCTGAGACAAAACAATCGTAGACAAGGTCCGACATTATCACAATCACGCAGGAGGGAACAGTCTCCACCGTCATAGATGGTAGCTGTCCGGACGCGGCGACAAGAGGACATCGAGCCATTGGAACCGGAGGGTGACAAAAAGGCAGCCACCTGGAGGACGTACTCCACCGCCATCGGCGTGTGCCAACCAGACACGGTAGTAGGGACACACCAGGTCAAACAGGCCTGGCCGAGCCCCGAGGCTCATAAAGTCCTCGCCGCTGTGTTGTTGCACGTAGGCCACCGCCGCCACTACCCTCTTGATTACCCCATAAGCTCGGCCGGACACAAACATGCCCTGAAGCTCCCATCGCCAGCGGTGTGGTGTCATCGCTGCCATCTCCGCCACGAGCCGTGCAGCAAGCCAACCGGAGTCAATGAGGAAGACACGCCCTAACCCAAATCGGGCCCAAATGGCCCAAATCTAGGCCTGCAGGGCCGGAGCTCCACCACCGCCGCCCAGCCACCAACGGCAGGGATACCACCACCTTGGCCACCCACACTGCATCAGGGAAGACCCGCCGCCGCGTCGGGCCGTCGCGCCGAGGAGCACCACCTGGGCCAGGGCTGCCCCGCGCCACCCAAGACTAGGAGGGGAAAGGCCAGAGGTCCGCCGGGGCCGCCCAGCCAAGGGCCGGCGCAACACACCGGCAACGACGCGAGGGAAGAGGGAAGTGAGGGCTAGGGGCGGATGACGGAGGGCGCGGGTCGCAGGAGGGGTCGCCCGGTTAGGGGGGGGGGAACACGATCTCAAAGAATATCTTACTTAGAAAGAATGCAGTACCAACATCTATCTAACTCTTAAGTCTCAACAACCTGATCAATTTATGTTACTCAAGCCTGTGGCCAAATGTTATCACACAAGAAAACATCATCATGAAACACCGTTGCAGGTCTAAGTGGCAGCTAAACAGACATGACATATTTAACCATTGATCTTCTTCTAATATATGAATATATAACAGCAAAAAAATCATAAAAAGCTAATAATACTATTTATTTCACAGAACTAATGATCTGACGATAGTCAGAGCTAGGGAATTTTGGTTGCACGCATTAGTAAGCACGCCAATTATTTTGGAACAAAAGTAGCATTCGGAATGATGAGATGCATCCCTGCCACCGGCTATAATAATCAGAATCATGGCTGTAATAGTACAGTCAGTCCAAAGAAATAGCATCCACTAAGTGTTTGCTCAACTTGAGGTGGCAAATTCCCTGGCTGCAACTGCAATAGTGGATCTCCTATCTTTTCCTTTTGCGGGAGTACATCAGAGTGTAATCCAATGAGATTGCCAGCTGATAGCCATAGCCACAAGTATATCTCATCTCTTTGTGGCTCTGGCATTCTCGTTAAACCAACATCCATGATACAGATTTAGTGGCCACTAGCGTTTCCCAGATTCCTTGGCTGCAACTGCAATAATGGATTTCCTATGTATTCCTTTCGAGGGAAAAGACAAGACACACTCACATACATCAGCGTGTAACTCAATCATGGTACTCCAAGGGCATTGCCAGCTGCTAGTCATGGCCACAAGTATATCTCATCTTTTTGTGGCTCTGGTATTCTCACTGCACCAATAACATCCAAGATACATATTTCTTGCTCCGAATCTCTCACTTGTCAGTTTACACCAGTCAAATTCTTCTGTCGCACGACCTCCTATCATGTGAAGCCAACTTCACACTCACTCCTCATTCTTGGAGAACACACAGGGACCTCCGGTCTTAGCATCACAATGGCCGCAGCCGCCATGTCACTCTCTTCCCAAGTTTTGGCTGCCAAGGCGGTCAAGAACTTGCCATCTTCGTCTCTTTTCGACGAGGCCCACGTCACCATGCGCAATGGAAAGAAATCGAATATGGGATTAATCGTACAGTTCTTGTGACACGGAAGCCACCTGGTTTGGTTAAAATCATGGTCAATCTTGAATTATGAAAAGATCAATGTGTGCCTTCCTTTTGGAGTTGAAGGGAGTACTACATAGGTCCAATTATACAAGCTGTTTTGTCAAGTGAAGACGGTGTTGCCACATATTGTAGTTAGTCAGTAGTAATATGTGATTCTATCTTCCAGCCAAAAAAATGAGATGTGATTCTATCCAGGGTAATGCCTTCTTTCATAATTTTAAAAAGGCGGGTGGTAGGCGCCTGGCCGGCCAAAATTTCAGCCGGTCACCTGCCATCCGTGCGATGAGCGTCATGTGCGCCGTACGATCCTGGCAATCGTCCTCGTCTAGCACTGCTTCCCGGAAAAAGGAAAAGGGCCACGAGCTCCGCACTTTCAGGGTCGCACGCACCCTGCACCGCTGTTGAAGCATCGGATCTGATTGTAGCACTTTATCGCCCCCGCCGTGCTACCAGGGGCGGAGTTCTGTTGGGGCCAAATTGGACTGTGGCCCGCCCAGGATTTTTCATGTTTTTTTCATCTATGCAGCTTTGATCCAATTGTCCAAAGCTGTAGCTGTGTACCACCGCATTCTCTCCCAGTCGCTCTCAATGTTCCTCGCGGACCTTCTCGTACGTCTCTATCGGCATACGGGCGTGAGTTGTAACATAACATCATGTAGAGAGAAAAAGAAAAGGTGAAAATAAATAAAAAGGGAAAGAGAGGCACGACACGTGCCTTTGACAAAAGTTTTTATTTCGTGCGCGTGTTCATTTTCTGATTTTATGTGATCGATCCGTGGGCGAGTTCCAACAACTCTTACTCCCTCCAATCCTAAATGTACACAATTTCGGACATTGGCATGCTTGTTCCTTAATGTGACACTTTGGATAATCAGTTTTTGTAGTCATTGTTCTTCGTATAAAGTATTTAAGTATATTACTGTAGTCATGATAATTTAGCAGTATCGCTCTGTTGTTAATTTTGTGGGAACCGTAGTCAAAGTGAAACTATCTGAAATTCTGAAGTTAGTTATTTTTGGGGTATAAGAGGAATTTAGCAAATAGTGAAGCAAAAATATACTCGCTAAAATAATCACATGACCTCGGTTATTCGAGCCAACACTACTTCCAACGGTTGATGTAACTCAACTAGTAGACCAAAATATGAAATGTCTTACCAAGTGTCTTACTAAAGTGTCTCATGGAACATAAAGAGCATACAAAATGTCTTCTCTACTATGTAAAGATATTTTTATTAGTATACCTTTAATTGTGGAGACAATTTCAGTGCCTCTGGTAACCCAAAATAATGTTTCTGCCTGATACTGTCTTGCAGGCAAAGCAATATGCATTATCGCTTTTGAGTTACTAATAACAAAATCTAAGCAAATCCATATATAGAGTTTGTGGCACACATGGCCTTAAGAATATGAACATTACAAAGTAAATATTTCGTAGAATACTTTATTCTATAATAAATTTTTTGAAGGGACTTTAATCTGTAATATGCATTAATAAAAAGATTTGTGCGTAGTAACTTCTCTTCTTGCTTGCAAACCGTACAGTACTAATTTTGCTTATTAGCCGGTCTTACTAAAGTGTGATCCAATCAACCGTCTCTAAGAAGATCTTAGGCCTTAGCCGCTCATAGCCACAAGCTCACAACTATCTCATTTCTTGGCTCTCGCTGTGCCATGTGTTGTGAGCCAAAGAGATGTATCCTGCACCAATGGCATCAAAGCTCCAGATTTTTTTCGCTATCTAAGTCTTATCTTGTCAGCATGCACACTAAACCATGCCCCTATGTCACCTCCATGGCCTTAAATAACCATCTCCTCTTCTCCTCTAAAGCCATCACCACACTCACGGCCTACTCGGAGAACAAACACATACATCAGATACGTTAGCACTCCAATGGCGGCCACCACCATGTCCCTCTCCTCTTCGACTTTCGCTGGCAAGGCGGTGAAGAATGTCCCATCGTCGTCTATCTTCGCTGAGGCCCGCATCACTATGCGCAAGACCACGGCGAAAGCTAAGCAGGTTTCCACTGGCAGCCCATGGTATGGAGCTGATCGCGTGCTTTACCTCGGTCCACTCTCTGGCCAGCCCCCAAGCTACCTCACCGGTGAGTTCCCCGGTGACTATGGGTGGGACACGGCTGGACTCTCTGCTGACCCGGAGACCTTCTCGAAGAACCGCGAGTTGGAGGTGATCCACTGCCGCTGGGCTATGCTCGGCGCACTCGGTTGCGTGTTTCCTGAGTTGCTCGCCCGCAATGGCGTGAAGTTCGGCGAGGCTGTCTGGTTCAAGGCCGGCTCCCAAATCTTCAGCGAGGGTGGCCTTGACTACCTCGGCAACCCAAGCCTCGTCCATGCTCAGAGCATCCTTGCCATTTGGGCTTGTCAGGTCGTGCTTATGGGCGCTGTTGAGGGGTACCGTATTGCCGGCGGTCCACTCGGTGAGATTGTTGACCCTCTCTACCCGGGCGGAAGCTTTGACCCACTCGGTTTGGCCGATGACCCCGAGGCATTCGCTGAACTCAAGGTGAAGGAGATCAAGAATGGTCGTCTTGCCATGTTCTCAATGTTTGGCTTCTTTGTCCAGGCCATAGTCACCGGCAAGGGCCCACTCGAGAACCTTGCTGACCACATCGCCGACCCAGTTAACAACAACGCCTGGGCATTCGCCACCAATTTCGTCCCAGGCAAATAAGGTGTCCTGGAGCTGCACACCGTGAAGTGTGAGGTTGTGTGGTCTATTTGTACTAGCATGATGTAAATTATGAGGATTTTATGGAGAAGCATTGTTATATATGGCCATCTTCATTGTCTTGTCTTGCATCAATTGCGCTATTTGTTATGATCATAATAGTAGAAAACCATTGCCACGTAGATCTTAGACAAACGACAATTTATGCGGCATATACACAAGTGATGAATTTGTTAGGCTCAGGCTTTTCTTTCACAATAATTGCAACTCTCAAGGTCACACTTTTCTTTCGTTTCTTTGCAAAAAAAAGCGAGTGAGCAAGTACTCGCCTCAATGCAAGATATGTGCTTCACAGGACTGCATCAATCTGTTCAGATCTTTTGCATTTATATTTTACTGTTTGGACAGTCAAGGACAAAAAGACATTGATCTAGCAGTCTGTAATATAGTATATGTAAATAAATCTAGAACCCAAACCTTGGGAAAACTAAGAGCTTATTTAATCATGGGACAAGAGTGAGAATAAGGGAGCAATAATAATCTTTAGTCTTCTAAGGATATAACGTACTACCGGTGATGCAGTTTAACAAAGAATTCAATTCCAACATCTATCTTAAATCTGAAGTCTGAACAGCCTGAACAGTCTAGTCAGCATGGCTATGTGCATCCTTGATGTCTCGACTATCTCTCGACATCATATTGTTGCAGAGACCGGGTGTAATTGATATCCGCTTAATATTAATATATTCCCATTATCGGAAAAAGGGTCTAAGCAGCAGCAAAAGAAAGCTGACACATGTAACCATTGATCTTCTTATAACATATGAATATATAAGTGAAAATATAACAATAGAAAATTCATTAGAAAAGCTAATAATACTAGTCGATAGTCAGAGCTAGGGAATTTGGTTGCACGCATTAGTAAGTAAGCCAATTATTTTGGAAGAAAAGTAGTATTCGGGATCAGAAGCATCCATGGTATGATCAAAATGATTGCAGTAAATGTACAGTCAGTCCAAAGAAATAGCGTCCACTAAGTGTTTGCTCAACTTGAGGTTGCAGTTCCTTGGCTGCAACTGCAATAGTGGATCTCTTATCTTTTCCTTTTGGGGGAGTACATCAGAGTGTAATCCAACGAGATTGCCAGCCGCTAGCCATAGCCACAAGTATATCTCATCTGTTTGTGGCTCTGGCATTCTCGTTACACCAATGACATCCTTGATACAGATTGAGTGGCCACTCCTAGCCACAAGCTCACACCTACATCATTTCCTGGCTCTCTCTGTGTCATGTGTTCCGAGACAAAGAGATCTATCCTGCCTGCACCAATGACATCAAAGCTCCAGATTTTTCTTCTCTATCTTTATCTTGCCAGCGTGCACACTAAGCCGACCCCCCTGTGTCACCTCTGTCTTAAATAAGCATCTCCTCCTCTCTTCTAAAGCCATCACCACACTCACGCCTTCCTCGGATAATACATACAGTAGACACGGCCGGGACTTAGAACACCAATGGCAGCCACCACCATGTCCCTCTCCTCTTCGACATTCGCCGGCAAGGCGGTGATGAATATTCCATCATCAGGTCTCTTCGGCGAGGCCCGCGTCACCATGCGCAAGACCGCAACAAAGGCTAAGCCGGTTTCCTCTAGCAGTCCGTGGTACGGTGCTGATCGCGTGCTCTACCTTGGCCCACTATCCGGTGAACCCCCAAGCTACCTGAATGGTGAGTTCCCTGGCGACTATGGATGGGACACCGCTGGACTCTCTGCTGACCCCGAGACCTTCGCCAAGAACCGCGAGCTAGAAGTGATCCACTGCCGCTGGGCCATGCTCGGCGCACTCGGCTGCGTATTCCCTGAGCTGCTTGCCCGCAATGGCGTGAAGTTCGGCGAGGCTGTCTGGTTCAAGGCCGGCTCCCAGATCTTCAGCGAGGGCGGCTTGGACTACCTCGGCAACCCAAGCCTCGTCCATGCTCAGAGCATCCTTGCCATATGGGCTTGTCAGGTTGTGCTCATGGGTGCCGTCGAGGGGTACCGTATTGCCGGCGGTCCACTCGGCGAGATCGTAGACCCACTTTACCCGGGCGGAAGCTTTGACCCACTTGGTCTGGCCGATGACCCCGAGGCATTCGCCGAGCTCAAGGTGAAGGAGATCAAGAACGGCCGCCTTGCCATGTTCTCGAATGTTTGGCTTCTTTGTCCAGGCGATAGTCACCGGAAAGGGCCCACTCGAGAACCTCGCTGACCACATCGGGGACCCTGTCAACAACAACGCCTGGGCATTTGCCACCAACTTCGTCCCCGGCAAATAAGGTGTCCTGCAGCTGCTCACAGTGAAATGAGAGGTTGTGTGGTTTGATTTGTACTGCCATGATGTAAATTATGAGAATTCTATGGAGAAGCATTGTTAGATTTGGCCATCTTCATTGTCTTGTCTTGCGTCAATCTATATTTGTTGGGATCGTCATAACAGTGAAAAAACCATTGCTACGCAGTTTATAGATGAGCGACAAACTTATGCGGCATTTACACTAGTGAATTTGTTTGGCTCAGGCTTTAATTTCGCAACAGTCACAGCTCGCATGGCCACACTTTTCTCACGTTTTTATTTGCAACAAAAGCGTGTGAGTAAGTAGTCGCCTCAAAGCAAGATATGTGCTTCACAGGCCGCACCAATCTGTTCAGATCTGTCTGCATTTATATTGTACGATTTGGACAGTCAGCGATAGGCAGACATTGATCTAGCAGTCTGGAAAATAAGTATATATGAATAAATCAAGAAAACTCAAACCTTGGGAAAACTAAGAACTTACTTGATCGTGGGAAAAGAGCATACTGTCAGAATAAGGGAGCAATAATAATCTTTAGTTATCTAAGGATATAACGTACAACCCGTGATGCAGTTTAACAAAGAATGCAGTTTCGAAATAGGCTTTTGCCCTGCTATATTAATATAGTAACCACACGATACAACATGAAACCATAGTTGGGGCAAACAACACATCCACGCCCTAAAAAAAGAGAAAACAATGCCGACATCGGTGGATCAACGAAAACGAAAATGACTCGTAACCGTTGTGTCCTCTCCGGAGAATTCTCACCACGATCCTAGCACTCTGATTCGCCCCGTACCAAGCATCACCTCCAAGAAAAATAGTGACGTCGACGACGACAGTGCTGCCCAAACAGGTCTTAGGGTTTCCCCTGGTACGCTTCGTGGAGTGGGGAAGAGGTACACTCGACGCCCTTCAGGAAGGAAGGGTGACACTCTCTAGCGTCACCGTATCGGTGCAAAAATGGCAAGGATTTCTCCCAACTCCCAAAACACCACCTTCCGAACAATCAAAGGCGCTCCACCAATCATGCCATCCACCAACAAATGCCACCATGGTCTTGCAATCACAAATGTCGTCTCTTGATGGCCAACGTAGCAAGACCGGCCAGCCTGAGACAAAACAATCGTAGACAAGGTCCGACATTATCACAATCACGCAGGAGGGAACAGTCTCCACCGTCATAGATGGTAGCTGTCCGGACGCGGCGACAAGAGGACATCGAGCCATTGGAACCGGAGGGTGACAAAAAGGCAGCCACCTGGAGGACGTACTCCACCGCCATCGGCGTGTGCCAACCAGACACGGTAGTAGGGACACACCAGGTCAAACAGGCCTGGCCGAGCCCCGAGGCTCATAAAGTCCTCGCCGCTGTGTTGTTGCACGTAGGCCACCGCCGCCACTACCCTCTTGATTACCCCATAAGCTCGGCCGGACACAAACATGCCCTGAAGCTCCCATCGCCAGCGGTGTGGTGTCATCGCTGCCATCTCCGCCACGAGCCGTGCAGCAAGCCAACCGGAGTCAATGAGGAAGACACGCCCTAACCCAAATCGGGCCCAAATGGCCCAAATCTAGGCCTGCAGGGCCGGAGCTCCACCACCGCCGCCCAGCCACCAACGGCAGGGATACCACCACCTTGGCCACCCACACTGCATCAGGGAAGACCCGCCGCCGCGTCGGGCCGTCGCGCCGAGGAGCACCACCTGGGCCAGGGCTGCCCCGCGCCACCCAGGACTAGGAGGGGAAAGGCCAGAGGTCCGCCGGGGCCGCCCAGCCAAGGGCCGGCGCAACACACCGGCAACGACGCGAGGGAAGAGGGAAGTGAGGGCTAGGGGCGGATGACGGAGGGCGCGGGTCGCAGGAGGGGTCGCCCGGTTAGGGGGGGGGGGGGAACACGATCTCAAAGAATATCTTACTTAGAAAGAATGCAGTACCAACATCTATCTAACTCTTAAGTCTCAACAACCTGATCAATTTATGTTACTCAAGCCTGTGGCCAAATGTTATCACACAAGAAAACATCATCATGAAACACCGTTGCAGGTCTAAGTGGCAGCTAAACAGACATGACATATTTAACCATTGATCTTCTTCTAATATATGAATATATAACAGCAAAAAAATCATAAAAAGCTAATAATACTATTTTATTTCACAGAACTAATGATCTGACGATAGTCAGAGCTAGGGAATTTTGGTTGCACGCATTAGTAAGCACGCCAATTATTTTGGAACAAAAGTAGCATTCGGAATGATGAGATGCATCCCTGCCACCGGCTATAATAATCAGAATCATGGCTGTAATAGTACAGTCAGTCCAAAGAAATAGCGTCCACTAAGTGTTTGCTCAACTTGAGGTGGCAAATTCCCTGGCTGCAACTGCAATAGTGGATCTCCTATCTTTTCCTTTTGCGGGAGTACATCAGAGTGTAATCCAATGAGATTGCCAGCTGATAGCCATAGCCACAAGTATATCTCATCTCTTTGTGGCTCTGGCATTCTCGTTAAACCAACATCCATGATACAGATTTAGTGGCCACTAGCGTTTCCCAGATTCCTTGGCTGCAACTGCAATAATGGATTTCCTATGTATTCCTTTCGAGGGAAAAGACAAGACACACTCACATACATCAGCGTGTAACTCAATCATGGTACTCCAAGGGCATTGCCAGCTGCTAGTCATGGCCACAAGTATATCTCATCTTTTTGTGGCTCTGGTATTCTCACTGCACCAATAACATCCAAGATACATATTTCTTGCTCCGAATCTCTCACTTGTCAGTTTACACCAGTCAAATTCTTCTGTCGCACGACCTCCTATCATGTGAAGCCAACTTCACACTCACTCCTCATTCTTGGAGAACACACAGGGACCTCCGGTCTTAGCATCACAATGGCCGCAGCCGCCATGTCACTCTCTTCCCAAGTTTTGGCTGCCAAGGCGGTCAAGAACTTGCCATCTTCGTCTCTTTTCGACGAGGCCCACGTCACCATGCGCAATGGAAAGAAATCGAATATGGGATTAATCGTACAGTTCTTGTGACACGGAAGCCACCTGGTTTGGTTAAAATCATGGTCAATCTTGAATTATGAAAAGATCAATGTGTGCCTTCCTTTTGGAGTTGAAGGGAGTACTACATAGGTCCAATTATACAAGCTGTTTTGTCAAGTGAAGACGGTGTTGCCACATATTGTAGTTAGTCAGTAGTAATATGTGATTCTATCTTCCAGCCAAAAAAATGAGATGTGATTCTATCCAGGGTAATGCCTTCTTTCATAATTTTAAAAAGGCGGGTGGTAGGCGCCTGGCCGGCCAAAATTTCAGCCGGTCACCTGCCATCCGTGCGATGAGCGTCATGTGCGCCGTACGATCCTGGCAATCGTCCTCGTCTAGCACTGCTTCCCGGAAAAAGGAAAAGGGCCACGAGCTCCGCACTTCCAGGGTCGCACGCACCCTGCACCGCTGTTGAAGCATCGGATCTGATTGTAGCACTTTATCGCCCCCGCCGTGCTACCAGGGGCGGAGTTCTGTTGGGGCCAAATTGGACTGTGGCCCGCCCAGGATTTTTCATGTTTTTTTCATCTATGCAGCTTTGATCCAATTGTCCAAAGCTGTAGCTGTGTACCACCGCATTCTCTCCCAGTCGCTCTCAATGTTCCTCGCGGACCTTCTCGTACGTCTCTATCGGCATACGGGCGTGAGTTGTAACATAACATCATGTAGAGAGAAAAAGAAAAGGTGAAAATAAATAAAAAGGGAAAGAGAGGCACGACACGTGCCTTTGACAAAAGTTTTTATTTCGTGCGCGTGTTCATTTTCTGATTTTATGTGATCGATCCGTGGGCGAGTTCCAACAACTCTTACTCCCTCCAATCCTAAATGTACACAATTTCGGACATTGGCATGCTTGTTCCTTAATGTGACACTTTGGATAATCAGTTTTTGTAGTCATTGTTCTTCGTATAAAGTATTTAAGTATATTACTGTAGTCATGATAATTTAGCAGTATCGCTCTGTTGTTAATTTTGTGGGAACCGTAGTCAAAGTGAAACTATCTGAAATTCTGAAGTTAGTTATTTTTGGGGTATAAGAGGAATTTAGCAAATAGTGAAGCAAAAATATACTCGCTAAAATAATCACATGACCTCGGTTATTCGAGCCAACACTACTTCCAACGGTTGATGTAACTCAACTAGTAGACCAAAATATGAAATGTCTTACCAAGTGTCTTACTAAAGTGTCTCATGGAACATAAAGAGCATACAAAATGTCTTCTCTACTATGTAAAGATATTTTTATTAGTATACCTTTAATTGTGGAGACAATTTCAGTGCCTCTGGTAACCCAAAATAATGTTTCTGCCTGATACTGTCTTGCAGGCAAAGCAATATGCATTATCGCTTTTGAGTTACTAATAACAAAATCTAAGCAAATCCATATATAGAGTTTGTGGCACACATGGCCTTAAGAATATGAACATTACAAAGTAAATATTTCGTAGAATACTTTATTCTATAATAAATTTTTTGAAGGGACTTTAATCTGTAATATGCATTAATAAAAAGATTTGTGCGTAGTAACTTCTCTTCTTGCTTGCAAACCGTACAGTACTAATTTTGCTTATTAGCCGGTCTTACTAAAGTGTGATCCAATCAACCGTCTCTAAGAAGATCTTAGGCCTTAGCCGCTCATAGCCACAAGCTCACAACTATCTCATTTCTTGGCTCTCGCTGTGCCATGTGTTGTGAGCCAAAGAGATGTATCCTGCACCAATGGCATCAAAGCTCCAGATTTTTTTCGCTATCTAAGTCTTATCTTGTCAGCATGCACACTAAACCATGCCCCTATGTCACCTCCATGGCCTTAAATAACCATCTCCTCTTCTCCTCTAAAGCCATCACCACACTCACGGCCTACTCGGAGAACAAACACATACATCAGATACGTTAGCACTCCAATGGCGGCCACCACCATGTCCCTCTCCTCTTCGACTTTCGCTGGCAAGGCGGTGAAGAATGTCCCATCGTCGTCTATCTTCGCTGAGGCCCGCATCACTATGCGCAAGACCACGGCGAAAGCTAAGCAGGTTTCCACTGGCAGCCCATGGTATGGAGCTGATCGCGTGCTTTACCTCGGTCCACTCTCTGGCCAGCCCCCAAGCTACCTCACCGGTGAGTTCCCCGGTGACTATGGGTGGGACACGGCTGGACTCTCTGCTGACCCGGAGACCTTCTCGAAGAACCGCGAGTTGGAGGTGATCCACTGCCGCTGGGCTATGCTCGGCGCACTCGGTTGCGTGTTTCCTGAGTTGCTCGCCCGCAATGGCGTGAAGTTCGGCAAGGCTGTCTGGTTCAAGGCCGGCTCCCAAATCTTCAGCGAGGGTGGCCTCGACTACCTCGGCAACCCAAGCCTCGTCCATGCTCAGAGCATCCTTGCCATTTGGGCTTGTCAGGTCGTGCTTATGGGCGCTGTTGAGGGGTACCGTATTGCCGGCGGTCCACTCGGTGAGATTGTTGACCCTCTCTACCCGGGCGGAAGCTTTGACCCACTCGGTTTGGTCGATGACCCCGAGGCATTCGCTGAACTCAAGGTGAAGGAGATCAAGAATGGTCGTCTTGCCATGTTCTCAATGTTTGGCTTCTTTGTCCAGGCCATAGTCACCGGCAAGGGCCCACTCGAGAACCTTGCTGACCACATCGCCGACCCAGTTAACAACAACGCCTGGGCATTCGCCACCAATTTCATCCCAGGCAAATAAGGTGTCCTGGAGCTGCACACCGTGAAGTGTGAGGTTGTGTGGTCTATTTGTACTAGCATGATGTAAATTATGAGGATTTTATGGAGAAGCATTGTTATATATGGCCATCTTCATTGTCTTGTCTTGCATCAATTGCGCTATTTGTTATGATCATAATAGTAGAAAACCATTGCCACGTAGATCTTAGACAAACGACAATTTATGCGGCATATACACAAGTGATGAATTTGTTAGGCTCAGGCTTTTCTTTCACAATAATTGCAACTCTCAAGGTCACACTTTTCTTTCGTTTCTTTGCAAAAAAAAGCGAGTGAGCAAGTACTCGCCTCAATGCAAGATATGTGCTTCACAGGACTGCATCAATCTGTTCAGATCTTTTGCATTTATATTTTACTGTTTGGACAGTCAAGGACAAAAAGACATTGATCTAGCAGTCTGTAATATAGTATATGTAAATAAATCTAGAACCCAAACCTTGGGAAAACTAAGAGCTTATTTAATCATGGGACAAGAGTGAGAATAAGGGAGCAATAATAATCTTTAGTCTTCTAAGGATATAACGTACTACCGGTGATGCAGTTTAACAAAGAATTCAATTCCAACATCTATCTTAAATCTGAAGTCTGAACAGCCTGAACAGTCTAGTCAGCATGGCTATGTGCATCCTTGATGTCTCGACTATCTCTCGACATCATATTGTTGCAGAGACCGGGTGTAATTGATATCCGCTTAATATTAATATATTCCCATTATCGGAAAAAGGGTCTAAGCAGCAGCAAAAGAAAGCTGACACATGTAACCATTGATCTTCTTATAACATATGAATATATAAGTGAAAATATAACAATAGAAAATTCATTAGAAAAGCTAATAATACTAGTCGATAGTCAGAGCTAGGGAATTTGGTTGCACGCATTAGTAAGTAAGCCAATTATTTTGGAAGAAAAGTAGTATTCGGGATCAGAAGCATCCATGGTATGATCAAAATGATTGCAGTAAATGTACAGTCAGTCCAAAGAAATAGCGTCCACTAAGTGTTTGCTCAACTTGAGGTTGCAGTTCCTTGGCTGCAACTGCAATAGTGGATCTCTTATCTTTTCCTTTTGGGGGAGTACATCAGAGTGTAATCCAACGAGATTGCCAGCCGCTAGCCATAGCCACAAGTATATCTCATCTGTTTGTGGCTCTGGCATTCTCGTTACACCAATGACATCCTTGATACAGATTGAGTGGCCACTCCTAGCCACAAGCTCACACCTACATCATTTCCTGGCTCTCTCTGTGTCATGTGTTCCGAGACAAAGAGATCTATCCTGCCTGCACCAATGACATCAAAGCTCCAGATTTTTCTTCTCTATCTTTATCTTGCCAGCGTGCACACTAAGCCGACCCCCCTGTGTCACCTCTGTCTTAAATAAGCATCTCCTCCTCTCTTCTAAAGCCATCACCACACTCACGCCTTCCTCGGATAATACATACAGTAGACACGGCCGGGACTTAGAACACCAATGGCAGCCACCACCATGTCCCTCTCCTCTTCGACATTCGCCGGCAAGGCGGTGATGAATATTCCATCATCAGGTCTCTTCGGCGAGGCCCGCGTCACCATGCGCAAGACCGCAACAAAGGCTAAGCCGGTTTCCTCTAGCAGTCCGTGGTACGGTGCTGATCGCGTGCTCTACCTTGGCCCACTATCCGGTGAACCCCCAAGCTACCTGAATGGTGAGTTCCCTGGCGACTATGGATGGGACACCGCTGGACTCTCTGCTGACCCCGAGACCTTCGCCAAGAACCGCGAGCTAGAAGTGATCCACTGCCGCTGGGCCATGCTCGGCGCACTCGGCTGCGTATTCCCTGAGCTGCTTGCCCGCAATGGCGTGAAGTTCGGCGAGGCTGTCTGGTTCAAGGCCGGCTCCCAGATCTTCAGCGAGGGCGGCTTGGACTACCTCGGCAACCCAAGCCTCGTCCATGCTCAGAGCATCCTTGCCATATGGGCTTGTCAGGTTGTGCTCATGGGTGCCGTCGAGGGGTACCGTATTGCCGGCGGTCCACTCGGCGAGATCGTAGACCCACTTTACCCGGGCGGAAGCTTTGACCCACTTGGTCTGGCCGATGACCCCGAGGCATTCGCCGAGCTCAAGGTGAAGGAGATCAAGAACGGCCGCCTTGCCATGTTCTCAATGTTTGGCTTCTTTGTCCAGGCGATAGTCACCGGAAAGGGCCCACTCGAGAACCTCGCTGACCACATCGGGGACCCTGTCAACAACAACGCCTGGGCATTTGCCACCAACTTCGTCCCCGGCAAATAAGGTGTCCTGCAGCTGCTCACAGTGAAATGAGAGGTTGTGTGGTTTGATTTGTACTGCCATGATGTAAATTATGAGAATTCTATGGAGAAGCATTGTTAGATTTGGCCATCTTCATTGTCTTGTCTTGCGTCAATCTATATTTGTTGGGATCGTCATAACAGTGAAAAAACCATTGCTACGCAGTTTATAGATGAGCGACAAACTTATGCGGCATTTACACTAGTGAATTTGTTTGGCTCAGGCTTTAATTTCGCAACAGTCACAGCTCGCATGGCCACACTTTTCTCACGTTTTTATTTGCAACAAAAGCGTGTGAGTAAGTAGTCGCCTCAAAGCAAGATATGTGCTTCACAGGCCGCACCAATCTGTTCAGATCTGTCTGCATTTATATTGTACGATTTGGACAGTCAGCGATAGGCAGACATTGATCTAGCAGTCTGGAAAATAAGTATATATGAATAAATCAAGAAAACTCAAACCTTGGGAAAACTAAGAACTTACTTGATCGTGGGAAAAGAGCATACTGTCAGAATAAGGGAGCAATAATAATCTTTAGTTATCTAAGGATATAACGTACAACCCGTGATGCAGTTTAACAAAGAATGCAGTTTCGAAATAGGCTTTTGCCCTGCTATATTAATATAGTAACCACACGATACAACATGAAACCATAGTTGGGGCAAACAACACATCCACGCCCTAAAAAAAGAGAAAACAATGCCGACATCGGTGGATCAACGAAAACGAAAATGACTCGTAACCGTTGTGTCCTCTCCGGAGAATTCTCACCACGATCCTAGCACTCTGATTCGCCCCGTGCCAAGCATCACCTCCAAGAAAAATAGTGACGTCGACGACGACAGTGCTGCCCAAACAGGTCTTAGGGTTTCCCCTGGTACGCTTCGTGGAGTGGGGAAGAGGTACACTCGACGCCCTTCAGGAAGGAAGGGTGACACTCTCTAGCGTCACCGTATCGGTGCAAAAATGGCAAGGATTTCTCCCAACTCCCAAAACACCACCTTCCGGACAATCAAAGGCGCTCCACCAATCATGCCATCCACCAACAAATGCCACCATGGTCTTGCAATCACAAATGTCGTCTCTTGATGGCCAACGTAGCAAGACCGGCCAGCCTGAGACAAAACAATCGTAGACAAGGTCCGACATTATCACAATCACGCAGGAGGGAACAGTCTCCACCGTCATAGATGGTAGCTGTCCGGACGCGGCGACAAGAGGACATCGAGCCATTGGAACCGGAGGGTGACAAAAAGGCAGCCACCTGGAGGACGTACTCCACCGCCATCGGCGTGTGCCAACCAGACACGGTAGTAGGGACACACCAGGTCAAGCCGGCCTGGCCGAGCCCCGAGGCTCATAAAGTCCTCGCCGCTGTGTTGTTGCACGGAGGCCGCCGCCGCCACTACCCTCTTGATTACCCCATAAGCTCGGCCGGACACAAACATGCCCTGAATCTCATGGTCATAGGAATAGATACTTGACATGTAGAAAACATTAGCATTAAACTGATACGATCATATGCTACGTTTATAGTTTGGGTCTTGTCCATCACATCATTCTCCTAGTGATGTGATCCCATTATCAAATGACATCACATGTCAATGTCTAGGAAACCTTAACCATCTTTGATCAACGAGCTAGTCTATTAGAGGCATAGTAGGGACATGATTTTGTCTATGTATCCACACATGCATCTAAGTCTCCAATCAATACAATTATAGCATGGATAATAAACGATTATCATGAACAAGGACATATGATAATAACTAATTTATTATTGCCTCTAGGGCATATTTTCAACAAAAAGTTGATGGCTTCAGGTGGGCTCTGGTAGCCGTATATGGTGCGGCGCAACCGGAGCTGAAATCTGAGTTCCTCACCGATCTAGTGAGAATTTTTGGAGAGAAAAAACTTCCCATTATGGTTGGGGGAGACTTTAATATCATTAGAAGACAAGACGAAAAAAATAATGACAACTTCGATGGAAGATGGTCACTTATGTTTAACATGGTTATTGAGAGTCTCGATTTGAGAGAGATTGGCCTCACTAGTAGACAATTCACATGGGCAAACTAACTACCGGTACCAACAACGAGAAGTTGGATCGGGTACTGACCAGTGTAGAATGGGAACAAAAGTTCTCGCTAGTTTCAGTACATGCTTTATAGAGCGCCATCTCAGATCACACACCACTCATGGTTGATTCTGGGGAACCGAATCATGGGGGTAATAGAAATATCTTCTCTTTTGAATTAAGTTAGTTCGAGAGAGAAGGATTCATGGATCTCGTAGCCACCGAATAGGCTAGGGAATCTGGTGGATCTTCCGACATTGAAATATGGCAAAACAAAATCCGACACTTGCGTCAGTTCCTGAGAGGATGGGCCAAGAATCAAAGCGGTATTTACAAAGTGGAGAGAGATAGACTTATTCGGCTGATCGCTGAGTTAGATGTTAAAGTTGGGTCTACTCTTCTCAACATGTCAGATCGGCATAATAAGATTGAGGCTGAGAAGGAATTGCAAACTCTTCTGAGAGAGAAAGAGATGAAATGGGCACTTTGAGCTAAGGTGACGAAGGTGGTTCAGGGAGATGATAACACACAATTCTTTCATATGATTGCAAATGGTAAACATAGGAAGAAGAAAATAATTCAACTGGAGCAAGATGAGGGTACAATTATAGGACATGAGAACCTGAAATTGTACATCTCTGAGTATTATAGGAAATTATTTGGTGAATCCGAAGAGAATTTTGTCTCTTTGGATGAGATCACAACACATGACATACCTCGGCTAAATCCTGATGAGAATGAGGTATTATCACCTCCATTTACTGAGAAAGAGGTGTTTGACGCAATAGCACAAATGAAACAAAACAAGGCACCGGGGCCAAATGGATTTCCGACGGAATTCTACAAAAAATGCTGGCATATTATTAAGGGTGATCTTTAGCTTATGTTCCATGATTTATTTAATGGTCAAAAATAGCTCTTCCACCTCAATTTTGGAACAATAACATTGTTGCCAAAGAAGGTGGAGGCTATTCGTATTGAGCAGTTCCGGCCTATTTGTTTGATCAATGTCAATTTCAAGATTTTCACAAAGGTGGGCACGAATAGATTGACGCGGATAGCTCATTCGGTAGTCCAACCAACACAGACAGCGTTCATGCCTAGGAGACATCTTAGAGGGGGTTGTTGTCTTACATGAAACGTTGCACAAAATTCATACAAAGAAACTTGACGGGGTTATCTTTAAGGTGGATTTCAAGAAAGCGTATGATAAAGTTAAATGGCCATTTCTTCAACAGGCCCTGCGTATGAAGGGGTTCAATGAATCCTGGAGGGATCAGGTGGACGCTTTCATCCAGAAAGGAAGTGTGGGGGTTAAAGTCAATGATGACATAGGTCATTTCTTTCAAACACATAAGGGATTAAGAGAGGCTGACTCCATGTCTCCGATGCTGTTCAACATAGTAGCAAATATGTTGGCAATACTTATTGGTAGGGCTAAAGAAAAAGGCCAAGTAGGTGGACTTGTTCCTCATTTGTGTTGGAAATATGCCCTAGAGGCAATAATAAATTGGTTGTATCATATTTCCTTGTTCATGATAATCGTTTATTATCCATGCTATAATTGTGTTGATTGGAAACTCAGATACATGTGTGGATACATAGACAACACCATGTCCCTAGTATGCCTCTAATAGACTAGCTCGTTGATGAAAGATGGCCATGGTTTCCTAGTCATGGACATGAGATGTCATTTGCTAACGGGATCACGTCATTAGGAGAATGATGTGATGGACAAGGCCCAAACTACAAACGTAGCATATGATCGTGTCAGTTTATTGCTACTGTTTTCTGCATGTCAAGTATTTGTTCCTATGACCATGAGATCATGCAACTCAATAATACCGGAGGAGTACCTTGTGTGTATCAAACGTCACAACGTAACTGGGTGACTATAAAGGTGCTCTATAGTTATCTCCGAGGGTGTCTGTTGGGTTGGAATGGATCAAGACTGGGATTTGTTACTCTGTGTGACGGAAAGGTATCTCAGGGCCTACTCGATAATACAACATCACAATAAGCCTTGCAATCAATGTGACTAAGTGTTAGTCACGGGATCTTGTATTACGGAACGAGTAAAGAGAATTGCTGGTAACGAGGTTGAACTAGGTATGGAGATACCGACGATCGAATCTCGAGCAAGTAACATATCGAAGAAAAAAGGAACATCATACGGGATTAATTGAATCCTTGACATAGAGGTTCGACCGATAAAGATCTTTGTAGAATATGTAGGAACCAATATGGGCATCCAGGTCCCGCTATTGGTTATTGACTGTAGAGGTGTCTTGGTCATGTCTACATAGTTCTCGAACCCGCGGGGTCTGCACACTTAAGGTTCGGTGACGTTTCGATAGTATAGAGTTATGTATGGTGGTGACCGAAGGTTGTTCGGAGTCCTGGATGAGATTCCGGACGTCACGTGGAGCTCTGGAATGGTCCGGAGGTAAAGATTGATATATAGGAAGTCCTGTTTTGGTCGCCGGAAAAGTTTCGAGCTCATCGATAGTGTACCGGGAGTGCCGGTAGTGTACCAGGGTACCATCGGGAGAGGTATTTTGACCCAAGAGGCTACATGGGCTATGGGAGGAGGTAAACCAGCCCCTGGTGGGCTGGCCGACGCCTCCTCTAATTGCCCATGCGGACGGAGTGGTTTGAGAAGGAAAAAAATCTAAAGGTGGGGAGGTGGAAAGAGTTTCCAAGTGGAAAGGAGGAATCCTACTCCTAATAGGATTGGAGGAGGACTCCTCCACCTCCAATTTCGACCAAACCTTGAGGGTTTGAGGCTGCCTCCTCCCTCCTATATATACTAGAGGATTTAGAGAAAAAATCTAACCCTAATAGCCACGTGCTACCTCTCGTCTAGATTGCAGTTTCTCCTCTAGATCGGTTTTCAGCGGTGCTTAGGCGAAGCCCTGCTGGAATAGCTCCACCACCATCGCCGCAATGTCATCACGCTATCGGAGAACTCATCTACCTCTCCGCTCCCTCTTGCTGGATCAAGAAGGCGGAGATCGTCATCGAGCTGTACGTGTGCTGAATGCGGAGGTGTCGTTCGTTCGGCGCTAGATCGGAAGGACCGTGATCAAGATCGCGAGACGGATCGTGATGAGATCGCGGGAGAGATCGTGATGAGTTTGTGGGATGGATTGTGATTGGATCGTGGGACAGATCGTGATGAGATCGCGAGATGCTCAGCGATTTGGATCGCGAAGACGTTCGACTACACCAACCGCGTTTCTTAACGCTTCCCGCTTAGCGATCTATAAGGGTATGTAGATCCACTCTCCCTCTCATAGATGATCATCACCATGGATAGATCTTGCATGTGCGTTGGAATTTTTTTGTTTCCCATGCAACGTTCATCAATAGTGGCATCTTGAGCAAGGTCTATGTGTAGATGAGATCTCGAGTAGAACATAAAGAGTTTGTGGACGTTGATGCTTAGATTGCTTCCTCCCTTGGTCGAGTTTTGATTCAGTGGTATTGTGGGATGAAGAGGCCCGGACCAACCTTACTCGTACGCTTACGAAAGACCGGTTCCGTCGACTTTATGCGTAGGTGAGAATTGTTCTTGCTAGACACCCGTAGCTGCCACGTAAAACATGCAACAACAATTAGAGGACGTCTAACTTGTTTTCGCAGGGTATGTTGTGATGTGATATGGCCAATTACATGATGAGATATATGTGATGTATGAGATGATCATGTGTTGTATAGAATATCACGAGAGCCATAGGGTTGTCTTTAATTATTGTATGACCTGTGTCTCAATCATTAAGCGTTGTGTAATGCTTTACTTTATTGCTAAACGGTAGCAATAGTAGTAGAAGCATGGTGGGCGCGACAACCCCAATGGCGACACGTTGATGGAGATCAAGATGATGGAGATCATGGTGTCATGCCGGTGACGATGGAGATCATGCCGGTGCTTTCAAGATGGAGATCAAAAGCACAAGTTCATGGCCATATCATGTCACTTATGATTTGCATGTGATGTTAATCCTTTTATGCACCTTATTTTGCATAGGACGATGGTAGCATTATAAGGTGATCCCTCACTTAATTTCAAGATAAATTGTGTTCTCCCCAAGTGTGCACCGTTGCGAAAGTTCGTCGTGTCGAGACACCACGTGATGATCGGGTGTGATAGACTCTACGTTCACATACAACGGGTGCAAGCCAGTGTTGCACATGCAGAACACTCGGGTTAAACTTGACAAGCCTAACATGTACAGACATGGCCTTGGAAGACAAGAGACCGAAAGGTCGAACATGAGTCATATGGTAGATATGATCAACATGATGATGTTCACCATTGAAACCACCTCAACTCACGTGATGATCGGGCTTGAGTTGGTGAATTTGGATCATGTATCACTCGAATGACCGGAGGGATGTCAATTTGAGTGGAAGTTCTTAAGTAATATGATTAATTGAACTCATTGTCATGAACATAGTCAGTAGTGTCTTTGCAAAATTATGTTGTAGATTACTAGATCACGTTGTAGCTTCCTGAATTTCTATATATTCCTAGAGAAATAAAGTTGAAAGATGATGGTAGCAATATTGCGGACTGGGTCCGTGATCTGAGGATTGTCCTCATTGCTGCACAGAAGGCTTAAGTCCTTAATGCACCACTCGGTGCGCCACACCCTCTAGCGTCATCTGTAGATGTTGTGAACATCTGATAGGCACATTCTGATGACTACTTGATAGTTTAGTGCATCATGCATTACGACTTAGAATTGATGCTCCAAAACGTTTTGAACGTCATGGAACATATGAGATGTTCTAAGAGCTGAAATTGGGATCTCAGGCTCGTGCCCATGTTGTGAGATATGAGATCTCCAACAAGATTCTTTGCCTGCAAGATGAAGGAGAATAGCTCAATCGTTAAGCTTGTGCTTAGATTGTGTGGGTGCTACAATCGCTTGAATCGAGTGGGAGTTGATCTTCCAGATTAGATAGTGATTGATATAGTTCTCCAAGTCATTGTCACTAAGCTACTAGAACTTGGTGATGAACTATAAAATGCCAGGGATAGAAATAATGATCCCTGAGTTGTTCGCGATGTTTGACACCGCTAAGGTAGAAATCAAGAAGGAGCATCAAGTGTTGATGGTTAGTAAAACCACTAGTTTCGAGAAGGGCAAGGGCGAGGAGGGAAACTTCATGGATGGCAAGTCAGTTGCTGCTCCAGTGAAGCAACCCAAAGTTGAACCCAAATCCGAGACAAAGTGCTTTCATTATGAGGTGAGCAGTCTCTGAAGCGGAACAACCCTAGATACTTGGTAGATAAGAAGGCTGGCAACATCGACACAGGTGTATTTGATATACGTGTTATTGATGTGTACCTTGCTAGTACTACTAATATCACCTGGGTATTGGATACCGATTCGGTTGTTAAATGTTAGTAACTCGAAGTAAAAGCTACGGAATAAACGGAGACTAGTTAAGTGTGAGGTGACGATGTGTGTTGGAAATGTTTCCAAGGTTGATGTGATCCACATCGCACGCTCTCTCTACCTTTGGGATTAGTGACGAACCTAAATAAATGTTATTTGGTGTTTTGCGTTGAGCATGAACATGATTAGATCGTGTTTATTGCAACACGGTTATTCATTTAAGTTAGAAAATGATTGTTATTCTGTTTACATGAATAATACCTTCAATGGTCATGCACCCAGTGAGAATGGTTTGTTGAATCTTGATCATAGTAATACACATGTTCGTAGCATTGATGCCAAAAGATACAAAGTTAATAATGATAGTACCATACTTGTGGCACTACCGCTAAATGTCATATTGGTATAAAGCGCATGAAGAAGCTCCATGTTGATGGATCTTTGGACTCATTCGATTTCGAATCGGTTGAGACATGCGAACCATGCCTCTTGGGCAAGATGACTAAGGACCCCGTTTTCCGGATTGATGGAGCGGGCAAGTGATTTATTGGAAATGATACATGTTGATGTATGCAATCCAATGAGTCTTGTAGCGTGCGGTGGATATCTTTATTTTCTTACCTTCACTGATGATTTGAGTAGATATAGTGTATGTTTACATAATGAAATACAAGTCTGGATCGTTTTAAAGGTTCAAGCAAATTCAGAGTGAAGTTTAAGATCATCGTGACAAGAAGATAAAAATGACTGTGATATAATCGTGGAGGTGAATATCTGAGTTACGAGTTTGGCATACAAATTTAGACAATGTGAAAGTCGTTTCACAACTCACGCCACCTATAACACCATAGTGTGATGGTGTGTCTAAACGTCATAGTCGTGCTCTATTGGATATGGTGCGGGCTATGATGTCTCTTATCGTTTTGCTACTATAGTTTTGGGGTTATGCATTAGAGACAACTACATTCACTTTAAATAGGGCACCATCTAAATCCGTTGAGATGACACCGTGTGAATTATGGTTTGATAGAAACCTAAGCTGACATTTCTCAATGTTTGGGGCTGCGACGCTTGTGTGGAAAAATGTTTTCACCTAATGAGATCGAACCCAAAGAGGACAAATGCATCTTCATAGATTACCCTAAGAATAGTTGGGTGAACCTTCTATCTCAGATCCAAGCATAAAGTGTCTGTTGCTAAAACGGGTCCTTTCCCGAAAAAAAGTTTCTCTCGAAAGAATTGAGTGGGAGGAAGATAGAACTTGATGAGGTTGTTGAACCTTTGTTTCAACCAGAGAGTAGCGCAGCACAGAAATATCTTTCCGTGGAACCTACGTCAGTTGAAGAGGAAGTAAATGATGATGATCATGAAGCTTCGGATCAAGTTACTATCGAACCTCTTAGGTCGACAAGGATGCATACTACTCCTGAGTGGTACGACAACCCTGTCTTGGAGGTCATGTTGTTGGACAACGATGAACCTACAAGATATGGAGAAGCGATGACGTGCCCGCATTCCGACAAATGGTTAGAGGCCATGAAATCCGAGAAAGGATCCATGTATGAAAACCAAGTATAAACTTTGGTAGACTTGCTCGTTGGACGGCAGGTCGTCGAGTACAAATGGACCTTTGAGATGAAGACAGACGCTAATGGTAAATGTCACCATTTATAAAGCTCGACTTGTCACAAAGAAGTTTCCGACAAGTTCAAAGAGTTGACCGCGATGAGACTTTTTCATTCGTAGCGATGCTAAAGTCTGTTGGAATTATATTAGTAGTTGCTGCATTTTTAAATTATGAAATCTGGCAGATGGATGACAAAACATCGTTTTCTTAACAGTCTACTTGAGAAAAAGTTGTATGTGATACAACGAGAAGGTTTTGTCAGTCCTAAGGATGCTAAAAGGTGAGGAAACTTCAGTGATCCTTCTATGGACTGAAGTAAGAATCTCAGAGTTGGAATATACACTTTGATGAGGTGATCAAAGTTTTTGAGTCTATACAAAGTTTATGAGAAACTTGTATTTACAATAAAGTGAGTGAGAGCACTATAAAGTTTCTGATAAGCATATGTGGTTGACATATTGTTGATCGAAAATGATGTAGAATTTCTGGAAAGCATAAAGGGTTGTTTGAAAGGAGTTTTTCAAAGGAAGACCTGGATAAAGCTACCTAATTGTTGAGCATCAAGATCTATAGAGATAGATCAAGATGCTTGATGAGACTTTGAATGAGTACATACCTTGACAAGATTTTGAAAGAGTTCAAAATGGATTAGTCAGAGAGAAGTGTTCTCACCTGTTTTGTAAGGTGTGAAGTTGAGTGAGACTCAAAGCTCGACCACGGCAAAAGAAAGAAAAAGGACGAATATCGTCCCCTATGCCTTAGCCATAGGCTCTCTATAGTATGTCATGTTGTGTACCGCACCTGTGTGTGCCTTGCCATAAGTCCGTCAAGGGGCACAAGAGTGATCCAGGAGTGGATCACTGGACAGCAGTCAAGATCATCCTTAGTAACTAAAAGACTAAGGAAATTTTTCTCGATTATGGAGGTAAGAAAGAGTTCGTCATAAAGAGTTACGTCGATGTAAGCTTTGACACCAATCCGGATGACTCTTAGTAGCAATGCGGATACATATAGTAGAGCAGCCATTTGGAATAGTGATGACGGGAAAATGGCTATGGCGTGAGAACACCCGTCCACATCATTGATACTAAGTGAATGAATATAGCGCATACAATGCATACAATAATAATAATAAAAGGATCGAACATTGCAGGTACATATTTCCAAAACTCTTACATTTATATAAAAATTCTGTTAATTACATCTCCGAAGAGAAAACCCCTGATTAAGAATTCCAACATATATCTATTACATGGCATCACAATGCATGAGTGCTACAAAAAATATAAAATAAAATGAAATCCTCCTCGCTGTCGTCGATGTCGGCGTGCTCGTGGGAGCCTTGAAGTTTGTTGATGTTATCATGTGTGATGGTTTCCATTTGCATCATGTGACCATTTTTAGAAGTCATATTATATGTTATGTTAATTGTACTAATATCATTAGTACACAATGCGAGTATGATATATGCGTGCTTAAGTCGCTTTGCTTAATTTCCCTGGTCGATTAACTCACATGAACTTTTATCATGTTCATAGTAGATGTATGGGTAATCAGTCGGCTAACAGAGCGTCTAAGAACAGTACGTGCATGAGGCGATATATGATTTGCTTTTGCATGTGAAATATTCACTTATATTACTTCCTATAGTACTAGCGGATATCATCAGTATTACATTTCAGCATATGAGTAGACAATATCCGTGTTGTGAAGTTTGGCATGTCGAATGGGGCATGTATTACCTTGTGACATGTAGGAATATTTATATTAGCCTACGTGCAACTCATGGGCCAGTTTTATTATAATGAGATAATCAATATTTTTGATCATCTCATGTTTACACTAGATTTCACTTAGCACATTCTATATGACAGATGTACATAACATATGCACATTCTTGTTTATATTTCTACTAATGTGAACAACATGTACGCTCGTAAAGGATTCATTATGCATGGCACTTAGCAAATATGATTTGGCGAGCACCCGCCCTATATATTTTCCATGCATCTGAATTGGAACGTACATGGACAGCACACATGGTTTTGTTTTATACAACTCAAGAATGCAACATATAGCAAGTGCACCTTGGTGGGCACCTATTTATTTTATTAGTCATCTAGAGTTGAAGCATTTGCCTTATATTTGGCACATAGTTTATACTCATAAGTTTCTGTATCCGACCATAATTCATACTCTTGTGGTGTTGGAGTCATTTTCGTATTTGACCATAGTTCATACTCATAAGGCGGTGGAGATTTTGCAATATTCGACCATAGTTTATACTCTTACGATGTTGAAGTACTTTTCGTAGTTGACCATAGTTTATACTCATAAGGCGACGGAGTATTTTCTATCCATATGGGAATTATCTTATAACATGTCGGTTGATTTTCTATATGCAATTATATTGGCACTAGTTTCCCTATAGTCTAAAACATATCATATATGGACATGCGACTAAGTGAATCTAGTCGAATATTTATGTGAGTTTGGATTTCGAGTTCATGAGAATATTTTTATAGAGTTTCACTCCACTTGTATTAGTACTAGCACCATGTAGCAACATCGTCCCATGTGTAGCATAACCGAATGAAGTATGGTGATTTCTTCTTGCTTGTATTATCACTATCATAGCATAGACTATATGCTTGTAGTGTAACCAACAGAAGTATATATCAATTTATATTTTGCATGGACATGATGGTGTCTATGAAAATTGTCGACTCAAGTTTAGTTATATAGGACTAAACTATCTATGTTTCGTTATCATATTTATTTCGTTCATTTCCATATTGCAAGCGCATTATGTTATATCTAGTGCAAGCGCACTATGTTTCTATATATGATTCATCATGTACTTTACTTCTTCTTCTGTTACATGCATTCATATGAGTGTTAATGCCAAAGTGATCCGAGTTGTTTAGGTCAAGCCAGTATAAATGATATGCAAGTCTTACTTTGCTTGGCCATGTATCACATGCGTATCTACTAGTATCTAATCATAGTGCCTACTAGTATCTAATCAGAGTGCATGCTACTTTTGAGGCCGAGAGTGTTTTAAGCATACCTGACGGTGTGCGTTGTTATCAAGTTTAATTAGGCAAATATGGCATGCCAACATTATTGGTCTCTGCTTCAAGGTTGAGATCTCATGATGCAACAATAACTCACGTATTTCGCGACATGAACTATTTGAAGAAAATATATCTTAATTTCTACCAGCATGAATTTCAATTGTATTCTTGATTTGTATCTACATGGGATGCAAGATCATCATGAGACCAAAACAAGGTATTTCAAGATGGATATATTTGTTCTCGAGTTGTATCAACATGGAGATGCAAGATCACCATGAGACCAAAACAAGAAAGAACATATTTTTGTTCTTGAATCGTATCAACATGAGATGCGAGATCCCAGGAGACCAAGACAAGACGGACATATTTTAATTCTTGAGTTGTATCAACATGGGATGCGAGACCACCATGAGACCAAAACAAGATGAACATGATATTGTATCTGAGTTGTATCAACATGGGATACAAGATCACCATGAGACCAAAACAAGAAGTGTGATTGCACATATGCACTTAGTTCACGCCAGTATAGGATGAAAAATCAGTATATGACAAGACTAAGCATTTTCATTTATTATCTTGATTTGTATCAACATGGGATCAAGATCACCATGAGACCGAATCAAGGGCAAATTAATTGGGTAACACTGAACATATATGAGACCATGGTGAAAATAAAGCATCATCCATCAAGAGGTGAGGGAGAATGTATCCATGAATTCTCACCTTGCCTTGGATCCTTCACGTACATGCGAAGTGGTGATGTTGATAGAAGAACAACCGCCGGTGTAGAGCAACTCGTGGATGATGCAGATGATGAGGAGCCGGCGACGTAGATGATGTGTGGCGCAGACGACGAGCGGCCAGCAACGTGTGTGGCCGATGACGAGCGACGAGACCAGCGACGACGACGATGAGCAG
Organism: Hordeum marinum; assembly: GCA_022496015.1. NCBI lineage: Eukaryota > Viridiplantae > Streptophyta > Magnoliopsida > Poales > Poaceae > Hordeum > Hordeum marinum. The sequence goes on along the minus strand of CM039672.1, from coordinate 449,152,847 downwards.
CCGGCGGCGACGACGACCAAATGAACGGCCTATGACGTGTACACGGGCAAGTGTATGAACCATGCTTGAGCGATGGACCGGTGACTATGACGAGCAATGGATGGATGAGCGCTTTGGATGGATCAACCAGCCTCGAAACATGTTGGTCTGGTTGGTATTTATAGGAGCGGAGGTCTTCGACTGGACGCACTCACGTCCTTTTAATCATGAGATCGTGGGAGCTAGCCCACGTTCTTCTGATCGTGCAGAAGAGTTGCCGGTTGCGGTGCTTTCAGTTTTGATTTTACTGTTAATCCATGCGCGTGCGGTGACGTAAATCGTGGTTGTAGTCGCCGGTCAGTTGTAGATTAGTAAGCTAAGTTTTCTCGAATGGACTTCGTATATATGCGTGCACCTAAGCGATAGAAGAAGACCGGGACGTGCCATCCGACTGTTCCCATGGTCTTGGCCACTAATTAATATTTACTTTATGAAAGTAGCTAAGTTGCCTTTTAGTTCTCTTTGCATGGGAAGGTAAGGGACGTCCGTATGCGTTTGGGCATGGGCTAGATAATTAGTTCTTAATCTTGCCCCATAATTAATCCATGCATAACACATGCATGGACGTAGCTTGTACTTTAACCATATATATACATAGCCATTTGCATGACTGGGCTAGCTAGGTGAACTTAATTGTTGTGAGATGGGAAAGCATTTCTCTATTGATAATTATATGACGGTTTGATATTTCCTTTATACATCATCGTATGTTATATTATTTTACACGGACATTATTGTGCCAATATTTATTTTAGCGGCGACGGAATAATATTTTGGTAATATTTGCATTTGGATCAGCATCAGAATTTAGCCGTTGATGATGGCGTGTGTGTATGGAAGGCATATGTCCTCTAATTTATACGACGATATGGCTCATTTTCTTCTCTTTCATTTTTGGGTCTTTTATTTTATGTTGAGAGGTGTGGTAGAAATTTACCATGACCATTTTCTTTGCAAATTCGGCAATCCATTAATTCTTACTTTTGAAGCAATTAATTTTATAAAGTAACATATTTTGCTTTGGCCAAAAACGGTGTCAACAAATAGCTCCAAGCGGAGTGTGGTAGCAGTGTTTACAGTTTGACATAAAGATTTGCAAAGTACACATGGATCTAAATGTCGCAGACCCGTTCTAAATGCCGCAGACCCGTTGACTATAAGACCTCTCTCACATGCAAAGCATGATCGAGCCCCAGAACTCATTGGGTGTTAGATTCATAACAATGCGAATCATATGATGATGTGAACTATATTATTGACTCTAGTGCAAGTGAGAAACTGTTGGAAATATGCCCTAGAGGCAATAATAAATTGGTTATTATCATATTTCCTTATTCGTGATAATCGTTTATTATCCATGCTATAATTGTGTTGATCGGAAACTCAAAATACACGTGTGGATACATAAACCACACCATGTCCCTAGTATGTCTCTAATAGACTAGCTCATTGATCAAAGATGGCTATGGTTTCCTAGTCATGGACATGAGATGTCATTTGATAACGGGATCACGTCATTAGGAGAATGATGTGATGGACAAGGCCCAAACTACAAATGTAGCATATGATCGTGTCAGTTTATTGCTATTGTTTTCTGCATGTCAAGTATTTGTTCCTATGACCATGAGATCATGCAACTCACTGACACCGGAGGAGTACCTTGTGTGTATCAAACGTCGCAACGTAACTGGGTCACTATAAAGGTGCTCTATAGTTATCCCCGAGGGTGTCTGTTGGGTTGGCATGGATCAAGAATGAGATTTGTTACTCCGTGTGACGAAGAGGTATCTCAGGGCCTACTCGGTAATACAACATCACAATAAGCCTTTCAATCAATGTGACTAAGTGTTAGTCACGGGATCTTGTATTACGAAACGAGTAAAGAGACTTGCCGGTAACAAGGTTGAACTAGGTATGGAGATACCGACGATCGAATCTTGGGCAAGTAACATACCGAAGAACAAAGGGAACATCATACGGGATTAATTGAATCCTTGACACAGAGGTTCGACCGATAAAGATCTTCGTAGAATATGTAGGGACCAATATGGGCATCCAGGTCCCGCTATTGGTTATTGACCGTAGAGGTGTCTCGGTCATGTCTACATAGTTCTCGAACCCGCAGGGTCTGCACACTTAAGGTTTGGTGACGTTTCGATACTATAGGGTTATGTATGGTGGTGACCGAAGGTTGTTCAGAGTCCCGGATGAGATTCTGGACGTCACGAGGAGCTCCGGAATGGTCTGGAGGTAAATATTGATATATAGGAAGTCCTGTTTTGGTCGCCGGAAAAGTTTCGGGCTCATCGGTAGTGTACCGGGAGTAGAGTATCGATAGTGTACCGGGGGACCATCGGGAGAGGTATTTCGACCCAAGAGGCTACATGGGCTGTGGGAGGAGGTAAACCAGCCCCTGGTGGGCTGGCCGAAGCCTCCTCTAAGGGCCCCCATGTGGCTGGAGTGGTTTGAGAAGGAAAAAATCCAAAGGTGGAGAGGTGGAAAGAGTTTCCAAGTGGAAAGGAGGAATCCTACTCCTAATAGGATTGGAGTAGGACTCCTCCACCTCCAATTTCAACCAAACCTTGAGGGTTTGAGGCTGCCTCCTCCCCTCCCTCCCTCCTATATATAGTAGAGGATTTAGAGAAAAAAGCTAACCCTAATAGCCACGTGCTACCTCTCCTCTAGATCGCAGTTTCTCCTCTAGATCGGTTTTCAGCGGTGTTTAGGCGAAGCCCTACTAGAATAGCTCCACCACCATCGCCACAACGCCGTCGCGCTGCTGGAGAACTCATCTACCTATTCGCTCCCTCTTGCTGGATCAAGAAGGCGGAGATCGTCATCGAGTTGTACGTGTGCTGGACGCGGAGGTGCCATCCGTTTGGCGCTAGATCGGAAGGACCGTGGTCAAGATCGTGAGACGGATCGTGATGAGATCGCGGGACGGATCGTGATGAGTTCGTGGGACGGATCGTGATTGGATCACGGGACAGATCGTGATGAGATCGCGGGATGCTCAGCGATTTGGATCGCGAAGACGTTCGACTACACCAACCGCGTTTCTTAACGCTTCCCGCTTAGCGATCTACAAGGGTATGTTGATTCACTCTCCCTCTCGTAGATGCTCATCACCATGGATAGATCTTGCGTGTGCGTACGAATTTTTTTGTTTCCCATGTAACGTTCACCAACAATCTGGTAGTGGGGAGAGTGTCCATACTACAATACGCTAATGATACGGTCATCTTCATGGAACATGATATGGCAAAAGCAAGGAATATGAAACTTGTTCTTTGTTTATTCGAACAGCTATCTAGGCTAAAAATTAACTCCAACAAAAGTGAATTGTTCTGCTTTGGGAAGGCAAAGGAGGAACAAGATGCTAACAAGCAGCTATTTGGATGTGAAATGGGATCACTACCGTTTAGCTACCTCGGGATTCCTATTCATCATAGACAATTGACGAATAAGCAATAGAAATGTATCGACGATCGATTTGAAAAAAGATTAAGTTGCTGGAAGGGCAAGCTTATGTCTTATGGAGGGAGGCTAGTGTTAATAAATTCAGTTTTAACAAGTCTGCCGATGTTCCTCTTGTCTTTCTTTGAAATACCGGTAGGGGTACGAAAAAGATTAGATTTTTACCGATCTCGTTTCTTCTGGCAAAGTGATGAGTCTAAGAAAAAATACAGGTTGGCACGATGGGATATTATATGCAGACCCAAAGACCAAGGGGGGCTTGGCATTGAAAATCTAGAAGTGAAAAACAGATGCTTGCTTAGCAAATGGCTATACAGGTTATCTACGGAGACCGAATGTAACTTTCTTTCAGAGGGTGAATTTGTAGTTGGGAATGGTGCCACTACAAGATTTTGAGAAGACACATGGTTTGGGGATATTCCATTAGCACTTCAGTATCCCTTCCTTTATAATATCGCACAACGTAAGGAAGAATATGTGGCCACTGTTCTACAATCGGTACCTCTAAATATGCAGCTGCTTGCTAGCTTTCTCCGTCTATGTGACCATCAACTCCTTGTTCAACAACACTAGCGTATCTGGCCGGAAAGCAATTGGTCGTAGCTAGTTCCTAGTACGTCGCTGGAAAGTACATGGTGGTTCACTGCGACGTTGGGACCAAGGCCAACAATTGGTATCTAGAGCTTGGTTTATTGACGTGATTTCTAGAAAGCAGTCGAAGGATCATGTCAAACCCGGGCAAGAAGATCGTTGTGGCAGGAGCGGAAGCAACGATGCCGATGGTGGGGGTGTCGCAATTCCCCCGGCTGGATCGAGAGTACTATGTATTATGGGCGATGAACATGGAGGTCGCGATGGAGGGCGCAGAGTTCTGGGAAGCCGTTGACCCCGGCGGCGCCAAGTACGCGAAAGGAGCGACGAAGTACCAGACTGATCGTCGAGCGTTAACAGCGATCTACTCTGCCATGCCGAAGGATGTGCTGCAACACCTCATCGGAAAGAATTCGGTGAAGGAGGCATGGGAGACTATCAAGATCTTGCACCAGGGTCATGACCGTGTCAAGGAAGCACACCTTCAGTCCCAAATGAGAAGCTACGAGTGCTTGAAGATGGAGGAAAGTGAGACGGTTGATCAGTTTGCCGCCCGTCTCAAGACCCTCGTCAATGGCATACATGACTATGGTTCAACCGTAGAAGAAGTTGTGATCGTCCGATGATTTTTGCGTGCCGCGCCAGCACGCTACATCCAGATCGTCACATCGATCGAGCAATGTCTTGACCTAAAGACTCTCACGGTCGAGGATCTCGTCGGAAGGTTCAAGGCCCACGATGAGAGAATTCGTCTTAGTTTCGGCGACGCAGAGGCGAGTGAGCAACTGATGCTAACAAAGGCGCAATGGATTGCCCTATCAAAAGAACAGCAGGACGGATCCATGAGCAGCGGCAAGAAGAAGGGGAAGCAGCGTGCAGCGAGAAAGAACTTCGCCGACTCGGACGACGATGATGCGCCTGCACCATCGAGGAGGAAGTTTGACATCAGGAAAGTAAGGTGTCATAAGTGTGGCCTCCTTGGTCAGTTCAAGGCCGACTACGATGAATCACAGAAGCAACGGGCACTCATGTCTGAGGAAGGAGACGAAGGGGATATGATGTTGATGTGCGAGCTAGTGGACAAAGAGGATCCAGAAGATAATGATCAGCTGGAAACAGGTCCAATAAGTGCATCCGTATCGGTAGACCCAGGCGAAGTCCTGACGCCAGAGGACCATGACACAAGGCGTGATGGTATGGTCGCGCTAGAACCGGGCGAAGCCGTGGTGCCCGAAGACCATGACACAAGGTGTGATAGTGTGATCACGCCAGAGGCAGGCGAAGGTGTGGCGCCAGAAATCCACGACGTACACCATCTCGGTGTGGTCATACCAGTGACGGGACATGACCCGCGACGAGCTGTGTCATTTGAATCAGATGACCATGACACGGGGTGTGACAGTGAGATGTCGCAAGAAGGCGAAGACGTGTCGTCGGAACAACTTGATGGGCAGGGAACTGTGTTACAGTCGTTTGTTTTCTTAGAAATTCCGGACGACCGTACGAGAGGAGACACATCAGGAAGCTACCGGGTGGCATCCCAGCAACAAGCGCTGCAAGGGGCTTGCACTGGCACTACATGCGACAGTCGTGGTGCGTGTGCCACGCATGCTACGCCTGGCAGTCCAGCCACGTGCGCTGGAGGCAGCAGCAGTCCAACACTAGGTTCTCCACCAGGGAGTTTTTCCCATGAGCCAGCAGTGGAGCCATGCACAACACAAGGCGCTGGTGGCCCATCTCCAGAAGTGCATGCACGTGAAGGAATGCATGACTATGTGGCTTGTTCATCTTTCCCTAAAAAAATGTGGCATGTTCATCTGGTGGACGGTGCAACCAGCTTGGGAGAGTCTGAATTGACAGGAAAAGGAACTTTGGCAAGTTCAGAAATAAGTGTGTCTTTTTCAATAGCACACGAACGACGCGTATTGGATCTCTATCCAGAGGAAGCACTTTAAATAAATTCGGTAAAGATGAAAAGTAAAGGGCAACGATGTTTGCACATCGAGGAACCAAGAAATTATGAAGATGCAAATATGGAGGAATGTTGGCATTCTGCTATGGATGAAGAGTTGGGGTCGATCCAAGACAACAATATATGTGAGCTCGTGGATCGTCCCAATGGACATAGTGCCATAGAGCTCAAGTGGATGTACACAGTCAAGAAAGATGTCGAAAGGAACCTGGTGAAGGATAAAGCAAGGCTCGTGGCTAAAAGAAACATGCAAGAGCAATGTGCGGAAATCAAAGAAGTGTTTTCTCCAGTTGCAAGGATGGACTCTGTGAGGCTACTTATAGCTCTTGCGGCTCAAGAATCTTGGGGGATACATCACATGGATGTGAACTCCGTGTTTTTGGCTGGGGAGTTAGAAGAAGAATTGCATGTGAAGCAACCGCCAGGGTACATCAAAGAAGGAGAGGAACACAAGGTATCGAAGCTACACAAAGCGTTGTACGGGCTACGACAAGCTTCTCGGGCATGGAACATCAAGCTTGATAGTACATTGATTTCTCTTGGATTTGAGAAGAGTCCACTGGAGCATACGATCTATAAGCGAGGTAAAGGCAAGGATCGTCTCTTAGTGGGCATCTATGTGGATGATCTACTGATAACCGGAGCAGACGAAGAGGTGATTGCAAACTTCAAGCTACAAATGAAGGAGCTATTCAAGATGACTGATCTAGGGCTCTTGAGTTACTACCTTGGGATCGAGGTACATCAAAAGCCGGAGGAGATCACATTATGCGAGGAGGCATACGCAAAGAAGTTACTTGAAAGCTGTGGCATTAAAGATTGCGATCTAGGTCATGTTTCGATGAAGCCTCGTCTTATACTAAGAAAGAAAAGTGAAGCATGCACGGTTGATGCAACGGAGTATAGAAGTGTGGTCCAAAAGTTGAGGTGTCTCACGAGTACGAGACCGGACTTGGCCTATTCCGTTGGCATAGTGAGTCGCTTCATGGAAGCACCTACGACAAAGCATTAGGCAGCTATGGAACATATACTCAGGTACATCAAAGGGACAACAAACTTTGGTCGTGTCTTTTTGAGAGAGAAGAATAAGGAGATGGTGGAGCTACTTGGCTATAGTAATAGCGACCTGGCAGGAGATGTGGACGTCCGTAAAAGTACCCCGGGCATGATATATTTCTTGGGAGGAAATATAATGAGTTGGCTACACTAGTAGAAAACGGTCCTTTTGTCCCGGTTCGTAAGGGCCTTTAGTCCCGGTTCTAGAACTAAAGGCCTCCACATTTGGTCCCGGTTGGACTACGAACCGGGACTAAAGGGACTCCGCGTGGCAGCTTTCTAGAGTGGGACCTTTAGTCCCGGTTGGTGTTACCAACCGGTACTAAAGGTATTTTTAAAAATAATTTTATTTTTTATTTTTTATGATTTTCAAATCTTTGAATTATTGGACAATTTAATCTCTAATCATCCCTCCTCACTTCTTTGGATTTATTTGACAATTTAATCTCTAATCACCCCTCATTCCAAATCGTTTAACTTCCTGGCCGGTCATCCATCCTCTTACTGCTACAAGCCGAGCATGCTTAACTTTCGAGTTCTATCATCCCTAGTTTGCAAGTCTCCACTTGTTGTTTTCTTGACAATAGTAAGCTATCAATCCTATTAACCCTTGGGTCTAGATGTAACATGATTTAATTTTTTGAATTCCAAACAATTATTAAAATAAACAACAATAAATGATTAATAATAATATTGAATTTCAATGAAAATAAAATAAGTAACAATATTATTTTATTCATTTTTTGCAATTTATTCATTTAATATGGCATAATTAATATCTTTAAATCTGTAAATCGAAATTCAACAAATAATATATCCATTATTATCAGAAAAATTTGAGGAATCAAACTATGACATCATTTATTTAAAAATATATATTTTTCATAACACTTCTTTTGACATTGTATGCAAAAGTTATAGTCGTTTTACTTTTTCATAACACTTTTTTTAATCTTGTTTTAACTCCAAACTTTTTGTGCGTTTAACATGCACCATCCAAAGCCACATTATTAATTTTCAAACCTTTCCCACTTCATTCTCTATTTTTCATATATTTATTAATTTTTTGAGCTAAATGACCCTGAAATTGAAAAGCACTACAAATGAAATCTGAAAAGGTTGAAACTTGGCATGGGGTAATCATTTCACCCACATAGCATGTGCTAAAAATTGAGAGGCTTACGGTAAAAATAGATGCACTTCGTGTACAAACTGGACAATCCCTTTTGAATTATCATGGTTTTGGACAAAAACTCATCTGTTACAAAGGCATTTCGTTTTTTAAAACTTATTTAAACTCCAGAGTTTTTGTATGTTCAACAGGCACCATTCAAGGTCACATCATCAATTTTCAACCATTTCCCACCTCATTCGCTATTTTTCATGTATTTATTAATTTTTATTGAGCTAAATGACCCTGAAATTGAAAAGCACTACAAATGAACTCTGAAAAGGTTGAAACTTGGCATGGTATCATTATTTCACCCACATAGCATGTGCTAAATAGTTGAAAGGCTTGCGGTAAAAATGAGATGCCCTTCGTGTACAAACTGGACAATCCCTTTCGAAGTATCAGGGTTTTAGACGAAAACTCATCTGTTACAAAGGCATTTCGTTTTTTAAAACTTATTTAAACTCCAAAATTTTTGTGCATTCAACATGCACCATTCAAAACCACATCATCAATTTTCAGCCATTTCCCACTTCATTCGCTATTTTTCATGCATTTATTAATTTTTTAAGCTAAATGGCCCTGAAATTGAAAAGTAGTACAAATGAACTCTAAAAAGGTTGAAACTTGGCATGATATCATTATTTCACCCACATAGCATGTGCTAAAAAGTTGAGAGGGTTACAGTAAAAACTAGATGCACTTCGTGTATAAACTGGACAATCCCTTTCGAAGTATCACGGTTTTGGATGAAAAATCATCTGTTACAAAGGCATTTCATTTTTAAACTTATTTCAACTACATACTTTTTGTGCGTTCAACATGCACCATCTAACATGTGCCTAGGAGCAAAAAGAATTAAATTAAAAACTATTTTTAAACTCAAGATATTCACAATCTAGGTTTTGAAGCAAATTTGAATAAATTCAAATTTAAACCATTCAAATTTGAAAACTAATTGCACAAACACAAACTAGACAAAATTTTGAATCTAATGCAAAAAGAATCACTCAAAAACATCAAATATCCTAAAAGATATAAGCAATTTAAAACAGAAACTAAAAATAGAAACTAAAAACAGAAAACAAATAGAAAAAACAAAAAAAAACTTTCAAAACCCTTTAGTATCGGTTGGTATCTCTAACCGGGACTAAAGGTAGACCTTTAGTCCCGGTTGGAGATACGAACCGGGCTAAAGCACCAACCCCTGTAGTCCCAGTTCGTGTCTCCAACCGGGACTAAAGGTCCCGCTCAAACCGGGACTAATGCCCGACCGGCGGCATAGCCGCTCGAATCGGGACTAATGCTCACATTAGTCCCGGTTCGTAAGGCAACCGGAACTAATGTGTAGATCGAGCTGTGACGAAAGCCCTGTTTTCTACTAGTGCTATCACAAAAGCAGAAAGTGATCGCATTGTCCTCTCGTGAAGCAGAGTATATTGCAGCTGCAACCACGGTATGTCAAGGTGTGTGTCTAGGAAGGCTAGTCGGTGACCTCACAAGTAAGGAACCAGAACGAGTGGTGCCCAACATTGACGACAAGTCTACAATCTTTCTGTGGAAGAATCCAATGTGTCATGATAGACACAAACACATCAATACGAGGTATCGGTACCTACAGGAGTGTGTGGAAGAAAGCAAGATTGACGTCAACTACGTTTGCATCAATGACAAGCTTGCAGATATCCTAACCAGATATTTGGAACGACAAAAGTTTGTGAAGATGCGGCGAAGGATAGACGTCCAAGCTGTGAAATGAGGACATCGTATTTTGGGAGGTGATTATTGGAATTAACCACGCTGCCAAGTCTATGTCTATCTCGAACCAGAACATATCACGGAATAGGACTTGTAGTCATAGGGTAGATGCTATATAATCCTATGTATCCCTTGTAATCTCGTAAATCAGATCAAAGCAATAAACATAGAATCGACATGGTCATATTGCCATAAATCGCCTGCGTATTCCAGTGTGCTATTTCCGCCGAGATCAATCCATCAAGTCCACGTACACGCTGTAGCTAGCTAGCTTGTGTGAAAGCATCCAGCTGCTTGCTACCTTGCTCCGTCTACGTGACCATCAACTCCTGGTTCAATAACATTGAGGTTTCCCGCGTCCTTGGGGAGGGATGTCACTGTTGTGATGGGAGCGACACTGCTCCCGGAGGGAGGTTGTGATTCAAAGTTGGCATTTGCTTTTATATTCACTAAGATGTATTGTGACAAAATTGATGAGGCGGAATTAAGACATTTAGGTGATGGATTTTAATTTGGATGAAAAGAGGACATGCTTTGTGTACCCTTACTGGCAAGAGATCAAACTCTAAGTTTAATTGTGATGATGACGACGAACTCATGATAAACTTTGGGGTTACGATCTAGTTGATATAAAAAGCATTGAGGTTGACGACGAACTCATGATAATCATTTGTGTCCTTTATTTCTTATCCCGCCGGTCAAATGAAGCATCTGCTTCTCTATCTCGTGAGAGCTAGTGACACCCAAAACATTGGCGATGATGGTTGTACTAACCACAAATGAGAAAGAACATTGGTGGCGGTGATCGAAATAGACCTTGACGAAGCTATCATAGATGTACTCTTCATTGTGGTGTCATCATACTTTTGCACACCAACTCCCAACAAAAGGAATTAATCTATTTCTCATGAAGAATCACGTAGCAGCGCATAGGGTCGAACAATGAACATTCGAAAGCAGTCTTCAAATCCCTTGGAACGACAGATCCAAGAGGGGCCAATCCAGTCTTCTTCTCCTCCATGGCAATGGGTTGATGGAGAATAAGGGGAGATCTTGCTCCTGATCGGTCGCCTCGACCAAGATCGTGTCATTCCCACGCGACTGCCCATGAGAGCTACGATCGGCATGGGATAAAACTGTGACCAGCGAGGCAGGCGACTCTGGATGGGTGCTGAGAACGCATGTGGTGTTGCTACAAAGTGGTGGCGACGTGATGCGTGAGATGTGACCAACCGTCGACGATGCTGCAATGACAATGATGCGAGAGGGCGATGGCCGGTTGCCACAACGATGACGATGGGCACAACGATGTTGTGGCGACCAATGAATAGTGTCACTTCGTGATCCTATGACCCAGGAGGTAACATGTTGACTTTACATTGGTCAATCGAGTCCACTAACAAAAGAAGACAGACTATCATCGGGAGTATGAGACATTGCAGCCGTCGCACGATTACCTTGGACCATAGTTTTAAAAAGGACAGAACCAAAAAATCCCGGAACCGGTGACATTAGCAGGTGGCTAATCTTCATGGACTGTTCCGTGCATGAAAAAAATTTGCTCGACGCAGATGTTTTTTTTTTGTAAAAGCGAGCGAACCGGCGAAAAGGCCCAAAGACGAGCGAACCGGTGGAAAAGCCCATCGATTGATTTATTTTCGTGTGGATAATCTAGGGGTTTTCCCCAATCGATGGACACTGGCGCCCCCTTCCGCTGCCGTCCCTTCCGCTATAGGGCGCTACCGCGCCTTCCGCCGCCGCCCTTGCACGGCACGGCGCCGCTGCCCCGCCGCATGCCTCCCCGTGCGGCCGCGCCACCGCTGTGCTGCGTGCTCGTCCAGCGACCCCAGCCGTCCAGGGGACGCCATCTCCGCCGCCTGGTCTCCAGCGTCCAGCCGTCCAGCCGCTGCAGATCCAGCGTCCAGCCGTCCAGCCGCTGCAGATCCAGCTACTCCAGCCGTCCTTCCGCTACACACTGCAGACCAGGACGACCGATGGTTGCCTTCCTCCGCTCCTGACCAGGACGACCGATGGTCCCCTTCCTCCGCTCCTGACCAGGAAGCCCTGACCACCTACGCTGGTAATACGATCTATTTCTTCTCCTATCTGATTACCAATTCTTCTATTCTATCGAAGCATCCATATGTGATACGTCAATTTGTGAAGTTTGTGAACTAGAACTACTAAACATAAAGAATTAGAGAGATTAAGGAAAAGAATTAGAGATTGGTATTTGGAATCTGGTAATTGATATTTGTTTGATTGTGTTGCTGTTTGGTGTTCTGAGATTATGAGAAAAACTTGTTTGAGACTATGGGAAAGAATTTTGTTTGATCAACGACTATGAGAAAGGGGTCAATAGCTCCAGTGCGACGTTTTTCTGCGAATTGGCTGCAAAGCAACATCGTTCGCAAGAACAACTCTGGTGCGACATCTCTCTTCATACAAATAGCCCAGGCATGACATGGTCCTTAAGCACAACCTCCGTCAGGATTAGGTGGAGCTGGGCGGCACCCACAGCTTATCCACGTCGGTGTGGGACCCAGATGGCGTTAAACGGTTTTCCCCTGCGCCCGCATCCTCCCTCTTCTTCTTCTCCGGTGACAAAGCACGACAACGCCGGCAAGCTCCGATTCAGACAATCATATTGACAAGCAAAAGCCACATTGAGTACTTCGATTACATAAATATACACGGGTTATATCCCCTGCAGCTCCTACCCCTAATTATATCTCCAAAATTGGGCTCACCTGAGCCTCAGGGGTGCGGCCCCGACGAGGCGACGACGGCGCTCAGTCGGAGTCGGAGTCGGAGGCGCCCCACCACGCGTAGGCGCGGGATTGCTCGATGGCTTGGCGGAGGCGCAACTCGTTGAGCTCCTCTTCCATCTGTCGACACGCGGCAAGCTACTGCGACTCGTCCTTGGTGCGCTCCATAATCTTGGCGATGATGCCGCCGAGGTCGCCGTCGTCGACGTAGTCTCCCGGCAGAAAGCCGAGGCGCCCAGGGCGCGATGCCAAGCCTTGCTCCTCCCCTCCCTCTTCGGAGGCGGCAGCGATGCGCGTGCACTGGCGGAGCTCCCTGCGCCACCCGTGCCAGAGGAGCTAGCAGGCGGTCGCCTCGCGCCGCCACCGCCATCTAGCGGTCGTACTCCTCCACCTCGCGCCGTGCGAACGCACACGGCGGCGCGAGCCCCTAGTTGGTGTACTTGCGCGCGCCGCGCTTCCGATCAGCGTCTGAAGCAACCCGCGCCGCCCGTTCGGGGTCAGAGTCGGGCGCCGGCCGCTCCGCCCCATTCCGATCCTTGTCGGAGCGGTTTCCGCCGCCGGAATGGCCGCCACGCGAGCTGGAAAATCTGGGCCTCATGCTTGGTGTGCGGTGGCCGGGCTGGATTGCATGGTATTTGTGGTCGCCGGCGGCGAGAGTGGCACAGATCTGGATGTGGAAATAGCCAGGGTGCGACACATTTGATCGCATAAGTAGAGTGTAGGATTCAACTAGTGACACTGACATCCTTGGCCCACGGGCCAGATTGACCGGTCAACCCCCCACGTCAGCATTAATAAAGCTTTTCTATTTACTGAATAATCCAGAAAATGCTATAAACTTGTAAACTCAATATCTTTTAAAATGAAACTCCAAATGAAATAAATTATATATGTAGAATGATCAGAAAAAATCAAGGATTCTGAATATTCAATTTGTTTTCATGACAAACCAGTTTAAAGTGGAGGAACAGAGGCAAATGCATATATGGTTCATTTGAAATTCATACCTGGAGTTTGAATTCATACATGGAGTGACTAAGAAGGATCCAGGCTTGGTTTTTCATTTTCATGTTTGAAACTTGTTTAAATGTTGGTCAAACAAGGTTTGACCAACTTTGAAATAAGCATAAAAAAATAATAAAAAAATAATGGAAAACCAGTGCACATGTTCAACTCAAATTGATTTTGCTGTTTTGGAAATGGTGGACAAAAAAACTTGCTTAGAAATGGGTTTGTTACCCTACCTTTGGAGCTAAATTGAAACACATGTGTGAAGACAAGTGGTTTTGGGTGTTGAACTTGAAACTTTCAAAAATCTCACAAAAGCTTCATTTTGGAGTGACTAAGAAGGATCCAGGCTTGGTTTTTCATTTTCATGTTTGAAACTTGTTTAAATGTTGGTCAAACTTAGGTTTGACGGAGTTTGAAATGAGCATAAAAAATTCAAAAAAAATCAAAAAAATGGAAAACCAATGCACATGTTCTTACTTTGTCATATACTAACAAGTCAAATTGATTTTGCTGTTTTAGACATGGTGGACAAAAAACCTTGCTTAGAAATGAGTTGTTTAAACACATGTGTGAAGACAAGTGGTTTTGGGTGTTGAACTTGAAACTTTTAAAAACCTCACAAAAGATTCATTTTGGAGTGACTAAGAAGGATCCAGGCTTGGTTTTTCATTTTCATGTTTGAAACTTGTTTAAATGTTGGTCAAACTTAGTATTGATCGAGTTTGAAATGAGCATAAAAAATTCAAAAAAAAAATGGAAAACCAATACACATGTTCTTACTTTGTCATATACTAACAACTCAAATTATTTTGTTGTTTTAGACATGGTGGACAAAAAAACTTGCTTATAAATGGATTGTTTAAACACATGTGTGAAGACAAGTGGTTTTGGGTGTTGAACTTGAAACTTACAAAAACCTCACAAAAGCTTCATTTTGGAGTGACTAAGAAGGATCTAGGCTTGGTTTTTCATTTTCATGTTTGAAACTTGTTTAAATGTTGGTCAAACTTAGTATTGATCGAGTTTGAAATGAGCATAAAAATTTCAAAAACAATAAAAATAATGGAAAACCAATGCACATGTTCTTACTTTGTCATATACTAACAACTCAAATTGATTTTGCTGTTTTAGACATGGTGGAAAAAAAAAACCTTGCTCACTTCTCTTGAAAATCCTACAACTCATTCTTGATAGCCATCTTTGTGAAGGTTTTTTTCATGGAAAAGTCCATAGTCCAGGTTTCTTATTTTTCCTATCGAGTTAGTCACATAGAACGATGATTGGCACAAGTTTTATATTTTTTTGATTTTTTTGAATTAGTTATGCTCAACCCTAACCCTTGAAAACCTCTCAAAACCCCTTAAAACCCCATCAAAACCCCGCACCAGTCCGGACCATTGGATCGCCGTGAATGGACGGTTTGGATCAGGTAGTAGGGCTACGTCAGCGATCCGCGGGTTGTGCTTTCATTGGCTGGTCTTTTAGCACCTTTTTTTGGCAGCGTTCTGAAGCAACGGACTGGGCTTAATTAAATCCGGCCCACCCGTGCCTCTTCTCTACGAGCTGGTAGACATATTTGGCTCGATCTTCCCTATGATCCAGTCAATATTCCTGTAAACATTTTGCAACAGAGTTAATAAAAAGCGTGTGTTTGCCTCAAAAAAAATGTTTGGCCTGGGGCAGAGGTGACAGTGAACAACCCTGATATAATACAAATAAAAAAATGTTTGGCCTGGGGCTTGAACCTAGGACCTGTAGCTAGATGCAGAGGGTGCAATGCCAGTGAGATAGAACTAGTGATTTGCTTCAACTAGTAATTCTTTCCTACATATTGACATCAGAGATTGCAGTTAAGACGCAACCGTGTGTTGCGTACGGTGCGGGGCAACCGTGCGTTGCACTACTCGTTGGTGTTTGCGGTTCTAGTTGTAGTTAAGACGTGTCCCCCCACCGCTCGCTCTGCCCACTAACTCGTGCCACTCCGCACTTCCCTCCCCATTCCTCTGTCCAGAAACCCTCGCCTACAGCCAATCCAGCACCGTCGCCATGGACGCGAGCATCGGCTGGCAGAAGGCCATCGAGGAGCTCGCCGGCGACCGCCAGGAGCTACGCGTGCAGTACAAGGAGATAGCGCGTTGGTTCCTAGCCGTGCAGATGATGAGGAACCACGCCCGCGGCCTCGTCAAGGTCATGACGGAGGGGGAAAAGCTCCGTGCTTTCCCGGGCGGCATTAGCATCCCTCCTGCCATGATCCTCCTATGGGCAATGCAGGAGGCGTAGATGTCCCCCGACCCTCGCCAGCGCTCATGTTGGTGGATGTATCGCTCATCCACCCAACCGGCGGCCCAGCCGGATCCTAAGCGCGTTGCATCGAGGGCCGAGCACGTCGCCGACGCTGTGATTGCTGTCCCAGCGCCAGTCAACGCAGCGTACTGGGATTGACTCAATCCCGGCTTGCTCGGGCCGGACGACGATTCCGACAAGGAGGTGGAGGTGGAGGAGGTGGTCATCCTCTCTGACGACAAGCCAGAGGTGACAGAGGTGGAGATGGTGGGACAGGCAGTCGCCGCCGTGGAGGGTGACAGGGAACTGCCAATTGTCTTGGGAGAACCTTCCGGATGTTGCAGATCCGCCAATCGTCGTGAAGCAAGAACTTGAGGAGGTGATGCTAGAAGAAGGGACAAGCAAGCAAAAGAAGAAGGGGGGAAGAGGACCATCCCTCAGGCAGTGCGCTGCTCCTAGCGCCTGAAGATGCTCAAGATGGATTAGGTATGTTGTTAGATCACAACATATAAGTTAGCAAATCAGTATGCTCCGTAGTTTGTTATGCTGGTATATAGCAGCATATAAGTTAGAAAAACAATATGCTCTGTATTTTGGGTTGTAATTAGGTGTCTTGTTCCTCTTTTGATGCCTAAAATGTTATGAACTAGAGCTATATCCTATTCCTCTTTTGATGTCCTGTTTACTTGCATTGTTTGTTTTTACATGTGGATAGATTGCATGTGCATAGATTGCACCATGTTGGACCACTTACCAAAAGTAGGAGGTAGTACCACTGAATGTTCAGTTTTGATAATTGAATTTTCAGTGTGGACAGCTAACTGAATGCAATTTCAGTTATCTGAATGTTGCAATGTTAACAGTTAACTGAATTTTTATGTATGTGGATATTGACATTCAGTTAACTATTGACATTCAGTCATTCAGTTAACTATTTAGTTAACCAAAGTCAGAAACATAATTTCTACCATTCAAATCACCAAATCAACCAAGTTCACAAAGATAGAATTCAGCGAATTCAACCAATTAGGTTACAAATTCACCTAATTTAACAAGTTCACCAAATAAGATAACATTAGCGCAACCAATTGTTTTTTCCCTCTCCTGCTTCGACAGATCAAGCTCTTCCACAATTGAGCTCTTGGGTCGATGCCTCCAATTTCCACCTCTCAACGTACTCATCAAATACCCACATTTCTTCAGAACCTGAAAAGCTGGGATAGGCGGCGCATGAACCCTAGATCCACCGCCCAAATTCAATGAAAAAAGAAATAAATCGGGAGAAATTAGACCATACGATGGTGAAAATTACAGATCTAACCTGCCCTGGCTGTGGCTTGCTCAAGCATTTCACGAACACGTGCCGACGATTGCCATTTTCTTGTCAACGGCACTGGACCGTACCGCGTCCATTGGCGGGACTATGAAGTCGAGCTAGACATCACTCGCCGGCGGCGTGCTTAGTTGCCGGAGAAGAGGAAGAAGAATGTGGGGAAAGGAAAGGGGAAGGGCAAGCAATAGGGGGATGGGCTGGCTCGGGCTCGTGGTTGGCTCGGGTCGGGGCACGCTGGGAGCACGACCATGCTTATGTGGATAAGTTGTGGGCCCTGCACGCATGCGAGTAAGTGGTGGGTCCCATGTTGATGTGGATAACTGGTGGGTCCCGCGTGTCATAACTCAAATCGTTAACCCTCTTAGTTATGCATTTCATGGTTAAATAGAGCCATGTCGCATTGCAACTATAGTTTGCTTCAAAGATGTCGCACGAGAGCCATTTACTTCAACTACGTCGCATTCTTTCCATTGCATCTCAAAGATGTCACACAGGAGATATTAACCCATGAGGAAGACTTACATTTGATTGAGTATTTGATTCTCGTTTGCTATTGAGTGTTGGTGATGTGATGAAGTATATGGTGACACGGTGATTTATATCTCATGTTCTCCATTTTGTGATAGAGAACCAGAGATTATTAGTGTATATGATGAGCGATGCTGCTGTTCTGCTGCAGGTACGTGAAAGGTGCAGCGTTGACAACGCTGGCCTCCTCGAGCAGCCAATCTTCGCCCTGCTCCTGCTCTGAGCTCCTTTAGCGACCGCACTACCTCGCCTGCTGCCTGCTCCGTGCTCAGCTCGCCTTCGAGATGTTAGATCAATTGACCAAACTGAGCCAAGCCTGCCTCTCTTGCCTGGGCATGGACGACGGTCACGTACTTCCCATCATCAAGTAGTCGATTACCGGAAGCGACGCTGAAAGAGAGGAAGAGGCTACATAAGGATTCTTGTGTCCCAAATGGTATGTTCCTTTTTGCCTATTCATGTTCCATGCATTACCTGGCTCACAGTGATCGGTGATTGATCAATATCAACACGGTTTGATTTTCAATTTAAAGCAGAACCTACTAGATTATTGGATGTTTATATGGTCGATATATGTGACTCTCTGACTCTCAGTCCATTCTATCTTTGCGTTTTTATACTATAATTTTTATTGAGATATCAACTCTACAATTTCTATCACGGCGAAGCAAAAGAACGTGGAACTAGGGATTGCGAAACTTTAAAATGCTTTGCATCATTAGGGTTGTTAGTATTACGGCATCACATACATTTTTTTGCCATTCTATATTTCTAAAATATAATCCTTTCCATGGTTGATGCGTATTTTGGATGTGTGTGTGCACTTGGTTTATTTACAATTTATGTAATTAGTAGGGCTAAATCATGAGATAAACCAAGCTGATGATGAAACATGTATATACAGCATCATAAGACTTTATTTTCTATTTGAAGAACTGCAACAGAACAAATAGAATAAATGTGTACTTCTTAAAAAAACTTCAGTTTTAGAAATCTTTCTGGAGAACATATATTAGTAAATTTCATTTAATTGTGCTTATATTCAAAGTCTGTCTGATCAATATTTCCAGGTTAGACTGATAAAATTTCCCAAAAGTACATTGTCTAATGTGGCATTTCAAGCCCAGATTGATAAGTTGAGATTTCAGGTCAGCTATTTAGTTCCTCCTAATCAGTTTCATTTAACAGTGCTTATATTATACTCGCCCCGTTTCAAAATATAAGATGTTTTCTGACACTATGATAGTGTCAAAAAGCGTCTTATATTTTGGTACAGTGGGAGTTTGTTAGGCTCAGCGAAGTCCTAATGATTTTGTACCACTAGCAGCTTAACTGGATATGGTACGAAAATTCTTTGCTTGACATATATAAATAAGAAGTCTGGTTCTTCTCTCGTGTAGGAAAGTTTGACTTCTACATCTGAGATCAACCAGTGCACTTTCCTGTTATTCCCAGATCTATTGTTACTAAACTGCTAGGAGCTAACTTTACAAAAAAGAAGTATCATCATGGAGTATCTTTTAAAATGCTAGCTGCCTGCACTTTCAGCTAGATAGTTTTGACTGACGCTCTTGGGAGCTACATTATCAACTTGTGTGCTTTATTTAAAAATATTCTGTCAACCTATAGTGCTTTTAGAGCCTGGTTGGAGCAAGATACCGTTAGGAAGATGTCTCTATATGTCAAAAATATGTTTCAGTCGGAGAGGTTTTACTGCTTTACTTCAGCGGCTCGGTTATGTTGGTGACTAAAATAATACATGAATTATAGTATAATGATAGCTGTAATAATGCGGGAATTCTTTATTCATTGGATTCAGCAAATAGACTGGTTACTTTAGCAAATGCCTGTTATACTGTATCATGAATATGGAAGTCTTTTTCAACCAAACTACTTCATTCATACATGTGAAAAATCAATATTGTCAGTAGTACAGGAACGCCTAATTAGCGGCGTTCGAATGTTGTCACTAGCAGCGTCTACGCTGCGCGCTGCTAGTAGACGCTGCTAGTAAAGATACATTTTTCCCGGAGCTTCCTTTTCCTAGAGATATATGTTGTTTTCCTGGTATGTTTGATGTACGGTACTATTTTTTCTGGCCCTCTTGTGTTCTGTCTAGTTTGTGCAGTTAAGAGTATCGATGCTGGATCATACATGTTATATGAACTTAGCACCAACTAAGATATCTCATGTTCTACCATAAAGCACTAAGTTGGCAATATATTATAATTACGGTCCATATATGTATTGAAAATAACTTGACTCTTCTGATTTGTAACGAACTTCTGCTCATGCGCTTCAGTGAATCTTATTTTGCAGGAAATTTTGCAAGTGGAGGTGAAGGATTGTTCTAAACTGACAGATGAGGCGATGCGTTCTTTTAGCGGACTTTTATATGTTTACATAGTTTTTGCTCTTCAGACATGAAGCTTAGAAAATTCAGAAAATTGTTACTAAGTTAAGCTTCATGTATGACAGATTGTCATTGGAAACAGATACACTTTATGTTAGATTTACCGTCTTGCAAACTAAGCTTACGTTGTTCGAAATTGACGTTTTGATTAATTTGGGATTTTTGTTTCGTGTCAAAACCTGGACGTCTGATTCAATGTTTTCTTCTTTGTTGTTGTAAACCAGCCTTTGTGTGTGTGACTTCTGTGGCTTGCACTTGCAGCTAGGTGCTAGGCGTTGTGCGTGTGTGACTTATGTGCTTGCACTTAAAGCTGGCCCCTAGCTCAGCCTGGACACGGTCCGGTCCAAGCCGGCGTTTGGACCGGCCGGCGGCGGTCAGGACCGGACCGGACCGAGCTCTCCAGCGGTCTGTATTTTTAGGACCGGCTCGAAAGTTAGCCGGCTCGGTCAGTCTTTTTAGGACCGTGAGGACCGATTACAACACTCCTTCTAGCAGCCGTTTAGCTCCTATTTAGTTGCAATTTAGGTCCTAGTTAGCTGTTGTTTAGCTGCTGCCAGGGAGTTGAATGACATTACATCTCTGAACCTTGAATGACTACATCTCTGAACCTGAATGACACTACATCTCTGAGCCTAGAAATTTCAGAAACACTACATCTCTGAAACACTACATCTCTGTAGTAGTGGACTTGAATGACAGTACTCAGTACATCAATCATCAGGTGTACAAAAGTTTGCTGTTCAAACATTAAATCTCCTGAAACTCCTAGTATTATTTTAGAAATTTCAGAAACACTACATCTCTGAATCTTTCTAGTAGTGGACTAGAAATTTCAGAAACACTACATCTCTGAACTTTTGTAGTAGTGGACTAGAAATTTCAGAAACGAGTCCTAGCAAGTAGCAGCAGCAAGTAGCAGCCAGCAACAGCAAGTAGCAGCGGTGCACGAGCAGTCAACAAGCAGCAGCGCGAGGAGTCAGCATGCAGCAGCAGCAGCGCGCGAGCAGTCAGAAAGCAGCAGCGCGCGAGCAGTCAGCAAGCAGCAGTTACCTCGGGCTGTCCTTCGTGGCGCTGGTGCTGGTGCTGCCCTTGCTGCGACCCCGGCGTGCACATCCTCCTCCAGCTCGGAGGAGATGTCGCCGTCGGAGGGAGCGAGGAAGAGAGGGAATCGAGCCAGGAGGAGAAGAGGAATTGAGCGAGCCTTCTGTTGTTTTGTTAGCGAGCACGAGCAGATTGACTTATTAGGCCTCGGTCCGCTCGTTCAGCCCGGTTAAAGACCGGACCGGACCGAACTTTTTTCGGTGTGGTTTACTGGGCCCGGACCGGCCTGTTTTGTTGGCGGGCCAGGACCGCGCGGTCCGGTCCACAGCGGGCCACGAGCCGGGCCGAAAGCCCGCGCGCCTCGTCCAGGCTGACCCCTAGCTATCTTGCCACCCTGCCAACTAAGGGATGTACACTGCCTAACTGCTGCTTGTTTGCTTACCGCTATGGACGATTCTTGTGTTGTACAGGTTGGAGTGTGGGTGTTCTTTTGAAAAAAAGCTTACTGGCTGGAGCGTGTCTGTGTTCTTTTGAAAAATATATTACTAGCACTAGCACATGAACAATGTTCTTTTCTCTGTTTCATGCTAGTACTATACGGGTCTACTAGACTGATGTTTAGTGGTTTATTGATGCTATAGTTGTACGACTACAATTCATAAGCCTAGTTGAAAAATCCAGACTGACAGTTGAACCGCTGAGGCAACCTGATTAGGTTTTTACCGGTCGGATTGCCAGTTCAACTCGTTCAATAGCGACGAAAAACTGAAATATTTAAGTTACTTTTTCTAAAAAATTGACCTCTGACCAAATGAATCGTTTATTGGTTATAATCCACTATGAACTCACAAACTGTGGCTAGCCTAGTAGGTATTGCGCTGTTGGGCGTGTGGTGGCTCAAGGTCAATGGTTCAATTCCTAATTTACACATGATTTTCTTGTTATTTCATTGGCTTTTTGCTAAAGACTGACACACCTAAAAATTGAACGAGGCCTCAATTCTGTTTTTTAGTCGGACCGGCGGTCCAATACTGTTCCTAAAATTACGTTCAAAAGTCAACCACTCATTTGCTTTTGGTCTTCCATCCCTTCGCAAGTACCGATGTTAAATAGTTATTAATTTTATGTGATCATTTTAAAGTGTGCATTTGCATTTATGCTCGTCGAGTCATCCAAAAAACAACGTAAAAGTATGGTTAATATGATATTCATTGCAACTATATCGAAATAGTTCCATACAAGTATCTAGCACCAAACGGTATTGTTTTTGTACCATTTTGCCCAAAGAATAAAAACTTTATTTACCAACATAAGAACGTGTCTATATAAAAAAACACGTTGGCACATGGGCTCTATGTGTGAAGGTATTGGTGATCTCTATATGCAGTTGATTCTAGTATTTCTATTTTCCTATATAATACAATTTGTAACACTATGATCAACTCATGATTATGTGTTACTTCCTAACATATACCACCAACACATACTTATATGTTACTATATCAAATGTAACACAATCATACGAACACATATCTATATGTTACCGTTACAAAACTTTGTAACACAATTTGGGGCCTTATATACTATGTGTTACTACCCATCGTTCAACACAAAATGAGGTGTTCCTAGAAATTTCCTTGTCACACATTTTGGTATGTGTTACTTAAGTCTGTTTTGTTGTAGTGAGGTTACCTTGACGTTTTCAGTGCGGCCACTTAAGCTGTTGAGCGGACTCAAAACAGAGTAAGGGCGTGACTGATTACGAGAAGGTTTCTTCGCGTGCAGGTATCCTATAAAAGAGTGGAAATTGTCCAAGGAAAATACTTTAGATTAAAAAAATACTATAAAAGAGCTTTTCATCGCAGTACTTCTTTCCGCAAGATGTCAACTTCGAACGTCGCCCGTTTGGTGTCCATACCATCTCCCCCCCCCGCGCAAACATGCACGTGAGAGAACCTTCTATCCTTTTAAAAAACAAGAAGATAAAATAGAGATATGGAACCTTGGCGGTTCGTTAGCTCTTGTTGGAAGTAAGCATAATGCAACGTCTCAGATAAACATGCATATAAGTAAACATGGAAATCGACAAGAGTTGTAGAACGCTCGATCTTATTCAACTATGCACAGGGTCTGCGCCTGGCTTTGTACAAAGGATCACATGCCTCACCGGCAAGACTTGTACAAAAGGTGGTTGCCGGGAGGGCCGACAACCAAGCCTTATGGATAGAACTTACGAAGATGTTCAATATTCCAAGAGTTGCTCACTGGGACACCATCTTCGGTCTCCAAGCAGACTGCGCCAGGCCTGGTGACTCGTACTACCCGATAAGGACATTTCCACTTTGGCGTCAACTTGTTTGGATTCTTGGCCGACTGAACGCGCCGAAAAACAAGATCACCTTCCTCAAGACTTTGGGCATGAACCTTGCAGCTATGGTAGCGACGCAAAGCTTGTTGGTAGCATGCAGCTCGCACAGCAGCCTGAAGACGATCTTCCTCGAGGAGCGTTACATCATCTTGGCACAACTGCTCTTGCTTAAGCTTATCATAAGAGAGCACTCGAGGTGACCCGTATATGAGTTCCGTGGGGAGAACTGCTTCCGCCCCTATACCAGGGAGAAGGGGGTCTGGCTGGTGGCCCGATTGGGTGTCGTTCTGATTGACCAAAGAACCGTCGGCAACTCATCAATCCACCGTATTCCGCATTTGCGCAGCCTGTCGAAAGTTCTTGTCTTAAGTCCTCACAACACTTCAGCATTTTCCCTTTCCACTTGGCTGTTGCTCCTTGGATGAGCAATAGAAGCAAAACAGATCTTGCCGCCAAGGTCTTGGACATATTGCTTGAAGGTGCGGCTTGTGAACTGCGTGCCGTTGTTAGTGATGACCCTGTTTGGTACACCAAAATGGCAAACTAGTCCTTTGAAGAACTTGATGGCTGACTGCGATGTCACCTTTCTTACTGCTTCCACTTCCGGCCACTTTGTGAACTTGTCGATCGCGGCATACAAGTACTCAAAGCCCCCGGTAGAGCGGGGAAAGGGGCCCAAGATGTCGAGCCTCCAAACCGAAAATGCCAGGAAAGAGGTATTGTCTGAAGAGCTTGGGCTGGTTGATGTAGTTTCTTTGAATGGAACTGACACGCTTCACACTTGGTTACTAGTGCTGTTGCATCCGGGAGGGTAGTGGGCCAAAAGAAACCTTTGCGGAATGCCTTCTCGGCAAGAGCTCTTGATCCTATGTGGGAGCCACATATGCCTCCATGTATCTCCGCCAACAGATCCAGTCCGTCCTCTCGAGGAATGCACTTCAATTTGACACCGTTTGGTCTCTTTCTGTACAGGACATTGTCCACAAACTTGTACATATTAGACTGACGGGCTACTTTCTCCGCTTCTTCCTATTCCTCAGGGTGTTCTCCTGTTTGAAGGAACTGAACAATGTGATGTGCCCATACTGGAGCCCGAGGCTCGACGGCAAGGACTAAAGGCATGTCTTCTGTCGCGGGAGTGTTTGTCTCTACGACAAGGACTTGAGGCCCTGCCGGAGCCTGTTGCGCCCTGACAACCTTGGCATCATTCCCGATGACTTACTTGCCGGCAGCCTCTGGGAGTTCTGCGGGGATGTACTGGCCGAAACTCAACTTCCTTATCTTGTTGTGCTTTGCTGAAGGTGCTACGGATGGCTGAGTCAATTGGAGGACAAAAGTCCCTGGTTTCACAGGTAACGTGAGGGCAGCACGCTTCAACAGCTCGTCCGCAATGATGTTCTCTACACGAGGAACATGCTCTGTTTGCAGACCGTCGATGTGCTCCTCCAACTTCCTCACTTCATCTAAGTAGGCTTCCATCACCGGGCTCAGATAATCCTTGTTAACTTGCTTGACAACAATCTATGAATCACCTCTGACGATGAGCTTTTTGATTCCAAGGTCCGCTGTGATCCTAAGACCGGCAAGCGGCCCTTCATACTCTGTTGTGTTGTTCGTTGACTTCTCCTGGGAAAAGTGCATCTGAATCACATATTTGAGGTGCTCTCCGGTGGGTGCGACAAGCGGCACGCCAACACCGGCCCCTGGCAGGGAGAAAGCCCCATCAAAATAAATGATCCATTCTTGATTAGTTTCCTTGCCGGGGAGAGCCGTTTCTTGGATCTCTTCGTCTGGCGTCAAAGTCCATTCCGCGATGAATTCTGACAAGGCTCTGCTCTGAATGGTCGAAGTACTTTCAAATCTAAGACCAAAGCTTGACAATTCCAAAGCCCACTTCACAATCCTGCCGGTCGCATATGGATTTCGCAAAATCCGTTGCAGCGGAAAACGAGTGACGACAGTGATCTCATGTTCTTGGAAATAATGGCGCAGCTTCCTCAAGGCCATAAGGAGACCGAAAAGCAATTTTTGCAGGCTAGAGTATCTTGACCTAGACCCTTACAAAAGGGAGCTGACAAAATAAACTGGGCGCTGCACCATCTTCTTCCTTTGTGTCGCTTCACTTATCTGCATAGATCCTGCCTTGCCGGCACCAGACTCTACCGAGGAAAATCCCGGCTCGTCGCTTGGCGGTCCTGCCTCTGTCATTGCTTCTTCATCGACCTCTCTTTGCGCCACTAACGCAAAACTAGCCACTTGATTCGTTGCCGCCAGGTATAACAACAACGACTCTTGTGGTTTAGGTGCGACTAGTGTCAGTGGAGTGGAGAGGTACCTCTTCAAATCCTGCAACGTGGCCTCCGCTTCTAGAGTCCACTCCATTGGACCCGCCTTTTTCAAGATTTTGAAAAAGGGCTGGGCGCACTCAGAAGATTTAGAGATGAACCTGCTCAGAGCCGCAACGCAGCCAACAAGATGACACACATCCTTGACGCGTCTTGGTGCCTCAATCTGCTCAATTGCCTTGATCTTGTCGGGGTTCGCTTCGATCCCACACCGAGGCACAAAGAATCCGAGAGAAGCTTGCTGGACGGGACATCAAACACACACTTCTCAGGATCGAGCTTTAAATTGATCTTACGTAGATTTGCAAACGTCTCTTCTAGATCTTGCAAATGTTGAACCAACACTTTTCAACCTGAAAGGCATACGCACAAAGCAATATGTACCCAATGGGGTGATAAATATGGTCTTCTCTTCATCTTCCTTAGACATGAAGATCTGATGATACCTTTAATAAGTGTCAAGAAATGACAGCAAATCACAGCGTGCATGGAGTCCACAATCTGGTTAATGCGCGGCAAGGGGAAAGGATCTTTTGGACAAGTTTTATTGAGATCCGTATAGTCAATACATAGCCTTCATTTTCCATTCGCCTTGCGCACTACAACTGGATTGGCCAACCATGTAGGATGGAGCACTCCTCTGACCAAATCTATCGCTTCCAACTTCCTGATTTCCTCGGCAATAAATTCTTGCCACTCCAAGGCTTGCTACCTAACATTCTGCTTGACGGGCCATGCATGAGGTCAGACAGCAAGATGGTGCTCAATTACCTCGATGGGAACACCAGGGACATCAAATGGTTGCCATGTAAACACATCAACATTCGCCCGTAATAAGGCAATGAGCGTGCTTTCCTATTTGTCGTCGAGGGTGGAACTTATGATGAAAGTTCCTTCCGTACCATCCTCCTTGATGGGCACCTTTTTGGTTTCTGGTGGAGCTGCCTTGGATCTCTTGTTCTTGCTGGTGGAGCTCTCTGGCACATCATCAACGGGAGCGCAGCACTCCGCAGAGGTGCGCTTGCCGGAGTGTGTACCAAAGGCCTTGCCAGTCTTCTCCCCCCGGGAGCTTCAACGGCAGGAGCAGGTGTCTTTGCAGCAGGTGCTGCAACTGCCTCCCAGTAAACTTGGTCGGCGCAGATAAGTGCATCCTTCTTGTCGGAGTTGACCGTGATGACGCTAATCGGCATGGGCATCTTCAACACGTTATAAACATAGTGTGATGCCGCCATGAACTGCCAGCGCTGGACGGCCAAGGATCCCATTATATGGCAATGGAATCTTGGCGATGTCGAAAACGATCTTCTCCTTCTTGAAGTTCATGCCACTACCAAATGTTACTGGTAGTATGATCTTGCCCATCGGCTGGCTCCCCCCAGATTGATCCCCTGAAACGTGTCCGTCTCCTCGAGATCTTCATCAGGAATATGCAACCTTTTGATCACATCAGGCGAGATCAAGTTCAAACCAGTCCCACCGTCAACTAACATTTTCGTCACCTTGAGGTTGTGAATTGTTGGCAAAACCAACAATGGCACACACCCAACCGCAGTTGTGCGATCAGGGTGATCATCGGCGTAAAAAATGATAGGCGTGTGGGACCATCTCAATGGCTTCCGGGATTCGACCGACGACTCTATCACATTAATATCGCGCGCCCACTATTTAAGTTGGCGGCGAGAAGAATGCAACGAGGCGCCTCCGTCAACGCACGTAATGTCTGTAGATTTTTGAAACTCGTGCTCGCTGGACTTGTCGTCCTCCTCGTTGCCATCATCATCCCCTTCTTCCTTGTCACGGCCTCAAGGGGGCCTCTCCTGGTGCCTAGCCTTGCTGCGGCGACCTCCTCGGCCATCGCGCTTCTTGTCGGACCCTTCTACACCATCTTAGGACTTCTCCATATATCGCCTCACATACTCGGCTTTCTTCCTCTCGGCAAGCTGCTCAACTCGCCGACAGTTTTGCAGATCGTGGCCCTTGGTGCGATGAATCTTGCAGTACTACTTGTCGGCGCCCTTCGGCCTGTTAGCAGCCGCCAAGGCCTGACAAGAGACGCACCCGGCAACCTCCTTGCCGGGTCCGTCAACCTTAGTATTCTTGGCGGTGTTGAGGTTGCTGGATTCCTCGACGGCAAGCATGACCTTGTCCATGCGTTTCTAGTTCCGCTGTCGGCCTTTTCTTGACGGGGCGGAAGTATCTTTGTCTTCAGAGTTGACTCTAGCACCGGCATCCTCGCCGGGGAGCATCCTCCCTTCTTCAGCTCGAGCACATCTATCAGCCAGAGCATAGAGCTCGGCAATGTCTCTGACTTTGTTCATCGCCAACTCTTCATGCATCCTACGGTTGCGCATGTTCTGATGAAACGTGCTGATAACAACAGAAGGATGAATGTCGGGGATGTTGTGATGTATACGGCTGAATCTCTGAATGTACTTGCACAAGGTTTCGCCTTCCTTCTGAGAGATGGGATGCAAATCACTAGCTTGGCCAGGAGATTGGTGGCCTCCGGTAAAGGCGCCAACAAACTCATGGCACAGATCTGCCCAGGAAGAAATGGAATTCTCTGGCTAATGCATCAACCACGACCTGGCGTTGGGTTTGAGCACCAATGGAAAGTAGTTGGCAAGTATCTTGTTGTTGTGAGCTCCAACAGCCTGCACCACAATGCTGTAGATGCTCAAGAACTCCGACGGGCGAGTCTTGCCGTCGTATTTCTCTGGGACCTCCGGTTTGAACGTTCGGGAATTGGGCCACTGGACTCGCTGCAGCTCACGGGCAAATGCTGGACAACCCACCTCATAAGGTAGGTCGACAGGATACCCCGGCGCAGGTTTGTCTATAGTGGGCCCTGCGCGCTTATCGGATTGATAGCACGTTTCCTGCCGCTGCTCGATGGTAGTCCGAGCGTCTTCCTTGCTTTGGTCCCGAAGAACTTGACGTTGACCGCGACAAGTTCGTGGATCATATGACACCGTTGAATCGTCCCCACGGTCAGCGCCAAGTTGTCGAGTCAGCGACCGCCGTTGTTGCCGCAGAGGAGAGTGCACCGTGGTCGTGCCGCCTCCGGCCTTATCTCCATTGGTGCGTGCTCACTCGATGGAGCGCCGATGCGAAGGCTCCACCCGCTGCAGCCCATCTCTATCAGCGAAGCTGATGAGGCTTTGGATAGTAGCACTCCACTCATCAAGCTTCTCCATAGCAGGAGGAAAATTCAGGAGTAGCTTTGCTCGCACCAATGCTTCCCCCAATGTAGTTGGTAGCGCAAGGTGCAAAGAACGTGAGGTGCTCTGACTCCTAACCTGGTTAGAAGGAGCTCCTCCATGGTCCCGCGACCGTGTGCCACTTCCGTCAGCACTTTGGCATGCATGCTGGTGCCGCGCATCTTAGGGGTGATGCTCAGGAGCCTTTCCATGTGGACGCTTAGAACCACCAACGTCACGACGCTTCTCATCGCGCATGACCTGAGAAGGCTGCGGCACATGCACCAGCGTGGTGTCTTAGAAGGCGCCCTTCCATTTTGGGAGTTCACCGCACCGCCCGGAGGCAGTGCAGCTCCGTCCTGAGATTCAGTGGTGCGTGGGCCGCCATCGCTGCTGCGAACGACGCCGCTCGCTTCGCCTTGATTACCAGTGTCATGGAAGCTCAAGATCTCCGCCTCCTCCACCTACATCTACAACGCCGCCCGTGCGAGTCGCTACAGGCACACCGGATGTGGATGGATCGACCGCCGTGAAACCCTTCTTCTTGGACGCCATGAAAACGAAGATGACAAAGAAACTGACGCGCTGATCATTAGAACAGGTTCATGCAACCTTGACCCCCCTACTTGGCGCGCCAAAGATTTTGGGGGACGACACCTATGGGATCACGAGGGTCCCTTTACGGTTCGGTTGGGAGAAGGTGTGCACAAAGAGCAGATCTAACGGGCGACACGAGGAATTTTTACCCGGGTTCGGGCCACCGAGAAGCATAAAACCCTACTTCTGCTTTTGTGTATTATGGGAGATTGGGTTCCAGCTACAGGAGCGCTGTGTGGTGAACAGTACACAACCGCTACACGTGTGACCTAGAAGGTTGAAAAAAAATCCCGTCCTGCAACACCTTGGGCCTCCTTTTATTTGAATAAGGGATTTCCAACAGTGGTGTACAATACATACACGGGGATGTACAGTGCTGCAGTGTTATCATACCTAACACTGACGGTGTAAGACAAACACATTTAATGCTTCGTCAGGTGTCCCTGACCTTCCACGGGATGGGACAGGAGCCCGTCCTATAGGCACCGCTTAGCCTCCTCCATCGTCGGCGCCTCAACACGTACCCAGGTGGTATGACACCTAGTATCTGCGCTGGCAGGATGGCAATATCTTGCCGAGTGCACGTCTTGCTGGGGCTCCGTAGGACATCCTGGCAAGCTCTTTCCGGGGTCCTTGCCTTTGGTCTTCGGTCTTGATTGTTGGCTTAAATGTTTTTTTTCCACTTCCTTGTACTTGCATCCAGCAGTCCCCTGGTGGGCCTTGTCGCTGGTGTGGCTACAACTGCCCATGCACAATTAAGTAAAGGGGTACTAAAAATCCAAACTTTAGTACACCAACATTGCCGCTTTGGAGATTGCTTGTAGAGTCGGAGCTCCACAGGAGGATGATGGATTGGAGGAGTAGGTGGCACAATTTTTCCTAGAGGGACGCCTACTACTGGTGGGGCCGGACTCTGTTGCGCATCATGATACATTCTCTTGTCAGAAATAGAAGAGGAGTCCCAAGGCTAGATGGGGCTCGGGCAAGGGCTCGATGATGCGCGATTCAGTCAGCTTTAGGGGTTACTAGAAGAATCAAAGACACAACGGATATAGTGATCAAGGGGCAGCATGGGTTGTTCAAAGCTATGCTTTGTTTTGTACTAGACCATAGAGTTGTGGTTGGATGGAGTTAGTCCATGGAAATATGTTGTGAAAATTAAAGGAAAAAGTGAATGGAAACATAGAGTTGTTCTTTATGGAGGGGGTAGACCGAAGTGGCCTCTCCATTGCTTCTTGGTTGATGAGCATGGGAGATCGGGAGGAGAGGACATGTTATGTTAGAAAACAAACATTGAAGATTCATAATTTGTCTATATCTACACGAACTATTTGGTTCAGCCATCAAATGCCCTTTCTTCCCCAACTCTTCCCCCAAAACTCATTTTGATCCTGCTTTTAACATTGGTGTGTAGTTTTTGGAACAGAGACTCACCCACCACTCATGACCGATCAACTGGACTTGACTTTTTAGGGCTTTTCCTTGTCTAGCCATCTTGCCTGATCCAACAACTCAATAATATATCACTTTTGTCAAGCCTTAAGTCAATGGTTTAATTTTCTTGGGATCTCATGTTGGTTTTCAAAACGTGCAACTTCAGTTAGCCAGAAATGTAAGTTCCATTTTTTTCAAAAAAAGTGTTAAGTGTATTTTGGATGTTTTTACGTAGTGCAAAATACACATTTTTTTTGGAAAACATTGGTATTTAGTATTGAAATGTGTGTACCATGTTTATTGATAATTTAGACCCCACTGCAGTATGCATCGCCGTTCCAACCCTCTATCCAAACTTCAACATATTATTATTGTAATACAAAGTAATAATTCACTGCCTTGTGAAGGCATATATAGACGTTGATTTTATGATAAACGTATCCCCAATCACTAGTGGAAGCACCTCGTGTAATGACATCCACCCGTACTTATGTGAAAAAACATTGTGACTTGTTATCACACCTTGCTTGTATTTAACGTATGGTAGGAAATCATACTTCACATGCACAAATGTGTGGTGCACTTGGATAAAGAAATCGAGACCGTTGTAATTCCATGTGAGAACATATTAAAAAGAATTTCAGTTTTGTGCAAACAAGGGAAAGTAATGTAATGTCGGTCCCATATTTATTCCTCCTTTCAATACATTCATCCATCCACTCGTCCTTACAGATGTATAGAGTAGGGCACAATAGGGCCAAGGGGGAGTGTTGTCTGTAATTAGTCAGTCACTGTGTACAAGACATAGAAGACAATCATTGGCCTACGGGATATACCAAACATTTGCAAATACACTGCAAAAGGAAGAAATTTTGTTTAACTGTAAAGCAAGAAGCCGCTTAACTACACTATTTAGGTAGACCAACACGTGTTGGACGACTAGGTGGTGTTTTTGGTTGTGGATTTCCATTTTAAGCTCATTGGAACTTCATGAGGGTGTTTGTTTGTTTCTTTGGGAGGGCCCCATGGAAAGCTACCATGTAAATGTTTGCTTCATAGATATGTCCTTAGTTTTTTCCCATATTTCAAGCTGGATATGAATTTTATTTCTTAAATAGTTAAATAAAAAATGGAAATAACTAGCAACAACGAAAAAAAAACATCACGTCATTGAAGATCTACCCCCCTCCACTCGCATGAGATCGCTTTGAAAAAATGGAAATAATCACTTCACGTCATGGAAGATCCACACCCTTCCACTCACACGAGATTACATCATCTAACCCGAGATTTGTCTTCCCCCTTTTCTCATAGAAGATCACGTCGTAACGCTTGAGATACATCATAAGGTCCACTTCTTGTACCATGACAAGTAATTCTCTAGCCGCCCCGCCACTTGAGTGGCACCAAAACCCTCCCCACCGTTTGACATAAACACACATGTAAGAAATCGAGGGGTGGGTCTTGGGCATTACGAGAGGTCATGCGAGAACCGCAATGCTTGGGCTGTCAATCCCCTTTCTACTCCTTCATGAATCGCTACTCCATGGCCCCACCCCCGTGTTGGGAACCTCTTGTCGTTGAGACTCGCTTTTGGTATATACCAAGATTTAGCTTGTAATTTTTTGTGTTTCTATATTTTTTTGATTCAGTTTTCAATTTATACTAAAAGGGTAGCCTGCGTTGGGCTCGCCAAGGATATGGATACATTCCTTGTGTGGCACCCCACCCTATTAAATAGTCAAGCGGCCGCCCCCATTCCGTATATTCTTACCATGTTGTACTAATCACCAAACGGACAACCCCACGGATTGTTGTGGGCAAGAAAAATAGGTTTTATAGAGTATTCGACCTTGCATAGTTGCATACAATATTGAGGTGGACGGCCCCACATGAGTGACTGGTCTGTCTCTGACTCGCGCACACGACCACACATGGCACTCACCTTATCCTTAGGTGCGCGACTATGTGTTGCCTATTGCGAGATCAAACAAGGTGTCGCCTTGAGTACTTATGAAATGGGCTAGCCCAAAAGGCCAGGGGACCATAGGCCTTAAGAGTTAGGGTTTTTTCTTCTTTTCTTTTTGTTCCTTTCTTTTTTACCCTTTTTATATTTATTTTCACAGTTGTCCGTAATATTTCACAGATTATGCTCATATATGTCCATCCCTTTAACTGCTCAACTATCGACCCACTAAAATCACTATGAGCATGCGCGTGCATTGCTACATGCAACATTAATTAATTAATAACAATTTAGCAATTGTGTCCAACAATAAGTGAAGCATTATTTGATATCATAGTTGAAACAAGCATAACCAACTAGTTAAAATTGTATTGCCTATGTTGAAAGTGTAGAATTGATAATCATGTTGCTAGCTTTGCAATCTGTAAGGTTATTTGCAGGTTCTCATGCTAGCATAACAAACAAACAAACAAACAAACATTAGAAAACAAACAAACATTGAAAATTTTGAGTTTGGCTATATTAGCACAAACTTTTATGTTCGTCCTTCAAATTCACTTTTGTGCCCAACACTTCTTCCCAAACTAGTTTTGATCTCGTTTTTGTAGCCTATGTGCATCTTTTGGACTGTAGACTCTCGCACCACTTGTGACCGATCAACTGGACTTGACTTAGTATGGCTTTTCCTTGTCTGGCCATCTTGCATGACTAAATATGTAAATGATATATCAGTTTTTCCACGCCTTTGGTTCTTGAAGGCTATGCTTTGCTTGTGCTATGGAGGATTGAGATGTGATTTGATGGAGTTGGGCCATGAAAATATTTTGAGAAATGAAGGGAAATGTTTAAGGGAAACTTAGAGTTGTTCTTTATGGAGGGGGATAGGCCCAAGTGACATCTTGTTGCTTTTCGGGTGATGAGCATGGGAGATTGGGAGGAAAGAGGACATGTTACATTAGAAAACAAACATTGAAGATTCTGAGTTTGGCTATATGAGCACGAACTATTATGTTCGTCCTTCAAATTCACTTTCGGGCCCAACACTTCTTCCCAAACTTGTTTTGATCTCGTTTTTGTAGCCTATGTGCAGCTTTTGGAATGTAGACTGATGCATCACTTGTGACCGATCAACTGGACTTGACTTAGTATGGCCTTTCCTTGTCTGGCCATCTTGCATGACTAAATATTTAAATGATATATCAGTTTTTCCACGCCTTAAGTAAATGTTTCTTTTTTTGGAAGTCTTAGGTTAGTTTTCAAAACATGCAAGTTTGGTTAGCCGAAAATGTAAGTACCTTTTTTTAAAAAGAAAGTGTAAAGTGGATTTTGGAATTTTTACAGAGTGCAAAATACACTTTTTTAGAAAACATTGGTACTTATATGAAAATAAAATTAACATGTTAATGCTTAGTATTGAAATTTGTGTGCCAGGGTTATTAATTATTTCAAGCCAAGTGTTGTATCCATTGCCCATCCAACCCTCTAGCCATACTTCAAAACATTATTACCGTAACCCCAACTAACAAATCAATACCTTGTGAAGGCATATATACTCGTTGATTTGATAAGAAACGTTATCATGAACGACGAGGGGAAGCACCTCATGTAATGAGGTCCACCCAAACTACATAATTTCCTGAAGAAACATTGCCATTCGTCAACGGAGCTTCCTTGTATTGAAAGTACAATACAAAATCGCGCTGCACATGCACAAATGTTTGTTGAACTTGGATAAAGTATTACAGACCATTGTAATTAGATGTGAGGGTATATTAAAAAGATTTTCAGTTTTCTGCAAGCAAGGGAAGTAGTGTAATTTCCGTCGAATATTTATTCCTCCTCTGGAATACATCCATCCATCCTCTCGTCCTTCCAGCTATATACAATAGGGCACAATAGGTTCAAGGGGGAGTGTTGTTTGTAACTAGGTATTGTGTGCAAGACATAGAAGACAATCATTGGCATACGACTATAATAAAAAATTGAACTAAAGAGAAAAAGGAAAAGATTTTGCTTAATTGTAATGCAAGAAGCCGCTTAACTACACCATTTAGGAGGGCCAACACGTGTGGCAGGACCTGGTGGTGTATGTTATTGGTGGTGGATTTCCATTTTAAGCTCATTGGAACTTCATGCGGGCGTTTCTTTCTTTTTGGGTGTGCGACATGGACAGCTAGCAAGTGAATGTTTTATCGTAGATGTGTCCATAGTTTTTTCTCATATTTTGAGCCGAATATGATTTTTTTTATATCTGTTAAGAAAAAATGGAAATAACAAACACAAAGGAAAACAATTAGAATGTGATGGAAGACCCACCCCCCACCACTCGCACGAGATCGCTTTGAAGAAATGCAAATAACTCCTTCACGTCATGGAATATCCACATCCTTCCACTCACACGAGATCACATCATCTAACCCGGGATCTGTCTTCCGCCTTTCCTCATACAAGATCACGTTGTAACGCAAGAGATATATCATAAATTCCCATTACTATAGGATGGCAATAAATTCTCTAGCCACCCCGCCATTTCAGACGTACCAAAACCCTCCCAATCGACCGACATTGAACACACATGTAAGAAAAACGAGGGGTGGGTCTTGGGCCTTACCAGAGGTCATGCGAGAGCTGCAATGCTTAGATTCTTGATCCCCTTTCTTCTCCCTCGTGAATCGCTGCTCTATGGTCCCACGCTCGTGTTGGGCATCCGCCAGGGCTGAGCCTGGCATTTGGTATAAACCAAACTTCGGTTAATAAATTTTTGTGTTTCTATATTTCTTTTTCAATTCAGTTTTCAATTTATACTGAAAGGGTAGCATGCATTGGGTTAACCAAGGATATGAATATCTTCCATGCTTGGGACCGCATCATAATAAATAGAAAACGTCGACCCCATTTCTATAGCCAGACGATGTGGGACTAATCACCAAACGGACAAGCTCCACAAGAGAGACAGATTGGTGCGGGTTAGAAGAAGAAGTTTTGTAGAGTATTAGGCCTTGCGTAGTTGCATACAATATTCAGGTGGATGGCCCCTAAGTCACTAGGTCATCCCTGACTCGCACACGACCACACATCGCACTCACCTTATCCTTAGGGGCACGACTATGTGTCGCCTATTGCGATACCAAACAAGGTCTCACCTGAAGTGCTTACGAAATGGACCAGGCCAGCATTATCGGCGGATCATAGGCTTTAAGATCTTGATTTGTTGTTCTTCTTTTTATTTTCTTCATCTTTTGCTTCTTTTTTACTTTCTTTTATATTTACTTTCATAGTTGTGCCATTATATTTCACATTTTATGCTCTTACATACCGACCCGCTTAATTGCTCAACTATGGACCCACTACAATCACTAGGAAAAAGCTTGCGCATTGCTAGACGCAACATGAATAAATTAATCATAATGTTGCAATTGCATCGACCAATAATTGAACCATTATTTCATCTCATAGTCGAATGTCCATTCTACGGTATCGTAGTTTAATGTCCATGAATTGTGGCAAGAGATATATTATTACGATGACCAAAGCCGTGAGAAAGACAAGAGTCGAGCACAAGAAAATATTTTCCAACTATGGTCAAAAAACGAGCTCACAACTTAGAAAGTAAAGAAACCGACAGCACAACATCCGAAGTGAACAAAACTAACACTCCTTTGAGCAAACAAGATTTGAATACTAATTTATTTGCCCGACTTGGAGTGTACAAGTTCATGAGGAAATACGTTTGCGCTGAGTGATAATTCTTTGGTCGATTCAATAAGACACATGAAATTTCCTGACTTAGGCATTTATCTAATAAGTATTTAAAGTGACGGTTTATTTATGTAACTATATCCAAAAACTTATGTTAGCATGAGAACTTCCAGTTGACATTGTAGATTGCAAAGCTAGAAACATGAGTATCAATTCTACATTTTCCACATAGGCAATGCAAGTTTATGTAGTGGAATGTGATTGTTTCCTGAAACAGGATGAAAATAAAGGCCGGTGTAAATTCAACTACATGTAGAAACTTGTTTTCGTCGAACACCAATTGAAATCACCATACTTGCTGCTTTTAAGATTGCTTGTAGAGTTGGATGTACTCGATGCGATGAGGGACATGAGGAGTAGGTGACACTATGTTTCCTAGAGGGGTTCCTGCTTTGGCCGAGTCGAACTCTGTTGTGCATCATTATCCATGCTCTTGATCAGAATAGAGGAGGATCCCCGGGTGGGATGGGACTCAGGCGAGGGCTCAATGAGGTGCGTTCGAGTGTGCTTTGGAGATAACTTGAAGACTGAAAGAGGCACAAGGTAGAGAGATCATGGGGTTTGCCGGGGTTCTGGAAGGTTATGTGTTTTTTGGGCTAGAGGATAGAGATGTGGTCGGATGGAGTTGGGCCATAAAAATATCTTGCGAAAACGAAGGGAAAAAGTCAAGGGCAACTTAGAGTTGTTCTTTATGGAGGGGGATATGCAAGGGGGGGGGGGGGGGCTCTTCGATGCATTTTACGCGATGGACATGGGAGATTGGTAGGAAACACGAGATTTTACGTTAGGAAAAAAACATTCAAGACTCTGATTTTGCCTCTATCATCACAAACTATTAGGTTGGGCTTTCAAATTTACTTTCATTCCCAACACTTCTCCCCCAAACTGGGTTTGATCCCGGTTTTGTGGTTATTGTGTAGTTTGTGTAATGGAGACTCGCACACCGTTCGTGACCGATGAACCTGATTGACTTATTGTGGCTCATCCTTGTTTAACCATCTTACCCGACCCGCGATTTAAATAATATATCATTTTGCCAAGACTAATGGTCTTTTCAATAAAACACATTAGGCATTTACCTCGAAAGCATTGAAAGTGTCAGTTTCTTTGTCTAACCATGGCCAGAACATTGAAAAATCAACAATTTAACTTTATTACCCATAATCAAAGGTTTTCATATCTGAATGATGCTAGCTAGAAATTTAGGCTAGCAGGAAAACTTCAGAATAACATTGTAGATTGAAAGGCGAGGAACATGAGTATCAATTATACACATTCCACGTAGGGAATAGAAGTTTAATTAGTGGGTCGTATTTGTTTCCTAAAACAAGATCAAGCGAGTGGTTGGTGTTAATTCACCAAGGTGTAGAACCTTCATATTGCCGAATGCCAATCCAAAGAACCATGATTGCCGCTTTAGAGATCGCTTGTAGAGTCGGAGCTCCGCGTGAGGATGAAGGACTGGAGGAGTAGGTGGAACAATTTTTCCTAGAGGGACACCTACTACTGGTGGGGTCAGACTCTGCTGCGCATCATGATACATTCTCTTATTAGAAATAGAAGAGGAGTCCCAAGGCTAGATGGGGCTCGGGAGAGGGCTCGATGAGGTGCGATTGAGTCTGCTTTAGGGGTCACTAGAAGAATCAAAGACACAACGGATAGAGAGTTCAAGGGGGTAGCATGGGTTGTTGAGAGCCATGCTTTGTTTTGTACTAGAGGATAGAGTTGTGGTCGGATGGAGTTAGGCGATGAAAATATGTTGCGAAATTAAAGGAAAAAGTGAATGGAAACATAGAGTTGTTCTTTAAGGAGGGGGTAGACCGAACTGGCCTCTCCATTGCTTCTTGGTTGATGAGCATGGGAGATCGGGAGGAGGGGGGACATGTTACGTTAGAAAACAAACATCGAGGATTCTTAATTTGGCTATATCTACACGGACAATTTGGTTCACCCATCAAATGCCCTTTCTTCCCCAACACTTCCCCCAAACTCGTTTATATCCTACTTTTAACGTTTGTGTGTAGTTTTTGGAACAGGGACTCACGCACCACTCATGACCGATCAACTGGACTTGACTCTTTATGACTTTTCCTTGTCTAACCATCTTGCATGATCCATGATCTAAATAATATATCACTTTTGTCAAGACTTAAGTAAATGGTTTAATTTTCTTGGGATCTCATGTTGGTTTTCAAAACGTGCAACTTCAGTTAGCTAGAAATGTAAGTTCCATTGTTCTCAAAGAAAAGTGTTAAGTGTATTTTGGACGTTTTTACATAGTGCAAAATACACTTTTTTGGAAAACATTGGTATTTAGTATTGAAATGTGTGTACCATGTTTATTGATAATTTAGACCCCACTACAGTATGCATCGCCGTTCCAACCCTCTATCTAAACTTCGACATATTATTATTGTAATACAAAGTAACAAATCAATGCCTTGTGAAGGCATATATAGACGTTGCTTTTATGATAAACGTATCCACAGCCACAAGTGGAAGCACCTCGTGTAATGACATCCACCCGTACTTATGTGAAAAAACATTGTGACTTGTTATCACACCTTTCTTGTATTTAACGTACGGTAGGAAATCATACTTCACATGCACAAATGTGTGGTGCACTTGGATAAAGAAATCGAGACCTTTGTAATTCGGTGTGAGAACGTATTAAAAAGAATTTCAGTTTTGTGCAAACAAGGGAAAGTAATGTAGTGTCGGTCCCATATTTATTCCTCCTCTAAATACATTCATCCATCCACTCGTCCCTACAGATGTATAGAGTAGGGCACAATAGGGCCAAGGGGGAGTGTTGTCTGTAATTAGTCGGTCACTATGTACAAGACATATAAGACAATCATTGGCCTATGGGATATACCAAACATTTGCAAATACACTGTAAAAGGAAGAAATTTTATTTAACTGTAAAGCAGCAAGCCGCTTAACTACACTATTTAGGCAGGCCAACACGTGTGGGAGGACTAGGTGGTGTTTTTGGTTGTGGATTTCCATTTTAAGATCATTGGAACTTCATGGGGGTGTTTTTTTGTTTCTTTGGGCAGGCCCCATGGAAAGCTACCGTGTAAATGTTCGCTTCATTGATATGTCCTTAGTTTTTTCCCATATTTCAAGCCGGATATGAACTTTTTTTCTTAAATTGTTTAAGAAAAACTGGAAATAACTAGCAACAATGAAAAAACATCACGTCATTGAAGATCTACCCCCCCTCCACTCGCATGAGATTGCTTTGCCAAAAATTGAAATAATCACTTTATGCCATGGAAGATCCACAACCTTCCACTCACACGAGATTACATCATCTAACCTGAGATCTGTCTTCCCCCTCTCCTCATAGAAGATCGTGTTGTAACGATTTGCATACATCATAAGGTTTACTTCTTGTACCATGACAATAAATTCTCTAGCCGCCCCGCCACTTGAGAGGTACCAAAACCCTCCCCACCATTTTACATTAAACACACAAGTAAGAAATCGAGGGGTGGGTCTTGGGCGTTACGAGAGGTCATGTGAGAACCGGAATGCTTGGGCTCTCAATCGCCTTTCTCCTCCTTCATGAATCGCTACT
Organism: Hordeum marinum; assembly: GCA_022496015.1. NCBI lineage: Eukaryota > Viridiplantae > Streptophyta > Magnoliopsida > Poales > Poaceae > Hordeum > Hordeum marinum. Next base: position 449,112,151 of record CM039672.1, on the reverse strand, counting down.
CCATGGTCCCACCCCAATGTTGGGAACCTCCCGTGGTTGAGACTCGCTTTTGGTATATACCAAGATTTAGTTTGTAAATTTTGGTGTTTCTATATATTTTTTGATTCGGTTTACAATTTATACTAAAAGGGTAGCCTGCGATGGGCTCACCAAGGATATGGATACATTCCATGTGTGGCACCCCACCCTATTAAATAGTCAAGCGGCCGCCCCCATTCTATATAGACTAATCATGTTGTACTAATCACCAAGAGGACAACCCCACCAGGAAGACGATTGTGGTGGGCAAGAAAAATAGGTTTTATAGAGTATTCGGCGTTGCATAGTTGCATACAATATTGAGGTGGACGGCCCACATGAGTGACTCGGCTGTCTGTGACTCGCGCACGACCACACGTGGCACTCACCTTATCCTTAGGGGCGTGACTATGTGTCGCCTATTGCGAGACCAAACAAGGTGTCACCTTGAGTACTTATGAAATGGGCTAGCCAAAAAGGCCGGGGCACCATAGGCCTTAAGAGTTAGGGTTTTTTCTTGTTTTATTTTTTTCCTTTCTTTTTTTACTTTATTTTATATTTATTTTCACGGTTGTCCATTATATTTCACAGATTATGCTCATATATGTCCACCCCTTTAACTGCACAAATGACGACCCACTAAAATCACAATGACCATGCGCGTGCATTGCTACATACAGCATGAATTAATTAATCAGAGTTTAGCAATTGTGTCCACTAATAAATGAAGCATTATTCGATGCCATAGATCAATGTCCATTATTTGATATCATAGTTTAATATCCATGAATTGCGATCGGGTCTATATTACTATGATGAGCAAAGGCGTGAGAAAGACAAAAACCAAGCACAAAACAGATTTCCCAACAACTGCCAAAAAACAAGATCGCAACTTAGAAATTAAAGAAATCAACATCACAACATCTGAAGTGATAAAAACGAAGACTCCTTTGAGCAAACAAGATTTAACATGATACTTATTGGGTATGCCTAATTTGTAGGACACTAGTTCAAGAGGGAACATGTGATGAGTGATACAAGTTTAGTCTATCCAATAAAACACATCAAATTTCCCGACTTAGCCATTTTTCTCAAAAGTATTGAAGGTGTTAGTTTCTTTGTATAGCTATAGCCAAAATGTTATGCTAGCATGAGAAGCTGCAAATAACCTTGCAGATTCCAAAGATGGAAACATGATTATCAATTCTACACTTTCCACATAGTCAATACAATTTTAACTAGTGGGTTGTGCTTGTTTCCAGAAACAAGATCAAGCGGGAGGTTGGTGTTAATTCACCTAGGTGTGGAACCTTCCTTTCGTCAAACACAAATCCAAAGGACCATCCTTGGCGCTTCGGAGATAGCTAGTAGAGTCGGAACTTCTCAGGGTGATGAGGGACTAGATGAGTAGGTGGCACTATATTTCCTAGAGGTGGCCCTACTGTTGGTCGGGTCAGACTCTGCTACGCATCATGATCCATGCTCTTGTTTTTAATTGAAGAGGCGTTCTAAGGGAGGATGGGGCGTAGGCGAGGGCTTGATGGGGTGCGTTCGAGTGTGCCTTGGAGGTCAGTTGAAGACTCACAGAGGCAATGAGTAGAGAGAGCATGGGGCCTGCTTGGGTTCTTGAAGGCTATGCTTTGTTTGTGCTATAGAGGATTGAGATTTGATCAGATGGAGTTGGGCCATGAAAATATTTTGAGAAATGAAGGGAAAAGGTTAAGGGAAACTTAGAGTTGTTCTTTATGAAGGGGGATAGGCCCAAGTGGCATCTTGTTGCTTTTCGGGTGATGAGGATGGGAGATTGGGAGGAAAGAGGACATGTTACATTAGAAAACATACATTGAAGATTATGACTTTGGATATATCAGCATGAACTATTATGTTCATCCTTCAAATTAAATTCCGTGCCCAACCCTTCTTCAAACTGGTTTTGATCTTGTTTTTGTAGCCTATGTGCAGCTTTTGGAATGTAGACTCACACACCACTTGTGACCGATCAACTGGACTTGACTTAGTATGGCTTTTCCTTGTCTGGCCATCTTGCATGACTAAATATGTAAATTATATATCGCTTTTTCCACGCCTTAAGAAAAAGTTTCTTTTTTGGAAGTCTTAGGTTAGTTTTCAAAACATGCAAGTTTGGTGAGCCTAAAATGTAAGTTCCTTTTTTTCAAAAAGAAAGTGCAAAGTGGATTTTGGACTTTTTACCGAGTGCAAAATACACTTTTTTTTAGAAAACATTGGTACTTATATGATTTTTTAACATATTAATGCTTAGCATTGAAATGTGTGTGCCAGGGTTATTAATTATTTCAAGCCAAGTGTTGTATCCATTGCCCATCCAATCCTCTAGCCAAACTTCAAAACATTATTACCGTAGCCCCAAGTAACAAATCAATACCTTGTGAAGGCATATATAAATGTTGATTTTATAAGAAACGTTGTCCTCAACCACGAGGGGAAGCGCCTCATGTAATGAGCTCCACCCAAACTACATACTTGCGTGAAGAAACATTGCCACTTGTTAGGGTAGCTTCCTTGTATTGAAAGTACAATAGGAAATCGCACTGCACATGCACAAATGTTTGTTGTACTTGGATAAAGTATTAGAGACCATTGTAATTCCATGTGAGGGTTTAATAAAAAGTTTTTCAGTTTTGTGCAAGCAAGGGAAGTAGTGTAATGTCCCTCGCATATTTATTCCTCCTCTGGAATACATCCATCCATCCTCTCGTCCTTCCAACTGTATACAGTAGGGCAAAATAAGTTCAAGGGGGGGTGTTGTTTGTAATTAGGTATTGTGTACAAGACATAGAAGACAATCATTGGCATACGACTGTACCAAAAAATTGAAATAAAGAGCAAAAGGAAAAGATTTTGCTTAATTGTAATGCAAGAAGCCGCTTAACTACACTATTTAGGTGGGCCAACACGTGTGTGAGGACCTGATGGTGAATGTTATTGGTGGTGGATTTCCATTTTAAGCTCATTGGAACTTCATGGAGGTGTTTCTTTCTTATTGGGCGTGTGACATGGACAACTAGCAAGTGAATGTTTTATCGTTGATGTGTCCATAGTTTTTTCTCATATTTCGAGCCGAATATATTTTGTTTTTTATATCGGTTAAGAAAAAATTGGAATGACAAATACAAATGAAAACAATCAGCATGTGATGGAAGACCCACCCCCCTCCATCCGCATGATATCGCTTTGAAGAAATGCAAATAACTCCTTCATGTCATGGAAGATCCACATCCGTCCACTCACACGAGATCACATTATCTAACCCGGGATCTGTCTTCCCCCTTTCCTCATTCAAGATCACGTCGTAACGCATGATATATATCATAAAGTCCCGTTACTAAAGCATGGCAATAAATTCTCTAGCCACCCCGCCATTTCAGATGTACCAGAACCCTCCCCATCATCCGACATTAAACACACATGTAAGAAAAGTGAGGGGTAAGTCCTGGGCCTTACCAGAGGTCATGCGAGATCCGTAATGCTTAGATTGTTGATCCCCTTTCTTCTCCCTTGTGGATCGCTGCTCTATGGTCCCACGCACACGTTGGGCATCCACCATGGCTGAGCCTGGCATTTGGTATAAACCAAACTTCGGTTAATAAATTTTGGTGTTTCCATATTTCTTTTTCAAATCAGTTTTCAGTTTATACTTGAAGGGTAGCATGCATTGGGTTAACCAAGGATACGAATATCTTCCATGATTGGGACCACATTATATTAAATAGAAAACGTCGACCCCATTTCTATAGCCAGACGATGTGGGACTAATCACCAAGCAGACAAGCTCCACAAGAGAGACAAATTGGTGTGGGTGAGAAGAAGAAGTCTTGTAGAGTATTAGGCCTTCCGTAGTTGCATACAATATTCAGGTGGACGTCCCCTAACTCACTAGGTCGTCCCTGACTCGCACACGACCACACATCACACTCACCTTATCCTTAGGGGCATGACTATGTGTCGCCTATTGCGATACCAAACAAGGCCTCACCTGAAGTGCTTACCAAATGGTCCAAGCCAGCATGTCGGGGGCTCATAGGCTTTAAGATATTTTTTTCGTTCTTCTTTTTATTTTCTTCATCTTTTGCTTCTTTTTTACTTTATTTTATATTTACTTTCATAGTTGTGCCATTATATTTCATATTTTCTGCTCTTACATGCCCTCCCATCTAATTGCTCAACTATCGACCCACTACAATCACTAGGAAAATGCTTGTGCATTGCTAGACACAACAAGGATAAATTAATAATAATGTTGCAACTGCGTCGACCAATAAGTGAACCATTATTTCATCTCATAGTTGAATGTCCATTATGCAGTATCGTAGTTTAATGTCCATGAATTGCGACAAGAGATATATTACTACGATGACCAAAGGCGTGAGAAAGACAAAAGAGTCGAGCACAAGAAAATATTTTCCAACTATGGTCAAAAAACGAGCTCACAACTTAGAAAAAAACAAACCGACAACACAACATCTGAAGTGAACAAAACTAACACTCCTTTGAGCAAACAAGATTTGAATACTAATTTGGTATGCCTGACTTGGAGTGTAGTAGTTCATGAGGAAATAAGTTTGTGCTGAGTGATAACACTTTGGTCGATTCAATAAAACACTTGAAATTTCCTGACTTAAGCATTTATATAATAAGTATTTGAAGTGACGGTTTATTTATGTAACTATATCCAAAAACTTATGTTAGCATGAGAACTTCCGAATGACATTGTAGATTGCAAAGCTAGCAACATGAGTATCAATTCTACATTTTCCACATAGGCAATGCAAGTTTAATTCGTGGAATGTGATTGTTTCCTGAAAATAGAGGTTGGTGTTAATTCAACTACATGTAGAAACTTCCTTTCGTCGAACACCAATTGTAATCACCATACTTGCTGCTTTTAAGATTGCTTGTAGAGTTAGATGTACTCGAGGTGATGAGAGACTGGAGGAGTTGGTGGCACTACGTTTCCTAGAGGGGTTCCTACTTTGCCCGGGTCGAACTCTGTTGTGCATCATTATCCATGCTCTTGATCAGAATGGAAGAGGATCCTCGAGTGGGATGGGGCTCAGGCGAGGGCTTGATGAAGTGCATTCGAGTGTGCTTTGGAGATAACTTCAAGACTGAAAGAGGCACAAGGTAGAGATCTCATGGGGCCTGCTGGGGTTCTTGAAGGTTATGTGTTTTTTGGGCTAGAGGATAGAGATGTGGTCGGATGGAGTTGGGCCATGAAAATATCTTGCGAAAATGAAGGTAAAAAGTCAAGGGAAACTTAGAGTTGTTCTTTAAGGAGGGGGATATGCACAAAGGGGGCTCTTCATTGCATTTTGTGTGATGAACATGGGAGATTGGTAGGAAAGAGGAGATTTTACGTTAGAAAAAAAACATTCAAGACTTTGAGTTTGGCTATATCATCACAAACTATTCGGTTGGGCTGTCCAATTTACTTTTGTCCCCAACACTTCTCCCCCCCACTGGTTTTGATCCCGGTTCCATAGTTATTGTCTAGTTTGTGGAATGGAGAGTCGCACGCCGTTCGTGACCAATGAACTGGACTTGACTTATTGTCGCTCATCCTTGTATAACCATCTTACACGACCCAAGATTTAAATAATATATCATTTTGCCAAGCCTAATGGTTTTTTCTATAAAACATATTAGGCATTTACCTCGAAACTTTTGAAAGTGTCAGTTTCTTTGTCTAACCATGGCCAAAACTTTGAAAAATCAACAATTTAACTTTATTACCCATAATCTAAGGTTTTAATATGTGAATGATGCTAGATAGAAATTTATGCTAGCAGAAATCTTCAGAATAACATTGTAGATTGAAAAGCGAGGAAAATGAGTATCAATTACACACATTCCACGTAGGTAATACAAGTTTAATTAGTGCGTGGTGCTTGTTTCCTGAAAAAAGATCAAGTGAGTGGTTGGTGTTAATTCACCAAGGTGTAGAACCTTCATATTGCCGAACGCCAATCCAAAGCACCATGCTTGCCGCTTTGGTGATCGCTTGCAGAGTCGGAGCTCCACAGGAGGATGAAGGATTGGAGGAGTAGGTGGCACAATTTTTCCTAGAGGTACGCCTACTACTGGTGGGGTCGGACTTTGATGTGCATCATGATACATTCTCTTGTTAGAAATAGAAGAGGAGTCCCAAGGCTAAATGGGGCTCGGGCAAGGGCTCGATGAGGTGGGACTGAGTCTTCTTTAGGGGTCAGTAGAAGAATCAAAGACACAGCGGATAGAGAGATCAAGGGGCTATAATGGGTTGTTGAAGGCTATGCTTTGTTTTGTGCTAGAGGAAAGAGTTGTGGTCGGATGGAGTTAGGCCAAGAAAATATGTTGAGAAAATGAAATGAGTAAGTGGATGGGAACATAGAGTTGTTCTTTATGGAGGGGGTAGACCAAAGTGACCACTCCATTGCTTCTTGGTTGATGAGCATGGGAAATCGGGAGGGTAGAGGACATGTTACGTTAGAAAAAAAACATTGAAGATTCTTAATTTGGCTATATCTACGTGAACTATTTGGTTCAGCCATCAAATGCCCTTTCTTCCCCAACACTTCCCCCAAAACTCGTTTTGATCAAACTTTTAACGTTTGTGTGTAGTTTTTGGAATAGAGACTCACGCACCACTCATGACCGGTCAACTGAACTTGACTTTTTATGTCTTTTCCTTGTCTAGCCATCTTGCCTGATCCAACATCTAAATAATATATCGCTTTTGTCAAGCCTTAAGTAAACGATTTAATATTCTTGGGAAACATTGGTATTTAGTATTGAAATGTGTGTACCATGTTCATTGATAATTTAGACCCCACTGCAGCATGCATCGCCGTTCCAACCCTCTATCCAAACTTCAACATATTATATTATTGTAATATAAAGTAACAAATCACTGCCTTCTGAAGGCATATATAGACGTTGATTTTATGATAAACGTATCCCCAACCACAAGTGGAAGCACCTCGTGTAATGACATCCACCCGTACTTATGTGAAAAAACATTGTGACTTGTTATCACACCTTGCTTGTATTTAACGTACATTAGGAAATCATACTTCACATGCACAAATGTGTGGTGCACTTGGATAAAGAAATCGGGACTGTTGTAATTACGTGTGAGAACATATTAAAAAGAATTTCAGTTTTGTGCAAACAAGGGAAAGTAATGTAATGTCAGTCCCATATTTATTCCTCCTCTCAATACATCCATCCATCCACTCGTCCTTACAGTTGTATAGAGTAGGGCACAATTGGGCCAAGGGGGAGTGTTGGGCCAAGGGGGAGTGTTGTCTGTAATTAGTCGGTCACTGTGTACAAGACATACAAGACAATCATTGGCTACGGGATATACCAAATATTTGCAAATACACTGCAAAAGGAAGAAATTTTGTTTAGCTGTAAAGCAAGAAGCCGCTTAACTACACTATTTAGGCAGGCCAACACGTGTGGGAGGACTAGGTGGTGTTTTTGGTTGTGGATTTCCATTTTAAGCTCATTGGAACTTCATGGGGGTGTTTGTTTATTTCTTTGGGCGGGCCTCATGGAAAGCTACTGTGTAAATGTTTGCTTCATAGATATGTCCTTAGTTTTTTCTCATATTTCAAGACGGATATGAATTTTATTTCTTAAATTGTTTAAGAAAAAATGGAAATAACTAGCAACAATGAAAAAAAACATCACGTCATTGAAGATATACTCCCCCTCCACTCGCATGAGATCGCTTTGAAAAAATGGAAATAATCACTTCACATCATGGAAGATCGACACCCTGCAACTCACAAGAGATTACATCATCTAACCCGAGATCTGTCTTCGCCCTTTCCTCATAGAAGATCATGTCGTAACGCTTGAGATGCATCATAAGGTCCACTTCTTGTACCATGACAATAAATTCGCTAGCCGCCCAGCCACTTGAGAGGTACCAAAACCCTCCCCACCATTTGACATTAAACACACATGTAAGAAATCGAGGGTGGGTCTTGGGCATTACGAGAGGTCATGCGAGAACCGCAATGCTTGGGCTGTCAATCCCCTTTCTCCTCCTTCATGAATCGCTACTGCACGGTCCCACCCCCGTGTTGGGAACCTCTCGTGGTTGAGACTCGCTTTTGGTATATACCAAGACTTAGTTTCTAAATTTTTGTGTTTCTATATTTTTTTGATTCAGTTTTCAATTTATACTGAAAGGGTAGCCTGCGTTGGGCTCACCAACGATATGGATACATTCCATTTGTGGCACCCCACCCTATTAAATAGTTAAGCGATCGCGTCCATTCTGTTTAGCCTGACCATGTTGTACTAATCACCAAACGGACAACCCCACGGATTGTTGTGGGCAAGAAAAATAGGTTTTATAGAGTATTCGGCCTTGCATAGTTGCAGACAATATTCAGGTGGACGTCCCACATGACTGACTGGACTATCTCTGACTCACGCACGACCATGTACATGGTACTCACCTTATCCTTAGGTGCGCGATGATGTGTCGCCTATTGCGAGACCAAACAAGGTGTCGCCTTGAGTACTTATGAAATGGGCTAGCCCAAAAGGCCGGGGGATCATAGGCCTTAAGAGTTAGGGTTTCTTCTTGTTTTATTTTTTCCTTTCTTTTTTACTTTCTTTTATATTTATTTTCATATTTGTCCAATATATTTCACAGATTATGCTCATATATGTCCACCCCTTTAACTGCTCAACTATCGACCAACTAAAATCACTATGAACATGTGCCTGCATTGCTACATGCAACATGAAACAATTAATCACAATTTAGCAATTGTGTCCACCAATAAGTGAAGCATTATTTGATATCATAGCTGAATGTCCATTATTTGATATCATTGTTTAATATCCATGAATTGCGATCGGGTATATATTACTATGATGAGCAAAGGCAAGAGAAAGATAAAAACCAAGCACACAAAAGTATTTCCCAACAACTACCAAAAAACAAGATCGCAACTTAGAAATTAAAGAAACCAACATCTCAAGTGAGGAAAACTAAGACTCCTTTGAGAAAACTAGATTTAACATGATACTAATTGGGTATGCCTAATTTTTACGATACTAGTTCAAGAGGGAACAAGTATGTGATGAGTGATACAAGTTTAGTCTATCCAGTAAAACACATCAAATTTCCTAACCTAGGCATTTTTCACATAGGCAATAAAAGAGTATTGAAAGTGTTAGTTTCTTTGTATAGCTATAGCCAAAATGTTATGCTAGCATAGAAGCTGCAAATAACCTTACAGATTGCAAAACTAGCAACATGATTATCAATTCTACACTTTCCACATAGGCAATAAAATTTTAACTAGTGGGTTGTGCTTGTTTCCCGAAACAAGATCAAGCGGGAGGTTGGTGTTAATTAACCTAGGTATAGAACCTTCCTTTCGTCAAACACAAATCCAAAGGACCAGCCTTGTCGCTTCGAAGATCGCTAGTAGAGTCGGAACTTCTCAGGGTGATGAGGGACTAGAGGAGTAGGTGGCACTATATTTCCTAGAGGTGGCCCTACTATTGGTCGGGTCAGACTCTGCTACGCATCATGATCCATGCTCTTGTTCAGTATTGAAGACGGGTCTTAAGGCAGGATGGGGCGTAGGCGAGGGCTTGATGGGGTGCGTTCGAGTGTGCCTTGGAGGTCACTTGAAGATCCACAGAGGCAACGACTAGATAGAGCATGGGGCCTACTTGGGTTCTTGAAGCCTATGCTTTATTTGTCCTATAGAGGATTGAGATGTGATCAGATTGAGTTGGGCCATGAAAATATTTTGTGAAATGATGGGAAAAGTTTAAGGGAAACTTAGATTGTTCTTTATGGAGGGGGATAGGCCCAAGTGGCTTCTTGTTTCTTTTCAGGTGATGAGCATGGGAGATTGGGAGGAAAGAGGATATGTTACATTAGAAAACAAACATTGAAAATTTTGAGTTTGGCTATATCAACACGAACTTTTATGTTCGTCGTTCAAATTCACTTTCGTGCCCAACACTTCTTCCCAAACTAGTTTTGATCTCGTTTTTGTAGCCTATGTGCATCTTTTGGACTGTAGACTCTCGCACCACTTGTGACCGATCAACTGGACTTGACTTAGTATGGCTTTTCCTTGTCTGGCCATCTTGCATGACTAAATATGTAAATGATATATCGGTTTTTCCACGCCTTAAGTAAATGTTTCTTTTTTTGGAAGTCTTAGGCTAGTTTTCAAAACATGCAAGTTTTGTTAGCCGAAAATGTAAGTTCCTTTATTTCAAAACGAAAGTGTAAAGTGGATTTTGGACTTTCTACAGAGTGCAAAATACACTTTTTTAGAAAACATTGGTACTTATATGAAAATAAAATTAACATATTAATGTTGAGTATTGAAATGTGTGTGCCAAGATTATTAATTATTTCAAGCCAAGTGTTGTATCCATTGACCATCCAACCCTCTAGCCAAACATCAAAACATTATTACCGTAACCCCAAGTAACAAATCAATACCTTGCGGAGGCATATATACACGTTGATTTTATAAGAAACGTTATCCTCAACCACGAGGGGAAGCTCCTCATGTAATGACTTCCACCCAAACTACATACTTGCGTGAAGGAACATTGCCACTCGTTAGCGCATCTTCCTTGTATTGAAAGTACAATAGGAAATCACACTTCACATTTACAAATGTTTGTTGTACTTGGATAAAGTATTGGAGACCATTGTAATTCCATGTGAGGGTATTTTAAAAATATTTCCGTTTTGTGCAAGCAAGGGAAGTAGTGTAATGTCCCTCGCATATTTGTTCCTCCTCTGGAATACATCCATCCATCCTCTCGTCGTTGCAGCGGTATACTATCAAGACATAGAATAGTTTCAAGAGGGAGTGTTGTTTGTAATTAGGTATTGTGTACAAGACATAGAAGACAATCATTGGCATACGACTATAACAAATAATTGAAATAAAGAGCAAAAGGAAAAGATTTTTCTTAATTGTAATGCAAGAAGCCGCTTAACTACACTATTTAGGCGGGCCAACACGTGTGGAAGGACCTGGTGGTGAATGTTATTGGTGGTAGACTTCCATTCTAAGCTCTTTGGAACTTCATGGGGGTGTTTATTTCTTTTGGGCATGCGACGTGGACAGCAAGCAAGTGAATGTTTTATCGTAGATGTGTCCATAGTTTTTTCTCATATTTCAAGCCAAATATGATTTGTTTTTTATATTGGTTAAGAAAAAATGGAAATAACAAGCACAAAGGAAGACTCACCCCCTCCACTCTCACGAGATCGTTTTGAAGAATTGCAAATAACTCCTTCACTTCATGGACGATCCACATCCTTCCACTCACACGAGATGACATCATCGAACCAGGTATCTGTCTTCCCCCTTTCCTTATTCACGATCACGTCTTAACGGCGGGAGATATATCATAAAGTCCCCTTACTATAGCATGGCAATAAATTCTCTAGACACCCTGCCATTTCAGACGTACCAGAGCCCTCCCCATTGTCCGACATTAAACACACATGTAAGAAAAGTGAGGGGTGGTTCCTGAGCCTTACCAGAGGTCATGTGAGAGCCGCACCACTTAGATTGTTGATCCCCTTTCTTCTTCCTTGTGGATCGCTGCTCTATGGTCCCACGCTCGTGTTGGGCATCCGCCATGGCTGAGCCTGGCATTTGGTATAAACCAAACTTCGGTTAATAAATTTTTGTGGGTCTATATTTGTTTTCAAATCAGCTTTCAATTTATACTGGAAGGGTAGCATGCATTGGGTTAACCAAGGATATGAATATCTTCCATGCTTGGGACCGCGTCATATTAAATAGAAAACGCCGACCCCATTTCTATAGCCAGAAGATGTGGGAGTAATCACCAAACGGACAAGCTCCACAAGAGAGACACATTGGTGTGGGTGAGAAGAAGGAGTTTTGTAGAGTATGAGGCCTAGCATAGTTGCATACAATATTCAGGTGCACGGCCCCTAACTCACTAGGTCGTCCCTGACCTGCACACGACCACACATCACACTCAGCTTATCTATAGGGGCACGACTATGTGTCGCCTATTGTGATACCAAACGAGGTCTCACCTGAAGTGCTTACGAAATGGGTTAGGCCAGCATGTCGGGGGCTCATAGGCTTTAAGATCTCGTTTTTTCGTTCTTCTTTTCATGTTCTTCATATTTTGCTTTTTTTACTTTCTTTTATATTTACTTTCATAGTTGTGCCATTATATTTCACATTTTGTGCTCTTACATGCCCACCCGTTTCATTGCTCAACTATCGACCCACTACAATCACTAGGAAAATGCTTGCGCATTGCTAGATGCAACATGAATAAATTAATCATAATGTTGCAATTGCGTCGACCAATAAGTGAACCGTTATTCCATCTCATAGTTGTATGTCGATTATGCGGTATCGTAGTTTAATGTCCATGAATTGCGACAAGAGATATATTACTACGATGACCAAAGGCATGAGAAAGAAAAAGAGTCGAGCACAAAAAAATATTTTCCATATGTGGTCAAAAAATGAGCTCACAACTTTGAAAATAAAGAAACCGACAGCACAACATACAAGTCAACAAAACTAACACTCATTTGAGAAAACAAGATTTGAATACTAATTTTGTATGCCTCACTTGGAGTGTACTAGTTCATGAGGAAAATAAGTTTGTGTTGAGTGATAATTCTTTGTACGATTCAATAAAACACATGAAATTTCTTTACTTAGGCATTTATCTAATAAGTATTGAAAGTGATGGTTTATTTATGTAACTATATCCAAAAAGTTATGTTAGCATGAGAATTTCCAAATGACATTCTAGATTGCAAAGCTAGCAGTTTGAGTATCAATTCTACATTTTCCACATAGGCAATGCAAGTTTAATTAGTGGAATGTGATTGTTTCCTGAAACAGGATCAAAACAGAGGTTGGTGTTAATTCAACTACATGTAGAAACTTCGTTTCGTCGAACACCAATTGATATCACCATACTTGCTGCTTTCCAAATTGCTTGTAGATACTAGTAGAATGTCGATCAGTAGTCCCGGTCGGGATGTGCCTTTAGTATCGATTCCCCAACTGGTACTAAAGGGTCGGGACTAAAGGTCCAGACCTTTAGTACCGGTTGGACCACAGACCGATACTAAAGGCCCACCACGTGGCTGCCTGCGTGAGCTGGTGGTGAAGGACCTTTAGTACCGGTTGGTGATACCAACCGGTACTAAGTGTTCTGTTTTTTTCCGCTTTTAATTAGGTTTTAGTTTTCCTCTCTATTTATTGTGTTTTCCATTCATTTCAAATTTATTTTATGGTGCTACATATCGTAAGCATTAATTACACAAGTTGATGCATATATATATATATTTGTATGTATATAATATATATATATATGTAATATAATATACAATATCTCATAAAAAGTGTATGTACAAATGGAATTACACACACACACAGACATATATATATATATTCTGGACTTATAACTTAAGGCCCAAAATCCGGTCAGGACTAGATGAAATCTCAGTTTTCTACTACTGATTTGCTGACATTATTGAGGCGGCGGTAAGTAATAGTGCTCTCCATTTACATCAATGACATGTTAAAGAAGAAATGTCGCAAATTCCTCTTGAAGTGCTACAAAGTGTTTCTCGGGTGAGAGCGTCGACATCATCTGCCAAACCTGGAGCTGTCTTTCACGTGCTCCTCTGTGACGTATACGGCCTTCGGTCTGGATGCGAATGTTCTCGCAGAGAAAGTATCCACATAAATTTGTCCCCTATGGCTGTTTCACGCACTTTCAAAAGAATAGAATTCAATAAGATAATTAATAATCAAACATGATAGAATTAAAGAGATGCGTGGACCTATTAGTACTACTTAATTACCTGCATCTTTTTCCACTTTAGCTTCGGTTTCCATTGACGACTGTGATGGTTTTTTTCTATCATATTTTTCCAAACACTACGTGGCAAAGAAAAAGAACGACGTAGTTATTATAATTACTTCTGATATCCGGAAATAACGAAAGAAAGCGAGGTCGATAAAGATTGAAATTACCATTCTATCATAAAAAACAAGTCCACGTATGATTTTTCTAGTGTATCCAGTGAGTCGTACACTTGAATAAGTCCATCCGCGAGGATAATATTTAGGAGGATATAGTGGTCTCTGCGCAGAAGTTTATATAATTAAGCAGGCATGCATATAACTCATCCCATGTTGACAGCGAGCTAGTAAGCAAAAATAGAATGAGTAGCATACAAGAGAGTAAACACTCATCCCATGTTGTAAGGAAATATTATAGTAGATTTGGTATTCATTAGTGCCTGTAGAATTTTTTCCAAGAGATCTTCTGTGTCCTTGGCATAATGTTTTACCACATGACCATTAACGGTACTTGGGTCGATGAACCCAGTGTCATCGATTCCCTCTTGTTTTAATTCCCACATCTTCAATCTGCATAATAGCGTAAAAAATATATATAGTGAGGATAAGCCAATGAACGATATCTTAGATAGAGACTTAAATTATTAAAGATATAAATCACTTACAGATAATAACAACTGACGAGAGTTCTGTCGATAGAGTCCATGTGGTATAACTAGAAAAGTTCTGAGAATTCAAGACATATATCACATGCATTGACGTAATGCTCTTTTCTTACTTTGACCATGACCGCCGTCGTCCCTCTCACCACGGCCGGCTTCTGCCAATGTGGACTCCCCCTCACCTCCAGGGATGTCAAGCAATAGTTCATCATATCCTGGCTCTATTGCGTCCACCGCGACACGAGCATACCTAGCTGGAACCTGATTGCAATGCCAGAGAACATCATGTGTATTTGGTAAAGCATAGCCCGTCGCGACCTTCATGGGTATGTTCTTCATTTTCTGGATTAGCTCACAAGATGTCTTCTCGGTAATATCATCCACGGGGGCGTGACCCAGTGGTGCCCCTGTGGAACCCATGCTGCTTTTTAGCAGTGTAGATGGTACAGGTTCCCCTGCCTCCTGCGGCGGAGTTTCCCTTTGCTGGGTCAGTATCTGTATCTGCAGCTGCTATTGCTCATACTTATGTTCCAACTTTGAAAGTCGGTCTGCTTCCACCTTTTTTTTTCTCGAACTGCTTTTATAACTGTCCTTCTCGTACCATGGAACAACGCCCATGCCTCGTGTTCGTCCTCCATGTTCGGGATTCCCAAGGGTACGTGTAAGCTCGTCTTTCTCTCTATCGGGGTGAAACCGTCCTTCTTGGGCAGCTTTTATTGCATCAATCAACTCATCTGATGCATGCTTCAGACTGGCTAGTGCAATAATCTTCCCTGTTGCTGGGTCCAACTTTCCTCTGTTGGGAGACGTAGTAGTAAGTCAAAACCTTTCCTACGTCTCACCAAGATCTATATATGGAGAAACCATCAACGAGTGGTGAGATATTCCATCTTCATATCTTTGAAGATCGCTAAGTGGAAGCGTTACAAGAAAGCGGTTGGTGGAGTCGTACTCGTAGCGATTCAGATCGCGGTGGACTCCGATCTTAGCGCCAAACAACGGTGCCTCCACATTCATCACACGTACAGCCTGGTGACGTCTCCCACACCTTGATCCAGCAAGGAGAAGGGAGAGGTTGAGGGAGAGCTCCGGCAGTATGACGGCGTGGTGACGGTGGAGCTACATGGACTTCGGCAGGGCTTCGCCAAGCGTTACGAAGAACGAGGAAGAGGAAGGGTAGGGCTGCGCTGTGGGAGAGAGAAGTTGTGTCTCAAATCAGCCCAAACCCTTGAATATATATAGGAGGAGGGAGAGGGAGGACTGCCTTGGCCCCTCCTCCTAAGAGGAGAGGTTCGGCCGACCCTAGGGGAAGAGTCCACCTCCCACAAGGGAGGTGGATCTCCTCTTTTTCAAACTCCTTTGCCCTATCTCCTTATCTCCAGCCGCATGGGCCTTTCTAGAAGGTCTTGGCCAGCCCAAAAAGGGTTGGCACACCTCCTCTAAGGGCCCACAAAGTCCTATGGTCGTCACACCCCTCCCGGGAGTCCTCCGGCACCCTCCCGGCACTCCCGGTACACTACCGATGAGCCTGAAAACTTTCCGGTGACCAAAATTGGACTTCCTATGTATCAATCTTTACCTCCGGACCATTCCTGAGCTCCTCGTGACGTCCAGGATCTCATCCGAGACTCCGAACAACCTTCGGTAATCACGTATAGCATTTCCCTATAACCCTAGCGTCATCGAACCTTAAGTGTGTAGACCCTACGGGTTCGGGAGACACGTAGACATGAGCGAGACACCTCTCCGGTCAATAACCAACAGCGGGATCTGGATACCCATGTTGGCTCCCACATGCTCCATGATGATCTCATCGGATGAACCACGATGTCGGGGATTCAATCAATCCCGTATACAATTCCCTTTGTCTATCGGTATGATACTTGCCCGAGATTTGATCGTCGGTATCTCTATACCTTGTTCAATCTCGTTACCGGCAAGTCTCAATACTCGTTCCGTAATACATCATCCCATGGCTAACTCCTTAGTCACATTGAGCTCATTATGATGATGTCTTACCGAGTGGGCCCAGAGATACCTCTCCGTCACACGGAGTGACAAATCCCAGTCTCGATTCGTGCCAACCCAACAGACACTTTCGGAGATACCCGTAGTGCACCTTTATAGCCACTCAGTTACGTTGTGACGTTTGGCACACCCAAAGCATTCCTACGGTATCCGGGAGTTGCACAATCTCATGGTCCAAGGAAACGAGACTTGACATTGAAAAGCTTCAGCAAACGAACTACATGATCTTGTGCTATGCTTAGGATTGGGTCTCGTCCATCACATCATTCTCCTAATGATGTGATCCCGTTATCAACGACATCCAATGTCCACGGTCATGAAACCATGAGCATCTATTGATCAACGAGCTAGCCAACTAGAGGCTCACTAGGGACTTGTTGTGTTCTATGTATTCACACATGTATTACGGTTTCCGGTTAACACAATTATAGCATGAACAATAGACAATTATCATGAACTAGGAAATACAATAATAACCATTTTATTATTGCCTCTAGGGCATATTTCCAATAGTCTCCCACTTGCACTAGAGTCAATAATCTAGTTACATTGTGATGAATCGAACATCCATAGCAATCTGGTGTTGATCATGTTTTGCTCGTGAGAGGTTTAGTCAACGGATCTGCGACATTCAGATCCGTATTTACTTTACAAATATCTGTATCTCCCTCCTGAATGTAATCACGGATGGAGTGGAACCGGCGCTTGATGTGTCTTGTCTTCTTGTGAAACTTGGGCTCCTTCGCAAGGGCAATAGCTCCAGTGTTGTCACAGAATAGAGTCATCGGGCCCGACGCACTTGGAATTACTCCTAGGTTGGTGATGAACTCCTTCATCGAGACTCCTTCCTTTGCTGCTTCCGAAGCAGCTATGTACTCAGCTACTTCCGAAACATGCCGCCACGAAGCTTTGCTTGCTGCTGCACCAGCTGACTGCCCCTCCATTCAAAACATACACGTATCCGGTTTGCGACTTGGAGTCGTCCAGATCTGTGTCGAAGCTAGCATCAACGTAACCCTTTACGACGAGCTCTTCGGCACCTCCATATACGAGAAACATGTCCTTTGTCCTTTTTAGGTACTTCAGGATATTCTTGACCGCTGTCCAGTGTTTCTCTCCGGATCACTTTGGTACCTCCCTACCAAACTTATGGCAAGGTTCACATCAGGTCTGGTACATAGGGGATGACACTCATCTCTTCTCTATCCTTTGCCGTGGTCGGGCATTGAGTCGTACTCAATCTCACACCTTGTAACACAGGCAAGAACCCCTTCTTGGACTGATCCATATTGAACTTCTTCAATATCTTGTCAAGGTATGTGCTTTGTGAAAGACCTATGAGGCGTCTCGATCTATCTCTATAGATCTTGATGCCTAATATGTGAGCAGCTTCTCCAAGGTCCTTCATTGAAAAACACTTATTCAAGTAGGCCTTTATACTTTCCAAGAGTTCTATATCATTTCCCACTATCAGTATGTCATCCACATATAATATAAGAAATGCTATAGAGCTCCCACTCACTTTCTTGTAAATACAAGGTTCTCCATAAACCTGTACAAACCCAAATGCTTTAATCACTTCATTAAAGCGAATGTTCCAACTCCGAGATGCTTGCACCAACCCATAGATGGAGCGCTGGAGCTTGCATACCTTGTTCGCATCTTTAGGATCGACAAAATCTTCTGGCTGCATCATATACAGTTCTTCCTTGAGGAAGCCATTAAGGAATGCCGTTTTGACGTCCATTTGCCAGATCTCATAATCATAAAATGCGGCAATTGCTAACATGATTCGGACAGACTTCAGCATCGCTACGGGTGAGAAAGTCTCATCGTAGTCAACTCCTTGAACTTGTCGATAACCCTTAGCAACAAGGGCGAGCCTTATAGACGGTTACATTACTATCCGCATCAGTCTTCTTCTTAAAGATCCATTTATTTTCAATGGCTCTCTTATCATCAGGCAAGTCCACTTAAGTCCACACTTTGTTCTCATACATGGATCCTATCTCGGATTTCATGGCTTCAAGCCATTTGTTGGAATTCGGGCCTGCCATTGCTTCTTCATAGTTTGAAGGTTCACCGTTGTCGAACAACATGATCTCCAGGACAAGGTTGTCGTACCACTCTGGTGTGGAACGTGTCCTAGTGGACCTTTGACATTCAACAGTAACTTGCTCTGAAGTTTCATGATCATCATCATTAACTTCCTCTCCAGCTGGTGTAGGCTCCACAGAAACAACTTCCTGTGCTGCACTACTCTCCGGTTCGAGTGGAGGTACAATTACCTCATCAAGTTCTATTTTCCTCCCAGTTACTTCTTTCGAGAGAAACTCTTTCTCGAGAAAGGATCCATTCTTGGCAACAAAGACTTTGCCCTCGGATCGTAGGTAGAAGGTATACCCAATGGTCTCTTTGGGATATCCTATGAAGACGCACTTTTCCGCTTTGGGTTCGAGCTTCTCAGGTTGAAGTTTCTTCACATAAGCATCACATCCCCAAACTTTTAAAAACGACGGCTTAGGTTTCTTTCCAAACCATAATTCATACGGTGTCGTCTCAACGGATTTGGATGGTGCCCTATTTAAAGTGAATGCGGCAGTCTCTAATGCATATCCCCAAAATGATAGCGGTAAGTCGGTAAGAGACATCATAGATCGTACCATATATAATAGAGTGCGATTACGACGTTCAGACACACCATTTCACTGAGGTGTGCCAGGCGGCGTGAGTTGTGAAACAATTCCACATTTCCTTAGGTGCGTGCCAAAGTCGTGACTTAAATGTTCTCCGCCACGATCAGATCGTAGGCACTTTATTTTCCTGTCATGTTGATTATCTATCTCACTCTAAAATTCCTTGAACCTTTCAAAAGATTCAGACTTATGTTTCATCAAGTAGACATACCCATATATACTTAAGTCATCAGTGAGGGTGAGAACATAACGGTAGCCACCACGAGCCTCGACACTCATTGGACCGCATACATTGGTATGTATTATTTCCAACAAGTCAGTTGCTCGCTCCATTGTTCCGGAGAAAAGAGTCTTGGTCATCTTGCCCATGAGGCATGGTTCGCACGTGTCAAAAGATTCGAAATCAAGAGACTCCAAAATTCCATCAGTATGGAGCTTCTTCATGCGTTTGACACCAATATGATCAAGGCGGTAGTGCCACATGTAAGTGGGACTATCGTTATCAACCTTACACCTTTTGGTATTCACACTATGGACATGTGTAACATCACGTTCAAGATTCATCAAAAATAAACCATTGACCAGCGGGGCATGACCATAAAACATTTCTCTCATATAAATAGAACAACCATTATTCTCAGAGTTAAATGAGTAGCCAT
The DNA here is from genome assembly GCA_022496015.1 of Hordeum marinum. NCBI lineage: Eukaryota > Viridiplantae > Streptophyta > Magnoliopsida > Poales > Poaceae > Hordeum > Hordeum marinum. Next base: position 449,092,175 of record CM039672.1, on the reverse strand, counting down.
CTCGAATCAAGCGAGATCTAGATACAATGTTCATGCTCAAAGCTGGTACTAAATAATAATTATTAAGGTTTAGCACTAATCCCGAAGGTAGATGTAGAGGTAGCGTGACAACGGCGATCACATCGACCTTGGAACCATTCCCGACGTGCATCGTCACCTCGTCCTTTGCCAGCCTCCGCTTATTCCGCAACTCCTGCTTGGAGTTACAAATCTGAGCAACTGCACCGGTATCAAATACCCAGGAGCTACTACGAGTGCTGGTTAGGTACACATCAATAACAAGTATATCACATATACCTTTAACGTTGCCGTCCTTCTTATCCGCTAAGTACTTGGGGCAGTTCTCCTTCCAGTGACCGGTACCCTTGCAGTAAAAACACTCAGTCTCAGGCTTGGTTCCATTCTTGTTCTTCTTCTTCCCAGCAACTTGCTTACCGGGCGCGGCAACAACTTTGTCGTCCTTCTTGAAGTTCTTCTTACCCTTGCCTTTCTTGAAACTAGTGGTCTTATTCACCATCAACACTTGATGCTCCTTTTTGATCCCAACCTCTGCTGATTTCAGCATCGAATACAACTTAGGAATGGACTTCTCCATCCCTTGCATGTTGTAGTTTATCACAAAGCTCTTGTAGCTAAGTGGAAGCGACTGGAGGATTCTGTCAATGATTGAGTCATCCGAAAGATTAAATCCCAGCTGAGTCAAGCGGTTGTGTAGCCCAGACATCTTGAGCATGTGCTCACTGACAGAACTATTCTCCTCCATCTTACAGCTGAAGAACTTGTCGGAGACGTCATATCTCTCGACCCGGGCATGAGCTTGGAAAACCACTTTCAGCTCTCGGAACATCTCATATGCTCCGTGTTGCTCAAAACGCTTTTGGAGCCCCAGTTCCAAACTGTAAAGCATGCCGCACTGAACAAGGGAGTAATCATCGCAGCGAGAATGCCTGCTGGGAGAAGGTGTGGGTCACCTAGCGGTGCATCGAGGACATACAATTTCTTGGAAGCTATGACGATGATCCTCAAACCACGGACCCAGTCCGCATAGTTGCTTCCATCATCTTTCAGCTTGGTTTTCTCTAGGAACGCGTTGAAATTGAGGGTGACATTCGCGTTAGCCATTGGATCTACAATATAGATTGTAAAGACAATTTTAGACTAAGTTCATGATAATTAAGTTAACATAATCAAATTATTTAATGAACTCCCACTTAGATAGACATCTCTCTAGTCATCCAAGTGGCACATGATCCATGTCAACTAGCCCGTGTCCGATCATCACGTGAGACGGACTAGTCATCCATGGTGAACATCTCCATGTTGATCGTATCTTCTATACGACTCATGTTCGACCTTTCAGTCTTCCGTGTTCCAAGGCCATGTCTGTACATTCTAGACTCGTCAAGTCAACCTAAGTGTTCTGCGTGTGTAAATCTGGCTTACACCCGTTGTATGCGAACATTAGAACCTATCACACCCAATCATCACGTGGTACTTCATAACGACGATCCTTAGCAACGGTGCATAGTTAGGGTGAACACTTCTCTTGAAATTTTATTGAGAGATCATCTTATTTACTACCGTCGTTCTAAGCAAATAAGATGTAAACATGATAAACATCACATGCAATCAATATAGTGACATGATATGGCCAATATCATCTTGCTCCTTTGATCTCCATCTTCGGGGCACCATGATCATCACTGTCACCGGCACGACACCATGATCTCCATCATCATGATCTCCATCATTGTGTCTTCATGAAGTTGTCTCGCTAACTATTACTTCTACTACTACGGCTAACGTTTAGCAATAAAGTAAAGTAATTACATGGTGTTTATGATTGACACGCAGGTCATACAATAAAATAAGACAACTCCTATGGCTCCTACCGGTTTTCATACTCATCGACATGCAAGTCGTGAATCCTGTTACAAGAACATGATCAATCTCATACATCACAATGTATCACATCACATTCTTTGGCCATATCACATCACAAGGCATATGCTGCAAAAACAAGTTAGACGTCCTCTAATTTGTAGTTGCAAGTTTTTACGTGGCTGCTATAGGTTTCTAGCAAGAACGTTTCTTACCTACGCCAAAACCGCAACGTGATATGATAATTGCTATTTACCCTTCATAAGGACCCTTTTCATCGAATCCAATCCGACTAAGGTGGGAGAGACAGACACCCGCTAGCCACCTTATGCAACAAGTGCATGTCAGGCGGTGGAACCAGTCTCACGTAAGCGTACGTGTAAAGTCAGTCCGGGCCGCTTAATCCCACAATAACGCCGAGTCAAGATAAGACTAGTACTGGTAAGCATATTAACAAAAGCGACGCACACAACAACTTGTATTCTACTTGTGCATAGATTCTACGCATACACCTAGCTCTGATACCACTGTTGGGAGACGTAGTCGTAAATAATTTTTTTTCCTACGTATCACCAAGATCTATTTATGGAGAAACCAGAAATGAGTGGGGAGAGATTGCATCTTCATATCTTTGAAGATCGCTAAGCGGAAGCGTTACAAGAACGCGGTTGGTGGAGTCGTACTCGTAGCGATTCAGATCGCGGTGGACTCTGATCTTAGCGCCGAACAACGGCGCCTCCGCGTTCAACACACGTACAGCTCGGTGACGTCTCCCGCACCTTGATCCAGCAAGGAGGAGGGAGAGGTTGAGGGAGAGCTCTGGTAGCACGATGGCATGGTGACGATGGAGCTACGTGGACTCCGGCAGGGCTTCACCAAGCGCTACGGAGAACGAGGAAGAGGAAGGGTAGGGCTGCGCCATGAGAGAGAGAAGTTGTGTCTCAAATCAGCCCAAACCCTTGCATATATATAGGAGGAGGGAGAGGGAGGGCTGCCTTGGACCCTCCTCCAAAGAAGAGAGGTTCGGCCAACCCTAGGGGAAGAGTCCACCTCCCACAAGGGAGGTGGATCTCCTTTTTTTCAAACTCCTTTGCCCTATCTCCTTATCTCCAGCCGCATGGGACTTTCTAGAAGATCTTGGCCAGCCCAAAAAGGGCTGGCACACCTCCTCTAAGGGCCCACAAAGTCCTATGGTCGTCACACCCCTCCCGGGGGTCCTCCGGCACCCTCCCAGCACTCCCGGTACACTACCGATGAGCCCGAAAACTTTCCGGTGACCAAAAATGGACTTCCTATATATCAATCTTTACCTCCGGACCATTCTGGAGCTCCTCGTGACGTCCGGGATCTCATCCGGGACTTAGAACAACCTTTGGTAATCACGTATACCATTTCCCTATAACCCTAGCGTCATCGAACCTTAAGTGTGTAGACCCTACGGGTTCGGGAGACACGTAGACATGACCGAGACACCTCTTCGGTCAATAACCAACAGAGGGATCTGGATACCCATGTTGGCTCCCACATGCTCCACGATGATCTCATCGGATGAACCACGATGTCGGGGATTCAATCAATCCCGTATACAATTCCCTTTGTCTATCGGTATGATACTTGCCCGAGATTCGATTGTCGGTATCTCTATACCTTGTTCAATCTCGTTACCGGCAAGTCGCTTTACTCGTTCCGTAATACATCATCCCGTGGCTAACTCCTTAGTCACATTGAGCTCATTATGATGATGTCTTACCGAGTGGGCCCAGAGATACCTCTCCGTCACACGGAGTGACAAATCGCAGTCTCGATTCGTGCCAACCCAACAGGCACTTTCGAAGATACCCGTAGTGCACCTTTATAGCCACGCAGTTATGTTGTGATGTTTGGCACACCCAAAGCATTCCTATGGTATCCGGGAGTTGCACAATTTCATGGTCTAAGGAAACAATACTTGACATTGAAAAGCTTCAGCAAACGAACTACACGATCTTGTGTTATGCTTAGGATTGGGTCTTGTCCATCACATCATTCTCCTAATGATGCGATCCCGTTATCAACGACATCCAATGTCCATGGTCATGAAACCGTGACCATCTATTGATCAACGAGCTAGCCAACTAGAGGCTCACTAGGGACTTGTTGTGTTCTATGTATTCACACATGTATTACGGTTTTCGGTTAACACAATTATAGCATGCACAATAGACAATTATCATGAACTAGGAAATAAAATAATAACCATTTTATCATTGCCTCTAGGGCATATTTCCAACATCCCCATGCGCAAAAAACCAATTCATGCGCCTCTGGGGCCAGTGGAAGGTTACTGGAGTGATCCCTTCAGCATTTATCTTCACAATAGACAATTATTCTCTAATGCATCCCATTTAGGAATGGCTGACTTGTATCCACGTGTCCCTAGTTTATGGTGATACTTTTTTTCTCCGCATTTATCTTCTTCTTTGCCGACTTCTCCATAGCAGCTTCCGATGTCTTGTACTTGATAAATGCGTCCCAGTGATTCCGAACCTTCTCGTATATTCCTATGAATTCGGGCGCCTTCTAGCCTCTAGCGTTGTACTCGGTCCATAATATTTTGTTCCAAGTCTGGAACGTGTCAGCCATCTTATGGAGAGAAAACTCCTTGACTTTGTCCCTTTGGCGCTCCGAGAGAGAATCTGGTAGGATGAAATGCTCCATGAGATCTCGCCAAAGGTTAGCTTTAATTCCTGTATCTGGTTTTGGGTTGTTTGGTTGAATCCATTCTCTCATTGTGATCAGGACTCCATCCCTAACAGCCACTCCGCATTGACGCACATATGTCTTGGCATTGGCTTCAGGGTGAGTCGGTGCGCCATCATGTTTGAAAGCATCAAGATTGAGCTTTACGTTGCCATCCAATATTTTGGCACTGCCTCGTACCTTTCTACTAGATTGGCACGATCCGGAGGGCTGATAATTAAATGAAAAAAGATTTGTTAATATATATATATACAAATCAATTAATACACATGTAATGATCACCAGAGGCTAATATGTGTATATACCTCGCCGGACATTGTTAGTTGTTCCTGATTTTGGAACATAAGTTTTTCTTCCTCGGTCTCACATCCATCACCATAATCGTTCAGATATTGTGAGCCGTCATCATCATGTGATTCACCTAGAAGGTCCGCTGGGTTTTCGGAGGAGCGTATCATGTCGAAGATGTCCTCTTCATGAGCTCTACCGATATTGTCCATAGCTTAATAACTAATCCGTAATAATATAGATAAAACAAATTAGTATTCAAATTAGCATGCATTCAAGAAGCAAAATAACTGATAGTTAATTAATAATGCATCATCGAATACATATATAGTAGTTCTTAGAAAAGATCTCATCTCATAATCTCGGATAATTGTTAATACATCGGCTAATCCATCGATCTAGCTAATACATCATAATAATACATATATAGTAGCTAATATATCGATCTAGCTAGAACCCTAGTGCCCGACGGATACCGGGGCGAGCAGTGGACAACCAAAGAGAAGGAACCATCACAAGAACATAGCTATAGTGAGATCCTTGAAGAATCTACTAGGTATTGTCGGACCTGGCCTCCAAAGCTGCCATGTACCGACGGACGTGCTCGTTCTCCTTGCTGACATGGTACTGTATCACCTCAACGGGGGACTCAATCCTCTGAAAACTCCGTGGCCCATGCGGCCGCCACCACAGAACCTCCGGGGCGACGACGGGCTGGCTCCTCACCAAGCCGCGCCGCCCAGAAGGCAGCACCTCCCAGTACTAGCCGGACGGAGCCCAATCCCTGATAGGGCCCCTCGGCTCAAGCAAGTGACCTCCTCCGGTGACTCGACGACGAGGATGCGGGATCGGCATCGTCGACATCGAGAAGAAACACTTAATTATGAAAACAAATTAAATAAAACTTAGCAAAATTAACACTTAGCATCTAACAAATTAAATAATACTTAGTATCTAACAAAATTAACACATACCCTAATAACCTAAGGACGACCTACCTAACTAACTAACTAAACTAAACCTAAACTAAATTAAACCTAAACTAAACTAAACCTAAACTAAATTAAACCTAAACTAACTGAACTAAACCAACTAACCAATTAACTAACCTAATAATTAACCTAAGAAACTAAATTAAACTAACTTCAACCTAAACTAACTAAATTAAACCTAACCTAAGTAAATTAAACCTAAACCTAAACTAACTAAATTAACAGAAAAACATGAATAATGGAGGGGGCGGCCGGGCACTCACCGGAGCCGGAGTTGGGTGGGGGCGCTGCCGGGGCGGCGTCGGGGCGGTGGCGGCGGGGTGGCGCGCGGCGTTGGGGCGGCGCGGTCGGGGCGACGCGCGGCGTCGGGGCGGCGCGCGTCGTTGGGGCGGCGGGCGGCAGTGACGACCATTTCCGTCAGCCTGGCGGCGCGCGAATGAGCTTCTCCCGGTGCGTGGGTTGCACCGGGACGAGGCCTCCACTGTTTATATGTGGAGGACCTTTAGTACCGGTGCGTGTCTCGCACCGGTACTAAAGGGGACTTTAGTACCAGTGCGAACCACGCACTGGTACTAAAGGTCCTCCCCAAAAACGCGTGGGGTGGTGGACCTTTAGTACCGGTGCGTGGCTCGCACCGGTACTAAAGGTTTTTTGAATTCATTATTAGTTATTATTTTCAGAAAAACCCTAAACTTTAAAAAATCATAGAAAGAAAACTATGACTCCAATGGAAATACTTTGTGTGTGTTCAATATGCACCATTCAAAGTCACATCATCAATTTTCAACCCTTTCTGACTTCATTTGACATTTTTCATGCATTTAATGATTTATTTTGAGCTAAATGACCCTAAATTTGAAACGCACTACAAATGAACTCTGAAAAGTTTGTAACTTGGCATGACATCATAATTTCACCCACATAGCAACTTCTAAAGAGTTGAGAGCGTTACAGCAAAAACTGCATGCACTTCGTGTACAAATTGGACAATCTCTTTCGAAATATGAGGGTTTCGGACGAAAACTCATCTATTACAAAGAGATTTCATTTCTAATAACTTATTTTAAATCCATACTTTTTGTGTGTTCAATATGCATCATTCAAAGTCACATCATCAATTCTCAATCCTTTTTGACTTCATTTGATATTTTTCATGCATTTAATGATTTATTTTGAGCTAAATGACCCTAAATTTGAAAAGCGGTACAAATGAAATCTGAAAGGTTGTAACTTGGCATGACATCATAATTTCATCCACATAGCAACTTCTAAAGAGTTGAGAGGGTTACGGTAAAAACTGGATGCACTTGGTGTACAAATTAGACAGTCTCTTTCGAAGTATGAGGGTTTCAGACCAAAACTCATCTATTACAAACGGATTTCATTTTTAATAACTTATTTTAACTCCATACTTTTTGTGTGTTCAATATGCACCATTCTAAGTCACATCATCAATTTTCAACCCTTTCTGACTTCATTTGATATTTTTCATGCATTTACTGATTTATTTTGAGCTAAATGACCCTAAATTTGAAAAGCAGTACAAATGAACTCTGAAAAGGTTGTAACTTGGCATGACATCATAATTTCACCACATAGCAACTTCTAAAGAGTTGAGAGGGTTACGGCAAAAACTGCATGCACTTCGTGTACAAATTGGACAATCTCTTTCGAAGTATGAGAGTTTCGGATGAAACTCACCTATTACAAAGGGATTTCATCTTTAATAACTTATTTTAACTCCATACTTTTTTTGTGTTTAATATGCACCATTCAAAGGCACATCATCAATTTTCAATCCTTTCGGACTTCATTTGATATTTTTCATGCATTTAATGATTTATTTTGAGCTAAATGACCCTGAATTTGAAAAGCAGTACAAATGAACTTTGAAAAGGTTGTAACTTCGCATGACATCATAATTTCACCCACATAGCAACTTCTAAAGAGTCGAGAGGGTTATGACAAAAACTGTTATAAAGATACCATGCTGGAAAATGCATGCATGTCCGTCACATAGAAAGTGATGACGGTGAAGCCGGTCACATCCTAGAGTGGGATCTCGCAGTGTAAGACTTTTTCTGCGTGTTTGTCCCTTGCTTATGATTGCACCGTAACCATGGAGAATCTTCATCATTTAACAGGATTCTTGGGTCAGTCTTCACTCTGAAGGGAGGTATTTCATGAAACTTTTCATAATCTTCTGACATGTCTGTCTTGTCCTCCACTCCCACAATGTTTCTTTTCCCTAAAAGAACTATGTGGCGCTTTGGCTTATCGTATGATGTACTCGCTTCCTTATATTTTTTTCTCCTTGGTTTGCTAGACATGTCCTTCACATAAAAAACCCGAGCCACATCATTGGCTAGGACGAATGAGTCGTCTGTGTATCCTAGATTGTTGAGATCCACTGTTGTCATTCCGTACTGTGGGTCTACCTGTACCCCGCCTCTAGTAGATTTGACCCATTTGCACCGAAAGAAAGGGACCTTAAGATCAGGTCCATAGTCAAGTTCCCATATCTTCTCTATGTAACCATAATATGTGTCTTGAAAGTTAGTTGCATCATAGCGGACACCACTGTTTTGGTTGGTGCTCTTTTTATCTTGGGCGATCGTGTAAAATGTATTCTCATTTATCTCGTATCCTTTGAATGTCGTTACAGTCGAACTTGGTCTCTTGGCCAACCAGTACAATTCATCTGGAACATCATTGTCATTGATGAGCTTTGTTTGCAACCAACCGGCAAAAGTCTCCATATGTTTACGTTCAGTCCAGGGATCAGACTGCTCCGAGTTCTTAGACCGTACAATATCCTTGTGTTCCTCCATATATGGAGTCACCAAGGTGGAATTTTGTAGAACCGTGTAGTGTGCTTGAGTGAAAGAATGCCCGTCCATATTTATTGCTTCTTTCTTTCCTAATGTGCCTTTTCCACCGAGTCTCCCCTCCTGCCACGATTCAGGAAGACCAATCGGCTTAATGTCAGGAACAAAGTCAACACAAAACTCAATAACCTCCTCTGTTCCATATCCCTTGGCGATGCTTCCTTCTGGCCTAGCACAGTTATGAACATATTTCTTTAAGACTCCCATGAACCTCTCGAAGGGGAACATATTGTGTAGAAATACAGGACCCAGAATGTTAATCTCTTTGACTAGGTGAACTAGCCGTCATAATATTGAAGAAGGATGGAGGGAACACCAACTCGAAACTGACAAGACATTGGACCAGGTCATTTTGTAACCTTGGTAGGATTTCTGGATCGATTACCTTGTGATAAATTGCATTGAGTAATGCACATAGCTTCACAATGGATAATCGAACATTTTTCGGTAGAAGCCCCCTAAGTGCAACCGGAAGTAATTGCGTCATAATCACGTGGTAGTCATGAGACTTTAGATTTTGAAATTTTTCTCTTCCATATTTATTATTCCCTTTATATTCGACGAGAAGCCAGACGGGACCTTGATACTGAGCAGGCATTCAAAAAGATTTCCTTCTCTTCTTTCGTAAGAGCGTAGCTGGCAGGACCTTGATACTGCTTTGGAGGCATGCCATCTTTTTTGTTAATTATTTGCTTGTCCTCCCGTGCCTCCGGTGTATCTTTTGTCCTTCCATACACGCCCAAGAAGCCTAGCAGGTTCACACAAAGATTCTTCGTCACGTGCATCACGTCGATTGCATTGCGGACCTTTAGGGCTTTCCAATATTCAAGTTCCCAAAATATAGATTTCTTTTTCCACATGGGTGCATGTCCATTGGCGTCATTCGGAACAGATTGTCTGCCAGGACCCTTTCCAAAGATTACCTATAAATCCTTGACCATATCAAATATATATTCACCAGTACGGAGGCCAGGCTTCTTCCGATTATCTGGCTCACCTTTGAAATGGTTACTTGCCTTTCTTAAGATATGCTTGATCGGTAGAAATCGACGATGTCCGAGGTACACATTGTTCTTACATTTATCAAAATATATACTTTCAGTATCATCTAAACAATGCGTGCATGCATTGTATCCCTTGTTTGTATGTCCTGAAAGGTTACTAAGAGCAGGTCAATCATTGATGGTTACAAACAGCAACGCTCCTAGGTTAATTTCCTTCTCTGTGTGTGCATCCCACACACGTACACCTGGTTTTTTCCACAATTGTAGAAGGTCATCAACTAGTGGCCTTAGGTAGACATCAATGTCATTGCCGGGTTGCTTAGGGCCTTGGATGAGCACTGGCATCATAATGAACTTCCGCTTCATGCACAACGAAGGAGGAAGGTTGTAGATACATAGAGTCACCTGCCAGGTGCTGTGACTAGAGCTCTGCTCCCCAAAAGGATTCATGCCGTCTGTACTAAGACCAAACCATAAGTTCGTTGCGTCAGCTACAAATTCCTCGAACTTCCTCTCAATTTTTCTCCACTGCGACCCATCAGCGGGTGCTCTGAACATCCCGTCTTTCTTATGTTCTTCTTTGTGCCATCGCAACAACTTGGCATGCTCTTTGTTTTGGAACAAACGTTTCAACCGTGGTATTATAGGAGCATACCACAACACCTTGGCAGGAACCCTCTTCCTGTGGCGTTCTCCCTCCACATCACAAGGGTCATCGCGGGGGATCTTATAGCACAGTGCACCGCATACCGGGCATGCATCCAAATTCTCGTACACCTCACGGCGGTAGAGGATGTAGTCATTAGGGCATGCATGTATCTTCTGCACCTCTAATCCTAGAGGGAAGACAACCTTCTTTGCTTCGTACGTACTTTCAGGCAATTCGTTATCCTTTGCAAGCATCTTCTTTATCATTATCAGCAATTCTTGAAATCCCTTGTCAGTTACACCATTCTTCGCCTTCCATTGCAGCAATTCCAGCATGGTACCCACTTTTTCTAGTCATCTTCACAATTTGGATACAATAATTTCTTGTGATCCTCTAACATGTGTTTCAACTTCAACCTCTGCTTATCATTTTCGCAGTTTCTCTTTGCATCAGGAATGACCCGACCCAAATCATCAGCGGGCTCATCTGATGCCTCTTCTTGAGCTTCCCCGATTGATGCCTCTTCTTCAGCTTCCCCCATTGTTGTATCAGCGAAAGGATAGTTGAACTCATCCTCTTCTTCATTGTCTTCCATTATAACCCCTCTTTCTCCGTGCTTGGTCCAACAGCTATAGACGGACATGAAACCGGACTTCAGCAGATGGTAGTGAAGGGGTTTTGAGCTAGAGTAATTCCTATCATTCTTACAGTCACGACATGGACAACACATGAAACCATTCTGCTTGTTTGCCTCAGCCACACGAATAAAATCATGCATGCCATTAATAAACACTAGACTTAGTCGGTCATCGTGCATCCATTGCCGGCTCATGTTCACTACACAACATCGAAGTGGCTAAATTAATACAACTTAATCATCACATTACAACCAAAAGTAGAGCTAGCAGTGACCAAATGTTATTACTGCAAATAATAGATACTTATAGTTCATACATACATCTCATAAAACAACATACAACTATCTAAAACATGTAAATGCAAAAACAAATGCGATCATAATCGCAACTAAAGTAACAATTGAGCCAACATCATAATGATACCAAGCCTCTTTATCAATGGCATATTTCCTAATCTTTCTAAGCTTCAAGCGCATTCCAGCCATCTTGTTCTTGTGATCATCGACGATATCGGCAACATGCAACTCCAATCCCATCTTCTCATCTTTAGTTCTTTCCAATTTTTCTTTCAAATGATCAATTTCTTTTTCAGCTTGTGTTAATTTCTCGAGCAGAATTGCATAGTCGGTTGGAATTTATGGTTCAACTACTTCCTATATATAAAAACATCTACGTCAATTTGGTGGCATAATTAATTGTCATAGACACTAGATGATGTGTAAAATAGTTATAAAAGATAACGACATACCACATCTGAATCATAGACTGGACGAGGGCCGATGTGGGCGGATACCATAACCATGTCACTATAGAATAACTAATAATAATACACGTATGTAAATCGTACACGCAGCTATCTAAATCATACAAATAATTTTTTTTAAAAAAGTTTTATGAAGAACAAGAGGCTCACCAAGGTGGCCGGTGCCGCGACGAGACGGTGCGGACAATCGACGGTGGTTAGGACAGCCGGGGATGGGAAGGTACCAAATAAACCACACCTACACATATGCAACCTAACAAGTTAATTTGAGCTCAAATTGCATATAAATCAAATAAACTCCCACATAATGATATCACTCCTCCAAAACTTAGCAAAAACCCACAAATCACATATCTTTGAGCATACCACAAGCTAATTAGCAATGAGAGATGAAGGGGCAAAGTTGCTAACCTTTATGAACACTTGGATAGATGGGGTGCCTTTAAATCTTGACAAATACTTGAAAAAATGGAAGATGAGCTTCGAGCAAGAAGAAGAATAGGGGAGAAAACAGAGAAATAAGAGCCCCTTCGATCGGCTGCGGACGAAGCGTATATGTAGGACGTCTTTAGTACCGGCTGGTGACACCAGCCGGTACTAAAGGTTACCCTTTAGTAACAGTTGGTGTAACCAGCCGGTACTAAATGTGCACGCGGGGCCCAAGTATGATCAAAAGCCTACCATGCCCCCTTTAGTACCGGCTCATGACACGAACCGGTACTAAAGATCGCTCACGAGTCGGTACCAAAGGTTGCCCTGCTCCTAGCCGTTGGAGCCGACACAAACCGGGACTAATACCGTATTTAGTACTGGCTCGTAACCAGACCGGGACTAATGCGTGGGACGAAAGGTCTGTTTTTTACTAGTGAGAGTTGGATGTACACGAGGCGATGAGGGGCTGGAGGAGTAGGTGGTAGTATTTTCCTAGAGGGTTCCTACTTTGGCAGGGTCGAACTCTATTGTGCATCATTATCCATGCTCTTGATAAGAATAGAAGAGGATCCCGGGTGGGATGGGGCTCAGGCGAGGGCTCGATGAGGTGCGTCCGAGTGTGCTTTGGAGATAACTTGAAGACTGAAAGAGGGACAAGGTAGAGAAATCATGGGGCCTTCTGGGGTGCTTGAAGGTTATGTGTTTTTTGGGCTAGAGGATAGAGATGTGGTCAAATGGAGTCGGGCTATGAAAATATCTTGAGAAAATGAAGGGAAAAAGTCAAGGCAAACTTAGAGTTGTTCCTTATGGAGGGGGATATGCACAGGGGGCTCCCTGTTGCATTTTGCGTGATGAACATGGGAGATTGGTAGGAAAGAGAAGATTTTACGTTAGAAAAAAAGCATTCAAGACTCTGAGTTTGGCTATATCGTCGCAAACTATTCGGTTGGGCTTTCAAATTTACTTTCGTTCCCAACACTTCTCCCCCAAACTGGTTTTGATCCTGGTTCTGTAGTTATTGTGTTGTTTGTGGAATGGAGACTCGCACACCGTTCGTGACCGCTGAACGGGACTTGACTTATTGTCGCTCATCCTTGTCTAACCATCTTACACGACCAAAGATTTAAAGAATATATCATTTTGCCAAGCCTAATGGTTTTTTCAATAAAAAACATTAGGCATTTACCTCGAAAGTATTGGAAGTGTCAGTTTCTTTGTCTAACCATGGCCAAAACTTTGAAAATCAACAATTTAACTTTATTACCCATAATCAAAGGTTTTCATATGTGACTGATGCTAGCTAGAAATTTATGCTAGCAGGAAAATTTCAGAATAACATTGTAGATTGAAAAGCGAGGAACATGAGTATCAGTTATACATATTCCACATAGGCAATACAAGTTTAATTAGTGGGTCATGCTTGTTTCCTGAAACAAGATCAAGTGAGTGGTTGGTGTTAAGTCACCAATGTGTAGAACCTTCATATTGCCAAATGCCAATCCAAAGCAGCATGCTTGCCGCTTTGGAGCTCCACAGGAGGATAAAGGATTGGAGGAGTAGGTGGCACAATTTTTCCTACAGGGACGCCTACTACTGGTCGGGTCGGACTCTGCTGCGCATCATGACACACTCTCTTGTTAGAAATAGAAGAGGAGTCCCAAGGCTATATGAGGCTCGGCCGAGGGCTCGATGAGGTGCGATCGAGTCTGCTTTAGGGGTTACTAGAAGAATCAAAGACACAGTGTATAGAGAGATCAAGGGGCTAGCATGGGTTGTTGAAAGCGATGCTTTGTTTTGTACTAGAGGATAGAGTTATGGTCGGATGGAGTTAGGACATGAAAATATGTTGAGAAAATTAATGGAAAAAGTGAACAGAAACATTGAGTTGTTCGTTATGGAGGGGGTAGATCGAAGTGGCCTCTGCATTGCTTCTTGGTTGATGAGCATGGGAGATCAGAAGGACAGAGGACATATTACGTTGAAAACAAACATTAAGGATTCTTAATTTGGCTATATCAACACGAGCTATTTGGTTCAGCCATCAAATGCCCTTTCTGCCCCAACACTTCCCCCCAAACTCGTTTGGATCCTGCTTCTAACGTTTCTGTGTAGTTTTTGGAACAGAGACTCACGCACTACTCATGACCGATCAACTGGACTTGACTTTTTATGGTTTTACCTTGTCTAGCCATCTTGCATGATCCAAGATCTAAATATATAGTATATCGCTTTTGTCAAGCCCAAAGGCTGGGGGACCATAGGCCTTAAGAGTTAGGTTTTTTTCTTGTTTTCTTTTTTCCTTTCTTTCATATTTATTTTCACACCTGTCCATTATATTTCAAAAATTATGCTCATATATACCCACCCCTTTAACTGCACAACTGTTGACCCACGAAAATCACCACGAACATGCGCGTGCATTGCTACATGCAACATGACATAATTAATCACAATATAGCAATTGTGTCCACCAATAAGTGAACCAGTATTTCATATCATAGCTGAATGTCCATTATTTGATACCATAGTTTAATATCCATGAATTGCGATCGGGTATATATTACTATGATGAGCAAAGGCGTGAGAAAGACAAAAACCAAGCACAAAAAAGTATTTTCGAACAATTCCCAAAAAACAAGATCACAAATTTGAAATTAAAGAAAACAACATCCCAAGATCTGAAGTGAGTAAAACTAAGACTCCTTTGAGCAAACAAGATTTAACATGATACTCATTGGGTATGCCTCATTTGTAGGATACTTGTTCAAGAGGGAACAAGTATGTGATGAGTGATACAAGTTTAGTCTATCCAATAAAACACATCAAATTTCCTAAGTTAGGATTTTTTTTCAAAATTATTGAAAGTGTTAGTATATTTGTATAGCTATAGCCAAAATGTTATGCTAGCATGAGAAGCTATAAATAACCTTACAGATTACGAAGATAGCAACAAGATTATCAATTCTACACTTTCCACATAGGCAATACAATTTTAACTAGTGGGTTGTGCTTGTTTCCCGAAACAAGATCAAGCGGGAGGTTGGTGTTAATTCACCTAGGTGTAGAACCTTCTTTTCGTCAAAAACAAATCCAAAGGACCATCCTTGTCACTTCGGAGATCGTTAGTAGAGTGGGAACTTCTGAGGGTGATGAGGGACTAGAGGATTAGGTGACACTATATTTCCTAGAGGTGGCCCTACTTTTGGTCGGGTCAGAGACTCTGCTATGCATCATGATCCATGCTCTTGTTCAGAATTGAAGAGGGGTCCTAAGGTAGGATGGCGCGTAGTCGAGGGCTTGATGGCGTGCGTTCGAGTGTGCCTTGGAGGTCATTTGAATACTCACAGAGGCAACGAGTAGAGCGAGCATGGGGCGTGCTTGGGTTCTTGATGGCTATGATTTCTTTGTGCTATAGATGATTGAGATGTGATCAGATGGAGTTGGGCCATGAAAATATTTGTGAAATATAGGGGAATTTTTAAGGGAAACTTAGAGTTGTTCTTTATGGGGGGGGGGATAGGCCCGTGTGGCATCTTGTTGCTTTTCGGGTGATGAGCATGGGAGATTGGGAGGAAAGAGGACATGTTACATTAGAAAACAAACATTAAATATTCCAAGTTTGGATATATCAGCACTAACTATTATGTTCATCCTTCAAATTCACTTTCGTGACCTACACTTCTTCCCAAACTAGTTTTGATCTTGCTTTTGTAGCCTATGTTTAGCATTTGGAATGTAGACTCATGCACCACTTGTCACCGATCAACCGGACTTGACTTAGAATGGCTTTTCCTTGTCTGGCCATCTTGCATGACTAAAGATGTAAATGATATATCGGTTTTTCCGTGCCGTAAGTAAATGTTTTTTTTGGAAGTCTTAGGTTAGTTTTCAAAACATGCATGTTTTGTTAGCCGAAAATGTAAGTTCCTTTTTTCAAAAAGAAAGTGTAAATTGGATTTTGGACTTTTTACAGAATGCAAAATACACTTTTTAGTAAACATTGGTACTTATATGAAAATAAAATTAACATATTAATGCTTAGTATTGAAATGTGTGTGCCAGGGTTATTAACTATTTCAAGCCAAGTGTTGTATCTGGTGCCCATCCAACCCTCTAGCCAAACTTCAAAACATTATTACCGTATCATCAAGTAACAAATCAATACCTTGTGAAGGCACATATACACGTTGATTTTATAAGAAATGTTATGCTCAACCACAAGGGGAAGCGCCTCATGTAATGAGCTCCACCCAAACTAAATTCTTGCGTGAAGAAACATTGCCACTCGTTAGCACAGCTTCGTTGTATTGAAAGTACAATAGGAAATCGTACTTAACATGCACAAATGTTTGTTGTACTTGGATAAAGCATTAGAGACCATTGTAATTCCATGTGAGGGTATATTAAAAAGATTTTCAGTTTTGTTCAAGCAAGGGAAGTAGTGTAATGTCCCTCACATTTTTATTCCTTATCTGGAATACATCCATCCATCCTCTCGTCCTTCCAGTTGTATACAGTAGGGCACAATAGGTTCAAGGGGGACTATACCAAAAAAATGAAATAGAAGAAATAGAAGAAATAGCTATTGTGTACAAGAAATAGAAGAAAATCATTGGCATACGACTATACCAAAAAATGAAAATAAAGAGCAAAAGGAAAATATTTTCCTTAATTGTAATGCAAGAAGCCGCTTAACTACACTATTTAGGTGGGCCAACATGTGTGGGAGGACCTGGTGGTGTATGTTATTGGTGGTGGATTTCCATTGTAGGCTCATTGGAACTTCATGGGGGTGTTTCTTTCTTTTTGGGTATGCGACGTGGACAGCTAGCAGGTGAATGTTTTATCGTAGACATGTCCATAGTTTTTTCTCATATTTCGAGCTAAATAGGATTTGTTTTTTATATCAATTAAGGAAAAATGGAAGTAAGAAACAAAAATGGAAACAATCAGCATGTGATGGAAGATCCACCCCCCTTCACTCACACGAGATCGCTTTGAAAAAATGCAAATAACTCCTTCACGTCATGGAAGATCCACATCCTTCCATTCACACGAGATCACATCATCTAACCCGGGATCTTCCTTCCCCATTTCCTCATACAAGATCATGTCGTAACGCATGAGATATATCACAAAGTCCCCTTACTATAGCATGGCAATAAATTCTCTATCTAGCCCGCCATTTCAGACATACCAGAACCCTTCACATCATTTGACAATAAACACACATGTAAGAAAAGTGAGGGTCATGCCTTACTAGAGGTCATGCGAGAGCCGCAATGCTTAGATTGTTGATCCCCTTTCTTCTCCCTCGTGGATCGCTGCTGTATGGTCCCACACCCGTGTTGGGCATCCGCCATGGCTGAGCCTGGCATTTGGTATAAACCGAACTGCAGTTAATAAATTTTGGTGTTTCTATATTTCTTTTTCAGTCCAGTTTTCAATTTATACTAAAAGGGTAGCATGCATTGGGTTAACCAAGGATATGAATATCTTCCATGCTTGGGACCGCATCATAATAAATAAAAAACGTCGACCCTATTGCTATAGCCAGATGATGTGGGACTAATAACCAAATGGACAAGTTCCACAAGAGACACAGATTGGTGTCGGTTAGAAGAAGAAGTTTTGTAGAGTACTAGGCCTTGCGTAGTTGCATACAATATTCAGGTGGATGGCCCCTAAGTCACTAGGTCATCCCTGACTCGCACACAACCACACATCACACTCACCTTATCCTTAGGGGCATGACTATGTGTCGCCTATTGTGATACCAAACAAGGTCTCACCTGAAGTGCTTACAAAATGGGCCAGGCCAGCATTATCGGCGGCTCATAGGCTTTAAGATCTTGGTTTGTTGTTATTATTTTTATTTTCTTCATCTTTTGCTTATTTTTTACTTTCTTTTATATTTACTTTCATAGTTGCGCCATTATATTTCACATTTTATGCTCTTACATACCGACCCGTTTAATTGCTCAACTATGGACCCACTACAATCACTAGGAAAAAGATTGCGCATTGCTAGACGCAACATGAATAAATTAATCATAATGTTGCAATTGCGTCGACCAATAAGTGAACCACTATTTCATCTCATTGTTGAATGTCCATTCTACGGTATCTTAGTTTAATGTCCATGAATTGCGACAAGATATATATTATTACGATGACCAAAGGCGTGAGAAAGACAAAGAATCGAGCACAAGAAAATATTTTCCAACTATGGTAAAAAAACGAGCTCACAACTTAGAAAGCAAACCGACAGCACAACATCTGAAGTGAACAAAACTAACACTCCTTTGAGCAAACAAGATTTGAATACTAATTTGTTTGCCCGACTTGGAGTGTACTAGTTCATGAGGAAATAAGTTTGTGCTGTGTGATAATTCTTTGGTCGATTCAATAAAACACATGAAATTTCCTGACTTAGGCATTTATCTAATAAGTATTTAAAGTGACGGTTTATTTATGTAACTATATCCAAAAAGTTATGTTAGCATGAGAACTTCCAATTAACATTGTAGATTGCAAAGCTAGAAACATGAGTATCAATTCTACATTTTTCACATAGACAATGCAAGTTTAAGTAGTGGAATTTGATTTTTTCCACAAACAGGATCAAAATAAAGGTCGGTGTAAATTCAACTACGAGTAGAAACTTCCTTTTGTCGAA
The DNA here is from genome assembly GCA_022496015.1 of Hordeum marinum. Taxonomy (NCBI): domain Eukaryota; kingdom Viridiplantae; phylum Streptophyta; class Magnoliopsida; order Poales; family Poaceae; genus Hordeum; species Hordeum marinum. The sequence goes on along the minus strand of CM039672.1, from coordinate 449,073,222 downwards.
CACCAATTGAAATCACCATACTTGCTGATTTTAAGATTACTTGTAGAGTTGGATGTACTCGAGGCGATGAGGGACAGGAGGAGTAGGTGGCACTATGTTTCCTAGAGGCGTTCCTTCTTTGGCCGGGTCGATCTCTGTTGTGCATTATTATCTATGCTCTTGATCAGAATAGAAGAGGATCCCCGGGTGGGATGGGTCTCAGGCGAGGGCTCAATGAGGTGCGTTCGAGTGTGCTTTGGAGATAACTTGAAGACTGAAAGAGGCACAAGGTAGAGAGATCATGGGGCTTCTGGGGTTCTTGAAGGTTATGTGTTTTTTGGGCTAGAGGATAGAGTTGTGGTCGGATGGAGTTGGGCCATAAAAATATCTTGCAAAAACGAAGGGAAAAAGTCAAGGAAAACTTAGAGTTGTTCTTTATGGAGGGGGATATGAGGGGGGGGGGGGGGGGGCTCTCCGATGCAATTTACGTGATGAACATGGGAGATTGGTAGGAGACACGAGATTTTACGTCAGCAAAAAACATTCATGACTCTGATTTTGGCTATATCATCACGAACTATTAGGTTGGGCTTTCAAATTTACTTTCGTTCCCAACACTTCTCCCCCAAAATAGTTTTGATCCCGGTTCTGTGGTTATTGTGTAGTTTGTGTAATGGAGACTCGCACACCTTTCGTGACCGATAAACCTGACTGGACTTATTGTCGCTCATCCTTGTTTAACCATCTTACACGACCCGAGATTTAAATAATATATCATTTGCCAAGACTAATGGTTTTTTCAATAAAACACATTAGGCATTTACCTCGAAAGCATTGAAAGTGTCAGTTTCTTTGTCTAACCATGGCCAAAACATTGAAAAAATCAAAAATTTAACTTTGTTACCCATAATCAAAGGTTTTCATATCTGAATGATGCTAGCTAGAAATTTATGCTTGCAGGAAAACTTCAGAATAACATTGTAGATTGAAAGGCGATGAACATTAGTATCAATTATACACATTCCACATAGGGAATATGTTGAAGTTTGGATAGAGAGTTGGAACGGCGATGCACACTGCAGTGGGGTCTAAATTATCAATAAACATGGTACACACATTTCAATACTAAATACCAATGTTTTCCAAAAAAATGTATTTTGCACTATGTCAAAACGTCCAAAATACACTTAACACTTTTTTTTGAAAAAAATGGAACTTACATTTCTGCCTAACTGAAGTTGCACGTTTGGAAAACCAACATGAGATCCCAAGAAAATTACACCATCTACTTAAGGCTTGACAAAAGCGTTATACTATATATTTAGATCTTGGATCATGCAAGATGGCTAGAGAAGGAAAAGCCATAAAAAGTCAACTCGAGTTGATCGGTCATGAGTAGTGCGTGAGTCTTCGTTCCAAAAACTAAACACAAAGGTTGGAAGCAGGATCCAAATGAGTTTGGGGGGAAGTGTTGGGGAAGAATGGGCATTGGATTGCTGAACCAAATTTTCAACGTAATATGTCCTCTGTCCTTCTGATCTCCCATGCTCATCAACCAAGAAGCAATGCAGAGGCCACTTCGGTCTACCCCCTCCATAAAGAACAACTCTATGTTTCTATTCACTTTTTCCTTTAATTTTCTCAACATATTATCATGGCCTAACTCCATCCGACCATAACTCTATCCTCTAGTACAAAACAAAGCATAGCTTTCAACAATCCATGCTAGCCCCTTGATCTCTCTATCCACTGTGTCTTTGATTCTTCTAGTAACCCCTAAAGCAGACTAGATCGCACCTCATCGAGCCCTCGGCCGAGCCTCGTATAGCCTTGGGACCCCTCTGCTATTTCTGACAAGAGAGTGTATCATGATGCGCAGCAGAGTCCGACCGGACCAGTAGTAGGCGTCCCTCTAGGAAAAATTGTGCCAACTACTCCTCCAATCCTTCATCCTCCCGTGGAGCTCCGACTCTACAAGCGAGCTCCAAAGCGGAAAGCATGGTGCTTTGGATTGGCATTCGGCAATATGAAGGTTCTACACCTTGGTGAATTAACACCAACCACTCACTTGATCTTGTTTCAGGAAACAAGCACGACCCACTAATTAAACTTGTATTGCCTATGTGGAATGTGTATAATTGATACTCATGTTCCTCACTTTTCAATCTACAATGTTATTCTGAAATTTTCCTGTAGAATAAATTTCTAGCTAGCATCAGTCACATATGAAAACCTTTGATTACGGGTAATAAAGTTAAATTGTTGATTTTCAAAGTTTTGGCCACGGCTAGACAAAGAAACTGACACTTCCAATACTTTCGAGCTAAATGCCTAATGTGTTTTATTGAAAAAACCATTAGGCTTGGCAAAATGATATATTATTTAAATCTTCGGTCGTGTAAGATGGTTAGACCAGGATGAGCGACAATAAGTCAAGTCCAGTTCATCGGTCATGAACGGTGTGCGAGTCTCCATTCCACAAACTACACAATAACTACAGAACCAGGATCAAAACCAGTTTGGCGGAGAAGTGTTGGGAACGAAAGTAAATTTGAAAGCCCAACCGAATAGTTCGCGACGATATAGCCAAACTCAGAGTCTTAAATGTTTTTTTTCTAACGTAAAATCTTCTCTTTCCTACTAATCTCCCATGTTCATCACACAAAATGCAACGAGGAGCCCCCCTGTGCATATCCCCCTCCATAAGGAACAACTCTAAGTTTGCCTTGACTTTTTCCCTTCATTTTCTCAAGATATTTTCATAGCCCAACTCCATCCGACCACATCTGTATCGTCTAACCCAAAAAACACATAACCTTCTAGCACCCCAGAAGGCCCCATGATCTCTCTACGTTGTCCCTCTTTCAGTCTTCAAGTTAATTATATCCAAAGCACACTCGAACGCACCTCATCGAGCCCTCGCCTGAGCCCCATCCCACCCGGGATCCTCTTCTATTCTGATCAAGAGCATGGATAATGATGCACAGCAGAGTTCTACCCGTACAAAGTAGTAACCCCTCTAGGAAACGTAGTGCCACCAACTCCTCCAGTCCCTCATCACCTTGAGTAAATCTAACTCTACAATCAATCTTAAAAGCAGCAAGTATGGTGATTTCAATTGGTGTTCGACGAAAGGAAGTTTCTACATATAGTTGAATTAACACCAATCTCTATTTTCATCTTGTTTCAGGAAACAATCACATTCCACGAATTAAGCTTGCATTGCCTATGTGGAAAATGTAGAATTTATACTCATGTTGCTAGCTTTGCAATCTACAAAGTCATTCAGAAGTTCTCATGCTAACATAAGTTTTTGGATATAGTTACATAAATAAACCGTCACTTCAAATACTTATTAGATAAATGCCTAAGTCAGGAAATTTCAAGTGTTCTATTGAATCGACCAAAGTGTTATCACGCAGCACAAACTTATTTCCTCATGAACTACTACACTCCAAGTCAGGCATACCAAATTAGTATTCAAATCTTGTTTGCTCAAAGGACTGTTAGTTTTGTTCACTTCAGATGTTGTGCTGTCGGTTTCTTTTTTTTCTAAGTTGTGAGCTCATTTTTTGACCATAGTTGGAAAATATTTTCTTGTGCTCGCCTCTTTATCTTTCTCACGCTTTGGTCATCGTAGTAATATATCTCTTGTCACAATTCATGGACATTAAACTAAAATACTGCATAATGGACATTCAACTATGAGATGAAATAATGGTTCACTTATTGGTCGACGCGGTTGCAACATTATTATTAATTTATTCTTGTTGCGTCTAGCAATGCACAAGCATTTTCCTAGTGATTGTAGTGTGTCGATAGTTGAGAAATTAAACGGGAGGGCATGCAAGAGCATAAAATGTGAAATATAGTGGCACTACTATGAAAGTAAATATAAAAGAAAGTGAAAAAGAAGCGAAAGATGAAGAAAATAAAAAGAAGAACGAAAAAAAGATCGTAAAGCTAATGAGCCCCCGACATGTTGGCCTGGACCATTTGGTAAGCACTTCAGGTGAGACCTTGTTTGGTATCACAATAGGAGACACATAGTCATGCCCCTTGCATGACTTTCAATACAAGGAAGCTACGCTAACAAGTGGCAATGTTTCTTCACGCAAGTATGTAGTTTGGGTGGAGCTCATTACATGAGGCACTTCCCCTCGTGGTTGAGGACAAAGTTTTTTATAAAATCAACATTTATATATGCCTTCACAAGGTATTGATTTGTTACTTGGGGCTACGGTAATAATGTTTTGAAGTTTGGCTAGAGGGTCGGATGGGCAATGGATACAACACTAGGCTTGAAATAATTAATAACCCTGGCACACACATTTCAATACTAAGCATTAATATGTTATATTTTTTTATATAAGTACCAATGTTTTCTAAAAAAAGTGTATTTTGCACTCTGTAAAAAGTCCAAAATCCACTTTGCACTTTCTTTTTGAAAAAAAGGAACTTACATTTTCGGCTAACCAAACTTGCATGTTTTGAAAACTAACTTAAGAGTTCCAAAAAAGAAACATTTTCTTAAGGCGCGGAAAAAGCGATATATCATTTACATATTTAGTCATGCAAGATGGCCAGACAAGGAAAAGCCATACTAAGTCAAGTCCAGTTGATCGGTCACAAGTGGTGCGTGAGTCTACATTCCAAAAGCTGCACATAGGCTACAAAAACGAGATCAAAACCAGTTTGAAGAAGGGTTGGGCACGGAACTGAATTTGATGGACGAACATAATAGTTCGTGTTGATATATCCTAAGTCATAATCTTCAATGTATGTTTTCTAATGTAACATGTCCTCTTTCCTCCCAATCTCCCGTCCTCATCACCCGAAAAGCAACAAGATGCCACTTGGGCCTATCCCCCTTCATAAAGAACAACTCTAAGTTTCCCTTAAACTATTCCCTTCATTTCTCAATATATTGTCATGGCCCAACTCCATCTGATCACATCTCAATCCTCTATAGCACAAAGCATAGCCTTCAAGAACCCAAGCAGGCCCCATGCTCTCTCTACTCATTGCCTCTGTGAGTCTTCAAGTGACCTCCAAGGCACACTCGAACGCACCCCATCAAGCCCTCGCCTACGCCCCATCCTCCCTTAGGATGCCTCTTCAATTAAAAACAAGAGCATGGATCATGATGCGTCGCGGAGTCTGACCCGACCAACAGTAGGGCCACCTCTAGGAAATATAGTGCCACCTACTCATCTAGTCCCTCATCACCCTGAGAAGTTTCGACTCTACTAGCTATCTCCGAAGCGCCAAGGATGGTCCTTTGGATTTGTGTTTGACGAAAGGAAGGTTCCACACCTAGGTGAATTAACACCAACCTCCCGCTTGATCTTCTTTTTGGAAACAAGCACAACCCACTAATTAAAATTGTATTGCCTATGTGGAAAGTGTAGAATTGATAATCATGTTTCTATCTGTGGAATCTGCAAGGTTATTTGCAGCTTCTCATGCTAACATAACATTTTGGCTATAGCTATACAAAGAAACTAACACCTTCAATACTTTTGAGAAAAAGGGCTAAGTCGGCAAATTTGATGTGTTTTATTGGATGGACTAAACTTGTATCACTCATCACATATTTGTTCCCTCTTGAACCAGTATCATGTTAAATCTTGTTTGCCCAAAGGAGTCATAGTTTTTCTAACTTAAAATGTTGTGATGTTGGTTTCTTTAATTTCTAAGTTGCGATCTTGTTTTTTGGCAGTTGTTGGGAAATCTTTTTTGTGCTTGGTTTTTGTCTTTCTCACGCCTTTGCTCATCATAGTAATATAGACCCGATCGCAATCCATGGATATTAAACTATGATATCAAATAATGGACATTCATCTATGACACCGAATAATGCTTCATTTATTAGTGGACACAATTGCTAAACTGTTATTAATTATTTCATGTTGTATGTAGCAATGCACGCGCATGTTCATAATGATTTTAGTGGGTCATGAGTTGTGCAGTTAAAGGGGTGGACATATATGAGCATAATCTGTGAAATATAATGGACAACTTTAATTAGTGGGTCGTGCTTGTTTCCTGAAACAAGATCAAGCAAGTGGTTGTTGTTAATTCACCAAGGTGTAGAACCTTCATATTGCCAAATGCCAGTCCAAAGCACCATGCTTTCCGCTTTGGAGATCGCTTGTAGAGTCGGAGCTCCACGGAAGGATGAAGGATTGGAGGAGTAGGTGGCACAATTTTTCCTAGAGGGACGCCTACTACTGGTCAGGTCGGACTCTGCTGCGCATCATGATACACTCTCTTGTCAGAAATAGAAGAGGAGTCCCAAGGCTATACGAGGCTCGGCCGAGGGCTCGATGAGGTGCGATTGAGTCTGCTTTAGGGGTTACTAGAAAAATCAAAGACACAGTGGATAGAGAGATCAAGGGGCTAGCATGGATTGTTGAAATCTATGCTTTGTTTTGTACTAGAGGATAGAGTTATGGTCGGATGGAGTTACGCCATGATAATATGTTGAGAAAATTAAAGGAAAAAGTGAATAGAAACATAGAGTTGTTCTTTATGGAGGGGGTAGACCGAAGTGGCCTCTGCATTGCTTCTTGGTTGATGAGCATGGGAGATCAGAAGGACATAGGACATATTACGTTGAAAACAAGCATTAAGGATTCTTAATTTGGCTATATCGACACCAGCTATTTGGTTCAGCCATCCAATGCCCATTCTTCCCCAACACTTCCCCCCAAACTCATTTGGATCCTGCTTCTAACGTTTGTGTTTAGTTGTTGGAATGAAGACTCACGCACTACTCATGACCGATCAACTGGACTTGACTTTTGATGGCTTTTCCTTGTATAGCCATCTTGCATGATCCAAGATCTAAATATATAGTATATCGCTTTTGTCAAGCCTTAAGTAGATGGTTTTATTTTCTTGGGATCTCATGTTGGTTTTCCAAACGTGCAACTTCAGTTAGCCAGAAATGTAAGTTCCTTTTTTTTTCAAAAAAAAGTGTAAAGTGTATTTTGGACGTTATGACATAGTGCAAAATACATTTTTTTGGAAAACATTGGTATTTAGTATTGAAATGTGTGTACCATGTTTATTGATAATTTAGACCCCACTGCAGTGTGCATCGCCGTTCCAACTCTCTATCCAAACTTCAACATATTATTATTGTAATACAAAGTAACAAATCAATGCCTTGTGAAGGCATATATAGACGTTGATTTCATGATAAACGTATCCCCAGCCACAAGTGGAAGCACCTCGTGTAATGACATCCAGCCGTACTTATGTGAAAAAACATTGTGACGTGTTATCACACCTTGCTTCTATTTAACATACGGTCGGAAATCAAACTTCATATACACAAATGTGTGGTGCATTTGGATAAGAAATCGAGGCCGTTGTAATTCCGTGTGAGAACATATTAAAAAGAATTTAAGTTTTGTGCAAACAAGGGAAAATTATGTAATGTCGGTCCCATATTTATTCCTCCTCTTAATACATTCATCCATCAACTCGTCCTTACAGATGTATAGAGTAGGGCACAATAGGGCCAAGGGGGAGTGTTGTCTATAATTAGTCGGCCACTGTGTACAAGACATACAAGACATTCATTGCGCTACGAGATATACCAAACATTTGCAAATACACTGCAAAAGGAAGAAATTTTGTTTAAATGTAAAGCAAGAAGCCGCTTAACTACACTATTGAGGCAGGCCAACACGTGTGGGAGGACTAGGTTTTGTTTTTGGTTGTGGATTTCCATTTTAAGCTCATTGGAACTTCATGGGGGTGTTTGTTTGATTCTTTGAGCGGGCCCCATGGAAAGCTACCGCGTAAATGTTTGCTTCATAGATATGTCCTTAGTTTTTTTCCCATATTTCAAGCCGGATGTGAATTTTATTTCTTAAATTGTTTAAGAAAAATGGAAATAACTAGCAACAATGAAAAATATCATGTCATTGAAGATTTAACCCCCCTCCACTTGCATGAGATCGCTTTGATAAAATGGAAATAATCACTTCATGTAATGGAAGATCCACACCCTTCCACTCACACAAGATTACATCATCTAACCCGAGATCTGTCTTCCCCCTTTCCTCATAGAAGATCACGCCGTAACACTTGAGATAAATCATAAGGTCCACTTGTTGTACCATGACGACAAATTCTCTAGCCGCCCCATCACTTGAGAGGTACCAAAACCCGCCCACCGTTCGACATTAAACACACATGTAAGAAATCGAGGGGTGGGTATTGGATGTTACGAGAGGTCATGCGAGAACCGCAATGCTTGGGTTGTCAATACCCTTTCTCCTCCTTCTTGAATCACTACTCCACGGTCCAACCCGCATGTTGGGAACCTCCCGTGGTTGAGACTCGCTTTTCGTATATACCAAGATTTAGTTTGTAAACTTTGGTGTTTCTATATTTTTTGATCCGGTTCTCCATTTATACTGAAAGGATAGCCTGCGTTGGGCTCACAAAGGATATGGATACATTCCATGTGTGGCACCCCACCCTATTAAATAGTCATGAGGCCGCCCCCATTCTGTATAGCCTCACCATGTTTCACTAATCACCAAACGGACAACCCAAGAGAGAGACGGATTGTTGTGGGCGAGATAAATAAGTTTTATAGAGTATTTGGCCTTGCATAGTTGCATACAATATTGAGGTGGACGGCCCAAATGAGTTACTGGGTTGTCTCTGACTCGCGCACGACCACACATGGAACTCGCCTTATCCTTGGGGTTGCGAATATGTGTCGCCTATTAACAAGGTGTGGCCTTGAGTACTTATGAAATGGGTTAGCCCAAAAGGCTGGGGGACCATAGGCCTTAAGAGTTAGGTTTTTTTCTTGTTTTCTTTTTTCCTTTCTTTCATATTTATTTTCACACCTGTCCATTATATTTCAAAAATTATGCTCATATATACCCACCCCTTTAACTGCACAACTGTTGACCCACGAAAATCACCACGAACATGCGCGTGCATTGCTACATGCAACATGACATAATTAATCACAATATAGCAATTGTGTCCACCAATAAGTGAACCAGTATTTCATATCATAGCTGAATGTCCATTATTTGATACCATAGTTTAATATCCATGAATTGCGATCGGGTATATATTACTATGATGAGCAAAGGCGTGAGAAAGACAAAAACCAAGCACAAAAAAGTATTTTCGAACAATTCCCAAAAAACAAGATCACAAATTTGAAATTAAAGAAAACAACATCCCAAGATCTGAAGTGAGTAAAACTAAGACTCCTTTGAGCAAACAAGATTTAACATGATACTCATTGGGTATGCCTCATTTGTAGGATACTTGTTCAAGAGGGAACAAGTATGTGATGAGTGATACAAGTTTAGTCTATCCAATAAAACACATCAAATTTCCTAAGTTAGGATTTTTTTTCAAAATTATTGAAAGTGTTAGTATATTTGTATAGCTATAGCCAAAATGTTATGCTAGCATGAGAAGCTGTAAATAACCTTACAGATTGTTAAGATAGCAACATGATTATCAATTCTACACTTTCCACATAGGCAATACAATTTTAACTAGTGGGTTGTGCTTGTTTCCCAAAACAAGATCAAGCGGGAGGTTGGTGTTAATTCAACTAGGTGGAGAACCTTCTTTTCATCAAACAAAAATCCAAAGGACCATCCTTGTCGCTTCGGAGATCGCTAGTAGAGTGGGAACTTGTGAGGGTGACGAGGGACTAGAGGAGTAGGTGGCACTATATTTCCTAGAGGTGGCCCTACTTTTGGTCGGGTCAGACTCTGCTATGCATCATGATCCATGCTCTTGTTCAGAATTGAAGAGGGGTCCTAAGGCTGGATAGCACGTAGTCGAGGGCTTGATGGGGTGCGTTCGAGTGTGCCTTGGAGGTCATTTGAATACTCATAGAGGCAATGAGTAGAGATAGCATGGGGCGTGCTTGGGTTCTTGAAGGCTATGCATTGTTTGTGCTATAGATGATTGAGATGTGATTAGATGGAGTTGCGCCATGAAAATATTTTGAGAAATGAAGGGAAAGTTTAAGGGAAACTTAGAGTTGTTCTTTATGGGAGGATAGGCCCATGTGGCATCTTGTTGCTTTTCGGGTGATGAGCATGGGAGATTGGGAGGAAAGAGGACATGTTACAGTAGAAAACAAACATTAAATATTCTGAGTTTGGATATATCAGCACTAACTATTATGTTCGTCCTTCAAATTCACTTTCGTGACCTACACTTCTTCCCAAACTGATTTTGATCTTGTTTTTGTAGCCTATGTTTAGCTTTTGGAATGTAGACTCATGGACCACTTGTGACCGATCAACTAGACTTGACTTACAATGGCTTTTCCTTGTCTGGCCATCTTGCATGACTAAAGATGTAAATGATATATCGGTTTTTCCATGCCTTAAGTAAATGTTTTTTTGAAGTCTTAGGTTAGTTTTCAAAACATGCAAATTTTGTTAGCCGAAAATGGAAGTTCCTTTATTCAAAAATAAAGTGTAAAGTGAATTTTGGACTTTTTATAGAGTGCAAAATACACTTTTTTAGAAAACATTGGTACTTATATGAAAATAAAATTAACATATTAATGCTTAGTATTGAAATGTGTGTGTCAGGGTTATTAACTATTTCAAGCCGAGTGTTGTATCCGGTTCCCATCCAAACCTCTAGCCAAACTTCAAAACATTATTACGATAACCCCAAGTAACAAATCAATACCTGTTGGAAATATGCCCTAGAGTCAGTAATAAATTGGTTATTATCATATTTCCTTGTTCATAATAATTGTTTATTATCCTTGCTATAATTGTGTTGATCGGAAACTTAGATACATGTGTGGATACAAAGACAACACCATGTCCCTAGTATGCCTCTAATAGACTAGCTCGTTGATCAAAGATGGCTATGGTTTCCTATTGATGGACAAGAGATGTCATTTGATAACGGGATCACATCATTAGGATAATGATGTGATGGACAAGACCCAAACTACAAACGTAGCATATGATCGTGTCAGTTTTTTGCTACTGTTTTCTGCGTGTCAAGTATTTGTTATGACCATGAGATCATGCAACTCACAGACACCGGAGGAGTACCTTCTGTGTATCAAATGTCATAACGTAACTGGGTGACAATAAAGGTGCTCTACAGGTATCTCCGAGGGTGTCTGTTGAGTTTGCATGGATCAAGACTGGGATTTGTTACTCCGTGTGACGAAGAGGTATCTCAGGGCCCACTCGATAATACAACATCACTATAAGCCTTGCAAGCAATGTAACTAAGTGTTAGTCACGGGATCTTGTATTACGGAACGAGTAAAGCGACTTGCCAGTAATGAGGTTTAACTACGTATGGAGATACCGACGATCGAATCTCGGGCAAGTAACATACCAAAGAACAAAGGGAACATCATACGGGATTAACTGAATCCTTGACATAGAGGTTCGACCGATAAAGATCTTCGTAGAATATTTAGGAACCAATATGCGCATCCAGGTCTCTCGGTCATGTCTACATAGTTCTCGAACCCGCAGCGTCTGCACACTTAAGGTTCGGTGACGTTTCGGTAGTATAGAGTTATGTATGGTGGTGACCGAAGGTTTTTCGGAGTCCCGAATGAGATCCCAGATGTCACAAGGAAGATCCAGATCCTTCCATTCACACGAGATCACATCATCTATCCCGGGATCTTCCTTCACCATTTCCTCATACAAGATCATGTCGTAACGCATGAGATATATCACAAAGTTCCCTTACTATAGCATGGTCATAAATTTTCTATCCACCCCGCCATTTCAGACATACCAGAACCCTCCACATCATTTGACATTAAACACACATGTAAGAACAGTGAGGGGTGGGTCTTGGGCCTTACTAGAGGTCATGCGAGAGCCGCAATGCTTAGACTGTTGATCCCCTGGCTGCCTGCGTGGCTGCCTGCGTGAGCTGATGGTGGAGGACCTTTAGTACCGGTTGGTATCACACCAACCGGTACTAAGTGTTCTGTTTTTTTCCGCTTTTAATTAGGTTTTAGTTTTTCTCTCTATTTATTGTGTTTTCCATTCATTTCAAATTTATTTTACGGTGCTACATATCGTAAGCATTAATTACACAAGTTGATGCATATATATATATATTTGTATGTATATAATATATATATATGTAATATAATATACAATATCTCATAAAAAGTGTATGTACAAATGGAATTACACACACACACACACAATATATATATATATATATATTGTGGACTTATAACTTAAGGCCCAAAATCCGGCCAGGACTAGATGAAATCTCAGTTTTCTACTACTGATTTGCTGGCATTATTGAGGCGGCGGTAAGTAATAGTGCTCTCCATTTACATCAATGACATGTTAAAGAAGAAATGTCGCAAATTCCTCTTGAAGTGCTACAAAGAGTTTCTCGGGTGAGAGCGTCGACATCATCTGCCAAACCTGGAGCTGTCTTTCACGTGCTCCTCTGCGACGTATACGGCCTTCGGTCTGGATGCGAATGTTCTCGCAGAGGAAGTATCCACATAAATTTGTCCCCTATGGCTGTTTCACGCACTTTCAAAAGAATAGAATTCAATAAGATAATTAATAATCAAACATGATAGAATTAAAGAGATGCGCGGACCTAGTAGTACTACTTAATTACCTGCATCTTTTTCCACTTTAGCTTCGGTTTCCATTGACGACTGTGATGGTTTTTTTCTATCATATTTTTCCAAACACTACGCGGCAAAGAAAAAGAACAAAATAGTTATTATAATTACTTCTGATATCAGGAAATAATGAAAGAAAGCGAGGTCGATAAAGATTGAAATTACCATTCTATCATAAAAAACAAGTCCATGTATGATTTTTCTAGTGTATCCAGTGAGTCGTACACTTGAATAAGTCCATCCGCGAGGATAATATTTAGGAGGATATAGTGGTCTCTGCGCAGAAGTTTATATAATTAAGCAGGCATGCATATAACTCATCCCATGTTGACAACAAGCTAGTAAGCAAAAATAGAATGAGTAGCATACAAGAGAGTAAACACTCACCCCATGTTGTAAGGAAATATTATAGTAGATTTGGTATTCATTAGTGCCTGCAGAATTTTTTCCAAGAGATCTTCTGTGTCCATGGCATAATGTTTTACCACATGACCATTAACGGTACTTGGGTCGATGAACCCAGTGTCATCGATTCCCTCTTGTTTTAATTCCCACATCTTCAATCTGCATAATAGCGTAAAAAATATATATAGTGAGGATAAGCCAATGAACGATATCTTAGCTAGAGACTTAAATTATTAAAGATATAAATCACTTACAGACAATAACAACTGACGAGAGCTTTGTCGATAGAGTCCATGTGGTATAACTAGAAAAGTTCTGAGAATTCAAGACATATGTCACATGCATTGACGTAATGCTCTTTTCTTACTTTGACCATGACCGCCGTCGTCCCTCGCTTTGCTTCAAGCAGGTACCAATCATGTAACCGTCGCATCGCAGTTGGTAGTTCCTTGTACTGCTTAGGTGTGACAAGTGGTTTTCTGATGGCATATTGCATTGCGTACTCAGTTGCACGGTACCCGTGGATTTCCTTGGTGCCAAGGATTTGGCAAAGAGTGAGACCTGCAGCCTCTGCTTCTTCGAGATCGATTTGGTTGACTTGCACGTCGACTAGTTGGATCGATTTCTTGCTTCGATTGGTACTCACCTTGAGCGGAGAGATCGATTGCTTGGATTGTTCTCCGAGCTGGGGAACTGTTTTCCCGCAAGTAGTACCACCTGTCGTCGATGTCGACTTCCCGACTTCTTCCTTGGGCTGGGCCGACTTCTCTGCTCACTTGCCTTCTGAATTTGTTGCTCATAGTCTGTCGGCATACGCTCGACATATGCCGGGGGTCGATCAATAAAGTGTTCCATAAAGTGCTCTTGGACTTCCTTGGGTATTACCTCCATTGGCGGCACGGTCTTCTTCGCAAAAAAGGCTTTCACTTAGCAATCGCTTTCAATTTTGTTTTCCTCTGGTGTCATGTCGTAAGGCAGCTTCCTTTTGGCCGGAGGCTCGGGTTTCTTCTTTGCTTTATTTCGAAGAGGACTGCTGGTGGCCTTCCTCTTTTGGGAGCCCTGCTGGCGGGACCGCTGCCAGGATGGAGTCGGCTCACGCGGTGGAGATCGATATAGATGATATGGACTCGCGTCATGCTCCGTCCTAAAGTTGGGAGGACTGTTGGCGAGGTGGGGAGGACTGCTGGCGAGGTGGGACGCCTCTCGAGGTGGGGAGGACTGCTGGGGAGGTAGGGAGGACTATTGGTGAAGTGGGGAGGACTGCTGGCGAGGTGGGGAGGACTGTTGGCGCTGCGATGCCTCTGGCTGGGATCCTTCGCGTTGGACATCGATACTCGGAGGAGTCGGTGGCCTTAGCGCCGACTGTGGAAAGACGATGCAGTCCTTACTCCATAGAATGAGACCACGGCCGGCTTCTGCGAATGTGGACTCCCCCTCACCTCCAGGGATGTCAAGCAATAGTTCATCATATCCTGACTCTATTGCGTCCACCGCGACACGAGCATACCCAGCTGGAACCGGATTGCAATGCCAGAGAACATCATGTGTATTTGGTAAAGCATAGCCCGTCGCGACCTGCATGGGTATGTTCTTCATTTTCTGGATTAGCTCACAAGATGTCTTCTCGGTAATATCATCCACGGGGGTGTGACCCAGTGGTGCCCCTGTGGAACCCATGCTGCTTTTTAGCAGTGTAGATGGTACAGGTTCCCTTGCCTCCTGCGGCGGAGTTTCCCTTTGCTGGGTAAGTATCTGTATCTGCAGCTGCTGTTGCTCATACTTATGTTCCAACTTTGAAAGTCGGTCTGCTTCCACCTTCTTTTTTCTCGAACGGCTTTTATAACTGTCCGTCTCGTACCATGGAACAACGCCCATGCCTCCTGTTCGTCCTCCATGTTCGGGATTCCCAAGGGTACGTGTAAGCTCGTCTTTCTCTCTATCGGGGTGAAACCGTCCTTCTTGGGCAGCTTTTATTGCATCAATCAACTCATCTAATGCATGCTTCAGACTGGCTAGTGCAATAATCTTCCCTGTTGCTGGGTCCAACTTTCCTCTGTTGGGAGACGTAGTAGTAAGTCAAAACCTTTACTACGTCTCACCAAGATCTATCTATGGAGAAACCAGCAACGAGTGGTGAGAGATTCCATCTTCATATCTTTGAAGATCGCTAAGTGGAAGCGTTACAAGAAAGCGGTTGGTGGAGTCGTACTCGTAGCGATTCAGATCGCGGTGGACTCCGATCTTAGCGCTAAACAACGGCGCCTCCACGTTCATCACACGTACAGCCCGGTGACGTCTCCCACACCTTGATCCAGCAAGGAGGAGGGAGAGGTTGACAGAGAGCTCCGGCAGCATGACGGCGTGGTGACGGTGGAGCTACGTGGACTTCGGCAGGGCTTCGCCAAGCATTACGAAGAACGAGGAAGAGGAAGGGTAGGGCTGCGCTGTAGGAGAGAGAAGTTGTGTCTCAAATCAGCCCAAACCCTTGAATATATATAGGAGGAGGGAGAGGGAGGACTGCCTTGGCCCCTCCTCCTAAGAGGAGAGGTTCGGCCGACCCTAGGGGAAGAGTCCACCTCCCACAAGGGAGGTGGATCTCCTCTTTTTCAAACTCCTTTGCCCTATCTCCTTATCTCCAGCCGCATGGGCCTTTCTAGAAGGTCTTGGCCAGCCCAAAAAGGGTTGGCACACCTCCTCTAAGGGCCCACAAAGTCCTATGGTCGTCATACCCCTCCCGGGGGTCCTCCGGCACCCTCCCGGCACTCCCGGTACACTACCGATGAGCCTGAAAACTTTCCGGTGACAAAAAATGGACTTCCTATATATCAATCTTTACCTCCGGACCATTCTGGAGCTCCTCGTGACGTCCGGGATCTCATCCGGGACTTCGAACAACCTTTGGTAATCACGTATACCATTTCCCTATAACCCTAGCGTCATCGAACCTTAAGTGTGTAGACCCTACGGGTTCGGGAGACACGTAGACATGACCGAGACACCTCTTCGTTCAATAACCAACAGCGGGATCTGGATACCCATGTTGGCTCCCACATGCTCCACGATGATCTCATCGGATGAACCACGATGTCGGGGATTCAATCAATCCCGTATACAATTCCCTTTGTCTATCGGTATGATACTTGCCCGAGATTCGATTGTCGGTATCTCTATACCTTGTTCAATCTCGTTACCGGCAAGTCGCTTTACTCGTTCCGTAATACATCATCCCGTGGCTAACTCCTTAGTCACATTGAGCTCATTATGATGATGTCTTACCGAGTGGGCCCAGAGATACCTCTCCGTCACACGGAGTGACAAATCCCAGTCTCGATTCGTGCCAACCCAACAGACACTTTCGGAGATACCCGTAGTGCACCTTTATAGCCACCCAGTTACGTTGTGATGTTTGGCACACCCAAAGCATTCCTATGGTATCCGGGAGTTGCACAATTTCATGGTCTAAGGAAACAATACTTGACATTGAAAAGCTTCAGCAAACGAACTACACGATCTTGTGTTATGCTTAGGATTGGGTCTTGTCCATCACATCATTCTCCTAATGATGCGATCCCGTTATCAACGACATCCAATGTCCATGGTCATGAAACCGTGACCATCTATTGATCAACGAGCTAGCCAACTAGAGGCTCACTAGGGACTTGTTGTGTTCTATGTATTCACACATGTATTACGGTTTCCAGTTAACACAATTATAGCATGCACAATAGACAATTATCATGAACTAGGAAATAAAATAATAACCATTTTATCATTGCCTCTAGGGCATATTTCCAACATCCCCATGCGCAAAAAACCAATTCATGCGCCTCTGGGCCAGTGGAAGGTTACTGGAGTGATCCCTTCATCATTTATCTTCACAATAGACAATTATTCTCTAATGCATCCCATTTAGGAATGGCTGACATGTATCCACGTGTCCCTAGTTTATGGTGATACTTTTTTTCTCCGCATTTATCTTCTTCTTTGCCGACTTCTCCATAGCAGCTTCCGATGTCTTGTACTTGATAAATGCGTCCCAGTGATTCCTTACCTTCTCGTATATTCCTATGAATTCGGGCGCCTTCTAGCCTCTAGCGTTGTACTCGGTCCATAATCTTTTGTTCCAAGTCTGGAACGTGTCAGCCATCTTATGGAGAGAAAACTCCTTGACTTTGTCCCTTTGGCGCTCCGAGAGAGAATCTGGTAGGATGAAATGCTCCATGAGATCTCGCCAAAGGTTATCTTTAATTCCTGTATCTGGTTTTGGGTTGTTTGGTTGAATCCATTCTCTCATTGTGATCAGGACTCCATCCCTAACAACCACTCCGCATTGACGCACATATGTCTTGGCATTGGCTTCAGGGTGAGTCAGTGTGCCATCATGTTTGAAAGCATCAAGATCGAGCTTTACGTTGCCATCCAATATTTTGGCACCACCTCGTACCTTTCTACTAGATTGGCACGATCCGGAGGGCTGATAATTAAATGAAAAAAGATTTGTTAATATATATATATATACAAATCAATTAATACACATGTAATGATCACCAGAGGCTAATATGTTTATATACCTCGCCGGACATTGTTAGTTGTTCCGGATTTTGTAACATAAGTTTTTCTTCCTCGGTCTCACATCCATCACCGTAATTGTTCAGATATTGTGAGCCGTCATCATCATGTGATTCACCCAGAAGGTCCGCTGGGTTTTCAGAGGAGCGTATCATGTCGAAGATGTCCTCTTCATGAGCTCTACCGGTATTGTCCATAGCTTAATAACTAATCCGTAATAATATAGATAAAACAAATTAGTATTCAAATTAGCATGCATTCAAGAAGCAAAATAACTGATAGTTAATTAATAATGCATCATCGAATACATATATAGTAGTTCTTAGAAAAGATCTCATCTCATAATCTCGGATAATTGTTAATACATCGGCTAATCCATCGATCTAGCTAATACATCATAATAATACATATATAGTAGCTAATATATCGATCTAGCTAGAACCCTAGTGCCCGACGGATATCGGGGCGAGCAGTGGACAACCAAAGAGAAGGAGCCATCACAAGAACATAGCTATAGTGAGATCCCTGAAGAATCTGCCAGGTATTGTCCGACCTGGCCTGCAAAGCTTCCATGTACCGACGGACGTGCTCGTTCTCCTTGCTGACATGGTACTGTATCACCTCAACGGGGGACTCAAGCCTCTGAAAACTCCGTGGCCCATGCGGCCGCCACCACAGAACCTCCGGGGCGACGACGGGCTGGCTCCTCACCAAGCCGCGCCGCCCAGAAGGCAGCACCTCCCAGTACTAGCCGGACGGAGCCCAATCCCTGATAGGGCCCCTCGGCTCAAGCAAGTGACCTCCTCCGGTGACTCAACGACAAGGATGCGGGATCGGCATCGTCGACATCGAGAAGAAACACTTAATTATGAAAACAAATTAAATAAAACTTAGCAAAATTAACACTTAGCATCTAACAAATTAAATAACACTTAGTATCTAACAAAATTAACACATACCCTAATAACCTAAGGACGACCTACCTAACTAACTAACTAAACTAAACCTAAACTAAATTAAACCTAAACTAAACTAAACCTAAACTAAATTAAACCTAAACTAACTGAACTAAACCAACTAACCAATTAACTAACCTAATAATTAACCTAAGAAACTAAATTAAACTAACTTCAACCTAAACTAACTAAATTAAACCTAACCTAAGTAAATTAAACCTAAACCTAAACTAACTAAATTAACAGAAAAACATGAATAATGGAGGGGGCGGCCGGGCACTCACCGGAGCCGGAGTTGGGTGGGGGCGCTGCCGGGGCGGCGTCAGGGCGGTGGCGGCGGGGTGGCGCGCGGCGTTGGGGCGGCGTGGTCGGGGCGGCGCGCACCGTCGGGGCGGCGCGCGTCGTTGGGGCGGCGGGCGGCGGTGACGACCATTTCCGTCAGCCTGGCGGCGCGCGAATGAGCTTCTCCCGGTGCGTGGGTTGCACCGGGACGAGGCCTCCACTGTTTATATGTGGAGGACCTTTAGTACCGGTGCGTGTCTCGCACCGGTACTAAAGGGGACTTTAGTACCAGTGCGAACCACGCACTTGTACTAAAGGTCCTCCCCAAAAACGCGTGGGGCGGTGGACTAAAGGTTTTTTGAATTCATTATTAGTTATTATTTTCAGAAAAAACCCTAAACTTTAAAAAATCATAGAAAGAAAACTATGACTCCAATGGAAATACTTTGTGTGTGTTCAATATGCACCATTCAAAGTCACATCATCAATTTTCAACCCTTTCTGACTTCATTTGACATTTTTCATGCATTTAATGATTTATTTTGAGCTAAATGACCCTAAATTTGAAAAGCAGTACAAATGAACTCTGAAAAGGTTGTAACTTGGCATGACATCATAATTTCACCACATAGCAACTTCTAAAGAGTTGAGAGGGTTACGGCAAAAACTGCATGCACTTCGTGTACAAATTGGACAATCTCTTTCGAAGTATGAGAGTTTCGGATGAAACTCACCTATTACAAAGGGATTTCATCTTTAATAAATTATTTTAACTCCATTCTTTTTTGTGTTTAATATGCACCATTCAAAGGCACATCATCAATTTTCAATCCTTTCTGACTTCATTTGATATTTTTCATGCATTTAATGATTTATTTTGAGCTAAATGACCCTGAATTTGAAAAGCAGTACAAATGAACTTTGAAAAGGTTGTAACTTGGCATGACATCATAATTTCACCCACATAGCAACTTCTAAAGAGTCGAGAGGGTTATGACAAAAACTGTTATAAAGATACCATGCTGAAAAATGCATGCATGTCCGTCACATAGAAAGTGATGACGGTGAAGCCGGTCACATCCTAGAGTGGGATCTCGCAGTGTAAGACTTTTTCTGCGTGTTTGTCCCTTGCTTATGATTGCACCATAACCATGGAGAATCTTCATCATTTAACAGGATTCTTGGGTCAGTCTTCACTCTGAAGGGAGGTATTTCATGAAACTTTTCATAATCTTCTGACATGTCTGCCTTGTCCTCCACTCCCACAATGTTTCTTTTCCCTAAAAGAACTATGTGGCGCTTTGGCTTATCGTATGATGTACTCGCTTCCTTATATTTTTTTCTCCTTGGTTTGCTAGACATGTCCTTCACATAAAAAACCCGAGCCACATCATTGGCTAGGACGAATGAGTCATCTGTGTATCCTAGATTGTTGAGATCCATTGGTGTCATTCTGTACTGTGGGTCTACCTGTACCCCTCCTCTAGTATATTTGACCCATTTGCACCGAAACAAAGGGACCTTAAGATCAGGTCCATAGTCAAGTTCCCATATCTTCTCTATGTAACCATAATAAGTGTCTTGAAAGTTAGTTGCATCATAGCAGACACCACTGTTTTGGTTGGTGCTCTTTTTATCTTGGGCGATCGTGTAAAATGTATTCTCATTTATCTCGTACCCTTTGAAAGTCGTTACAGTCGAACTTGGTCTCTTGGCCAACCAGTACAGTTCATCTGGAACATCATTGTCATTGATGAGCTTTGTTTGCAACCAACCGACAAAAGTCTCCATATGTTTACGTTCAGTCCAGGGATCAGACTGCTCCGGGTTCTTGGACCGTACAATATCCTTGTGTTCCTCCATATATGGAGTCACCAAGGTGGAATTTTGTAGAACCGTGTAGTGTGATTGAGTGAAAGAATGCCCGTCCATATTTATTGCTTCTTTCTTTCCTAATGTGCCTTTTCCACCGAGTCTCCCCTCCTGCCGCGATTCAGGAAGACCAATCGGCTTAATGTCAGGAACAAAGTCAACACAAAACTCAATAACCTCCTCTGTTCCATATCCCTTGGCGATGCTTCCTTCTGCCCTAGCACGGTTATGAACATATTTCTTTAAGACTCCCATGAACATCTCGAAGGGGAACATATTGTGTATAAATACAGGACCCAGAATGTTAATCTCTTTGACTAGGTGAACTAGAACGTGCGTCATAATATTGAAGAAGGATGGAGGGAACACCAACTCGAAACTGACAAGACATTGGACCAGGTCATTTTGTAACCTTGGTAGGATTTCTGGATCGATTACCTTGTGATAAATTGCATTGAGGAATGCACATAGCTTCACAATGGATAATCGAACATTTTTCGGTAGAAGCCCCCTAAGTGCAACCGGAAGTAATTGCGTCATAATCACGTGGTAGTCATGAGACTTTAGATTTTGAAATTTTTCTCTTTCATATTTATTATTCCCTTTATATTCGACGAGAAGTCAGACGGGACCTTGATACTGAGCAGGCATTCAAAAAGATTTCCTTCTCTTCTTTCGTAAGAGCGTAGCTGGCAGGACCTTGATACTGCTTTGGAGGCATGCCATCTTTTTTGTTAATTATTTGCTTGTCCTCCCGTGCCTCCGGTGTATCTTTTTTCTTTCCATACACGCCCAAGAAACCTAGCAGGTTCACACAAAGATTCTTCGTCACGTGCATCACGTCGATTGCATTGCGGACCTTTAGGACTTTCCAGTATTCAAGTTCCCAAAATATAGATTTCTTTTTCCACATGGGTGCATCTCCGTTGGCGTCATTCGGAACAGATTGTCTGCCAGGACCCTTTCCAAAGATTACCTATAAATCCTTGACCATATCAAATATATATTCACCAGTACGGAGGCCAGGCTTCTTCCGATTATCTGGCTCACCTTTGGAATGGTTACCTGCCTTTCTTAAGATATGCTTGATCGGTAGAAATCGACGATGTCCTAGGTACACATTCTTCTTACATTTATCAAAATATATACTTTCAGTATCATCTAAAGAATGCGTGCATGCATTGTATCCCTTGTTTGTATGTCCTGAAAGGTTACTAAGAGCAGGTCAATCATTGATGGTTACAAACAGCAACGCTCCTAGGTTAATTTCCTTCTCTGTGTGCGCATCCCACACACGTACACCTGGTTTTTTCCACAATTTTAGAAGTTCATCAACTAGTGGCCTTAGGTAGACATCAATGTCATTGCCGGGTTGCTTAGGGCCCTGGATGAGCACTGGCATCATAATGAACTTCCGCTTCATGCACAATGAAGGAGGAAGGTTGTAGATACATAGAGTCACCTGCCAGGTGCTGTGACTAGAGCTCTGCTCCCCAAAAGGATTCATGCCGTATGTACTAAGACCAAACCATAAGTTCGTTGCGTCAGCTGCAAAGTCCTCGAACTTCCTCTCAATTTTTCTCCACTGCGACCCATCAGCGGGTGCTCTCAACATCCCGTCTTTCTTATGTTCTTCTTTGTGCCATCGCAACAACTTGGCATGCTCTTTGTTTTGGAACAAACGTTTCAACCATGGTATTATAGGAGCATACCACATCACCTTGGCAGGAACCCTCTTCCTGTGGCGTTGTCCCTCCACATCACAAGGGTCATCGCGGGGGATCTTATAGCACAGTGCACCGCATACCGGGCATGCATCCAAATTCTCGTACACCTCACCGCGGTAGAGGATGTAGTCATTAGGGCATGCATGTATCTTCTGCACCTCTAATCCTAGAGGGAAGACAACCTTCTTTGCTTCGCACGTACTTTCAGGCAATTCGTTATCCTTTGCAAGCATCTTCTTTATCATTATCAGCAATTCTTGAAATCCCTTGTCAGTTACACCATTCTTCGCCTTCCATTGCAGCAATTCTAGCATGGTACCCACTTTTTCTAGTCATCTTCACAATTTGGATACAATAATTTCTTGTGATCCTCTAACATGCGTTTCAACTTCAACCTCTGCTTATCATTTTCGCAGTTTCTCTTTGCATCAGGAATGACCCGACCCAAATCATCAGCGGGCTCATCTAATGCCTCTTCTTGAGCTTCCCCCATTGATGCCTCTTCTTCAGCTTCCCCCATTGTTGTATCAGCGAAAGGATAGTTGTCATCATCCTCTTCTTCATTGTCTTCCATTATAACCCCTCTTTCTCCGTGCTTGGTCCAACAGCTATAGACGGACATGAAACCGGACTTCAGCAGATGGTAGTGAAGGGGTTTTGAGGTAGAGTAATTCCTATCATTCTTACAGTCACGACATGGACAACACATGAAACCATTCTGCTTGTTTGCCTCAGCCACACGAATAAAATCATGCAAGCCATTAATAAACACTGGACTTAGTCGGTCATCGTGCATCCATTGCCGACTCATGTTCACTACACAACATCGAAGTGGCTAAATTAATACAACTTCATCATCACATTACATCCAAAAGTAGAGCTAGCAGTGACCAAATGTTAGTACTGCAAATAATAGATACTTATAGTTCATACATACATCTCATAAAACAACATACAACTATCTAAAACATGTAAATGCAAAAACAAATGCGATCATAATCGCAACTAAAGTAACAATTGAGCCAACATCATAATGATACCAAGCCTCTTTATCAATGGCATATTTCCTAATCTTTCTAAGCTTCAAGCGCATTCCAGCCATCTTGTTCTTGTGATCATCGACGATATCGGCAACATGCAACTCCAATCCCATCTTCTCATCTTTAGTTCTTTCCAATTTTTCTTTCAAATGATCAATTTCTTTTTCAGCTTGTGTTAATTTCTTGAGCAGAATTGCATAGTCGGTTGGAATTTATGATTCAACTACTTCCTATATATAAAAACATCTACGTCAATTTGGTGGCATAATTAATTGTCATAGACACTAGATGATGTGTGAAATAGTTATAAAAGATAACGACATACCACATCTGAATCATAGACTGGACGAGGGCCGATGTGGGCGGATACCATAACCATGTCACTATAGAATAACTAATAATAATACACGTATGTAAATCGTACACGCAGCTATCTAAATCATACAAATAATTTTTTTAAAAAGGTTTTATGAAGAACAAGAGGCTCACCAAGGTGGCCGGTGCCGCGACAAGACGGTGCGGACAATCGACGGTGGTTAGGACAGCCGGGGATGGGAAGTTACCAAATAAACCACACCTACACATATGCAACCTAACAAGTTAATTTGAGCTCAACTTGCATATAAATCAAATAAACTCCCACATAATGATATCACTCCTCCAAAACTTAGCAAAAACCCACAAATCACATATCTTTGAGCATACCACAAGCTAATTAGCAATGAGAGATGAAGGGGCAAAGTTGCTAACCTTTATGAACACTTGATAGATGGGGTGCCTTTAAATCTTGACAAATACTTGAAAAAATGGAGGATGAGCTTCGAGCAAGAAGAAGAATAGGGGAGAAAACAGAGAAATAAGAGCCCCTTCGATCGGCTGCGGACGAAGCGTATATGTACGACGTCTTTAGTACCGGCTGGTGACACCAGCCGGTACTAAAGGTTACCCTTTAGTACCAGTTGGTGTAACCAGCCGGTACTAAAGGTGCACGCAGGGCCCAAGTCTGATCAAAAGCCTACCATGCCCCCTTTAGTACCGGCTCATGACACGAACCGGTACTAAAGATCGCTCACGAGCCGGTACCAAAGGTTGCCCTGCTCCTAGCCGTTGGAGCCGACACAAACCGGGACTAATACCGTATTTAGTACTGGCTCGTAACCAGACCGGGACTAATGCGTGGGACGAAAGGTCTGTTTTTTACTAGTGAGAGTTGGATGTACACGAGGCGATGAGGGGCTGGAGGAGTAGGTGGCAGTATTTTCCTAGAGGGTTCCTACTTTGGCAGGGTCGAACTCTGTTGTGCATCATTATCCATGCTCTTGATAAGAATAGAAGAGGATCCCGGGTGGGATGGGGCTCAGGCGAGGGCTCGATGAGGTGCGTTCGAGTGTGCTTTGGAGATAACTTGAAGACTGAAAGAGGGACAAGGTAGAGAGATCATGGGGCCTTCTAGGGTGCTTGAAGGTTATGTATTTTTTGGGCTAGAGGATAGAGATGTGGTCGGATGGAGTTGGGCTATGAAAATATCTTGAGAAAATGAAGGGAAAAAGTCAAGGCAAACTTAGAGTTGTTCCTTATGGAGGGGGATATGCACAGGGGGCTCCCCGTTGCATTTTGCGTGATGAACATGGAAGATTGGTAGGAAAGAGAAGATTTTACGTTAGAAAAAAAGCATTCAAGACTCTGAGTTTGGCTATATCGTCGCAAACTATTCGGTTGGGCTTTCAAATTTACTTTCGTTCCCAACACTTCTCCCCCAAACTGGTTTTGATCCTGGTTCTGTAGTTATTGTGTTGTTTGTGGAATGGAGACTCGCGCACCGTTCGTGACCGATGAACGGGACTTGCCTTATTGTCGCTCATCCTTGTCTAACCATCTTACACGACCAAAGATTTAAAGAATATATCATTTTGCCAAGCCTAATGGTTTTTTCAATAAAAAACATTAGGCATTTACCTCGAAAGTATTGGAAGTGTTAGTTTCTTTGTCTAACCATGGCCAAAACTTTGAAAATCAACAATTTAACTTTATTACCCATAATCAAAGGTTTTCATATGTGACTGATGCTAGCTAGAAATTTATGCTAGCAAGAAAATTTCAGAATAACATTGGAGATTGAAAAGCGAGGAACATGAGTATCAATTATACATATTCCACATAGGCAATACAAGTTTAATTAGTGGGTCGTGCTTGTTTCCTGAAACAAGATCAAGTGAGTGGTTGGTGTTAATTCACCAATGTGTAGAACCTTCATATTGCTGAATGCCAATCCAAAGCACCATGCTTGCCGCTTTGGAGATCGCTTGTAGAGTCGGAGCTCCACAGGAGGATAAAGGATTGGAGGAGTAGGTGGCATAATTTTTCCTAGAGGGACGCCTACTACTGGTCGGGTCGGACTCTGCTGCGCATCATGACACACTCTCTTGTTAGAAATAGAAGAGGAGTCCCAAGGCTATATGAGGCTCGGCCGAGGGCTCGATGAGGTGCGATCGAGTCTGCTTTAGGGGTTAGTAGAAGAATCAAAGACACAGTGTATAGAGAGATCAAGGGGCTAGCATGGGTTGTTGAAAGCGATGCTTTGTTTTGTACTAGAGGATAGAGTTATGGTCGGATGGAGTTAGGCCATGAAAATATGTTGAGAAAATTAATGGAAAAAGTGAACAGAAACATTGAGTTGTTCGTTATGGAGGGGGTAGATCGAAGTGGCCTCTGCATTGCTTCTTGGTTGATGAGCATGGGAGATCAGAAGGACAGAGGACATATTACGTTGAAAACAAGCATTAAGGATTCTTAATTTTGCTATATCGACATGAGCTATTTGGTTTAGCAATCCAATGCCCATTCTTCCCCAACACTAACCCCCAAACTCATTTGGATCCTGCTTCCAACCTTTGTGTTTAGTTTTTGGAACGAAGACTCACGCACTACTCATGACCGATCAACTCGAGTTGACTTTTTATGGCTTTTCCTTGTCTAGCCATCTTGCATGATCCAAGATCTAAATATAGTATAACGCTTTTGTCAAGCCTTAAGATCAGGTCCATAGTCAAGTTCCCATATCTTCTCTATGTAACCATAATATGTGTCTTGAAAGTTAGTTGCATCATAGCGGACACCACTGTTTTGGTTGGTGCTCTTTTTATCTTGGGCGATCGTGTAAAATGTATTCTCATTTATCTCGTATCCTTTGAAAGTCGTTTCAGTCGAACTTGGTCTCTTGGCCAACCAGTACAGTTCATCTGGAACATCATTGTCATTGATGAGCTTTGTTTGCAACCAACCGGCAAAAGTCTCCATATGTTTACGTTCAGTCCAGGGATCAGACTGCTCCGGGTTCTTGGACCGTACAATATCCTTGTGTTCCTCCATATATGGAGTCACCAAGGTGGAATTTTGTAGAACCGTGTAGTGTGCTTGAGTGAAAGAATGCCCGTCCATATTTATTGCTTCTTTCTTTCCTAATGTGCCTTTTCCACCGAGTCTCCCCTCCTGCCACGATTCAGGAAGACCAATCGGCTTAATGTCAGGAACAAAGTCAACACAAAACTCAATAACCTCCTCTGTTCCATATCCCTTGGCGATGCTTCCTTCTGGCCTAGCACGGTTATGAACATATTTCTTTAAGACTCCCATGAACCTCTCGAAGGGGAACATATTGTGTAGAAATACAGGACCCAGAATGTTAATCTCTTTGACTAGGTGAACTAGCCGTCATAATATTGAAGAAGGATGGAGGGAACACCAACTCGAAACTGACAAGACATTGGACTAGGTCATTTTGTAACCTTGGTAGGATTTCTGGATCGATTACCTTGTGATAAATTGCATCGAGGAATGCACATAGCTTCACAATGGATAATCGAACATTTTTCGGTAGAAGCCCCCTAAGTGCAACCGGAAGTAATTGCGTCATAATCACGTGGTAGTCATGAGACTTTAGATTTTGAAATTTTTCTCTTCCATATTTATTATTCCCTTTATATTCGATGAGAAGCCACACGGGACCTTGATACTGAGCAGGCATTCAAAAAGATTTCCTTCTCTTCTTTCGTAAGAGCGTAGCTGGCAGGACCTTGATACTGCTTTGGAGGCATGCCATCTTTTTTGTTAATTATTTGCTTGTCCTCCCGTGCCTCCGGTGTATCTTTTGTCCTTCCATACACGCCCAAGAAGCCTAGCAGGTTCACACAAAGATTCTTCGTCACGTGCATCACGTCGATTGCATTGCGAACCTTTAGGGCTTTCCAATATTCAAGTTCCCAAAATATAGATTTCTTTTTCCACATGGGTGCATGTCCATTGGCGTCATTCGGAACAGATTGTCTGCCAGGACCCTTTCCAAAGATTACCTATAAATCCTTGACCATATCAAATATATATTCACCAGTACGGAGGCCAGGCTTCTTCCGATTATCTGGCTCACCTTTGAAATGGTTACCTGCCTTTCTTAAGATATGCTTGATCGGTAGAAATCGACGATGTCCGAGGTACACATTCTTCTTACATTTATCAAAATATATACTTTCAGTATCATCTAAACAATGCGTGCATGCATTGTATCCCTTCTTTCTTATGTTCTTCTTTGTGCCATCGCAACAACTTGGCATGCTCTTTGTTTTGGAAGAAACGTTTCAACCGTGGTATTATAGGAGCATACCACATCACCTTGGCAGGAACCCTCTTCTTGTGGCGTTGTCCCTCCACATCACAAGGGTCATCGCGGGGGATCTTATAGCACAGTGCACCGCATACCGGGCATGCATCCAAATTCTCGTACACCTCACCGCGGTAGAGGATGTAGTCATTAGGGCATGCATGTATCTTCTGCACCTCTAATCCTAGAGGGAAGACAACCTTCTTTGCTTCGTACGTACTTTCAGGCAATTCGTTATCCTTTGCAAGCATCTTCTTTATCATTATCAGCAATTCTTGAAATCCCTTGTCAGTTACACCATTCTTCGCCTTCCATTGCAGCAATTCCAGCTTGGTACCCACTTTTTCTAGTCATCTTCACAATTTGGATACAATAATTTCTTGTGATCCTCTAACATGCGTTTCAACTTCAACCTCTGCTTATCATTTTCGCAGTTTCTCTTTGCATCAGGAATGACCCAACCCAAATCATCAGCGGGCTCATCTAATGCCTCTTCTTGAGCTTCCCCCATTGATGCCTCTTCTTCAGCTTCCCCCATTGTTGTATCAGAGAAAGGATAGTTGTCATCATCCTCTTCTTCATTGTCTTCCATTATAACCCCTCTTTCTCCGTGCTTGGTCCAACAGCTATAGACGGACATGAAACCGGACTTCAGCAGATGGTAGTGAAGGGGTTTTGAGGTAGAGTAATTCCTATCATTCTTACAGTCACGACATGGACAACACATGAAACCATTCTGCTTGTTTGCCTCAGCCACACGAATAAAATCATGCATGCCATTAATAAACACTGGACTTAGTCGGTCATCATGCATCCATTGCCGGCTCATGTTCACTACACAACATCGAAGTGGCTAAATTAATACAACTTCATCATCACATTACATCCAAAAGTAGAGCTAGCAGTGACCAAATGTTATTACTGC
This sequence comes from Hordeum marinum, assembly GCA_022496015.1. NCBI lineage: Eukaryota > Viridiplantae > Streptophyta > Magnoliopsida > Poales > Poaceae > Hordeum > Hordeum marinum. The sequence continues at coordinate 449,044,149 of CM039672.1, read as the reverse complement.
AAATAATAGATACTTATAGTTCATACATACATCTCATAAAACAACATACAACTATCTAAAACATGTAAATGCAAAAACAAATGCGATCATAATCGCAACTAAAGTAACAATTGAGCCAACATCATAATGATACCAAGCCTCTTTATCAATGGCATATTTCCTAATCTTTCTAAGCTTCAAGCGCATTCCAGCCATCTTGTTCTTGTGATCATCGACGATATCGGCAACATGCAACTCCAATCCCATCTTCTCATCTTTAGTTCTTTCCAATTTTTCTTTCAAATGATCAATTTCTTTTTCAGCTTGTGTTAATTTCTCGACCAGAATTGCATAGTCGGTTGGAATTTATGGTTCAACTACTTCCTATATATAAAAACATCTACGTCAATTTGGTGGCATAATTAATTGTCATAGACACTAGATGATGTGTGAAATAGTTATAAAAGATAACGACATACCACATCTGAATCATAGACTGGACGAGGGCCGATGTGGGCGGATACCATAACCATGTCACTATAGAATAACTAATAATAATACACGTATGTAAATCGTACACGCAGCTATCTAAATCATACAAATAATTTTTTTTAAAAGGTTTTATGAAGAACAAGAGGCTCACCAAGGTGGCCGGTGCCGCGATGAGACGGTGCGGACAATCGACGGTGGTTAGGACAGCCGGGGATGGGAAGGTACCAAATAAACCACACCTACACATATGCAACCTAACAAGTTAATTTGAGTTCAAATTGCATATAAATCAAATAAACTCCCACATAATGATATCACTCCTCCAAAACTTAGCAAAAACCCACAAATCACATATCTTTGAGCATACCACAAGCTAATTAGCAATGAGAGATGAAGAGGCAAAGTTGCTAACCTTTATGAACACTTGGAAAGATGGGGTGCCTTTAAATCTTGACAAATACTTAAAAAAATGGAGGATGAGCTTCGAGCAAGAAGAAGAATAGGGGAGAAAATAGAGAAATAAGAGCCCCTTCGATCGGCTGCGGACGAAGCGTATATGTAGGACGTCTTTAGTACGGGCTGGTGACACCAGCCGATACTAAAGGTTACCCTTTAGTACCCGTTGGTGTAACCAGCCGGTACTAAAGGTGCACGCGGGGCCCAAGTCTGATCAAAAGCCTACCATGCCCCCTTTAGTACCGGCTCATGACACGAACCGGTACTAAAGATCGCTCACGAGTCGGTACCAAAGGTTGCCCTGCTCCTAGCCGTTGGAGCCGACACAAACCGGGACTAATACCGTATTTAGTACTGGCTCGTAACCAGACCGGGACTAATGCGTGGGACGAAAGGTCTGTTTTTTACTAGTGAGAGTTGGATGTACACGAGGCGATGAGGGGCTGGAGGAGTAGGTGGTAGTATTTTCCTAGAGGGTTCCTACTTTGGCAGGGTCGAACTCTGTTGTGCATCATTATCCATGCTCTTGATAAGAATAGAAGAGGATCCCGGGTGGGATGGGGCTCAGGCAAGGGCTCGATGAGGTGCGTCCGAGTGTGCTTTGGAGATAACTTGAAGACTGAAAGAGGGACAAGGTAGAGAAATCATGGGGCCTTCTGGGGTGCTTGAAGGTTATGTGTTTTTTGGGCTAGAGGATAGAGATGTGGTCGAATGGAGTTGGGCTATGAAAATATCTTGAGAAAATGAAGGGAAAAAGTCAAGGCAAACTTAGAGTTGTTCCTTATGGAGGGGGATATGCACAGGGGGCTCCCTGTTGCATTTTGCGTGATGAACATGGGAGATTGGTAGGAAAGAGAAGATTTTACGTTAGAAAAAAAGCATTCAAGACTCTGAGTTTGGCTATATCGTCGCAAACTATTCGGTTGGGCTTTCAAATTTACTTTCGTTCCCAACACTTCTCCCCCAAACTGGTTTTGATCCTGGTTCTGTAGTTATTGTGTTGTTTGTGGAATGGAGACTCGCACACCGTTCGTGACCGCTGAACGGGACTTGACTTATTGTCGCTCATCCTTGTCTAACCATCTTACACGACCAAAGATTTAAAGAATATATCATTTTGCCAAGCCTAATGGTTTTTTCAATAAAAAACATTAGGCATTTACCTCGAAAGTATTGGAAGTGTCAGTTTCTTTGTCTAACCATGGCCAAAACTTTGAAAATCAACAATTTAACTTTATTACCCATAATCAAAGGTTTTCATATGTGACTGATGCTAGCTAGAAATTTATGCTAGCAGGAAAATTTCAGAATAACATTGTAGATTGAAAAGCGAGGAACATGAGTATCAGTTATACATATTCCACATAGGCAATACAACTTTAATTAGTGGGTCATGCTTGTTTCCTGAAACAAGATCAAGTGAGTGGTTGGTGTTAATTCACCAATGTGTAGAACCTTCATATTGCCAAATGCCAATCCAAAGCACCATGCTTGCCGCTTTGGAGATCGCTTGTAGAGTCGGAGCTCCACAGGAGGATAAAGGATTGGAGGAGTAGGTGGCACAATTTTTCCTACAGGGACGCCTACTACTGGTCGGGTCGGACTCTGCTGCGCATCATGACACACTCTCTTGTTAGAAATAGAAGAGGAGTCCCAAGGCTATATGAGGCTCGGCCGAGGGCTCGATGAGGTGCGATCGAGTCTGCTTTAGGGGTTACTAGAAGAATCAAAGACACAGTGTATAGAGAGATCAAGGGGCTAGCATGGGTTGTTGAAAGCGATGCTTTGTTTTGTACTAGAGGATAGAGTTATGGTCGGATGGAGTTAGGACATGAAAATATGTTGAGAAAATTAATGGAAAAAGTGAACAGAAACATTGAGTTGTTCGTTATGGAGGGGGTAGATCGAAGTGGCCTCTGCATTGCTTCTTGGTTGATGAGCATGGGAGATCAGAAGGACAGAGGACATATTACGTTGAAAACAAACATTAAGGATTCTTAATTTGGCTATATCAACACGAGCTATTTGGTTCAGCCATCAAATGCCCTTTCTGCCCCAACACTTCCCCCCAAACTCGTTCGGATCCTGCTTCTAACGTTTCTGTGTAGTTTTTGGAACAGAGACTCATGCACTACTCATGACCGATCAACTGGACTTGACTATTTATGGTTTTACCTTGTCTAGCCATCTTGCATGATCCAAGATCTAAATATATAGTATATCGCTTTTGTCAAGCCCAAAGGCCGGGGGACCATAGGCCTTAAGAGTTAGGTTTTTTTCTTGTTTTCTTTTTTCCTTTCTTTCATATTTATTTTCACACCTGTCCATTATATTTCAAAAATTATGCTCATATATACCCACCCCTTTAACTGCACAACTGTTGACCCACGAAAATCACCACGAACATGCGCGTGCCTTGCTACATGCAACATGACATAATTAATCACAATATAGCAATTGTGTCCACCAATAAGTGAACCAGTATTTCATATCATAGCTGAATGTCCATTATTTGATACCATAGTTTAATATCCATGAATTGCGATTGGGTATATATTACTATGATGAGCAAAGGCGTGAGAAAGACAAAAACCAAGCACAAAAAAGTATTTTCGAACAATTCCCAAAAAACAAGATCACAAATTTTAAATTAAAGAAAACAACATCCCAAGATCTGAAGTGAGTAAAACTAAGACTCCTTTGAGCAAACAAGATTTAACATGATACTCATTGGGTATGCCTCATTTGTAGGATACTTGTTCAAGAGGGAACAAGTATGTGATGAGTGATACAAGTTTAGTCTATCCAATAAAACACATCAAATTTCCTAAGTTAGGAATTTTTTTCAAAATTATTGAAAGTGTTAGTATATTTGTATAGCTATAGCCAAAATGTTATGCTAGCATGAGAAGCTATAAATAACCTTACAGATTACGAAGATAGCAACAAGATTATCAATTCTACACTTTCCACATAGGCAATACAATTTTAACTAGTGGGTTGTGCTTGTTTCCCGAAACAAGATCAAGCGGGAGGTTGGTGTTAATTCACCTAGGTGTAGAACCTTCTTTTCGTCAAAAAAAAATCCAAAGGACCATCCTTGTCACTTCGGAGATCGTTAGTAGAGTGGGAACTTCTGAGGGTGATGAGGGACTAGAGGATTAGGTGGCACTATATTTCCTAGAGGTGGCCCTACTTTTGGTCGGGTCAGAGACTCTGCTATGCATCATGATCCATGCTCTTGTTCAGAATTGAAGAGGGGTCCTAAGGTAGGATGGCGCGTAGTCGATGGCTTGATGGCGTGCGTTCGAGTGTGCCTTGGAGGTCATTTGAATACTCACAGAGGCAACGAGTAGAGCGAGCATGGGGCGTGCTTGGGTTCTTGATGGCTATGATTTCTTTGTGCTATAGATGATTGAGATGTGATCAGATGGAGTTGGGCCATGAAAATATTTGAGAAATATAGGGGAATTTTTAAGGGAAACTTAGAGTTGTTCTTTATGGGGGGGGGGGGGATAGGCCCGTGTGGCATCTTGTTGCTTTTCGGGTGATGAGCATGGGAGATTGGGAGGAAAGAGGACATGTTACATTAGAAAACAAACATTAAATATTCCAAGTTTGGATATATCAGCACTAACTATAATGTTCATCCTTCAAATTCACTTTCGTGACCTACACTTCTTCCCAAACTAGTTTTGATCTTGCTTTTGTAGCCTATGTTTAGCTTTTGGAATGTAGACTCATGCACCACTTGTCACCGATCAACCGGACTTGACTTAGAATGGCTTTTCCTTGTCTGGCCATCTTGCATGACTAAAGATGTAAATGATATATCGGTTTTTCCGTGCCGTAAGTAAATGTTTTTTTTTGGAAGTCTTAGGTTAGTTTTCAAAACATGCATGTTTTGTTAGCCGAAAATGTAAGTTCCTTTTTTCAAAAAGAAAGTGTAAATTGGATTTTGGACTTTTTACAGAATGCAAAATACACTTTTTAGTAAACATTGGTACTTATATGAAAATAAAATTAACATATTAATGCTTAGTATTGAAATGTGTGTGCCAGGGTTATTAACTATTTCAAGCCAAGTGTTGTATCTGGTGCCCATCCAACCCTCTAGCCAAAATTCAAAACATTATTACCGTATCATCAAGTAACAAATCAATACCTTGTGAAGGCACATATACACGTTGATTTTATAAGAAATGTTATGCTCAACCACAAGGGGAAGCGCCTCATGTAATGAGCTCCACCCAAACTAAATTCTTGCGTGAAGAAACATTGCCACTTGTTAGCACAGCTTCGTTGTATTGAAAGTACAATAGGAAATCGTACTTAACATGCACAAATGTTTGTTGTACTTGGATAAAGCATTAGAGACCATTGTAATTCCATGTGAGGGTATATTAAAAAGATTTTCAGTTTTGTTCAAGCAAGGGAAGTAGTGTAATGTCCCTCACATTTTTATTCCTTATCTGGAATACATCCATCCATCCTCTCGTCCTTCCAGTTGTATACAGTAGGGCACAATAGGTTCAAGGGGGACTATACGAAAAAAATGAAATAGAAGAAATAGAAGAAATAGCTATTGTGTACAAGAAATAGAAGAAAATCATTGGCATACGACTATACCAAAAAATGAAAATAAAGAGCAAAAGGAAAAGATTTTCCTTAATTGTAATGCAAGAAGCCGCTTAACTACACTATTTAGGTGGACCAACATGTGTGGGAGGACCTGGTGGTGTATGTTATTGGTGGTGGATTTCCATTGTAGCCTCATTGGAACTTCATGGGGGTGTTTCTTTCTTTTTGGGTATGCGACGTGGACAGCTAGCAGGTGAATGTTTTATCGTAGACATGTCCATAGTTTTTTCTCATATTTCGAGCTAAATAGGATTTGTTTTTTATATCAATTAAGGAAAAATGGAAGTAAGAAACAAAAATGTAAACAATCAGCATGTGATGGAAGATCCACCCCCTTCACTCACACGAGATCGCTTTGAAAAAATGCAAATAACTCCTTCACGTCATGGAAGATCCACATCCTTCCAGTCACACGAGATCACATCATCTAACCCGGGATCTTCCTTCCCCATTTCCTCATACAAGATCATGTCGTAACGCATGAGATATATCACAAACTCCCCTTACTATAGCATGGCAATAGATTCTCTATCTAGCCCGCCATTTCAGACATACCAGAACCCTTCACATCATTTGACAATAAACACACATGTAAGAAAAGTGAGGGTCATGCCTTACTAGAGGTCATGCGAGAGCCGCAATGCTTAGATTGTTGATCCCCTTTCTTCTCCCTCGTGGATCGCTGCTGTATGGTCCCACACCCGTGTTGGGCATCTGCCATGGCTGAGCCTGGCATTTGGTATAAACCGAACTGCAGTTAATAAATTTTGGTGTTTCTATATTTCTTTTTCAGTCCAGTTTTCAATTTATACTAAAAGGGTAGCATGCATTGGGTTAACCAAGGATATGAATATCTTCCATGCTTGGGACCGCATCATAATAAATAAAAAACGTCGACCCTATTGCTATAGCCAGATGATGTGGGACTAATAACCAAATGGACAAGTTCCACAAGAGACACAGATTGGTGTCGGTTAGAAGAAGAAGTTTTGTAGAGTACTAGGCCTTGCGTAGTTGCATACAATATTCAGGTGGATGGCTCCTAAGTCACTAGGTCATCCCTGACTCGCACACAACCACACATCACACTCACCTTATCCTTAGGGGCATGACTATGTGTCGCCTATTGCGATACCAAACAAGGTCTCACCTGAAGTGCTTACAAAATGGGCCAGGCCAGCATTATCGGCGGCTCATAGGCTTTAAGATCTTGGTTTGTTGTTATTATTTTTATTTTCTTCATCTTTTGCTTATTTTTTACTTTCTTTTATATTTACTTTTATAGTTGCGCCATTATATTTCACATTTTATGCTCTTACATACCGACCCGTTTAATTGCTCAACTATGGACCCACTACAATCACTAGGAAAAAGATTGCGCATTGCTAGACGCAACATGAATAAATTAATCATAATGTTGCAATTGCGTCGACCAATAAGTGAACCACTATTTCATCTCATAGTTGAATGTCCATTCTACGGTATCTTAGTTTAATGTCCATGAATTGCGACAAGATATATATTATTACGATGACCAAAGGCGTGAGAAAGACAAAGAATCGAGCACAAGAAAATATTTTCCAACTATGGTAAAAAAACGAGCTCACAACTTAGAAAGCAAACCGACAGCACAACATCTGAAGTGAACAAAACTAACACTCCTTTGAGCAAACAAGATTTGAATACTAATTTGTTTGCCCGACTTGGAGTGTACTAGTTCATGAGGAAATAAGTTTGCGCTGTGTGATAATTCTTTGGTCGATTCAATAAAACACATGAAATTTCCTGACTTAGGCATTTATCTAATAAGTATTTAAAGTGACGGTTTATTTATGTAACTATATCCAAAAAGTTATGTTAGCATGAGAACTTCCAATTAACATTGTAGATTGCAAAGCTAGAAACATGAGTATCAATTCTACATTTTCCACATAGACAATGCAAGTTTAAGTAGTGGAATTTGATTTTTTCCACAAACAGGATCAAAATAAAGGTCGGTGTAAATTCAACTACGAGTAGAAACTTCCTTTTGTCGAACACCAATTGAAATCACCATACTTGCTGATTTTAAGATTACTTGTAGAGTTGGATGTACTCGAGGCGATGAGGGACAGGAGGAGTAGGTGGCACTATGTTTCCTAGAGGCGTTCCTTCTTTGGCCGGGTCGATCTCTGTTGTGCATTATTATCTATGCTCTTGATCAGAATAGAAGAGGATCCCCGGGTGGGATGGGGCTCAGGCGAGGGCTCAATGAGGTGCGTTTGAGTGTGCTTTGGAGATAACTTGAAGACTGAAAGAGGCACAAGGTAGATAGATCATGGGGCTTCTGGGGTTCTTGAAGGTTATGTGTTTTTTGGGCTAGAGGATAGAGTTGTGGTCGGATGGAGTTGGGCCATAAAAATATCTTGCAAAAACGAAGGGAAAAAGTGAAGGAAAACTTAGAGTTGTTCTTTATGGAGGGGGATATGAGGGGGGGGGGGCTCTCCGATGCAATTTACGTGATGAACATGGGAGATTGGTAGGAGACACGAGATTTTACGTCAGCAAAAAACATTCATGACTCTGATTTTGGCTATATCATCACGAACTATTAGGTTGGGCTTTCAAATTTACTTTCGTTCCCAACACTTCTCCCCCAAAATAGTTTTGATCCCGGTTCTGTGGTTATTGTGTAGTTTGTGTAATGGAGACTCGCACACCTTTCGTGACCGATAAACCTGACTGGACTTATTGTCGCTCATCCTTGTTTAACCATCTTACACGACCCGAGATTTAAATAATATATCATTTGCCAAGACTAATGGTTTTTTCAATAAAACACATTAGGCATTTACCTCGAAAGCATTGAAAGTGTCAGTTTCTTTGTCTAACCATGGCCAAAACATTGAAAAATCAAAAATTTAACTTTGTTACCCATAATCAAAGGTTTTCATATCTGAATGATGCTAGCTAGAAATTTATGCTTGCAGGAAAACTTCAGAATAACATTGTAGATTGAAAGGCGATGAACATTAGTATCAATTATACACATTCCACATAGGGAATATGTTGAAGTTTGGATAGAGAGTTGGAACGGCGATGCACACTGCAGTGGGGTCTAAATTATCAATAAACATGGTACACACATTTCAATACTAAATACCAATGTTTTCCAAAAAAATGTATTTTGCACTATGTCAAAACGTCCAAAATACACTTAACACTTTTTTTTGAAAAAAATGGAACTTACATTTCTGGCTAACTGAAGTTGCACGTTTGGAAAACCAACATGAGATCCCAAGAAAATTACACCATCTACTTAAGGCTTGAAAAAAGCGTTATACTATATATTTAGATCTTGGATCATGCAAGATGGCTAGAGAAGGAAAAGCCATAAAAAGTCAACTCGAGTTGATCGGTCATGAGTAGTGCGTGAGTCTTCGTTCCAAAAACTAAACACAAAGGTTGGAAGCAGGATCCAAATGAGTTTGGGGGCAAGTGTTGGGGAAGAATGGGCATTGGATTGCTGAACCAAATTTTCAACGTAATATGTCCTCTGTCCTTCTGATCTCCCATGCTCATCAACCAAGAAGCAATGCAGCGGCCACTTCGGTCTACCCCCTCCATAAAGAACAACTCTATGTTTCTATTCACTTTTTCCTTTAATTTTCTCAACATATTATCATGGCCTAACTCCATCCGACCATAACTCTATCCTCTAGTACAAAACAAAGCATAGCTTTCAACAATCCATGCTAGCCCCTTGATCTCTCTATCCACTGTGTCTTTGATTCTTCTAGTAACCCCTAAAGCAGACTAGATCGCACCTCATCGAGCCCTCGGCCGAGCCTCGTATAGCCTTGGGACTCCTCTGCTATTTCTGACAAGAGAGTGTATCATGATGCGCAGCAGAGTCCGACCGGACCAGTAGTAGGCGTCCCTCTAGGAAAAATTGTGCCAACTACTCGTCCAATCCTTCATCCTCCCGTGGAGCTCCGACTCTACAAGCGATCTCCAAAGCGGAAAGCATGGTGCTTTGGATTGGCATTCGGCAATATGAAGGTTCTACACCTTGGTGAATTAACACCAACCACTCCCTTGATGTTGTTTCAGGAAACAAGCACGACCCACTAATTAAACTTGTATTGCCTATGTGGAATGTGTATAATTGATACTCATGTTCCTCACTTTTCAATCTACAATGTTATTCTGAAATTTTCCTGTAGAATAAATTTCTAGCTAGCATCAGTCACATATGAAAACCTTTGATTACGGGTAATAAAGTTAAATTGTTGATTTTCAAAGTTTTGGCCACGGCTAGACAAAGAAACTGACACTTCCAATACTTTCGAGCTAAATGCCTAATGTGTTTTATTGAAAAAACCATTAGGCTTGGCAAAATGATATATTATTTAAATCTTCGGTCGTGTAAGATGGTTAGACCAGGATGAGCGACAATAAGTCAAGTCCAGTTCATCGGTCATGAACGGTGTGCGAGTCTCCATTCCACAAACTACACAATAACTACAGAACCAGGATCAAAACCAGTTTGGCGGAGAAGTGTTGGGAACGAAAGTAAATTTGAAAGCCCAACCGAATAGTTCGCGACGATATAGCCAAACTCAGAGTCTTAAATGTTTTTTTTCTAACGTAAAATCTTCTCTTTCCTACCAATCTCCCATGTTCATCACACAAAATGCAACGAGGAGCCCCCCTGTGCATATCCCCCTCCATAAGGAACAACTCTAAGTTTGCCTTGACTTTTTCCCTTCATTTTCTCAAGATATTTTCATAGCCCAACTCCATCCGACCACATCTCTATCGTCTAACCCAAAAAACACATAACCTTCTAGCACCCCAGAAGGCCCCATGATCTCTCTACGTTGTCCCTCTTTCAGTCTTCAAGTTAATTATATCCAAAGCACACTCGAACGCACCTCATCGAGCCCTCGCCTGAGCCCCATCCCACCCGGGATCCTCTTCTATTCTGATCAAGAGCATGGATAATGATGCACAACAGAGTTCGACCCGTACAAAGTAGTAACCCCTCTAGGAAACGTAGTGCCACCAACTCCTCCAGTCCCTCATCACCTTGAGTAAATCTAACTCTACAATCAATCTTAAAAGCAGCAAGTATGGTGATTTCAATTGGTGTTCGACGAAAGGAAGTTTCTACATATAGTTGAATTAACACCAATCTCTATTTTCATCTTGTTTCAGGAAACAATCACATTCCACGAATTAAGCTTGCATTGCCTATGTGGAAAATGTAGAATTTATACTCATGTTGCTAGCTTTGCAATCTACAAAGTCATTCAGAAGTTCTCATGCTAACATAAGTTTTTGGATATAGTTACATAAATAAACCGTCACTTCAAATACTTATTAGATAAATGCCTAAGTCAGGAAATTTCAAGTGTTCTATTGAATCGACCAAAGTGTTATCACGCAGCACAAACTTATTTCCTCATGAACTACTACACTCCAAGTCAGGCATACCAAATTAGTATTCAAATCTTGTTTGCTCAAAGGACTGTTAGTTTTGTTCACTTCAGATGTTGTGCTGTCGGTTTCTTTTTTTTCTAAGTTGTGAGCTCATTTTTTGACCATAGTTGGAAAATATTTTCTTGTGCTCGACTCTTTATCTTTCTCACGCTTTGGTCATCGTAGTAATATATCTCTTGTCACAATTCATGGACATTAAACTAAAATACTGCATAATGGACATTCAACTATGAGATGAAATAATGGTTCACTTATTGGTCGACGCGGTTGCAACATTATTATTAATTTATTCTTGTTGCGTCTAGCAATGCACAAGCATTTTCCTAGTGATTGTAGTGTGTCGATAGTTGAGAAATTAAACGGGAGGGCATGCAAGAGCATAAAATGTGAAATATAGTGGCACTACTATGAAAGTAAATATAAAAGAAAGTGAAAAAGAAGCGAAAGATGAAGAAAATAAAAAGAAGAACGAAAAAAAGATCGTAAAGCTAATGAGCCCCCGACATGTTGGCCTGGACCATTTGGTAAGCACTTCAGGTGAGACCTTGTTTGGTATCACAATAGGAGACACATAGTCATGCCCCTTGCATGACTTTCAATACAAGGAAGCTACGCTAACAAGTGGCAATGTTTCTTCACGCAAGTATGTAGTTTGGGTGGAGCTCATTACATGAGGCGCTTCCCCTCGTGGTTGAGGACAAAGTTTTTTATAAAATCAACATTTATATATGCCTTCACAAGGTATTGATTTGTTACTTGGGGCTACGGTAATAATGTTTTGAAGTTTGGCTAGAGGGTCGGATGGGCAATGGATACAACACTAGGCTTGAAATAATTAATAACCCTGGCACACACATTTCAATACTAAGCATTAATATGTTATATTATTTTATATAAGTACCAATGTTTTCTAAAAAAAGTGTATTTTGCACTCTGTAAAAAGTCCAAAATCCACTTTGCACTTTCTTTTTGAAAAAAAGGAATTTACATTTTCGGCTAACCAAACTTGCATGTTTTGAAAACTAACTTAAGAGTTCCAAAAAAGAAACATTTTCTTAAGGCGCGGAAAAAGCGATATATCATTTACATATTTAGTCATGCAAGATGGCCAGACAAGGAAAAGCCATACTAAGTCAAGTCCAGTTGATCGGTCACAAGTGGTGCGTGAGTCTACATTCCAAAAGCTGCACATAGGCTACAAAAACGAGATCAAAACCAGTTTGAAGAAGGGTTGGGCACGGAACTGAATTTGATGGACGAACATAATAGTTCGTGTTGATATATCCTAAGTCATAATCTTCAATGTATGTTTTCTAATGTAACATGTCCTCTTTCCTCCCAATCTCCCATCCTCATCACCCGAAAAGCAACAAGATGCTACTTGGGCCTATCCCCCTTCATAAAGAACAACTCTAAGTTTCCCTTAAACTATTCCCTTCATTTCTCAATATATTGTCATGGCCCAACTCCATCTGATCACATCTCAATCCTCTATAGCACAAAGCATAGCCTTCAAGAACCCAAGCAGGCCCCATGCTCTCTCTACTCATTGCCTCTGTGAGTCTTCAAGTGACCTCCAAGGCACACTCGAACGCACCCCATCAAGCCCTCGCCTACGCCCCATCCTCCCTTAGGATGCCTCTTCAATTAAAAACAAGAGCATGGATCATGATGCGTCGCGGAGTCTGACCCGACCAACAGTAGGGCCACCTCTAGGAAATATAGTGCCACCTACTCATCTAGTCCCTCATCACCCTGAGAAGTTTCGACTCTACTAGCTATCTCCGAAGCGCCAAGGATGGTCCTTTGGATTTGTGTTTGACGAAAGGAAGGTTCCACACCTAGGTGAATTAACACCAACCTCCCGCTTGATCTTCTTTTTGGAAACAAGCACAACCCACTAATTAAAATTGTATTGCCTATGTGGAAAGTGTAGAATTGATAATCATGTTTCTATCTGTGGAATCTGCAAGGTTATTTGCAGCTTCTCATGCTAACATAACATTTTGGCTATAGCTATACAAAGAAACTAACACCTTCAATACTTTTGAGAAAAAGGGCTAAGTCGGCAAATTTGATGTGTTTTATTCGATGGACTAAACTTGTATCACTCATCACATATTTGTTCCCTCTTGAACCAGTATCATGTTAAATCTTGTTTGCCCAAAGGAGTCATAGTTTTTCTAACTTAAAATGTTGTGATGTTGGTTTCTTTAATTTCTAAGTTGCGATCTTGTTTTTTGGCAGTTGTTGGGAAATCTTTTTTGTGCTTGGTTTTTGTCTTTCTCACGCCTTTGCTCATCATAGTAATATAGACCCGATCGCAATCCATGGATATTAAACTATGATATCAAATAATGGACATTCATCTATGACACCGAATAATGCTTCATTTATTAGTGGACACAATTGCTAAACTGTTATTAATTATTTCATGTTGTATGTAGCAATGCACGCGCATGTTCATAATGATTTTAGTGGGTCGTGAGTTGTGCAGTTAAAGGGGTGGACATATATGAGCATAATCTGTGAAATATAATGGACAACTTTAATTAGTGGGTCGTGCTTGTTTCCTGAAACAAGATCAAGCAAGTGGTTGTTGTTAATTCACCAAGGTGTAGAACCTTCATATTGCCAAATGCCAGTCCAAAGCACCATGCTTTCCGCTTTGGAGATCGCTTGTAGAGTCGGAGCTCCACGGGAGGATGAAGGATTGGAGGAGTAGGTGGCACAATTTTTCCTAGAGGGACGCCTACTACTGGTCGGGTCGGACTCTGCTGCGCATCATGATACACTCTCTTGTCAGAAATAGAAGAGGAGTCCCAAGGCTATACGAGGCTCGGCCGGGGGCTCGATTGAGTCTGCTTTAGGGGTTACTAGAAAAATCAAAGACACAGTGGATAGAGAGATCAAGGGGCTAGCATGGATTGTTGAAAGCTATGCTTTGTTTTGTACTAGAGGATAGAGTTATGGTCGGATGGAGTTACGCCATGATAATATGTTGAGAAAATTAAAGGAAAAAGTGAATAGAAACATAGAGTTGTTCCTTATGGAGGGGCTAGACCGAAGTGGCCTCTGCATTGCTTCTTGGTTGAGGAGCATGGGAGATCAGAAGGACATAGGACATATTACGTTGAAAACAAGCATTAAGGATTCTTAATTTGGCTATATCGACACCAGCTATTTGGTTCAGCCATCCAATGCCCATTCTTCCCCAACACTTCCCCCCAAACTCATTTGGATCCTGCTTCTAACGTTTGTGTTTAGTTGTTGGAATGAAGACTCACGCACTACTCATGACCGATCAACTGGACTTGACTTTTGATGGCTTTTCCTTGTATAGCCATCTTGCATGATCCAAGATCTAAATATATAGTATATCGCTTTTGTCAAGCCTTACGTAGATGGTTTTATTTTCTTGGGATCTCATGTTGGTTTTCCAAACGTGCAACTTCAGTTAGCCAGAAATGTAAGTTCCTTTTTTTTTCAAAAAAAAGTGTAAGTGTATTTTGGACGTTATGACATAGTGCAAAATACATTTTTTTGGAAAACATTGGTATTTAGTATTGAAATGTGTGTACCATGTTTATTGATAATTTAGACCCACTGCAGTGTGCATCGCCGTTCCAACTCTCTATCCAAACTTCAACATATTATTATTGTAATACAAAGTAACAAATCAATGCCTTGTGAAGGCATATATAGAAGTTGATTTCATGATAAACGTATCCCCAGCCACAAGTGGAAGCACCTCGTGTAATGACATCCAGCCGTACTTATGTGAAAAAACATTGTGACGTGTTATCACACCTTGCTTCTATTTAACATACGGTCGGAAATCAAACTTCATATACACAAATGTGTGGTGCATTTGGATAAGAAATCGAGGCCGTTGTAATTCCGTGTGAGAACATATTAAAAAGAATTTAAGTTTTGTGCAAACAAGGGAAAATTATGTAATGTCGGTCCCATATTTATTCCTCCTCTTAATACATTCATCCATCAACTCGTCCTTACAGATGTATAGAGTAGGGCACAATAGGGCCAAGGGGGAGTGTTGTCTATAATTAGTCGGCCACTGTGTACAAGACATACAAGACATTCATTGCGCTACGAGATATACCAAACATTTGCAAATACACTGCAAAAGGAAGAAATTTTGTTTAAATGTAAAGCAAGAAGCCGCTTAACTACACTATTGAGGCAGGCCAACACGTGTGGGAGGACTAGGTTTTGTTTTTGGTTGTGGATTTCCATTTTAAGCTCATTGGAACTTCATGTGGGTGTTTGTTTGATTCTTTGAGCGGGCCCCATGGAAAGCTACCGCGTAAATGTTTGCTTCATAGATATGTCCTTAGTTTTTTTCCCATATTTCAAGCCGGATGTGAATTTTATTTCTTAAATTGTTTAAGAAAAATGGAAATAACTAGCAACAATGAAAAATATCATGTCATTGAAGATTTAACCCCCCTCCACTTGCATGAGATCGCTTTGATAAAATGGAAATAATCACTTCATGTAATGGAAGATCCACACCCTTCCACTCACACAAGATTACATCATCTAACCCGAGATCTGTCTTCCCCCTTTCCTCATAGAAGATCACGCCGTAACACTTGAGATAAATCATAAGGTCCACTTGTTGTACCATGACGACAAATTCTCTAGCCGCCCCGTCACTTGAGAGGTACCAAAACCCGCCCACCGTTCGACATTAAACACACATGTAAGAAATCGAGGGGTGGGTATTGGATGTTACGAGAGGTCATGCGAGAACCGCAATGCTTGGGTTGTCAATACCCTTTCTCCTCCTTCTTGAATCACTACTCCACGGTCCAACCCGCATGTTGGGAACCTCCCGTGGTTGAGACTCGCTTTTCGTATATACCAAGATTTAGTTTGTAAACTTTGGTGTTTCTATATTTTTTGATCCGGTTCTCCATTTATACTGAAAGGATAGCCTGCGTTGGGCTCACAAAGGATATGGATACATTCCATGTGTGGCACCCCACCCTATTAAATAGTCATGAGGCCGCCCCCATTCTGTATAGCCTCACCATGTTTCACTAATCACCAAACGGACAACCCAAGAGAGAGACGGATTGTTGTGGGCGAGATAAATAAGTTTTATAGAGTATTTGGCCTTGCATAGTTGCATACAATATTGAGGTGGACGGCCCAAATGAGTTACTGGGTTGTCTCTGACTCGCGCACGACCACACATGGAACTCGCCTTATCCTTGGGGTTGCGAATATGTGTTGCCTATTAACAAGGTGTGGCCTTGAGTACTTATGAAATGGGTTAGCCCAAAAGGCTGGGGGACCATAGGCCTTAAGAGTTAGGGTTTTTTCTTGTTTTCTTTTTTTTCCTTTCTTTTATATTTATTTTCACAGCTGTCCATTATATTTCACAAATTATGCTCAGATATGTCCACCCCTTTAACTGCACAACTATTGACCCACGAAAACCACCATGAACATGCGTGTGCAATGCTAAATGTAACACGAAATAATTAATCACAATATAGCAATTGTGTCCACCAATAAGTGAACCATTATTTGATATCATAGCTGAATGTCCATTATTTGATACCATAGTTTAATATCCATGAATTGCGATCAGGTATATATTACTATGATGAGCAAAGGCGTGAGAAAGACAAAAACCAAGCACAAAAAAGTATTTTCGAACAATTCGCAAAAAACAAGATCGCAACTTCGAAATGAAAGAAAACAACATCCCAAGATCTGAAGTGAGTAAAACTAAGACTCCTTTGAGCAAACAAGATTTAACATGATACTCATTGGGTATGCCTTATTTGTAGGATACTTGTTCAAGAGTGAACAAGTATGTGATGAGTGATACAAGTTTAGTCTATCCAATAAAACACATCAAATTTCCTGACTTGGGATTTTTTTTTCAAAATCATTGAAAGTGTTAGTTTCTTTGTATAGCTATAGCCAAAATGTTATGCTAGCATGAGAAGCTGTAAATAACCTTACAGATTGTTAAGATAGCAACATGATTATCAATTCTACACTTTCCACATAGGCAATACAATTTTAACTAGTGGGTTGTGCTTGTTTCCCAAAACAAGATCAAGCGGGAGGTTGGTGTTAATTCAACTAGGTGGAGAACCTTCTTTTCATCAAACAAAAATCCAAAGGACCATCCTTGTCGCTTCGGAGATCGCTAGTAGAGTGGGAACTTGTGAGGGTGACGAGGGACTAGAGGAGTAGGTGGCACTATATTTCCTAGAGGTGGCCCTACTTTTGGTCGGGTCAGACTCTGCTATGCATCATGATCCATGCTCTTGTTCAGAATTGAAGAGGGGTCCTAAGGCTGGATAGCACGTAGTCGAGGGCTTGATGGGGTGCGTTCGAGTGTGCCTTGGAGGTCATTTGAATACTCATAGAGGCAATGAGTAGAGATAGCATGGGGCGTGCTTGGGTTCTTGAAGGCTATGCATTGTTTGTGCTATAGATGATTGAGATGTGATTAGATGGAGTTGCGCCATGAAAATATTTTGAGAAATGAAGGGAAAGTTTAAGGGAAACTTAGAGTTGTTCTTTATGGGGGGATAGGCCCATGTGGCATCTTGTTGCTTTTCGGGTGATGAGCATGGGAGATTGGGAGGAAAGAGGACATGTTACAGTAGAAAACAAACATTAAATATTCTGAGTTTGGATATATCAGCACTAACTATTATGTTCATCCTTCAAATTCACTTTCGTGACCTACACTTCTTCCCAAACTGATTTTGATCTTGTTTTTGTAGCCTATGTTTAGCTTTTGGAATGTAGACTCATGGACCACTTGTGACCGATCAACTGGACTTGACTTACAATGGCTTTTCCTTGTCTGGCCATCTTGCATGACTAAAGATGTAAATGATATATCGGTTTTTCCATGCCTTAAGTAAATGTTTTTTTGAAGTCTTAGGTTAGTTTTCAAAACATGCAAATTTTGTTAGCCGAAAATGGAAGTTCCTTTATTCAAAAATAAAGTGTAAAGTGAATTTTGGACTTTTTATAGAGTGCAAAATACACTTTTTTAGAAAACATTGGTACTTATATGAAAATAAAATTAACATATTAATGCTTAGTATTGAAATGTGTGTGTCAGGGTTATTAACTATTTCAAGCCGAGTGTTGTATCCGGTGCCCATCCAACCCTCTAGCCAAACTTCAAAACATTATTACGATAACCCCAAGTAACAAATCAATACCTGTTGGAAATATGTCCTAGAGTCAATAATAAATTGGTTATTATCATATTTCCTTGTTCATAATAATTGTTTATTATCCTTGCTATAATTGTGTTGATCGGAAACTTAGATACATGTGTGGATACATAGACAACACCATGTCCCTAGTATGCCTATAATAGACTAGCTCGTTGATCAAAGATGGCTATGGTTTCCTATTGATGGACAAGAGATGTCATTTGATAACGGGATCACATCATTAGGATAATGATGTGATGGACAAGACCCAAACTACAAACGTAGCATATGATCGTGTCAGTTTATTGCTACTGTTTTCTGCGTGTCAAGTATTTGTTCCTATGACCATGAGATCATGCAACTCACAGACACCGGAGGAGTACCTTCTGTGTATCAAATGTCATAACGTAACTGGGTGACAATAAAGGTGCTCTACAGGTATCTCCGAGGGTGTCTGTTGAGTTTGCATGGATCAAGACTGGGATTTGTTACTCCGTGTGACGAAGAGGTATCTCAGGGCCCACTCGATAATACAACATCACTATAAGCCTTGCAAGCAATGTAACTAAGTGTTAGTCACGGGATCTTGTATTACAGAACGAGTAAAGAGACTTGCCAGTAATGAGGTTTAACTACGTATGGAGATACCGACGATCGAATCTCGGGCAAGTAACATACCAAAGAACAAAGGGAACATCATACGGGATTAACTGAATCCTTGACATAGAGGTTCGACCGATAAAGATCTTCGTAGAATATTTAGGAACCAATATGTGCATCCAGGTCTCTCGGTCATGTCTACATAGTTCTCGAACCCGCAGGGTCTGCACACTTAAGGTTCGGTGACGTTTCGGTAGTATAGAGTTATGTATGGTGGTGACCGAAGGTTTTTCGGAGTCCCGAATGAGATCCCAGATGTCACAAGGACCTCTGTAATGGTCTGGAGGTAAATATTGATATATAGGAAGTCCTATTTTGGTCGCCGGAAAGTTTCGGCCTCGTCGGTAGTGTACGGGGAGTATCGGTAGTGTACCGGGAGACCATCGGTGGGTGTATTTCGACCCAAGAGGATACATGGGCTGTGGGATAGTGAATACCAGACCTTACTAGGCTGGTGGAAGTCCCACATAAGGCCCATGCGGCTAGGAGAGAAAGCCCAAAGAGACAAAGGTGGAAAAAGGAAAAAAGACCAAAATAAGGAGGAGTCCTAGTCCTACTAGGATTGGAGGAGGATTCCTCCTCTCCTCCTTGGTTCGGCCAACCCAAGGGCTGGCTCCTTGGGAGCCAAGGCTTCTCCTCTCTTTCTCCTATATATACTAGAGGTTTTAGGGTTTTTGGCACTAGATTTTCAGCCACGTGCTACCCGTTCCTCTAGTGCATAGTTTCTCCTCCAGATCGGTTTTCTGAAGTGCTTAGGAGAAGCCCTGCCAGAATTACTCCACCACCATTGTCGCGGCGCCGTCATGCTGCCGGAGAACTCTTCTACCTCTCCGCTCCCTCTTGTTGGATCAAGAAGGCAGAGATCGTCATCAAGCTGTACGTGTGCTGAACGCGGAGGTGTCGTCCGTTGGCGCTAGATCGGAAGGACCGTGATCAAGATCGTGAGACGGATCGTGATGAGTTCACGGGAAGGACCGTGATGAGTTCACGGGACGGATCGTGATTGGATCGCGAGATGGATCATGATAAGATCGCAGGACGCTCGGCGATTTGGATCGTGAAGACGTTCGACTATACCAATAGCGATCTACAAGGGTATGTAGATCCACTCTCCCTCTCGTAGATGCTCATCATCATGGATAGATCTTGCCTGTGCGTAGGAATTTTTTTGTTTCCCATGCAACGTTCCCCAACAATACCTTGTGAAGGCATATATACACGTTGATTTTATAAGAAATGTTATCCTCAACCACGAGGGGAAGCGCCTCATGTAATGAGCTCCACCCAAACTACGTACTTGCGTAAAGAAACATTGCCACTCGTTAGCGCAGCTTCGTCGTATTGAAAGTACAATAGGAAATCGTACTTAACATGCACAAATGTTTGTTGTAGTTGTATAAAGCTTTAGAGACCATTGTAATTCCATGTGAGGGTATATTAAAAAGATTTTCAGTTTTGTTCAAGCAAGGGAAGTAGTGTAATGTCCCTCACATTTTTATTCCTTATATGGAATACATCCATCCATCCTCTCGTCCTTCAAGTTTTATACAGTAGGGCACAATAGGTTCAAGGGGGAGTGTTGTTTGTAAATAGCTATTGTGTACAAGACATAGAAGAAAATCATTGGCATACTAGAGGTCATTGGAACTTCATGGGGTGTTTCTTTCTTTTTGGGTATGCGACATGGACAGCTAGCAAGTGAATGTTTTATCGTAGACATGTCCATAGTTTTTTCTCATATTTTGAGCTGAATATGATTTTTTATATCGATTAAGGGAAAATGGAAATAACAAACCCAAATGGCAACAATAAGCATGTGATGGAAGATCCACCCCCCTCCACTCACACGAGATCACTTTGAAAAAATGCAAATAACTCCTTCACGTCATGGAAGATCCAGATCCTTCCATTCACACGAGATCACATCATCTATCCCGGGATCTGCCTTCACCATTTCCTCATACAAGATCATGTCGTAACGCATGAGATATATCACAAAGTTCCCTTACTATAGCATGGTCATAAATTTTCTATCCACCCCGCCATTTCAGACATACCAGAACCCTCCACATCATTTGACATTAAACACACATGTAAGAACAGTGAGGGGTGGGTCTTGGGCCTTACTAGAGGTCATGCGAGAGCCGCAATGCTTAGACTGTTGATCCCCTGGCTGCCTGCGTGGCTGCCTGCGTGAGCTGATGGTGGAGGACCTTTAGTACCGGTTGGTATCACACCAACCGGTACTAAGTGTTCTGTTTTTTTCCGCTTTTAATTAGGTTTTAGTTTTTCTCTCTATTTATTGTGTTTTCCATTCATTTCAAATTTATTTTACGGTGCTACATATCGTAAGCATTAATTACACAAGTTGATGCATATATATATATATTTGTATGTATATATAATATATATATATGTAATATAATATACAATATCTCATAAAAAGTGTATGTACAAATGGAATTACACACACACACACAATATATATATATATATATATATTGTGGACTTATAACTTAAGGCCCAAAATCCGGCCAGGACTAGATGAAATCTCAGTTTTCTACTACTGATTTGCTGGCATTATTGAGGCGGCGGTAAGTAATAGTGCTCTCCATTTACATCAATGACATGTTAAAGAAGAAATGTCGCAAATTCCTCTTGAAGTGCTACAAAGCGTTTCTCGGGTGAGAGCGTCGACATCATCTGCCAAACCTGGAGCTGTCTTTCACGTGCTCCTCTGCGACGTATACGGCCTTCGGTCTGGATGCGAATGTTCTCGCAGAGGAAGTATCCACATAAATTTGTCCCCTATGGCTGTTTCACGCACTTTCAAAAGAATAGAATTCAATAAGATAATTAATAATCAAGCATGATAGAATTAAAGAGATGCGCGGACCTAGTAGTACTACTTAATTACCTGCATCTTTTTCCACTTTAGCTTCGGTTTCCATTGACGACTGTGATGGTTTTTTTCTATCATATTTTTCCAAACACTACGCGGCAAAGAAAAAGAACAAAATAGTTATTATAATTACTTCTGATATCAGGAAATAATGAAAGAAAGCGAGGTCGATAAAGATTGAAATTACCATTCTATCATAAAAAACAAGTCCATGTATGATTTTTCTAGTGTATCCAGTGAGTCGTACACTTGAATAAGTCCATCCGCGAGGATAATATTTAGGAGGATATAGTGGTCTCTGCGCAGAAGTTTATATAATTAAGCAGGCATGCATATAACTCATCCCATGTTGACAACAAGCTAGTAAGCAAAAATAGAATGAGTAGCATACAAGAGAGTAAACACTCACCCCATGTTGTAAGGAAATATTATAGTAGATTTGGTATTCATTAGTGCCTGCAGAATTTTTTCCAAGAGATCTTCTGTGTCCATGGCATAATGTTTTACCACATGACCATTAACGGTACTTGGGTCGATGAACCCAGTGTCATCGATTCCCTCTTGTTTTAATTCCCACATCTTCAATCTGCATAATAGCGTAAAAAATATATATAGTGAGGATAAGCCAATGAACGATATCTTAGCTAGAGACTTAAATTATTAAAGATATAAATCACTTACAGACAATAACAACTGACGAGAGCTTTGTCGATAGAGTCCATGTGGTATACCTAGAAAAGTTCTGAGAATTCAAGACATATGTCACATGCATTGACGTAATGCTCTTTTCTTACTTTGACCATGACCGCCGTCGTCCCTCGCTTTGCTTCAAGCAGGTACCAATCATGTAACCGTCGCATCGCAGTTGGTAGTTCCTTGTACTGCTTAGGTGTGACAAGTGGTTTTCTGATGGCATATTGCATTGCGTACTCAGTTGCACGGTACCCGTGGATTTCCTTGGTGCCAAGGATTTGGCCAAGAGTGAGACCTGCAGCCTCTGCTTCTTCGAGGTCGATTTGGTTGACTTGCACGTCGACTAGTTGGATCGATTTCTTGCTTCGATTGGTACTCACCTTGAGCGGAGAGATCGATTGCTTGGATTGTTCTCCGAGCTGGGGAACTGTTTTCCCGCAAGTAGTACCACCTGTCGTCGATGTCGACTTCCCGACTTCTTCCTTGGGCTGGGCCGACTTCTCTGCTCACTTGCCTTCTGAATTTGTTGCTCATAGTCTGTCGGCATACGCTCGACATATGCCGGGGGTCGATCAATAAAGTGTTCCATAAAGTGCTCTTGGACTTCCTTGGGTATTACCTCCATTGGCGGCACGGTCTTCTTCGCAAAAAAGGCTTTCACTTGGCAATCGCTTTCAATTTTGTTTTCCTCTGGTGTCATGTCGTAAGGCAGCTTCCTTTTGGCCGGAGGCTCGTGTTTCTTCTTTGCTTTATTTCGAAGAGGACTGCTGGTGGCCTTCCTCTTTTGGGAGCCCTGCTGGCGGGACCGCTGCCAGGATGGAGTCGGCTCACGCGGTGGAGATCGATATAGATGATATGGACTCGCGTCATGCTCCGTCCTAAGGTTGGGAGGACTGTTGGCGAGGTGGGGAGGACTGCTGGCGAGGTGGGACGCCTCTCGAGGTGGGGAGGACTGCTGGGGAGGTAGGGAGGACTATTGGTGAGGTGGGGAGGACTGCTGGCGAGGTGGGGAGGACTGTTGGCGCTGCGATGCCTCTGGCTGGGGTCCTTCGCGTTGGACATCGATACTCGGAGGAGTCGGTGGCCTTAGCGCCGACTGTGGAAAGACGATGCAGTCCTTACTCCATAGAATGAGACCACGGCCGGCTTCTGCCAATGTGGACTCCCCCTCACCTCCAGGGATGTCAAGCAATAGTTCATCATATCCTGACTCTATTGCGTCCACCGCGACACGAGCATACCCAGCTGGAACCGGATTGCAATGCCAGAGAACATCATGTGTATTTGGTAAAGCATAGCCCGTCGCGACCTGCATGGGTATGTTCTTCATTTTCTGGATTAGCTCACAAGATGTCTTCTCGGTAATATCATCCACGGGGGTGTGACCCAGTGGTGCCCCTGTGGAACCCATGCTGCTTTTTAGCAGTGTAGATGGTACAGGTTCCCCTGCCTCCTGCGGCGGAGTTTCCCTTTGCTGGGTAAGTATCTGTATCTGCAGCTGCTGTTGCTCATACTTATGTTCCAACTTTGAAAGTCGGTCTGCTTCCACCTTCTTTTTTCTCGAACGGCTTTTATAACTGTCCGTCTCGTACCATGGAACAACGCCCATGCCTCGTGTTCGTCCTCCATGTTCGGGATTCCCAAGGGTACGTGTAAGCTCGTCTTTCTCTCTATCGGGGTGAAACCGTCCTTCTTGGTCAGCTTTTATTGCATCAATCAACTCATCTAATGCATGCTTCAGACTGGCTAGTGCAATAATCTTCCCTGTTGCTGGGTCCAACTTTCCTCTGTTGGGAGACGTAGTAGTAAGTCAAAACCTTTACTACGTCTCACCAAGATCTATCTATGGAGAAACCAGCAACGAGTGATGAGAGATTCCATCTTCATATCTTTGAAGATCGCTAAGTGGAAGCGTTACAAGAAAGCGGTTGGTGGAGTCGTACTCGTAGCGATTCAGATCGCGGTGGACTCCGATCTTAGCGCCAAACAACGGCGCCTCCACGTTCATCACACGTACAGCCCGGTGACGTCTCCCACACCTTGATCCAGCAAGGAGGAGGGAGAGGTTGACAGAGAGCTCCGGCAGCATGACGGCATGGTGACGGTGGAGCTACGTGGACTTCGGCAGGGCTTCGCCAAGCGTTACGAAGAACGAGGAAGAGGAAGGGTAGGGCTGCGCTGTAGGAGAGAGAAGTTGTGTCTCAAATCAGCCCAAACCCTTGAATATATATAGGAGGAGGGAGAGGGAGGACTGCCTTGGCCCCTCCTCCTAAGAGGAGAGGTTCGGCCGACCCTAGGGGAAGAGTCCACCTCCCACAAGGGAGGTGGATCTCCTCTTTTTCAAACTCCTTTGCCCTATCTCCTTATCTCCAGCCGCATGGGCCTTTCTAGAAGGTCTTGGCCAGCCCAAAAAGGGTTGGCACACCTCCTCTAAGGGCCCACAAAGTCCTATGGTCGTCACACCCCTCCCGGGGGTCCTCCGGCACCCTCCCGGCACTCCCGGTACACTACCGATGAGCCTGAAAACTTTCCGGTGACCAAAATTGGACTTCCTATGTATCAATCTTTACCTCCGGACCATTCCTGAGCTCCTCGTGACGTCCAGGATCTCATCCGAGACTCCGAACAACCTTCGGTAATCACGTATACCATTTCCCTATAACCCTAGCGTCATCGAACCTTAAGTGTGTAGACCCTACGGGTTCGGGAGACACGTAGACATGAGCGAGACACCTCTCCAGTCAATAACCAACAGCAGGATATGGATACCCATGTTGGCTCCCACATGCTCCATGATGATCTCATCGGATGAACCACGATGTCGGGGATTCAATCAATCCCGTATACAATTCCCTTTGTCTATCGGTATGATACTTGCCCGAGATTCGATCGTCGGTATCTCTATACCTTGTTCAATCTCGTTACCGGCAAGTCTCAATACTCGTTCCGTAATACATCATCCCGTGGCTAACTCCTTAGTCACATTGAGCTCATTATGATGATATCTTACCGAGTGGGCCCAGAGATACCTCTCCGTCACACGGAGTGACAAATCCCAGTCTCGATTCGTGCCAACCCAACAGACACTTTCGGAGATACCCGTAGTGCACCTTTATAGCCACTCAGTTACGTTGTGACGTTTGGCACACCCAAAGCATTCCTACGGTATCCGGGAGTTGCACAATCTTATGGTCCAAGGAAACGAGACTTGACATTGAAAAGCTTCAGCAAACGAACTACACGATCTTGTTCTATGCTTAGGATTGGGTCTTGTCCATCACATCATTCTCCTAATGATGTGATCCCATTATCAACGACATCCAATGTCCATGGTCATGAAACCATGAGCATCTATTGATCAACGAGCTAGCCAACTAGAGGCTCACTAGGGACTTGTTGTGTTCTATGTATTCACACATGTATTACGGTTTCCGGTTAACACAATTATAGCATGAACAATAGACAATTATCATGAACTAGGAAATACAATAATAACCATTTTATTATTGCCTCTAGGGCATATTTCCAATAGTCTCCCACTTGCACTAGAGTCAATAATCTACTTACATTGTGATGAATCGAACACCCATAGCAATCTGGTGTTGATCATGTTTTGCTCGTGAGAGGTTTAGTCAACGGATCTGCGACATTCAGATCCGTATTTACTTTACAAATATCTGTATCTCCCTCCTGAATGTAATCACGGATGGAGTGGAACCGGCGCTTGATGTGTCTTGTCTTCTTGTGAAACCTGGGCTCCTTCGCAAGGGCAATAGCTCCAGTGTTGTCACAGAATAGAGTCATCGGGCCCGACGCACTTGGAATTACTCCTAGGTTGGTGATGAACTCCTTCATCCAGACTCCTTCCTTTGCTGCTTCCGAAGCAGCTATGTACTCAGCTACTTCCGAAACATGCCGCCACAAAGCTTTGCTTGCTGCTGCACCAGCTGACTGCCCCTCCATTCAAAACATACACGTATCCGGTTTGCGACTTGGAGTCGTCCAGATCTGTGTCGAAGCTAGCATCGACGTAACCCTTTACGACGAGCTCTTCGGCACCTCCATATACGAGAAACATGTCCTTTTTCCTTTTCAGGTACTTCAGGATATTCTTGACCGCTGTCCAGTGTTTCTCCCCGGGATCACTTTGGTACCTCCCTACCAAACTTATGGCAAGGTTCACATCAGGTCTGGTACATAGGGGATGACACTCATCTCTTCTCTATCCTTTGCCGTGGTCAGGCATTGAGTCGTACTCAATCTCACACCTTGTAACACAGGCAAGAACCCCTTCTTGGACTGATCCATATTGAACTTCTTCAATATCTTGTCAAGGTATGTGCTTTGTGAAAGACCTATGAGGCGTCTCGATCTATCTCTATAGATCTTGATGCCTAATATGTGAGAATCTTCTCCAAGGTCCTTCATTGAAAAACACTTATTCAAGTAGGCCTTTATACTTTCGAAGAGTTCTATATCATTTCCCACTATCAGTATGTCATCCACATATAATATAAGAAATGCTATAGAGCTCCCACTCACTTTCTTGTAAATACAAGGTTCTCCATAAACCTGTACAAACCCCACGCTTTAATCACTTCATTAAAGCGAATGTTCCAACTCCGAGATGCTTGCACCAACCCATAGATGGAGCGCTGGAGCTTGCATACATTGTTAGCATCTTTAGGATCGACAAAACCTTCCGGCTGCATCATATACAGTTCTTCCTTGAGGAAGCCATTAAGGAATGCCGTTTTGACGTCCATTTGCCAGATCTCACAATCATAAAATGCGGCAATTGCTAACATGATTCGGACAGACTTCAGCATCGCTACGGGTGAGAAAGTCTCATCGTAGTCAACTCCTTGAACTTGTCGATAACCCTTAGCAACAAGCCGAGCCTTATAGACGGTTACATTACTATCCGCGTCAGTCTTCTTCTTAAAGATCCATTTATTTTCAATGGCTCTCTTATGATCAGGCAAGTCCACCAAAGTCCACACTTTGTTCTCATACATGGATCCTATCTCGGATTTCATGGCTTCAAGCCATTTGTTGGAATCCAGGCCTGCCATTGCTTCTTCATAGTTCGAAGGTTCACCGTTGTCCAACAACATGATCTCCAGGACAAGGTTGTCGTACCACTCTGGTGTGGAACGTGTCCTAGTGGACCTTTGACATTCAACAGTAACTTGCTCTGAAGTTTCATGATCATCATCATTAACTTCCTCTCCAGCTGGTGTAGGCTCCACAGAAACAACTTCCTGTGCTGCACTACTCTCCGGTTCGAGTGGAGGTACAATTACCTCATCAAGTTCTATTTTCGTCCCAGTTACTTCTTTCGAGAGAAACTCTTTCTCGAGAAAGGATCCATTCTTGGCAACAAAGACTTTGCCCTCGGATCGTAGGTAGAAGGTATACCCAATGGTCTCTTTGGGATATCCTATGAAGACACACTTTTCCGCTTTGGGTTCGAGCTTCTCAGGTTGAAGTTTCTTCACATAAGCATCGCATCCCCAAACTTTTAAACACGACGGCTTAGGTTTCTTTCCAAACCGTAATTCATACGTTGTCGTCTCAATGGATTTGGATGGTGCCCTATTTAAAGTGAATGCGGCAGTCTCCAATGCATATCCCCAAAATGATAGCGGTAAGTCGGTAAGAGACATCATAGATCGTACCATATCTAATAGAGTGCGATTACGACGTTCAGACACACCATTTCGCTGAGGTGTGCCAAGCGGCGTGAGTTGTGAAACAATTCCACATTTCCTTAGGTGCGTGCCAAAGTCGTGACTTAAATATTCTCCACCACGATCAGATCGTAGGCACTTTATTTTCCTGTCATGTTGATTATCTATCTCACTCTAAAATTCCTTGAACCTTTCAAAACATTCAGACTTATGTTTCATCAAGTAGACATACCCATATATACTTAAGTCATCAGTGAGGGTGAGAACATAACGGTAGCCACCACGAGCCTCGACACTCATTGGACCGCATACATTGGTATGTATTATTTCCAACAAGTCAGTTGCTCGCTCCATTGTTCCGGAGAAAAGAGTCTTGGTCATCTTGCCCATGAGGCATGGTTCGCACGTGTCAAATGATTCGAAATCAAGAGACTCCAAAATTCCATCAGTATGGATCTTCTTCATGCGTTTGACACCAATATGATCAAGGCGGTAGTGCCACATGTAAGTGGGACTATCGTTATCGACCTTACACCTTTTGGTATTCACACTATGGACATGTGTAACATCACGTTCAAGATTCATCAAAAATAAACCATTGACCAGCGGGGCATGACCATAAAACATTTCTCTCATATAAATAGAACAACCATTATTCTCAGAGTTAAATGAGTAGCCATCTCGAATCAAGCGAGATCCAGATACAATGTTCATGCTCAAAGCTGGTACTAAATAATAATTATTAAGGTTTAACACTAATCCCGAAGGTAGATGTAGAGGTAGCGTGACAACGGCGATCACATCGACCTTGGAACCATTCCCGACGCGCATCGTCACCTCGTCCTTTGCCAGCCTCCGCTTATTCCACAACTCCTGCTTGGAGTTACAAATCTGAGCAACTGCACCGGTATCAAATACCCAGGAGCTACTACGAGCGCTGGTTAGGTACACATCAATAACAAGTATATCACATATACCTTTAACGTTGCCGTCCTTCTTATCCGCTAAGTACTTGGGGAAGTTCTCCTTCCAGTGACCGGTACCCTTGCAGTAAAAACACTCAGTCTCAGGCTTGGGTCCATTCTTGTTCTTCTTCTTCCCAGCAGCTTGCTTACCGGGCGCGGCAACAGCTTTGTCGTCCTTCTTGAAGTTCTTCTTACCCTTGCCTTTCTTGAAACTAGTGGTCTTATTCACCATCAACACATGATGCTCCTTTTTGATCCCAACCTCTGCTTATTTCAGCATCGAGTACAACTCAGGAATGGACTTCTCCATCCCTTGCATGTTGTAGTTCATCACAAAGCTCTTGTAGCTAGGTGGAAGCGACTGGAGGATTCTGTCAATGATTGAGTCATCCGGAAGATTAAATCCCAGCTGAGTCAAGCGGTTGTGTAGCCCATATATCTTGAGGATGTGCTCACTGACAGAACTATTCTCCTCCATCTTATAGACGAAGAACTTGCCGGAGACGTCATATCTCTCGACCCGGGCATGAGCTTGGAAAACCACTTTCAGCTCTTGGAACATCTCATATGCTCCGTGTTGCTCAAAACGCTTTTGGAGCCCCGGTTCTAAACTGTAAAGCATGCCGCACTGAACAAGGGAGTAATCATCGCAGCGAGAATGCCTGCTGGGAGAAGGTGTGGGTCACCTAGCGGTGCATCGAGGACATACAATTTCTTGGAAGCTATGACGATGATCCTCAAACCACGGACCCAGTCCGCATAGTTGCTTCCATCATCTTTCAGCTTGGTTTTCTCTAGGAACGCGTTGAAATTGAGGGTGACATTCGCGTTAGCCATTGGATCTACAATATAGATTGTAAAGACAATTTTAGACTAAGTTCATGATAATTAAGTTAACATAATCAAATTATTTAATGAACTCCCACTTAGATAGACATCTCTCTAGTCATCCAAGTGGCACATGATCCATGTCAACTAGCCCGTGTCCGATCATCACGTGAGACGGACTAGTCATCCATGGTGAACATCTCCATGTTGATCGTCTCTTCTATACGACTCATGTTCGACCTTTCGGTCTTCCGTGTTCCAAGGCAATGTCTGTACATTCTAGACTCGTCAAGTCAACCTAAGTGTTCTGCGTGTGTAAATCTGGCTTACACCCGTTGTATGCGAACATTAGAACCTATCACACCCAATCATCACGTGGTACTTCGTAACGACGATCCTTAGCAACGGTGCACAGTTAGGGTGAACACTTCTCTTGAAATTTTATTGAGAGATCATCTTATTTACTACCGTCGTTCTAAGCAAATAAGATGTAAACATGATAAACATCACATGCAATCAATATAGTGACACGATATGGCCAATATCATCTTGCTCCTTTGATCTCCATCTTCGGGGCACCATGATCATCACTGTCACCGGCACGACACCATGATCTCCATCATCATGATCTCCATCATTGTGTCTTCATGAAGTTGTCTTGCCAACTATTACTTCTACTACTACGGCTAACGTTTAGCAATAAAGTAAAGTAATTACATGGTGTTTATGATTGACACGCAGGTCATACAATAAAATAAGACAACTCCTATGGCTCCTACCGGTTTTCATACTCATCGACATGCAAGTCGTGAATCCTATTACAAGAACATGATCAATCTCATACATCACAATGTATCACATCACATTCTTTGGCCATATCACATCACAAGGCATATGCTGCAAAAACAAGTTAGACGTCCTCTAATTTGTAGTTGCAAGTTTTTACGTGGCTGCTATAGGTTTCTAGCAAAGAACGTTTCTTACCTACGCCAAAACCGCAACGTGATATGCTAATTGCTATTTACCCTTCATAAGGACCCTTTTCATCGAATCCAATCCGACTAAGGTGGGAGAGACAGACACCCGCTAGCCACCTTATGCAACAAGTGCATGTCAGGCGGTGGAACCAGTCTCACGTAAGCGTACGTGTAAAGTCGGTCCGGGCCGCTTAATCCCACAATACCGCCGAGTCAAGATAAGACTAGTAGTGGTAAGCATATTAACAAAAGCGACGCGCACAACAACTTGTATTCTACTTGTGCATAGATTCTATGCATAGACCTAGCTCTGATACCACTGTTGGGAGACGTAGTAGTAAATAATTTTTTTCCTACGTATCACCAAGATCTATTATGGAGAAAACCAGAAATGAGTGGGGAGAGATTGCATCTTCATATCTTTGAATATCGCTAAGCGGAAGCGTTACAAGAACGCGGTTGGTGGAGTCGTACTCGTAGCGATTCAGATCGCGGTGGACTCCGATCTTAGCGCCGAACAATGGCGCCTCCGCGTTCAACACACGTACAGCCCGGTGACGTCTCCCGCACCTTGATCCAGCAAGGAGGAGGGAGAGGTTGAGGGAGAGCTCTGGTAGCACGATGGCGTGGTGACGATGGAGCTACGTGGACTCCGGCAGGGCTTCACCAAGCGCTACGGAGAACGAGGAAGAGGAAGGGTAGGGCTGCGCCGTGAGAGAGAGAAGTTGTATCTCAAATCAGCCCAAACCCTTGCATATATATAGGAGGAGGGAGAGGGAGGGCTGCCTTGGCCCCTCCTCCGAAGAAGAGAGGTTCGGCCAACCCTAGGGGAAGAGTCCACCTCCCACAAGGGAGGTGGATCTCCTCTTTTTCAAACTCCTTTGCCCTATCTCCTTATCTCCAGCCGCATGGGCCTTTCTAGAAGGTCTTGGCCAGCCCAAAAAGGGCTGGCACACCTCCTCTAAGGGCCCACAAAGTCCTATGGTCGTCACACCCCTCCCGGGGGTCCTCCGGCACCCTCCCAGCACTCCTGGTACACTACCGATGAGCCCGAAAACTTTCAGGTGACAAAAAATGGACTTCCTATATATCAATCTTTACCTCCGGACCATTCTGGAGCTCCTCGTGACGTCCGGGATCTCATCCGGGACTTCGAACAACCTTCTGTAATCACGTATACCATTTCCCTATAACCCTAGCGTCATCGAACCTTAAGTGTGTAGACCCTACGGGTTCGGGAGACACGTAGACATGACCGAGACACCTCTTCGTTCAATAACCAACAGCGGGATCTGGATACCCATGTTGGCTCCCACATGCTCCACGATGATCTCATCGGATGAACCACGATGTCGGGGATTCAATCAATCCCGTATACAATTCCCTTTGTCTATCGGTATGATACTTGCCCGAGATTCGATTGTCGGTATCTCTATACCTTGTTCAATCTCGTTACCGGCAAGTCGCTTTACTCGTTCCGTAATACATCATCCCGTGGCTAACTCCTTAGTCACATTGAGCTCATTATGATGATGTCTTACCGAGTGGGCCCAGAGATACCTCTCCGTCACACGGAGTGACAAATCCCAGTCTCGATTCGTGCCAACCCAACAGACACTTTCGGAGATACCCGTAGTGCACCTTTATAGCCACCCAGTTACGTTGTGATGTTTGGCACACCCAAAGTATTCCTATGGTATCCGGGAGTTGCACAATTTCATGGTCTAAGGAAACAATACTTGACATTGAAAAGCTTCAGCAAATGAACTACACGATCTTGTGTTATGCTTAGGATTGGGTCTTGTCCATCACATCATTCTCCTAATGATGCGATCCCGTTATCAACGACATCCAATGTCCATGGTCATGAAACCGTGACCATCTATTGATCAACGAGCTAGCCAACTAGAGGCTCACTAGGGACTTGTTGTGTTCTATGTATTCACACATCTATTACGGTTTCCAGTTAACACAATTATAGCATGCACAATAGACAATTATCATGAACTAGGAAATAAAATAATAACTATTTTATCATTGCCTCTAGGGCATATTTCCAACATCCCCATGCGCAAAAAACCAATTCATGCGCCTCTGGGGCCAGTGGAAGGTTACTGGAGTGATCCCTTCATCATTTATCTTCACAATAGACAATTATTCTCTAATGCATCCCATTTAGGAATGGCTGACTTGTATCCACGTGTCCCTAGTTTATGGTGATACTTTTTTTCTCCGCATTTATCTTCTTCTTTGCCGACTTCTCCATAGCAGCTTCCGATGTCTTGTACTTGATAAATGCGTCCCAGTGATTCCTTACCTTCTCGTATATTCCTATGAATTCGGGCGCCTTCTAGCCTCTAGCGTTGTACTCGGTCCATAATCTTTTGTTCCAAGTCTGGAACGTGTCAGCCATCTTATGGAGAGAAAACTCCTTGACTTTGTCCCTTTGGCGCTCCGAGAGAGAATCTGGTAGGATGAAATGCTCCATGAGATCTCGCCAAAGGTTATCTTTAATTCCTGTATCTGGTTTTGGGTTGTTTGGTTGAATCCATTCTCTCATTGTGATCAGGACTCCATCCCTAACAACCACTCCGCATTGACGCACATATGTCTTTGCATTGGCTTCAGGGTGAGTCAGTGTGCCATCATGTTTGAAAGCATCAAGATCGAGCTTTACGTTGCCATCCAATATTTTGGCACCACCTCGTACCTTTCTACTAGATTGGCACGATCCGGAGGGCTGATAATTAAATGAAAAAAGATTTGTTAATATATATATATACAAATCAATTAATACACATGTAATGATCACCAGAGGCTAATATGTGTATATACCTCGCCGGACATTGTTAGTTGTTCCGGATTTTGGAACATAAGTTTTTCTTCCTCGGTCTCACATCCATCACCGTAATTGTTCAGATATTGTGAGCCGTCATCATCATGTGATTCACCCAGAAGGTCCACTGGGTTTTCGGAGGAGCGTATCATGTCGAAGATGTCCTCTTCATGAGCTCTACCGGTATTGTCCATAGCTTAATAACTAATCCGTAATAATATAGATAAAACAAATTAGTATTCAAATTAGCATGCATTCAAGAAGCAAAATAACTGATAGTTAATTAATAATGCATCATCGAATACATATATAGTAGTTCTTAGAAAAGATCTCATCTCATAATCTCGGATAATTGTTAATACATCGGCTAATCCATCGATCTAGCTAATACATCATAATAATACATATATAGTAGCTAATATATCGATCTAGCTAGAACCCTAGTGCCCGACGGATATCGGGGCGAGCAGTGGACAACCAAAGAGAAGGAACCATCACAAGAACATAGCTATAGTGAGATCCCTGAAGAATCTGCCAGGTATTGTCGGACCTGGCCTGCAAAGCTGCCATGTACCGATGGACGTGCTCATTCTCCTTGCTGACATGGTACTGTATCACCTCAACGGGGGACTCAAGCCTCTGAAAACTCCGTGGCCCATGCGGCCGCCACCACAGAACCTCCGGGGCGACGACGGGCTGGCTCCTCACCAAGCCGCGCCGCCCAGAAGGCAGCACCTCCCAGTACTAGCCGGACGGAGCCCAATCCCTGATAGGGCCCCTCGGCTCAAGCAAGTGACCTCCTCCGGTGACTCAACGACAAGGATGCGGGATCGGCATCGTCGACATCGAGAAGAAACACTTAATTATGAAAACAAATTAAATAAAACTTAGCAAAATTAACACTTAGCATCTAACAAATTAAATAACACTTAGTATCTAACAAAATTAACACATACCCTAATAACCTAAGGACGACCTACCTAACTAACTAACTAAACTAAACCTAAACTAAATTAAACCTAAACTAAACTAAACCTAAACTAAATTAAACCTAAACTAACTGAACTAAACCAACTAACCAATTAACTAACCTAATAATTAACCTAAGAAACTAAATTAAACTAACTTCAACCTAAACTAACTAAATTAAACCTAACCTAAGTAAATTAAACCTAAACCTAAACTAACTAAATGAACAGAAAAACATGAATAATGGAGGGGGCGGCCGGGCACTCACCGGAGCCGGAGTTGGGTGGGGGCGCGGCCGGGGCGGCGTCAGGGCGGTGGCGGCGGGGTGGCGCGCGGCGTTGGGGCGGCGTGGTCGGGGCGGCGCGCGTCGTTGGGGCGGCGGGCGGCGGTGACGACAATTTCCGTCAACCTGGCGGCGCGCGAATGAGCTTCTCCCGGTGCATGGGTTGCACCGGGACGAGGCCTCCACTGTTTATATGTGGAGGACCTTTAGTACCGGTGCGTGTCTCGCACCGGTACTAAAGGGGACTTTATTACCAGTGCGAACCACGAACTTGTACTAAAGGTCCTCCCCAAAAACGCGTGGGGCGGTGGACCTTTAGTACCGGTGCGTGGCTCGCACCGGTACTAAAGGTTTTTTTAATTCATTATTAGTTATTATTTTCAGAAAAAACCCAAACTTTAAAAAATCATAGAAAGAAAACTATGACTCCAATGGAAATACTTTGTGTGTGTTCAATATGCACCATTCAAAGTCACATCATCAATTTTCAACCCTTTCTGACTTCATTTGACATTTTTCATGCATTTAATGATTTATTTTGAGCTAAATGACCCTAAATTTGAAAAGCAGTACAAATGAACTCTGAAAAGTTTGTAACTTGGCATGACATCATAATTTCACCCACATAGCAACTTCTAAAGAGTTGAGAGGGTTACAGCAAAAACTGCATGCATTTCGTGTACAAATTGGACAATCTCTTTCGAAGTATGAGGGTTTCGGACGAAAACTCATCTATTACAAAGAGATTTCATTTCTAATAACTTATTTTACCTCCATACTTTTTGTGTGTTCAATATGCATCATTCAAAGTCACATCATCAATTCTCAATCCTTTTTGACTTCATTTGATATTTTTCATGCATTTAATGATTTATTTTGAGCTAAATGACCCTAAATTTGAAAAGCGGTACAAATGAAATCTGAAAGGTTGTAACTTGGCATGACATCATAATTTCATCCACATAGCAACTTCTAAAGAGTTGAGAGGGTTACGGTAAAAACTGGATGCACTTGGTGTACAAATTAGACAGTCTCTTTCGAAGTATGAGGGTTTCAGACGAAAACTCATCTATTACAAACGAATTTCATTTTTAATAACTTATTTTAACTCCATACTTTTTGTGTGTTCAATATGCACCATTCTAAGTCACATCATCAATTTTCAACCCTTTCTGACTTCATTTGATATTTTCATGCATTTACTGATTTATTTTGAGCTAAATGACCGTAAATTTGAAAAGCAGTACAAATGAACTCTGAAAAGGTTGTAACTTGGCATGACATCATAATTTCACCACATAGCAACTTCTAAAGAGTTGAGAGGGTTACGGCAAAAACTGCATGCACTTCGTGTACAAATTGGACAATCTCTTTCGAAGTATGAGAGTTTCGGATGAAACTCACCTATTACAAAGGGATTTCATCTTTAATAAATTATTTTAACTCCATACTTTTTTGTGTTTAATATGCACCATTCAAAGGCACATCATCAATTTTCAATCCTTTCTGACTTCATTTGATATTTTTCATGCATTTAATGATTTATTTTGAGCTAAATGACCCTGAATTTGAAAAGCAGTACAAATGAACTTTGAAAAGGTTGTAACTTGGCATGACATCATAATTTCACCCACATAGCAACTTCTAAAGAGTCGAGAGGGTTATGACAAAAACTGTTATAAAGATACCATGCTGAAAAATGCATGCATGTCCGTCACATAGAAAGTGATGACGGTGAAGCCGGTCACATCCTAGAGTGGGATCTCGCAGTGTAAGACTTTTTCTGCGTGTTTGTCCCTTGCTTATGATTGCACCGTAACCATGGAGAATCTTCATCATTTAACAGGATTCTTGGGTCAGTCTTCACTCTGAAGGGAGGTATTTCATGAAACTTTTCATAATCTTCTGACATGTCTGTCTTGTCCTCCACTCCCACAATGTTTCTTTTCCCTAAAAGAACTATGTGGAGCTTTGGCTTATCGTATGATGTACTCGCTTCCTTATATTTTTTTCTCCTTGGTTTGCTAGACATGTCCTTCACATAAAAAACCCGAGCCACATCATTGGCTAGGACGAATGAGTCGTCTGTGTATCCTAGATTGTTGAGATCCACTGGTGTCATTCCGTACTGTGGGTCTACCTGTACCCCGCCTCTAGTATATTTCACCCATTTGCACCGAAACAAAGGGACCTTAAGATCAGGTTCATAGTCAAGTTCCCATATCTTCTCTATGTAACCATAATATGTGTCTTGAAAGTTAGTTGCATCATAGCAGACACCACTGTTTTGGTTGGTGCTCTTTTTATCTTGGGCGATCGTGTAAAATGTATTCTCATTTATCTTGTACCCTTTGTAAGTCGTTACAGTCGAACTTGGTCTCTTGGCCAACCAGTACAGTTCATCTGGAACATCATTGTCATTGATGAGCTTTGTTTGCAACCAACAGGCAAAAGTCTCCATATGTTTACGTTCAGTCCAGGGATCAGACTGCTCCGGGTTCTTGGACCGTACAGTATCCTTGTGTTCCTCCATATATGGAGTCACCAAGGTGGAATTTTGTAGAACCGTGTAGTGTGCTTGAGTGAAAGAATGCCCGTCCATATTTATTGCTTCTTTCTTTCCTAATGTGCCTTTTCCACCGAGTCTCCCCTCCTGCCGCGATTCAGGAAGACCAATCGGCTTAATGTCAGGAACAAAGTCAACACAAAACTCAATAACCTCCTCTGTTCCATATCCCTTGGCGATGCTTCCTTCTGCCCTAGCACGGTTATGAACATATTTCTTTAAGACTCCCATGAACATCTCGAAGGGGAACATATTGTGTATAAATACAGGACCCAGAATGTTAATCTCTTTGACTAGGTGAACTAGAACGTGCGTCATAATATTGAAGAAGGATGGAGGGAACACCAACTCGAAACTGACAAGACATTGGACCTGGTCATTTTGTAACCTTGGTAGGATTTCTGGATCGATTACCTTGTGATAAATTGCATTGAGGAATGCACATAGCTTCACAATGGATAATCGAACATTTTTCGGTAGAAGCCCCCTAAGTGCAACCGGAAGTAATTGCGTAATAATCACGTGGTAGTCATGAGACTTTAGATTTTGAAATTTTTCTCTTTCATATTTATTATTCCCTTTATATTCGACGAGAAGTCAGACGGGACCTTGATACTGAGCAGGCATTCAAAAAGATTTCCTTCTCTTCTTTCGTAAGAGCGTAGCTGGCAGGACCTTGATACTGCTTTGGAGGCATGCCATCTTTTTTGTTAATTATTTGCTTGTCCTCCCGTGCCTCCGGTGTATCTTTTTTCTTTCCATACACGCCAAGAAACCTAGCAGGTTCACACAAAGATTCTTCGTC
The DNA here is from genome assembly GCA_022496015.1 of Hordeum marinum. Taxonomy (NCBI): domain Eukaryota; kingdom Viridiplantae; phylum Streptophyta; class Magnoliopsida; order Poales; family Poaceae; genus Hordeum; species Hordeum marinum. The sequence continues at coordinate 449,005,694 of CM039672.1, read as the reverse complement.
ACGTGCATCACGTCGATTGCATTGCGGACCTTTAGGACTTTCCAGTATTCAAGTTCCCAAAATATAGATTTCTTTTTCCACATGGGTGCATCTCCGTTGGCGTCATTCGGAACAGATTGTCCGCCAGGACCCTTTCGAAAGATTACCTATAAATCCTTGACCATATCAAATATATATTCACCAGTACGGAGGCCAGGCTTCTTCCGATTATCTGGCTCACCTTTGAAATGGTTACCTGCCTTTCTTAAGATATGCTTGATCGGTAGAAATCGACGATGTCCTAGGTACACATTCTTCTTACATTTATCAAAATATATACTTTCAGTATCATCTAAACAATGCGTGCATGCATTGTATCCCTTGTTTGTATGTCCTGAAAGGTTACTAAGAGCAGGTCAATCATTGATGGTTACAAACAGCAACGCTCCTAGGTTAATTTCCTTCTCTGTGTGCGCATCCCACACACGTACACCTGGTTTTTTCCACAATTGTAGAAGTTCATCAACTAGTGGCCTTAGGTAGACATCAATGTCATTGCCGGGTTGCTTAGGGCCCTGGATGAGCACTGGCATCATAATGAACTTCCGCTTCATGCACAACGAAGGAGGAAGGTTGTAGATACATAGAGTCACCTGCCAGGTGCTGTGACTAGAGCTCTGCTCCCCAAAAGGATTCATGCCGTTTGTACTAAGACCAAACCATAAGTTCGTTGCGTCAGCTGCAAAGTCCTCGAACTTCCTCTCAATTTTTCTCCACTGCGACCCATCAGCGGGTGCTCTCAACATCCCGTCTTTCTTATGTTCTTCTTTGTGCCATCACAATAACTTGGCATGCTCTTTGTTTTGGAAGAAACGTTTCAACCATGGTATTATAGGAGCATACCACATCACCTTGGCAGGAACCCTCTTCCTGTGGCGTTGTCCCTCCACATCACAAGGGTCATCGCGGGGGATCTTATAGCACAGTGCACCGCATACCGGGCATGCATCCAAATTCTCGTACACCTCACCGCGGTAGAGGATGTAGTCATTAGGGCATGCATGTATCTTCTGCACCTCTAATCCTAGAGGGAAGACAACCTTCTTTGCTTCGTACGTACTTTCAAGCAATTCGTTATCCTTTGCAAGCATCTTCTTTATCATTATCAGCAATTCTTGAAATCCCTTGTCAGTTACACCATTCTTCGCCTTCCATTGCAGCAATTCTAGCATGGTACCCACTTTTTCTAGTCATCTTCACAATTTGGATACAATAATTTCTTGTGATCCTCTAACATGCGTTTCGACTTCAACCTCTGCTTATCATTTTCGCAGTTTCTCTTTGCATCAGGAATGACCCGACCCAAATCATCAGCGGGCTCATCTGATGCCTCTTCTTGAGCTTCCCCCATTGATGCCTCTTCTTCAGCTTCCCCCATTGTTGTATCAGCGAAAGGATAGTTGTCATCATCCTCTTCTTCATTGTCTTCCATTATAACCCCTCTTTCTCCGTGCTTGGTCCAACAGCTATAGACGGACATGAAACCGGACTTCAGCAGATGGTAGTGAAGGGGTTTTGAGGTAGAGTAATTCCTATCATTCTTACAGTCACGACATGGACAACACATGAAACCATTCTGCTTGTTTGCCTCAGCCACACGAATAAAATCATGCATGCCATTAATAAACACTGGACTTAGTCGGTCATCGTGCATCCATTGCCGGCTCATGTTCACTACACAACATCGAAGTGGCTAAATTAATACAACTTCATCATCACATTACATCCAAAAGTAGAGCTAGCACTGACCAAATGTTATTACTGCAAATAATAGATACTTATAGTTCATACATACATCTCATAAAACAACATACAACTATCTAAAACATGTAAATGCAAAAACAAATGCGATCATAATCGCAACTAAAGTAACAATTGAGCCAACATCATAATGATACCAAGCCTCTTTATCAATGGCATATTTCCTAATCTTTCTAAGCTTCAAGCGCATTCCAGCCATCTTGTTCTTGTGATCATCGACGATATCGGCAACATGCAACTCCAATCCCATCTTCTCATCTTTAGTTCTTTCCAATTTTTCTTTCAAATGATCAATTTCTTTTTCAGCTTGTGTTAATTTCTCGAGCAGAATTGCATAGTCGGTTGGAATTTATGGTTCAACTACTTCCTATATATAAAAACATCTACGTCAATTTGGTGGCATAATTAATTGTCATAGACACTAGATGATGTGTGAAATAGTTATAAAAGATAACGACATACCACATCTGAATCATAGACTGGACGAGGGCCGATGTGGGTGGATACCATAACCATGTCACTATAGAATAACTAATAATAATACACGTATGTAAATCGTACACGCAGCTATCTAAATCATACAAATAATTTTTTTTAAAAAGGTTTTATGAAGAACAAGAGGCTCACCAAGGTGGCCGGTGCCGCAACAAGACGGTGCGGACAATCGACGGTGGTTAGGACAGCCGGGGATGGGAAGATACCAAATAAACCACACCTACACATATGCAACCTAACAAGTTAATTTGAGCTCAAATTGCATATAAATCAAATAAACTCCCACATAATGATATCACTCCTCCAAAACTTAGCAAAAACCAACAAATCACATATCTTTGAGCATACCACAAGCTAATTAGCAATGAGAGATGAAGGGGCAAAGTTGCTAACCTTTATGAACACTTGATAGATGGGGTGCCTTTAAATCTTGACAAATACTTGAAAAAATGGAGGATGAGCTTCGAGAAAGAAGAAGAATAGGGGAGAAAACAGAGAAATAAGAGCCCCTTCGATCGGCTGCGGACGAAGCGTATATGTAGGACGTCTTTAGTACCGGCTGGTGACACCAGACGGTACTAAAGGTTACCCTTTAGTACCAGTTGGTGTAACCAGCCGGTACTAAAGGTGCACGTAGGGCCCAAGTCTGATCAAAAGCCTACCATGCCCCCTTTAGTACCGGCTCATGACACGAACCGGTACTAAAGATCGCTCACGAGCCGGTACCAAAGGTTGCCCTGCTCCTAGCCGTTGGAGCCGACACAAACCGGGACTAATACTGTATTTAGTACTGGCTCGTAACCAGACCGGGACTAATGCGTGGGACGAAAGGTCTGTTTTTTACTAGTGAGAGTTGGATGTACACGAGGCGATGAGGGGCTGGAGGAGTAGGTGGCAGTATTTTCCTAGAGGGTTCCTACTTTGGCAGGGTCGAACTCTGTTGTGCATCATTATCCATACTCTTGATAAGAATAGAGGAGGATCCTGGGTGGGATGGGGCTCAGGCGAGGGCTCGATGAGGTGAGTTCGAGTGTGCTTTGGAGATAACTTGAAGACTGAAAGAGGGACAAGGTAGAGAGATCATGGGGCCTTCTAGGGTGCTTCAAGGTTATGTGTTTTTTGGGCTAGAGGATAGAGATGTGGTCGGATGGAGTTGGGCTATGAAAATATCTTGAGAAAATGAAGGGAAAAAGTCAAGGCAAACTTAGAGTTGTTCCTTATGGAGGGGGATATGCACAGGGGGCTCCCCGTTGCATTTTGCGTGATGAACATGGGAGATTGGTAGGAAAGAGAAGATTTTACGTTAGAAAAAAGCATTCAAGACTCTGAGTTTGGCTATATCGTCGCAAACTATTCGGTTGGGCTTTCAAATTTACTTTCGTTCCCAACACTTCTCCCCCAAACTGGTTTTGATCCTGGTTCTGTAGTTATTGTGTTGTTTGTGGAATGGAGACTCGCGCACCGTTCGTGACCGATGAACGGGACTTGACTTATTGTCGCTCATCCTTGTCTAACCATCTTACACGACCAAAGATTTAAAGAATATATCATTTTGCCAAGCCTAATGGTTTTTTCAATAAAAAACATTAGGCATTTACCTCGAAAGTATTGGAAGTGTTAGTTTCTTTGTCTAACCATGGCCAAAACTTTGAAAATCAACAATTTAACTTTATTACCCATCATCAAAGGTTTTCATATGTGACTGATGCTAGCTAGAAATTTATGCTAGCAGGAAAATTTCAGAATAACATTGGAGATTGAAAAGCGAGGAACATGAGTATCAATTATACATATTCCACATAGGCAATACAAGTTTAATTAGTGGGTCGTGCTTGTTTCCTGAAACAAGATCAAGTGAGTGGTTGGTGTTAATTCACCAATGTGTAGAACCTTCATATTGCTGAATGCCAATCCAAAGCACCATGCTTGCCGCTTTGGAGATCGCTTGTAGAGTCGGAGCTCCACAGGAGGATAAAGGATTGGAGGAGTAGGTGGCATAATTTTTCCTAGAGGGACGCCTACTACTGGTCGGGTCGGACTCTGCTGCGCATCATGACACACTCTCTTGTTAGAAATAGAAGAGTAGTCCCAAGGCTATATGAGGCTCGGCCGAGGGCTCGATGAGGTGCGATCGAGTCTGCTTTAGGGGTTACTAGAAGAATCAAAGACACAGTGTATAGAGAGATCAAGGGGCTAGCATGGGTTGTTGAAAGCGATGCTTTGTTTTGTACTAGAGGATAGAGTTATGGTCGGATGGAGTTAGGCCATGAAAATATGTTGAGAAAATTAATGGAAAAAGTGAACAGAAACATTGAGTTGTTCGTTATGGAGGGGGTAGATCGAAGTGGCCTCTGCATTGCTTCTTGGTTGATGAGCATGGGAGATCAGAAGGACAGAGGACATATTACGTTGAAAACAAGCATTAAGGATTCTTAATTTTTCTATATCGACATGAGCTATTTGGTTCAGCAATCCAATGCCCATTCTTCCCCAACACTTCCCCCCAAACTCATTTGGATCCTGCTTCCAACCTTTGTGTTTAGTTTTTGGAACGAAGACTCACGCACTACTCATGACCGATCAACTCGAGTTGACTTTTTATGGCTTTTCCTTGTCTAGCCATCTTGCATGATCCAAGATCTAAATATAGTATAACGCTTTTGTCAAGCCTTAAGATCAGGTCCATAGTCAAGTTCCCATATCTTCTCTATGTAACCATAATATGTGTCTTGAAAGTTAGTTGCATCATAGCGGACACCACTGTTTTGGTTGGTGCTCTTTTTATCTTGGGCGATCGTGTAAAATGTATTCTCATTTATCTCGTATCCTTTGAAAGTCATTTCAGTCGAACTTGGTCTCTTGGCCAACCAGTACAGTTCATCTGGAACATCATTGTCATTGATGAGCTTTGTTTGCAACCAACCGGCAAAAGTCTCCATATGTTTATGTTCAGTCCAGGGATCAGACTGCTCCGGGTTCTTGGACCGTACAATATCCTTGTGTTCCTCCATATATGGAGTCACCAAGGTGGAATTTTGTAGAACCGTGTAGTGTGCTTGAGTGAAAGAATGCCCGTCCATATTTATTGCTTCTTTCATTCCTAATGTGCCTTTTCCACCGAGTCTCCCCTCCTGCCACGATTCAGGAAGACCAATCGGCTTAATGTTAGGAACAAAGTCAACACAAAACTCAATAACCTCCTCTGTTCCATATCCCTTGGCGATGCTTCCTTCTGGCCTAGCACGGTTATGAACATATTTCTTTAAGACTCCCATGAACCTCTCGAAGGGGAACATATTGTGTATAAATACAGGACCCAGAATGTTAATCTCTTTGAGTAGGTGAACTAGCCGTCATAATATTGAAGAAGGATGGAGGGAACACCAACTCGAAACTGACAAGACATTGGACCAGGTCATTTTGTAACCTTGGTAGGATTTCTGGATCGATTACCTTGTGATAAATTGCATTGAGGAATGCACATAGCTTCACAATGGATAATCGAACATTTTTCGGTAGAAGCCCCCTAAGTGCAACCGGAAGTAATTGCGTCATAATCACGTGGTAGTCATGAGACTTTAGATTTTAAAATTTTTCTCTTCCATATTTATTATTCCCTTTATATTCGATGAGAAGCCAAACGGGACCTTGATACTGAGCAGGCATTCAAAAAGATTTCCTTCTCTTCTTTCGTAAGAGCGTAGCTGGCAGGACCTTGATACTGCTTTGGAGGCATGCCATCTTTTTTGTTAATTATTTGCTTGTCCTCCCGTGCCTCCGGTGTATCTTTTGTCCTTCCATACACGCCCAAGAAGCCTAGCAGGTTCACACAAAGATTCTTCGTCACGTGCATCACGTCGATTGCATTGCGAACCTTTAGGGCTTTTCAATATTCAAGTTCCCAAAATATAGATTTCTTTTTCCACATGGGTGCATGTCAGTTGGCGTCATTCGGAACAGATTGTCTGCCAGGACCCTTTCCAAAGATTACCTATAAATCCTTGACCATATCAAATATATATTCACCAGTACGGAGGCCAGGCTTCTTCCGATTATCTGGCTCACCTTTGAAATGGTTACCTGCCTTTCTTAAGATATGCTTGATCGGTAGAAATCGACGATGTCCGAGGTACACATTCTTCTTACATTTATCAAAATATCTACTTTCAGTATCATCTAAACAATGCGTGCATGCATTGTATCCCTTCTTTCTTATGTTCTTCTTTGTGCCATCGCAACAACTTGGCATGCTCTTTGTTTTGGAACAAACGTTTCAACCGTGGTATTATAGGAGCATACCACATCACCTTGGCAGGAACCCTCTTCCTGTGGCGTTGTCCCTCCACATCACAAGGGTCATCGCGGGGGATCTTATAGCACAGTGCACCACATACCGGGCATGCATCCAAATTCTCGTACACCTCACTGCGGTAGAGGATGTAGTCATTAGGGCATGAATGTATCTTCTGCACCTCTAATCCTAGAGGGAAGACAACCTTCTTTGTTTCGTACGTACTTTCAGGCAATTCGTTATCCTTTGCAAGCATCTTCTTTATCATTATCAGCAATTCTTGAAATCCCTTGTCAGTTACACCATTCTTCGCCTTCCATTGCAGCAATTCCAGCATGGTACCCACTTTTTCTAGTCATCTTCACAATTTGGATACAATAATTTCTTGTGATCCTCTAACATGCGTTTCAACTTCAACCTCTGCTTATCATTTTCGCAGTTTCTCTTTGCATCAGGAATGACCCAACCCAAATCATTAGCAGGCTCATCTAATGCCTCTTCTTGAGCTTCCCCCATTGATGCCTCTTCTTCAGCTTCCCCCATTGTTGTATCAGCGAAAGGATAGTTGTCATCATCCTCTTCTTCATTGTCTTCCATTATAACCCCTCTTTCTCCGTGCTTGGTCCAACAGCTATAGACGGACATGAAACCGGACTTCAGCAGATGGTAGTGAAGGGGTTTTGAGGTAGAGTAATTCCTACCATTCTTACAGTCACGACATGGACAACACATGAAACCATTCTGCTTGTTTGCCTCAGCCACACGAATAAAATCATGCATGCCATTAATAAACACTGGACTTAGTCGGTCATCGTGCATCCATTGCCGGCTCATGTTCACTACACAACATCGAAGTGGCTAAATTAATACAACTTCATCATCACATTACATCCAAAAGTAGAGCTAGCAGTGACCAAATGTTATTACTGCAAATAATAGATACTTATAGTTCATACATACATCTCATAAAACAACATACAACTATCTAAAACATGTAAATGCAAAAACAAATGCGATCATAATCGCAACTAAAGTAACAATTGAGCCAACATCATAATGATACCAAGCCTCTTTATCAATGGCATATTTCCTAATCTTTCTAAGCTTCAAGCGCATTCCAGCCATCTTGTTTTTGTGATCATCGACGATATCGGCAACATGCAACTCCAATTCCATCTTCTCATCTTTAGTTCTTTCCAATTTTTCTTTCAAATGATCAATTTCTTTTTCAGCTTGTGTTAATTTCTCGAGCAGAATTGCATAGTCGGTTGGAATTTATGGTTCAACTACTCCCTATATATAAAAACATCTACGTCAATTTGGTGGCATAATTAATTGTCATAGACACTAGATGATGTGTGAAATAGTTATAAAAGATAACGACATACCACATCTGAATCATAGACTGGACGAGGGCCGATGTGGGCGGATACCATAACCATGTCACTATAGAATAACTAATAATAATACACGTATGTAAATCGTACACGCAGCTATCTAAATCATACAAATAATTTTTTTTAAAAGGTTTTATGAAGAACAAGAGGCTCACCAAGGTGGCCGGTGCCGCGACGAGACGGTGCGGACAATCGACGGTGGTTAGGACAGCCGGGGATGGGAAGGTACCAAATAAACCACACCTACACATATGCAACCTAACAAGTTAATTTGAGCTCAAATTGCATATAAATCAAATAAACTCCCACATAATGATATCACTCCTCCAAAACTTAGCAAAAACCCACAAATCACATATCTTTGAGCATACCACAAGCTAATTAGCAATGAGAGATGAAGGGGCAAAGTTGCTAACCTTTATGAACACTTGGATAGATGGGGTGCCTTTAAATCTTGACAAATACTTGAAAAAATGGAGGATGAGCTTCCAGCAAGAAGAAGAATAGGGGAGAAAACAGAGAAATAAGAGCCCCTTCGATCGGCTGCGGACGAAGCGTATATGTAGGACGTCTTTAGTACCGGCTGGTGACACCAGCCGGTACTAAAGGTTACCCTTTAGTACCAGTTGGTGTAACCAGCCGGTACTAAAGGTGCACGCGGGGCCCAAGTCTGATCAAAAGCCTACCATGCCCCCTTTAGTACCGGCTCATGACACGAACCGGTACTAAAGATCGCTCACGAGTCGGTACCAAAGGTTGCCCTGCTCCTAGCCGTTGGAGCCGACACAAACCGGGACTAATACCGTATTTAGTACTGGCTCGTAACCAGACCGGGACTAATGCGTGGGACGAAAGGTCTGTTTTTTACTAGTGAGAGTTGGATGTACACGAGGCGATGAGGGGCTGGAGGAGTAGGTGGTAGTATTTTCCTAGAGGGTTCCTACTTTGGCAGGGTCGAACTCTGTTGTGCATCATTATCCATGCTCTTGATAAGAATAGAAGAGGATCCCGGGTGGGATGGGGCTCAGGCGAGGGCTCGATGAGGTGCGTCCGAGTGTGCTTTGGAGATAACTTGAAGACTGAAAGAGGGACAAGGTAGAGAAATCATGGGGCCTTCTGGGGTGCTTGAAGGTTATGTGTTTTTTGGGCTAGAGGATAGAGATGTGGTCGAATGGAGTCGGGCTATGAAAATATCTTGAGAAAATGAAGGGAAAAAGTCAAGGCAAACTTAGAGTTGTTCCTTATGGAGGGGGATATGCACAGGGGGCTCCCTGTTGCATTTTGCGTGATGAACATGGGAGATTGGTAGGAAAGAGAAGATTTTACGTTATAAAAAAAGCATTCAAGACTCTGAGTTTGGCTATATCGTCGCAAACTATTCGGTTGGGCTTTCAAATTTACTTTCGTTCCCAACACTTCTCCCCCAAACTGGTTTTGATCCTGGTTCTGTAGTTATTGTGTTGTTTGTGGAATGGAGACTCGCACACCGTTCGTGACCGCTGAACGGGACTTGACTTATTGTCGCTCATCCTTGTCTAACCATCTTACACGACCAAAGATTTAAAGAATATATCATTTTGCCAAGCCTAATGGTTTTTTCAATAAAAAACATTAGGCATTTACCTCGAAAGTATTGGAAGTGTCAGTTTCTTTGTCTAACCATGGCCAAAACTTTCAAAATCAACAATTTAACTTTATTACCCATAATCAAAGGTTTTCATATGTGACTGATGCTAGCTAGAAATTTATGCTAGCAGGAAAATTTCAGAATAACATTGTAGATTGAAAAGCGAGGAACATGAGTATCTGTTATACATATTCCACATAGGCAATACAAGTTTAATTAGTGGGTCATGCTTGTTTCCTGAAACAAGATCAAGTGAGTGGTTGGTGTTAATTCACCAATGTGTAGAACCTTCATATTGCCGAATGCCAATCCAAAGCACCATGCTTGCCTCTTTGGAGATCGCTTGTAGAGTCGGAGCTCCACAGGAGGATAAAGGATTGGAGGAGTAGGTGGCACAATTTTTCCTACAGGGACGCCTACTACTGGTCGGGTCGGACTCTGCTGCGCATCATGACACACTCTCTTGTTACAAATAGAAGAGGAGTCCCAAGGCTATATGAGGCTCGGCCGAGGGCTCGATGAGGTGCGATCGAGTCTGCTTTAGGGGTTACTAGAAGAATCAAAGACACAGTGTATAGAGAGATCAAGGGGCTAGCATGGGTTGTTGAAAGCGATGCTTTGTTTTGTACTAGAGGATAGAGTTATGGTCGGATGGAGTTAGGACATGAAAATATGTTGAGAAAATTAATGGAAAAAGTGAACAGAAACATTGAGTTGTTCGTTATGGAGGGGGTAGATCGAAGTGGCCTCTGCATTGCTTCTTGGTTGATGAGCATGGGAGATCAGAAGGACAGAGGACATATTACGTTGAAAACAAACATTAAGGATTCTTAATTTGGCTATATCAACACGAGCTATTTGGTTCAGCCATCAAATGCCTTTTCTGCCCCAACACTTCCCCCCAAACTCGTTTGGATCCTGCTTCTAACGTTTTTGTGTAGTTTTTGGAACAGAGACTCACGCACTACTCATAACCGATCAACTGGACTTGACTTTTTATGGTTTTACCTTGTCTAGCCATCTTGCATGATCCAAGATCTAAATATATAGTATATCGCTTTTGTCAAGCCCAAAGGCCGGGGGACCATAGGCCTTAAGAGTTAGGTTTTTTTCTTGTTTTCTTTTTTCCTTTCTTTCATATTTATTTTCACACCTGTCCATTATATTTCAAAAATTATGCTCATATATGCCCACCCCTTTAACTGCACAACTGTTGACCCACGAAAATCACCACGAACATGCGCGTGCATTGCTACATGCAACATGACATAATTAATCACAATATAGCAATTGTGTCCACCAATAAGTGAACCAGTATTTCATATCATAGCTGAATGTCCATTATTTGATACCATAGTTTAATATCCATGAATTGCGATCGGGTATATATTACTATGATGAGCAAAGGCGTGAGAAAGATAAAAACCAAGCACAAAAAAGTATTTTCGAACAATTCCCAAAAAACAAGATCACAAATTTGAAATTAAAGAAAACAACATCCCAAGATCTGAAGTGAGTAAAACTAAGACTCCTTTGAGCAAACAAGATTTAACATGATACTCATTGGGTATGCCTTATTTGTAGGATACTTGTTCAAGAGGGAACAAGTATGTGATGAGTGATACAAGTTTAGTCTATCCAATAAAACACATCAAATTTCCTAAGTTAGGAATTTGTTTCAAAATTATTGAAAGTGTTAGTATATTTGTATAGCTATAGCCAAAATGTTATGCTAGCATGAGAAGCTGTAAATAACCTTACAGATTACGAAGATAGCAACAAGATTATCAATTCTACACTTTCCACATAGGCAATACAATTTTAACTAGTGGGTTGTGCTTGTTTCCCGAAACAAGATCAAGCGGGAGGTTGGTGTTAATTCACCTAGGTGTAGAACCTTCTTTTCGTCAAAAACAAATCCAAAGGACCATCCTTGTCACTTCGGAGATCGTTAGTAGAGTGGGAACTTCTGAGGGTGATGAGGGACTAGAGGATTAGGTGGCACTATATTTCCTAGAGGTGGCCCTACTTTTGGTCAGGTCAGAGACTCTGCTATGCATCATGATCCATGCTCTTGGTCAGAATTGAAGAGGGGTCCTAAGGTAGGATGGCGCGTAGTCGAGGGCTTGATGGCGTGCGTTCGAGTGTGCCTTGGAGGTCATTTGAATACTCACAGAGGCAACGAGTAGAGCGAGCATGGGGCGTGCTTGGGTTCTTGATGGCTATGATTTCTTTGTGCTATAGATGATTGAGATGTGATCAGATGCAGTTGGGCCATGAAAATATTTTGAGAAATGTAGGGGAATTTTTAAGGGAAACTTAGAGTTGTTCTTTATGGGGGGGGGGATAGGCCCATGTGGCATCTTGTTGCTTTTCGGGTGATGAGCATGGGAGATTGGGAGGAAAGAGGACATGTTACATTAGAAAACAAACATTAAATATTCCGAGTTTGGATATATCAGCACTAACTATTATGTTCATCCTTCAAATTCACTTTCGTGACCTACACTTCTTCCCAAACTAGTTTTGATCTTGCTTTTGTAGCCTATGTTTAGCTTTTGGAATGTAGACTCATGCACCACTTGTCACCGATCAACCGGACTTGACTTAGAATGGCTTTTCCTTGTCTGGCTATCTTGCATGACTAAAGATGTAAATGATATATCGGTTTTTCCGTGCCGTAAGTAAATGTTATTTTTGGAAGTCTTAGGTTAGTTTTCAAAACATGCATGTGTTGTTAGCCGAAAATGTAAGTTCCTTTTTTCAAAAAGAAAGTGTAAATTGGATTTTGGACTTTTTACAGAATGCAAAATACACTTTTTAGTAAACATTGGTACTTATATGAAAATAAAAGTAACCTATTAATGCTTAGTATTGAAATGTGTGTGCCAGGGTTATTAACTATTTCAAGCCAAGTGTTGTATCTGGTGGCCATCCAACCCTCTAGCCAAACTTCAAAACATCATTACCGTATCATCAAGTAACAAATCAATACCTTGTCAAGGCACATATACACGTTGATTTTATAAGAAATGTTATGCTCAACCACAAGGGGAAGCGCCTCATGTAATGAGCTCCACCCAAACTAAATTCTTGCGTGAAGAAACATTGCCACTCGTTAGCACAGCTTCGTTGTATTGAAAGTACAATAGGAAATCGTACTTAACATGCACAAATGTTTGTTGTACTTGGATAAAGCATTAGAGACCATTGTAATTCCATGTGAGGGTATATTAAAAAGATTTTCAGTTTTGTTCAAGCAAGGGAAGTAGTGTAATGTCCCTCACATTTTTATTCCTTATCTGGAATACATCCATCCATCCTCTCGTCCTTCAAGTTGTATACAGTAGGGCACAATAGGTTCAAGGGGGACTATACCAAAAAATGAAATAGAAGAAATAGAAGAAATAGCTATTGTATACAAGAAATAGAAGAAAATCATTGGCATACGACTATACCAAAAAAATGAAAATAAAGAGCAAAAGGAAAAGATTTTCCTTAATTGTAATGCAAGAAGCCTCTTAACTACACTATTTAGGTGGGCCAACATGTGTGGGAGGACCTGGTGGTGTATGTTATTGGTGGTGGATTTCCATTGTAGGCTCATTGGAACTTCATGGGGGTGTTTCTTTCTTTTTGGGTATGCGACGTGGACAGCTAGCAGGTGAATGTTTTATCGTAGACATGTCCATAGTTTTTTCTCATATTTCGAGCTAAATAGGATTTGTTTTTTATATCAATTAAGGAAAAATGGAAGTAAGAAACAAAAATGGAAACAATCAGCATGTGATGGAAGATCCACCCCCCTTCACTCACACGAGATCGCTTTGAAAAAATGCAAATAACTCCTTCACGTCATGGAAGATCCACATCCTTCCATTCACACGAGATCACATCATCTAACCCGGGATCTGCCTTCCCCATTTCCTCATACAAGATCATGTCGTAATGCATGAGATATATCACAAAGACCCCTTACTATAACATGGCAATAAATTCTCTATCTAGCCCGCCATTTCAGACATACCAGAACCCTTCACATCATTTGACAATAAACACACATGTAAGAAAAGTGAGGGGTGGGTCTTGGGCCTTACTAGAGGTCATGCGAGAGCCATAATGCTTAGATTGTTGATCCCCTTTCTTCTCCCTCGTGGATTGCTGCTGTATGGTCCCACACCCATGTTGGGCATCCGCCATGGCTGAGCCTGGCATTTGGTATAAACCGAACTTCAGTTAATAAATTTTGGTGTTTCTATATTTCTTTTTCAGTTCAGTTTTCAATTTATACTAAAAGGGTAGCATGCATTGGGTTAACCAAGGATATGAATATCTTCCATGCTTGGGACCGCATCATAATAAATAAAAAACGTCGACCCTATTGCTATAGCCAGACGATGTAGGACTAATAACCAAATGGACAAGTTCCACAAGAGACACAGATTGGTGTCGGTTAGAAGAAGAAGTTTTGTAGAGTACTAGGCCTTGCGTAGTTGCATACAATATTCAGGTGGATGGCCCCTAAGTCACTAGGTCATCCCTGACTCGCACACAACCACACATCACACTCACCTAATCCTTAGGGGCGTGACTATGTGTCGCCTATTGCGATACCAAACAAGGTCTCACCTGAAGTGCTTACAAAATGGGCCAGGCCAGCATTATCGGCGGGCTTTAAGATCTTGGTTTGTTGTTATTATTTTTATTTTCTTCATCTTTTGCTTATTTTTTACTTTCTTTTATATTTACTTTCATAGTTGCGCCATTATATTTCACATTTTATGCTCTTACATACCGACCCGTTTAATTGCTCAACTATGGACCCACTACAATCACTAGGAAAAAGATTGCGCATTGCTAGACGCAACATGAATAAATTAATCATAATGTTGCAATTGTGTCGACCAATAAGTGAACCACTATTTCATCTCATAGTTGAATGTCCATTCTACGGTATCGTAGTTTAATGTCCATGAATTGCGACAAGATATATATTATTACGATGACCAAAGGCGTGAGAAAGACAAAGAATCGAGCACAAGAAAATATTTTCCAACTATGGTAAAAGAACGAGCTCACAACTTAGAAAGTAAACCGACAGCACAACATCTGAAGTGAACAAAACTAACACTCCTTTGAGCAAACAAGATTTGAATACTAATTTGTTTGCCCGACTTGGAGTGTACTAGTTCATGAGGAAATAAGTTTGCGCTGTGTGATAATTCTTTGGTCGATTCAATAAAACACATGAAATTTCCTGACTTAGGCATTTATCTAATAAGTATTTAAAGTGACGGTTTATTTATGTAACTATATCCAAAAAGTTATGTTAGCATGAGAACTTCCAATTAACATTGTAGATTGCAAAGCTAGAAACATGAGTATCAATTCTACATTTTCCACATAGACAATGCAAGTTTAAGTAGTGGAATTTGATTTTTTCCACAAACAGGATCAAAATAAAGGTCGGTGTAAATTCAACTACGAGTAGAAACTTCCTTTTGTCGAACACCAATTGAAATCACCATACTTGCTGATTTTAAGATTACTTGTAGAGTTGGATGTACTCGAGGCGATGAGGGACAGGAGGAGTAGGTGGCACTATGTTTCCTAGAGGCGTTCCTTCTTTGGCCGGGTCGATCTCTGTTGTGCATTATTATCTATGCTCTTGATCAGAATAGAAGAGGATCCCCGGGTGGGATGGGGCTCAGGTGAGGGCTCAATGAGGTGCGTTCGAGTGTGCTTTGGAGATAACTTGAAGACTGAAAGAGGCACAAGGTAGAGAGATCATGGGGCTTGCTGGGGTTCTTGAAGGTTATGTGTTTTTTGGGCTAGAGGATAGAGTTGTGGTCGGATGGAGTTGGGCCATAACAATATCTTGCAAAAACGAAGGGAAAAAGTGAAGGAAAACTTAGAGTTGTTCTTTATGGAGGGGGATATGAGGGGGGGGGCTCTCCGATGCAATTTACGTGATGAACATGGGAGATTGGTAGGAGACACGAGATTTTACGTCAGCAAAAAACATTCATGACTCTGATTTTGGCAAAAAACATTCACGAACTATTAGGTTGGGCTTTCAAATTTACTTTCGTTCCCAACACTTCTCCCCCAAACTAGTTTTGATCCCGGTTCTGTGGTTATTGTGTAGTTTGTGTAATGGAGACTCGCACACCTTTCGTGACCGATAAACCTGACTGGACTTATTGTCGCTCATCCTTGTTTAACCATCTTACACGACCCGAGATTTAAATAATATATCATTTTCCAAGACTAATGGTTTTTTCAATAAAACACATTAGGCATTTACCTCGAAAGCATTGAAAGTGTTAGTTTCTTTGTCTAACCATGGCCAAAACATTGAAAAATCAAACATTTAACTTTGTTACCCATAATCAAAGGTTTTCATATCTGAATGATGCTAGCTAGAAATTTATGCTTGCAGGAAAACTTCAGAATAGCATTGTAGATTGAAAGGCGATGAACATTAGTATCAATTATACACATTCCACATAGGGAATATGTTGAAGTTTGGATAGAGAGTTGGAACGGCGATGCACACTGCAGTGGGGTCTAAATTATCAATAAACATGGTACACACATTTCAATACTAAATACCAATGTTTTCCAAAAAAATGTATTTTGCACTATGTCAAAACGTCCAAAATACACTTAACACTTTTTTTTGAAAAAAATGGAACTTACATTTCTGGCTAACTGAAGTTGCACGTTTGGAAAACCAACATGAGATCCCAAGAAAATTAAACCATCTACTTAAGGCTTGACAAAAGCGTTATACTATATATTTAGATCTTGGATCATGCAAGATGGCTAGACAAGGAAAAGCCATAAAAAGTCAACTCGAGTTGATCGGTCATGAGTAGTGCGGAGTCTTCGTTCCAAATACTAAACACAAACGTTGGAAGCAGGATCCAAATGAGTTTGGGGGGAAGTGTTGGGGAAGAATGGGCATTGGATTGCTGAACCAAATAGCTCGTGTCGATATAGCAAAATTAAGAATCCTTAATGCTTGTTTTCAACGTAATATGTCCTCTGTCCTTCTCATCTCCCATGCTCATCAACCAAGAAGCAATGCAGAGGCCACTTCGGTCTACCCCCTCCATAAAGAACAACTCTATTTTTGTATTCACTTTTTCCTTTAATTTTCTCAACATATTATCATGGCCTAACTCCATCCGACCATAACTCTATCCTCTAGTACAAAACAAAGCATAGCTTTCAACATATTAGGGGCTAGCATGGATTGTTGAAAGCTATGCTTTGTTTTGTACTAGAGGATAGAGTTATGGTCGGATGGAATTACGCCATGATAATATGTTGAGAAAATTAAAGGAAAAAGTGAATAGAAACATAGAGTTGTTCTTTATGGAGGGGGTAGACCGAAGTGGCCTCTGCATTGCTTCTTGGTTGATGAGCATGGGAGATCAGAAGGACATAGGACATATTACGTTGAAAACAAGCATTAAGGATTCTTAATTTGGCTATATCAACACGAGCTATTTGGTTCAGCCATCCAATGCCCATTCTTCCCCAACACTTCCCCCCAAACTCATTTGGATCCTGCTTCTAACGTTTGTGTTTAGTTGTTGGAACGAAGACTCACGCACTACTCATGACCGATCAACTGGACTTGACTTTTTATGGCTTTTCCTTGTATAGCCATCTTGCATGATCCAAGATCTAAATATATAGTATATCGCTTTTGTCAAGCCTTAAGTAGATGGTTTAATTTTCTTGGGATCTCATGTTGGTTTTCCAAACGTGCAACTTCAGTTAGCCAGAAATGTAAGTTCCTTTTTTTTCAAAAAAAAGTGTTAAGTGTATTTTGGACGTTTTGACATAGTGCAAAATACATTTTTTTGGAAAACATTGGTATTTAGTATTGAAATGTGTGTGCCATGTTTATTGATAATTTAGACCCCACTGCAGTGTGCATCGCCGTTCCAACTCTCTATCCAAACTTCAACATATTATTATTGTAATACAAAGTAACAAATCAATGCCTTGTGAAGGCATATATAGACGTTGATTTCATGATAAACGTATCCCCAGCCACAAGTGGAAGCACCTCGTGTAATGACATCCAGCCGTACTTATGTAAAAAACATTGTGACGTGTTATCACACCTTGCTTGTATTTAACATACGGTCGGAAATCAAACTTCATATACACAAATGTGTGGTGCACTTGGATAAGAAATCGAGGCCGTTGTAATTCCGTGTGAGAACATATTAAAAAGAATTTAAGTTTTGTGCAAACAAGGGAAAGTTATGTAATGTCGGTCCCATATTTATTCCTCCTCTTAATACATTCATCCATCAACTCGTCCTTACAGATGTATAGAGTAGGGCACAATAGGGCCAAGGGGGAGTAGGGCACAATAGGGCCAAGGGGGAGTGTTGTCTATAATTAGTCGGCCACTGTGTACAAGACATACAAGACATTCATTGCGCTACGAGATATACCAAACATTTTCAAATACACTGCAAAAGGAAGAAATTTTGTTCAAAATGTAAAGCAAGAAGCCGCTTAACTACACTATTGAGGCAGGCCAACACGTGTGGGAGGACTAGGTTTTGTTTTTGGTTGTGGATTTCCATTTTAAGCTCATTGGAACTTCATGGGGGTGTTTGTTTGATTCTTTGAGCGGGCCCCATGGAAAGCTACCGCGTAAATGTTTGCTTCATAGATATGTCCTTAGTTTTTTTCCCATATTTCAAGCCGGATATGAATTTAATTTCTTAAATTGTTTAAGAAAAATGGAAATAACTAGCAACAATGAAAAATATCATGTCATTGAAGATTTAACCCCCCTCCACTTGCATGAGATCGCTTTGATAAAATGGAAATAATCACTTCATGTAATGGAAGATCCACACCCTTCCACTCACACAAGATTACATCATCTAACCCGAGATCTGTCTTCCCCCTTTCCTCATAGAAGATCACGCCGTAACACTTGAGATAAATCATAAGGTCCACTTGTTGTACCATGACGATAAATTCTCTAGCCGCCCCGTCACTTGAGAGGTACCAAAACCCGCCCACCGTTCGACATTAAACACACATGTAAGAAATCGAGGGGTGGGTATTGGATGTTACGAAAGGTCATGCGAGAACCGCAATGCTTGGGTTGTCAATACCCTTTCTCCTCCTTCTTGAATCACTACTCCACGGTCCAACCCGCATGTTGGGAACCTCCCGTGGTTGAGACTCGCTTTTCGTATATACCAAGATTTAGTTTGTAAACTTTGGTGTTTCTATATTTTTTGATCCGGTTCTCCATTTATACTGAAAGGATAGCCTGCGTTGGGCTCACAAAGGATATGGATACATTCCATGTGTGGCACCCCACCCTATTAAATAGTCATGAGGCCGCCCCCATTCTGTATAGCCTCACCATGTTTCACTAATCACCAAACGGACAACCCAAGAGAGAGACGGATTGTTGTGGGTGAGATAAATAAGTTTTATAGAGTATTTGGCCTTGCATAGTTGCATACAATATTGAGGTGGACGGCCCAAATGAGTTACTGGGTTGTCTCTGACTCGCGCACGACCACACATGGAACTCGCCTTATCCTGGGGTTGCGAATATGTGTCGCCTATTAAGAAGGTGTGGCCTTGAGTACTTATGAAATGGGCTAGCCCAAAAGGCTGGGGGACCATAGGCCTTAAGAGTTAGGGTTTTTTCTTGTTTTCTTTTTTTTTCCTTTCTTTTATATTTATTTTCACAGCTGTCCATTATATTTCACAAATTATGCTCAGATATGTCCACCCCTTTAACTGCACAACTATTGACCCACGAAAACCACCATGAACATGCGCGTGCAATGCTAAATGTAACACGAAATAATTAATCACAATATAGCAATTGTGTCCACCAATAAGTGAACCATTATTTGATATCATAGCTGAATGTCCATTATTTGATACCATAGTTTAATATCCATGAATTGCGATCGGGTATATATTACTATGATGAGCAAAGGCGTGAGAAAGACAAAAACCAAGCACAAAAAAGTATTTTCGAACAATTCGCAAAAAACAAGATCGCAACTTCGAAATGAAAGAAAACAACATCCCAAGATCTGAAGTGAGTAAAACTAAGACTCCTTTGAGCAAACAAGATTTAACATGATACTCATTGGGTATGCCTTATTTGTAGGATACTTGTTCAAGAGGGAACAAGTATGTGATGAGTGATACAAGTTTAGTCTATCCAATAAAACACATCAAATTTCCTGACTTGGGATTTTTTTTTCAAAATCATTGAAAGTGTTAGTTTCTTTGTATAGCTATAGCTAAAATGTTATGCTAGCATGAGAAGCTGTAAATAACCTTACAGATTGTTAAGATAGCAACATGATTATCAATTCTACACTTTCCACATAGGCAATACAATTTTAACTAGTGGGTTGTGCTTGTTTCCCAAAACAAGATCAAGCGGGATGTTGGTGTTAATTCAACTAGGTGGAGAACCCTCTTTTCGTCAAACACAAATCCAAAGGACCATCCTTGTCTCTTCGGAGATCGCTAGTAGAGTGGGAACTTTTGAGGGTGATGAGGGACTAGAGGAGTAGGTGGCACTATATTTCCTAGAGGTGGCCCTACTTTTGGTCGGGTCAGACTCTGTTATGCATCATGATCCATGCTCTTGTTCAGAATTGAAGAGGGGTCCTAAGGCTGGATAGCACGTAGCCGAGGGCTTGATGGGGTGCGTTCGAGTGTGCCTTGGAGGTCATTTGAATACTCATAGAGGCAATGAGTAGAGATAGCATGGGGCGTGCTTGGGTTCTTGAAGGCTATGCATTGTTTGTGCTATAGATGATTGAGATGTGATTAGATGGAGTTGCGCCATGAAAATATTTTGAGAAATGAAGGGAAAGTTTAAGGGAAACATAGAGTTGTTCTTTATCGGGGGATAGGCCCATGTGGCATCTTATTGCTTTTCGGGTGATGAGCATGGGAGATTGGGAGGAAAGAGGACATGTTACAGTAGAAAACAAACATTAAATATTCTGAGTTTGGATATATCAGTACTAACTATTATGTTCGTCCTTCAAATTCACTTTCGTGACCTACACTTCTTCCCAAACTGATTTTGATCTTGTTTTTGTAGCCTATGTTTAGCTTTTGGAATGTAGACTCATGGACCACTTGTGACCGATCAACTGGACTTGACTTACAATGGCTTTTCCTTGTCTGGCCATCTTGCATGACTAAAGATGTAAATGATATATCGGTTTTTCCATGCCTTAAGTAAATGTTTTTTTGAAGTCTTAGGTTAGTTTTCAAACCATGCAAATTTTGTTAGCCGAAAATGGAAGTTCCTTTATGCAAAAAGAAAGTGTAAAGTGGATTTTGGACTTTTTATAGAGTGCAAAATACACTTTTTTAGAAAATATTGGTACTTATATGAAAATAAAATTAACATATTAATGCTTAGTATTGAAATGTGTGTGTCAGGGTTATTAACTATTTCAAGCCGAGTGTTGTATCCAGTGCCCATCCAACCCTCTAGCCAAACTTCAAAACATTATTACGATAACCCCAAGTAACAAATCAATACCTGTTGGAAATATGCCGTAGAGTCAATAATAAATTGGTTATTATCATATTTCCTTGTTCATAATAATTGTTTATTATCCATGCTATAATTGTGTTGATCGGAAACTTAGATACATGTGTGGATACATAGACAACACCATGTCCCTAGTATGCCTCTAATAGACTAGCTCGTTGATCAAAGATGGCTATGGTTTCCTATTGATGGACAAGAGATGTCATTTGATAACGGGATCACATCATTAGGATAATGATGTGATGGACAAGACCCAAACTACAAACGTAGCATATGATCGTGTCAGTTTATTGCTACTATTTTCTGCGTGTCAAGTATTTGTTCCTATGACCATGAGATCATGCAACTCACAGACACCGGAGGAGTACCTTCTGTGTATCAAATGTCGTAACGTAACTGGGTGACAATAAAGGTGCTCTACAGGTATCTCCGAGGGTGTCTGTTGAGTTTGCATGGATCAAGACTGGGATTTGTTACTCCGTGTGACGAAGAGGTATCTCAGGGCCCACTCGATAATACAACATCACTATAAGCCTTGCAAGCAATGTGACTAAGTGTTAGTCACGGGATCTTGTATTACGGAACGAGTAAAGAGACTTGCCAGTAATGAGGTTTAACTAGGTATGGAGATACTGACGATCGAATCTCGGGCAAGTAACATACCGAAGAACAAAGGGAACATCATACGGGATTAACTGAATCCTTGACATAGAGGTTCGACCGATAAAGATCTTCATAGAATATTTAGGAACCAATATGCGCATCCAGGTCTCTCGGTCATGTCTACATAGTTCTCGAACCCGCAGGGTCTACACACTTAAGGTTCGGTGACGTTTCGGTAGTATAGAGTTATGTATGGTGGTGACCGAAGATTTTTCGGAGTCCCGAATGAGATCCCAGATGTCACGAGCACCTCCGTAATGGTCTGGAGGTAAATATTCATATATAGGAAGTCCTATTTTGGTCACCGGAAAGTTTCGGCCTCGTCGGTAGTGTACCGGGAGTATCGGTAGTGTACCGGGAGACCATCGGCGGGTGTATTTTGACCCAAGAGGATACATGGGCTGTGGGAGAGTGAATACCAGACCTTACTGGGCTGGTGGAAGTCCCACATAAGGCCCATGCGGCTGGGAGAGAAAGCCCAAAGAGACAAAGGTGGAAAAAGGCACAAAGCCCAAAGAGACAAAGGGAGCCAAGCCTTCTCCTCTCTTTCTCCTATATATACTAGAGGTTTTAGGGTTTTTGGCACTAGATTTTCAGCCACGTGCTACCCGTTCCTCTAGTGCATAGTTTCTCCTCCAGATCGGTTTTCTGAAGTGCTTAGGAGAAGCCCTGCCAGAATTACTCCACCACCATTGCCGCGGCGCCGTCATGCTTTCGGAGAACTCTTCTACCTCTCCACTCCCTCTTGTTGGATCAAGAAGGCAGAGATCGTCATCAAGCTGTACGTGTGCTGAACACGGAGGTGTCGTCCGTTCGGCGCTAGATCGGAAGGACCGTGATCAAGATCGTGAGGCGGATCGTGATGAGTTCACGGGAAGGACCGTGATGAGTTCACGGGACGGATCGTGATTGGATCGCGAGACGGATCATGAT
Organism: Hordeum marinum; assembly: GCA_022496015.1. Classification (NCBI taxonomy): domain Eukaryota; kingdom Viridiplantae; phylum Streptophyta; class Magnoliopsida; order Poales; family Poaceae; genus Hordeum; species Hordeum marinum. Next base: position 448,982,886 of record CM039672.1, on the reverse strand, counting down.
AAGATCGCAAGACGCTCGGCGATTTGGATCGTGAAGACGTTCGACTATACCAATAGCGACCTACAAGGGTATGTAGATCCACTCTCCCTCTCGTAGATGCTCATCATCATGGATAGATCTTGCCTGTGCGTAGTAATTTTTTTGTTTCCCATGCAACGTTCCCAAACAATACCTTGTGAAGGCATATATACACGTTGATTTTATAAGAAATGTTATCCTCAACCACGAGGGGAAGCGCCTCATGTAATGAGCTCCACCCAAACTACGTACTTGCGTAAAGAAACATTGCCACTCGTTAGCGCAGCTTCGTCGTATTGAAAGTACAATAGGAAATCGTACTTAACATGCACAAATGTTTGTTGTACATGTATAAAGCATTAGAGACCATTGTAATTCCATATGAGGGTATATTAAAAAGATTTTCAGTTTTGTTCAAGCAAGGGAAGTAGTGTAATGTCCCTCACATTTTTATTCCTTATCTGGAATACATCCATCCATCCTCTCGTCCTTCAAGTTTTATACAGAAGGGCACAATAGGTTCAAGGGGGAGTGTTGTTTGTAAATAGCTATTGTGTACAAGACATGGAAGAAAATCATTGGCATACGACGATACCAAAAAATTGAAAATAAAGAGCAAAAGGAAAAGATTTTCCTTAATTGTAATGCAAGAAGCCTCTTAACTACACTATTTAGGTGGGCCAACATGTGTGGGCGGACATGGTGGTTTATGTTATTGGTGGTGGATTTCCATTTTAGGCTCATTGGAACTTCATGGGGTGTTTCTTTCTTTTTGGGTATGCGACATGGACAGCTAGCAAGTGAATGTTTTATCGTAGACATGTCCATAGTTTTTTCTCATATTTTGAGCTGAATATGATTTTTTATATCGATTAAGGGAAAATGGAAATAACAAACACAAATGGCAACAATAAGCATGTGATGGAAGATCCACCCCCCTCCACTCACACGAGATCACTTTGAAAAAATGCAAATAACTCCTTCACGTCATGGAAGATCCAGATCCTTCCATTCACACGAGATCACATCATCTAACCCGGGATGTGCCTTCACCATTTCCTCATACAAGATCATGTCGTAACGCATGAGATATATCACAAAGTTCCCTTACTATAGCATGGCCATAAATTTTCTATCCACCCCGCCATTTCAGACATACCAGAACCCTCCACATCATTTGACATTAAACACACATGTAAGAACAGTGAGGGGTGGGTCTTGGGCCTTACTAGAGATCATGCGAGAGCCCCAATGCTTAGACTGTTGATCCCCTTTCTTCTCCCTCGTGGATCGCTGCTCTATGGTCCCACACTCGTGTTGGGCATCCTCCATGGTTGAGCCTGGCATTTGGTATAAATCAAACTTCGGTTAATAAATTTTGGTGTTTCTATATTTCTTTTTCAGTTCAGTTTTCAATTTATACTGAAAGGGTAGTGAATATCTTCCATGCTTGGGACCGATCATAATAAATAAAAAACGCCGACCCCATTTCTATAGCCAGACATGTGGGACTAATAACCAAACGGACAAGTTCCACAAGAGACACAGATTGGTGTCGGTTACAAGAAGAAGTTTTGTAGAGTATTAGGCCTTGCGTAGTTGCATACAATATTCAGGTGGATGACCCCTAAGTCAATAGTTCATCCCTGAACTCGCACACAACCACACATCACACTCATCTTATCCTTAGGGGCATGACTATGTGTCGCCTATTGCGATACCAAACAAGGTCTCACCTGAAGTGCTTATGAAATGGGCCAGGCCAGCATTATCGGCGGCTCATAGGCTTTAAGATCTTGGTTTGTTGTGATTCTTTTTATTTTCTTCATCTTTTTATTCTTTTTTACTTTCTTTGATATTTACTTTCATAGTTGCGCCCTTATATTTCACATTTTATGCTCTTACATACCGAACCGTTTAATTGCTCAACTATGGACCCATTACAATCACTAGGAAAAAGATTGCGCATTGCTAGACGCAACATGAATAAATTAATCATAATGTTGCAATTGCACCGACCAATAAGTGAACCATTATTTCATCTCATAGTTGGATGTTCATTCTACGGTATCGTAGTTTAATGTCCATGAATTGCGACAAGAGATATATTATTACGATGACCAAAGGCGTGAGAAAGACAAAGAATCGAGCACAAGAAAATATTTTCCAACTATGGTAAAAAAACGAGCTCACAAGATCACATCGTAACGCAGGAGATAAATCATAGAGTCCCCTTACTATCACATGGCAATAAATTGTCTAGCCACGCTGCCATTTCAGACGAACCAGAACCCTCCCAATCATCCGACAATAAACACACATGTAAGAAAAGTGAGGGGTGGGTCCTGGGCCTTACCAGAGGTCATGCGAGAGCCGCAATGCTTAGATTGTTGGTCCCCTTTCTTCTCCCTCCTGGATCGCTGCTCTATGGTCCCACGCTCATGTTGGGCATCCGCCATCGGTGAGCCTGGCCTTTGGTATAAACCAAACTTCGGTTAATAAATTTTGGTGTTTCTATATTTCTTTTTCAATTCAGTTTTCAATTTATACTAGAAGGGTAGCATGCATTGGGTTAACCAAGGATACGAATATCTTCCATGCTTGGGACCGCATCATATCAAATCGAAAACGCCGACCCCATTTCTATAAACAGACGATGTGGGACTAATCACCAAACGGACAAGCTCCACAAGAGAGACAGATTGGTGTGGGTGAGAAGAAGAAGTTTTATAGAGTATTAGGCCTTGCGTAGTTGCATACAATATTCAGGTGGATGGCCCCTAACTCACTTGGTCGTCCCTGACTCGCACACGACCACACATCATACTCACCTTATCCTTAGGGGCATGGCTATGTGTCGCCTATTGTGATACCAAACAAGGTCTCACCTGAAGTGCTTACTAAATGGTCCAGGCCAACATGTCGGGGGCTCATAGGCTTTACGATCTTTTTTTTGTTCTTCTTTTTATTTTCTTCATCTTTCGCTTCTTTTTTACTTTCTTTTATATTTACGTTCATAGTAGTGCCACTATATTTCACATTTTATGCTCTTACATGCCCTCCCGTTTAATTTCTCAACTATCGGCACACTACAATCACTAGGAAAATGTTTGTGCATTGCTAGACGCAACAAGAATAAATTAATAATAATGTTGCCACCGCGTCGACCAATAAGTGAACCATTATTTCATCTCATAGTTGAATGTCCATTATGCAGTATCGTAGTTTAATGTCCATGAATTATGACAAGAGATATATTACTACATTGACCAAAGCGTGAGAAAGACAAAGAGTCGAGCACAAGAAAATATTCCAACTATGGTCAAAACATGAGCTCACAACTTAGAAAAAAAAGAAACCGACAACACAACATCTGAAGTGAACAAAACTAACACTCCTTTGAGCAAACAAGATTTGAATACTAATTTGGTATGCCTGACTTGGAGTGTAGTAGTTCATGAGAAATAAGTTTGTGCTGCGTGATAACACTTTGGTCGATTCAATAAAACACTTGAAATTTCCTGACTTAGGCATTTATCTAATAAGTATTTGAAGTGACGGTTTATTTATGTAACTATATCCAAAAACTTATGTTAGCATGAGAACTTCTGAATGACTTTGTAGATTGCAAAGCTAGCAACATGAGTATCAATTCTACATTTTCCACATAGGCAATGCAAGCTTAATTCGTGGAATGTGATTGTTTCCTGAAACAAGATGAAAATAGAGATTGGTCTTAATTCAACTATATGTAGAAACTTCCTTTCGTCGAACACCAATTGAAATCACCATACTTGCTGCTTTTAAGATTGATTGTAGAGTTAGATGTACTCAAGGTGATGAGGGACTGGAGTAGTTGGTGGCACTACGTTTCCTAGAGGGGTTCCTACTTGGTACGGGTCGAACTCTGTTGTGCATCATTATCCATGCTCTTGATCAGAATAGAAGAGGATCCCGGGTGGGATGGGGCTCAGGCGAGGGCTCGATGAGGTGCGTTCGAGTGTGCTTTGGATATAATTAACTTGAAGACTGAAAGAGGGACAAGGTAGAGAGATCATGGGGCCTTCTGGGTGCTAGAAGGTTATGTGTTTTTTGGGCTAGACGATAGAGATGTGGTCGGATGGAGTTGGGCTATGAAAATATCTTGAGAAAATGAAGGGAAAAGGTCAAGGCAAACTTAGAGTTGTTCCTTATGGAAGGGGATATGCACAGGGGGGCTCCTCGTTGCATTTTGTGTGATGACATGGGAGATTGGTAGGAAAGAGAAGATTTTACTTTAGAAAAAAATATTTAAGACTCTGAGTTTGGCTATATCGTCACGAACTATTCGGTTGGTCTTTCAAATTTACTTTCGTTCCCAACACTTCTCCCCCAAACTGGTCTTGATCCTGGTTCTGTAGTTATTGTGTAGTTTGTGGAATGGAGACTCGCACACCGTTCGTGACCAATGAACTGGACTTGACTTATTGTCACTCATCGTTGTCTAACCATCTTACACGACCCAAGATTTAAATAATATATCATTTTGCCAAGCCTAATGTTTTTTTCAATAAAACACATTAGGCATTTAGCTCGAAAGTATTGGAAGTGTCAGTTTCTTTGTCTAACCGTGGCCAAAACTTTGAAAATCAACAATTTAACTTTATTACCCGTAATCAAAGGTTTTCATATGTGACTGATGCTAGCTAGAAATTTATGCTAGCAGGAAAATTTCAGAATAACATTGTAGATTGAAAAGCGAGGAACATGAGTATCAATTATACACATTCCACATGGGCAATACAAATTTAATTAGTGGGTCGTGCTTGTTTCCTGAAACAAGATCAAGTGAGTGGTTGGTGTTAGTTCACCAAGGTGTAGAACCTTCATATTGCCGAATGCCAATCCAAAGCACCATGCTTGCCGCTTTGGAGAGATCGCTTGTAGAGTCGGAGCTCCACGAGAGGATGAAGGATTGGAGGAGTAGGTGGCACAATTTTTCCTAGAGGGACGCTTACTACTGGTCGGGTCGGACTCTGCTGCGCATCATGATACACTCTCTTGTTAGAAATAGAAGAGGAGTACCAAGCCTATACGAGGCTCGGCCGAGGGCTCGATGAGATGCGATCGAGTCTCCTTTAAGGGTTGCTAGTAGAATCAAAGACACAGTGGATAGAGAGATCAAGGGGCTAGCATGGGTTGTTGAAAGCTATGCTTTGTTTTGTACTAGAGGATAGAGTTATGGTTGGATGGAGTTAGGCCATGAAAATATGTTGAGAAAATTAAACGAAAAAATTGTTGGAAATATGCCCTAGAGGCAATAATAAATTAGTTATTATCATATTTCCTTGTTCATGATAATCGTTTATTATCCATGCTATAATTGTATTGATCAGAGACTTAGATGCATGTGTGGATACATAGACAAAACCATGTCCCTAGTATGCCTCTAATGGACTAGTTCGTTAATCAAAGGATGGTTAAGGTTTCCTAGCGATGGACACGAGAGGTCATTTGATAACGGGATCACATCATTAGGGGAATGATGTGATGGACAAGACCCAAACTACAAACATAGCATATGATCGTATCAGTTTATTGCTACTGTTTTCTGCATGTCAAGTATATGTTCCTATGACCATGAGATCATGCAACTCACGGATATCGGAGGAGTGCCTTGTGTGTATCAAACGTTGCAACGTAACTGGGTGACTATAAAGGTGCTCTACAGGTATCTCCGAGGGTGTCTGTTGAGTTGGCATGGATCGAGACTGGGATTTGTTACTCCATGTGACGGAGAGGTATCTCGGGGCCCACTCGGTAATGCAACATCACAATAAGCCTTGCAAGCCATGTGACTAATTGTTAGTTGCAGGAGCTTGTATTACGGAACGAGTAAAGAGACTTGCCGGTAACAAGGTTGAACTAGGTATGGAGATACCGACGATCGAATCTCGGGCAAGTAACATACCGAAGAACAAAGGGAACGTTATACGGGATTAACTGAATCCTTGACATAGAGGTTTGACCGGTAAAGATCTTCGTAGAATATGCAGGAACCAATGTGGATGTACAGGTCCCGCCATTGGTTATTTACCATAGAGGTGTCTCGGTCATGTCTACATAGTTCTCGAACCCGTAAGGTCTGCACACTTAAGGTTCGGTGACGTTTCGGTATTGTAGAGTTATGTATGGTGGTGACCGAAGTTTGTTAGGAGTCCCGAATGAGATCCCGGACATCAAGAGGTGCTCCGGAATGGTCCAGTGGTAAAGATTCATATATAGGAAGTCCCAGTTTGGTTTCTGAAAAAGTTTCGGGCTCATCGGTAGTGTACCGGGAGTGCCGGTAGTGTACCGGGAGGCCTCCGGGAGGGGTATTTCGACCCCAATAGGTCCATGGGCTGTGGGATAATAATAACCAGCCCTTAGTGGGCTGGGAAAACGGCCACAAAGGCCCATGGCGCAGGAGAGAAAGTCCTAAAGAAAAAAGTGAAAAATCAGCCAATAGGAGGCAATCCTACTCCAACTAGGATTGGAGGTGAAGTAGGATTGCTTCCCACCTCCTATTTCGGCCGACCCAAAGGCCTTGGCTGCCTCTCCTCTCCTCTCCTCCTATATATACTAGTGGATTGGGTGGTTTTTGGACAGAATTTCCGGCCACGTGCTACCCGTTCCACTGGTGCATAGTTTCTCCTCTAGATCGGTTTTCTACAGCGCTTAGGCGAAGCCCTGCCGGAATTGCTCCACCACCATCACCGGAGCGCCGTCACGCTGCCGGTGAAATCTCTCTCCTCTCCACCTCCTCTCGCTGGATCGAGACGGTGGGGATCGTCATCAAGCTGCACGTGTGCTGAACGCAGATGTGCCGTCCGTTCGGCGCTAGATCGGAAGGACCGCGATCGAGATCGCGAGACGGTTCTAATGTGATCACGGAACGGATGGTGATGAGTTCGCGGAACAAATCGTGATCAAGATCGTGAGACGGTTCGTGATGAGTTCGCGGGATGGATCATGATGTGTTCGCGAGACGGTTCGTGATTGGATCGCGGGACGCTCGGCGATTTGGATCGCGAAGAAGTTCGACTACACCAACCGCGTTTCTTAACGCTTCCCGCTTAGCGATCTACAAGGGTACGTAGATCCACTCTCCCTCTCGTAGATGCTCATCACCATGGATAGGTTTGCGTGTGCGTACGAATTTTTTTGTTTCCCATGCGATGTTCCCCAACAGTGGTATCAGAGCTAGGTTGATGGTTCGATGAGATCTCGAGTAGAACACAAAAGGTTTGTGGGCGTTGATACTTAGATTGCTTCCTCCCTTGGTCGGATTTTGGTTCAGCGGGATTGTGAGATGAAGCGGCCCGGACCAACATTACTCGTACGCTTACGAGAGACTGGTTCCCTCGACGCAACTTGTTGCTTAGATGGCTTGTGGGTGACAGTTTCTCTTAATTTAGTTGGATCGGATCTGACAAAGGCGGTCCTTGAGAAGGTTGAAAAGCAATCTATGTATCACCGTTGTGGTTTATGCATAGGTGAGAACCGTTCTTGCTAGATACCCATAGCAGCCACGTAAAACATGCAACAACAATTAGAGTACGTCTAACTTGTTTTTGCAGGGTATGTTGTGATGTGAGATGGCCAATTACATGATGAGATATATGTGATGTATGAGATGATCATGTGATGTATAGAATTTCACGACTTGCATGTCATTGAGTACGACAACCGGCAGGAGCCATAGGGTTGTCTTAAATTATTGTATGACCTGCGTGTCAATCATTAAGCGCTATGTAATACTTTACTTTATCGCTAAGCGGTAGCAATAGAAGTAGAAGCAGGGCTGGCGCCACGACCCCGATGGCAACACATTGATGGAGATCAAGATGATGGAGATCATGGTGTTGTGCCGGTGACGATGGAGATCATGCCGGTGTTTCGAAGATGGAGATCTTAAACACAAGTTCATGGCCATATCATGTCACTTATAAATTGCATGAGATGTTAATCCTTTTATGCACCTTGTTTTGCTTAGTACGGCGGTAGCATTATAAGGTGATCCGTCACTTGAATTTCAAGATGAACTGTGTTCTCCCCGAGTGTGCATCGTTGCGAAAGTTCATCGTGTTGAGACACCACGTGATGATCGGGTGTGATAGACTCTACGTTCACATACAACGGGTGCAAGCCAGATTTGCACGCGCAGAACACTCGGCTTAAACTTGACGAGCCTAGCATGTACATACATGGCCTCGGAACACAAGAGACCGAAAGGTCGAGCATGAGTCATATAGTGGATATGATCAACATAATGATGTTCACCATTGAAGCCACCTTAACTCACGTGATGATCGGACTTGAGTTGGTGAATTTGGATCATGTATCACTCGAATGACCCGAGGGATGTCAATTTGAGTTGGAGTTCTTAAGTAATATGATTAATTGAACTCAATATCATGAACATAGTCAATAGTGTCTTTGCAAATTATGTTGTAGATTACTAGCTCGAGCTATAGCTCCCTTAAATTTTTATATGTTCCTAGAGAAATAGAGTTGAAAGATGTTGGTAGCAATATTGCGGACTGGGTCCGTGATCTGAGGATTGTCCTCATTGCTGCACAGAAGGCTTATGTCCTTAATGCACCGGTCGGTGCGCCACCCCCTCTAGCGTCGTCTATAGATGTTGTGAACATCTGACAGACACGTTTCGATGACTACTTGATAGTTTAGTGCGTCATGCATTACGACTTAGAATTGAGGCTCTGAAACGTTTTGAACGTCACGGAACATATGAGATGTTCTAGGAGCAGAGATTGTGATCTCAGGCTCGTGCCTGTGTTGCGCGATATGAGATCTCCAACAAGATTCTTTGCCTGTAAGATGAAGAAGAATAGATCAATCGTTGAGCATGTACTCATATTGTCTGGGTACTACAATCGCTTGAATCAAGTGGGAGTTGATCTTCCGGATAAGATAGTGATTGATATAGTTCTCCAAGTCACTGTCACTAAAGCTACTAGAAATTAGTGATGAACTATAATACACCAGGGATAGAAGTATTGATCCCTGAGCTGTTCATGATGTTTGACACCGCGAAGGTAGAAATCAAGAAGGAGCGTCAAGTGTTGATGGTTAATCAAACCACTAGTTTCGAAAAGGGCAAGAGCAAGGAGGGAAACTTTACGGATAGCAAGTCAGTTGCTGCTCCAGTGAAGCAACCCAAAGTTGAACTCAAACCCGAGACTAAGTGCTTCTATTATGAGGTGAGAGGTCGCTGAAGCGAAACAACCCTAGATACTTGGTAGATAAGAAGGCTGGCAACATCGACAGAAGTATATTTGATATACGAGTTATTGATGTGTACCTTGCTAGTACTCCTAGTAGCACCTGGGTATTGGATACCGGTTTGGTTGCTAAATGTTAGTAACTCAAAATAAAAGCTACGGAATAAACGGAGAACTAGCTAAGGGTGAGGTGACGATGTGTGTTGGAAATGTTTCCAAGGTTGATGTGATCAACATCGTACAGTCTCTCTACCTTTAGGATTAGTGACGAACCTAAATAAATGTTATTTGGTGTTTTGCATTGAGCATGAACATGATTAGATCATGTTTGTTGCAATACGGTTATTCATTTAAGTCAGAGAATAATAGTTATTCTGTTTACATGAATAATACCTTCAATGGTCATGCACCCAGTGAGAATGGTTTGTTGAAATCTTGATCGTAGTAATACACATGTTCATAACATTGATGTCAAAAGATACAAAGTTAAATAATGATAGTACCACATACTTGTGGCACTGCCGCAAAATGTCATATTGGTATAAAGCGCATGAAGAAACTCCATGGTGATGGATATTTGGACTCATTCCATGCCTCTTGGGCAAGATGACTAAAGGACCCCGTTGGATGGAGCGGGCAAGTGATTCATTGGAAATGATACATGTTGATGTATGCAATCTAGTGAGTCTTCTAGCGTGCAGTGGATATCGTTATTTTCTTACCTTCATTGATGATTTGAGTAGATATAGTGTATATTTACTTAAGGAAACGCAAGTCTGAATCGTTTGAAAGGTTCAAGCAAATTCATAGTAAAGTTTAAAGATCATCGTGACAAGAAGATAAAAATGACTATGATATGATCGTGGAGGTGAATATGTGAGTCACGAGTTTGGCATACAACTTAAGACAATGTGAAATTTGTTTTACAACTAAACGCCACCTGGAACACCATAGTGTGATGGTGTGTCCGAACATCATAGTTATGCTCTATTGGACATGGTGCGTGCTATGATGTCTCTTCTCGTTTTACTACTATAATTTTGGGGTTATGCATTAGAGACAACTACATTCACTTTAAATAGGGCACTATCTAAATCCGTTGAGATGACACCATGTGAATTATGGTTTGATAGAAACCTAAGCTGTCATTTCTTAATACTTGGGGCTGCAACACTTGTGTGGAAAATGTTTTCACTTAATGAGGTCGAACCCAAGGCGGACAAATGCATCTTCATAGAATACACTAAGATCAGTTGGGTGAACCTTCTATCTCAGATCCAAGTGCAAAGTGTTTGTTACTAAAATGGATCCTTTCTCGAGGAAAGGTTTCTCTCGAAAGAATTAAGTGGGAGGAAGATAGAACTTGATGAGGTTGTTAAACCTTTGTTCAACCAGAGAGTAGCGCAGCGCAGGATGTTGTTTCTCTGAAGCCTACGTTAGTTGAAGAGGAAGTTAATGATGATGATCATGAAGCTTCAGGATCAAGTTACTATCGAATTTCATAGGTCGACAAGGATGTATACTGCTCCTAAGCGGTACGACAACCCTTTCTTGGAGGTCATGTTGTTGGACAACGATGAACCTACGAGCTATGGAGAAGCGATGATGGGCCCGGATTCCGACAAATGGTTGGAGGCCATGAAATACGAGATAGGATCCATGTATGAAAACCAAGTGTAGACTTTGGTAGACTTGCTCGTTGGACGGCAGGTCGTTGAGTACAAAAGGATCTTTAAAATGAAGACAGGCACTGATGGTGAATGTCACTATTTGTAAAGCTCGACTTGTTGCAAAGATGTTTGTGACAAGTTCAAGGAGTTGACTACGATGAGACTTTCTCGCTCGTAGTGGTGCTAAAGTCTGTTGGAATTATGTTAGCAGTTGCTGTGTTTTCAATTATGAAATCTGGCAGATGGATGTCAAAACATCGTTTGCTTGACGGTTTACTTGAGGAAAGGTTGTATGTGATACAACCAGAAGGTTTTGTCAGGCCTAAGGATGCTAAAAGGTGTGCAAGCTTCGGTGATCCTTCCATGGACTGAAGCAAGCATCTCGGAGTTGGAATATACGCTTTGATGAGGTGTTCAAAGTTTTGATGTTTATACAAAGTTTACGAGAAACTTGTATTTGCAATAAAGTGAGTGGGAGCACTATAGAATTTCTGATAAGTATATGTGGATGACATATTGTTGATCAGAAATAATGTAGAGTTTCTGGAAAGCATAAAATGGTTATTTGGAAAGTGAATTTCAAAGGAAGACCTGGATGAAGCTACCTAATTGTTGAGCATCAAAATCTATGGAGATAGATCAAGATGCTCGATGAGACTTTCAATGAGTGCATACCTTGACAAGATTTTGAAAGAGTTCAAAATGGATCAGTCAGAGAAAGAGTTCTCGCCTGATTTGTAAGGTGTGAGAGTTGAGTGAGACTCAAAGCTCGACAACGGCAGAAGAAAGAGAAAGGACGAACGTCGTCCCCTATGCCTTAGCCATAGGCTCTATATTATGCCATGCTGTGTACCGCACCTGTGTGTGCCTTGCCGTGAGTCCGTCAGGGGGTACAAGAGTGAACCAGGAGTGGATCACTGGACAGCGGTCAAGATTATCCTCAGTAACTAAGAGACTGAGGAGATGTTTCTCGATTATGGAGGTGATAAAGAGTTCGTCGTCAGGAGTTACGTCAATCCAAGCTTTAACACTAATCCGGATGACTCGTAGTAGCAATCCGGATACTTATAGTGGAGCAGCCATTTGGAATAGAACCGAGCGGAGTGTGGTAGCAGTGATTACAGTTTGACATAGGTATTTGCAAAGTGCACACGGATCTGAATGTTACAGACCCGTTGACTATAAGACCTCTCTCACATGCAAAGCATGATCCAGCACCAGAACTCGTTGGGTGTTAGATTCATAACAATGCGAATCACATGGTGATGTGAACTAGATTATTGACTCTAGTGCAAGTGGGAGACTGTTGGAAATATGCCCTAGAGGCAATAATAATTTAGTTCTTATCATATTTCCTTGTTCATGATAATTGTTTATTATCCATGCTAGAATTGTATTGATCGGAGACTTAGATGCATGTGTGGATACATAGACAAAACCATGTCCCTAGTATGGCTCTAATGGACTAGCTCGTTAATCAAAGGACGGTTAAGGTTTTCTAGCGATGGACATGAGAGGTCATTTGATAATGTGATCACATCATTAGGGGAATGATGTGATGGACAAGACCCAAACTACAAACATAGCATATGATCGTGTCAGTTTATTGCTACTGTTTTCTGCATGTCAAGTATATGTTCCTATGACCATGAGATCATGCAACTCACGGATATCGAAGGAGTGCCTTGTGTGTATCAAACGTTCCAACGTAACTGGGTGACTATAAAGGTGCTCTACAGGTATCTCCGAGGGTGTCTGTTGAGTTGGCATGGATCGAGACTGGGATTTGTTACTCCATGTGATGGAGAGGTATCTCGGGGCCCACTCGGTAATGCAACATCACAATAAGCCTTGCAAGCAATGTGACTAATTGTTAGTTGCAGGATCTTGTATTACGGAACGAGTAAAGAGACTTGCCGGTAATGAGGTTGAACTAGGTATGGAGATACCGACGATCGAATCTCGGGCAAGTAACATACCGAAGAACAAAGGGAACGTTATACGGGAGTAACTGAATCCTTGACATAGAGGTTCGACCGATAAAGTTCTTCGTAGAATATGTAGGAACCAATGTGGATGTACAGGTCCCGCCATTGGTTATTGACCGTAGAGGTGTCTCGGTCATGTCTACATAGTTCTCGAACCCGTAGGGTCTGCACACTTAAGGTTCGGTGACGTTTCGGTATTGTAGAGTTATGTATGGTGGTGTCCGAAGTTTTTTCGGAGTCCCGGATGAGATCCCGGATGTCACGAGGTGCTCCGGAATGGTACGGAGGTAAAGATTCATATATAGGAAGTCCCAGTTTGGTTTCTGAAAAAGTTTCGGGCTCATCGGTAGTGTACCGGGAGTGCCGGTAGTGTACCGGGAGGCCTCCGGGAGGGGTATTTCGACCCCAATAGGTCCATGGGCTGTGGGAGAATAATAACCAACCCTTAGTGGGCTGGGAAAACGGCCACAAAGGCCCATGGCGCAGGAGAGAAAGTCCTAAAGAAAAAAGTGAAAAATCAGCCAATAGGAGGCAACCCTACTCCAACTAGGATTGGAGGTGAAGTAGGATTGCTTCCCACCTCCTATTTCGGCCGACCCAAAGGCCTTGGCTGCCTCTCCTCTCCTCTCCTCCTATATATACTAGTGGATTGGGTGGTTTTTGCACAGAATTTCCGGCCACGTGCTAACCGTTCCACCGGTGCATAGTTTCTCCTCTAGATCGGTTTTCTGCAGCGCTTAGGCGAAGCCCTGCCGGCATTGCTCCACCACCATCACCGGAGCGCCGTCATGCTGCCGGTGAAATCTCTCTCCTATCCACCTCCTCTCGCTGGATCGAGACGGTGGGGATCGTCATCAAGCTGCACGTGTGCTGAACGCAGAGGTGCCGTCCGCTCGGCGCTAGATCGGAAGGACCACGATCGAGATCGCTAGACGGTTCGTGATGTGATCACGGAACGGATGGTGATGAGTTCGCGGGACAGATCGTGATCAAGATCGTGAGACGGATCGTGATGAGTTCGCGGGACGGATCATGATGTGTTCGCGAGACGGTTCGTGATTGGATCGCGGGACGCTCGGCCATTTGGATCGCGAATAAGTTCGACTACGCCAACCGCGTTTCTTAACGCTTCCCGCTTAGCGATCTACAAGGGTACGTAGATCCACTCTCCCTCTCGTAGATTCTTATCACCATGGATAGGTTTGCGCGTGCGTAGGAATTTTTTTATTTCCCATGCGACGTTCCCCAACAAAACTGAACAGAAACATAGAGTTGTTCTTTATGGAGGGGGTAGACCGAAGTGGCCTCTGCATTGCTTCTTGCTTGATGAGCATGGGAGATCAGAAGGACAGAGGACATATTACATTGAAAACAAATATTAAGGATTCTTAATTTGGCTATATCGACACGAGCTATTTGGTTCAGCCATCCAATGCCCATTCTTCCCCAACACTTCCGCCCAAACTCATTTGGATTCTGCTTCTAACGTTTGTGTGTAGTTTTTGGAACGAAGACTCACGCACTACTCATGACAGATCAACTGGACTTGACTTTTTATGGCTTTTCCTTGTCTAGCCATCTTGCATGATCCAAGATCATAGTATATCGCTTTTGTCAAGCCTTAAGTAGATGGTTTAATTTTCTTGGGATCTCATCTTGGTTATCCAAACGTGCAACTTCAGTTAGCCATAAATGTAAGTTCCATTTTTTTCGAAAAAAAGTGTTGAGTGTATTTTGGACGTTTTGACATAGTGCAAAATACACTTTTTTTTGAAAACATTGGTATTTAGTATTGAAATGTGTGTACCATGTTTATTGATAATTTAGACCTCACTGCCGTGTGCATCGCCGTTCCAACCCTCTATCCAAACTTCAACATATTATTATTGTAATACAAAGTAACAAATCAATGCCTTGTGAAGGTATACATAGCGTATCCCCAGCCACAAGTGGAAGCACCTCGTGTAATGACATCCAGCCGTACTTATGTGAAAAAACATTGTGACTTGTAATCACACCTGGCTTGTATTTAACGTACGGTAGGAAATCAAACTTCACATACACAAATGTGTGGTGCACTTGGATAAAGAAATCAAGAGCGTTGTAATTCCGTGTGAGAACGTATTAAAAAGAATTTCAGTTTTGTGCAAACAAGGAAAAGTTATGTAATGTCGGTCCCATATTTATTCCTCCTCTTAATACATTCAATCATCAACTCGTCCTTACATATGTATAGAGTAGGGCACAATAGGGCCAACGGGGAGTGTTTTCTATAATTAGTCGGTCACTGTGTACAAGACATACAAGACAATCGTTGCCCTACGAGATATACCAAACATTTGCAAATACACTGTAAAAGAAAGAAATTTTGTTTAAATGTAAAGCAAGAAGCCGCTTAACTACACTATTTAGGCAGGCCAACACGTGTGTGAGGACTAGGTTTTGTTTTTGGTTGTGGATTTCCATTTTAAGCTCATTGGAACTTCATGGGGGTGTTTGTTTGATTCTTTGAGCAGGCCCCATGGAAAGCTACCGCGTAAATGTTTGCTTCATAGATATGTCCTTAGTTTTTTCCCATATTTCAAGCCGGATATGAATTTTATTTCTTAAATTGTTTAAGAAAAATGGAAATAACTAGCAACAATGAAAAAATATCATGTCATTGAAGATCTAACCCCCTCCACTTGCATGAGATCACTTTGAAAAAATGGAAATAATCACTTCATGTAATGGAAGATCCACACCCTTCCACTCACACGAGATTACATCATCTAACCCAAGATCTGTCTTCCCCCTTTCCTCATAGAAGATCACGCCGTAACACTTGAGATACATCATAAGGTCCACTTGTTGTACCATGACGATAAATTCTCTAGCCACCCCGTCAATTGAGAGGTACCAAAACCCGCCCACCGTTCGACATTAAACACACATGTAAGAAAGTGAGGGGTGGGTCTTGGACGTTATGAGAGGTCCTGCGAGAACCGCAATGCTTGGGTTGCCAATACCCTTTCTCCTCCTTCTTGAATCGCTACTCCATGGTCCCACCCGCATGTTGGGAACCTCCCGTGGTTGAGACTCGCTTTCCGGATATACCAAGATTTAGTTTGTAAACTTTGGTGTTTCTATATTTTTTGATTCGGTTCTCCATTTATACTGAAAGGGTAGCCTGCTTTGGGCTCGCAAAGGATATGGATACATTCCATGTGTGGCACCCCACCCTATTAAATAGTCAAGAGGTCGCTCCATTCTGTATAGCCTGACCATGTTTCACTAGTCACCAAACGGACAACCCAAGAGAGAGACGGTTTGTTGTGGGCTAGATAAATAGGTTTTATAGAGTATTTGGCCTTGCATAGTTGCATACAATATTGAGGTGGACGGCCCAAATGAGTTACTGGGTTGTCTCTGACTCGCGCACGACCACACATGGAACTCACCTTATCCTTGGGGGTGCAAATATGTGTCGCCTATTAACAAGGTGTGGCCTTGAGTACTTATGAAATGGGCTAGCCCAAAATGCCGGGGGACAATAGGCCTTAAGAGTTAGGTTTTTTTCTTGTTTTCTTTTTTCCTTTCGTTTTTATTTCTTTTATATTTATTTTCACAGCTGTCCATTATATTTCACAAATTATGCTCAGATATGTCCACCCCTTTAACTTCACAACTATTGACCCACGAAAATCACCATGAACATGCGCGTGCATTGCTACATGCAACATGAAATAATTAATCACAATATAGCAATTGTGTCCACCAATAAGTGAACCATTATTTGATATCATACCTGAATGTCCATTATTTGATACCATAGTTTAATATCCATGAATTGCGATCGGGTATATATTACTATGATGAGCAAAGGCATGATAAAGAAAAAAACCGAGCACAAAAAAGTATTTTTGAACAATTCCCAAAAAACAAGATCACAACTTCGAAAATGAAAGAAAACAACATCCCAAGATCTGAAGTGAGTAAAACTAAGACTCCTTTCAGCAAACAAGATTTAACATGATACTCATTGGGTATGCCTTATTTGTAGGATACTTGTTCAAGAGGGAACAAGTATGTGATGAGTGATATAAGTTTAGTCTATCCAATAAAACACATCAAATTTCCTGACTTAGGAATTTTTTTCATAATTATTGAAAGTGTTAGTTTCTTTGTATAGATATAGCCAAAATTATATGCTAGCATGAGAGGCTGTAAATAACCTTACAGATTGCAAAGATAGCAACATGATTATCAATTCTACACTTTCCACATAGGCAATACAATTTTAACTAGTGGGTTGTGCTTGTTTCCCGAAACAAGATCAAGCGGGAGGTTGGTGTTAATTCACCTAGGTGTAGAACCATCTTTTTGTCAAACACATATCCAAAGGACCATCCTTGTCGCTTCGGAGAAAGCTAGTAGAGTGGGAACTTGTGAGGGTGATGAGGGACTAGAGGAGTAGGAGGCACTATATTCCCTAGAGGTGGCCCTACTTTTGGTCGGGTCAGACTCTGCTATGCATCATGATCCATGCTCTTGTTCAGAATTGAAGAAGGGTCCTAAGGTAGGATGGCACGTAGTCGACGGCTTGATGGGGTGCGTTCGATTGTGCCTTGGAGGTCGCTTGAATACTCACAGAGGCAACGAGTAGAGATAGCATGGGCCGTGCTTGGGTTCTTGAAGGCTATGTGTTGTTTGTGCTATAGATGATTGAGATGTGATCAGATGGAGTTGCACCATGAAAATATTTTGAGAAATGAAGGGAAAGTTTAAGGGAAACTTAGAGTTGTTCTTTATGGGGGGATAGGCCCATGTGGCATCTTGTTGCTTTTTGGGTGATGAGCATGGGAGATTGGGAAGAAAGAGGACATGTTACATTAGAAAATAAACATTAAATATTCTGAGTTTGGATATATCAGCACTAACTATTATGTTCGTGCTTCAAATTCACTTTCGTGACCTAGACTTCTTCCCAAACTGGTTTTGATCTTGTTTTTGTAGCCTACGTTTAGCTTTTAGAATGTAGACTCATGCACCACTTGTGACCGATCAACTGGACTTGACTTAGAATGGCTTTTCCTTGTCTCGCTATCTTGCATGACTAAAGATGTAAATGATATATCGGTTTTTTCGAGCCTTAAGTAAATGTTTTTTTTGGAAGCCTTAGGTTAGTTTTCAAGACATGCAAGTTTTGTTAGCCGAAAATGTCAGTTCCTTTTCTCAAAAAGAAAGTGTAAAGTGGATTTTGGACTTTTTATAGAGTGCAAAATACACTTTTTTAGAAAACATTGGTGCTTATATGAAAATAAAATTAATATATTAATGCTTAGTATTGAAATGTGTGTGCCAGGATTATTAACTATTTCCAGCCGAGTGTTGTATCCGGTTCCCATCCAAACCTCTAGCCAAACTTCAAAATATTATTACCGTAACCCCAAGTAACAAATCAATACCTGTTGGAAATATGCCCTAGAGGCAATAATAAATTTGTTATTATCATATTTCCTTGTTCATGGTAATTTTTTATTATCCATGCTATAATTGTGTTGATCGGAAACTTAGATACATGTGTGGATACATAGACAACACCATGCCCCTAGTATGCTTCTAATAGACTAGCTCGTTGATCAAAGATGGCTATGGTTTCCTACTCATGGAGATGAGATGTCATTTGATAACGGGATCACGTCATTAGGAGAATGATGTGATGGACATGACCCAAACTACAAACATAGCATATGATCGTGTCAGTTTATTCCTACTGTTTTCTGCATGTCAACTATTTGTTCCTATGACCATGAGATCATGCAACTCACTGACACCAGAGGAGTACCTTGTATGTATCAAACATCCCAATATAACTGGGTGACTATAAAGGTGCTCTACAGGTATCTCTGAGGGTGTCTGTTGAGTTGACATGGATCAAGACTGGGATTTGTTACTCCGTGTGACGAAGAGGTATCTCAGGGCCCACTCGGTAATACAACATCACTATAAGCCTTGTAAGCAATGTGACTAAGTGTTAGTCGTAAGATCTTGTATTACGGAACGAGTAAAGAGACTTGGCAGTAATGAGGTTGAACTAGGTATGGAGAGACCGACGATCGAATCTTCGGCAAGTAACATATTGAAGAACAAAGGGAACATCATACGGGATTAACTGAATCCTTGACATAAAGGTTCGACCGATAAAGATCTTCTTAGAATATGTACGAACCAATATGGGCATCTAGGTCCCTCTATTGGTTACTGACCGTACAGGTGTCTCGGTCATGTCTACATAGTTCTCGAACCCGCAGGGTCTGCACACTTAAGGTTCGGTGACATTTCGGTAGTATAGAGTTATGTATGGTGGTGACCGAAGGTTTTTCGGAGTCCCGGATGAGATCCCGGATGTCACGAGGAGCTCCGGAATGGTCTGGAGGTAAAGATTGATATATAGGAATTCCTATTTTGGTCACCGGAAAAGTTTCGCGCTCATCGGTAGTGTACCGGGAGTGTCGGTAGTGTACCGGGAGACCATCGGGAGATGTATTTCAACCCAGGAGGCTACATGGGCTGTGGGAGAGTGAATACCAGCCCTTAGTGGGCTGGTGGAAGTCCCACACAAGGCCCATGCGGCTGGGAGAGAAAGCCCAAAGAGAAAAAGGTGGAAAAAGCAATAAGACCAAAATAAGGAGGAGTCCTAGTCCTACTAGGATTGGAGGAGGATTCCTCCTCTCCTCCTTGGTTCGGCCAACTCAAGGGCTGGATCCTTGGTAGTCAAGCCTCCTCCTATCTTTCTCCTATATATACTAGAGATTTTAGGGTTGTTGGCACTAGATTTTAAGCCACGTGCTACCCGTTCCTCTGGTGCATAGTTTCTTCTCTAGATCGGTTTTCTACAGTACTTAGGCGAAGCCCTGCCGGAATTACTCCACCACCATTGCCGCGGCACCGTCATGCTGCCAAAGAACTCTTCTACCTCTCTGCTCCCTCTTGCTGGATCAAGAAGGCGGAGATAGTCGTCAAGCTGTACGTGTGCTGAACGCGGAGGTGCCGTTCGTTCGGCGCTAGATCGGAAGGACCATGATCAAGATCGCGAGACGGATCATGATGAGTTCCCGGGACGGATCGTGATTGGATCGCGATACGGATCATGATGAGATCGTGGGACGCTCGGCGATTTGGATCGCGAAGACGTTCGACTACACCAACCGCGTTTCTTAACTCTTTCTGCTTAGCGATCAACAAGGGTATGTAGATCCACTCTCCCTCTCGTAGATGCTCATCACCATGGATAGATCTTGCGTGTGCATAGAATATTTTTTGTTTCCCATGCAACATTCCCCAACAATACCTTGTGAAGGCATATGTACACGTTGATTTTATAAGAAATGTTATCCTCAACCACGAGGGGAAGCGCCTCATGTAATGACCTCCACCCAAACTACATACTTGCATAAATAAACATTGCCACTCGTTAGCGCAGCTTCGTCGTATTGAAAGTACAATAGGAAATCGTACTTAACATGCACAAATGTTTGTTGTACTTGTATAAAGCATTAGAGACCATTGTAATTCCATGTGAGGGTATATGAAAAAGATTTTCAGTTTTGTTCAAGCAAGGGAAGTAGTGTAATGTCCCTCACATTTTTATTCCTTATCTGGAATACATCCATCCATCCTTTTGTCCTTCTAGTTGTATATAGTAGAGCACAATAGGTTCAAGGGAGAGTGTTGTTTGTAAATAGCTATTGTGTACAAGACATAGAAGAAAATCATTGGCATACGACTATACCAAAAAAATGAAAATAAAGAGAAAAAGGAAAAGATTTTCCTTAACTGTAATGCAAGAAGCTGCTTAACTACACTATTTAGATGGGCCAACATGTGTGGGAGGACCTAGTGGTGTATGTTATTGGTGGTGGGTTTCCATTTTAGGCTCATTGGAACTTCATGGGGGTGTTTCTTTCTTTTTGGGTATGCGACATGGACAGCTAGGATGTGAATGTTTTATCGTAGACATGTCCATAGTTTTTTCTCATATTTCGAGCTGAATATGATTTTTTTTATATCGGTTAAGGAAAAATGGAACTAACAAACACAAATGGAAACAATCAGCATGTGATGGAAGATCCACCCCCTCCACTCTTTGAAAAAATGCAAATAACTCCTTCACGTCATGGAAGATCCACATCCTTCCATTCACACGAGATCACATCATCTAACCCGGGATCTGCCTTCCCCATTTCCTCATAGAAGATCATGTCGTAACGCATGAGATGTATCACAAAGTCCCCTTACTATAGCATGGCAATAAATTTTCTATCCACCCCGTCATTTCAGACATACCAGAACCCTCCACATCATTTGACATTAAACACACATGTAAGAAAAGTGACGGGTGGGTCTTGGGCCTTACTAGAGGTCATGCGGCAGCCGCAATGCTTAGATTGTTGATCCCCTTTCTTCTCCCTCGTGGATCGCTGCTCTATGGTCCCACACTCGTATTGGGCATCGGCCATGGCTGAGCCTGGCATTTGATAAACCAAACTTTGGTTAATAAATTTTGGTGTTTCTATATTTCTTTTTCAGTTCAGTTTTCAATTTATACCGAAAGGGTAGCATGGATTGGGTTAACCAAGGATATGAATATCTTCCATGCTTGGGACCGCATCATAATAAATAGTAAACGTCGACCCCATTTCTATAGCCAGACGATGTGGGACTAATCACCAAACGGACAAGCTCCACAAGAGAGACAGATTGGTGTGGGTTAGAAGAAGAAGTTTTGTAGAGTATTAGGCCTTGCGTAGTTGCATACAATATTCAGGTGGATGGCCGCTAAGTCACTAGGTCATCCCTGACTCGCACATGACCACACGTCGCACTCACCTTATCCTTAGGGGCACGACTATGTGTCGCCTATTGCGATACCAAACAAGGTCTTACCTGAAGTGCTTACGAAATGGGCCAGGCCAGCATTATCGGTGGCTCATAGGCTTTAAGATCTTGATTTGTTGTTCTTCTTTTTATTTTCTTCATCTTTTGCTTCTTTTTTACTTGCTTTTATATTTACTTTCATAGTTGTACCATTATATTTCACATTTTATGCTCTTACATACCGACCCGTATAATTGCTCAACTATGGACCCACTACAATCACTAGGAAAAAGCTTGTACATTGCTAGACGCAACATGAATAAATTAATCATAATGTTGCAATTGCATCGATCAATAAGTGAACCATTATTTCGTCTCATAGTTTAATGTGCATTCTACGGTATCATAGTTTAATGTCCATGAATTGCGACAAGAGATATATTATTATGATGACCAAAGGCGTGAGAAGGACAAAGAGTCGAGCACAAGAAAATATTTTCCAACTATGGTCAAAAAACGAGCTCACAACTTAGAAAGTAAAGAAACCGTCAGCACAACATCTGAAGTGAACAAAACTAACACTCCTTTGAGCAAACAAGATTTGAATACTAATTTGTTTGCCCGACTTGGAGTGTAGTAGATCATGAGGAAATAAGTTTGCGCTGAGTGATAATTCTTTGGTCGATTCAATAAAACACATGAAATTTCCTGACTTAGGCATTTATCTATTAAATATTTAAAGTGACGGTTTATTTACATAACTATATCCAGAAAGTTAAGTTAGCATGAGCACTTCCAATTGACATTGTAGATTGCAAAGCTAGAAGCATGAGTATCAATTCTACGTTTTCCATATAGGCAATGCAAGTTTAAGTAGTGGAATGTGATTTTTTCCTGAAACAGGATCAAAATAAAGGTCGGTGTAAATTCAACTACGTGTAGAAACTTCCTTTCGTCGAACACCAATTAAATCACCATACTTGCTGCTTTTAAGATTGCTTGTAGAGTTGGATGTACTCGAGGCGATGAGGGACAGGAGGAGTAGGTGGCACTATGTTTCCTAGAGGCGTTCCTGCTTTGGCCGGGTCGAACTCTGTTGTGCATCATTATCCATGCTCTTGATCATAATAGAGGAGGATCCCTGGGTGGGATGGGGCTCAGGCGAGGGCTCAATGAGGTGCGTTCGAGTGTGCTTCAGAGATAACTTGAAGACTGAAAGAGGCACAAGGGAGAGAGATCATGGGGCTTGCCGGGGTTCTTGAAGGTTATGCGTTTTTTGGGCTAGAGGATAGAGATGTGGTCGGATGGAGTTGGGCCATAAAAATATCTTGCAAAAATGAAGGGAAAATGTCAAGGGAAACTTAGAGTTGTTCCTTATGGAGGGGGATTTGCAAGGGGGGGGCTCTCCGATGCATTTTACGTGATGAACATGGGAGATTGGTAGGAGACAAGAGATTTTACGTTAGGAAAAAAACATTCAAGACTCTGATTTTGGCTATATCATCACGAACTATTAGGTTGGGCTTTCAAATTTACTTTCGTTCCCAACACTTCTCCCCCAAACTGGTTTTGATCCCGGTACTGTGGTTATTGTGTAGTTTGTGTAATGGAGACTCGCACACCGTTCGTGACCGATAAACCTGACTTGACTTATTGTTGCTCATCCTTGTTTAACTATCTTACATGACCCAAGATTTAAATAATATATCACTTTGCCAAGACTAATGATTTTTTCAATAAAACACATTAGGCATTTACCTCGAAAGCATTGAAAGTGTCAGTTTCTTTGTCTAACCATGGCCAAAACATTGAAAAATCAACAATTTAACTTTATTACCCATAATCAAAGGTTTTCATATCTGAATGCTCCTAGCTAGAAATTTATGCTTGCAAGAAAACTTCAGAATAACATTGTAGATTGCAAGGCGAGGAACATGAGTATCAATTATACACATTCCACGTAGGGAAGAGAAGTTTAATTAGTGGGTCGTATTTGTTTCCTGAAACAAGATCAAGCGAGTGGTTGGTGTTATTCACAAAGGTGTAGAACCTTCATATTGACGAATGCCAATCCAAAGAACCATGATTGTCGCTTTAGAGATCGGTTGTAGAGTCGGAGCTCCGCAAGAGGATGAAGGATTGGAGGAGTAGGTGGAACAATTTTTCCTAGAGGGACACCTACTACTGGTGGGGTCAGACTCTGCTGCGCATCATGATACATCCTCTTATTAGAAATAGAAGAGGAGTCCCAAGGCTAGATGGGGCTCGGGAGAGAGCTCGATGAGGTGCGATTGAGTCTGCTTTAGGGGTCACTAGAAGAATCAAAGACACAACGGATAGAAAGATCAAGGGGCTAGCATGGGTTATTGAGAGCTATGCTTTTTTTTGTACTAGAGGATAGAGTTGTGGTCGGATGGAGTTAGGCGATGAAAATATGTTGCGAAAATTAAAGGAAAAAGTGAATGGAAACATAGAGTTGTTCTTTATGGAGGGGGTAGACCGAAGTGGCCTCTCCATTGCTTCTTGGTTGATGAGCATGGGAGATCGGGAGGAGGGGGGGCATGTTACGTTAGAAAACAAACATCGAGGATTCTTATTTTGGCTATATTTACACGAACTATTTGGTTCCACCATCAAATGCCCTTTCTTTCCCAACACTTCCCCCCAAACTCGTTTGGATCCTCCTTTTAACGTCTGTGTGTAGTTTTTGGAACAGAAACTCACGCACCACTCATGACCGATCAACTGGACTTGACTCTTTATGACTTTTCCTTATCTAGTCATCTTGCATGATCCAAGATCTAAATAATATATCGCTTTTGTCAAGCCTTAAGTAAATGGTTTAATTTTCTTGGGATCTCATGTTGGTTTTCAAAGCGTGCAACTTCAGTTAGCTAGAAATCTAAGTTCCATTTTTCTCAAAGAGAAGTGTTAAGTGTATTTTGGACGTTTTTACATAGTGCAAAATACACTTTTTTGGAAAACATTGGTATTTAGTATTGAAATGTGTGTACCATGTTTATTGATAATCTAGACCCCACTACAGTATGCATCGCCGTTCCAACACTCTATCCAAACTTCGACATATTATTATTGTAATACAAAGTAACAAATCAATGCCTTGTGAAGGCATATATAGACGTTGATTTTATGATAAACGTATCCACAACGACAAGTGGAAGCACCTCGTGTAATGACATCCAGCCGTAATTATGTGAAAAAACATTGTGACTTTTTATCACACCTTGCTTGTATTTAACGTACGGTAGGAAATCATACTTCACATGCACAATTGTGTGGTGCACTTGGATAAAGAAATCGAGACCTTTGTAATTTCGTGTGAGAACGTATTAAAAAGAATTTCAGTTTTGTGCAATCAAGGGAAAGTAATGTAGTGTCGGTCCCATATTTATTCCTCCTCTAAATACATTCATCCATCCACTCGTCCCTACAGATGTATAGAATAGGGCACAATAGGGCCAAGGGGGAGTGTTGTCTGTAATTAGTCAGTCACTATGTACAAGACATACAAGGCAATCATTGGCCTATGGGATGTACCAAACATTTGCAAATACACTGCAAAAGGAAGAAATTTTATTTAACTGTAAAGCAGCAAGCCACTTAACTACACTATTTAGGCAGGCCAACATGTGTGGGTGACAAGGTGGTGTTTTTGGTTGTGGATTTCCATTTTAAGATCATTGGAACTTCATGGGGGTGTTTTTTTGTTTCTTTGGGCAGGCCCCATGGAAAGCTACCGTGTAAATGTTCGCTTCATTGATATGTCCTTAGTTTTTTCCCATATTTCAAGCCGGATATGAATTATTTTTCTTAAATTGTTTAAGAAAAACTGGGAATAACTAGCAACAATGAAAAAACATCACGTCATTGAAGATCTACGCCCCCCCTCCACTCGCATGAGATTGCTTCACTAGTAGAAAAAAGACCTTTCGTCCCGAGCTTTAGTCCCGGTCTGGTCACGAACCGGTACTAAAGATGGTATTAGTCCCGGTTCATGCCGGCTACAATGGGTAGGAGCAAGGCGACCTTTAGTACGGCTCGTGAGGGACCTTTAGTACCGGTTCGTCTCACGAGCCGGTACTAAAGGGGGCGTGGCAGGGTTTTGGTCTGACATGGACCCCGCTTGCACCTTTAGTACCGGCTGGTGTCACCAGCCGGTACTAAAGACTTCCTACATATACATCCGTCCGCAGCCAATCGAAAGAGCTCTGTTTTCTCCCCTGTTCTTCTTCTTGCTCAAAGATCATCCTCCATTTTGCCAAGGATTTATCAAGATTTAAAGGCACCCCATCTATCCAAGTGTTCATAAAGGTTAGCAACTTTGCTCCTTCATCTCTTGCTAGATTAGCTTGTGGTATGCTTAAAGATATGTGATATGTGATTTGTGGGAGTTTATTTGATTTATTTCCAATTTGAGCTCAAATTAACTTGTTAGGTTGCATATGTGTAGGTGTGGTTTATTTGTGTGCCTTCCCATGTTCTTCTTCTTGCTCGAAGCTCATCCTCTATTTTGCCAAGGATTTGTCAAGATTTAAAGGCACCCCATCTATCCAAGTGTTCATAAAGGTTAGCAACTTTGCTCCTTCATCTCTTGCTAGATTAGCTTGTGGTATGCTCAAAGATATGTGATATGTGATTTGTAGGAGTTTATTTGATTTATATCCAATTTGAGCTCAAATTAACTTGTTAGGTTGCATATGTGTAGGTGTGGTTTATTTGGTGTGCCTTCCCATCCCTGGCCGTCCTAACCACCGTCCATCATCCGCACCGGCCACCTTGGTGAGCCTCTTGTTCTTCTTAAAAAATTTAAAAAAAATTACTTGTATGATTTAGATAGCTGCGTGTACGATTTACCTACTTGTATTATTGTTAGTTATTCTATAATGTAATGGTTATGGTATCTGCCCACGTCGGCCCTCGTCCAGTCTATGATTCAGATATGGTACGTCGTTAATTTTCTTTTATAAATATTTCACACATCATCTAATGTCTATGACAATTAATTATGCCACCAAATTGACGTAGATATTTTTATCTATAGGAAGTAGTTGAACCAGAAATTCCAACCGACTATGCAATTCTCCTCGAGAAATTAACACAAGCTGAAAAAGAAATTGATCATTTGAAAGAAAAATTGAAAAGAACTGAAGATGAGAAGATGGGATTGGAGTTGCATGTTGCTGATATCGTCGATGATCACAAGAACAAGATGGTTGGAATGCGCTTGAAGCTTAGAAAGATTAGAAAATATGCCATTTATAAAGAGGCTTGGTATCATTATTCTGTTGGCTCAATTGTTACTTTAGTTGCGATTATGATCACATTTGTTGTTGTATTCACATGTTTTAGATAGTTGGTGTTGTTTTATGAGATGTATATGTATGAACTATAAGTATCCATTATTTGCAGTAATAACATTTGGTCACTGCTAGCTCTACTTTTGGTTGTAATGTGATGATGAAGTTGTATTAATTTGGTCACTTCGATGTTGTGTAGTGAACATGAGCTGGCAATGGATGTACGATGACCGACTAAGTCCAGGGTTTCTTAATGGCCTGCATGATTTTATTAGTGTGGTTGAGACAAATAAGCAGAATGGTTTCATGTGTTGTCCATGTCGTGACTTTAAGAATGATAGGAATTACTCTAACTCAAAAACCCTTCACTACCACCTGCTGAAGTCCGGTTTCATGTCCGGCTATAGCTGTTGGACCAAGCACGGAGAAAGAGGGGTTATAATGGAAGACAAGGAAGAAGAAAAGGATGATGAAAACTATCCTTTCACTGATACAACAATGGGGGAAGTTGAAGAAGAGGCATCAATGGGGGAAGCTGAAGAAGAGGCATCAGATGAGCCCGCTGATGATTTGGGTCAGGTCATTGCTGATGCAAAGAGAAACTGCGAAAATGATAAGGAGAGGTTGAAGTTGAAACGCATGTTAGAGGATCACAAGAAATTATTGTATCCAAATTGTGAAGATGACCAAAAAAAGCTGGGTACCACGCTGGAAATGCTGCAATGGAAGGCAAAAAGTGGTGTAACTGACAAGGGATTTTAAGAATTGATAATAATGATAAAGAAGATTCTTCCAAAAGATAACGAATTGCCTAAAAGTACGTTCGAAGCAAAGAAGGTTGTCTGCCCTTTAGGATTAGAGGTGCAGAAGATACATGCATGCCCTAATGACTGCATCCTCTACCGCGGTGAGAAGTACGAGAATTTGGATGCATGCCCGGTATGCGGTGCAGTGCGCTATAAGATCCCCCGCGATCACCCTGGTGATGTGGAGGGCGAACGCCACAGGAATAGGGTTCCTGCCAAGGTGATGTGGTATGCTCCTATAATAACATGGTTGAAACGTTTGTTCCAAAACAAAGAGCATGCCAAGTTGTTGCGATGGCACAAAGAAGAACGTAAGAAAGACGGGATGTTGAGAGCACCCGCTGATGGGTCGCAGTGGAGAAAAATCGAGAGGGAGTTCGAGGACTTTGCAGCCGACGCAACAAACTTATGGTTTGGTCTTAATACAAATGGCATGAATCCTTTAAGTATCTACAACCTTCCTATGACCTACGAGCGCCTGGCCCGTCACAGCACCTGGCCCGTGACTCTATGTATCTACAACCTTTCTCCTTGGTTGTGCATGAAGCGGAAGTTCATTATGATGCCAGTGCTCATTCAAGGCCCTAAGCAACCCGGCAATGAAATTGATGTCTACCTAAGGCCACTAGTTGATGAACTTCTACAGTTGTGGAAAAAACCAGGTGTGCGTGTGTGGGATGCGCACACATAGAAGTAAATTGACCTACGAGCATTGCTCTTTGTAACCATCAATGATTGACCTGCTCTTAGTAACCTTTCAGGACATACAAACAAGGAAAACAATGCATGCACGCACTGTTTAGATGATACTGAAAGTATACATTTGGATCAATGTAAGAAGAATGTGTACCTGGGACATCGTTGATTTCTACCGATCAAGCATATCTTAAGAAAGGCAGGCAACCATTTCAAAGGTGAGCCAGATAACCGGAAGAAGCCTGGCCTCCGTACTGGTGAATATATATTTGATATGGTCAAGGATTTACAGGTAATCTTTGGAAAGGGTCTTGGCGGACAATCTGTTCCGAATGACGCCAACGGACACGCACCCATGTGGAAGAAGAAATCTATATTTTGGGAACTTCAATATCGGAAAGCCCTAGAGGTCCGCAATGCAATCGACGTGATGCATGCGACGAAGAATCTTTGTGTGAACCAGCTAGGCTTGTTGGGAGTGTATGGAAAGACAAAAGATACACCGGAGGCACGGGAGGACAAGCAAAGAATTAATGAAAAAGATGGCATGCCTCCAAAGCAGTATCAAGGTCCTGCCAGCTACGCTCTTACGAAAGAAGAGAAGGAAATCTTTTTTGAATGCCTGCTCAGTATCAATGTCCCGTCTGGCTTCTCGTCAAAATTAAAGGGAATAATAAATATGCGGCGAAAAAAATTCAAAATCTAAAGTCTCATGACTACCACGTGATTATGACGCAATTACTTCTGGTTGCACTTAGGGGGCTTCGACCAGAAAATGTTCGATTAGCCATTGTGAAGCTATGCGCATTCCTCGATGCAATTTCTCAGAAGGTAATTGATCCAGAAATCCTACCAAGGTTACAAAATGACCTGGTCCAATGTCTTGTCAGTTTCGAGTTGGTGTTCCCTCCATCCTTCTTCAATATTATAATGCATGTTCTAGTGCACCTAGTCGAAGAGATTAACATTCTGGGTCCTGTATTTCTACACAATATGTTTCCCTTCGAGAGGTTAATGGGAGTCTTAAAGAAATATGTTCATAACCGTGCTAGGCCAAAAGGAAGCATCGCCAAGCGATATGGAACAGAGGAGGTTATTGAGTTTTGTGTTGACTTTTTTCCTGACATTAAGCCGATTGGTCTTCCTAAATCGCGGCATGAGGGGAGACTGGGTCGAAAAGGCACATTAGGAAAGAAAGAAGCAATAAATATGTACGGGCATTCTTTCACTCAAGAACCCAGAGTAGTCTGACCCCTGGATTGAACATAAACACATGGAGACTTTTGCCAGTTGGTTGCAAACAAAGCTCATCAATGATAATGATGTTCCAGATGAACTGTACTGGTTAGCCAAGACACCAAGTTCAAATGTAATGACTTTCAAAGGGTACGAGATAAATGGGAATACATTTTACACGATTGCCAAGATAAGAAGAGCACCAACCAAAACAGTGGTGTCCGCTATGATGCAACCAACTTTGAAGACACATATTATGGTTACATAGAGGAGATATGGGAACTTGACTATGGACCTGATCTTAAGGTCCCTTTGTTTCGGTGCAAATGAGTCAAATATACTGGAGGCGGGGTAGAGGTAGACCCGCAGTACGGAATGAAAATAGTGGATCTCAACAATCTTGGATACACAGACGGCTCATTCATCCTAGCCAATGATGTGGCTCAGGTTTTCTATGTGAAGGACATGTCTAGAAAACCGAGGAGAAAAAAAGATAAGGAAGCGAATACATCATACAATGAGCCAAAGCGGCACATAGTTCTTTCAGGGAAAAGAAACATTGTGGGAGTGTAGGACAAGACAGACATGTCCGAAGATTATTAAAAGTTTCATGAAATCCCTCCCTCTAGAGTGAAGACTCACCCAAGCATCCTGCTAAATGATGAAGATTATCCATGGTTACGGCGCAATCATAAGAAAGGGACAAACACGTAGAAAAAGTCTTACACCGCGAGATCCCACTCTGGGATGTGACCTGCTTCATCGTCATCACTTTCTATATATTTATGTGAAGGACATGCATGCATTTCCTAGCTAGCATGGTATATCTTTGTAACAGTTTGTACACGAAGTGCATCCAGTTTTTGCCGTAACCCTCTCAACTCTCTAAAGTTTCTATGTGGGTGAAATTATGATGTCATGCCAAGTTACAACCTTTTCAGAGTTTATTTGTACTGCTTTTCAAATTCAGGGTCATTTAGCTCAAAATATATCATTGAATACATGAAAAATATCAAATGAAGTCAGAAAGGGTTGAAAATTGATGATGTTCCTTTGAATGGTGCATATTGAACACACAAAAAGTATGGAGTTAAAATAAATTATTAAAAATGAAATCTCTTTGTAATAGATGAGTTTTCGTCTGAAACTCTCATACTTCTTATGAGATTGTCCATTTTGTACACGAAGTGCATCCAGTTTTTGTTGTAACCCTCTCAACTCTCTAGAAGTTGCTATGTGTGTGAAATTATGATGTCATGCCAAGTTACAACCTTTTCAGAGTTCATTTGTACTGCTTTTCAAATTCAGGGTCATTTAGCTCAAAATAAATCATAAAATGCATGAAAAATATCAAATGAAGTCAGAAAGGGTTGAAAATTGATGATGTGCGTTTGAATGGTGCATATTGAACACACAAAAAGTATGGAGGTAAAATAAATTATGAAAAATGAAATCCCTTTGTAATAGATGAGTTTTCGTCCGAAACCCTCATACTTCTTATGAGATTGTCCAATTTGTACACGAAGTGCATCCAGTTTTTGCCGTAACCCTCTCAACTCTCTAGAAGTTGCTATGTGGGTGAAATGATGATGTCATGCCAAGTTACAACCTTTTCAGAGTTCACTTGTACTGCTTTTCAAATTCAGGGTCATTTAGCTCAGAATAAATCATTAAATGCATGAAAAATATCAAATGAAGTCAGAAAGGGTTGAAAATTGATGATGTGCCTTTGAATGGTGCATATTGAACACACAAAAAGTATGGATGTAAAATAAATTATTAAAAATGAAATCCCTTCGTAATAGTTGAGTTTTCGTCTGAAACCCTCATACTTCTTATGAGATTGTCCAATTTGTACACGAAGTGCATCCAGTTTTTGCCGTAACCCTCTCAACTCTCTAGAAGTTGCTATGTGGGTGAAATTATGATGTAATGCCAAGTTACAACCTTTTCAGAGCCCTCGCCGCCATGGCACCACCACCGCGCGATTGCCGTCGCCCTCACCGCCACCGCCGTCGCACCACCACCGTCCTCGCCCTCGCCGCTGTCGCCCTCACCACCGCCGCCGTCACCCTCGCTGCCGTCGCCCTCACCGCCGTCGCACAACCACCGCGTTATTGCCGTCGCCCTCACCACCGCTGCCGTTGCACCACCACCGCCGTCGCCCTCGTCGCCGTTGGTCACGCCGCCGTCGCCCTCACCACCGCTGCCGTTGCACCACCACCGCCGTCGCCCTCGCCGCCGTTGGTCATGCCGCCGTCGCCCTCACCACCGCCGCCCTCACCCTCGCCGTTGTCGCCCTCGCTGCCGTCGCCCTCACCGTGGTCGCCCTCACCTACTCGGACACCGCCCCTCGCTGCCGTCACCCTCACCACCGTCACCATTGCCCTCGCCGCCGTCACCCTCGCCGCGGTCGCCCTCGCCTACCCGGATGCCGCCCCTCGTTGCCGCCGGCCCGCTCACTCCGGCCGCCGCTCTGCGATCCCGTTGCCGCCGCCCCGAGCCCGTCGCTGACGCCACCTCCGGGTCAGGAGGCTAGGTGAGATCTCCTGGCCGACCCCTCTCCCCGACGATCGCCCCGATGATCGCCGGACTAGTGTGTAGATCCTAGGGTATCTAGGGTCCCTCGACGTCGAACCCCGACACCCCGACACGACACCCCCGACACCCGACCCCGACCACGACACAACACCCCTATTTAGTTAGTTAGTTATTTAGGTTATCAGGTTATTAGGAGATGTGTTAGTTTATGTTTAGTTTAGGAGCCAGCCCGTCGTCGACCCGGACATTCTATGGTGGCGGCTGCATGGGCCACAGACGATCGAGAGGCTTGAGTCCCCTGCGGAGGTGGTACAGTACCATGTCAGCAAGGAGAACGAGCACGTCCGACGCTACATGGCAGCTTTGGGGGCCAGGTCGGACAATACCTGGCAGATTCTTCAGGGATCTCACTGAAGCGATGTTCCTATGATGATTACTTCTCTTTGGGTGTCCACCGGCTGCCCCGATATCCGCCGGGCGCTAGGGTTCTAGCTAGATCGATGTATTAGCTAGCTACTATTATGATGTATTAGCTAGATCGATGGAGATTAGCCAATGTATTGAAAATTATCCAAGATTATGCAGATGAGATCTTGTCTAAGAACTATACTATATATGTATTCGATGATGCATTATTAATTAACTATCAGTTATTTTGCTTCTTGAATGCATGCTAATTTAAATACTAATTTGTTTAATCGATATTATTATGGACTAGTTATTAAGCTATGGACAATACCGGTAGAGCTCATGAAGAGGACATCTTCGACATTATACGCTCCTTCGAAAACCCAGCGGACCTTTGAGGTGAATCACATGATCATGATGATGGCTCACAATATCTGAACGATCACGGTGATGGATGTGAGACCGAGGAAGAACAACTTATGTTCCAAAATCCTTAACAACCAAGAATGTTCGGCGAGGTATATACACATCCATTAGCCTCTGGTGATCATTACATGTGTATTAATTTATTTGTATATATATATATATATTAACAAATCTTTCTTATTTTAATTATCAGCCCTCCGGATCGAGCCAATCTAGTAGAAATGTACGAGGCGCTGCCAAAATATTGGACGGCAACGTAAAGCTCAATCTTGATGCTTTCAAACATAATGGCGAACCGACTCATCCTGAAGCCAATGCCAAGACATTTGTGCGTCAATGCCGAGTGGTTGTTAGGGACGGAATCCTGATCACAATGCATGAATGGATTCAGCCAAAGGAACCAAAACCAGGAGTGAATTATGTCGATACAAGAATTAAAGATGCCCTTTGGCGAGAGCTCATGGAGCATTTCACCCTACCAGATGCTCTCTCGGAGCGTCAAAGGAACAAAGTCAAGGAGTTTGCTCTCCATAGATGGCCGGCGCGTTCCAGACTTGGAAGAAAAGATTATGGACCAACTACAACGCTAAAGGCAAGAAGGCACCCGAATTCAAAGGAATATACAAGAAGGTAAGGGATCACTGGGACACATTTATCGAGTACAGGACATCTATAGTTGCTATGGAGAAGTCGGCAAAAAATAAGATAAATGCTGGAAAAGTATCACCATAAACTAGGGACAGGTCGATATAAGTCAGCCGTTCCTAAGTGGGATGCATTAGAGAATAAGATGCTTGCTGAAGGGATCACTCCAGTAACCTTCAACTGGACCAAGAGGTGCAGGAATTGGTTTTTTGCGCATGGGGGAAAGTTGGACCCAGCCACAGGAAAGATTAATGCACTGGCCAGTCTGAACCATGCATCAGATGAGTTGATCCAAGCAATAAAAGATGCCCAAGAAGGACGGTTTCACCCCGATAGAGAGAACGACAAGCTTACACGCGCCCTCGGGAATGCCGAACACAGAGGACGAACAAGAGGCATGGGCGTTGTTCCCTGGTACGAGGGGTTTGCGGGATGGTAGGACAGTTATAAAAGCCATTCGAGAAAAAAGAAGGTGGAAGCAGACCGACTTTCGAAGTTGGAACAGAAGTACGAGCAGCAGCAGTTGCAGATACAGGTACTGACCCAGCAAAGGGAAACTCCGCAGTAGGAGGCAGGGGAAGAACTCGTCCCATCTACAATGCCGAAAAGCAGCGCGGGTTCCATGGGGGCACCGCTGGGTCACACCCCCGTGGATGATATCACCGAGAAGACATGTTGTGAGCTAATCCAGAAAATGAAGAACACACCCGTGCGGGTCGCGACGGGCTATGCTTTACCAAATACACCTGATGTTCTCTGGCATTGCAATCCGGTTCCAGCTGGGTATGCTCGTGTCGCGGTGGAGGTAATAGAGCTGTTATATGATGAACTATTGCTTGACATCCCTGGAGGTGAGGGGGAGTCCACATTGGCAGAAGCCGGCCGTGGTCTCATTCTATGGAGTAAGGACTTCATCATCTTTCCACACTCGATGCTAAGGCCACCGGCTCCTCCGAGTATTGATGTCCAGCGCGACGGATCCCAGCAAGAGGCATCGCAGCGCTAGCAGTCCTCCCCACCTCGCCAACAGTCCTCCCCACCTCGCCAGCAGTCACCTCGGCAGCAGTCACCTCACCAGCAGTCCTCCCCACCTCGAGCTCCCCCACAGTCATCCCCACCTCGAGAGGTGTCCCACCTCGCCAGTAGTCCTCCCCACCTCGCCATGAGCAGTCCTCCCAACCTCGGGACGAAGCACGCCGCGAGTCCATATCATCATCGATATCGATCTCCACTGCGTGAGCCGACTCCACCCCAACAGCGGTCCCGCCAGCAGGGCTCCCAAAAGAGGAAGGCCACCAGCAGTCCTCTTCGGAAGAAAGCAAAGAAGAAACCCGAGCCTCTGGCCAAAAGGAAGCTGCCTTATGACATGACACCAGAGGAAAATAAAATTGAATGCGATCTCCAAGTGAAAGCCTTTTTTGTGAAGAAGACCGTTCCGCCAAAGGAGGTAATACCCAAGGAAGTCCAAGAGCACTTTATGGAACACTTTATTCATTGACCCCCGGCATATGTCGAGCGTATGCCGACATACTATGAGCGACAAATTCAGAAGGCAAGTGAGCAGAGAAGTCAGCCCAGCCCAAGGAAGAAGTCGGGAAGTATGGCATCAACTAGCGGGAAAACAGTTCCCCAGCTCGGAGAACAATCCAAACAATCGATCTCTCCGTTCAAGGTGAGTACCAATCCAAGCAAGCAACCGATCCAACCAGTCGACGTGCAAGGCAACCCAATCGACCTCGAAGTACTAAAGGCTGCAGGTCTCACTCTTGACCAAATCCTTGGCACCGAGGAAATCCGTGGGTACGATGCAACTGAGTACGCAATGCAATATACCCTCGGAAAACCACTTGTCACACCCGAGCAGTACAAGGAACTACCAACTGCGATGCGACGATTGCATGATTGGTACATGCGTGAAGCAAAACGAGGGGAGACGACGGTCATGGTCAAAGTAAGGAAAGAGCATTACGTCAATGCATGTGACATATGTCTTGAATTCTCAGAACTTTTCCAGTTATACCACATGGACTCTATCGACAAAATTCTCATTAGTTGCTATTGTCTCTAAGTGATTTATATCTTTAGTAATTTATGTCTCTAGCTAAGATATCATTCATTGGCTTATCCTTACTATATATGTTCTTTTCTATGCTATTACGCAGATTGAAGATGTGGGAATTGAAACAAGAGGGAATCGATGACATTGGGTTCATCGACCCAAGTACCGCTAATGGTCATGTGGTAAAACATTATGCCAAGGACACAGAAGATCTCTTGGAAAATTTTCAAGAGGCACTAATGAATATCAAATCTACTATAATATTTCCTTACAACATGGGGTGAGTGTTTACTCTCTTGTATACTACAAATTCTATTTTTGCTTACTAGCTCGCTGTCAAGTGTAGTTGATGAGTTATATGCGCATGCCTGCTTAATTATATAAACTTCTGGGCAGAGACCACTATATCCTCCTATATATTATCCTTGTAGATGGACTCGTTCAAGTGTACGACTCACTAGATACACTAGAACAATCATACGTGAACAATCATACGTTGGGGAACCGGTACTAAAGGTCCATCCAGACCGGGACTATAGGCCTGTTCTGCAGTAGTGCTTTGAAATAATTTGAAATAATCACTTTATGCCATAGAAGATCCATAGCCTTCCACTCACACGAGATTACATCATCTAACCCGAGATCTGTCTTCCCTCTCTCGTCATAGAAGATCACATTGTAACAATTTACATACATCATAAGGTCCACTTCTTGTACCATGACAATAAATTCTCTAGCCGCACCGCCACTTGAGAGGTACCAAAACCCTCCCCACCATTAGACATTAGATACACATGTAAGAAATCGAGGGGTGGGTCTTGGGCGTTACGAGAGGTCATGTGAGAACCGGAATTTATACTAAAAGGGTAGCCTGCGTTGGGCTCGCCAAGCACATGGATACATTCCATGTGTGGCACCCCACCCTATTAAATGATCAAGCGGTCGTCCCCATTCTATATAGCCTGATCATGTTGTAATATATAATCACCAAGCGGACAACCCCACGAGAGAGATGGATTGTTGTGGGCAAGAAAAATAGGTTTTATAGAGTATTCGTCGTTGCATAGCTGCATACAATATTGAGGTGGACTATGTGTCGCCTATTGCGAGACCAAACAAGGTGCCACCTTGAGTACTTATGAAATGGGCTAGCCAAAAAGGCCGGGGGTCCATAGGCCTTAAGAGTTAGGTTTTTTTCTTGTTTTCGTTTAATCCTTTCTTTTTTACTTTCTTTTATATTTATTTTCACAGTTGTCCATTATATTTCACAGATTATGCGCATATATATCCACCCCTTTAACTGCACAACTGACGACCCACTAAAATGACTATGAACATGCGCGTGCATTGCTACATACAACATGAATTAATTAATCACAATTTAGCAATTGAGTCCACTAATAAATGAAGCATTATTCGATGTCATAGATGAATGTCCATTATTTGATATCACAGTTTAATATCCATGAATTGTGATCGGGTCTATATTACTATGATGAGCAAAGGCATGAGAAATACAAAAACCAAGCACAAAAAAGATTTCCCAACAAGTGCCAAAAATAAGATCACAACTTACAAATTAAAGAAATCAATATCACAACATCTGAAGTGAGAAAAACTAAGACTTATTTGAGCAAACAAGATTTAACATGATACTAATTGGGTATGCCTAATTTGTAGGATACTAGTTCAAGAGGGAACAAGTATGTGATGAGTGATACAAGTTTAGTCTATCCAATAAAACACATCAAATTTCTGACTTAGCCATTTTTCTCAAAAGTATTGAAGGTGTTAGTTTCTTTGTATAGCTATAGCCAAAATGTTATGCTAGCATGAGAAGCTGCAAATAACCTTGCAGATTGCAAAGATAGAAACATGATTATCAATTATACACTTTCCACATAGGCAATACAATTTTAGCTAGTGGGTTGTGCATGTTTCCAGAAACAAGATCAAGCAGGAGGTTGGTGTTAATTCACCTAGGTGTGGAACCTTCCTTTCGTCAAACAAAAATCCAAAGGACCATCCTTGGCGCTTCGGAGTAGGCTTGTAGAGTCGGAACTTCTCAGGGTGATGAGGGACTAGATGAGTAGGTGGCACTATATTTCCTAGAGGTGGCCCTACTGTTGGTCGTGTCAGGCTCTGCTACGCATCATGATCCATGCTCTTGTTTTTAATTGAAGAGGTGTCCTAAGGGAGGATGGGGCGTAGACGAGGGCTTGATGGGGTGCGTTCGAGTGTGCCTTGGAGGTCACTTGAAGACTCACAGAGGCAATGAGTAGAGAGAGCATGGGGCCTGCTTGGGTTCTTGAAGGCTATGCTTTGTTTGTGCTATAGAGGATTGAGATGTGATCAGATGGAGTTGGGCCATGACAATATTTTTAGAAATGAAGGGAAAAGTTTAATGGAAACTTAGAGTTGTTCTTTATCAAGGGGGATAGGCCCAAGTGGCATCTTGTTGCTTTTCGGGTGATGAGGATGGGAGATTGGGAGGAAAGAGGACATGTTACATTAGAAAACATACATTGAAGATTATGACTTTGGATATATCAGCACGAACTATTATGTTCGTCCTTCAAATTCAATTCCATGCCCAACCCTTCTTCAAACTGGTTTTGATCTCGTTGTTGTAGCCTATGTGCAACTTTTTTTAGAAAACATTGGTACTTATATGAATTTTTTTAACATATTAATGCTTGTATTGAAATGTGTGTGCCAGGATTATTAATTATTTCAAGCCAAGTGTTGTATCCATTGCCCATCCAACCCTCTAGCTAAACTTCAAAACATTATTACCGTAGCCCCAAGTAACAAATCACTACCTTGTGAAGGCATATATAAATGTTGATTTTATAAGAAATGTTGTCCTCAACCACGAGGGGAAGCGCCTCATGTAATGAGCTCCACCCAAACTACATGCTTGCATGAAGAAACATTGCCACTTGTTAGCGTAGCTTCCTTGTATTGAAAGTACAATAGGAAATCGCACTGCACATGCACAAATAAGTGTTGTACTTGGATAAAGTATTAGAGACCATTGTAATTCCATGCGAGGGTATATTAAAAATATTTTAGGTTTTGTGCAAGCAAGGGAAGTAGTGTAATGTCCCTCTCATATTTATTCCTCCTCTGGAATACAACCATCCATCCTCTCGTCCTTCCAGCTGTATATAGTAGGGCACAATAGGTTCAAGGGGAGTGTTGTTTGTAAATAGGTATTGTGTACAAGACATAGAAGACAATCATTGGCATACGAATATATCAAAAAATTGAAATAAAGAGCAAAATGAAAAGATTTTTCATAATTGTAATACAAGAAGCCGCTTGATTGCACTATTTTGGCGGGCCAACACGTGTGGGAGGACCTGGTGGTGAATATTATGGCTGGAGGACTTCCATTTTAAGCTCATTGGATCTTCATGGGGTGTTTCTTTCTTCTTGGGCATGCGTCATGGACAACAAGCAAGTGAATGTTTTATCGTGGATGTGTCCATAGTTTTTTCTCATATTTCAAGCCGAATATGAT
Organism: Hordeum marinum; assembly: GCA_022496015.1. Classification (NCBI taxonomy): domain Eukaryota; kingdom Viridiplantae; phylum Streptophyta; class Magnoliopsida; order Poales; family Poaceae; genus Hordeum; species Hordeum marinum. Next base: position 448,943,427 of record CM039672.1, on the reverse strand, counting down.
TTTTTGTATATTGGTTAAGAAAAAATGGAAATAACAAACACAAATGAAAACAATCAGCATGTGATGGAAGACTCACCCCCCGCCACTCTCACGAGATCGCTTTGAAGAATTACAAATAACTCCTTCACATCATGGAAGATCCACATCCTTCCACTCACACGAGATCACATCATCCAACCCAGGATCTGTCTTCCCCCTTTCCTCATACAAGATCACGTCGTAACGCAGGAGATATATCATAAAGTCCCCTTACTATCGCATGGCAATAAATTCTCTAGCCACCCCGCCATTTCAGACGTACCAGAACCCTCCCCATCATCCGACAGTAAACACACATGTAAGAAAAGTGAGGGGTGGGTCCTGGGCCTTACCAGAGGTCATGCGAGAGCCGCAATGCTTAGATTGTTGGTCCCCTTTCTTCTCCCTCATGGATCGCTGCTCTATGGTCCCAAGCTCATGTTGGGCATCCGCCATGGCTGAGCCTGGCATTCCGTATAAACCTAACTTCGGTTAATAAATTTTGGTGTTTCTATATTTCTTTTTAAATTCAGTTTTCAATTTATACTAGAAGGATAGCATGCATTGGGTTAACCAAGGATATGAATATTTTCCATGCTTGGGACCGCATCATATTAAATAAAAACACCGTCCCCATTTCTATAGACAGACGATGTGGGACTAATCACCAAATGAACAAGCTCCCCAAGAGAGACAGATTGGTGTGGATGAGAAGAAGAAGTTTTGTAGAGTATTAGGCCTTGCGTAGTTGCATAAAATATTCAGGTGGATGGCCCCTAAGTCACTTGGTCGTCCCTGACTCGCACACGACCACACATCACACTCACCTTATCCTTAGGGGCATGACTATGTGTCGCCTATTGCGATACCAAACAAGGTCTCACCTGAAGTGCGTACCAAATGGTCCAGGCCAGCATGTCGGGGGCCCATAGGCTTTAAGATCTTTTTTTTTGTTCTTCTTTTTATTATCTTCATCTTTTGCTTCTTTTTTCCTTTCTTTTGTATTTACTTTCATAGTAGTGCAATTATATTTCACATTTTAAGCTCTTACATGCCCTCCCATTTAATTGCTCAACTATCGACCCACTACAATCACTAATTTGGTATGCCTGACTTGGAGTGTAGTAGTTCATGAGGAAATAAGTTTGTGCTGCATGATAACACTTTGGTCGATTCAATAAAACACTTCAAATTTCTTGAGTTAGGCATTTATCTAATAATTATTTGAAGTGACGGTTTATTTATGTAACTATATCCAAAAACTTATGTTAGCATGAGAACTTCGGAATGACATTGTAGATTGCAAAGCTAGCAACATGAGTATCAATTCTACATTTTCCACATAGGCAATGCAAGTTTATTCGTGGTATGTGATTGTTTGCTGAAACAAGATGAAAATAGAGGTTGATGTTAATTGAACTACATGGAGAAACTTCCTTTCGTCGAACACCAATTGAAATCACCATACTTGCTGCTTTTAAGATTGCTTGTAGAGTTAGATGTACTCGAGGTGACGAGGGACCTGAGGAGTTGGTGGCGCTACGTTTCCTAGAGGGGTTCCTACTTTTCCCGGGTCGAACTCTGTTGTGCATCATTATCCATGCTCTTGATCAAAATAGAAGAGCATCCCCGAGTGGGATGGGGCTCAGGCGAGGGCTCGATGAAGTGCGTTCGAGTGTGCTTTGGAGATAACTTCAAGACTGAAAGATCCACAAGGTAGAGAGATCATGGGGCCTCCTGGGGTTCTTGAAGGTTATGTGTTTTTTGGGCTAGAGGATAGAGATGTGGTCGGATGGAGTTGGGCCATGAAAATATCTTGCGAAAATGATGGAAAAAAGTCAAGGGAAACTTAGAGTTTTTCTTTATGTAGGGGGATATGCACAAGGGGGCTCTTCATTGCATTTTCTGTGATGAACATGGGAGATTGGTAGGAAAGAGGAGATTTTACGTTAGAAAAAAAACATTCAAGACTCTGAGTTTTGCTATATCTTCACAAACTATTCGGTTGGGCTTTCCAATTTACTTTTGTCCCCAACACTTCTCCCCACACTGGTTTTGATCCCGGTTCTGTAGTTATTGTCTAGTTTGTGGAATCTCATGTTGCATAGCCTTCTAAAGTTACATTTCTGTAGTTATTGTCTAGTTTGAGCCTTAAGTAAATGATTTAATTTTCTTGGGATCTCATGTTGGTTTTCAAAACATGCAACTTTAGTTAGCCAGAAATGTAAGTTCTATTTTTTTTTTAAAGTGTTAAGTGTATTTTGGACGTTTTTACATAGTGCAAAATACACTTTTTTTTTGGAAAACATTGGTATTTAGTATTGAAATGTGTGTACCATGTTTATTGATAATTTAGACCCCACTGCAGCATGCATCGCCGTTCCAACCCTCTATCCAAACTTCAACATATTATATTATTGTAATATAAAGTAACAAATCACTGCCTTCTGAAGGCATATATAGACGTTGATTTTATGATAAACGTATCCCCAACCACAAGTGGAAGCACCTCGTGTAATGACATCCACCCGTACTTATGTGAAAAAACATTGTGACTTGTTATCACACCTTGCTTGTATTTATGGTACGTTAGGAAATCATACTTCACATGCACAAATGTGTAGTGCACTTGGATAAAGAAATCGAGACTGTTGTAATTCCGTGTGAGAACATATTAAAAAGAATTTCAGTTTTGTACAAACAAGGGAAAGTAATGTAATGTCAGTCCCATATTTATTCCTCCTCTCAATACATCCATCCATGCACTCGTCCTTACAATTGTATAGAGTAGGGCACAATTGGGCCAAGGGGGAGTGTTGTCTGTAATTAGTCGGTCACTGTGTACAAGACATACAAGACAATCATTGGCTACGGGATATAGAAAATATTTGCAAATACACTGCAAAAGGAAGAAATTTTGTTTAGCTGTAAAGCAAGAAGCCACTTAACTACACTATTTAGGCGGGCCAACACGTGTGGGAGGACTAGGTGGTGTTTTTGGTTGCGGATTTCCATTTTAAGATCATTGAAACTTCATGGGGGTGTTTGTTTGTTTCTTTGGGCGGGCCTCATGGAAAGCTACTGTGTAAATGTTTGCTTCATAGATATGTCCTTAGTTTTTTCCCATATTTCAAGCCGGATATGAATTTTATCTCTTAAATTGTTTAAAAAAAATGGAAATAACTAGCAACAATGAAAGAAAACATCACGGCATTGAAGATATACTCCCCCTCCACTCGCATGAGATCACTTTGAAAAAATGGAAATAATCACTTCACGTCATGGAAGATCCACACCCTTGAACTCACACGATATTACATCATCTAACCCGAGACCTGTCTTCACCCTTTCCTCATAGAAGATCACGTCGTAACGCTTGAGATGCATCATAAGGTCCACTTCTTGTACCATGACAATAAATTCGCTAGCCGCCCAGCCACTTGAGAGGTACCAAAACTCTCCCCACCATTTGACATTAAACACACATGCAAGAAATCGAGGGTGGGTCTTGGGCATTACGAGAGGTCATGCGAGCACCGCAATGCTTGGGCTGTCAATCCCCTTTCTCCTCCTTCATGAATCGCTACTCCACGGTCCCACCCCCGTGTTGGGAACCTCTCGTGGTTGAGACTCGCTTTTGGTATATGTTACATTAGAAAACAAACATTGAAATTTTTGAGTTTGGCTATATCAGCACGAACTTTTATGTCCGTCGTTCAAATTCACTTGCATGCCCAACAATTCTTCCCAAACTGGTTTTGATCTCGTTTTTGTTGCCTATGTGCAGCTTTTGGAATGTAGACTCTCGCACCACTTGTGACCAATCAACTGGACTTGACTTAGTATGGCTTTTCCTTGTCTGGCCATCCTGCATGACTAAATATGTAACTGATATATCGGTTTTTCCACGCCTTAAGTAAATGTTACTTTTTTTGGAAGTCTTAGGCTAGTTTTCAAAACATGCAAGTTTGGTTAGCCGAAAATGTAAGTTCCTTTTTTCAAAAAGAAAGTGTAAAGTGGATTTTGGACTTTTTACATAGTGCAAAATACACTTTTTTAGAAAACATTGGTACTTATATGAAAATAAAATTAACATATTAATGTTGAGTATTGAAATGTGTATACCAAGATTATTAATTATTTCAAGCCAAGTGTTGTATCCATTGATCATCCAACCCTCTAGCCAAACTTCAGAACATTATTACCGTAACCCCAAGTAACAAATCAATACCTTGTGAAGGCATATATACATGTTGATTTTATAAGAAACGTTATCCTCAACTACGAGGGGAAGCACCTCATGTAATGAGCTCCACCCAAACTACATACATGCGTGAAGGAACACTGCCACTCGTTAGCGCATCTTCCTTGTATTGAAAGTACAATAGGAAATCACACTTCACATTTACAAATGTTTGTTGTACTTGGATAAAGTATTAGAGATCATTGTAATTCCATGTGAGGGTATTTTAAAAAGATTTTCCGTTTTGTGCAAGCAAGGGAAGTAGTGTAGTGTCCCTCGCAAATTTATTCCTGCTCTGGAATACATCCATCCACCCTCTCGTCCTTCCAGCGGTATATAGTAGGGCAGAATAGTTTCAAGGGGGAGTGTTGTTTGTAATTAGGTATTGTGTACAAGACATAGAAGACAATCATTGGCATACGACTATACCAAATAATTGAAATAAAGATCAAAAGGAAAAGATTTTTCTTAATTGTAATGCAAAAAGCCGCTTAACTACACTATTTAGGCGGGCCAACACGTGTGGGAGGACCTGGTGGTGAATGTTATTGATGGTGGACTTCCATTTTAAGCTCTTTGGAACTTCATGGGGGTGTTTATTTCTCTTTGGGCATGCGACGTGGACAGCAAGCAAGTGAATGTTTTATCGTAGATGTGTCCATAGTTTTTTCTCATCTTTCGAGCCGAATATAATTTCTTTTTTATATTGGTTAATAAAAAATGGAAATAACAAGCATAAATGAAGACTCACCCCCCTCCACTCTCACGAGATCGTTTTGAAGAATTGCAAATAACTCCTTCACTTCATGGAAGATCCACATCCTTCCACTCACAGGAGATGACATCATCTAACCAGGTATCTGTCTTCCCCCTTTCTTCATACAAGATCACGTCGTAACGCGGGAGATATATCATAAAGTCCCATTACTATAGCATGGCAATAAATTCTCTAGACACCCTGCCATTTCAGACGTACCAGAACACTCCCCATCGTCCGACATTAAACACACATGTAAGAAAAGTGAGGGGTGGTTCCTGAGCCTTACCAGAGGTCATGCGAGAGCTGCACCACTTAGATTGTTGATCCCCTTTCTTCTCCCTCGTGGATTGTTGCTCTATGGACCCACGCTCGTGGTGGGCATCCGCCATGGCTGAGCCTGGCATTTGTTATAAACCAAACTTCGGTTAATAAATTTTTGTGTTTCTATATTTGTTTTCAAATCACTTTTCAAGTTATACTGGAAGGGTAGCATGCATTGGGTTAACCAAGGATATGAATATCTTCCATGCTTGGGACCGCGTCATACTAAATAGAAAACGCCGACCCCATTTCTATAGCTAGACGATGTGGGACTAATCACCAAACGGACAAGCTCCACAAGAGAGACAGATTGGTGTGGGTGAGAAGAAGAAGTTTTGTAGAATATTAGGCCTTGCATAGTTGCATACAATATTCAGGTGCACGGCCCCTAACTCACTAGGTCGTCCCTGACTCACACACGACCACACATCGCACTCACCTTATCCATAGGGGCATGACTATGTGTCGCCTATTGCGATACCAAACAAGGTCTCACCTGAAGTGCTTACGAAATGGGTCTGGCCAGCATGTTGGGGGCTCATAGGCTTTAAGATCTCGTTTTTTCGTTCTTCTTTTTATTTTCTTCATATTTTGCTTCTTTTTGACTTTTTTTTATATTTACTTTCATAGTTGTGCCATTATATTTCACATTTTATGCTCTTAGATGCCCACCCGTTTAATTGCACAACTATCGACCCACTACAATCACTAGGAAAATGCTTGCACATTGCTAGATGCAACATGAATAAATTAATCATAATGTTGCAATTGCGTCGACCAGTAAGTGAACAATTATTCCATCTCATAGTTGAATGTCCATTATGCGGTATCATAGTTTAATGTCCATAAATTGCGACAAGAGATATATTACTACGATGACCAAAGGCATGAGAAAGACAAAGAGTCGAGCACAAAAGAATATTTTCCAGATATGGTCGAAAAATGAGCTCACAACTTAGAAAATAAAGAAACCGACAGCACAACATATAAAGTCAACAAAACTAACACTCATTTGAGAAAACAAGATTTGAATACTAATTTGGTATGCCTCACTTGGAGTGTACTGGTTCATGAGGAAATAAGTTTGTGTTGAGTGATAATTCTTTCGTCGATTCAATAAAAGACATGAAATTTCCTGACTTAGTCATTTATCTAATAAGTATTGAAAGTGACAGTTTATTTATGTACCTATATCCAAAAACTTATGTTAGCATGAGAATTTCCAAATGACATTCTAGATTGCAAAGCTAGCAACTTGAGTATCAGTTCTACAATTTCCATATAGGCAATCCATGTTTAATTAGTGGAATGTGATTGTTTCCTGAAACAGGATCAAAATAGAGGTTGGTGTTAATTGAACTACGTGTAGAAACTTCCTTTCGTCGAACACCAATTGAAATCACGATACTTGCTGCCTTTCAGATTGCTTGTAGAGTTGGATGTACTCGAGGCGATGAGGGGCTGGAGGAGTAGGTGGCAGTATTTTCCTAGAGGGTTCGTACTTTGGCAGGGTCGAACTCTGTTGTGCATCATTATCCATGCTCTTGATCAGAATAGAAGAGGATCCCGGGTGGGATGGGGCTCAGGCGAGGGCTCGATGAGGTGCGTTCGAGTGTGCTTTGGAGATAACTTGAAGACTGAAAGAGGGACAAGGTAGAGAGATCATGGGGCCTTCTGGGGTGCTTGAAGGTTATGTGTTTTTTGGGCTAGAGGATAGATATGTGGTCGGATGGAGTTGGGCTATGAAAATATCTTGAGAAAATGAATGGAAAATGTCAAGGCAAACTTAGAGTTGTTCCTTATGGAGGGGGATACGCACGGGGGGGCTCCCCATTGCATTTTGTGTGATGAACATGGGAGATTGTTAGTAAAGAGAAGATTTTACGTTAGAAAAAAAAAATTCAAGGCTCTGAGTTTGGCTATATCGTCGCGAACTATTCGGTTGGGCTTTCAAATTTACTTTCGTTCCCAACACTTGTCCCCCAAACTGGTTTTGATCCTGGTTCTCTAGTTATTGTGTAGTTTGTGGAATGGAGACTCGCACACCGTTCGTGACCAATGAACTGGACTTGACTTATTGTCGCTCATCCTTGTCTAACCATCTTACACGACCCAAGATTTAAATAATATATCATTTTGCCAATCCTAATGGTTTTTTCAATAAAACACATTAGGCATTTACCCCCAAAGTATTGGAAGTCTCAGTTTGTTTGTCTAACCATGGCCAAAACTTTGAAAATCAACAATTTAACTTTATTACCCATAATCAAAGGTTTTCATATGTGACTGATACTAGCTAGAAATTGATCACTACAACAAAAGAGACATTAAGTAACACAATCATGTAACACATTGAAAAATGTGTTATAAGGAAAATTACTGTAACACATCATTTTGTGTCCAACGACAGACAGTAACACATACTTTATAAGGTCTAAAAATGTGTTACAGGGATATTGTAATGGTAACATATAAATATTTTGTTGGGCAAATGTGTTACATATATTCTGACATGGTAACATATAAATATGTGTTAGTAAAATGTGTTACGTTAGTTCAACTTAGTAGCATATAATCATGGTAGATACATAGTGTCACATGCTCTATTATAGTGGGAATTAGAAAAAACTAAAATCAATTGCATACATAGATCAAAAATACCTTGACACATAGGGCCCATGTCTCAACATAATTTTTTATAAATATGTTCTTGTCTTGGTAAATAGTGTTCTCATTCTTTGGTAGTATGGTATGAAAAAACAATACAATTTGGTTGGTAAATACCGAAGTATTTTTCGTATAGTTGCAGTGAATATCATATTAACCATACTTTTACGCGAACTTTAGGATGACTCGCTGACCATAAACGTGAAATACACACTTTGAAATGATCATATGAAATTGAGTATTTGATGTCAATACTCACAAAGGAGTGGGAGACCAACAACAAACGAGGGCTTAAACTTGACCACTTGATTTAAGAACCGGACCGGTAGTCTGACCAGATAAAAAGGAAACCAAGGCCTCGTATGGGTTTTTAAGGTGTGTCGGTCTTTTTACAAAACACTAGTAAATTATTTAAAAATCATGTGAAAATAGGAATCGAACAATTGACCTTGAGCCGTCGCATGCCCAACGGCGCAATACCAACTGGGTTTAATTTTTGTGATCGGGCAAGGGCGAACTAGGAAGGCATGTAATTTTTCAAAAGAAAAAATAGTCACGCGACCCACCAGACACCGCAGCAACGATGTCTGGCAGGTCACGCGAGGCCTCACTCGAGAGAACTTATTGTGAGAGAGATCAAGGGAAAGAGAGAAAAGAAAGGAAACGTCATGCGCTTGACCAGACAAAGAGCCACTGTGTCTTTTTATTCACGTCCATGCTTTGTACAGCTAACTGATCAGGACACGTATTTTTTTAAAGGATGCCAGGCGAGTCTATCACTGGATAATTAGAAGTATTTTTTAAAGGATGCCAGGCGAGTCTGTCATTGAATAATTAGAAGTATTTTTATAAAGGATGCCAAGCGAGTCTGTCATTGAATAATTAGAAGATTAGCACAGATAATAGATCAGGCCAACGTCGCTCTCAAGAGACATGAGTAGCAGAATAAAGAGGCATGAGTAGCAGAACAATCTTTGACCTCCACCTGCAAAGCACACATATACTTTAAAAGAAAAGAAGCCACTCACAGTTGACCTCCGGCCAATCATTTTGGAGCCACACATACTTCACAAAATATGGATGCGGTTAAGGAAAAATAAACAAGTTGTTGAACACAAAATCATTGACCTATTTATCTTTAACTTGAACTAGGCCAATGCTAATCCCACGAAAACTACTTCGTCCCGTCTGACGCTGACCCCGATTGGTACATGCTTAACAAAATTCACCAAGATATATATTGAGAAAAATCATGTTTGTTTGTACAAAACTGTTTGCATGTTCAGAATAACAGAATCTTAAATAAGATGAGGGCCTCCTGTGAACCTACCATGAATATGTATGTACAATTTTTGTTTTGTGTTGCTGCTGTCGTCGCCGCCAGGGCGGCTAATTGTCCAAGTCTAGCATTAGTAAAAAAAATAACTTCACGCACGCACGCTGGATGATGATGAAGATCTGCTTAATCCTGGGGATCATCATTATTAGACGGGTCAGAAGAAATTGAGAAGCAATAAAGAAAAACAAAAGTTGGGTTTATATGTTGAGTGGAAGACCTCGTTCCTTTGAATTTTCTGAAGGGTGTAAGCTCAGCAAACGATCTGCAAGAACATACAATGGTTCTTAATTTCATACAAACTCAGCTTTGACTTCAGGTAAAACTACATTGTAGATAAAATTATGAAAATGTTGCTCGAACAAAGAAACTAGATGAGTATTCCTCACTTGGTCTAGGAGAAAGCAGTAGCTGCTTTATATATTCTAAATCCATCCATCCACTATGTAACAAAAAGAAATTCAGTTACTGGGCTGAGTGAGAAAGGACAGAACTAACACGTCTTCATATAATGCCTACTTGGTTCATGAAGTGTCAATATGAATTACCAAATACCAAATAACAATCCCTAAGATCACAACTGTGCTTAAGATCACAACTCCGCTAACTGCATTAATGAGATGACACTATCTGATATCCAACACATTAACGCACCCCGGAAGGGGCGGATGCTGGGGTATGCCACATCGGGATATCTACTGTCGTGAGGGTTGCTCATTTACTGTGCAACATTGAGAGATATAGAAAGAAAAGGGGAAAACGCATGGACTGGGCAGATTTTTAGGCTTACAGCAGTGAACGCTGAAGGATAGGAGGGGCTGCTCGGGCATGGACCAGCAAGCCATCTCAATATAGTTTGGAATCTGGGAAAGGGAGTGCTCTGCACCTAGGATTAGCACACTCACTTCTACTTCTCCAAATATGCATGTTTGGTGAATTTTTTTCTTAATATCTCTAGAATTTTTGTCTGAATAACTAAAAGTATTTGTTTAGACTACTTTGATTTCTGAATTTTTTTGATCAATCAAAGATATATTCCATTTTGTTTTAGAATAGGATGTACTTTCCTTACTGGATATAAAGCATATAGGATAAGAATGTGTACGTAGCATCTTTTTATGTGTAGATTCACGGTTAAGGCTTTTCACATGTTTGAGGATACATTTAGTCCTTTTGATTGTGGCCCAATATTACTTTTTGATAGCAAGTCTAGCAGGGTCTGCACAGGTTTTTGTAGAAGCATAGTATAGATGGAAATGCGACAAAAGTGAAGCTGCCAGTTAGGTTTCCAACCTGTATTTGATCTTGTGTAATTACAAACTGTCCAGTCCCACTTACAAGCTAAATCGGTTTTTGCAGAAAATTGACTATAAGTTGGCTGTCGCGGACATGCAGTACTCGACGTATGATATCCTCCGGGCTTTGATTGAATACTATGTCACGCAAATTCAGACATGTTCTGCATTTTTTGGTAGGAACTTTAAGTTCTAAAGACATAATTATTCAGACTGCAAGATTTTTGTTTTAAAGACGGAAAACTGGACAGACCTGTTTGTAGGACAGAAATAACAAGATAAGGTTAATCTACTTGGAGTGTGTCCACAGATACTTTCACATTCATGTGAAATTCAACAACTCTTACTGAGTTTCTCTTGTTGCTGCTCATGTCAATCTATTTCTGGACTAACTCTTTTTCACCTATTGACCTCGTGACTATACAGATTTATAGTGAAAGAAACATATCTCTCTAAAGTGAGCAGGCATTGACAATAATGTAATTTGGGCAATTCATGATGGAAGCACGAGTTCTGGCACACAAGTAAAACCGTGAGAGAGACAAGGGAAACCTGTTGGGAAGAAGGAGGGGGTACGATATCAGGTAGATCCGGTGGTTGTCCAACTACCAGCCGGGGCGAAGTCACCATGGGTCGCGCATCGCCGTCATCCTTGCCGACGTGGCCATAGTTAGCTCGGCCGTTACGGCAGTGCGGTGCTCATGCAGGGGACACGGCTGGACGGAGGGGAGGCGGAGCAGTGATGGGGAGACGGGCTACGGTGGGACACGATAGTCCGGCATGGGAAAAAGCGGTGCGGCATCGGTGCGGACGAAGGTGAGGAACGACAGGACGGCGGTGGATCTTGGATGGAGAAGCTTCGAGAGAGAAGGGTGATTTAGGATTGTGGAGGTGGATGGATCTGACTTTTTTTTTATCGGGCAGGGATTTGACTATTTGACTATTTCATCTGGGGATGGAGACCTAATAACTGACAAAAATATTGCCACATAACCTAATAACTGACCAGAAAAAGGAGGACACGAGCCATCAAAATAAGTATCCCAAAGTCGACCAAACATTTTTTTATTATATTTAAGGTATTTTATACTTTTAGAAAACTTTACTAATATATCTCGATCATTTATTTTTTGGTAGAATATTTTTTTTAAGACAAAACTCGAAGAAGGAACGTTGCCATCCGCCTGAGCGGCGATCCTATGGGGACTAAAAAACCCTACACTAAACTACTAAAAAACTTGAAGAAGAAGCATTGCCATCACCCTGCAGGGTCTTTCCATGCGACTCTTTCATTGAAAATTTTATGTCAACTTTGGTCGTTGAGTTATTAGTGTTGGAAATATGCCCTAGAGGCAATAATAAATTAGTTATTATCATATTTCCTTGTTCATGATAATCGTTTATTATCCATGCTATAATTGTATTGATCGGAGACTTAAATGCATGTGTGGATACATAGACAAAACCATGTCCCTAGTATGCCTCTAATGGACTAGCTCGTTGATCAAATGATGGTTAAGGTTTCCTAGCCATGGACATGAGATGTCATTTGATAACGGGATCACATCATTAGGAGAATGATGTGATGGATAAGACCCAAACTACAAACATAGCATATGATCGTCTCAGTTTATTGCTACTGTTTTCTGCATGTCAAGTATATGTTCCTATAACCATGAGATCATGCAACTCACGGATATCGGAGGAGTGCCTTGTGTGTATCAAACGTCGCAACGTAATTGGATGACTATAAAGGTGCTCTACAGGTATCTCCCATGGTGTCTGTTGAGTTGGCATGGATCGAGACTGGGATTTGTTACTCCGTGTGACGAAGAGGTATCTTAGGGCCCACTCGGTAATACAACATCACAATGAGCCTTGCAAGCAATGTGACCAATTGTTAGTTGCGGGATCTTGTATTATGGAACGAGGGAAGAGACTTGCCGGTAACGAGGTTGAACTAGGTATGGAGATACCGACGATCGAATCTCGGGCAAGTAACATACCGAAGAACAAAGGGAACGTTATACGGGATTAACTGAATCCTTGACATAGAGGTTCGACCGAGAAAGATCTTCGTCGAATATGTAGGAACCAATGTGGACGTCCAGGTCCCGCCATTGTTTATTGACCGTAGAGGTGTCTCAGTCATGTCTACATAGTTCTCGAACCTGCAGGGTCTGCACACTTAAGGTTCGGTGATGTTTCGGTAGTGTAGAGTTATGTATGGTGGTGACCGAAGTTTGTTCGGAGTTCCGGATGAGATCCCGTACGTCACGAGGAGCTCCGGAATGGTCCGGAGGTAAAGATTCATATATAGGAAGTCCCAGTTTGGTTTCCGGAAAAGTTTCGGGCTCATCGGTAGTGTACCGGGAGTGCCGGTAGTGTACCGGGAGGCCTCCGGGAGGGGTATTTCGACCCCAAGAGGTCCATGGGCTGTGGGAGAATAATAACCAGCCCTTAGTGGGCTGGGAAAACAGCCACAAAGTCCCATGGCGCAGGAGAGAAAGTCCTAAAGCAAAAAGTGGAAAATCAGCCAATAGGAGGCAATCCTACTCCAACTAGGATTGGAGGTGAAGTAGGATTGCTCCCACCTCCTATTTCGGCCGACCCAAAGGCTTTGGCTGCCTCTCCTATCCTCTCCTCCTATATATACTAGTGGATTGGGTGGTTTTTGGACAGAATTTCCGGCCATGTGCTACCCGTTACACCGGTGCATAGTTTCTCCTCTAGATCGGTTTTCCGCAGCGCTTAGGCGAAGCCCTGTCGCAATCACTCCACCACCATCACCGGAGCGCCATCACGCTGCCGGTGAAATCTCTCTCCTCTCCACCTTCTCTTGCTGGATCAAGACGGTGGAGATCGTCATCATGCTGCACGTGTGCTGAACGCGGAGGTGCCGTCCGTTCGGCGCTAGATCGGAAGCACCGTGATCGAGATCACGAGACAGTTCGTGATGAGATCGTGGAACGGATCGTGATGAGTTCGCGGGACAGATCGTGATCAAGATCGTGAGACGGATCGTGATGAGATCGCGGGACGGATCGTGATGAGTTCACGGGACGGATCGTGATTGGATCGCGGGACGGATCGTGATGAGATCGCGGGACGCTCGGCGATTTGGATCACGAAGATGTTCGACTATACCAACCGCGTTTCTTAACGCTTCCCGCTCAGCGATCTACAAGGGTACGTAGATCCACTCTCCCTCTCGTAGATGCTCACCACCATGGATAGGTTTACGTGTGCGTAGTAAAATTTTTGTTTCCCATGTGACGTTCCCCAACAATTAGATCCTCCGATGGAGCCCAAATAATCATGCATATAGTGCTTGTAAGGGTTATTTTGTGTTGGATTGTGCAGACGGTCCATGGAGCTTAGTCAACTGTCTAGGTCATGGGTTATGGTTTTTCCACTCTGGGACCTTTTTCTAAAGTAAGTCCAATGCAATGGAGAGGTGGTTGCGATGACCCATAATCCTGACAGATGCCTTACTTCCGTTCATGGACTCGGTTGGTCGATGCAAAGTCAACCGACTTACCTTGTCGACTGAAATACAATGTTTTTTCTTTAACGAACCATCAAGGTAGCATGTTCTTTTTTTTTGGTCAACTGCAAATACGGTCAGTATTTTTTAACTATGGGTGTAGTTAGTATCCTCTTCCCTTATTCACTGTCGCCATGAAGGTGGAAGTAAGGAGGGGACTGGTTAGATGTGCCAACCTCTCATATTTGTCGTTGCAGCACTGTCGGCACTCGAACAACCTAACGGATCTCGTCGTCGCCACTTTGTAGCACCACCGCATTTGCTCTTAGCACCCGTCGAAAATCGTCCACCTTGTGGTCTTGGCTTTATCCCATGGCTGTCGTAGCTTACATGGGTAGTCTTGTGAGAATGAAGCGATTTTGGTCGAGGTGACCGATCTGGAGTGAGATCGATTGGCCAAATTACAATGTTTTTGTTTAACCAACCATCGAGGTAGGATGTTTTCATTTTTCTGGTCTTACTGTAAGCATGACCAGTTTTTTAGACCGTGGATGTACTTGGTCTCCTCTTCATCATTAATTCTCTGTCATCGTGGAGGCGGAAGAAAGGAGGGGACTAGTTCGATGAGCCAAACTCTCATATCCATTATTGTAACTCGGTCTATAGCCGGTCACACCCAACAGATCTACTTGTCGCCACTTTTTAGCACCACCTCATTCCTCTTAGCACCCATTGAAAATCGTTGACCTTGTGGTCGTAGTTTTCTTCCACGTTGGCCTTGTGGCCGTAGCTTTCTTCCACGTCACTTTCAGATCAGTCGAATTATAATGTTTCTATTTAACCAACCATTGCCGATGGTCATAACAACACTGCCCGCCAATATTCACTACTATTTAACTACATCTAATTTCCCTCTCAATAAAAATAAAATAAAATGTATTTTTCATGCAAAAAACACTTTCGGATAATTTTCATGAAAAATATATAAATATATGTAACAATGTCCCGCTTCTTCCAAAACAATTTCCCTCCGGTTCTTAATGGATAAAAAAATATAGATCCAAATTTGCCTCCAGTTATCGATGGTGGAAAATTAAGATCTTTCCTGACGCAAAAGCTCTAATTTCGCGCTTACTTTTCCCTCCAATTACCTAAAAAATGCTAAATAAATCACCGTCCATCAACAGCGGAACCGCCCAGAACGCCCCTTCCATCGCCGCCCTTCGACGCCGAGCCCGTCTGTCACCTGCAAGCGCAGTCCCCACCTCAGCTCTAGCCCAGCCGCAACCTTACTACCCGACCGCCTAGGATATTCCCATTCCGGCTGCTTCCTCGCCGCCCTCCAACGTAGAGCACGCCGCCCTTCAGCGCCTGGCCGTCGGCTGCAATGACCCCCATCCCCACTTGAACCACCAGATCGATCTGGCTCTTCCTCGACCTGCCTCAGCGCCGTTTCGATCGTTGCGGCATCGGCTTCGTCGATCTTCCGTTCAGACACCTCTCGTGGCTGGTACTGATCTAAATGCCCACCCCTTCTCTAATCTGAACGCCGCCATTCTCTGATCTGAACGCCCCACGGTAAGCACTACAGGGAGTGAGATGGAAAATAGGGGTAAACCAGATTTGGATTCCGGATGCAGCCGGCGCACTACACCATCACCTCACAATCATGTGTCTGATTCCCCTTCTCCCGTTGCTGTTTATTTGCTGTACGACAAGACAAGCATGAGGGGATGCTGAAAATTTGTTGTTGAAGTACATATGTATCGTGTAGTTCTTGTTCTTCCCGTGAGGATGTTTTTTTTCTTGTCCTCGTCTCAAATTGAATCATAATATTGCAGTGTCCTCTGCTGGTGATATATCGGTTGAGGTTTTGAAATAAGCACTACAATCCGACATGTTTGTTGTGGATTTTTTTGGTGCATGGTAGAGTACTAACTGTAACTGTAGTTTATTCTCCAAAGATGACTAAGTTCAGCAATTTGACTAACAGTAGATTGAATTTTATGAACAATGCATTTTTTACTTCTATTAATTAACTTGTATATGCTTTGTATCGATAGAATAAATGGATGGTGTCATTTAATTACAACTTTCCTTCATTAATCTTGTAGTCGACAAGGAAGTTTGGAAGCGCAAGAGAACAAGCTTGCCAATTGTCTGGAACATGCCAATGGGGCAAAGAATAGTTGTAAAATGCAATGAAAATAGCCAGCCTATAGGAGATGAAGGTGCAATCTTAGGGAAGTTTCTGGGCACGATAGCTAGAAAAGGAGGATTTTGCCCACTAAATATAAATGATTGGCGTGGTGTCAAGAAGAATAGTGGTCTGGAAACAATACTTCACTGTGTACATGTACTTCACAATTGACAAGGAAACAAATATGCTATTTGTTATCGTTCTATTTATATCTAATTTGTCCACTTTAGTTGTAATGTGGTCTGCATGTCTATTTACATTCATTCTTTATTTTGTACTTTCAGACAAAGTTTGTATACCCTAGGTCATGTGAAAAATGGATACCCAAATCGATTGGAAGAGATTGGAGGAAATATAAGTCTAGTTTGAAAGATGATTTATTCAAACGCGCCATTGAAAATAATCTAAACATCAAGCGTAAAGCTTTGTGTAAGCTCTGTCCAGAAGATGTGGACATCGATCAATGGCGTGGGCTTGTTAAATTTTGGAAGTCGAAAAAAAGGAAGGGTAATGAATGTGATATTGTACTTTCCTGTTTCAACATTTAAATGTCAGTTCTTGAGCTGATCTTAAAACTTGCACTTATGATATGATTGCATTGTAACAGGCCCTTGCTAAGAAGAACATAATTAGTCGTTCCCTCGTGAAGAATTCACATAATGCGGGCACAAAGATTTTTGCTTGTTGGAGTGAAGACATGGTGAGTAATCTTGATTCTTGAACTGTTTTTCTCTGTCTTTTTTGTCATATGGGTGCTCTTTCTGTTTTGTACAGGCAAGCTGATCCTGAAAAGAAACAACAACACAAATCAAAGGTTTATTTAGCAACTCCCAAGAAGAAGGATGATGCTAATGCTGAAAATAAAGATAGAAATGAGCGTCTGGTACACAATTAATATATAAATTATCTAATTGTTCTCGGGATCAACTTACAGTTCAATCTAACAAGTAGTATATGAATGATTATTGTCTTATAGGATCGATTGCAGAATCTAATAACTGAACGACTAGAGTTGGCACAAAATTTGAATGCAAGAGTTGCATGGGAAGGTGATGCCCTGCAGGAAGTGTTAGGCAAAGGAAAATTGGACAAGTGCATGGCATGGGTTTGCTTCCAACTCCTAAGCAAGTCTATGGTCATACACCACGGTATCTAAAGAACATCAATATGACCACAACTGATGGATCACTATATGAAGGTGAACATGATGTTTGGGAGGAAATACAAAAGATGAAGGAACATATAAAAAGGTAAGACCAGATTATTGAACATTTGAAAAGCAAAGAAGGCCATGTGAATAATGGAGTAGAAGAGGTAAAGTACTTCTTTATCCCACCTTTTGTATGCATATCTGTCAATAGTTTACTCAGATTTGTTAGTTCTGTAGGAAAACCTCCAATCAGATGCTAATGGTATTTCTCGGTTACCAATACTACATGGTAAAACAAAGGTAATGTTCATATGTGGCTATATCATTGCTAGTCAATTGAAACCTTTGTATTAATATTTCAGTTTGCAGAGAGTACAATGCAATAGACCCATTGAGGCACGCTCGTCTATGCAACACGACGTTTCCGAGGATAATAATTTACCACGTTCGCATGAAAAGGTTATACCTACACTTACTCTCAATAATATCACAAAGATAGAATATAAGATAGTTACTTGCTTACCATTGATGTATCATAAACTAGGCTGGCGACCATCATGTTAACCAACTACAAATTCAACAAAATTCATCATCGCCACAAGATCTTGTTATTGATTCTATACCAGAGGTTATTTCTGTGTGATTTTGCATTTGAAGTTGCAACTTTCTGTAGATTCAAGATATCAATACCCTTCCATCTAATATTATTGTCTCTTGGTAGGTGAGGGAAACTAGGGATCTAACGGGTGAATCTTTTTCAAGACTGAACCAGCAGAGGACTAGAACTGAACATCCGCACCCAGCTTTCTCAAGAAAAAGGCATACTTCTACCATCAAGGTAAAGATCTGCCAAGGGCCATGGTTTACTGCAGCCAAACTCCCTACCCTAACCACATTATCATGCCTGCTTGACAACTAGATTTTGTTACAAATTTTGCTTGATCGCCTATATGCAAGTAAGGCTTAGTTTGGAACACAGTTTTTAAAAAGCCAAAGTATTCAAAACCCACATTATTCTTAAGTGTGGGCAACAAATACTCTGGTTTCTCTAAAATCGTAATTGTTTTCAGTTTCGTCAAGTGCATGAACCATTTGTTGGTGTTGTTTTTCTGTAGTTTTTTTACAAATAACTACAAAGCGGATAGTATGTGCTAACTCAGAAACACCTAAAAGGTAACATAGCAGGACTAACCAATGTATGCTAGTGTACAACCGGATTAATCACCTATAGCTACATGGCCATGCACAGCTACATGGCCATGCATGAAGTTAGTTTCCTGTAGTCCTGTGTAGAAGTGTGCTCCAAGTACCAATCTATTTAGCGAGCTATCTTGGTTCGAGATGTGTACAAAGTAATCAGCAACTAACTAATTTGTAGAATTTTTTGAATTGCACGTACATGGAGACGTCAACAGACTAACCTCTCGCCAACGATTTCTCTTGGTTCTGTTTTAGAAAACTTCAGTATAAGATATACCGCAGTAACTTAAAGTACAATAAGTTTTTAAGCCAAACACTTCAAAGTATTTAATACCAATGTTTTTCCAAGAAACCATAGTATTCCTAGAAACTCAAAAATACTTTGCTCCCTAAGGCACCCTAAAGTATAAATTTAACTAATCATGAGCAAGTGAGGTGATCTTGGGCATTACACTTTGATGTTGGGTCAAGTTTATGTAGTTTTTTGGGGGCACAAATACTGGGCTGAAATTAAGAAGTGTTCACATTATTCATGCAAATTATATTATCATTGTCATTGAATGCTAATATTGATCATAATATAGGCTGGTTCTAAAGTAGTTTTGAAGACTTCAACATATCCCAACAAGCGGAATGTTGCGTATGGTACTATTCGTAGTACTGATCCAAGAACTAAGGCGGGTGGTATTGAGTTAGGTGCTGAATTTGTGCTTGTGCGCATAGATCAACCTATGCTTGATAATGAGGAGTTGGTAAGGGGAGTTTCTGATTGCAAGACAATTGGTGAGGCATTCTCTTCAGGATACTTAATTGCATGGCCTTCAGCTTTTGTAAGTTAAATCTTCTCTTCAACATTCTGAAATCGTATTTGTGTGCATTTAATCACATATATCTAAGGTGCAATTTTGTTTTACAGATTCAAGAGAAGGGTAATTGAGTTACGGCTGAATTCTTGAATGAAGAAGCAAATAAAATCTGAAGATTTTAGCTACCAATAGTCATAATTTACATTGATAGATTGAAAATCTAATATCATTCACAAGATCTTTTTCTTTTATTGAATTGATGCAAATGCTATGGTGTAATATTCTCCATAGCTGTGTTTTTTTGCTCAAAATTACATGAATGATATATTTATTGTAATGCATATGTATCGTACACTTGTATATTCTTAATAAATATCTTCATATTGAGGATTTCTATATGTGTTGTGCTTTAATTTCTACACCATTTTGATGCTGCCAGCAGAATGATAGAATGAGCAACCACTTGGGCAATTCCATCAATTGTATTAAATAATTATATGTTCCATAAAAGGAGTACTGAATTTTATGGTTAATAATAATAAAACAAATAAAGTAAGTATGTTACCATATTTACATAGTAGTGTTACTATAGTTAGAAAATTTGTTACTAGAGGACTTAACAACTATAAATTGTAGTGTTACGATATCTGGATATTATGTTACTAGTTGATATGTACTGCTTGTGTTACTAGAGTTATGAAAACATGTTACCACCAATGTTGCACATCTATGGAAATGTGTTACTTTGGGTGTTACTATAGTTACAAAAATGTGTTACCAGTGTGTTTGGTAACACATAATATGCATGTTACTTTAGTGTAATTGTAACACTGTTTTTAACATATGGTAACAATTACTATGTGTAACAGTTTGACATCACTTAGTAACATGGTCTAATGGAACACATTTCAAACTGTGTTACTGTCTGCCTCAGTAACACACTTTTGAGCCTATAGTAACACAAGATGGTGTTACTAAAGGTCTGTCCTGTTGTAGTGTATGCTAGCAGGAAAATTTCAAAATAGCATTGTAGATTGAAAAGCGAGGAACATGAGTATCAATTATACATATTCCACATAGGCAATACAAGTTTAATTAGTGGGTCGTGCTTGTTTCCTGAAACAAGATCAAGTGAGTGGTTGGTGTTAATTCACCAAGGTGTAGAACCTTCATATTGCCGAATGCCAATCCAAAGAACCATGCTCGCCGCTTTGGAGATGGCTTGTAGAGTCGGAGCTCCACAGGAGGATGAAGGATTGGAGGAGTAGGTGGCACAATTTTTCCTAGAGGGACGCCTACTACTGGTCGGGTCGGACTCTGCTGCGCATCATGATACACTCTCTTTTTAGAAATAGAAGAGGAGTCCCAAGGCTATATGAGGCTTGGCCGAGGGCTCGATGAGGTGTGATCGAGTCTGCTTTAGGGGTTACTAGAAGAATCAAAGACACAGTGGATATAGAGATGAAGGGGCTAGCATGGGTTGTTGAAAGCTATGCTTGTTTTGTACTAGAGGATAGAGTTATGGTCGGATGGAGTTAGGCCATGAAAATATGTTTGAGAAAATTAAAGGAAAAAGTGAACAGAAACATAGAGTTGTTCTTTATGGAGGGGGTAGACCGAAGTGGCCTCTGCATTTCTTTTTGGTTGATGAGCATGGGAGATTAGAAGGACAGAGGACATATTACATTGAAAACAAACATTACGGATTCTTAATTTGGCTATATCGACATGAGCCATTTGGTTCAGCCATCAAATGCCCTTTCTTCCCCTGCACTTCCCCCCAAACTCGTTTGGATCCTGCTTCTAACGTTTGTGTGTAGTTTTTGGAACAGAGACTCACGCACCACTCTTGACCGATCAACTGGACTTGACTTTTTATGGCTTTTCCTTGTCTAGCCATCTTGCATGATCCAAGATCTAAACATATAGTATATCGTTTTTGTCAAGCCTTAAGTAGATGGTTTAATTTTCTTGGGATCTCATGTTGGATTTCCAAACGTGCAACTTCAGTTAGCCAGAAATGTAAGTTCCATTTTTTTCAAAAAAAAACGTTAAGTGTATTTTGGACGTTTTGACAGAGTGCAAAATACACTTTTTTGGAAAACATTGGTATTTAGTATTGAAATGTGTGTACCATGTTTATTGATAATTTAGACCCCACTGTAGTGTGCATCGCCGTTCCAACCCTCTATCCAAACTTCAAGATATTATTATTGTAGTACAAAGTAACAAATCAATGCCTTGTGAAGGCATATATAGACGTTGATTTTATGATAAACGTATCCCCAACTACAAGTGGAAGCACCTCGTGTAATGACATCCAGCCGTACGTATGTGGAAAAACATTGTGCCTTGTTATCACACCTTGCTTGTATTTAAGGTACGATAGAAAATCAAACTTCACATGCACAAATGTGTGGTGCACTTGGATAAAGAAATCGAGACCGTTGTAATTCCGTGTGAGAACATATTAAAAATAATTTCAGTTTTGTGCAAACAAGGGAAAGTTATGTAATGTCGGTCCCATATTTATTCATCCTCTTAATACATTCATCCATCAACTCGTCCTCACAGATATATAGAGTAGGGCACAATAGGGCCAAGGGGGAGTGTTGTCTATAATTAGTTGGTCACTGTGTACAAGACATACAAGGCAATCATTGCCCTACGAGATATACCAAACATTTGCAAATACACTGCAAAAGGAAGAAATTTTGTTTAAATGTAAAGCAAGAAGCCGCTTAACTACACTATTTAGGCAGGCCAACACGTGTGGGAGGACTAGGTTTTGTTTTTGGTTGTGGATTTCCATTTTAAGCTCATTGGAACTTCATGGGGGTGTTTGTTTGATTCTTTGAGCGGGCCCCATGGAAAGCTACCGCGTAAATGTTTGCTTCATAGATATGTCCTTAGTTTTTCCCATATTTCAAGCCGGATATGAATTTTATTTCTTAAATTGTTTAAGAGAAATGGAAATAACTAGCAACAATGAAAAAATATCATGTCATGGAAGATCTAACCCCCCTCCACTTGCATGAGATCACTTTGAAAAAATGGAAATAATCACTTTATGTAATGGAAGATCCACACCCTTCCACTCACACGATATTACCTCATCTAACCCGAGATCTTTCTTCCCCCTTTTCTCATAGAAGATCACGTCGTAACACTTGAGATACATCATAAGGTCCACTTGTTGTACCATGACGATAAATTCTCTAGTCGCCCCGTCACTTGAGAGGTACCAAAACCCTCCCACCGTTCGACATTAAACACACATGTAAGAAATCGAGGGGTCTGTCTTGGGCGGTTCGAGAGGTCATGCGAGAACCGCAATGCTTGGGTTGTCAATACCCTTTCTCCTCCTTCTTGAATCGCTACTCCACGGTCCCACCCCCATGTTGTGAACCTCCCGTGGTTGAGACTCGCTTTTCGTATATACCAAAATTTAGTTTGTAAATTTTGGTGTTTCTGTATTTTTTGATTCGGTTTTCCATTTATACTGAAAGGGTAGCTGCGTTGGGCTCGCAAAGGATAGGGATACATCCCATGTGTGGCACCCCACCTTATTAAATAGTCAAGAGGCCGCCTCCATTCTGTATAGCCTGACCATGTTTCACTAATCACCAAACGGACAACCCAAGGAGAGACGGATTGTTGTGGGCTAGATAAATAGGTTTTATAGAGTATTTGGCCTTGCATAGTTGCATACAATATTGAGGTGGACGACCCACATGAGTTACTAGGCTATCTCAGACTCGCGCACGACCACATATGGAACTCACCTTATCCTTGGGGGTGCGACTATGTGTCGCCTATTAACAAGGTGTGGCCTTGAGTACAGATGAAATGGGCTAGCCCAAAAGGCCGGTGGACCATAGGCCTTAAGAGTTAAGGTTTTCCCTTGTTTTCTTTTTTCCTTTCTTTTTTTACTTTCTTTTATGTTTATTTTCACAGTTGTCCATTATATTTCCTAAATTATGCTCAGATATGTCCACGCCTTTAACTACACAACTATTGACCCACTAAAATCACCACGAACATGCGCGTGCATTGCTACATGCAACATGAAATAATTAATCACAATATAGCAATTTTGTCCACCAATAAGTGAACCATTATTTGATATCATAGCTGAATGTCCATTATTTGATACCATAGTTTAATATCCATGAATAGCGATCGGGTATATATTACTACGATGAGCAAAGGCGTGATAAAGGGAAAAACCAAGCATCAAAAAGTATTTTCGAACAATTCCCAAAAGACAAGATCGCAACTTCGAAATTAAAGAAAACAACATCCCAAGATCTGAAGTGAGTAAAACTAAGACTCCTTTGAGAAAACAAGATTTAACATGATACTCATTGGGTATGCCTTATTTGTAGGATAGTTGTTCAAGAGGAAACAAGTATGTGATGAGTGATACAAGTTTAGTCAATCCAATAGGACACATCAAATTTCCTGACTTAGGTTTTTTTTTCAAAATTATTGAAAGGGTTAGTTTCTTTGTATAGCTATAGCCAAAATGTTATGTTAGCATGAGAAGCTGTAAATAACCTTACAGATTGCAAACATAGTAACTTGATTATCAATTCTACACTTTCCACATAGGAAATACAATTTTAACTAGTGGGTTGTGCTTGTTTCCCGAAACAAGATCAAGCGGGAGGTTGGTGTTAATTCACTAGTGTAGAACCTTCTTTTCGTCAAACACAAATCCAAAGGACCATCCTTGTCGCTTCGGAGATCGCTAGTAGAGTGGGAACTTCTGAGGGTGATGAGGGACTAGAGGAGTAGGTGGCACTATATTTCCTAGAGGTGGCCCTACTTTTGGTCAGGTCAGACTCTACTATGCATCATGATCCATGCTCTTGGTCAGAATTGAAGAGGGGTCCTAAGGTAGGATGGCACGTAGTCAAGGGCTTGATGGGGTGCATTCGAGTGTGCCTTGGAGGTCATTTGAATACTCACAGAGGGAACGAGTAGAGAGAGCATGGGGCATGCTTGGGTTCTTGAAGGCTATGCTTTGTTTTTGCTATAGATGATTGAGATGTGATCAGATGGAGTTGTGCCATGAAAATATTTTGAGAAATGAAGGGGAAAGTTTAAGGGAAACATAGAGTTGTTCTTTATGGGGGGATAGGCCCAAGTGGCATCTTGTTGCTTTTCGGGTGATGAGCATGGGAGATTGGGAGGAAAGAGGACATGTTACATTAGAAAACAAACATTAAATATTATGAGTTTGGATATATCAGCACTAACTATTATGTTCGTCCTTCAAATTCACTTTCGCGACCTACACTTCTTCCCAAACTGGTTTTGATCTTGTTTTTGTAGCCTATGTTTAGCTTTTGGAATGTAGACTCATGCACCACTTGTGACCGATCAACTGGACTTGACTTAGAATGGCTTTTCCTTGTCTGGCCATCTTGCATGACTAAAGATGTAAATGATATATCAGTTTTTCCGTGCCTTAAGTAAATGTTTTGTTTGGAATTCTTAGGTTAGTTTTCAAAACATGCAAGTTTTATAGAGGATTGAGATGTGAACAGATTGAGTTGGGCCATGAAAATATTTTGTGAAATGAAGGGAAAAGTTAAAGGAAAACTTAGAATTGTTCTTTATGGAGGGGGATAGGCCCAAGTGGCTTCTTGTTTCTTTTCAGGTGATGAGCATGGGAGATTGGGAGGAAAGAGTACATGTTACATTAGAAAACAAACATTGAAAATTTTGAGTTTGGCTATATCAGCACGAACTTTTATGTTTGTCGTTCAAATTCACTTTCATGCCCAACAATTCTTCCCAAACTGGTTTTGATCTCGTTTTTGTTGCCTATGTGCAGCTTTTGGAATGTAGACTCTCGCACCACTTGTGACCGATCAACTGGACTTGACTTAGTATGGCTTTTCCTTGTCTGGCCATCTTGCATAACTAAATATGTAACTGATATATCGGTTTTTCCATGCCTTAAGTAAATGTTATTTTTTTTGGAAGTCTTAGGCTAGTTTTCAAAACATGCAAGTTTGGTTAGCCAAAAATGTAAGTTCCTTTTTTCAAAAAGAAAGTGTAAAGTGGATTTTGGACTTTTTACAGAGTGCAAAATACACTTTTTTTAGAAAATATTGGTACTTATATGAAAATAAAACTAACATATAATGTTGAGTATTGAAATGTGTGTACCAAGATTATTAATTATTTCAAGCCAAGTGTTGTATCCATTGCCCATCCAACCCTCTAGCCAAACTTCAAAACATTATTACCGTAACCCCAAGTAACAAATCAATACCTTGTGAAGGCATATATACATGTTGATTTTATAAGAAACGTTATCCTCAACTACGAGGGGAAGCACCTCATGTAATGAGCTCCACCCAAACTACACACTTGCGTGAAGAAACATTGCCACTCGTTAGCGCAACTTCATTGTATTGGAAGTACAATAGAAATCATACTTAATATGCACAAATGTTTGTTGTACTTGGATAAAGCATGCATTAGAGACCATTGTAATTCCATGTGAGGGTATATTAAAAAGATTTTCAGTTTTGTTCAAGCAAGGGAAGTAGTGTAATGTCCCTCACATTTTTATTCCTTATCTGGAATACATCCATCCATCCTCGCGTCCTTCTAGTTGTATACAGTAGGGACCAATAGGTTCAAGGGGGAATGTTGTTTGTAAATAGCTATTGTGTAAAAATTAGCATACGACTATACCAAAAAATTGAAAATAAAGAGTAAAAGGAAAAGATTTTCCTTAATTGGAATGCAAGAAGCCGCTTAACTACACTATTTAGGTGGGCCAACATGTGTGGGAGGATCTGGTGGTGTATGTTATTGGTGGTGGATTTCCAGTTTAGGCTCATTGGAACTTCATGGGGGTGTTTCTTTCTTTTTGGGTATGCGACATGGACAGCTAGCAAGGCAATGTTTTATCGTAGACATGTCCATAGTTATTTCTCATATTTCGAGTTGAATATGATTTGGTTTTTATATTGGTTAAGGAAAAATGGAAATAACAAACACAAATGGAAACAATCAGCATGTGATGGAAGATCCACCCCCCTCCACTCACACGAGATCGCTTTGAAAAAATGCAAATAACTCCTTCACGTCATGGAAGATACACATCCTTCCATTCACACGAGATCACATCATCTAACCCGGGATCTGCCTTGCTCATTTCCTCATACCAGATCATGTCGTAACGCATGAGATATATCACAAAGTCCCCTTACTATAGCATGGTAATAAATTCTCTATCCACCCCGCCATTTCAGACATATCAGAACCCTCCACATCATTTGACATTAAATACACATGTAAGAAAAGTGAGGGGTGGGTCTTAGGCCTTACTAGAGGTCATGCGAGAGTCGCAATGCTTAGATTGTTGATCACCTTTCTTCTCCCTCGTGGATCGCTGCTCTATGGTCCACACTCGTGTTGAGCATCCACCATGGCTGAGCCTGGCATTTGGTATAAACCAAACTTCGGTTAATAAATTTTGGTGTTTGTATATTTCTTTTTAGTTCAGTTTACAATTTATACTGAAAGGGTAGCATGCATTGGGTTAACCAAGGATATGAATGTCTTCAATGCTTGGGACCGCATCATATTAAATAGAAAATGTTGACCCCATTTCTATAGCCAGACGATGTGGGACTAATCACCAAACGGACGAGCTCCACAAGAGAGACAAAGAGAGACAGATTGGTGTGGGTGAGAAGAAGTTTTGTAGAGTATTAGGCCTTGCATAGTTGCATACAATATTCAGGTGGACGACCCCTAACTCAATAGGTCGTCTCTGACTCGCACACAACCACACATCGCACTCACCTCATCCTTAGGGGCACGACTATGTGTCGCCTATTGCGATACCAAACAAAGTCTCACTTGAAGTGCTTACGAAATGGGCCAGGGCAGCATGTCGGGGGCTCATAGGCTTTAAGATCTTGTTTTTTTGTTCTTATTTTTATTTTCTTCATGTTTTGTTTTTTTACTTTCTTTGATATTTACTTTCATAGTTGTGCCATTATATTCACATTTTATGCACTTACATGTTCACCTGTTTAATTGTTGAACTATCGACCCACTACAATCCCTAGCAAAATGCTTGCGTATTGCTAGACGCAACATGAATAAATTAATCATAATGTTGCAATTGCATCGACCTATAAGTGAACCATTATTTCATATCATAGTTGAATATCCATTATGCGGTATCATAGTTTAATGTCCATGAATTGCGATAAGTGATATATTACTACGATGACCAAAGGCGTGAGGATGACAAAGAGTCGAGCACAAGAAAATATTTTCCCACTATGGTAAAAAAACGAGCTCGCAACTTAGAAAATAAAGAAACCGATGGCACAACATGTGAAGTGAATAAAAGTAACACTCCTTTGAGGAAACAAGATTTGAATACTAATTTGGTATGCCTGACTTGGAGTGTACTAGTTCATGAGGAAATAAGCTTGTTCTGAGTGATATTTCTTTGGTCGATTAATTAAAACACATGAAATTTCCCGACTTAGGCATTTACCTAATAAGTATTGAAAGTGATGGTTTATTTATGTAACTATATCCAAAAGTTATGTTAGCATGAGAACTTCCAAATGACATTGTAGATTGCAAAGCTAGCAACATGAGTATCAATTCTACATTTTCCACATAGGCGATGCAAGTTTAATTAGTGGGATACGATTGTTTCCTGAAACAAGATCAAAATAGAGGTTGGTGTTAATTCAACTACATGTAGAAACTTCCTTTCGACGAACACCAACTAAAATCACCATACTTGCTGCTTTTAAGAATGCTTGTAGAGTTGGATATACTCGAGGCGATGAGGGGCTGGAGGAGTAGGTGGCATTATTTTTCCTAGAGGGGTTCCTACTTTGGACGGGTCGAACTCTGTTGTGCATCATTATCCATGCTCTTGATCAGAATAGAAGAGGATCCCCGAGTGGGATGGGGCTTAGGCGATGGATCGATGAGGTGTGTTCGAGTGTGCTTTGGAAGATAACTTGAAGAGTGAAAGAGGCACAAGGTAGAGAGATCATGGGGCCTGCTGGGGTTCTTGAAGGTTATCTGTTTTTTGGCCTAGAGGATAGAGATGTGGTCGGATGGAGTTGGGCCATGAAAATATCTTGTGAAAATGAATGGAAAAAGTCAAGGGAAACTTAGAGTTGTTCTTTATGGAGGGAGATATGCACAGGGGGTCTCTCCATTGCATTTTGTGTGATGAACATGGGAGATTGGTAGGAAAGAGGAGATTTTATGTTAGAAAAAAAAGCATTCAAGACTCTGAGTTTGGCTATATCATCACGAACTATTCAGTTGGGCTTTCAAATTTACTTTCTTCCCAACACTTCTCCCCCAAACTGGTTTTCATCTCGGTTCTGTAGTTATTGTGTAGTTTGTGGAATGGAGACTCGCACACCATTCGTGACCGATGAACTGGACTTGACTTATCATGGCTCTTCCTTGTCTAACCACCTTACATGACACAACATTTAAATAATATATCATTTTTGCCAATCCTAATGGTTTTTTTTGGAAGTCTCATGTTAGTTTTCAAAACGTGCAAGTTTAGTTATTCAAAAATGTAAGTTCAATTCTTTAATGCGTAAAGTGGATTTGGGACGTTTTTACAAAGTGAAAGATACACATTTTTGATAAAACATTGGTACTTCAGATGAAAAAACACAATATGAACATATCAATCTTTAGTACTGAAATGGGTGTACTATGGTTAATAATTTTGAACCAAACATTGTCGTATCCATCACCCCTCCAACCCTCTATCCTCCTTATTACCAGAATACAAAGTAACAAATCAATACCTTATGAAAGCATATATACATGTTGAATTGATAATAAATGGTATCCTAAACCACAAGTGGAAACGCCTTATGTAATGAGCTCCACCCGAAACTGCATACTTACGTTAAAAAAACATTTCTTGTGTTGAAAGTACAATTGGAAATCATACTTCACATGTCTAAATGGTTTGTATAAAGCAATAGAAACCATAGTAATTCCTTGTGAGAACTTATTAAAGATAATTTCAGTTTTGCGCAAGCAGGGGAAAGTAATGTAATGTTCCACCCATTTTTATTCCTCCTCCGTTGGATACCGTTCATACAAGACAATCATTAGCCTATGGGATATTTAATAAATTCAAATAAATTGCAAAACAAAGAATTTTTTCTTAAATGTAATCCATGAATCTCCTTAACTACAATATTTCTGTAGTGAACAAAACTAAGACCCCTTTTAGAAGACAAGATTGAACATGTTACTAGTTTGGTACGCCTCATTTGTAGGGTACTAGTTCATAAGGAAACAATTTGTGATGAGTGATACACGTTCGGTATATTCAATAAAACACATCAAATTTCCTGGCTTGGGAATTTATCTCAAAAGTATTGAAAATGTCAGCTTGTTTATCCAACTATAGCCTAAAAATTCAAAGGTCAATAATTTATCTTTATTACCCATAATCAAAGGTTTTCAAATGTGAATTGTGCTATGTACAAAGTGATGCTATCATGATAACTTCAAAATATCATTGTAGATTGCAAAGCGAGCAACATGAGTATCAATTCTACACTTTCTACAAAGGCAATATAAGTTTAATTAGTGGGTTGTGTTTATTTTATCAAACAAGATAAAGCAAGAGGTTGGTGTTAATTCACCTAGATGTAGATCCTTCCATTTCTCGAACACAAATTCAAAGCACCATGGCTTGATGCTTCGGAGACTTCTTGTAGAGTTGGAACCCCTTCGGGCAATGAAGTATTAGAGAAGTAGGTGGCACTATTTTTCCTAGAGGGGTTGGGACTACTACTGGATGGGTCAGACTCTATTTTGCATCATGATCCATACTCTTGCTCGTGATAGAAGAGGGGTCCCAAGGATGGTTAGGGCTTGGGCGAGGGATTGATGAGGTGCGACAAGTGTGCTTTGCAGATCGCTTGTATACTCGGAGAGGCACCAAAGAGAGAGAGGTCATGGGGTCACGAGTTCATGAAGGATAGAGATTTCGTCGGATGAAGTTGGACCAGTGTGTATGGGGCAGATGTTTCCCTGTCAAATGGGCCAGATCTCCTCTATATGGTCGTTGGCCCATGAAATCGATTTTTGTATGCTGTCGAGTTGCCAAACAGCTTATAAAATCCCTAGTATTTTCAAGTCAGGTTTTGGTTAGAGGAGCAAGAGTCAAGGTGTTTGTGGTGCTAGAGGATTGCCAAACATGCCCGGAGAGACAATCTACTTTGTTTTTGGTTTTTCTATGAAATGTTAACCCTAACCTTGAGTGAAATACATCACATCATATTGCTACGAACGCTCGATGTAATGAATGAGTTGCAATGTAATTGCACACTTCATAATAAACCATCGGGTCACGTTCCACAACATGCTTTTATTCACGACAGTCAATTAATTCAAAGATTCGATGCCATCATCGAGTTCTCCCCACAAATATTTGATCAAACTAAATAATTACCGTGTATCCAGATACCATCATAGTAGCATCACTCTTCTTTCCGTTTGAGCCCCAAAATTGAAAATAGAAGGAAAATTATTCTTGACATTATGCCTTCAATATAGTATTTCATGGATATTTTAAGAAAATGAAGGGGGGAAGTTAAGGGAAACTTGCGCTTGTTCTTTATGAAGGGCGATAGGCCCAAGTGGCCTCTTTGTTGCTTGGCAGGTGATGAACACCGAAGATTGGGAGCAAAGAGCACATGTTATGTTACACAACAAACATAGAAGATGTGTCGAGAGCTCGTCCACCACGTGAGCTCCCCGAATTTTCCATCATGATGCCACCGTGGGAGGTGTATCAAATCCTCTATTGCCGTTCCCCTGGTCTTCTGTAGGAGGTGCATCTTTAGTCCTCTCCTCTTTCCTCCATTCTTTAGGTGGGTCGATTCCTTCGAGAAGCTCGACCATCAGCTAGCATGTCGGATGGCTGATGGCCTGCAGGACATAGAGGGTAGTGTAGCATCTTCGTGTAAGTTTCCCAATAGTTATGGTCCCATCTAGGAGCATAGGAGAGTGTTGTGGGTGCCATTTCAGTCACACACAAGCTGTCACATGTCTCGTGTGAAGTAACTATTTGAAAATCTGCATATGGTTTTATTGTCCCATGAAATAAATATATGAGAGTGGTAGAAATAGCTGATTGTTGAAGCGAGAATCTTCACATCTGTAAAGTAAATAACATAAATTAAAAGATTAAAATTTAAATGGCTTATTGTAGTAGAGAGATTAGGCGCGGAGAAACTTTGAATAATGGTGTAAATAAAATTTGCTAGTGTGTCATTAATACTAGTTACCTTGTATCGTGATTCTAATATATTGGTTGCTTGTTTAGTAGGTTGATCACCCTTAAGTGGTCAAAATCATCCATGCCAAATTCGTTATCCACTATAGTGCTGCTTTAGACATTGACACAACTTGATCATGTTCAGCAATTAAGGACATGATACCGGAACAATATATTATATTATATGGATCATCTTATCTCATATTGTGTTTGATCATCATAGATCTCTCTGCATGTCACCTAGAGGTCACAGATTCACTAAGCAATATGTGTCACATGCGTAGCTCTTTGGATCATGTTGCATGGTCCCTAAAATTAGATGGTACACTTTATGCTTATCACAAATAAATAACTTACTAAACTGTCATAAAACTATAACCACAAATGACGACATATATAATCGGCACAACTCAATCTTATCGTGAATGAGAGAATAATTCAAAAGAAACCATATCACTAATATAATGAAGATCCACAATAAGATGAACAATTAAACAAGTCTCAATCTCAAAATGAATACAAATAGAGTTATAAACCCTTGTATTATGACTTGGAATTCCTCTCCCTACAATGATGATGCGATGAATGGGAATGTAAATCGAAAAACCAGAACAAAATGATCTCCGGGACTTATTTTTCTCCGGATCTCTTCTCTCTTTGTTCTGAATGGTGTGAGGGTGGTTGCGTCTCTCTAGTGCTCTCTCTCCTCTTCACTAAAGTTGTTGTTATAGATGAGGGGAAGCGGGTGGTGCATGGTATGAGCCCTTGTGCTTGTACCAGAAGTTGTTTTGCACTATGGGTGTGTTGGTGCAAATCTGTCCAATGCGGAAGTTGCTCCATATGGCTTCATTTGATAAGATCTTGATTGGTTTACCTACATAGGTATATTTTCCTACATAACGAAGCGTTAACGTTAGAAAGACGCGAGCAATACCAAAAGACGGGTGAAACCCGTATCAAGACCCTCTAATAAAAGTGGTAAAATCTCAAACCATCGGTGGCCACAACCACAGCCTCGAGCTCCTCGTCTTAGTGAGGGGCCTAAGGTGTAAGTGGATCTAGTTTTCCTAGTGGAGAACCTACTGTTGCATGTTGTAATCCATCTTTGGTCGGAACAGAAGTGGGGTCCCAAGACCAGTTGGACCCCGGGCATGGGCTCAATGAGGTATGCTCGGGTGTGAGCTGTAGATTTCTTGCATTGTCGGAGAGGCGCCACAGAGAAAGATCGGCAATCTGGTTTCATGAAGTCTATGCTCTGTTTTGTGTTGGAAGATAGGCAAGAGGTTAGCTAGAGTTAGGCTAATGCGAATGGGATGGATGTTTCTGTTGGGGAACGTCGCATGGAAAACAAAAAATTTCCTACGGACACGTAAGATCTATCCACGGTGATGAGCATCTACGAGAGGGAGAGTGGATCTACATACCCTTCTAGATCGCTAAGCGGGAAGCGTTAAGAAACGTGGTTGGTGTAGTCGAACGTCTTTGCGATCCAAATCGCCGAGCGTCCCACGATCTCATCACGATCCGTCCCGCGAACTCATCACGATCCGTCCCGTGATCCAATCATGATCCGTCCCGCGAACTCATCACGATCCGTCCCGCGAACTCATCACGATCCGTCTCGTGATCTTGATTACGGTCCTTCCCATCTAGCGCCGAACGGACGGCACCTCCGCGTTCAGCACACGTACAACTTGATGACGATATCCGCCTTCTTGATCTAGCAAGAGGGAGCATAGAGGTAGAAGAGTTCTCCGACAGCGTGACGGAGCTCCGGCGTGACGGAGCTCCGGCGATGGTGGTGGAGCAATTCCGGCAAGGCTTCGCCTAAGCACTACAGAAAACCGATCTAGAGGAGAAACTATGCACTAGAGGAACGGATAGCACGTGGCTGAAAATCTGGTGCCAAAAACCCTGATACCTCTAGTATATATAAGAGGAAGAGAGGAGGAGGCTTGGCCCTCAAAGGACCAGCTCTTGGGTCGGCCGAATCAAGGAGGATTGGAGGATTCCTCCTCCAATCCTAGTAGGACTAGGACTCCTTATTTTTTCCTTTTTTGCCTTTTTCCACCTTTTTCTATTTGGACTTTTCTTACCAGCCACATGGGTCTTGTGTGGGACTTCCACCAGACCACAAAGGGCTGGTATTTACTATCCCACAGCCTATGTAGCCTCTTGGGTCCAAATACCAATCCCGATGGTCTCTCGGTACACTACCGGCACTCCCGGTACAGTACCGATGAGCCCGAAACTTTTCCGGCAACCAAAATAGGACTTCCTATATAGCAATCTTTACCTACGGACCATTCCGGAGCTCCTCGTGACGTCCGGGATCTCATCCGGGACTCCGAACAACCTTAGGTCACCACCATACATAACTCTATTCTACCGAAACGTCACCGAACCTTAAATGTGCAGACCCTGCGGGTTCGAGAATAATGTAGACATGACCAAGACACCTCTACGGTCAATAACCAAAAGTGGGACCTAGATGCCCATATTGGTTCCTACATATTCTACGAAGATCTTTATCGGTCGAACCTCTATGTCAAGGATTCAGTTAATCCCGTATGATGTTCCCTTTGTTCTTCGGTATGTTACTTACCCAAGATTCGATCGTCGGTATCTCCATACCTAGTTCAACCTCGTTATCGGCAAGTCTTTTTATTCATTCCGTAATACAAGATCCCATGACTAACACTTAGTCACATTGCTTGCAAGGCTTGTTGTGATGTTGTATTACCGAGTGGGCCCTGAGATACCTCTTCATCACACCGAGTAACAAATCCCTGTCTTGATCCATTACAACTCAACAGACACCCTTGGAGATACCTATAGAGCACCCTTTATAGTCACCCAGTTACGTTGTGACGTTTGATACACACAAGGCACTCCTCCGGTATCCGTGAGTTGCATGATCTCATGGTCATAGGAACATATACTTGACATGCAGAAAATAGTAGCAATAAACTGACACGATCATATGCTACATTCGTAGTTTGGGTCTTGTCCATCAGACCATTCTCCTACTGATGTGATCCCATTTATCAAATGACATCTCATGTCCATGGCTAGGAAACCTTAACCATCTTTGATCAACGAGCTAGTCTATTAGACGCATACTAGGGACATGGTTATGTCTATGTATCCACACATGCATCTAAGTCTCCGATCAATACAATTAAAGCATGGATAATAAATGATTATCATCACAAGGAAATATGATAATAACTAATTTATTATTGCCTCTAGGGCATATTTCCAAGAGTTTCCCTGTCAAATGGACCAAATCTCCACTAAATAGAATGCGAGCCCATGAAATTGATCTAAGGTTACAGCCAAGTTGCCAAACGGCTTAGTGAATCCCTAGTTTTTTAACAAGCTAGTGTTTAGCTAGAGGATGGGAGTAGAAGAGTTTGTGACGTTAGAGGATTGCCATAAATTGACCTAAGAGACACTCTAATATGTGCTTCATATGACAATAAATGGAATATCTAACCCTGAGTGAATTGCATTGCATCGTGTTGCTAGGAAACACTCGATGCAATGAATGACTTCAAACGCAATTGCACGCTTCATAAGAAAGGATCATGTCCCATCACGTGCCATGCTTTAATGTGTGGTAGTCAATTAATTTGAAGAGTTGATGCCTTCGTCGAACACTCACCGTAAATATCCTGTGAAATTAAATCATCTGCGTGTATCAAGATAACACCATACTAGAACCCATTGCTTCTCTCTATTCAAGCCCCGAAATGGAGAAGAGAGAAAAATTGACAATATGCGATAAATAGTATGCCATGAAACTTTCTTCACAAAATGAAGGGAAGAAGTTAAGAAAAACCTAGAGTTGTTGTTTACGGAGGGGGTTAGGTCCAAGTGACCTCTCCATTGTTGGGTGATGAGCATGGAAGATTGGGAGGAAAGAGGAGATGTTACGTTAGAAAAAAACATTGAAGATTCTTCGTTTGACTAATTCTAACTTAAAATTCATTCTCATGCCCAATACTTCTATCCCAAACTGGTTTTGATCCCACTTTTGTAATTCTGTGCTTTTTTCTTAAAATATAGCTTGAACATTATATTTGCCACAAGCAATATTTTTCATATTTAGATAGTAAAATATATTAGATTTTTTAATGAATTGTCTATTTGTGTGATGCCTGAAAGTTTGGAATTTCATATAATAAATACTGGAAAATATACATATCACACAAGCAATGGCGATCATTCGGGCATCATACACTCTAGTTGCAGCTTGCAACACCTCTCCTCTCCCATCCCTCCTGCCAGCACAAACATGTCATGTTTGACCCTGATCTTGTAACCATAGTTTAAGGTAGAGGTCAAACTGGAACTTCAACCAGGGAGTTAACTGTATCACCAAGAACAAGGTTGATTATGGGCGAAGAGAAGAATGTTTGGGCTCACTAGATCCACCCACACTAAGTATGCGCTGAGCTATCTTCTCTTTTCCCTTTCTTTGTGACCCATTTTTTTAGGTATATGGTTTGGGTTTTCTTCTAGTTTTATGTGTTTCTATTCATTTTATCTTTTATATTTACCTTTGTCTTTCGGTTCCTTCCTTTTCTTTGTAGGGAACGAGCAATATATACGAACGCTTTTTCTCGAGAGGAATACAAAGAGGGGCCTTTGCAGGCAATTTTACAAGATGCGGCAAATAGTCGAGCCTCAGATAAAGCCGCCCATTTTTACCGTGAGTTGTTTTTCCTTTTTCTTGTCTACAGTGTTTTAGTAGGGTTTTCCCTTCAATAAAAGCAGAAAGTTAATTTTTAGGAGCTAAATATTTAAAACTGCATTAAAAACAGAAACATATAATTTATAAAATTGTTTATTATTGATTAATAAAAAGTTCAGCGTATATTAAAAAGGTTCACCATGTGTTAAAAAACTGTTCAAGGTGTATTAAAATATGTACAACAGTTACAACAAAAATGTTCATCGTATATAACAGAAAAAAATTAGTGCATATTACAAAAGTTCATCATGTATTAATAAATTGTTTAATGTGTATTATAAAATGTTTGATGTGCACAAAGAAAATATTCATCATATATCATAAAACGTTTAGTGAATGAACATGTGAGATTGGTAGGAAAGAGGAGATTTTACGTTAGAAAAAAAAGCTTTCAAGTCTGAGTTTAGCTATATCGTCGCGAACTATTCGGTTGGTCTTTCAAATTTACTTTCGTTCCCAACACTTCTCCCCCAAACTGGTTTTGATCCCGATTCTGTAGTTATTGTGTAGTTTGTGGAATGGAGACTCGCACACCGTTCGTGACCGATGAACTGGACTTGACTTATTATCGCTCGTCCTTGTCTAACCATCTTACATGACCCAAGATTTACATAATATATCATTTTGCCAACCCTAATGGTTTTTTCAATAAAAAACATTAGGCATTTACCTCGAAAGTATTTAAAGTGTCAGTTTCTTTGTCTAACCGTGGCCAAAACTTTGAAAAATAACCAATTTAACTTTATTATCCATGATCAAAGGTTTTCATATGTGAATGATGCTAGCTAGAAATTTATGCTAGCATGAAAACTTCAGTATCAATTATACACATTCCAGGTAAGCAATACAAGTTTAATTAGTGGGCCATGCTTGTTTCCCAAAACAAGATCAAGTGAGTGGTTGGTGTTAATTCACCAAGGTGAAGGACCTTCATATTGCCGACCGCCAATCCAAACACCATGCTTGCTGCCCTTGAGATCGCTTGTAGAGTCAGAGCTCCATGGGAGGATGAAGGATTGGAGGAGTAGGTGGCAAAAAATTTCTTAGAGGGACGCCTACTACTGGTGGGGTCGGACTCTGCTGCGCATCATGATGCATTCTCTTGTTAGAAATAGAAGAGAAGTCCCAAGGCTAGATGGGGCTCGGGCGAGGGATCGATGAGGCGCGATTGAGTCTGCTTTAGGGGTTACTAGAAGAATCAAAGACACAGCGGATAGAGAGATCAAGGGTATAGCATGGGTTGTTGAAGGCTATGCTTTGGTTTGTGCTAGAGGAAAGAGTTGTGGTCGGATTGAGTTAGGCCATGAAAATATGTTGAGAAAATGAAAGGAATAAGTGAATGGAAACATAGAGTTGTTCTTTATGGATGGGGTAGACCGAAGTGGCCTCTCCATTGCTTCTTGGTTGATGAGCATGGGAGACGGGAGGATAGAGGACATGTTACGTTAGAAAACAAACATTGAAGATTCTTAGTTTGGCTATATCTACACGAACTATTTGGTTCAGCCATCAAATGCCCTTTCTTCCATAACACTTCCCCCAAACTCGTTTTGATCCTGCTTTTAACATTTGTGTGTAGTTTTTGGAACAAAGACTCACACACCACTCATGATGGACCAACTGGACTCGTCTTTTTATGGCTTTTCCTTGTCTAGCCATCTTGCCTGATCCAACATCTTAATAATATATCGCTTTTGTCAAGCTTTAAGTAAATGGTTTAATTTTCTTGGGATCTCATGTTGGTTTTCAAAACGTGCAACTTCGGTTAGCCAGAAATGTAAGTTCCACTTTTTTCAAAAAAAGTGTTAAGTGTATTTTGGATGTTTTTACGTAGTGCAACATACACTTTTTTTTGGAAAACATTGGTATTTAGTATTGAAATGTGTGTACCACGTTTATTGATAATTTAGACCCCACTGGAGTATGCATCGCTGTTCCAACCCTCTATCCAAACTTCAACATATTATTATTGTAATACAAAGTAACAAATCACTGCCTTGTGAAGGCATATATAGACGTTGATTTTATGATAAACGTATCCCCAACCACTAGTAGAAGCACCTCGTGTAATGACATCCATCCCTACTTATGTGAAAAAATATTGTGATCTGACTTGTCATCACACCTTGCTTGTATTTAACGTACGGTAGGAAATCATACTTCACATGCACAAATGTGTGGTGCACATGGATAAAGAAATCGAGACCATTGTAATTCCATGTGGGAACATATTAAAAAGAATTTCGGTTTTGTGCAAACAAGGGAAAGTAATGTAATGTCGGTCCCATATTTATTCCTCTTCTCAGTACATTCATCCATCCACTCGTCCTTACAGATGTATAGAGTAGGGCACAATAGGGCCAAGGGGGAGTGTTGTCTGTAATTAGTCGGTCACTGTATACAAGACATACAAGACAATCATTGGCCTACGGGATATACCAAACTTTTGCAAATACAATGCAAAAGGAAGAAATTTTGTTTAACTGTAAAGCAAGAAGCCGCTTAACTACACTATTTAGGCAGGCCAACACGTGTGGGATGACTAGGTGGTGTTTTTGGTTGTGGATTTCCATTTTAAGCTCATTGGAACTTCATGAGGGTGTTTGTTTGTTTCTTTGGGCGGGCCCCATGGAAAGCTACCGTGGAAATGTTTGCTTCATAGATATGTCCTTAGTTTTTCCCATATTTCAAGCCGAATATGAATTTTATTTCTAAAATAGGTTAAGAAAAATTGGAATTAACTAGCAACAATGAAAAAAAATATCACGTCATTGAAGATCTACCCCCCCCCCCCCCCCACTCGCATGAGATCGCTTTGAAAAAATGGAAATAATCACTTCAGGTCATGGAAGATCGAGACCCTTCCCGTCACACGAGATTACATCATCTAACCCGAGATCTGTCCTCCCCCTTTCCTCATAGAAGATCACGTCGTAACACTTGAGATACATCATAAGGTCCACTTCTTATACCATGACAATAAATTCTCTAGCCACCCCGCCACTTGAGAGGTATCAAAACCCTCCCCACCGTTCGACATAAACACACATGTAAGAAATCGAGGGGTGGGTCTTTAGCATTACGAGAGGTCATGCGAGAACCGCAATGCTTGGGTTGTCAATCCCCTTCCTCCTCCTTCATGAATCGCTACTCCATGGTCCCACCCCCTTAATGGGAACCTCTCATGGTCGAGACTCTCTCTTGGTATATACCAAGATTTAGTTTGTAAAGTTTTGTGTTTCTATATATTTTTTGATTCGGTTTTCAATTTATACTGAAAGGGTAGCCTGCATTGGGCTCGCCAAGGATATGAAATGGGCTAGCCCAAAAGGGCCTTAAGAGTTAGGGTTTTGTCTTGTTTTCCTTTTCTTTTTCTTTTTCACTTTCTTTTATATTTATTTTCACAGATGTCCATCATATTTCACAAATTATGCTCATATATGTCCACCCCCTTAACTGCTCAACTATCGACCCACTAAAATCACTATGAGCATGCGCGTGCATTGCTACATGCAACATTAATTAATTAATAACAATTTAGCAATTTTGTCCAACAATAAGTGAAGCATTATTTGATATCATAGTTGAATGTCCATTATTTGATATCATAGTTTAGTATCCACGAATTGCGGTCGGGTATATATTACTATGATGAGCAAAGGCGTGAGAAAGACAAAAACCAAGCTCAAAAAAGTATTTCCCAACAACTGCCAAAAAAAAAAGATCACTACTAAGAAATTAAAGAAACCAACATCACAACATCTGAAGTGATCAAAACTAAGACTCCTTTGAGCAAACAAGATTTAACATGATACTAATTGGGTATGCCTAATTTGTAGGATATGTGTTCAAGAGGGAACAAGTATATGATGAGTGATACAAGTTTAGTCTATGAAATAAAACACATCAAATTTCCTGACTTAGGCATTTTTCTCAAATGTATTGAAAGTGTTAGTTTCTTTGTATAGCTATAGGCAAAATGTTATGCTAGCATGAGAAGCTGCAAATAACCTTACAGATTGCAAAGCTAGCAACATGATTATCAATTCTACACTTTCCACATAGGCAATACAATTTACTAGCTGGTTATGCTTGTTTCCCAAAACAAGATCAAGCTGGAGGTTGGTGTTAATTAACCTAGGTGTAGAACCTCCCTTTCGTCAAACACAAATCCAAAGGACCATCCTTGTTGCTTCGGAGATCGGTAGTAGAGTCGGAACTTCTCAACGTGATGAGATACTAGAGGAGTAGGTGGCACTATATTTCCTCGAGGTGGCCCTACTGTTGGT
The DNA here is from genome assembly GCA_022496015.1 of Hordeum marinum. Classification (NCBI taxonomy): domain Eukaryota; kingdom Viridiplantae; phylum Streptophyta; class Magnoliopsida; order Poales; family Poaceae; genus Hordeum; species Hordeum marinum. The sequence continues at coordinate 448,902,556 of CM039672.1, read as the reverse complement.
CGGGTCAGACTCTACTATGCATCATGATCCATACTCTTGTTCAAGATTGAATAGAGTTCTTAAGGCAGGATGGGGCGTAAGTGAGGGCTTGATGGGGTGCGCTCGAGTGTGCCTTGGTGGTCACTTGAAGACTCATAGAGGCAATGAGTAGAGAGAGCATGGGGCCTGCTTTGGATCTTGAAGGCTATGCTTTGCTTGTGCTATAGAGGATTGAAATACGAGCTGATGGAGTTGGGCCATGAAAATATTTCGAGAAATGAAGGGAAAAGTTTAAGGGAAACTTAGAGTTGTTCTTTATGGAGGGGGATAGGCCCAAGTGACATCTTGTTGCTTTTCGGGTGATCAGCATGGGAGATTGGGAGGAAAGAGGACATGTTACATTAGAAAACAAACATTGAAGATTCCGAGTTTGGCTATATGAGCACGAACAATTATGTTCGTCCTTCAAATTCACTTTTGTGCCCAACACTTCTTCCCAAACTGGTTTTGATCTCGTTTTTGCAGCGTATGTGCAGCTTTTGGAATGTAGACTCATGCATCACTTGTGACCGATCAACTGGAGTTCAGTTAGTACGGCCTTTCCTTGTCTGGCTATCTTGCATGACTAAATATGTAAATGATATGTCGGTTGTTCCACGCCTTAAGTAAATGTTTCTTTTTTTGGAAGTCTTAGGTTAGTTTTCAAAACATGCAAGTTTGGTTAGCCGGAAATGTAAGTACCTTTTTTAAAAAAGATAGTGTAAAGTGGATTTTGGAATTTTTACAGAGTGCAAAATACACTTTTTTAGAAAACATTGGTACTTATATGAAAAAAAATTAACATGTTAATGCTTAGCATTGAAATTTGTGTGCCAGGATTATTAACTATTTCAAGCCAATTGTTGTATCCATTGCCCATCCAACCCTCTAGCCAAACTTCAAAACATTATTACCGTAACCCCAAGTAACAAATCAATACCTTGTGAAGGCATATATACTCGTTGATTTGATAAGAAACGTTATCATGAACGACACGGGGAAGCACCTCATGTAATGAGGTCCACCCAAACTACATAATTTCCTGAAGAAACATTGCCACTCGTCAGCGGAGCTTCCTTGTATTGAAAGTATAATACAAAATCGCGCTACACATGCACATATGTTTGTTGAACTTGGATAAAGTATTACAGACGATTGTAATTAGATGTGAGGGTATATTAAAAAGATTTTCAGTTTTGTGCAAGCAAGGGAAGTAGTGTAACGTCCGTCGAATATTTATTCCTCCTCTGGAATACATCCATCCATCCTCTCGTCCTTCCAGCTATATACAGTAGGGCACAATAGGTCAAGGGGGAGTGTTGTTTGTAACTTGGTATTGTGTACAAGACATAGAAGACAATCATTGGCATACGTCTATAATAAATAATTGAAATAAAGAGCAAAAGGAAAAGATTTTCCTTAATTGTAATGCAAGAAGCCGCTTAACTACACTATTTAGGAGGGCCAACACGTATGGCAGGACCTCGTGGTGTATGTTATTGGTGGTGGATTTCCATTTTAAGCTCATTGGAACTTCATGGGGGCATTTCTTTCTTTTTGCGTGTGCGACATGGACAGCTAGCAAGTGAATGTTTTATCGTAGATTTGTCCATCGTTTTTTCTCATATTTTGAGCCGACTATGATTTTTTTATATCGGTTAAGAAAAAATGGAAATAATAAACACAAAGGAAAACAATTAGCATGTGATGGAAGACCCACCCCCCTCCACTCGCACGAGATCGCTTTGAAGAAATGCAAATAACTCCTTCACGTCATGAAATATTCACATCCTTCCACTCACACGAGATCACATCATCTAACCCGGGATCTGTCTTCCGCCTTTCCTCATACAAGATCACGTTGTAACGCAGGAGATATATCATAAAGTTCCAGTACTATAGCATGGAAATAAATTCTCTAGCCACCCCGCCATTTCAGACGTACCAGAACCCTCTCAATCGACCGACATTAAACACACATGTAAGAAAAGTGAGGGGTGGGTCTTGGGACTTACCAGAGGTCATGCGAGAGATGCAATGCTTAGATTCTTGATCCCCTTTCTTCTCCCTTGTGAATCGCTCCTCTATGGTCCCACGCTCAAGTTGGGCATCCGCCGTGGCTGAGCCTGGCATTTGGTATAAACCAAACTTCGGTTAATAAATTTTGGTGTTTCTATATTTCTTTTTCAATTCAGTTTTCAATTTATACTGATAGGGTAGCAAGCATTGGGTTAACCAAGGATATGAATATCTTCCATGCTTGGGAGCGCATCATAATAAATAGAAAACGTCGACCCCATTTCTATAGCCAGACGATGTGGAACTAATCACCAAACGGATAAGCTCCACAAGAAAGACAGATTGGTGTGGGTTAGAAGAAGTTTTGTAGAGTATTAGGCCTTGCGTAGTTGCATACAATATTCAGGTGGATGGCCCCTAAGTCACTAGGTCATCCCTGACTCGCACACGACCACACATCGCACTCAACTTATCCTTACGGGCACGACTATGGGTCGCCTATTGCGATACCAAACAAGGTCTCACCTGAAGTGCTTACGAAATGGGCCAGGCCAGCATTATCGGCGGCTCATAGGCTTTAAGATCTTGATTTGTTGTTCTTCTTTTTATCTTCTTCATCTTTTGCTTCTGTTTACTTTCTTTTATATTTACTTTCCTAGTTGTGCCATTATATTTCACATTTTATGCTCTTACATACCGACCCATTTAATTGCTCAACTATGGACCCAGTACAATCACTAGGAAAAAGCTTCCCTATTGCTAGACGCAACATGAATAAGTTAATCATAATGTTGCAATTGCATCGACCAATAAGTGAACCATTATTTCATCTTGTAGTTGAATGTCCATACTACGGTATCATAGTTTAATGTCCATGAATTGCGACAAGAGATATATTATCACGATGACCAAAGACGTGAGAAAGACAAAGGGTCGAGCACAAGAAAATATTTTCCAACTATGGTCAAAAAACGAGCTCACAACTTAGAAAGTAAACAAACCGACTGCACAACATCTGAAGTGAACAAAACTAACACTCCTTTCAGCAAACAAGATTTGAATACTAATTTGTTTGCCCGACTTGGAGTGTACTAGATCATGAGGAAATAAGTTTGCGCTGAGTGATAATTCTTTGGTCGATTTAATAAAACACATGCAATTTCCTAACTTAGGCATTTATCTAATAAGTATTTAAAGTGATAGTTTATTTATGTAACTATATCCAAAAAGTTATGTTAGCATGAGAACTTCCAATTGACATTGTAGATTGCAAAGCTAGAAACATGAGTATCAATTCTACATTTTCCACGTTTAAGTAGTGGAATGTGATTGTTTCCTGAAACAGGATCAAAATAAAGGTCGGTGTAAATTCAACTACATGTAGAAACTTCCTTTCGCCGAACACCAATTGAAATCACCATACTTGCTGCTTTTAAGATTGCTTGTAGAGTTGGATGTACTCGAGGCGATGAGGGACAGGAGGAGTAGGTGGCACTATGTTTCCTAGAGGGGTTCCTGCTTTGGCCGTGTCAAACTTTGTTGTGCATCATTATCCATGCTCTTGATTAGAATAGAGGAGGATCCCCGGGTGGTATGGGGCTCAGGCGAGGGCTCAATGAGGTGCGTTCGAGTGTGCTTCGGAAATAACTTGAAGACTGAAAGAGGCAAAAGGTAGAGAGATCATGGGGCTTGCTGGGGTTCTTGAAGGTTATGTGTTTTTTTGGCTAGAGAATAGAGATGTGGTTGGATGGAGTTGGGCCATAAAAATATCTTGCAAAAATGAAGGGAAAAAGTCAAGGAAACTTAGAGTTGTTCCTTATGGAGGGGGATTTGCAGGGGGGGGGGCTCTCCGATGCATTTTACGTGATGAACATGGGAGATTGGTAGGAGACAAGATATTTTACGTTAGGAAAAAACATTCAAGACTCTGATTTTAGCTATATCATCACGAACTATTAGCTTGGGCTTTCAAATTTACTTTCGTTCCCAACACTTCTCCCCCAAACTGGTTTTGATCCCGGTTCTCTAGTTATTGTGTAGTTTGTGGAATGGAGACTCGCACACCGTTCATGACCGATGAACTGGACTTGACTTATTATCACTCATCCTTGTCTAACCATCTTACATGACCCAAGATTTACATAATATATCATTTTGCCAACCCTAATGGTTTTTTCAATAAAAAACATTAGGCATTTACCTCGAAAGTATTTAAAGTGTCAGATTCTTTGTCTAACCCTGGACAAAACTTTGAAAAATAACCAATTTAACTTTATTATCCATGATCAAAGGTTTTCATATGTGAATGATGCTAGCTAGAAATTTATGCTAGCAGGAAAACTTCAGTATCAATTATACACATTCCACGTAAGCAATACAAGTTTAATTAGTGGGCCATGCTTGTTTCCCGAAACAAGATCAAGTGAGTGGTTGGTGTTAATTCATCAAGGTGTAGGACCTTCATATTGCCGACCGCCAATCCAAACACCATGCTTCCTGCCCTTGAGATCGCTTGTAGAGTCGGAGCTCCATGGGAGGATGGAGGATTGGAGAAGTAGGTGGCAAAAAATTTCTTAGAGGGACGCCTACTACTGGTGGGGTCGGACTCTGCTGCGCATCATGATGCATTCTCTTGTTAGAAATAGAAGAGAAGTCCCAAGGCTAGATGGGGCTCGGGCGAGGGATCGATGAGGCGCGATTGAGTCTGCTTTAGGGGTTACTAGAAGAATCAAAGACACAGCGGATAGAGAGATCAAGGGTATAGCATGGGTTGTTGAAGGCTATGCTTTGGTTTGTGCTAGAGGAAAGAGTTGTGGTCGGATTGAGTTAGGCCATGAAAATATGTTGAGAAAATGAAATGAATAAGTGAATGGAAACATAGAGTTGTTCTTTATGGATGGGGTAGACCGAAGTGGCCTCTCCATTGCTTCTTGGTTGATGAGCATGGGAGACGGGAGGATAGAGGACATGTTACGTTAGAAAACAAACATTGAAGATTCTTAGTTTGGCTATATCTACACGAACTATTTGGTTCAGCCATCAAATGCCCTTTCTTCCATAACACTTCCCCCAAACTCGTTTTGATCCTGCTTTTAACATTTGTGTGTAGTTTTTGGAACAAAGACTCACACACCACTCATGATGGACCAACTGGACTCGTCTTTTTATGGCTTTTCCTTGTCTAGCCATCTTGCCTGATCCAACATCTTAATAATATATCGCTTTTGTCAAGCTTTAAGTAAATGGTTTAATTTTCTTGGGATCTCATGTTGGTTTTCAAAACGTGCAACTTCGGTTAGCCAGAAATGTAAGTTCCACTTTTTTCAAAAAAGTGTTAAGTGTATTTTGGATGTTTTTACGTAGTGCAACATACACTTTTTTTTGGAAAACATTGGTATTTAGTATTGAAATGTGTGTACCATGTTTATTGATAATTTAGACCCCACTGGAGTATGCATCGCTGTTCCAACCCTCTATCCAAACTTCAACATATTATTATTGTAATACAAAGTAACAAATCACTGCCTTGTGAAGGCATATATAGACGTTGATTTTATGATAAACGTATCCCCAACCACTAGTGGAAGCACCTCGTGTAATGACATCCACCCCTACTTATGTGAAAAAATATTGTGATCTGACTTGTCATCACACCTTGCTTGTATTTAACGTACGGTAGGAAATCATACTTCACATGCACAAATGTGTGGTGCACATGGATAAAGAAATCGAGACCATTGTAATTCCATGTGGGAACATATTAAAAAGAATTTCGGTTTTGTGCAAACAAGGGAAAGTAATGTAATGTCGGTCCCATATTTATTCCTCTTCTCAGTACATTCATCCATCCACTCGTCCTTACAGATGTATAGAGTAGGGCACAATAGGGCCAAGGGGGAGTGTTGTCTGTAATTAGTCGGTCACTGTATACAAGACATACAAGACAATCATTGGCCTACGGGATATACCAAAATTTTGCAAATACAATGCAAAAGGAAGAAATTTTGTTTAACTGTAAAGCAAGAAGCCGCTTAACTACACTATTTAGGCAGGCCAACACGTGTGGGATGACTAGGTGGTGTTTTTGGTTGTGGATTTCCATTTTAAGCTCATTGGAACTTCATGAGGGTGTTTGTTTGTTTCTTTGGGCGGGCCCCATGGAAAGCTACCGTGGAAATGTTTGCTTCATAGATATGTCCTTAGTTTTTCCCATATTTCAAGCCGAATATGAATTTTATTTCTAAAATAGGTTAAGAAAAATTGGAAATAACTAGCAACAATGAAAAAAAACATCACGTCATTGAAGATCTACCCCCCTCCACTCGCATGAGATCGCTTTGAAAAAATGGAAATAATCACTTCAGGTCATGGAAGATCCAGACCCTTCCCGTCACACGAGATTACATCATCTAACCCGAGATCTGTCCTCCCCCTTTCCTCATAGAAGATCACGTCGTAACACTTGAGATACATCATAAGGTCCACTTCTTATACCATGACAATAAATTCTCTAGCCACCCCGCCACTTGAGAGGTATCAAAACCCTCCCCAGCGTTCGACATAAACACACATGTAAGAAATCGAGGGGTGGGTCTTTAGCATTACGAGAGGTCATGCGAGAACCGCAATGCTTGGGTTGTCAATCCCCTTTCTCCTCCTTCATGAATCGCTACTCCATGGTCCCACCCCCTTGTTGAGAACCTCTCATGGTTGAGACTCTCTCTTGGTATATACCAAGATTTAGTTCGTAAATTTTTGTGTTTCTATATTTTTCTTGATTCGGTTTTCAATTTATACTGAAAGGGTAGCCTGCATTGGGCTCGCCAAGGATATGGATACATTCCATGTGTGGCACCCCACCCTATTAAATAGTCAAGCGGTCGCCCCAATTCTGTATAGCCTGACCATGTTGTACTAATCACCAAACGGACAACCCCTTGGATTGTTGTGGGCAAGAAAAATAGGTTTTATAGAGTATTCAGCCTTGCATATTAGCATACAATATTGAGGTGGACGAACCACATGAGTGATTGGGCTGTCTCTGACTCGCGCACACGACCACCCATGGCACTCCCCTTATCCTTAGGTGTGTGACTATGTGTAGCCTATTGCGAGACCAAACAAGGTGTCGCCTTGAGTACTTACGAAATGGGCTAGCCCGAAAGGGCCTTAAGAGTTAGGGTTTTGTCTTGATTTCTTTTTCTTTTTCTTTTCCACTTTCTTTTATATTTATTTTCACAGTTGTCCATCATATTTCACAAATTATGCTCATATATGTCCACCCCCTTAACTGCTCAACTATCGACCCACTAAAATCACAATGTGCATGCGCGTGCATTGCTACATGCAACATTAATTAATTAATAACAATTTAGCAATTTTGTCCAACAATAAGTGAAGCATTATTTGATATCATAGTTGAATGTCCATTATTTGATATCATAATTGAATGTCCATTATTTGATATCATAGTTTATTATCCACGAATTGCGGTCGGGTTTATATTACTATGATGAGCAAAGGCGTGAGAAAGACAAAAACCAAGCACAAAAAAGTATTTCCCAACAACTGCCAAAAAACAAGATCACTACTAAGAAATTAAAGAAACCAACATCACAACATCTGAAGTGATCAAAACTAAGACTCCTTTGAGCAAACAAGATTTAACATGATACTAATTGGTATGCCTAATTTGTAGGATATGTGTTCAAGAGGGAACAAGTATATGATGAGTGATACAAGTTTAGTCTATGAAATAAAACACATCAAATTTCCTGACTTAGGCATTTTTCTCAAATGTATTGAAAGTGTTAGTTTCTTTGTATAGCTATAGGCAAAATGTTATGCTAGCATGAGAAGCTGCAAATAACCTTACAGATTGCAAAGCTAGCAACATGATTATCAATTCTACACTTTCCACGTAGGCAATACAATTTTGACTAGCTGGTTATGCTTGTTTCCCGAAACAAGATCAAGCGGGAGGTTTGTGTTAATTAACCTAGGTGTAGAACCTCCCTTTCGTCAAACACAAATCCAAAGGACCATCCTTGTTGCTTCGGAGATCGGTAGTAGAGTCGGAACTTCTCAACGTGATGTGATACTAGAGGAGTAGGTGGCACTATATTTCCTCGAGGTGGCCCTACTGTTGGTCGGGTCAGACTCTGCTATGCATCATGATCCATGCTCTTGTTCAGGATTGAATAGAGGTCTTAAGGTAGGATGGGGCATAAGTGAGGGCTTGATGGGGTACGTTCGAGTGTGCCTTGGTGGTCACTTGAAGACTCATAGAGGCAACGAGTAGAGAGAGCATGGGGCCTGCTTTGGTTCTTGAAGGCTATGCTTTGCTTGTGCTATAGAGGATTGAAATACGATCTGATGGAGTTGGGCCATGAAAATATTTTGAGAAATGAAGGGAAAAGTTTAAGGGAAACTTAGAGTTGTTCTTTATGGAGGGGGATAGGCCCAAGTGACATCTTGTTGCTTTTCGGGTGATGACCATGGGAGATTGGGAGGAAACAAGACATGTTACATTAGAAAACAAACATTGAAGATTCCGAGTTTGGCTATATGAGCACGAACAATTATGTTCGTCCTTCAAATTCACTTTTGTGCCCAACACTTCTTCCCAAACTGGTTTTGATCTCGTTTTTGTAGCGTATGTGCAGCTTTTGGAATGTAGACTCATGCATCACTTGTGACCGATCAACTGGACTTCAGTTAGTACGGCCTTTCCTTGTCTGGCTATCTTGCATGACTAAATATGTAAATGATATGTCGGTTTTTCCACGCCTTAAGTAAATGTTTCTTTTTTTGGAAGTCTTAGGTTAGTTTTCGAAACATGCAAGTTTGGTTAGCCGGAAATGTAAGTACCTTTTTAAAAAAAGATTGTGTAAAGTGGATTTTGGAATTTTTACAGAGTGCAAAATACATTTTTTTAGAAAACATTGGTACTTATATGAAAATAAAATTAACATGTTAATGCTTACTATTGAATTTGTGTGCTAGGGTTATTAACTATTTCAAGCCAAGTGTTGTATCCATTGCCCATCCAACCCTCTAGCCAAACTTCAAAACATTATTACCGTAACCCCAAGTAACAAATCAATACCTTGTGAAGGCATATATACTCGTTGATTTGATAAGAAACGTTATCATGAATGACGCGGGGAAGCACCTCATGTAATGAGGTCCACCCAAACTACATAATTTCCTGAAGAAACATTGCCGTCAGCGGAGCTTCCTTGTATTGAAAGTATAATACAAAATCGCGCTACACATGCACAGATGTTTGTTGAACTTAGATAAAGTATTAAAGACGATTGTAGTTAGATGTGAGGGTATATTAAAAAGATTTTCAGTTTTGTGCAAGCAAGGGAAGTAGTGTAATGTCCGTCGAATATTTATTCCTCCTCTAGAATACATCCATCCATCCTCTCGTCCTTCCAGCTATATACAGTAGGGCACAATAGGTTCAAGGGGGAGTGTTGTTTGTAACTTGGTATTGTGTACAAGACATAGAAGACAATCATTGGCATATGTCTATAATAAATAATTGAAATAAAGAGCAAAAGGAAAAGATTTTCCTTAATTGTAATGCAAGAAGCCGCTTAACTACACTATTTAGGAGGGCCAACACGTATGGCAGAACCTCGTGGTGTATGTTATTGGTGGTGGATTTCCATTTTAAGCTCATTGGAACTTCATGGGGGCATTTCTTTCTTTTTGCGTGTGCGACATCGACAGCTAGCAAGTGAATGTTTTATCGTAGATTTGTCCATAGTTTTTTCTCATATTTTGAGCCGACTATGATTTTTTTATATCAGTTAAGAAAAAATGGAAATAACAAACACAAAGGAAAACAATTAGGATGTGATGGAAGACCCACCCCCCTCCACTCGCACGAGATCGCTTTGAAGAAATGCAAATAACTCCTTCACGTCATGGAATATTCACATCCTTCCACTCACACGAGATCTCGTCATCTAACCCGGGATCTGTCTTCCGCCTTTCCTCATACAAGATCACGTTGTAACGCAGGAGATATATCATAAATTCCCAGTACTATAGCATGGAAATAAATTCTCTAGCCACCCCGCCATTTCAGACGTACCAGAACCCTCCCAATCGACCGACATTAAACACACATGTAAGAAAAGTGAGGGGTGGGTCTTGGGCCTTACCAGAGGTCATGCGAGAGCTGCAATGCTTAGATTCTTGATCCCCTTTCTTCTCCCTCGTGAATCGCTGCTCTATGGTCCCACGCTCATGTTGGGCATCCGCTGTGGCTGAGCCTGGCATTTGGTATAAACCAAACTTCGGTTGATAAATTTTGGTGTTTCTATATTTCTTTTTCAATTCAGTTTTCAATTTATACTGATAGCGTAGCATGCATTGGGTTAACCAAGGATATGAATATCTTCCATGCTTGGGAGCGCATCATAATAAATAGAAAACGTCGACCCCATTTCTATAGCCAGACGATGTAGAACTAATCACCAAACGGACAAGCTCCACAAGAAAGACAGATTGGTGTGGGTTAGAAGAAGTTTTGTAGAGTATTAGGCCTTGCGTAGTTGCATACAATATTCAGGTGGATGGCCCCTAAGTCACTAGGTCATCCCTGACTCGCACACGACCACACATCGCACTCAACTTATCCTTACGGGCATGACTATTTGTCGCCTATTGCGATACCAAACAAGGTCTCACCTGAAGTGCTTACGAAATGGGCCAAGCCAGCATTATCGGCGGCTCATAGGCTTTAAGATCTTGATTTGTTGTTCTTCTTTTTATTTTCTTCATCTTTTGCTTCTTTTTTACTTTCTTTTATATTTACTTTCATAGTTGTGCCATTATATTTCACATTTTATGCTCTTACATACCGACCCATTTAATTGCTCAACTATGGACCCAGTACAATCACTAGGAAAAAGCTTGCATATTGCTAGACGCAACTTGAATAAATTAATCGTAATGTTGCAATTGCATCGACCAATAAGTGAACCATTATTTCATCTTGTAGTTGAATGTCCATACTACGGTATCGTAGTTTAATGTCCATGAATTGCGACAAGAGATATATTATCCCGATGACCAAAGACGTGAGAAAGACAAAGGGTCGAGCACAAGAAAATATTTTCCAACTATGGTCAAAAAACGAGTTCACAACTTAGAAAGTAAACAAACCGACAGCACAACCTCTGAAGTGAACAAAACGAACACTCCTTTCAGCAAACAAGATTTGAATACTAATTTGTTTGCCCGACTTGGAGTGTACTAGATCATGAGGAAATAAGTTTGCGCTGAGTGATAATTCTTTGGTCGATTTAATAAAACACATGAAAGTCACTAACTTAGGCATTTATCTAATAAGTATTTAAAGTGACGGTTTATTTATGTACCTATATCCAAAAAGTTATGTTAGCATGAGAACTTCCAATTGACATTGTAGATTGCAAAGATAGAAACATGAGTATCAATTCTACATTTTCCACATAGGCAATGCAAGTTTAAGTAGTGGAATGTGATTGTTTCCTGAAACAGGATCAAAATAAAGGTCGGTGTAAATTCAACTACGTGTAGAAACTTCCTTTCGTTGAACACCAATTGAAATCACCATACTTGCTGCTTTTAAGATTGCTTGTGGAGTTGGATGTACTCGAGGCGATGAGGGACAGGAGGAGTAGGTGGCACTATGTTTCCTAGAGGGGTTCCTCCTTTGGCCATGTCGAACTTTGTTGTGCATCATTATCCATGCTCTTGATCAGAATAGAAGAGGATCCTTGGGTGGTATGGGGCTCAGGCGAGGGCTCAATTAGGTGCGTTCGAGTGTGCTTCGGAGATAACTTGAAGACTGAAAGAGGCACAAGGTAGAGAGATCATGGGGCTTGCCGGGGTTCTTGAAGGTTATGTGTTTTTTGGGCTAGAGGATAGTGATGTGGTCGGATGGAGTTGGGCCATAAAAATATCTTCCAAAAATGAGGGGAAAAAGTCAAGGGAAACTTAGAGTTGTTCCTTATGGAGGGGGATTTGCAAGGGGGGGGGGCTCTCCGATGCATTTTACGTGATGAACATGGGAGATTGGTAGGAGACAGGAGATTTTACGTTAGGAAAAAAACATTCAAGACTCTGATTTTGGCTATATCATCACGAACTATTAGGTTGGGCTTTCAAATTTACTTTCTCTCCCAACACTTCTCCCCCAAACTGGTTTTGATCCCGGTTCTATGGCTATTGTGTAGTTTGTGTAATGGAGACTCACACACCGTTCATGACCGATAAACCTGACTTGACTTATTGTCGCTCATCCTTGTTTAACCATCTTACACGACCCAAGATTTAAATAATATATCATTTCACCAAGACTAATGGTTTTTTCAATATAGCACATTAGGCATTTACCTCGAAAGCATTGAAAGTGTCAGTTTCTTTGTCTAACCATGGCCAAAACATTGAAAAATCAACAATTTAACTTTCTTACCCATAATCAAAGGTTTTAATATCAGAATGATGCTAGCTAGAAATTTATGCTAGTAGGAAAACTTCAGAATAACATTGTAGATTGAAAGGTGAGGAACATGAGTATCAATTGTACACATTCCACGTAGGGAATAGAAGTTTAATTAGTGGGTCGTATTTGTTTCCTGAAACAAGAGCAAGCGAGTGGTTGGTGTTAATTCACCAAGGTGTAGAACTTTCATATTGCCGAATGCCAATCCAAAGAACCATGATTGCCGCTTTAGAGATTGCTTGTAGAGTCGGAGCTCCGTAGGATGATGAAGAATTGGAGGAGTAGGTGGAACAATTTTTCCTAGAGGGACACCTACTACTGGTGGGGTCAGACGCTGCTACTGGTGGGGTCAGACTCTTATTAGAAATAGAAGAGGGGTCCCAAGGCTAGATGGGGCTCGGGAGAGGGCTCGATGAGGTGCGATTGAGTCTGCTTTAGGGGTCACTAGAAGAATCAAAGAAACAGCGGATAGAGAGATCAAGGGGCTAGAATGGGTTGTTGAGAGCTATGCTTTGTTTTGTACTAGAGGATAGAGTTGTGGTCGGATGGAGTTAGGCGATGAAAATATGGTGCGAAAATTAAAGGAAAAAGTGAATGGAAACATAGAGTTGTTCTTCAAGGAGGGGGTAGACCGAACTGGCCTCTCAAATGCTTCTTGGTTGATGATCATGGGAGATCGGGAGGAGGGGGGGACATGTTGCGTTAGAAAACAAACGTCGAGGATTTTTAATTTGGCTATATCTACACGAACTATTTGGTTCAGCCATCAAATGCCCTTTCTTCCCCAACACTTCCCCCAAACTCGTTTGGATCCTGCTTTTAACGTTTTGGTGTAGTTTTTGGAACAGAGACTCACGCACCACTCATGACCGATCAACTGGACTTGACTCTTTATGGCTTTTCCTTGTCTAGCCATCTTGCATGATCCAAGATCTAAATAATATATCGCTTTTGTCAAGCCTTAAGTAAATGGTTTAATTTTCTTGGGATCTCATGTTGGTTTTCAAAACGTGCAACTTCAGTTAGCTAGAAATGTAAGTTCCATTTCTATCAAAGAGAAGTGTTAAGTGTATTTTGGACGTTTTTACATAGTGCAAAATACACTTTTTTGGAAAACATTGGTATTTAGTATTGAAATGTGTGTACCATGTTTATTGATAATTTAGACCCCACTACAGTATGCATCGCCGTTCCAACCCTCTATCTAAACTTCGACATATTATTATTGTAATACAAAGTAACAAATCAACGCCTTGTGAAGGCATATATAGACGTTGCTTTTATGATAAACGTATCCACAGCCACAAGTGGAAGCACCTCGTGTAATGACATCCACCCGTACTTATGTGAAAAAACATTGTGACTTGTTATCACACCTTTCTTGTATTTAACGTACGGTAGGAAATCATACTTCACATGCACAAATGTGTGGTGCACTTGGATAAAGAAATCGAGACCTTTGTAATTCGGTGTGAGAACGTATTAAAAAGAATTTCAGTTTTGTGCAAACAAGGGAAAGTAATGTAGTGTCGGTCCCATATTTATTCCTCCTCTAAATACATTCATCCATCCACTCGTCCCTACAGATGTATAGAGTAGGGCACAATAGGGCCAAGGGGGAGTGTTGTCTGTAATTAGTCGGTCACTATGTACAAGACATATAAGACAATCATTGGCCTATGGGATATACCAAACATTTGCAAATACACTGTAAAAGGAAGAAATTTTATTTAACTGTAAAGCAGCAAGCCGCTTAACTACACTATTTAGGCAGGCCAACACGTGTGGGAGGACTAGGTGGTGTTTTTGGTTGTGGATTTCCATTTTAAGTTCATTGGAACTTCATGGGGGTGTTTTTTTGTTTTTTTGGGCAGGCCCCATGGAAAGCTACCGTGTAAATGTTCGCTTCATTGATATGTCCTTAGTTTTTTCCCATATTTCAAGACGGATATGAACTTTTTTTCTTAAATTGTTTAAGAAAACGGGAAATGACTAGCAACAATGAAAAAACATCACGTCATTGAAGATCTACACCCCCCCTCTACTCGCATGAGATTGCTTTAATTTTTTCGAAATAATCACTTTATGCCATGGAAGATCCACAACCTTCCACTCACACGAGATTACATCATCTAACCCAAGATCTGTCTTCCCCCTCTCCTCATAGAAGATCACGTTGTAACAATTTACATACATCATAAGGTCCACTTGTTGTACCATGACAATAAATTCTCTATCCGCTCTGCCACTTGAGAGGTACCAAAACCCTCCCAACTGTTTGACATTAAAGAGAGATGTAAGAAATCGAGGGGTGGGTCTTGGGCGTTACGAGAAGTCATGTGAGAACCGGAATGCTTGGGCTACCAATCCCCTTTCTCCTCCTTCATGAATCACCACTCCACGGTCCCACCCCCATGTTGGGAACCTCCCGTGGTTGAGATTTGCTTTTGGTATATACCAAGATTTAGTTTGTAAATTTTGGTGTTTCTATATATAATTTTGATTCGGTTTTCAATTTATACTAAAAGGGTAGCCTACGTTGGGCTTGCCAAGGATATGGATACATTCCATGTGTGGCACCCCACCCTATTAAATAGTCAAGCGGCCGCCCCCATTCTATATAGCCTAATCATGTTGTACTAATCACCAAGCGAATCATGTTGTACTAATCACCAAGCGGACAACCCCACGAGAGAGATGGATTGTTGTGGGCAAGAAAAATAGGTTTTATAGAGTATTCGTCGTTGCATAGTTGCATACAATATTGAGGTGGATGGCCCACATGAGTGACTGGGCTATCTGTGACTCACGCATGACCACACATGGAACTCACCTTATCCTTAGGGGCGTGACTATGTGTCGCCTATTGCAAGACCAAACAAGGTGTCACCTTGAGTACTTATGAAATGGGCTAGACAAAAAGGCCGGGGGGCCATAGGCCTTAAGAGTTAGGTTTTTTTCTTGTTTTCTTTTTTTCCTTTCTTTATTACTTTCTTTTATATTTATTTTCATAGTTGTCCATTATAATTCACAGATTATGCTCATATATGTCCACCCCTTTAACTGCATAACTGACGACCCATTAAAATCACTATGAACATGCGCGTGCATTGCTACATACAATATAAATTAGTTAATCACAGTTTAGCAATTGCGTCCACTAATAAATGAAGCATTATTCGATGTCATAGATGAATGTCCATTATTTGATATCATAGTTTAATATCCATGAATTGCGATCGGGTCTATATTACTATGATGAGCAAAGGCGTGAGAGAGACAAAAACCAAGCACAAAAAAGATTTCCCAACAACTGCCAAAAAACAAGATCGCAACTTAGAAATTAAAGAAACCAACGTCACAACATCTGAAGTGATAAAAACTAAGACTCCTTTGAGCAAACAAGATTTAACATGATACTAATTGGGTATGCCTAATTTGTAGGATACTAGTTCAAAAGGGAACAAGTATGTGATGAGTGATACAAGTTTAGTCTATCCAATAAAACACATTAAATTTCCCGACTTAGCCATTTTTCTCAAAAGTATTGAAGGTGTTAGTTTCTTTGTATAGCTATAGCCAAAATGTTATGCTAGCATGAGAAGCTGCAAATAACCTTGCAGATTCCAAAGATAGAAACATGATTATCATTATACACTTTCCACATAGGCAATAGAATTTCAACTAGTGGGTTGTGCTTGTTTCTATAAACAAGATCAAGCGGGAGGTTGGTGTTAATTCACCTAGGTGTGGAACCTTACTTTCGTCAAACACAAATCTAAAGTACCATCCTTGGCACTTCGGAGATAGCTAGTAGAGTTGGAACTTCTCAGGGTGATGAGGGACTAGATGAGTAGGTGGCACTATATTTCCTAGAGGTGTCCCTACTGTTGGTTGGGTCATACTCTGCTACGCATCATGATCCATGCTCTTGTTTTTAATTGAAGAGGCGTCCTAAGGGAGGATGGGGCATAGTCGAGGGCTTGATGGGGTGCGTTCGAGTGTGCCTTGGAGGTCATTTGAATACTCACAAAGGCAACGAGTAGAGAGAGCATGGGGTGTGATTGGGTTCTTGAAGGCTATGCTTTGTTTGTGCTATAGATGATTGAGATGTGATCAGATGGAGTTGGGCCATGAAAATATTTTGAGAAATGAAGGGGAATGTTTAAGGGAAACTTAGAGTTGTTCTTTATGGGGGGGGGGGGGTAGGCCCAAGTGGCATCTTGTTGCTTTCCGGGTGATGAGCATGGGAGAATTGGAGGAAAGAGGACATGTTACATTATAAAACAAACATTAAATATTCTGAGTTTGGATATATCAGCACTAACTATTATGTTCGTCCTTCAAATTCACTTTCGTGACCTACACTTCTTCCCAAACTGGTTTTGATCTTGTTTTTGTAGCCTATGTTTAGCTTTTGGAATGTAGACTCATGCACCACTTGTGACCGATCAACTGGACTTGACTTAGAACGACTTTTCCTTGTCTGGCCATCTTGCATGACTAAATATGTAAATGATATATCGGTTTTTCTGTGGCTTAAGTAAATGTTTTTTTGGAAGTCTTAGGTTAGTTTTCAAAACATGCAAGTTTTGTTAGCCGAAAATTTAAGTTCCTTTTTTCAAAAAGAAAGTGTAAAGTGGATTTTGGACTTTTTACAGTGCAAAATACACTTTTCTAGAAAACATTGGAACTTATATGAAAATAAAATTAACATATTAATGCATAGTATTGAAATGTGTGTGCCAGGGTATTAACTATTTCAAGACGAGTGTTGTATCCGGTGCCCATCCAACCCTCTAGCCAAACTTCAAAACATTATTACTGTAACCCCAAGTAACAAATCAATACGTTGTGAAGGCATATATACACGTTGATTTTATAAGAAATGTTATCCTCAACCATGAGGGGAAGCGCCTCATGTAATGAGCTCCATCCAAACTACATGCTTGCTTGAAGAAACATTGCCACTCGTTAGCGCAACTTCGCTGTACTGAAAGTACAATAGGAAATCGTTCTTAACATGCACAAATGTTTGTTGAACTTGGATAAAGCATTAGAGACCATTGTAATTCCATGTGCGGGTATATTAAAAAGATTTTAAGTTTTGTTCAAGCAAGGGAAGTAGTGTAATGTCCCTCACATTTTTATTCCTTATCTAGAATACATCCATCCATCCTCTCGTCCTTCCAGTTGTATACAGTAGGGCACAATAGGTTCAAGGGGAGTGTTGTTTGTAAAGAGCTATTGTGTACAAGACATATAAGAAAATCATTGGCATACGACTATACCAAAAAATTGAAAATAAAGAGCAAAAGGAAAAGATTTTCCTTAATTGTAATGCAAGAAGCCGGTTGACTACACTATTTAGGTGGGCCAACATGTGTGGAAGGACCTGGTGGTGTATGTTATTGGTGGCGGATTTCCATTTTAATGTCATTGGAACTCCATGGGGGTGTTTCTTTCTTTTTGGGTATGTGACATGGACAGCAAGCAAGTGAATGTTTTATCGTAGACATGTCCATAGTTTTTTCTCATATTTCGAGCTGAATATGATTTGTTTTTTTATACCAGTTAAGGAAAAATGGAAATAACAAACACAAATGGAAACAATCAGCATGTTATGGAAGATCCACCCCCCTCCACTCACACGAGATCGCTTTGAAAAAATACAAATAACTCCTTCACGTCATGGAAGATCCACATCCTTCCATTCACACGAGATCACATCATCTAACCCGGGATCTGGCTTCCCCATTTCCTCATACAAGATCATGTCGTAATGCATGAGATATATCACAAAGTCCCCTTACTACAGCATGGCAATAAATTCTCTATCCACCCCGTCATTTCAGACTTACCAGAACCCTCCACATCATTTGACATTAAACACACATGTAAGAAAATTGAGGGGTGGGTCTTGGGCCTTACTAGCGGTCATGCGAGAGCCGCAATGCTTAGATTGTTTATCCCCTTTTCTCTCCCTCGTGGATCGCTGCTCTATGGTCCCACACTCGTGTTGGGCATCCGCCATGGCTGAGCCTGGCATTTGGTATAAACCAAACTTCGGTTAATAAATTTTGGTGTTTCTATATTTCTTTTTCAGTTCAGTTTTCAATTTATACTGAAAGGGTGCATGCATTGGGTTAACCAAGGATATGAATATCTTCTAGGGTTGGGACCGCATCATATTAAATAGAAAATATTGACCCCATTTCTATAGCCAGACGATGTGGGACTACTCACCGAACGGACAAGCTCCACAAGAGAGACAGATTGGTGTGGGTGAGAAGAAGAAGTTTTGTAGAGTATTAGGCCTTGCATAGTTGCATACAATATTCAGGTGGACGGTCCCTAACTCACTTTGTCGTCTCTGACTCGCACACAACCACACATCGCACTCACCTTATCCTTAGGGACACGACTATGTGTTGCCTATTGCGATACCAAACAAGGTCTCACTCGAAGTGCTTACGAAATGGGCCAGGCTAGCATGTCGGGGGCTTATAGGCTTTAAGATCTCGTTTTTTCGTTCATATTTTTATTTTCTTCGTCTTTTGCTTCTTTTTTACTTTCTTTTATATTTACTTTCATAGTTGTGCCATTATATTCACATTTTATGCACTTACATGTCCACACGTTTAATTGCTCAACTACCGACCCACTACAATTCCTAGGAAAATGCTTGTGCATTGCTAGACGTAACATGAATAAATTAATCATAATATTGCAATTGCATCGACCAATAAGTGATCCATTATTTCATCTCATAGTTGAATATCCATTATGCGGTATCGTAGTTTAATGTCCATCAATTGCGATAAGTGATATATTACTACGATGACCAATGGCGATGGCACAACATCTGAAGTGAACAAAACTAACATTCCTTTGAGCAAACAAGATTTGAATACTAATTTGGTATGCCTGACTTGGAGTGTACTAGTTCATGAGGAAATAAGTTTGTTCTGAGTGATAATTCTTTGGTCGATTCATTAAAACACATGAAATTTCCTGACTTAGGCATTTATCTAATAAGTATTGAAAGTGATTGTTTATTTATGTAACTATATCCAAAAAGTTATGTTAGCATGAGAACTTCCAAATGACATTGTAGATTGCAAAGCTAGCAACATGAGTATCAATTCTACATTTTCCACATAGGCAATGCAAGTTTAATTAGTGGGATGCGATTGTTTCCTGAAACAAGATCATAATAGAGGTTGGTGTTAATTCAACTACGTGTAGAAACTTCCTTTCGTCGAACACCAATTGAAATCACCATACTTGCTGCTTTTAAGAATGCTTGTAGAGTTGGATATACTCGAGGCGACGAGGGACTGCAGGAGTAGGTGGAACTATTTTTCCTAGAGGGGTTCCTACTTTGGCCGGGTCGAACTCTGTTGTGCATCACTATCCATGCTCTTGATCGGAATAGAAGAGGATCCCCGGTGGGATGGGGCTCAGGCGATGGATCGATGAGGTGCGTTCGAGTGTGCTTTGAAGATAACTTGAAGGCTGAAAGAGGCACAAGGTAGAAAGATCATGGGGCCTGCTGGGGTTCTTGAAGGTTATGTGTTTTTTGGCCTAGAGGATAGAGATGTGGTCAAATGGAGTTGGGCCATGAAAATATGTTGTGAAAATGAATGGAAAAAGTCAAGCAAAACTTAGCGTTCTTCTTTATGGAGGGGGATATGCACAGGCTGTTGCATTTTGTGTGATGAACATGGGAGATTGGTAGGAAAGAGGAGATTTTACGTTAGAAAAAAAACATTCAAGACTCTGAGTTTGGCTATATCATAATGAACTATTTGAGTGGGCTATCAAATTTACTTTCTTTCCCAACACTTCTCCCCCAAACTCGTTTTATTCCCGGTTCTGTAGTAATTATGTAGTTTGTGGAATGGAGACTCGCACACCATTCGTGACTGATGAACTGGACTTGACTTATCATGGCTCTTCCTTGTCTAACCACCTTACATGACCCAAGATTTAAATAATATATCATTTTTGCCAATCCTAATGTTTTTTTTTCAGAAGTCTCATCTTAGTTTTCAAAACGTGCAAGTTTAGTTATTCAAAAATGTAAGCTCAATTCTTTAATGCGTAAAGTGGATTTGGGACGTTTTTAGAAAGTGAAAAATACACATTTTTGATAAAACATTGGTACTTCAGATGAAAAAACACAATATGAACATATCAATCTTTAGTACTGAAATGGGTGTACTATGGTTAATAATTTTGAACCAAAAATTGTCTTATCCATCACCCCTCCAACCGTCTATCCGAACTTCGACTCATTATTACCAGAATACAAAGTAACAAATCAATGCCTTATGAAAGCATATATACATGTTGAATTGATAATAAACGGTATCCTAAACCACAAGTAGAAACGCCTTATGTAATGAGCTCCACCCGAAACTTCATACTTACATTAAAAAAACATTTCTTGTGTTGAAAGTACAATTGGAAATCATACATCACATGTCGAAATGGTTTCTGTACTTGTATAAAGCAATAGAAACCATATTAATTCCTTGTGAGAACTTATTAAAGATAATTTCACTTTTGCGCAAGCAGAGGAAAGTAATGTAATGTCCCTTCCATTTTTATTCCTCCTCCGCTGGATACCGTTCATACAAGACAATCATTAGCCTATGGGATATTTAATAAATTCAAATAAAGTGCAAAACGAAGAAATTTTTCTTAACTGTAATCTAAGAATCTCCTTAACTACAATATTTCTGTAGTGAACAAAACTAAGACTCCTTTTAGAAGACAAGATTGAAAAAGTTACTAGTTTGGTACGCCTCATTTGTAGGGTACTAGTTCACAAGGAAACAATGCTTCGGAGACTTCTTGTAGAGTTGGAACCCCTTCGGGCAATGAAGTATTAGAGAAGTAGGTGGCACTATTTTTCCTAGAGGGGTTGGGACTACTACTGGATGGGTCAGACTCTATTTTGCATCACGATCCATACTCTTGCTCGTGATAGAAGAGGGGTCCCAAGGATGGTTAGGGCTCGGGCGAGGGATTGATGAGGTGCGACAAGTGTGCTTTGCAGATCGCTTGTATACTCAGAGAGGCACCAGAGAGAGAGAGAGAGGTCATGGGGTCACGAGTTCATGAAGGATAGAGATGTCGTCAGATGGAGTTGGACTAGTGTGTATGGGGCCGATGTTTCCCTGTCAAATGGGCCAGATCTCCTCTATATGGTCGTTGGCCCATGAAATTTATTTTTGTATGCTGCCGAGTTGCCAAACAGCTTATAAAATCCCTAGTATTTTCAAGTCAGGTTTTTGTTAGAGGAGCACGAGTCAAGGTGTTTGCGGTGGTAGAGGATTGCCAAACATGCCCTAAGAGACAATCTACTTTGTGTTTGGTTTTACCATGAAATGTTAAACCTAAGCTTGAGTGAAATACATCACATCATATTGCTAGGAACACTCGATGTAATGAATGAGTTGCAATGTAATTGCACACTTCAAAATAAACCATCGGGTCGCATTCCACAACATGATTTTATTCATGACAGTCAATTAATTCAAAGATTCGATGCCATCATTGAATTCTCCCCACAAATATTTTCTCAAACTAAATAATTACCGTGTATCCAGATACCATCATAGTAGCATCACTCTTCTTTCCGTTTGATCCCCAAAATTGAAAATAGAAGGAAAATTATTCTTGACATTATGCCTTCAATATAGTATTTCATGGATATTTTAAGAAAATGATGAGGGGAAGCTAAGGGAAACTTGCGCTTGTTCTTTATGAAGGGTGATAGGCCCAAGTGGCCTCTTTGTTGCTTGGCAGGTGATGAACACAAAAGATTGGGAGCAAAGAGCACATGTTATGTTAGACAACAAACATAGAAGATCTGTCGAGAGCTCGTCCAACACGTGAGGTCCCCGAATTTTCCATCATGATGCCACCGTGGGAGGTGTATCAAATCCTCTATTGTCGTTCCCCTGGTCTTCTGTAGGAGGTGCATCGTTAGTCCTCTCCTCTTTCCCCCATTCTTTAGGTGGGTCGATTCCTCCGAGAAGCTCGACCGTCAGCTAGCATGTCAGATGGCTGATAGCCTGCAGGACATAGAGGGTAGTGTAGCATCTTCGTGTAAGTTTCCCAATAGTTATCGTCCCATCTAGGAGCATAGGAGAGTGTTGTGGGTGCCATTTCAGTCACACACAAGCTGTCACATGTCTCGTCTGAAGTAACTATTTGAAAATCTGCATATGGTTTTATTGTCCCATGAAACAAATATATGAGAGTGGTAGAAATAGCTGATTGTTGAAGCGAGAATCTTCACATCTTTAAAGTAAATAACATAAATTAAAATATTAAAATTTAAATGGATTATAGTAGAGAGATTAGGCACGGAGAAACTTTGAATCATGATGTAAATAAAATGTGCTAGTGTGTCATTAATACCAGTTACCTTGTATCGTGATTCTAATATATTGGTTGCTTGTTTAGTAGGTTGATGACCCTTAAGTGGTCAAAATCATCCATGCCAAATTCGTTATCCTCTGTAGTGCTGCTTTAGACATTTACACAACGTGATCATGTTCAACAATTAAGGTCATGAGACCGGAACAATATATTATATTATATGGATCATCTTATCTCATATTGTGTTTGATCATCATAGATCTCTCTGCATGTCACCTAGAGGCCGCAGATTCACTAAGCAATATGTGTCACATGTGTAGCTCTTTGGATCATGTTGCATGGTCCCTAAAATTGGATGGTACCCTTTATGCTTATCAAAAATAAATAACTTACTAAATAGTCATAAAACTATAACCACAAATGACGACAGATATAGTGGGCACAACTCAATCTTATCGTGAATGAGAGAATAATTCAAAAGAAATCATATCGCTAATATAATGAAGATCCACAATAAGATGAACAATTAAACAAGTCTCAATCTCAAGATGAATACAAATAGAGTTATAAACCCTAGTCTTATGACTTGGAATTCCTCTCCCAACGATGATGATGCGATGAATGGGAATGTAGTTGGAAAAACCAGAAGAAAATGATCTCCGGGACTTCTTTTTCTCTGGATCTCTTCTCTCTTTGTTCTGAATGGTGTGGTGGTGGTTGCGTCTCTCTGGTGCTCTCTCTCCTCTTCACTAAAGTTGTTGTTATAGACGAGGGGAAGCTGGTGGTGCATGGTATGAGCACTTGTGCTTGTACCAGAAGTTGTTTTGCACTATGGGTGTGTTGGTGCAAATCTGTCCAATGCGGAAGTTGCTCCATATGGCTTCATTTGATAAGATCTTGATTGGTTTACCTACATAGGTATATTTTCCTGCATAATGAAGCGTTAACGTTAGAAAGACCCAAGAAATACCAAAAGACGGGTGAAACCCGTATCAAGACCCTCTAATAAAAGTGGTAAAATCTCAAACCATCGGTGGCCACAACCATAGCCTCGAGCTCCTTGTCTTAGTGAGGGACCTAAGGTGTAAGTGGATATATTTTTCCTAGTGGAGAACCTACTGTTGCACGTTTTAATCCATCTTTGGTCGGAACAGAAGTGGGGTCCCAAGACCGGTTGGACCCCGGGCATGGGTTCAATAAGGTATGCTCGGGTGTGCTCTGTAGATTTCTTGCATTGTCAGAGAGGCACCACAGAGAAAGCTCGGCAAGCTGGTTTCATGAAGTCTATGCTCTGTTTTGTGTTGGAAGATAGGCAATAGGTTAGCTAGAGTTAGGCTAATGTGAATGGGATGGACGTTTCCCTCTCAAATGGACCAAATCTCCACTAAATAGAATGCCAGCCCATGAAATTGATCTAAGGTTAGAGCCAAGTCGCCAAACGGTTTAGTGAATCCCTAGTTTTTTAAGAAGTCAGTGTTTAGCGAGAGGATGGGAGTCGAGGAGTTTGTGACGTTAGAGGATTGCCATAAAATGCCCTAAGAGACACTCTAATATGTGCTTCGTATGACAATAAATGGAATATCTAACCCTGAGTGAATCGCATTGCATCGTGTTGCTAGGAAACACTTGATGCAATGAATGAGTTCAAACGCAATTGCATGCTTCGTAAGAAAGGATCATGTCCCATCACGTGCCATGCTTTAATTTGTGGTAGTCAATTAATTTGAAGAGTTGATGCCTTCATCGAACACTCACCGTAAATATCCTATGAAATTAAATAATCTGCGTGTATCAAGATAACACCATGCTAGAACCCCATTGCTTCTCTCTATTCAAGCCCCGAAATGGAGAAGAGAGAAAAATTGACAATATGCGATAAGTAGTATGCCATGAAACTTTCTTCACAAAATGAAGGGAAGAAGTTAAGAAAAACCTAGAGTTGTTGTTTACGGAGGGGGTTAGGTCCAAGTGACCTCTCCATTGTTGGGTGATGAGCATGGAAGATTGGGAGGAAAGAGGAGATGTTACGTTAGAAAAAAACATTGAAGATTCTTAGTTTGACTAATTCTAACTTAAAATTCATTCTCATGTCCAATACTTCTCTCCCAAACTGGTTTTGATCCCACTTTTGTAATTCTGTGCATTTTTCTTAAAATATAGCTTGAACATTATATTTGCCACAAGCAATATTTTTCATATTTAGATAGTAAAATATATTAGTTTTTTTTGATGAATTGTCTATTTGTGTGATGCCTGAAAGTTTGGAATTTCATATAATAAATACTGGAAAATATACATATCACACAAGCAATGGCGATCATTCGGGCATCATACACTCTAGTTGCAGCTTGCAACACCTCTGCTCCCCCCTCCCTCCTGCCAGCACAAACATGTCATGTTTGACCCTGATCTTGTAACCATAGTTTAAGGTAGAGGTCAAACTAGAACTTCAACCAGGGAGTTAACTTTATCACCAAGAACAAGGTTGATTATGGGTGAAGAGAAGAATGTTTGGGCTCACTAGATCCACCCACACTAAGTATGCGCTGAGCTATCTTCTCTTTTCCCTTTCTTTCTGACCCATTTTTTTAGGTATATGGTTTGGGTTTTCTTCTAGTTTTATGTGTTTCTATTCATTTTCTCTTTTATATTTGCCTTTGTCTTTCGTTTCCTTCCTTTTCTTTGTAGGGAACGAGCAATATATAAGAACGCTTTTTCTCCAGAGGAATACGAAGAGGGGCCTTTGCAGGCAATTTTACAGGATGCGGCAAATAGTCGAGCCTTAGAAAAAGCCGCCCATTTTTCCCGTGAGTTGTTTTTCCTTTTTCTTGTCTACGGTGTTTTAGTAGGGTTTTCTCTTCAATAAAAGCAGACAGTTAATTTTCAGGAGCTAAATATTTAAAACTGCATTAAAAAGAGAAAAATATATTTTATAAAATTGTTTATTATTGATTACTAAAAAGTTCAGCGTATATTAAAAAGGTTCACCATGTGTTGAAAAACTGTTCAATGTGTATTAAAATATGTACGTCAGTTACAAAAAAAATGTTCATCGTATATAACAGAAAAAATTCAGTGCATATTTCAAAAGTTCATCGTGTATTAATAAATTGTTTAATGTGTATTATAAAATGTTTGATGTGCACAAAGAAAATCTTCATCATATATCATAAAACGTTTAGTGTATGAACATGGGAGATTGGTAGGAAAGAGGAGATTTTACGTTAGAAAAAAAAGCATTCAAGACTCTGAGTTTGGCTATATCGTCGCGAACTATTTGGTTGGGCTTTCAAATTTACTTTCGTTCTCAACACTTCTCCCCCAAACTAGTTTTGATCCCGATTCTGTAGTTATTGTGTAGTTTGTGGAATGGAGACTCGCACACCGTTCGTGACCGATGAGTTTGACTTGACCTATTATCGCTCATCCTTGTCTAACCATCTTACACGACCCAAGATTTACATAATATATCATTTTGCCAACCCTAATGGTTTTTTCAATAAAAAACATTAGGCATTTACCTCGAAAGTATTTAAAGTGTCAGTTTCCTTGTCTAACCATGGCCAAAACTTTGAAAAATCAACAATTTAACTTTATTATCCATGATCAAAGGTTTTCATATGTGAATGATGCTAGCTAGAAATTTATGCTAGTAGGAAAACTTCAGAATAACATTGTAGATTGAAAAGAGAGGAACATGAGTATCAATTATACACATTCCACGTAAGCAGTACAAGTTTAATTAGTGGGTCATGCTTGTTTCCCGAAACAAGATCAAGTGAGTGGTTGGTGTTAATTCACCAAGGTGTAGGACCTTCATATTGCCGAACGCCAATCCAAACACCATGCTTGCCGCCTTGGAGATCGCTTGTAGAGTCGGAGCACCATAGGAGGATGAAGGATTGGAGGAGTAGGTGGCACAATTTTTCTTAGAGGGACGCCTACTACTGGTGGGGTCGGACTCTGCTGCGCATCATGATACATTCTCTTGTTAGAAATAAAAGAGGTGTCCCAAGGCTAGATGGGGCTCGGGCGAGGGATCGATGAGGTGAGACTGAGTCTGCTTTAGCAGTCACTAGAAGAATCAAAGACACATCGGATAGAGAGATCAAGGGGCTAGCATGGGTTGTTGAAGGTTATGCTTTGTTTTTTACTAGAGGAAAGAGTTGTGGTCGGATTGAGTTAGGCCATGAAAATATGTTGAGAAAATGAAAGGAATAAGTGAATGGAAACATAGAGTTGTTCTTTATGGATGGGGGTAGACCGAAGTGGCCTCTCCATTGCTTCTTGGTTGATGAGCATGGGAGATCGGGAGGATAGAGTACATGTTACGTTAGAAAACAAACATTGAAGATTCTTAATTTGGCTATATCTACATGAACTATTTGGTTCAGCCATCAAATGCCATTTCTTCCCCAACACTTCCACCAAACTCGTTTTGATCCTGCTTTTACATTTGTGTGTAGTTTTTCGAACAGAGACTCACGCACCACTCATGATCGATCAACTAGACTTGACTTTTTATGGCTTTTCCTTCTCTAGACATCTTGCCTAATCCAACATCAAAATAATATATCGCTTTTGTCAGGCCTTAAGTAAATGGTTTAGTTTTCTTGGGATCTCATGTTGGTTTTCAAAATGTGCAACTTCAGTTAGCCAGAAATGTAAGTTCCATTTTTTTCATAAAAAAAATGTTAAGTGTCTTTTGGACATTTTTACATAGTGCAAAATACAGTTTTTTGGAAAACATTGGTATTTAGTATTGAAATGTGTGTACCATGTTTATTGATAATTTAGACCCCACTGCACTACGCATCGCCGTTCCAACCTTCTATCCAAACTTCAACATATTATTATTGTAATACAACGTAACAAATCACTGCCTTCTGAAGGCATATATAGACGTTGATTTTATGATAAACGTATCCCCAACCACAAGTGGAAGCACCTCGTGTAATGAAATTCACCCGTGCTTATGTGAAATAACATTGTGACTTGTTATCACACCTTGGTTGTATTTGACGTACGGTAGGAAATCATACTTCACATGCACAAATGTGTGGTGCACTTGGATAAAGAAATCGAGACCATTGTAATTCCGTGTGAGAACATATTAAAAAGAATTTCAGTTTTGTGCAAACAACGGAAAGTAATGTAATGTTTGTCCCATATTTATTCCTCCTCTCAATACATTCCTCCATCCACTCGTCCTTACAGTTGTACAGAGTAGGGCACAATAGGGCCAAGGGAGAGTGTTGTCTCTTAATTAGTCGGTCACTGTATACAAGACATACAAGACAATCATTGGCCTACGGGATATACCAAACTTTTGCAAATACAATGCAAAAGGAAGAAATTTTGTTTAACTGTAAAGCAAGAAGCCGCTTAACTATACTATTTAGGCAGGACAAGACGTGTGGGAGGACTAGGTGGTGTTTTTGGTTGTAGATTTCCATTTTAAGCTCATTGGAACTTCATGGGGGTGTTTGTTTGTTTCTTTGGGCAGGCCCCATGGAAAGCTATTTTTTAAATGTTTGCTTCATAGATATGTCCTTAGTTTTTTCACATATTTTAAGCCGGATATGAATTTTATTTCAAAATCGTTTAAGGAAAAATGGAAATAACTAGCAACAATGAAAAAATCATCACTTCATTGAAGATATAACCCCCCCCCTCCACACGCATGAGATCACTTTGAAAAATTGGAAATAATCACTTCACGTCATGGAAGATCCACACCCTTCCACTCACACGAGATTACATCATCTAACCCGAGATCTGTCTTCCCCCTTTCCTCATAGAAGATCACGTCGTAACACTTGAGATACATCATAAGGTCCACTTATTGTACCATGACAATGACTTCTCTAACCGCCCCGCCACTTGAGAGGTATCAAAACCCTCCCCACCGTTCGACATTAAACACACATATAGGAAATCATGGGGTGAGTCTTGGGCATTACGAGAGGTCATGCGAGAACCGCAATGCTTGGGTTGTCAATCCCCTTTCTCCTCCTTCATGAATCGCTACTCCACGGTCCCACCCCTTTGTTAGGAACCTCTCATGGTTGAGACTCGCTCTTGGTATATACCAAGATTTAGTTTGTGAACTTTTGTTTTTCTATATTTATTTTTGATTCGGTATTCTATTTATACTGACAGGGTAGCCTCAATTGGGCTTGCCAAGGATATGGATTCTGTCCGTGTGTGGCACCCCACCCTATTAAATAGTCAAGCGGTCGCCCCCATTCTATATAGCCTAACCATGTTGTACTAATCACCAAACGGACAACCCCACGGATTGTTGTGGGCAATAAAAATAGGTTTTATAGAGTATTAGGCCTTGCATAGTTGCTTACAATATTGAGGTGGACCACCCACATGAGTGACTGGGCTGTCTCTAACTCACGCACACTAGTAGAAAACAGGGCATTGGTTCGGGTCGGGCCAGCCCATTAGTCGCGGTTCAGTCACGAACCGGGACCAATGGGGGCAACAGTCCCGGTTCATGCGGCCAGGGAGCCGGGCGGGCCATGTGGGGCATTGGCCTCGGTTCGTCTGGAAGCTTTGGTCCCGGTTCCCAACACGAACCAGGACCAATGTGACTCTCTCCTGGCCCACAACCATTGGTCCCGGTTCGTGGCTGGATCCGGGAACAAAGGGGGTCCTTTAGTCCCGGTTCCAGCCACGAACCGGGGCCAATGAAATGCCTATATATACCCGCTCGCCAGCAAGCAGAGCACTCCACACTGCTCTATTATTTTGGACGGCGAGGGGAGAGCTTTGTGGTGCTCTAGCTCACCTCCTATGCACATGAGGTGTTTGATGAAATGCCTAAGCCAAACTTGAGCTTTCTCCTCTTGAAGCTCCTTGTCCAAACTCCATTTTTGTCAAGATTTGTCTAGGTTTGGCGTTCCATCCCGTCCCGTCCCCGTCCTGAAACCGCCGTCGATCGCCCGCGCGTGGTGAGCCTCTTGATCTTATCTTCTTGCTAAAAGAAAATATACTTACTCGTATGATTTTCTTAATTTTATTATTGTTCACTTCTCTATTCAGTATATGTTGTAATTCTTTTTAATACACTTTATTATATAGCGCACGCAGATGAACCGACAATGGATGTACGATGACCGACGCACCTCCGAGTATATTAAGGGCCTGTATAATTTTCTTGAAGCGGTAGAGGCAAACAAACAGAATGGTTTTATGCCTTGTCCATGTACTGTCTGTGAGAATATGAAGTCTTTCTCCAACTCTAAAACCCTTCAATTCCACATGCTTCAGAAGGGTTTTATGCTACACTATAATGTTTGGACCAAGCACAGAGAAAGAGGGGTTATGATGGAGGACAATGAAGAAGAAGAGGATGACGACAACTACCCTCCTCCTGAATACAGTGATGTTACAATGAGGGAAGATGAATATCAGGAGGAACTAGACGATGTGCCCGATGATGATCTTCACCGAGTCATTGTTGATGCACAGAGAGAATGCGAAAGTGAAAGGGAGAAGTTGAAGTTCGATCGCATGTTAGAGGATCACAAAAAAGGGTTGTACCCAAATTGCGAAGATGACAACAAAAAGCTCAGTACCGCACTGGAATTGCTGCAATGGAAGACAGACAATGGTGTATCTCACAAGGGATTTAGTTCGCTACTGAAAATAATGAAGAAGAAGCTTCCAAATGATAACGAATTACCCGACAGTACGTACGCATCAAAGAAGATTGTATGCCCTCTAGGACTAGAGGTGCAAAAGATATATGCATGCCCTAATAATTGCATCCTCTACTGCGGTGAGTATGAGGAACGAAACGAATGCCCAGTATGTGGTGCATTGCAGTATAAGATTAGAAGAGATGACCTTGCTGACGGGTCGGAGTGGAGAAAGATCGAGAGAAAGTGGAACGACTTTACAGGTGACCCGAGGAACGTATGGTTTGGTTTAAGTGCAGATGGCGTTAATCCTTTTGGGGAGCAGAGCAGCCAGCATAGCACATGGCCTGTGACTCTATGTATGTATAACCTTCCTCCTTGGTTGTGCATGAGGCGGAACTTCATTATGATGCCAGTTCTCATCCAAGGCCCTAAGCAACCCGGCAATGACATTGATGTGTACCTAAGGCCATTAGTTGATGAACTTTTACAGCTATGGAATGGAAGAGGTGTATGTGTGTGGGATGAGAACAAACAGGAGGAATTTGACCTACATGTGTTGCTGTTTGTAACCATCAACGATTGGTCTGCTCTCAGTAACGTTTTAGGATAGAGAAACAAGGGATACCACGCATGCACACATTTTTTAGATGACACCGATAGTATATATTTGGACAAATGCAGGAAGAATGTGCACCTAGGGCATCATCGATTTCTTCTGACCAACCATCAATGTCGAAAGAAAGGAAAGCATTTCAAAGGTGAGGCAGATCACCGGAAGAAGCCCGCTCTCCATACTGGTGATCATATACTTGATATGGTCAATGATTTACAAGTAATATTTGGAAAGGGTCCTGGCGGACTATCTGTTCCGAATCACGCTGACAAACGTGCACCCATGTGGAAGAAGAAATCTATATTTTGGGACCTACCCTATTGGAAAGACCTAGAGGTCCGCTCTGCAATCGACGTGATGCACGTGACGAAGAATCTTTGCATGAACCTTCTAGGCTTCTTGAGAGTGTATGGGAAGACAAAAGATACACCGGAGGAACGGGAGGAAGAGCAACGTGTGCATGAAAAGATGGCATGCATCCAAAGCAGTATGAAGGTCCTGCCAGCTACGCTCTTACCAAAGAAGAGAAGGAAATCTTCTTTGAATGCCTGTTCGGTATGAAGGTCCCGTCTGGCTTCTCATCGAATATAAAGGGACTAATAAAAATGGCAGAGAAAAATTTCCAAAACCTAAAGTTTCATGACTGCCACGTGATTATGACGTAACTGCTGCCGGTTGCATTGAGGGGGCTACTACCGGAAAATGTTCAATTAACCATTGTGAAGCTATGTGCATTCCTCAATGCAATCTCTCAGAAGGTGATCGATCCAGAAATCCTGCCAAGGTTAAGGAGTGATTTGATGCAATGTCTTGTTAGATTCGAGCTGGTGTTCCCACCATCCTTCTTCAATATCATGGCGCACGTCCTAGTTCATCTAGTCGACGAGATTGTCGTTCTGGGCCCTGTATTTCTACACAATATGTTCCCCTTTGAGAGGTTCATGGGAGTCTTAAAGAAATATGTTCGTAACCGCGCTAGGCGAGAAGCAAGCATCTCCATGGGCCATCAAACAGAGGATGTCATTTGGTTTTGTGTTGACTTCATTCCGGAGCTTAAGAAGATTGGTCCCCCTCAATCGCGGTATGAGGGGAGACTGACTGGAAAAGGCACGCTAGGAGCGGAATAAATAATATATAGGGACGGGCATTCTTGGTCTCAAGCACACTATACAGTTCTACAGAATTCCTCCTTGGTGACCCCGTATGTCGAGGAACACAACAATATTCTGTGCTCCAAACACCCGGAGCAGTGTGATGACTGGATTACATATGAACACATCGGGATTTTCGGCAGTTGGTTGCAAACACATCTCATGAGCTGTACTCGTTGGCCAGGGGACCATCTTCGACTGTATTGACTTACAAAGGGTACGAGATAAATGGGAATCCATTTTACACGATCGGCCAAGATGAAAAGAGCACCAACCAAAACAGCGGTGTCCGTTTTGATGCAGCAACCAAGAGGGGAAAGGATACATATTATGGTTACATAGTGGACATATGGGAACTTGACTATGGACATGATTTCCAGGTCCCTTTGTTTCACTGCAAATGGGTCAATCTGTCAAGAGGCTGGGTACAGGAAGACCCATAGTACGGAATGACAACAGTGGATCTGAACAAACTTGGGTACACGAACTAACCATTCGTCCTAGCCAATGATGTGGCGAAAATTTTCTATGTGTAGGACATGTCTACCATACCAAGAAAAAGAAAAGATAAGGAAGAGAATACATCATACGATGAGCCAAAGCGCCACATAGTTCTTTCAGGAAAAAGAGACATCGTGGGATTGGAGGGCAAGACAGACATGTCTGAAGATTATGAAAAGTTTCATGAAATTCCTCCCTTCAAAGTCAAGGCTGACCCAAGCACCTTGTTAAACGATGAAGATTATCCATGGTTACGGTGCAATAAGCAAAGGACACAAGTGAAGAAAAAGTGAAGACTTTCTCTCCACAACTATATCATTGAAGTGACATGTGAAGAAATGAAATGTCTTTTGTAACACATGAGTTTTCGTACGAAACCCTAATACTTCGAAAGAGATTTTCCGTTTTGTACATGAAGTGCATCCAGTTTTTGCCGTAACCCTCTCAACTTTTTATGACGTGCTATGTGGGTGAAATTATGATACCATGCCAACTTTTAACCTTTTCAGAGTTCATTTGAAGTGTTTTTCAATTTCTGGGTCATTTAGCTCAAAAAATCAGTATGTGCATGAAAAATACCAAATGAAGTCAGAAAGGGTTTAAAATTGATGGTGTGGACATGAATGGCGCATTTTGAACACACAAAAAGTATGGAGTTTAAATAACTTCAAAAAATGAAATCCCTTTGTAACATATGAGTTTTCGACCGAAATCGTGATACTTCGAAAGAGATTGTCCATTTTGTACACGAAGTGCATCTAGTTTTTGCCGTAACCATCTCAACTTTTTAGCACATGCTACGTGGGTGAAATGATGATACCATGCTAACTTTCAACCTTTTCAGAGTTCATTGGATGTGTTTTTCAATTTCAGGGTTATTTAGCTCAAAAAATCAGTATGGGCATGAAAAATACCAAATGAAGTCGGAAAGGGTTGAAAATTGATGATGTGGCTTTGAATGATGCACTTTGAACACACAAAAACTATGGAGTTCAAATAAGTTTACAAAAATGAAATCCCTTTGTAACAGATGAGTTTTCATCCGAAACCATTATACTTCGAAAGAGATTGTCCATTTTGTACACGAAGTGCATCCAGTTTTTGCCGTAACCCTCTCAACTTTTTATGACATGCTATGTGGGTAAAATGATGATACCATGCCAACTTTCAACCTTTTCAGAGTTCATTTGAAGTGCTTTTCAATTTTAGGGTTATTTAGCTCAAAAAACCAATAAGTGCACGAAAAATACCAAATGAAGTCACAAAGGGTTGAAAATTGATGATGTGGCTTTGAATGATGCATTTTGAACACACAAAAAGTATGGAGTTCAAATAAGTTAAAAAAACGAAATCCATTTGTAACAACTGAGTTTTCGTCCGAAACCTTGATACTTCGAAAGAGATTATCCATTTTGTACACAAAGTGCATCCAGTTTTTACCTTAACCATCTCAAATTTTTAGCACGTGCTATGTGGGTGAAATGATGATACCATGCCAACTTTCAACCTTTTCGGGGTTCATTTGAAGTGCTTTTCAATTTCAGGGTTATTTAGCTCAAAAAAAATCAGTAAGTGCATGAAAAATACCAAATGAAGTCAGATAGGGTTGAGAACTGATGATGTGGCTTTGAATGGTGCATTTTGAACACACAAAAAGTAGGGAGTTCAAATAAGTTCAAAAAAATTAAATCCCTTTGTCACAGATGAGTTTTCGTTCGAAACCGTGATACTTCGAAAGAGATTGTCCATTTTGTACACGAAGTGCATCCAGTTTTTGCCGTAACCATCTCAACTTTTTCGCACATCCTATGTGTCTGAAATGATAATACCATGCCAACTTTTAACCTTTTCAGAGTTCATTTGAAGTGCGTTTCACTTTTAGGGTTATTTAGCTCAAAGAAACCAATAAGTGCATGAAAAATACCAAATGAAGTCTGAAAGGGTTGAAAATTCATGATGTGGCTTTGAATGGTGCATTTTGAACACACGAAAGGTGTGGAGTTCAAATAAGTTAAAAAAATAAAATCCCTTTGTAACAGATGAGTTTTCGTCCGAAACCGTGATACTTCGAAAGAGATTGTTCATTTTGTACACAAAATGCATCCGGTTTTTACCATAACCATCACAACTTTTTAGCACATGCTATGTGGGTGAAATGATGATACCATGCCAACTTTCAATCTTTTTAGAGTTCATTTGAAGTGCTTTTCAATTTTAGGGTTATTTAGCTCAAAAAAAATCAGTAAGTGCGTGAAAAATACCAAATGAAGTCAGAAAGGGTCGAAAATTGAGGATGTGGCTTTGAATGGTGCATTTTGAACACACAAAAAGTATGGATTTCAAATAAGTTCAAAAAACGAAATCTCTTTAGATAACATAAAAAATAACAAAAATGGACATAGATGTGCATATGTAAGTAAAATTCGAGTGGAAATCAGACTGAAATCCAGTTTGATTTCAGGTCAAATTTTCCCACATAAGGGCATCCATTTTCAATTTGATAGGAACTCAATAAGGCAGGGAGGGGTGGGTTTATAAACCGGTGCGAGCGCCCCTTGCTTGGCGAGGTGGGACTAAACTCTCATCATAGCCAGGACCAACCATTTAGTCTAGGTCGGTGGCTACAACTGGGACCAATACACACCGTTGGTCCCGGTTAGTGGCACCAACCGGAACCAATGCCCACCTTTAGTCCCGGTTGGTGCCACCAACCGGGACCAAAGGTCTCTGCTTCCCGCCCTTTGGGCTGTTGAAAAGAGACCTGTAGTCCCGGTTGGTGGCACCAACCAGGACTAAAGGTGGGCATTGGTCCCGGCTGGTGCCACCAACAAGGACCAATGCTCTGGGTATGTAAGTAGAACTTAGGAATTTTCAGTTCTCATCTCGCAGTTCCCCCCAAAGACGTTGACCTCCTCGATGCCGCCAGGCTGCCCCGACGCCGTCGCCGTCGCCCGTACCCCTGCCCTGCCCCCCGAGCCCACACCTACGCTATCCGCCGCCCACGCCGTCGCTGTCCGCCGCCCATGCCGTCGCCGTCGCCCGAGCCCCTGCCCTTCCCCCAAGCCCACACCGACGCCGTCCGTCGCCCACGCCATCGTCGTCTGCCGCCCCTGCACCAGCCCGCCCCCATCGTCGTCGTCGCCTTCGCCGCCCCCGCCGGCCGCCCCCGCTATGAGTCAATGCCCCCGCCCCTTGTATTTTTTCATGTATATGTTGTATATGTTTTTTTCATGTACATGTATATATGTTCATGTATATGTGTCATGTGTGTATATGTTCATGTATATGTTTTTTTATGTATATGTATATACGTTCATGTATATGTGTGTATATGTTCATATGTACGAAAATATAGAGTGAAAACCAAAACAAACATATAAGAAAAAACAAAGTAAAAATGAAGAAGGAAAAGAAAACCGCCCCTGCCCGGCCACCACCACATTTTCATAAAGTTTTCCCACCGAGTCCACGTTGCACCGAGCACCCGCGACGAAGCAAGTCTTTTCTTGAGGAAGGTAATTTTTTTGTTAAATGAAAATGTTGGAATCGGCTCTATCATCATGTTGGCATCGGCTCTATCTATCAACAAGGCCACAGGAGAACTCCGGCCCACTATCATCACGTTGGCCTCGGCTCCCCGAGAGCTTTCCAACAGATCCAGAATGTATGTCGTTGTTGATATACCCCCTCCTCGATAGCTTCGACATGAGAGGGGACGTCGGACATGCATGAGAGAGAGGCGGTCCGCTCACCCGACCAACTATCGAGGCCACCCAAACCCTAGAAGAAAGAGTGTCGTTGTCGATCTACCCCCTCCCCAATAAGTTCGACATGAGGGGGGACGTCAGGCATGCATGAGTGAGAGAGGCGGTCCACTCGTCTGACCAACTATCGAGGCCATCCAAAACCTAGAATAAAGAACGTCGTTGTCAATCTACCCCCTACCCGGTAACTTCGACATGAGAGGGGACGTCGGACATGCATGAGAGAGATGTTGGGGAACGTCGCATGGGAAACAAAAATTTTCCTACGCACACGCAAACCTATCCATGGTGATGAGTATCTATGAGAGGGAGAGTAGATCTACGTACCCTTGTAGATCGCTAAGCGGGAAGTGTTAAGAAACGCGGTTGGTGTAGTCGAACTTCTTCGCGATCCAAATCGCCGAGCATCCTGCGATCTAATCACGAACCGTCCCACGAACTAATCACGAACCGTCCCGCGATCTCGTCATGATCCGTCCCGCGATCCGATCATGAACCTCCCGTGGCCTTGATCACGATCCTTCCGATCTAGTACCGAACGGACGGCACCTCCACGTTCAGCACACGTGCAGCTTGATGACGATCTCCACCGTCTTGATCCAGCAAGAGGAGGTGGAGAGGAGGAAGAGTTCTCCGGCAGCGTGATGGCGCTACGGCGATGGTGGTGGAGCTATTCCGACAGGGCTTCGCCTAAGCATTGCAGAAAACCGATCTAGAGGAGAAGCTATGCACTAGAGGAACGGGTGGCACGTGGCTGAAAATCTTGTGCCAAAAACCTAAAATCCTCTAGTATATATAGGAGGAGAGGAGGAGGAGGCTTGGCTACCAGAAAGGCAGCCCTTGGGTCGGCAAACCAAGGAGGGAGGAGTCATCTTCCTTCTCCTCCAAGTAGGATTAGGACTCCTTCCTTATATAGCCCCTTTTTGCCTTTTTCCACCTTTTTTCCTTTTGGTATTTTCTTCCCAGCCTCATGGGCTTTGTGTATGACTTCCACCAGCCCACTATGGACTGGTATTAACCCTCCTACAGCCCATGTAGGCTCTTGGGTCGAAATACCCCTCCCGAAGGTCTCCCGGTACACTACCGGCACTCCCGGTACCCTACCGATGAGCCCGAAACTTTTTCGGCGACCAAACTGGGACTTTCTATATATGAATCTTTACCTCCGAACTATTCCGGAGCTCCTCGTGACGTCCGGGATCTCATCCAGGACTCCCAACAATCTTCGGTCACCACCATACATAACTCTACACTACCGAAACGTCACCGAACCTTAAGTGTGCAGACCCTGCGGGTTCGAGAACTATGTAGACATGACCGAGACACCTCTACGGTCAATAACCAATGGCGGTACCTGGATGTCCACATTGGTTCCTACATATTCTATGAAGATCTTTATCGGTCGAACCTCTATGTCAAGGATTCAGTTAATCCCGTATGATGTTCCCTTTGTTCTTCGGTATGTTACTTGACCGAGATTCGATCGTCGGTATCTCCATACCTAGTTCAACCTCGTTACCGGCAAGTCTCTTTACTCGTTCCGTAATACAAGATCCCGTGACTAATACTTAGTCACATTGCTTGCAAGCCTTACTGTGATGTTGTATTACCGAGTGGGCCCTGAGATACCTCTCCGTCATACGGAGTAACAAATCCCAGTCTGGATCCATGCCAATTCAACAGACACCCTCGGAGATACCTGTAGAGAACCTTTATAGTCTCCCAGTTACATTGCGACGTTTGATACACACAAGGCATTCCTCCGATGTCCGTGAGTTGCATGATCTCATGGTCATAGGAACATATACTTGACATGCAGAAAACAGTAGCAATAAACTGACACGATTATATGCTACGTTTGTAGTTTGGGTCTTGTCCATCACATCATTCTCCTAATGATGTGATCCTGTTATCAAATGACATCTCATGTCCCTGACTAGGAAACCTTAACCATCTTTTATGAATGAGCTAGTCTATTAGAGGCAAACTAGGGACATGGTTTTGTCTATGTATCCACACATGCAT
This sequence comes from Hordeum marinum, assembly GCA_022496015.1. Lineage (NCBI taxonomy): Eukaryota > Viridiplantae > Streptophyta > Magnoliopsida > Poales > Poaceae > Hordeum > Hordeum marinum. Next base: position 448,863,899 of record CM039672.1, on the reverse strand, counting down.
CTAAGTCTCCGATCAATACAATTCATAGCATGGATAATAAACGATTATCATGAACAAGGAAATATGATAATAACTAATTTATGATTGCCTCTAGGGCATATTTCCAACAAGAGTGGCGGTCCGCTCACCCGACCATCTATCGAGGCCACCCAAACCCTAGAAGAAAGAGCGTCATTGTCGATCTACCCCGTCCCTACCCGACCAACTAGCGATATTCGGAAGGCTCTTGTTGAACTTCGTACCAAAAAGCTAATTAATTATCCTATCTGGGATGCCGTCGGACATTCATGAGAGAGGCGGTCAAGACATTGGATGTTCATGTTTGTATATTAATTGCCATGTTGTAATATTTGCAGACACTATGGATCCAAGAGACGAAGAACAAGAACAGTTGTTGGGGGACATAACCCACGGCGAACGTGATATCTTGTCCTTTCTCAATGACACCGATGGTCTGGAAGTAGTGGATTATGACGGCTCCGGTGATCGAACAATGGAGGAGGAAGGACGTGATCATGATGGCTCCGGTGACCGAATGCCGGAGGAAGAAGGAGACCATGATGACGGCTCCGGTGACCGATCAGAGGAGGGAGCTGTTGCAATGTCCGGCGAGGTATATATTAATTAAGTCTTGGCTCCGGTGACTAGCTAATTGATGCATTAATTATTTTGGTATGTACATATATTAATTAACTCTTCTTTCTTCTTTATAGCCCTCTGGATCGAGCCAAACTTCGTAACAAGACGAGGCCCAAAGAAGAGGTTGTGCAAGGATAAAAAGTTCACGATCACAGCACTCGCGAACGATGGCCATCTGATTGAACCTAAGTGGACCAAGAACGCCTTTGCTACTCACTGCAAAGCTATTATTAGGGACAACATCCCGATCAACATCAAGCAATGGAATCATCCTAAGGACGGCGCCCCTGAAGGTGATTATGTCAACGATAGACAGAAAGATGATCTCTGGACCACGCTGAAGGAAATTTTCACCCTACCGCCAAAGGAGGATGCGAATAAGCCAGTTATAGAGCCACTGGTCAAGGTGTGTGCTCTTCACAAGATGACAGATCTATTCAGGAGGTGGAAGGAGGAGTTCAAATCAAAGTTTGTCGACAAAGGGAAGACTCTAGAATTCACCAGCCGATTTGAGAAGATAAGAGATTACTGGCCCGCATTTGTGGACTACAAGACAGCAGACAAGAGTAAGAAAATGTCAGATAAAAACAAGGTCAATGCTGCAAAGAAGAAGTATCAACATCACACGGAGCCAGGTGACTACCTCAAAGCCCGGCCGTTGTGGGATAAAGCTGAGAATGACCTAATTGCTAAAAACATCGTACCACAGACATATAACTGGCCAGAGCATTCAAGGACTTGGTTCTTCGGGGTTGGGGGAAGTTTGGACCCTGAAACGGACGAGCAACTTGCAATACCCATGAACTAGTTTCAGAAGTATATCACCGTAGTGCAGGAAGCGACATTCATTCCCGATAGAGAGAAGGACGAGCTGACTGAGGCCCTAGGGAATGCTGAGCACCCTGGACAAACACGAGGCACACTAGGCTCCGTTCCGTGGAAGGTTGGGTTTCCCGACGTAGGCGGTTATAGAAGCCGGGAGAGTAAGAGGAAAGCAGAGTTGAGCAAAATTTAGAAGCTCAATGCAAGATTACAAAAGCTAGATGAAGCTGAGTGCGAGCGAGCTGCCGGCCAACCATCTCAGCGACACAAAGCTACCCCAGAAACTACCCCGCCATCCTAGCGGAGAAGCAGTGTCGCTTCCACGGAGCCCGTTCAGCCTGACTTCACGTCTCCTAACTACCCCGTGGATACTATCACGGAGGCTCAACATTGCGAGCTTATGACGAAATGCCGGGACCTCATTTTCAAGGCGGCTGTCGGCTCTATTGTACCTCCTCAACCCAACGGAACTTTTCACTACCGTCCGATTGCACATGGCTATGCTGTTGTGATGGTGGATGTAGTAATGAATGTATTTGAGGAGCTCAAGCTTGACCACTTTACAGGTGAAGGAGAGAATAAGCTACTTCGTGCCCTGAGGAGTACATGTCTATGGCAGAAGGAGTACATCAAGCTTCCAAACTGGATGCCTCTGCCTCCTCCTTCTCCTTAGGCGAATCAGGGCACTCCGGCTCCTCCCCCTCCTCCTCCTGGTCCTCCTCCTCCGGCAAGTGATCAGGGCACACCGCCTCCTTCTCCGGCTCCTCCAACGCGTGGGGGCACTCCGCCTCCTCCTTCACCTACTCTGGCACGTCGGAGCAGTACACCTCCTCCTTAGCCTTGTCGGCAATGGCCAAAGACAGACGCCGCCGCTCCAGCTCCTCCGGCGCCTAGTAAGCAACAATGGAAGGGAGCCGCCCCCGCTCCGGCGGCTAGCAGTACAAGCATAGGCAGTAGGGGATTCAAATACGGTCCATCTCTAAAGCCTCTGGAAAAGTTACCATATGAGAGGACCCATTTTGCAAAGAAAACTCCACCTCCGAAGGAGAAGATAGATCCGGTGAAAGCGATGCGCACTATCGAAACCCTGGAGCGACCACCACCGCCTTTGCCGGATTCCAACTTTGACCGCTGTATTAAAAAGACATATCAAGCTGTGTGCCGGTCGGGAAGTACTTCTAGTGATGCAAGGTTAGCAAAACAAAGAAGTGGGAAAAAATTCCCCAGCTCGGTGAACAGGCGAACCAATCTTGCCCCCCTCTCAAGGTGTTTAGCGATATCGTCGCTAATAATCCTGGGATGGTGCCTAGTACCAAACCCGGTGATTACTTGAGCCATGATGTACAGTTTAGGCCGTTAGAGGTGGACGAATTGCGTTACTGTCACGGGCGGCCTCTCGTCAAACCTGATCATCCTCCTCTAACAACGATGATGCGAAAATTCCATGAATGGTACATGAAAACCTGCCGAGAGTCTGGGATGGATTCTTTGATACTGTGAGTTAAAGAGGAGCATGACCTCGTTGGAATGGAACTTTTGATTATTGAATTTGAGCAGATATTCCAGTTATACAATCAAAAGGCCCTTGACAAAACAATCATGACTTGCTACTTTCTGTAAGTACTACTTCTGTAATTAAGTCTCTCTATGTATATATATAGCGCAGCTCTTTCATTGCATGTATATATAATTACCCTCACTACTATATTATACAGATTGAAGATCGTCGAATGCAGAAAAGCACAAATCTATGACATTGGGTTCATTAACCCAAATATCATACATGAGTCTAATTTCCAAAAGTATCCCACACAAACCAAGGAAAACTTGCTACAATCGTTGCTGAAAAATCAAAACAAAGGGACAATACTCTTTCCTTACAACTTCAAGTGAGTGTTACTGTCTTGTGCATATTCAGTTTCGCTTATTACTCGAGGTTTATAGTAATGTAACTGGTGAGTTATGCATGCGTGCGCAGTTTCCACTTTATTCTGCTAGAGATTCAGCTTGAGCGGGGAGTAGTAACCGTCCTAGACTCGAAACGAAAGATCCCCAAGAATATGCGGACATGACTAAAATTCTCCAGAAGTAAGTTCAATCGATCATTATCGCATTATATCGACAACTTTGTTCATTTCCTGATATCAAGTAATTATTTCTTTGTCTGGCAGGGTTTGGAAAGAGTTCACAGCAATTGTTCCGGCACTGCCGGGGGAGCTGTGATTTACATACCCGAAACTAAGTACTACTAGCTAGTTCCTAGAGTCTCCCATTGATTCTAGTTCCATCAATACCATTTATCATGCTTGATTATCAGTTTGATTGAACTCTATTTCTCGTAAAGTGCTTGTGGCAGGAAACCGGGAATCATTTATGTGGATACTACATTTGCGAGTTCATCTACAACGCGATGACCCCTAAGCAGGGCTACTCTGAAAAACAATTTCAAGTGCGTAAGCAATAATATTCACAATTTTATTTTATTACCATATATATGTATTGACCCCTTCTTCAAATTAGATGTGGTAGATGCGGGATGAACTCCTACCACATGATCGCATACGAGCAATTCAAGAAGAATTGGCAGGATTCTTTCTTGACCACGTCATAAATAAAAACGGAGAATACCATCTGGAAGGTGACATTAGATGTTAGGGATTGTAAGAGATCTTATATTGTATATATGTAGCTAGTAGTGTCGGATATATATATGAAAACTTGTTATACGACCAATCTCTCGGAGAAAGAGAGGTCGATCACTTCTATCTCTATATGTTCATGACGATCTTCTGTACTTAATGGTTCCTTCATTTGCTTACTAGCTAGCGTGTCGAGTTCTCTCTGTAGTAGCTAGCGGCGACCAAGCACGGAGAAAGAGAGGACACTTCTCTCTATTAATTGGCTAGCTAAAACAATATAAAACCCCTAAATTAACCGTCCAAAACCCCCTAAATAACCCCTCCCTTTAAAAAAACCAGCAACTGCTAGATGCTGACGCGTGGATGCCTTTAGGTCCTGGTTGGTATTACCAACCGGGACTAAAGGTCCTCCTGCGTGGGCTCCCCGCAGAAGCCACGTGGAGCCCCTTCTATCTTGGTTTGTAAGAGAACTAGGACTAAAGGTTTTGGGCTTTAGTCCTGACCCTTTAGTCTCGGTTCCAGAACCGAGACAAATGGGCCTTACGAACCGGAACAAATGGGTCTTTTTCTACTAGTGGCACGACCACACATGGCACTCATTTTATCCTTTAGGGCGCGACTATGGGTCGCCTATTGCGAGACCAAACAAGGTGTCGCCTTGAGTACTTATGAAATGGGATAGCCCAAAAGGCCGAGGGACCATAGGCCTTAAGATTTAGGGTTTTTTCTTGTTTTCTTTTTTTCCGTTCTTTTATATTTATTTTCACAGTTGTCCATTATATTTCACTGATTATGCTGATATATGTCTACCCCTTTAACTGCATAACTATCGACCCACTAAAATCACTATGAACATGCACGTGCATTGCTACATACACTATGAATTAATTAATCACTGTTTAGCAATTGTGTCCACTAATAAGTGAAGCAATATTTGATATCGTAGCTAAATATCCATTATTTGATATCATAGTTTAATATCCATGAATTGCGATCGGGTGTTTCTTACTATGATCAGCAAAGGCGTGAGAAAGACAAAAACCAAGCACAAAAAAGTATTTCCCAACAACTGCCAAAAAACAAGATCGCAATTTAGATATTAAAGAAACCAACATCACAACATCTGAAGTGAGAAAAACTAAGACTCCTTTGAGCAAACAAGATTTAACATGATACTAATTAGGTATGCCTAATTTGTAGGATACTAGTTCAAGAGGTAACAAGTATGTGATGAGTGATACAAGTTTAGTCTGTCCAATAAAACACATCAAATTTCTTGACTTGGGAATTTTTCTCAAAAGTATTGAAAGTGTTAGTTTCTTTGTATAGCAATAGCCAAAATGTTATGCTAGCATGAGAAGCTGCAAATAACCTTATAGATTCCAAAGCTAGCAACATGATTATCAATTCTACACTTTCCACATAGGCAATACAATTTTAACTAGTAGGTTGTGCTTGTTTCCCTAAACAAGATCAGGCGGAAGGTTGGTGTTGATTCACGTAGGTGTAGAACCTTCCTTTCGACAAACACAAATCCAAAGGACCATCCTTTTTGCTTCAGAGATCGCGAGTAGAATCGGAACTTCTCAGGGTGATGAGGGACTACAGGAGTATGTGGCACTATATTTCCTAGAGGTGACCCTACTATTGGTCGGGTCAGACTCTGCTACGCATCATGATCTATGCTCTTGTTCAGAATTGAAGAGGGGTCCTAAGGCGGTTTGGGGCGTAGCCAAGTGCTTGATGGGGTGTGCTCGAGTGTGCCTTGGAGGTCACTTGAAGACTCACAGCGGCAACGAGTAGAGAGAGAATGGGGCCTGCTTGGGTTCTTGAAGGCTATGCTTTGTTGGTGCTATAGAGGATTGAGATGTGATCAGATGGAGTTGGGCCATGAAAATATTTTGAGAAATGAAGGGAAAAGTTTAAGGGAAACTTATAGTTGTTCTTTATGGAGGGGGGATAGGCCCAAGTGGCGTCTTGTTGCTTTTCGGGTGATGAGCATGGAGATTTGGGGGGGGGGGGGGAGAGGACATGTTACATTAGAAAACAAACATTGAAGATTTTGAGTTTGGCTATATCAGCACGAACTATTATGTTCGTCCTTCAAATTCACTTTCGTGCCCAACACTTCTTCTCAAATTAGCATTGATCTCATTATTGTAGCCTATGTGCAGCTTTTGGAATAAATACTCATGTACCACTTGTGATCGATCAACTGGACTTGACTTAGTATGGCTTCTCCTTGTCTAGCCATCTCGCATGAATAAATATGTAAATGATATATCGGTTTTTCCGTGCCTTAAGTAAATGTTTCTTTTTTTTGAAGTCTTAGGTTAGTTTTCAAAACATGCAAGTTTGGTTAGCCAAAAATGTAAGTTCCTTTTTTTCAAAAAGAAAGTGTAGGTTGGATTTTGGAGTTTTTACATATCGTAAAATACACTTTTTTAGAAAACATTGGTAATTATATGAAAATAAAATTAACCTATTAATTCTTAGTATTGAAATGTGTGTGTGAGGACTATTAATTATTTCAAGCCAAGTGTTGTATCCATTGCCCATCCAACCCTCTAGCCAAACTTCAAAACATTATTACCGTAACCCCAAGTAATAAATCAATACCTTGTGAAGGCATATATACACTTTTATTTTATAAGAAATGTTATCCTCAACCACGAGGGGAAGCACCTCATGTAATGAGCTCCACCCAAACTACATACTTGTGTGAAGAAACATTGCCACTCGTTAGGTCAGCTTCCTTGTATTGAAAGTACAATAGGAAATCACACTGCACATGCACAAATGTTTGTTGTACTTGGATAAAGTATTAGAGACCATTGTAATTCCATGCGAGGGTATATTAAAAATATTTTGAGTTTTGTGCAAGCAAGGGAAGTAGTGTAATGTCCCTCTCATATTTATTCCTCCTCTGGAATACAACCATCCATCCTCTCGTCCTTCCAGCTGTATATAGTAAGGCACAATAGGATGAAGGGGGAGTGTTGTTTGTAATTAGGTATTGTGTACAGGAAATAGAAGACAATCATTGGCATACGAATATAACAAAAAATTGAAATAAAGAGCAAAAGGAAAAGAGTTAATTGTAATCAAAGAAGCCGATTAACTACACTATTTTGGCGGGCCAACACGTGTGGGAGGACCTGGTGGTGAATATTATTGCTGGAGGACTTGCATTTTAAGCTCATTGGAACTTCATGGGGTGTTTCTTTCTTTTTGGGCATGCAACATGGACAACAAGCAATCGATAGTTTTTCTCATATTTCGAGCCAAATATGAATTTTTTATTGGTTAAGAAAAAATGGAATTAACAAACACAAATGAAAACAATCAGCATGTGATGGAAGACTCACCCCCCTCAACTCTCACAAGATCGCTTTGAAGAATTGCAAGTAACTCCTTCACGTCATGGAAGATCCACATCCTTCCACTCACACGAGATCACGTCATCTAACCCAGGATCTATCTTCCCCCTTTCCTCATACAAGATCACGTCGTAACGCAAGAGATATATAGGATAAAGTCCCCTTACTATCGCATGGCAATAAATTCTCTAGCCACCCCGCCATTTCAGACATACCAGAACCCTCCCCATCGTCCGACAATAAACACACATGTAAGAAAAGTGAGGGGTGGGTCCTGGGCCTTACCAAAGGTCATGCGAGAGCCGCAATTCTTAGATTGTTGGTCCCCTTTCTTCTCCCTCATGGATCGCTGCTCTATTGTCCCACGCTCATGTTGGGCATCCGCCATGGCTGAGCCTGGCAATTGGTATAAAGCAAACTTCGGTTAATAAATTTTGGTTTTTCTATATATCTTTTTCAATTCATTGTTCAATTTACACTAGAAGGGTACCATGCATGGGGTTAACCAGGGATATGAATATCTTCCATGCTTGGTACCGCATCATATTAAATAGAAAACACCGACCCCATTTCTATAGACAGACGACGTGGGACTAATCACCAAATGGACAAGCTCCACAAGAGAGACATATTGGTGTGGGTGAGAAGAAGAAGGTTTGTAGAGTATTAGGCCTTGCGTAGTTGCATACAATATTTAGGTGGATGGCCCCTAACTCACTTGGTCGTCCTTGAATCGCACATCACCACACATCGCACTCACCTTATCCTTAGGGGCACGACTATGTGTCTCCTATTGCAATACCAAACAAGGTCTCACCTGAAGTGCTTACGAAATGGGTCAAACCAGCATGTCAGCGGCTCATAGGCTTTAAGATCACGTTTTTCGTTCTTCTTTTTATTTTCTTCATCTTTTGTCTTCTTTTGTACTTTCTTTTATATTTACATTCATAGTTGTGCCATTATATTTCACATTTTATGCTCTTACATGCCCACCCGTTTAATTGCTCAACTATCAACCCACTACAATCACTAGGAAAATGCTTGCGCTTTGCTAGACGCAACATGAATAAATTAATCATAATGTTGCAATTGCGTAGACCAATAAGTGAACCATTCTTTCATCTCATAGTTCAATGCCCATTATGCGGTATCGTAGTTTAATGTCCATGAATTGCGACAAGAGATATATTACTACGATGACCAAAGCGTGAGAGAGACAAAGAGTCGAGCACAAAAAAATATTTTCCAACTATGGTCAAAAAACGAGCTCACAACTTACAAAATAAAGAAACCGACAACACAACATATGATGTGAACAAAACTAACACTCATTTGAGAAAACAAGATTTGAATACTAATTTGGTATGCCTGACATGGAGTGTACTAGTTCATGAGGAAATAAGTTTGTGCTGAGTGAGAATTCTTTGGTCGATTCAATAAAACACATGAAATTTCCTGACTTAGGCATTTATCTAATAAGTATTGAAAGTGACGGTTTATTTATGTAACTATATCTAAAAAGTTATGTTAGCATGAGAACTTCCAAATGACATTGTAGATTGCAAAGCTAGAAACATGTGTATCAATTCTACATTTTCCACATAGGCAACGCAAGTTTAATTAGTGGGATGTGATTGTTTCTTGAAACAAGATCAAAATAGAGGTTGTTGTTAATTCAACTACGTGTAGGAACTTGCTGATTTTAAGATTGCTTGTGGAGTTGGATGTACTCGAGGCGATGAGAGACTGGAGGAGTAGGTGGCACTATTTTTTCTGTAGGGTTCCTACTTTGGCCTGGTTGAACTCTTATGTGCATCATTATCCATGTGACAGCCCAAGTGGCGTCCCTACCTTTTATGGCATGTATCTTATTTGAACCTTGTTATCATGAGTTTAATGATATGATTTTGCTCCTTGTCATGCCATGTCTTGTTCATGCATTCAAGCATCATGCATCATATCATTCATCATGCCATGCCTTTGTTTGTGATGTGACCTTGTTGTGGTTAGAGTGTGGGTGGTGCATCACTTTCTTCCCCCTCTCTTATTATTTTCTATCAAACCCAACCTATGAACCTTTACTTCCATTGCCATTAATCAACATAATTAATTGCTAAATTAAATTGTTTTAAAATGTTCAGGAGATAGCTTATAATATTTCAAGCATGTGAGTGTGGTTCTTTTGATGTTTTGTGCTTTATGATCTTGGGGGCTTAAAATAAAAAGGGGCTGTTGCTTTTAAAATATTTAAAATTAGTTGCTCTAAAAATAAACTAGTTATTTTTATAAAAAATCTTATTTTATTGTTGGCAAAAGTGCTTTTGTTTTTATCAAAAACCTTTTATATAATTCTGTGGGGTCTTTGTAAGATGGTTATTGTGTTAAATTACTAAACCCTTTTTATATTTAGAGAGAGGAGAATGGGATCAGGAGCTAGGCTTTCCCCTCGTGCCGGCGCAGCTAGCAACCACAGCCCAAAGCCCCGAGCCTGACGGAGAGCTACCCCATCGCCTTTTCCATCAGGTTTAGAGAGAACATGAGCGAGAGGGAGTGCTGCCGTTGGCATAGATGTCGAGTCGCCATCAACCTCCCTTCTCCTTTTTAACCCTGCCGTTGTGCATCCGTAGGTTAGCTCTGCCCATTCCCCCCTCTTCCTCTCCATGTCGCCGCCAGGTAAGCGCAGCCACGCCGTAGCCATCGCCGTCCGCCATGAACCGAGCGAGTTCAAGCTCGAGCTCGGGCTAGTCTCCGGCAGCCGCACCCGGAGTTCCTCTGCGAGCCGGGATGTGGACGGAGTTCTCCTTTGCTTCCTCGTCGTTCGTGAGAGCGCCAGCACCTCCCCATCGCTGCGCCCCTCACCCTCAAGCTCCTTCTTCCTCGGCGTTCTGGCCAGGGACTTGCCGGAGTTCCCCATCGCGCCGTCAACGTTCTGCTGCGCCCTCGGTCTCGTCGTTGTGTCAAGGTAGTAAAGGTAGATCCCCGCGCTCGATTCCTTCCCTCTCCCTCCGCCCTAGGCCGCCATAGCCGTCGTCGTCGTGCTATCAAGTTTGTGTCCCCGGTGCCCCGCTGTCTGATGTTCAGAGGCGTCCCCGCTGTGCTTAGGTGTGCGCTAGCTCGCGCGCGTGTGCCACCCATGCTTCGCTTCTTGCACGCGACCCCGCCGGGGTTCTCCCTCAAAGGAGTCCTCCCCTACGCTCGTCGTGCCACTGTCATTGCCGCCGCGGTTAGATTCAGTTTTGTCAGGTTCTGGCTCGTAGGAGTAGAACTAGTAGGATGGTAGCCCTCAGTAGGCAGACTTCCCCTCCGTCGCCTAGTGGCCAGCGTCGTGCCCTCCCAGCGGGAAGACGCGGGTTCTATCCCCGCGGGCACTATCCTCCCCCCTTTTTTCTCCTTTTTGGGATTTGCCGATATGGTGTGTGTGTTTGGGATCTGGTGCGCCGGTGTGTGGATCCAGTGTGTTGTAGTTTGTGGCTGTGTGTGTGCGTGTGGTGGTCGATCCTCTGTGGTGGAAGGATCTGGTGTGCATGTGAGTTTGTGTGTATGCTAGTGTGTGTGTGTGTGCTGGTGTAGGTGTGTGTGTGTGAGTGCGTGTGTATGACAAGTGGGCCCATGCCCCACTTGTCATACACTAAATCATTTGTGAGATTTGTTGTTTCATAGAAATAATTAGCTCATTTCCATCTATGGTATTTTTTCCAAATCTGGACATGTTCAAATATACTCATGTGCATTTTAGGCAAGGTTTCACTTATAAGAGTGGTTGATGATTTTTGTTATGATGCTCCATGGGACTATATGAGTATGATACATGATTTTGGGGTAGAAAGATACAAGGAATCCATTGGTGCAATTAGATTTTACTTTTGAGCAAGTTTGCAAAACTGCTATTTTCCGCTGTGATGCTAGTGTCATTTTTACATGAATTAATCCATGCTTGCTTTGGGGCATGTGCCAACATGGAAGTGTTAGTGATTTATGCCTATTATGCCATGGGATTTTTGTTTGACATGAGAATTACCTATATAAGTGGGAAACTTGCTGCAAAGTAGCTAACTTAATGTTACTGTTTTCACCATGCTAAATATTTCTAAGCCTGAGACTCTGCTGTTATTTTTACGCCATGAAGAGTGGTTGCTATCTTTTGATGTGTTGTGAATTAGCTCAAGCTCAGTGCTAGTGTTTTGAAGTATATGTTGTCTTCTAGCATCCTGTTAAATTTCATGCTATGAGGTGGTCTCTAGCACCATTAGTTTCTGTCGTCAACCTGCTACCAGATTAACTCAGATTCCAGAGAACTGTTATTTTCACTAAGTCCCAGATTTCTGTTTCACCATGCCAACTTGTGAGCTTCAAGCTTATTGATGTGTGCCTCCTTTACAAATTGTGTAGTCAGATAAGTTGATAAGAATGTTATGTAGTTGCTGTCAATAGCTTGTTTGTGGTTGTAGGATTCCTGTAGCTCAAGTTATTGGCTGTCAAAGTTGCTATGTTGCTGTTTTGAGGCAGATTGTTTGTTTTATTGTTGTTTTGACTTGTGGGAGCTATACTCCATGGAATTGCTTGATCTTTGGCTGTATTGTGGTTGGTTTTTCATTGCCTAACCAGTGGCTACCTTGGAATGCCAAATAATAGCCCTGGTCCTTCTTGTCTTGTGTTTTGCCTTCCTATCTTGTCGTGAGCGTATCGTGAGAACCGTAACTCCGTTTCTTACGTTCTTCATATGCATTTTTATCGTTTTTGCATGATGCATCCATATTTTCCATGTTCATGTATGTCTAAAAAACTTAACATAAGGTTCTGTCCAGATTCATTAATAACCAATCCTTTGCATGTGAAACATCACTAGTTAGGATTGCCATGCCAAAACTCTTCAAACACTAGTAGAAAACAATGCATTGATTCGGGCCGGGCCAGCACATTAGTCCTAGTTCAGTGACAAACGGGGACCAATGGCGACAACGGTCCCGGTTCGTGGAGCCAGCGGGGCGGGCGGGCCAAGTGGGGCATTGGTCCCGATTCGTCTGGAACCTTTGGTCCCGGTTCCAGACATAAACCAGGACCAACGTGCCTCACTCTTGGCCCACAACCATTGGTCCCGGTTCGTGGCTGGATACGAGACCAAAGGGGGTCCTTTAGTCCCGGTTCCAACAACGAACCAGAACCAATGAAATGCCAATATATACCCCCTCGCCAGCGAGCTGAGCACTCCACACTGCACTATTTTTTTGGCCGGCAAGAGGAGAGCTTTGTGGTGCTCTAGCTCACCTCCTATGCACATGAAGTGTTTGATGAAATGCCTAAGCCAAACTTAAGCTTTGTACTCTCAAAGATCCTTTTCCAAACTCCATTTTTGTCAAGATTTGTCTAGGTTTGGCGGTCCGTCTTGACCCGTCCCCGTCCTAAAACCGCCGTCGATCGCCCACGCATGGTGAGCCTCTTGATCTTATCTTCTCGCTAAAAGAAAATATACTTACTCGCATGATTTTCTTACTTTTATTATTGTTCACTTCTCTATTCGTGATATGTTCTAATGGTTTTTAATAACTTTATTATATAACGCATGCAGATGAACCCGCAATGGATGTACGGTGCCCGACGCAGCTACGAGTATATTAAGGGCCTGCATAATTTTCTTGAAGCGGCTGAGGCAAACAAGCAGAATGGTTTTATGCCTTGTCCATGTATAGTCTGTGAGAATACGAAGTCTTTCTCCAACTCTAAAACCCTTCACTTCCACCTGCTTCAAAAGGGTTTTATGCCACACTATAATGTTTGGACCAAGCATGGAGAAAGAGGGGTTATGATGGAAGACAACGAAGAAGAAGAGGATGACGACAACTATCCTCCCCCTGAATATGGTGATGCTGCAATGTGGGAACCTGAAGATCAAGAGGAACCAGACGATGTGCCCGACGATGATCTTCGCCGGGTCATTGTTGATGCACAAAGAGAATGCAAAAGTGAAAGGGAGAAGTTGAAGTTCGATCGCATGTTAGAGGATCACAAAAAAGGGTTGTACCCAAATTACGAAGATTACAACAAAAAGCTCGGTACCACACTGGAATTGCTGCAACGGAAGGCAGACAATGGTGTATCTGACAAGGGATTTCGTTTGCTGCTGAAAATAATGAAGAAGAAGCTTCCAAAGGATAACGAATTGCCCGATAGTACGTACGCAACAAAGAAGGTTGTATGCCCTCTAGGATTGGAGGTGCAGAAGATACATGCATGCCCTAATGATTGCATCCTCTACCACGGTGAGTCCGAAGAAAGGAACGCATGCCCGGTATGCGGTGCATTGCGGTATAAGATCAGAAGAGATGGCCCTGGTGATGTTGAGGGCCAACGCACCGGGAAGAGGGTTCCTGTCAAGGTGATGTGGTATGCTCCTATAATACCACGGTTGAAATATCTGTTCGGAAACAAAAAGCATGCCGAGTTGATGCAATGGCACAAAAAAGACCGTAAGAAAGACAGGAAGTTGAGAGCACCCACTAACGGGTCGTAGTGGAGAAAGATCAAGAGAAAGTGGAGCGACTTTAAAGGTGACATGACGAACATATGGTTTGGTTTAAGCGAAGATGTCGTTAATCCTTTGGGGGAGCAGAGCAGCCAGCATAGGACATGGCCTGTGACTCTATGTATGTATAACCTTCCTCCTTGGTTGTGCATGAAGCGGAAGTTCATTATGATTCCAGTGCTCATCCAAGGCCCTAAGCAACCCGTCAATGACATTGATGTGTACCTAAGGCCATTAGTTGATGAACTTTTACAGCTATGGAATGGAAGAGGTGTACGTGTGTGAGATGAGAACCAACAGGAGGAATTTTACCTACATGCGTTGCTGTTTGTAACCATCAATGGTTGGCCTCCTCTCAGTAACCTTTCAGGACAGACAAACAAGGGGTACCACACATGCACACATTGTTTAGATGACACTGATAGTATATATTTGGACAAATGCAGGAATAATGTGTACCTGGGGCATCGTCGATTTCTTCCGACCAACCATCAATGTCGAAAGAAAGGAAAGCATTTCAAAGGTGAGGCATACCACCGGAACAAGCCTGCCCTCCATACTAGTGATCACATACTTGATAAGGTCAATGATTTACAAGTAATATTCGGAAAGTGTCCTAGAGGAGTATCTATTCCGAATGGCACTAACAAACACGCACCCATGTGGAAGAAGAAATCTATATTTTGGGACCTACCCTATTGGAAAGACATAGAGGTCCGCTCTGCAATCGATGTGATGCACGTGACGAAGAATCTTTGCGTGAACCTGCTAGGCTTCTTGGGAGTGTATGGGAAGAAAAAAGATACACCGGAGGCACGGGAGGAACAACAACGTGTGCATGAAAAATACGGCATGCATCCAAAGCAGTATGAAGGTCCTGCCAGTTATGCTCTTACCAAATAAGAGAAGGAAATCTTCTTTGAATTCCTGCTCAGTATGAAGGTCCTGTCTGGCCTCTTGTCGAATATAAAGGGAATAACAAATATGGCAGAGAAAAAGTTCCAGAACCTAAAGTCTCATGACTGCCACGTGATTATGATGCAACTACTTCCGGTTGCATTGAGGGGGCTTCTACGGCAAAACGTTCGATTAGCCATTGTGAAGCTATGTGCATTCCTCAATGCAATCTCTTAGAAGGTGATCAATCCAGAAATCCTTCCATGGTTAAGGAGTCATTTGGTGCAATGTCTTGTTAGTTTCGAGCTGGTGTTCTCACCGTCTTTCTTCAGTATAGTGACGCACGTCCTAGTTCATCTAGTCGATGAGATTGTTATTCTGGGCCCTGTATTTCTACACAATATGTTCCCCTTTGAGAGGTTCATGGGAGTCTTAAAGAAATATGTTTGTAATCACGCTAGGCCAGAAGCAGGCATCACCATGGGCTATCAAACAGAGGATGTCATTGGTTTTTTTGTTGACTTCATTCCTGACCTTAAGAAGATTGGTCTCCCTCAATCGCGGTATGAGGGGAGATTGACTGGAAAACGTACGCTAGGAGTGGACTCAATAATATCTAGGGACGGGCATTCTTGGTCTCAAACACACTACACAGTTCTATGGAATTCCACCTTGGTGACCCCGTATGTCGATGAACACAAGAATATTCTATGCTCCAAACACCCTCAGCAGTGTGATGACTGGATTACATATGAACACATCAGGATTTTCCGTAGTTGGTTTCAAACACGTCTCATGGGTGACAACAGTGTTTCTGATGAGCTGTACTCATTGGCTAGGGGACCATCTTCGACTGTATTGACTTACAAAGGGTACGAGATAAATGGGAATACATTTTACAAGAACGCCCAAGATGAAAAGAGCACCAACCAAAATAGTGGTGTCCGCTTTGATGCAGCAACCAAGAGGGGAAAGGACACATATTATGGTTACATAGTGGATATATGGGAACTTGACTATGGACATGATTTCAAGGTCCCTTTGTTTCAGTGCAAATGGGTCAATCTGTCAAGAGGCGGGGTACATGAAGACCCACAGTACGGAATGACAACAGTGGATCTGAACAATCTTAGGTACACAGACAAACCATTCGTCCTATCCAATGATGTGGCGCAAATTTTCTATGTGAAGGACATGCCTACCATACCGAGAAAAATAAAAAAGATAAGGAAGCGAATACATCATACGATGATCCAAAGCGCCACATAGTTCTTTCAGGAAAAAGAGACATCATGGGATTGGAGGGCAAGACAGACATGTCTGAAGATTATGAAAAGTTTCATGAAATTCCTCCCTTCAAAGTCAAGGCTGACCCAAGCACCCTGTTAAACGATGAAGATTATCCATGGTTACGGCGCAATAAGCAAAGGACACAAGCGAACAAAAAGTGAAGACATTCTCTCCACAACTATATCATTGCCGTGACATGTGAAGAAATGAAATGCCTTTCGTTAAACATGAGTTTTCGTCCGAAACCCTAATACTTCGAAAGTGATTTTCCGTTTTGTAGACGAAGTGCATCCAGTTTTTGCCGTAATCCTCTCAACTTTTTATGACATGCTATGTGGGTGACATGATGATACCATGCCAACTTTCAACCTTTTCAGAGATCATTTGAAGTGCTTTTCAATTTTAGGGTCATTTAGCTCAAAAAATTCAGTAAGTGCACGAAAAATACCAAATGAAGTCAGAAAGGGTTGAATATTGATGATGTAGGTTTGAATGGTGCATTTTGAACACACAAAAAGTCTAGAGTTCAAATGAGTTCAAAAAACTGAAATCCCTTTGTAACATATGAGTTCCAGTCGGAAACACTCATACTTCAAAAGAGATTGTCGATTTTGTACACGAAGTGCATCCATTTTTTGTCGTAACCCTCTCAACCTTTTAGCACATGCTATGTGGGTGAAATGATGATACCATGGCAACTTTCAACCTTTTCAAAGTTCATTTGAAGTGCTTTTCAATTTCAGGGTCATTTAGCTCAAAAAATCAATAAGTGCATGAAAAATACCAAATGAAGTCAAAGAGGGTTGAAAATTGATGATGTGGATTTGAATGGTGCCTTTTTAACACACAAAAAGTGTGGAGTTCAAATAAGTTCGGAAAATGAAATCCCTTTCTAACAAATGAGTTTTCGTCTGAAACCGTGATACTTCGAAAGAGATTGTCCTTTTTGTACACGAAGTGCATCCAGTTTTTGCCGTAACCCACTCAACTTTTTAGCACATGCTATGTGGGTGAAATGATGATACCATGGCAACTTTCAACCTTTTCAGAGTTTGTTTGAAGTGCTTTTTTATTTCTTTCAAAATATCGTGGGACTGGAGTTCAAAATAGAATCAGCTAAAAAGCTTTTATAAACCTCTAGTATTTTTGAAACAATAATTATATTAAAATTATGCAACTAAAATTATGAAAGTATTTTTTTTTCAAAACATTAATAGAAAAAATAATATAATGATAAAACACACTGGA
This sequence comes from Hordeum marinum, assembly GCA_022496015.1. Classification (NCBI taxonomy): domain Eukaryota; kingdom Viridiplantae; phylum Streptophyta; class Magnoliopsida; order Poales; family Poaceae; genus Hordeum; species Hordeum marinum. Next base: position 448,846,464 of record CM039672.1, on the reverse strand, counting down.
AATAAATAAAGGAAGAAACAAAACAAAATAATGGAAATTATGCAACTAAAATTATCAAAGTATTTACTTGTTAAAAAGAATGAACTAAAATAACAGAAGAAAAATACCGGAGAAAAATTAAAAAAATAAATAAAGCAAAAAACAAAACAAAATTACTTGAAACAAAACAAAACAAAACTCCCACGATGCCGCTGTGCAATGCCATTGGTCCCGGTTGGTGGAACCAACCGGGACCAATACCAACCTTTAGTCCCGGTTGGTGGCACCAAGCGGGACCAATGCCCATCTTTTTTCCTGGTTGGTGCCACCAACCAGGACCAAAGGTCTCTGCTTCACGCCCATTGGGCTGCCGAAAAGAGACCTTTGGTCCCCGTTGGTGGCACCAACCGGGACTAAAGATGGGAATTGGTCCCGGTTGGTGCCACCAACCGGGTCCAATGCTTCTTGTATATAAGAAAACCCTTGGAAAACTTGAGTTTTCATCTACCAGTTGCCCCGAGCCGCCGTCCTCGTCCCAATCGCCTCCCCGAGCAGCCGTCCTCGTCGCCGGCCCCGTCGCCTCTCCGAGCCGCCGTCCTCATCGCCTCCCCATCGTCGGCCCTGTCCTCGTCGCCTCCCCGTCGTCGGCCCCGTCACCTCCTCGAGCCGCCGGCCCTGTCGCTGCCGTCCTCGTCGCCTCCCCGTCGCCACCCTCCCCGTCGCCTCCCCATTGCCGTCGTCCCCATCGCCTCCCCGTCACCGCCGTCCCCGTCGCCTCCGTCCCCGTCGCCTTGTCCCCACCGCCGCCATCCCCGTTGCCTCCCCGTCGCACCCCAGCGAGCCCCCTGCTCCCCGTGTATATGTGTGTATATGTTCATGTATATGTGTATATGTTTGTATATGTATATTTGTGTATATGTTCATGTATATGTATATATGTTCATGTATATGTATATATGTTCATGTATATGTGTCATGTGTGTATATGTTCATGTATATGTTTTTTCATGTATATGTATATATGTTCATGTATATGTGTGTATATGTTCATGTGAAAAGTCTTCGTTGTTTTTCATATGTACGGAAATGTAGAGTGAAAACGAAAAAAACATATAAGAAAAAACAAAGTAAAAAATGAAGAAGGAAAAGAAAACCGCCAGGCCCAGCCACCACCGCATTTTCATAAAGTTTTTCCACCGAGTCCACGTCGCACTGAGCACCCGCGGCGAAGCAAGTATTTTTTTGAAGGTAGTTTTTTTGTTAAATGAAAATGTTGGCATCGGCTCTATCATCACCTTGCCATTGGCTCTATCTATCAACAAGGCCATGGGAGCACCCCAACCCCCTATCATCACGTTGGCCTCGCCTCCTCGAGAGCTTTCCAACAGATCCGGAATGTATGTCGTTGTTGATATACCCCCTCCCCGATAACTTCGACATGAGAGGAGACGTCAGACATGCATGAGAGAGGCGGTCCGCTCACCCGACCAACTATCGAGGCCACCCAAACCCTAGAAGAAAGAGAGTCATTGTCGACCTACCCCCTCCCCGATAGCTTCGACATGAGGGGGGACGTTAGACATGCATGAGTGAGAAAGGCAGTCCGCTCGCCTGACCAACTATCGAGGCCATCCAAACCCTAGAATAAAGAGTGTCGTTGTCGATCTACCCCCTCCCCGATATCTTCGACATGAGAAGGGACGTCGGACATTCATGAGAGATAGCTGGTCCACTCACCTGACCAACTATCGACGCCACCCAAACCCCAGAAGAAAGAGCGTCGTTGTCGATCTACCCCGTCCCTACCCGATAAACTCTCGAGGCCAACCCAAATCGGGACTGAAAAAGCATTGTCGAGGCCACCCAAAACCCTAGAAGTGTTGTTGAGGCCACCCCAAACCCTAGATGCGTTGTCAAGGCCACCCAAATTTACCAAGTTAAATGAAGAAAACTCCGGTAACATAGATTTATCAAGAATGCCCCCATCACTACAGGAAACAGGTACTTTGCCGTCCGCCATCCCGGACGGCAAAGGCATGAAACACGGACGGCAAAGGGTTTGTCGTCCGCCAGCGGACGGCAAACCGTACGGCTGAATAATCCACGGTAAAGGCTGCTTTGCCCTCCGCTGGCGGACGGCAAAGACCTTAGGTTCTTTGTCGTCCGCCAGCGGACGGCAAAGAGCCTAGACGACACACGTGGGCACTTAGCTCCGTTAGGAAGCTTAACGGCATGCTTTGTCGTCCGCTGGCAGACGGCAAAGAACCTAAGTTCTTTGCCGTCTGCTGGCGGATGGCAAAGAACCTTTTTTTTATAATTGGGGCTGGCCTAGGTGGGTTCTTTTCTGTTCGCTGGCGGACGACAAAGAACTTAATTCTTTGCCATCTGCCAGCGGACGGCAAAGAACCAACCTAGGCCAGCCATAGTTTGCACAGGTAGCTGCCATGTGGACACTTTGCCGTCTGCTGGCGAATGGCAAAGCTTTTTGCCGTTCGCCAGCCGACGGCAAAGTGACTATATAGCCCCTGTTTTTTTATTTTTTTCTTAAAATCATTCAATTTGACAGAATATTCATATATATCCAACATATACATATCCAGAACATACATATCATTCAACAAGTTCCAACAAGCATACCAAATAAGTTGAAACAAGCATATATATATACGAATAATTAAATTCCAACATACAAGTCCAACATATATACATGTTTCCAACAACACACAATATGGATTCCAAAAACATATCCATACATATGTATGCAAAAAAAAGTTTTCCATAAACATAAAGGTAACAGAAGTAGAAGAGTACAGTCCATCAATGCACTCTTCCTCATCTATAGCAAATCTGCAAAGTAGGAAAGATATAGTTAGAAGAAGAAGAAGACTAGCTAGAAGAAGAAGAAGAAAATGAAGAAAAAAGAAGAAGAATTTATCTTCTATTTCTTTTTCTCCTCTCCTCTCCTCTCCTCTTCTCCAAGGTGGTAATGCCATTTTGTAGCTAAGTATGTCATAAATGAACTAGCTATAGATCATTATTGAGCTATACTAGCTACTAATGCCATTTTCTAACTAACTAAGCATATCAATTCATTTTGGAGGAAAAAATGCTAAGTATAGGTCATTTTATAGCTATCCTAGGTAGAATATACCATTTTCTAGATAACTAAGCAAATCAACTCATTTTTGATGAAAATAAGCTAAGTATATGTCATTTTATAGCTATCCTAGGTAGAATATATCATTTTTGGAGGTAAGTGAGGTTATTATGTATTTTTGAGGAAAATAAGCTAAGTATAGGTCATTTTGGAGGTAAACGAAGGTTATTATGCCATTTTTTACCTAAGTCAGCATATTATGTCATAAATGAACTAACTAAGCTAATTATACATCATTATTGAGCTATCATAGGTAGTTATGCCATTTTGTATCTAAGTGAGCTAATTATGTCATAAATGAACTAGCTATAGATCATTATTGAGCTATACTAGCTACTAATGCCATTTTCTAGCTAACTAAGCATATCAAGTCATTTTGGAGGAAAAAATGCTAAGTATAGGTCATTTTATAGCTATCCTAGGTAGAATATACCATTTTCGAGCTAACTATGCATATCAAGTCATTTTTGATGAAAATAAGCTAAGTATAGGTCATTTTGGAGTAAAGTAGTTCATTTCTTAAGCTAAGTATGCATTTGTTAATGAAAACACTTGGGAAAACTTACCTTCAACATGCAGGTGAAGGACTGGTAGGGTTTGGGCCAGGATGAGATGTAGAAGGACCGGTAGGGGTTGCGGCAGACGCGGAAGGATCGATCGATGCTTTTCGGGAGGCACGCTGCACCAAATATCATTTGCAATGTCTCGTTGGCATGATGCAACTCAAATGTGAATACTAGTCACTAATGACCATTTAAATGAAACTCACTGTGGGTGCTATAGCAATATAGGGCATCGACGGAGGGGTCTGACCATTGTTTTGGCACACGGTCTGCACAATTTGTTTTCTCGAGTCATTCATATTAGTTAGTGACGAAACGAATATTACGTGCATGATTTGGCTAATATCCAGGAGAAACTTACCACGAGGAGCTCATATAGGGCCCGGTGAGACGCGTCGTTCCGGTTCCTCTCCTCCTCCAACAGCATAGCCGTCCTCTCCTCCATCTCCCTCTCCCTCTACGCAGCCTGCCTATTTGCCTCCGCCAGAAGCTCCTGGGCCCTAGCCTCAATGGCGAGCTCCATTGGCCGTGGACGAGGCCTTATCTCAGGATCAGAGCTCGTTTGGCGCTTCTTGATCTCTGGGAGAGTTCTAGGACAACGAATCAGTCCATCCCCAATGGCTATCGAGCCATGGGGCCTCCCACCACCAGATATCATTACGAGCTCTGGATCAACAGGACTCTGGCTCGGGTTCAAGTCCTCCCCTTTCCTCGCCTTCCCCTCCTCTCTGTACCTCACGAGCTTGTTGTGGGAGGAGATGTTGCTGAAGCTCTCTGGATGATTGAGGTCATCCTCAGAGAATGCCTTGGCCTTCTTGTACGAGGCAGTGTGGGCCATGGCATAGACGTCGAGTAGAGGTGGCACCTCCTTCTTGTTTTCTCGCGCCTAAAAGAGGTGAACAAAATATTAGTTAAGGGCTCAAGCTATCATGAAGAATGAAATTGCATGAATCATGAAGCAAACCACATACCCAGTTATCTCCGTACTCAAACAGGTTGGAGCTCCCTTGATGGTGTGGAACACCTCTCATTTGGGCACGCTTCTCCTTGGCCTTGTTGTGTTCGTCTAGCCATTCGGGAGAGCACCACTCATCCACCAATGCCTCCCAACAGTCCATCCTATTCGCACACCATCTCGGGGGCACCTAAGTTAGACAAGAGAAATTTCAGCGCTACGTCTACGAATCAAATCAATGAAACTAAGTACAAGGCCTTAAGAATAGATAATTACCTTCATAAACTTCTCCTTACTTAGATAATTTTTCCCGCCCACCATATGTCAACACCTGCAATGACAAAGAGTGAACGAAATTAGTTCAACATAAAAAAATTGAATACCTAATAACATGAACTAATTAATAATATATATGTACATAATAATAATTAAATACCTCACATTAATAATATTAATCTTCATCGTCTATATATGCTCCGAGATTAATAAATGCATAATCATCATCACTTTCAGTAATGACGTGCTCATCAGCATCATCAATAAATGGATCAACATGTGGAAGTCCTCTATGTAATCGGTCAAGCATTATCAGGTCATCCGCAGCAGTAACCTCTTCTTGTTCCGTCTCTTCTTGTTCCTTTGCAGATTCCTCCATCTCATCGTCCGAATCCCGAGCATCATCAAAGTCTTGCACCATGTCTTCGATCCCGGTACCATGCTCGTCGGTGCAACGACAAAGCACCTCAGCTCTGGCACGTTGGGCAGACTCACCATGAAATGTCCAGACCGTATAATTAGGCGTAAAATCCCACTTCTATAGGTGTTTGATCATTTCAAACTTTGACTTCTTCTTATAGTTGTTGCAATTGACACAAGGGCACCAGGTTGTTTTCTGTCCATTTGCAAATGCGACTCTCACAAACTCCTTGGTTTTTGTTAACCATTCATGGGTCATGTCTTTCTGACTAGTGTGACCGGTGTACATCCACCCACGATCACTCATCCTGCCTAGCTACTGGACACACACAAAATATATACATAATTCAGCAAACCATATTCATTACGTCGATGCAACCTAGACGCTAGTAGGTAAAGATAGGTCCTAATCCCACCCGGGTATGTGTAGATTGGGTTCGTTTTCCCATGCTCTGCTCCGGATCCGATGCAAAATTTTGGCAGCACCTCCCCGCTGTTCTCCTGATACACGTCTCGCAAATAAGAAGAGAGGATGTCTACCCGGAGAACAACAGGGAGGCACTAACGAAATTCTGCATCGGATCCGGAGCAGAGCATATGGGAAAACGAACCCAATCTACACATACTCGGGCTGTCCATGGATAACATTGGACAATTCGAAAGAATCACGGTTATAAATATGCAAATGTATGCATATTTATAGATGTAACCCTTTCGAACGGGAGACGCATAGTGTTCACGCATACTAATGATTCAATCTACCTACAGCTAGCAAGTTTCATCGGCACGAAGACCGGAACATAGAAAATGAAGGGTGAGGAGGAGATGTCATTTGTGCTCACCCACGAACGCAGGGGCGGAGCTCGTCGAACGCACGGGGAGGTCGTCGAGCACCAAACCCTCGCAGCAACGAAACAACCACACATTTAAATCCACCCGATCAACACAAATATATATATGATATTTTTCATAACAAAATCATAGATTATATGACCTAACTCATAATTCGCACATATATGACCCCGTTGGCCTCTGGAAGGCCAAAGAGCACCCTTTCGGTCAACAGGAGGCCAAAGAGGTGTTGGGGGTCGGGGGTGCCGTGTTGTGGTGTCGGGGTGTCGTGTCGGGGTCGAGATGTCGTGTCATGGTCGGGGGTGCCGTGTCGGGGTGTCGGGGTCGGGGTGCTGTGTCGGGGTCTCGGGGTGTCGGGGTTGGTGTGCCATGTCGGGGTATCGGGGTCGGGGTCGGTGTCGTGTCGGGGTCGGGGTGTCGAGGGTGTCGTGTCGGGGTCGGCGTGTAGGGGGTGTCATGTCGGGGTCGGGGTGTAGGGGATGTCATGTCGGGGTTGCGTGCTGTGTCGAGGTCTCGGGGTGTCGGGGGTGTCGTGTCTGGGTGTCATGGTGTCTGTTTTGTCATGTCGGGGTCGGGGTGTCGGGGTGTCGTGTCGGGGTCGGGGTGTCGGGGTGTCGGGGTGTCGGGGTGTCGGGGGTGTCGTGTCTGGTTGTCATGGTGTCGGGGTGTCAGGGGTGTCGGGGTCGGGGTGGCGTGTCGGGATCGGGGTGTCGGGGTGTCGGGGTCGGGGTGTCGGGTCGGGGTCGGGGTGTCGGGGTGTCGGGGTTTCAGAGTGTCGGGGTGTCGGGGTATCGGTTCTTCCTTTTACCCTTTTCCTCTTCTTCTTCTTCTCCTCCTCTCCTCTTTCTTCTTCTTCTTCTTCTTCTTCTTCTTCTTCTTCTTTTCTTCTCCTCCTCCTCTTCTTTTCTTCTTCCTTTCCTTTTCCTTTTCTTCTCCTCCTCTCCTCCTCATCATCATCATCATCTTCTTCTTCTTATTATTATTATTATTTTTTCTTCTCCTCCTCCTCTTCTTCTTTTTATTTTCTTCTTATTATTATTCTTGTTTTTTCTTCTTTTCCATTTTCTTTTTCCTTTTTTTCCTTTTTTCTTTTCTTTTTTTTCTTTCTTCTAGGTTTCTTTGTACCTAAATGTCTAAATATCTAAAAACCTAAACATCTAAGTATCTAAACTCCTAAACGTCTAAATATCTAAAACCTAAAAAGAAAAAAGAAAAAAATAAAAGGAATAGGAGGGGGAGCTCACCACATGGGGCAAAGGGGGCTGGCCGGCAAGGGGGGCAGCGACGGGGCTGGCCAGCGGCACAGGGCGCCGGGGCGGCGAGGGGCGGGCCTAGGCATGGCGGCGCGGGCACAGGGCAGGGCACGGGGCGGGCCAGTGGGCGGCGTCGGCGGCGGCGGGTGCGACGGCGGCGAGCGGCGGGTGGCGAGCCGGGGCGGGTCGGGGGCGGCGGCGGGTGGAGAGACAGAGCGGGTCGGGGGCGGGTCGAGGGCGGCGGCGGGGTTCGGGAGGGGAGAGACAGAGTGGAGAGAGCGGGGGGTGGGCCGATGGGCTGTTAGGAGACATTTTCTTTGCCGTCTGCTAGCAGACGGCAAATTTTCTTTGTCATCCGCTAGCAGACGGCAAAGAGGTGGGGTGGGCCGTTGCAGTTAACTGGCCTTCACTTGGCCCCACCCCACCTCTTTGCCGTCAGCTAGCAGACGACTAAGAGTTGGCTGATGGCAAATAGTGTCTTTGCCATCAGCCAGCTCTTTGCCGTCTGCTTTCCCAAAGCTGACGGCAAACAACCTCTTTGTCGTCTGGCAGCAGACGACAAAGAGCTGGCAGATGGCAAATAACTGAATTCCAGTAGTGCATTATGGATGTGCACAAGTTGATCCAATTTTTTTTCTGATCTCATCTATAATATATTCTTCTATATGTCACGTTGTCTGTCAAAGTATTGAAGAAATCCATGGCTTCATCATTAGCCGGAAGTAACATGCGTATGATGCTACGAAGCTCTTCAAAATTGTTTTGAAACAGAGTCCCGGATAGAATGATTCGCTTCATGGTACGAATTTCAGCAAAGGCCATCCAAATAGCGATATTCAGAAAGCTCTTGCTGAACTTCGTACCAAAAAGCTAATTAATTATCCTATACGGGACACCATTACAAAACAATTTTGGAGAGCTTCATACCATTATGCGCCTATTACTTCCGACTAATGATGAAGCCTTGGTTTTCTTGAATCCTTTGACACTAGACAAAGTGACATATAGAAGGGTAGATGACATTAGGAAAAATATGGACCATTTTTTGCACATTTAGAATGGCGCCCTTTTGTTAATAAAATCCCTTAAAGGTTAATAGAATCCCTTGTTTGACATTCATGAGAGAGGCGGTCCGGACGTCGGACATTCATGAGAGAGGCGGTCCGGACGTCGGACATTCACGTTTGTATATTAATGGCCATGTTGTAATATTTGCAGAAACTATGGATCCAAGAGATGAAGAACAAGAACAGTTGTTGGTGGACATAATCCATGGCGGATGTGATATCTTGTCATTTCTCAACGACACCGATGGTATGGAAGGAGAGGATTATGACGGCTCCGATGATCGAACAATGTAGGAGAAAGGACATGATCATGATGGCTCCGGTGACCGAATGCCGAAGGAAGAAGGAGACCATGATGATGGCTCCGGTGACCAATCGGAGGAGGGAGCTATTGCAAAGTCCGGTGAGGTATATATTAATTAAGCCTGTGCTGACTAGCTAATTGATGCATTAATTGTTTTGGTATGTACATATATTAATTAACTCTTCTTTCTTCTTTTATAGCCCTCCAGATCGAGCCAAACTTCGGTAACGAGACGAGGCCCGAAGAAGAGGTTCCACAAGGATGAAAAGTTCAAGATCATAGCACTTGCAAATGATGGCCATCCAATTGAACCCAAGCGGACCAAGAACGCATTTTCTGCGCAGTGTAGAGCTATTGTTAGGGACAACATCCCAATCAGCATCAAGCAATGGAATAAGCCTAAGGACGGCGCTCCTGATGGTATTATGTCACCGATAGACAGAAAGATGATCTTTGGACCATGCTGAAGGCAAATTTGACCCTACCGCCAGAGGAGGATCCGAATAAGGTAGTTATGGAGGCACTGGTCAAGGCATGTGCTCTTAAGAAGATAGCAGATCTATTCCGGAGGTGGAAGAATGAGTTGAAATTAAAGTTTGTCGACAAAGGGAAGACTCTAGAATTCACCAGCCGATTTGAGAAGATAAGAGATTACTGGCCCGGATTTGTGGACTACAAGACATCAGACAAGAGCAAGAAAATGTCAGATAAAAACAAGGTCAATGCTGCAAAGAAGCAGTATCACCATCACACGGGGCCAGGTTACTTCCTCAAAGCCCGGCCATTGTGGGACAAAACTGAGAATGACCTAATTGCTAAAAACACGTACCACAGACATATAACTGGCCAGACCGTTCAAGGACTTGGTTCTTCGGGGTTGGGGGAAGTTTGGACCCTGAAATAGGGAAGTGTCGTTGGACGGACGAGCAACTTGCAATACCCATGAACTAGTTTCAGAAGTATATCACCGTAGTGCAGGAAGCAACGTTCATTCCCGATAGAGAGAAGGAAGAGCTGACTGAGGCCCTAGGGAATGCTGAGCACCCTGAACAAACACGAGGCACACCAGGCTCCGTTCCGTGGAAGGTTGGGTTTCCCGACGTAGGCGGTTATAGTAGCCGGGAGAGAAAGAGGAAAGCGGAGCTGAGCAAAATTCAGAAGCTCAATGCAAGACTACAAAAGCTAGATGAAGCTGAGAGCGAGCGAGCTGCCGACCAACCATCTCAGCGACACGAAGCTACCCCAGAAGCTACCCCGCCGTCTTAGCGGAGAAGCAGCGTCGCTTCCACGGAGCCCGTTCAGCCTGACTTCACATCTCCTAGCTACCCCGTCGATACTATCACGGAGGCTCAACATTGCGAGCTTATGACGAAATGCCGGAACCTCATTTTCAAGGCAGCTGTTGGCTCTATTGTACCTCCTCAACCCAACGGAACTTTTCACTACCGTCCGATTCCACATGGCTATGCTGTTGTGATGGTGGATGTAGTAACGAAGGAATTTGAGGAGCTCGAGCTTGACCACTGTACATGTGAAGGAGAGAATAAGCTAGTTCGTGCCATGAGGAGTACATGTCTATGGCGTAAGCAGTACATCAAGCTTCCAAACTGGACGCTTCCGCCTCCTCCTTCTCCTTAGGCGAATCGGGGCACTCCGGCTCCTCCCCCTCCTCCTATTGCTCCTCCTCCTCCGGCAAGTGATCAGGGCACACCGCCTCCTTCTCCGGCTCCTCCAACGCGTGGGGATACTCCGCCTCCTCCTTCACCTACTGAGGCACGTCGGAGCAGTACACCTGCTCCTCAGCCTCGTCGGCAATGGCCAAAGACAGACGCCGCTGCTCCGGCTCCTCCGGCGCCTAGTAAGCACCAACAGAAGGGAGCCTCCGCCGCTCCGGCGGCTAGCAGTACAAGCATAGGCAGTAGGGGATACAAATATGGTCCATCTCTAAAGCCTCTGGAAAAGTTACCATATGATAGGACCGAGTCTGAAAACGAGGAGATATGTCAGGGCGAATTGAGGGCCCATTTTGCAAAGAAAAATCCACCTCCAAAGGAGAAGATAGATCCGGTGAAAGCAATGCGCACTATCGAAACCCTGGAGCGACCACCACCGCCTTCGCCGGATTCCAACTTTGACCGCTGTATTAAAAAGACAAATCAAGCTGCGTGCCGGTCGGGAAGTACTTCTAGTCATGCAAGGTTAGCAAAACAAAGAAGTGGGAAAAAATTCCCCAGCTCGGCTAACAGGCGAACCAATCTTGCCCCCCGCTCAAGGTGTCTAGCGATATCGTCGCTAATCATCCGGGGATGGTGCCTGGTACCAAACCTGGTGATTACTTCAGCCATGATGTACAGTTTAAGCCGTTGGAGGTGGACGAATTCCGTTACCGGCATGGGCGACCTCTCGTCAAACCTGATCATCCTCCTCTAACAACGATGATGCGAAAATTCCATGAATGGCACATGAAAACCAGCCGCGAGTCTAGGAAGGATTCTTTGATACTTTCAGTTAAAGAGGAGGATGACCTTGTTGGAATGGAATTGTTGAATATTGAATTTGAGGAGATATTCCAGTTATACAATCGAAAGGCCCTTGACAAATCAATCGTGACTTGCTACTGTCTGTAAGTACTACTTCTGTAATTAAGTATCTCTATGTATATAGCTCAACTCTTTCATTGCATGTATATACAATTATCCTCACTACTATATTATGCAGATTGAAGATCGTCGAATGCAGAAAAGCACAAATCTATGACATTGGGTTCATTAACCCAAATGTCATACATGAGTATAATTTTCAAAAGTATCCCACACAAACCAAGGAGAACTTGCTACAATCGTTGCTTAAAAATCAAAACAAAGGGACAATACTCTTTCCATACAACTTCAAGTGAGTGTTACTGTCTTGTGCCTATTCGGTTTCCCTTATTACTTGAGGTTTATAGTAATGTAATTCATGAGTTATGCATGCGTGCGCAGTTTCCACTTTATTCTACTAGAGATTCACCTTGAGAGGGGAGTAGTAACCGTCTTAGACTCGAAACTAAAAGATCCAAAGGAATATGCGAACATGACTGAAATTCTCCAGAAGTAAGTTCGATCTATCATTATCGCATCATATTGGCAACTTTGTTCATTTCTTGATATCAAGTAATTATTTTCTTTGTCTGGCGGGGTTTGGAAAGAGTTCATAGCAATTGTTCCGGCACTGCCGGGGGAGCTGTGATTTACACACCCGAAAGTAAGTACTACTAGCTAGTTCCGCGCATCTCCCATTGATTCTAGTTTCATCAAGACCATTTATCATGCCTGATTATCAGTTTGATTGAACTCTATTTCTCGTAAAGTGCTTGTGGTAGGAAACCGGGAATAATTTATGTGGATACTACATTTGCGAGTTCATCTACAATGCGACGACCCCTAAGTGGGGCTACTCTGAAAAACAATTTCAAGTGTGTAAGCAATAATATTCACAATTTTATTTTATTACCATATATATGTATTGACCCCCTTCTTCAAATTAAATGTGGCAGATGCGGGATGAACTCCTACCACATGATCGCATACGAGCAATTCAAGAAGAATTGGCAGGATTTTTTCTTGACCACGTCATAAATAAAGCCGGAGAATACCATTTGAAAGTTGACATTAGATGTTAGGGATTGTAAGAGATCTTATATTGTATATATGTAGCTAGTAGCATCAGATATATATACGAAAACTTGTTATACGACCAATCTCTCAGAGAAAGAGAGGTCGGTCACTTCTATCTCTATATGTTCATGACGATCTTCTTTACTTAATGGTTCCTTCATTTGCTTACTAGCTAGCGTGTCGAGTTCTCTCTATAGTAGCTAGCGTCGACCAAGCATGGAGAAAGAGAGGACAGTTCTCTCTATCAATTAGCTAGCTAAAACAATATAAAACCCCTAAATTAACCATGCAAAACCCCCCTCACTTTCAAAAAAAACAGCAACTGCTAGATGCTGACGCGTGGATGCCTTTTGGCCCTGGTTGGTGTTATCAACCGGGACTAAAGGTCCTCCTGCCTGGGCTCCCAACACAGGCCACGTGGAGCCCCTTCTGTCCCGGTTGGTAAGCGAACTGGGGCTAAAGGTTTTGGGCTTTAGTCGCGGTTCCAGACCCGGGACATATGGGCCTTACAAACCGGGACAAATGGGCCTTACGAACTGGGACAAATGGGCCTTTTTCTACTAGTGAAATAAGCATGCATCATTCTTGCTTGTGCATTGCATCGTGGTTGTTTGTTTATTCTTGCTGATTCTTTTGGGTAGATGCGAACGTTGAGCCTGAGTACGAGGAGCCAGGTGAGTACAACTACGAGGATCCCACTACTTGTTCCACTAAAGAACCAACAGGTAAGATGATCGTACCCGGATGCCGATACTATTTTCGCTTGCTAGTTGTCTCGCTCTTATCATTATAATTGCGCTACCTACCACTTGAATGTCAGCCTCCTATTTGCCATGATTACCTCTAACCCTCCACATCCTAGCAAACCTTTGATTGGCTAAGTTACAGCTGCTTAGCCCTTCTTATAGCATTCTTAGTTGCAGGTACAGGTTGTTCCATGTGATAACATGGATTTGGCATATCACAATATTATCTGTTAGTTAATTTAATGAACATATATATCTTGGTATTGGTGGAAGGCTTGGCCTTTTGCTAGGTGTTTTGTTCCGCTGTTACCACCATAGTTTCTTGTTACAGGTGTTATGTTTCCATACTTTGCGCTCCTAACATGCTCGGCGTTGTTATGGGGAACCCCTTGTTAATTCGATTAAGATTAAAACTTGCCGGGCAAGACCCAACTTTGGTATTATATTTGCTTCATAACTTAATAAAATTTGCATAGGGCTTTGCAACCCCGTGGATAATTAATCAACCCCCGGGCCAGTGCTCCGCATGAGCGTTGGTCCATGCACCTAGCAGTCGACGGTGCCACCTCGGGGCAACTTGAGGCGTTTTCAGGCAACCGTCCACTTTGTGTAGAGGATGATTCCCGTTGATAGAGAGCTCACGGCTCTAGAAGCGGATCTAGCTCACCGGGAGGTCTTGCTAGACTTGTTTTACCTTTATCGAGTGTCTTGCGTGAGGGATCTGACTTCCTTCGGGCTAACTCGAAGTGTTGGAATCCCTTTGGAGTTGCCTAGGATGATCACGAGATCCGTGGTCGAGGCTATTCCCGCGGAGTGTGGTTAATTTGTAATAGACTAGTTGGAGCACCCCTGTAGGGTCAAATGTTTCGAAAAGCCGTGCCCGCAGTTATGTGGCAAATTGCATATTTGTTTAACACCCGTTTATAGTTAACTTGAAGTAAACTCTAAGAAAATGCACCAACTGTGTGAGTAACCGTGATCGTCTCTGTTCGTGAACATGATCCGAGAGAGAACATGGTGGGGTTATGATTGACGTAAGTAAGTGTTCAAGATCTCTTAGAGGTCATTCTAGATTAGATCGTTCATCGTTGGCCACATATATTTATCTTCATGTTACGTAAGTTTAGCCACCATAAATGCTTAGTCCTACTGCAAACTAAACGCATAACCCATCCCAACCTTTAAGCTTGAATAGTCTCGGTACCCGGGCGCATGATTGTTTAGTCCTTATGGCTCACTGATTACTACAACAATCCAGGTACTGGTGCAGACGAGTTCGTGCAGGATGATCTGACGCAGCTCCAGTGGGAGTATGATGAGGAGAGGGGCAGGATGTACGTGACTTATCCGGATGAGTAGGGGTCCATGGTCGTGATCTTCGGGACTAGCGAGATAGTATCATTTACATCTGCTTTTATCGTTTGTTTTCTCCGCAGTCGGACCCTGTCTTCATATTGATGTTTGAAACTCTTGTGTGGAATTGTAATTTAGTATGTGGTGAGTGTAAGCCAACTCTTATACTCATCTCTTCTTGTATGTATGATGTAATGATGTTATAATTACGAACGACGAGATGCGCATCTATCCCTTGTCGAGGCCCCCGTGCCTTAATATGGATAGGCGCGCATCTTGGGCATGACAATCCATGCTCTTGATCAGAATACAAGAGGATCCCAGGGAGGGATGGGGCTCAGGCGAGGGCTCAATGAGGTGTGTTCGAGTGTGCGTTGGAGATAACTTGAGGACTAAAAGAGGCACAGGGTAGACAGATCATGAGGCCTTATGGGGTTCTTTAAGGTTATGTGTTTTTGGGGCTAGAGGATATGGATGTGGTCGGATGGAGTTGGGCCATGAAAATATCTTGCGTAAACGAAGGAAAAAAGTCAAGGAAAACTTAGAGTTGTTCTTTATGGAGGGGGATATGCACAGGAGGGCTCTCTGTTGCATTTTGTGTGATGAACATGGGAGATTGGTAGGAAAGAGGAGATTTTACGTTAGAAAAAAACATTCATGACACTGAGTTTGGCTATATCGTCGCAAACTATTCGGTTGAGCTTTCAAATTTACTTTCGTTCCTAACACTTCTCCCCCAAACTAGTTTTGATCCCGGTTCTGTAGTTATTATGTAGTTTTAAGAATGGAGACTTGCACACCGTTCATGACCGATCAACTAGACTTGACTTATTGTCGCTTATCCTTATCTAACCATCTTACATGACCCAAGATTAAAATAATATACATTTTGCCAAGCCTAATGGTTTTTTGAATAAAACACATTAGGCATTTAGCTCGAAAGTATTAAAAGTGTTAGTTTCTTTGTCTAACCATGGCCAAAACTTTTAAAAATCAACAATTTAACTTTACTACACATAATCAAAGGTTTTCATATGTGAATGATGCTAGCTAGATATTTATGCCAGCAGGCAAACTTTAGAATAACATTGTAGATTGAAAAGCAAGGAACATGAGTATCAATTATACACATTCCACGTAGGAAATACAAGTTTAATTAGTGGGTCGTGCTTGTTTCCCGAAACAAGATCAACCTTCATATTGCCGAATGCTAATCCAAATCACCATGCTTGCCTCTTTGGAGATCGCTTGTAGAGTCGGAGCTCCAAAGGAGGATGAAGGGTTGGAGGAGGAGGTGGCACAATTTTTCCGAGAGGGACGCCTACTATTGGTGGGGTCGGACTCTGCTGTGCATCATGATACATTCTCTTGTTAGAAATAGAAGAGGAGTCCCAAGGCTAGATGCGGCTCGGGCGAGGGCTCGATGAGGTGCGATCGAATCTGCTTTAGGGGTCACTAGAAAAATCAAAGACACAGTGGATTGAGAGATCAAGGGCTGGCATGGGTTGTCGAAAGCTATGTTTTGTTTTGTACTGAAGGATAGAGTTATGGTCGAATGGAGTTAGGCAATGAAAATATCTTAAGAAAATTAAAGGCAAAAGTGAACGGAAACATAAAGTTGTTCTTTATGGAGGGGGTAGACCGAAGTGGCCTCTCCATTGCTTCTTGGTTGATGAGTATGGGAGATCGGGAGGACAGAGTACATGTTACGTTAGAAAACAAATACTAAGGATTCTTTATTTGTCTATATCTACACGAAACTATTTGGTTCAGCCATCAATTGCCCTTTCTCCTCCAACACTTCCCTGAAAACTTGTTTGGATCCCGCTTTTCACGATTGTGTGTAGTTTTTGGAACAGAGACTCGCGCACCAGTCATGACCGATCAACTGGACTTGACTATTTATGGGTTTTCCTTGTCTATCCTTCTTGCATGATCCAAGATCTAACACTATAGGAAACAAGTACTTTGCCATCCGCCATACCGGACGGCAAAGGCATGAAACACGGACGGCAAAGGCTTTGCCGTCCGGCAGCGGACAGCAAACCGTCTAGCTGAATAATCCATGGTAAAGGCCACTTTGTCGTCCGCTGGCGAACGACAAAGACCTTAGGTTCTTTGTCGTCTGCTAGCGGACGGCAAAGAGCCTGGACGTCAAACGTGGACACTTAGCTCCGTTAGGGGGCTTAAGGGCGTCCTTTGCCGTTCGCTGGCAGATGACAAAGACCTTAGGTTCTTTGTCGTCTGCCAGCGGATGGCAAAGCACCTTTTTTTAATAGCTGGGGCTGGCCTAGGTTGGTTCTTTGCCGTCTGCCAGCAGACGGCAAAGAATCAATGCACTCTTCCTCATCTATAGCAAATTTTTGAAAGTAGGAAAGATATAGTTAGAAGAAGAAGACTAGCTAGAAGAAGAAGAAGAAAATGAAGAAAAGAAGAAGAAGAAGAAGAATTTATAGGATATTTAGGAGGTAAACCAAGGTTATTATGCCATTTTGTACCTAAGTGAGCTAATTATGTCATAAATGAACGCGCTATAGATCATTATTGAGGTATACTAGCTACTAATGCCATTTTCTAGCTAACTAAGCATATCAGGTCATTTTTGATGAAAATAAGCTAAGTACGGGTCATTTTATAGCTATCCTAGGTAGAATATATCATTTTGGAGGTAAGTAAGGTTATTATGTATTTTTGAGGAAAATAAGCTAAGTATAGGTCATTTTGGAGGTAAACCAAGGTTATTATGCCATTTTTTACCTAAGTGAGCATATTATGTCATAAATGAACCAACTAAGCTAATTATAGATCATTATTAAGCTATCGTAGGTTGTTATACCATTTTGTACCTAAGTGAGCTAATTATGTCATAAATGAACTAGCTATAGATCATTATTGAGCTATACTAGCTACTAATGCCATTTTCTAGCTAACTAAGCATATCAAGTCATTTTGGAGGAAAAAAATGCTAAGTATACATCATTTTATAGTTATCCTACCTAGAATATACCATTTTCTAGCTAACTAAGTATATCAAGTCATTTTTGATGAAAATAAGCTAAGTATAGATCATTTTGGAGCTAAGTAGTTCATTTCTTAAGCTAAGTATGAATTAGTTAATGAAAACATTTGGGAAAACTTACCATCAACATGGAGGTGAAGGACCGGTAGGGTTTGGGCCAGGGTGAGACGTAGAAGGACTGGTCGGGGTTGCGGCAGGCGTAGAAGGATCGGTCGATGCTTGTCGGGAGGCACGCTGCACCAAAGATCATTTGCAATGTCTCCTTAGCATGATGCAACTCAAATGTGCATACTAGTCACTAATGACCATTTAAATGAAACTCACTGTTGGTGCTATAGCAATATGGGGCATCGAGGGAGGGGTCTGACCAGTGTTCTGGCACACGGTCTACACATTTTGTTTTCACGAGTCATTCATATTAGTTAGTGATGAAACGAACATTACGTGCATGATTGGGCTAATATGCAGCAGAAACTTACCACGAGGAGCTCGTATAGGGCCCGTACGCGTCGTTCCGGTTCCTCTCCTCCTCCAACTGCCTAGTCGTCCTCTCCTCCATCTCCCTCTCCCTCTGCGCCGCCTGCCTATTTGCCTCCGCCAAAAGCTCCTGGGACCTAGCCTCAATGGCGAGCTCCATTGGCCAAGGACGAGGCCTTATCTTAGGATGAGAGCTCGTCTGGCACTTCTTGATCTCTGGGAGAGTTCTAGGACAACGTATCAGTCCATCCCCAATGGCTATCGAGCCATGGGTCCTCCCACCACCAGATATCATCACGAGCTCTAGATCAAAAGGACTGTGGCTCGGGTTGAAGTCCTCCCTTTCCTCACCTTCCCCTCATCTATGTACCTCACGAGCTTGTTGTGGGAGGAGATGTTGCTGAAGCTCTCTGGATGATCGAGGTCATCCTCAGAGAATGCCTTGGCCTTCTTGTACGAGGCAGTATGGGCCATGGCATAGAGGTCGAACAGAGGTGGCACCTCCTTCTTGTTTTCTCGCGCCTAAAAGAGGTGAACAAAATATTAGTTAAGGGCTCAAGCTAGCATGAAGAATGAAATTGCATGAATCATGAAGCAAACCACATACCCAGTTATCCCCATACTCAAACAGGTTGGAGCTCCCTTGATGGTGTGGCACACCTCTCATTTGGGAACGCTTCTCCTTGGCCTTGTTGTGTTCGGATATGCATTCGGGAGAGCACCACTCATCCACCAATGCCTCCCAACAGCCCATCCTATCCGCACACCATCTCGGGGGCACCTAAGTTAGACAAGAGAAATTTCAGCGCTACGCCTACGTATCAAATCAAAGAAACTAAGTACAAGGCCTTAAGAATAGATAATTACCTTCATAAACTTCTCCCTACTCAGATAATTTCCGTGGCACTTCTTCTTGGCCCTCTTAATGTTACTCGAGGCATAGTAGTCTCGAATAGCCTGCACCCGAGCCTCGTGCCATAAGTTCTGAAGTAGGCGCTTGCACTTGGCTTCGAGAACAACAGCCGCTCTCGCCTCGTCTTCCTCAAGACACCTATAGAAGGTCTACAATCAAACAAGACAACACATTAGACACTGATTAGTACAATCACTAGGTGTTGTTGATTTTTAATTCTGTAAAGGAGAAATTACCCAAAAGCGACGGATCACAATGTCAGCCACCGTCTCGCGCAAGAAACCGTCGACCATCTCCTTCGACGGGGCCGGGGCAGCCTTGTACAACTCCCAGGTCAGTGCTACCTGTGGAGACTCACCCTCACCGGGCAATTGGACCTTCCCTGGGAAGTGGTGCCGGAGAAGCACACCAAGGACCTGGTTGGGCCTGCGGACACCACCACGCTCGTATTTCCAACCCCTGCAGTAGGACAAGGCCAACACATTAGATATTAATTTGAAGAAACATGAAGGCAAAAGGTTAAAAAAGAGTAAATACACTTACTTCTCCGCATTAGGCGCAATCAACCACCTCTGCCCGCGGGTCGTCCGCACGGGAGGCAGCTTTGTACAACCACGCTGGTAGACGTTCTTGCCCTCCTCAACCAGCTCGCTCTCGCTATAGGTGTCCTGAGATAAGTAATTGTCCTCGCCACCATCAGCATGGCCACTAGCCTCCGGAGTCACGTGGGACGAAGACTCTGAGACCCGAGTATCCTGGGACGAAGACTCTGGGACCCGAGTCTCCTGGGACAAAGGCTTGGTGATCCGAGGCTCATCGACCCGAGGCTCGTGGACCGGAGTCCAAGACGGGTCCAAGTCAGACGGGTCCACCCGAGATGGAGCACTCCTATGGTCGGGAGAATCAGTTGGGGGTGGCGGCGAGGAAGGCGTAGCAGCATTCCTACCTGTAGCACCTCTCTTCGTCTTCCCCCGACCTCTCCCGGTTGAAGAAGAAGCTCCCGCCGGTGTATGCATGCTGTGTACAAGTGCTCTCCGGAGTTGCTGGGGTGGAATAATAGCACCCCTCCCAGCACGCGCCGGGGAAGGAGGCTCAGAGCGGTCTCGACCCCCGCCCACCATCTGTCAACACTTGCAATGACAAAGAGTGAACGGAATTAGTTCAACATAAAAACACTGAATACCTGATAACATGAACTAATTAATAATATATATGTACATAATAATAATTGAATACCTCACATTACTAATATTAATCTTCATCGTCTATATATGCTTCGGGATCAATAAATGCATAATCATCATCACTATCAGTAATGACGTGCTCATCAGCATCATCAATAAATGCATCAACATGTGGAAGGCCTCTGTGTAATCGGTCAAGCATTGTCAGGTCATCCACAGCAGTAACCTCTTCTTCTTCCATCTCTTCTTGTTCCTGCTCAGGGGTGAAGTCGGGTTCACTGTCGCCGTCGACCTCAATGTTCTGGGGTAAAGTAGAGCGGTTCTTGAAGCGTTTTTTGGAAATACGTGTTTCTTGGAAGAATTCTCCTTCATATGGGTCTGGGTTAATGTGAGGTTCATAATCATCTTTATTGAGGGGAGGTGGTCTAAAATGTGGCGGCACATCATAAACGACATCCCAACCTTTCAAATTTGGATCCGTTTGACAGGCCCATGGTAGATAGAAAACTTGGGTCGCCTGTTGAGCCATAATATAGACATCGGGAACATCCAAATGGGTGCTTTGTTTGATTTCGACTAGCCCTATATGTTCATGAGTCCTTCTAGTCTCCTTCGGCTGGAACCAATAACATTTGAAGACTACGACGTTTGGTGGGTTTTCACCAAAGAATGTAAGTTCATAAATTGCTTCAACTCTTCCACAATACTCCGACAGCGGAGACACAACCATTTGTAGTCATTCAGTCGACCATAGATAGCTCTTTGCCAAAAGTACGAAAGTGATACCCATTGATGTCGTATTTGTCAAATGAACGGACCTTAAAGTCAAAACCATTAGCGACTTGTCTCAATTCAGATTCCATAGACTCTGCATTAGCCTACAAGTTTAATACCAAAGGATTGTTGCATTAGCCGCAAACTAGGCGAAGAAATGAAATCGTCTAATTAATGGAAATTACGGTTTGCTTGAACCAAGAGATGAAACCGGGATACCTGCCTCCATGCTTTGCCAGAAGCTCATACTCTTCGATGGAATCCTTTTGGATCACTGCTCCAGCCGAGAATTTGGCGACGTATCGACTGTATCACATATCCGGGAATAAGACCATTTCAAAGGAATTAGAAGTTGCGAAACAATGTACCAAGAACTTACTCGATGTACGGCCGCACTTCTGTTAGGTTGTTGAGGATATACAACAAAATGGTCCGCCGTTCTTCGACATCTGACCCTAATGATTTCTAAGCACCGGCTGGTGCGAGCTTCCCTTTGAATAGGCTGAGGTTGGATCGACCTTTTTCACGGTCGCCATCATTGTACCGAGGCTTTGGATTACGCAAATGACGATTCTGGGTTGTGTAGTGTGCTATCACAAAGTTTGCCGTCTCCTCAGTAATGAATGCCTCGGCCATCGATGCTTCAACTCTACGTTTATTTTTACATTTTCCTCAAAGCGTCTTCTGCATCCTCTCAGTTGAGAAGCACCAACGATTTTGCACGGCCCCCCCAATCTTGCCTCGGTCGGGAGATGCAAAATCACATGCTGCGTTGGATTAAAGAAGCCCGATGGAAATATCTTTTCTAACTTGCACAACTCCGGCGCCAAGTCTTCCAGTTCGTCTAGCACGTCAGGCGATAGTTCTTTCGCACAAAGAGCACGGAAGAAATAGCTCAGCTCTGCCAGTACTAGCCATTCATCCTCAGGGATAAATCCATGCAACATCACCGACATTACCCGCTCAAGCCATATGTGCCAATCATGACTCTTGAGACCAAATAGTTTCAATTTTTCAAGACTCGCTCCCCTCTTTAGATTCGCTGCATACCCATCGAGGAACATCAACTGTATTTGCACCCACAAGATCATTTCCCTCATAGCTGGCCTTCCAAGATTGAACCATGCCTTTGGCTTCCTCTAGTTCTTCTTTCCTTTCGGTTGTCGAATGTTTTGGAGTAGTCTATCACATAGAGCCTCCTGGTCGACTCTAGCCTTAGGATTATCCTTCGACTTCCCCTCTATGCCGAACAATGTACCAAAAAGGGCCTCTGCGACATTCTTTTCAGTGTGCATCATGTCGATGTTGTGTGGGCAAAGGAGGTCTTTGAAGTAAGGCAGATCCCACAAACATATCTTGTGAGTCCAGGCGTGTTCCATATTATACCCTTTGAAATACCCTGGACGGTTTGGATCCGTCTCGAGAGCATTTATCTGATCCAGGATCTGTTGGCCTGTCAACGCAGGTGGTGCAATGTTTTTGACAACTCTACCTTTGATGAAATTCTTCTTGGCTTTTCTGAACTTATGGTCAGGATCCAGGAACTATCTATGCATGTCGAGGCAAGAAAACTTGCGACCCACCTCCAGCCAACGGAACTGAAGAGCTGCCTTGCATGTGGGGCACGGAAACCTTCCATGCATACACCAGCCAACGAATAGCGCATACGCCGGCAAGTCATGCATCGAGTACATGTACCACACATGCATTTTGAAGTTCTTTTTTGTAGCGGCATCGTATGTCTTGATCCCATTATCCCAGGCTTCTTGTAATTCATCCTTAAGCGGTTGCATGTACACATTCATATTCTTCCCCGGATATCTGGGCCCTGGAGTTATTAGGGTCAAGAAAATGTTCTTTCTTTTCATAATCTCTCTGGGGGGGAGATTGAGTGGAATGACAAATACAGGCCAACAACTGTATTGTGCTGCCATCATACCATACACATTGAACCCATCCGTGCTGATGGCAACTCGAGGATGCCTTGGTTCTGCCGCTTTATCCTTATGTAATGCATCCAAATGCTTCCACGCAAAAGCGTCCGAAGTGTGTCCCAACATCGTGTTCCCATCTGCAGCCAGTTCTGTTCTTTTGCCCAATTTATGCCACGTCATCTGTCTAGGCGTCTCTTCGAACATGAAAAGCCGTTGAAATCTTGGTATGATTGGCAGATACTGAAGAACATTAATGGGGATTTTGGTCTGACTCTTCTCACCCATATCGTTGTCTACCAGAACATATCTGGAAGCATTGAAAATGGGGCAATAGTTCAAGCCCGCATACTGAAGCCTAAATAAGGCACATCCATTCTCACAGGCATCTATCTTCTCATAGGGCATCTTAAGCGCACGCAGGATTTGGTACGACTGGTACATTTTTGGTGGCAATACATGGCCTTTGGGTAGAAAGTGTCCAAATATCGTCATAATCGCGTCGTAGCATTCTCTGCCTAGGTTGAACCGAGCCTTTAATGCCATTACTTGCGCGATGGCATCCAGCTGACAAAGCTCAGTGTGCTCATGGAGAGGACGTTTTGAAGACTCCAACATTTCATAAAAGGCCTTTGCAGATTCCTCCATCTCATCGTCCGAATCCCGAGCATCATCAAAGTCTTGCACCATGTCTTCGATCCCGGTACCATGCTCGTCGGTGCAACGACGAAGCACCTTAGCTCTGGCACGTTGGGCAAACTCACCATGAAATGTCCAGACCGTGTAATAAGGCGTACAACCCCACTTCTGTAGGTGTTTGATCACTTCAAACTCTGACTTCTTCTTATAGTTGTCGCAATCGACACAAGGGCACCAGGTTGTTTTCTGCCCATTTGCAAATGCGACTCTCACAAACTCCTTGGTTTTTGTTAACCATTCACGGGTCATGTCTTTCTGACTAGTGTGACTGGTGTACATCCACCCATGATCACTCATCCTACTGTTGGGGAACGTCGCATGGGAAACAAAAATTTTCCTATGCACACGCAAACCTATCCATGGTGATGAGCATCTACGAGAGGGAGAGTGGATCTACATACCCTTGTAGATCTCTAAGCGGGAAGCGTTAAGAAACGCGGTTGGTGTAGTCGAACATCTTCGCGATCCAAATCGCCGAGCGTCCCGCGATCTCATCACGATCCGTCCTGCGAACTCATCATGATCCATCCCGCGATCTCATCATGATCTGTCTCACGATCTTGATCACGATCTGTCCCACGAACTCATCACGATCCATTCCGCGATCTCATCACGAACCGTCTCGCGATCTCGATCACGGTCCTTCCGATCAAGTGCCGAACGGACGGCACCTTCGCGTTCAGCACACGTGCAGCTTGATGACGATCTCCACTGTCTCGATCCAGCGAGAGGAGGTGGAGAGGAGAGAGAGTTCACCGGCAGCGTGACGGCGCTCCAGTGATGGTGGTGGAGTGATTCCGACAGGGCTTCGCTTAAGCACTGCAGAAAACAGATCTAGAGGAGAAGCTATGCACTAGAGGAACGGGTGGCACGTGGCTGAAAATCTTGTGCCAAAACCCTAAAATCCTCTAGTATATATAGGAGGAGAGGAGGAGGAGGCTTGTCTACCAAAAAGGCAGCCCTTGGGTCGGCCAAACCAGGGAGGGAGGAGTCCTCCTCCTCCACTCCTAGTAGGATTAGGACTCCTTCCTTATTTGGCCCTTTTTTGCCTTTTTCCACCTTTTTCCTTTTGGTATTTTCTTTCCAGCCTCATGGGCTTTGTGTAGTACTTCCACCAGCCCACTAAGGGCTGGTATTCATCCTATTACATCCCATAAAGCCTCTTAGGTCGAAATACCCCTCCCGGTGGTCTCCCAGTACACTACCGACACTCCCGGTACACTACCGATGAGCCCGGAACTTTTCCGGCGACCAAAATGGGACTTCCTATATATGAATCTTTACCTCCGGACCATTCCGGAGCTCCTCGTGACGTCCGGGATCTCATCCGGGACTCCAAACAACCTTCGGTCACCACCATACATAATTCTACACTACCGAAACGTCACCGAACCTTAAGTGTGCAGACCCTGCGGGTTCAAGAACTATGTAGACATGACCGAGACACCTCTATGGTCAATAACCAATGGCGGGACCTGGACGTCCACATTGGTTCCTACATATTCTACGAAGATCTTTATCGGTCGAACCTCTATGTCAAGGATTCAGTTAATCCCGTATAACGTTCCCTTTGTTCTTCGGTATGTTACTTGCCCGAGATTCGATCGTCAGTATCTCCATACCTAATTCAACCTCGTTACTGGCAAGTCTCCTTACTCGTTCCGTAATACAAGATCCCATGACTAACACTTAGCCACATTGCTTGCAAGGCTTGTTGTGATGTTGTATTACCGAGTGGGCCCTGAGATACCTCTCCATCACACGGAGTAACAAATCCCAGTCTCGATCCATGCCAACTCAACAAACACCATCGGAGATACCTGTAGAGCACCTTTATAGTCACCCAGTTACGTTGCGACGTTTGATACACACAAGGTACTCCTCCGATATCCGTGAGTTGCATGATCTCATGGTCATAGGAACATATACTTGACATGCAGAAAACAGTAGCAATAAACTGACACGATCATATGTATGTTTGTAGTTTGGGTCTTATCCATCACATCATTCTCCTAATGATGTGATCCCGTTATCAAATGACATCTCATGTCCATGGCTAGGAAACCATAACCATCCTTTGATCAACGAGCTAGTCCATTACAGGCATACTAGGGACATGGTTTTGTCTATGTATCCACACATGCATTTAAGTCTCCGATCAATACAATTATAGCATGGAAAATAAACGTTTATCATGAACAAGGAAATATGATAATAACTAATTTATTATTGCCTCTAGGGCATATTTCCAACAGTCTCCCACTTGCACTAGAGTCAATAATCTAGTTCACATCACCATGTGATTCGCATTGTTATGAATCTAACACCCAATGAGTTCTGGGGCTCGATCATGCTTTGCATGTGAGAGAGGTCTTATAGTCAACGGGTCTGCGATATTCAGATCCGTGTGTACTTTGCAAATCTCTATGTCAAACCGTAAACACTGCTACCACACTCCACTTGGTACTATTTCCAAATGGCTGCTCCACTATACGTATCCAGATTGCTACTACTAGTCATCCGGATAGGTGTTAAAGCTTGCATCGACGTAACTCTTTACGACGAACTCTTTGTCACCTCCATAATCAAGAAACATTTCCTTAGTCCTCTGGTTACTAAGGATAATTCCGACCGCTGTCTAGTGATCCACTCCTGGACCACTTGTACCCCTTGACAGACTCATGGCAAGGCACACACAGGTGCGGTACATAGCATGGCATACTATACAGAGCCTATGGCTAAGGCATAGGGGACGATGTTCGTCCTTTCTCTTCCTTCTGCCGTGGTCGAGCTTTGAGTCTCACTCAACTTCACACCTTACAAATCAGGCGAGAACTCTTTCTCTGACTGATCCATTTTGAACTCTTTCAAAATCTTTGTCAAGGTATGTACTCATTGAAAGTCTCATCAAGTCATCTTGATCTATCTCTATAGATCTTGATGCTCAACAATTTTGTAGCTTTATCCAGGTCTTCCTTTGAAAATCACTTTCGAAATAACCGTTTTATGCTTTCCAGAAACTCTACATTATTTCTGAACAACAATATGTCATCCACATATACTTATCAGAAATTCTATAGTGCTCCCACTCACTTTATTGCAAATACAAGTTTCTCGTAAACTTTGTATAAACATCAAAACTTTGATCACCTCATCAAAGCGTATATTCCAACTCCGAGATGCTTGCTTTAGTCCATGGAAGGATCACCGAAGCTTGCACACCTTTTAGCATCCTTAGTCCTGACAAAACCTTCTGGTTGTATCACATACAACCTTTCCTCAAGTAAACCGTTAAGGAAACGATGTTTTGACATCCATCTGCCAAATTTCATAATTGAAAACACAGCAACTGCTAACATAATTCCAACAAACTTTAGCACCACTACGAGTGAGAAAGTCTCATCGTAGTCAACTCCTTGAACTTGTCACAAACATCTTTGCAACAAGTCACGCTGTACAAATAGTGACATTCACCATCAATGTCTGTCTTCATTTTAAAGATCCATTTGTACTCAACGACCTGCCGTTCAACGAGCAAGTATACCAAAGTCTACACTTGGTTTTCATACATGGATCCTATCTCGGATTTCATGGCCTCCAACCATTTGTCGGAATCCGGGCCCATCATCGCTTCTCCATAGCTCGTAGGTTCATCGTTGTCCAACAACATGATCTCCAAGACAGAGTTGTCGTACCACTTAGGAGCAGTACACATCCTTGTCGACCTACGAAGTTCGATAGTAACTTGATCCTGAAGCTTCATGATCATCATCACTAACTTCCTCTTCAACTAACGTAGGCTTCACAGAAACATCTTTCTGCGCTGCGCTACTCTCTGGTTGAACAAAGGTTTAACAACCTCACCAAGTTCTATCTTCCTCCCACTCAATTCTTTCGCGAGAAACATTTCCTCGAGAAAGGATCCGTTTAAACAACAAACACTTTGCACTAGGATCTGAGATTGAAGGTTTACCCAACTGATCTTAGGGTATTCTATGAAGATGCATTTGTCCGCCTTGGGTTCGACCTCATTAGGTGAAAACATTTTCCACACAAGTGTCACAGCCCCAAATATTAAGAAATGACAGCTTAGGTTTCTATCAAACCATAATTCACACGGTGTCATCTCAACGGATTTAGATGATGCCCTATTTAAAGTGAATGTAGTTATCTCTAATGCATAACCCCAAAAAATATAGTAGTAAAACGATAAGAGACATCACAGTATGCACCATATCAATAGAGCATGACTATGATGTTTGGAGACACCATCACACTATGGTGTTCCAGGTGGCGTTAGTTGTGAAACAAATTTCACATTGTCTTAAGTTGTATGCCAAACTCGTAACTCAGATATTCACCTCCACGATCATATCGCAGTTATTTTTATCTTCTTGTCACGATGATCTTAAACTTCACTCTGAATTTGCTTGAACCTTTCAAACGATTCAGACTTGTGTTTCATTAAGTAAATATACACTATATCTACTCAAATCATCAGTGAAGGTAAGAAAATAACAATATCCACTGCACGCTACAAGACTCACTAGATTGCATACATAAACATGTATCATTTTCAATGAATCACTTGCCCGCTCCATCCAACGGGGTCCTTTAGTCATCTTGCCCAAGAGGCATGGTTCGCATGTCTCAACCGATTCCAAATCGAATGAGTCCAAATATCCATCAGCATGGAGTTTCTACATGCGCTTTATACCAATATGACATTTAGCGGCAGTGCCACAAGTATGTGGTACTATCATTATTAACTTTGTGTCTTTTGACATCAATGTTATGAACATGTGTAATACTACGATCAAGATTTCAACAAACCATTCTCACTGGGTGCATGACCATTGAAGGTATTATTCATGTAAACAGAATAACCATTATTCTCTAACTTAAATGAATAACCGTATTGCAATAAACATGATCTAATCATGTTCATGCTCAACGCAAAACACCAAATAACATTTATTTAGGTTCGTCACTAATCCTGAAGGTAGAGAGAGCGTGCGATGTTGATCACATCAACCTTGGAAACACTTCCAACACATATCGTCACCTCACCCTTAGCTAGTTCTCCGTTTATTCCGTAGCTTTTATTTCGAGTTACTAACATTTAGCAACCAAACGGGTATCCAATACCCAGGTGCTACTAAGAATACTAGCAAGGTACACATCAATAACTCGTATATCAAATATACTTGTGTCGATGTTGCCAGCCTTCTTATCTACCAAGTATCTAGGGTTGTTCCGCTTCAGCGACCGCTCACCTCATAACAGAAGCACTTAGTCTCGGGTTTGAGTTCAACTTTGGGTTGCTTCACTGGAGCAGCAACTGACTTGCTATCCATGAAGTTTCCCTCCTTGCTCTGGCCCTTCTCGGAACTAGTGGTTTGATTAACCATCAACACTTGACGCTCCTTGTTGATTGCTACCTTCGCGGTGTCAAACATCGCGAACAGCTCAGGGATCAACATTTCTTTCCCTGGCATTTTATAGTTCATCACCAAGTTCTAGTAGCTCAGTGACAGTGACTTGGAGAACTACATCAATCACTATCTTATCTGGAAGATCAACTCCCACTTGATTCAAGCGATTGTAGTACCCAGACAATCTGAGTACATGCTCAACGATTGATCTATTCTCCTTCATCTTACAGGAAAAGAATCTTGTTGGAGATCTCATATCTCGCAACACAGGCACGAGCCTGAGATCACAATCTCTGCTCCTAGAACATCTCATATGTTCCGTGACGTTCAAAACGTTTCCGAGCCTCAATTCTACGCCGTAATGCATGACGCACTAAACTATCAAGTAGTCATCGAAACGTGCCTATCAGATGTTCACAACATCTATAGACGACGCTAGAGGGGGTGGCGCTCTGAGCGGTGCATTAAGGACATAAGCCTTCTGTGCAGCAATGAGGACAATCCTCAGATCACGGACCCAGTCCGCAATATTGCTACCAACATCTTTCAACTCTATTTCTCTAGGAACATATATAAATTTAAGGGAGCTACAGCGCGAGCTAGTAATCTACAACATAATTTGCAAAGACACTTTGACTATGTTCATGATAATGAGTTCAATTAATCATATTACTTAAGAACTCCCACTCAAGTTGACATCCCTCCGATCATTCGAGTGATACATGATCCAAATTCACCAACTCAAGTCCGATCATCACGTGAGTTGAGCTGGCTGCAATGGTGAACATCATCATGTTGATCATATCTACTATCGACCTTTCGGTCTCTTGTGTTCCGAGGCCATGTCTGTACATGCTAGGCTCGTCAAGTTTAACCCGAGTGTTCTGCACGTGCAAATCTGGCTTGCACCCGTTGTATGTGAACGTAGAGTCTATCACACCCGATCATCACGTGGTGTCTCAACACGACGAACTTTCGCAACGGTGCACACTTGGGGAGAACACAATTTATCTTGAAATTAAGTGAGGGATCACCTTATAATGCTACCGTCGTCCTAAGCAAAACAAGGTGCATAAAAAGGATTAACATCACATGCAAATCATAAGTGACATGATATGGCCATGAACTTGTGTTTAAGATCTCCATCTTCAAAACACCGGCATGATCTCCATCGTCACCGGCACAACACCATGATCTCCATCAATGTGCTGCCATTGGGGTTGTGGTGCCAGCCCTGCTTCTACTTCTATTGCTACCGCTTAGCGATAAAGTAAAGCATTACATAGTACTTAATGATTGACACGCAGATCATACAATAATTAAAGACAACCCTATGGCTCCTGCTGGTTGCCGTACTCATCGACATGCAAGTCATGAAATTCTATACATCACATGATCATCTCATACATCACATATATCACATCATGTAATTGGCCATATCACATCACAACATACCCTGCAAAAACAAGTTAGACGTCCTCTAATTGTTGTTGCATGTTTTACGTGGCTGCTACGGGTATCTAGCAAGAATGATTCTCACCTACGCATAAACCACAACAGTGATACACTAGTTTGCTTTTCAACCTTCTCAAGGACCGCCTTTGTCGAATCCGATCCAACTAAAGTAGGAGAAACTGACACCCGCTAGCCATCTTTTGCAACAAGTGCAGTTGAGGGAACCGGTCTCTCGTAAGCGTACGAGTAAGGTTGGTCCGGGCCGCTTCATCCCACAATACCGCTAAACCAAAACACGACCAAGGGAGGAAGCAATCTAAGCATCAACGCCCACAAACCTTTTGTGTTCTACTCGAGATCTCATCGAACCATCAACCTTGCTCTGATACCACTGTTGGGGAACGTCGCATGGGAAACAAAAATTTTCCTACGCACACGCAAACCTATCCATGGTGATGAGCATCTACGAGAGGGAGAGTGGATCTACATACCCTTGTAGATTGCTAAGCGGGAAGCGTTAAGAAACGCGGTTGGTGTAGTCGAACATCTTCGCGATCCAAATCGCCGAGCGTCCCGCGATCTCATCACGATCCGTCCCGCGAACTCATCATGATCCATCCCGCGATCTCATCACGATCCATCTCGCGATCTTGATCAGGATCTGTCCCGCGAACTCATCACGATCCATTCCGCGATCTCATCATGAACCGTCTCGCGATCTCGATCACGGTCCTTCCGATCTAGCGCCGAACGGACGGCACCTCCGCGTTCAGCACACGTGCAGCTTGATGACGATCTCCACTGTCTCGATCCAGCGAGAGGAGGTGGAGAGGAGAGAGAGTTCACCGGCAGCGTGACGGTGCTCCGGTGATGGTGGTGGAGTGATTCCGAAAGGGCTTCGCCTAAGCACTGCAGAAAACAGATCTAGAGGAGAAGCTATGCACTAGAGGAACGGGTGGCACGTGGCTGAAAATCTTGTGCCAAAACCCTAAAATCCTCTAGTATATATAGGAGGAGAGGAGGAGGAGGCTTGGCTGCCAAAAAGGCAGCCCTTGGGTCGGCCAAACCAAGGAGGGAGGAGTCCTCCTCCTCCACTCCTAGTAGGATTAGGACTCCTTCCTTATTTGGCCCTTTTTTGCCTTTTTCCACCTTTTTCGTTTTGGTATTTTCTTTCCAGCCTCATGGGCTTTGTGTAGTAATTCCACCAGCCCACTAAGGGCTGGTATTCATCCTATTACATCCCATAAAGCCTCTTAGGTCGAAATACCCCTCCCGGTGGTCTCCCAGTACACTACCGACACTCCCGGTACACTACCGATGAGCCCGGAACTTTTCCGGCGACCAAAATGGGACTTCCTATATATGAATCTTTACCTCCGGACCATTCCGGAGCTCCTCGTGACGTCCGGGATCTCATCCGGGACTCCGAACAACCTTCGGTCACCACCATACATAACTCTACACTACCGAAACGTCACCGAACCTTAAGTGTGCAGACCCTGCGGGTTCGAGAACTATGTAGACATGACCGAGACACCTCTATGGTCAATAACCAATGGCGGGACCTGGACGTCCACATTGGTTCCTACATATTCTACGAAGATCTTTATCGGTCGAACCTCTATGTCAAGGATTCAGTTAATCCCGTATAACGTTCCCTTTGTTCTTCGGTATGTTACTTGCCCGAGATTCGATCGTCAGTATCTCCATACCTAATTCAACCTCGTTACTGGCAAGTCTCCTTACTCATTCCGTAATACAAGATCCCATGACTAACACTTAGCCACATTTCTTGCAAGGCATGTTGTGATGTTGTATTACCGAGTGGGCCCTGAGATACCTCTCCGTCACACGGAGTAACAAATCCCAGTCTCGATCCATGCCAACTCAACAAACACCATCGGAGATACCTGTAGAGCACCTTTATAGTCACCCAGTTACATTGCAACGTTTGATACACACAAGGCACTCCTCCAATATCCGTGAGTTGCATGATCTCATGGTCATAGGAACATATACTTGACATGCAGAAAAAAGTAGCAATAAACTGACACGATCATATGCTATGTTTGTAGTTTGGGTCTTATCCATCACATCATTCTCCTAATGATGTGATCCCGTTATCAAATGACATCTCATGTCCATGGCTAGGAAACCTTAACCATCCTTTGATCAACGAGCTAGTCCATTAGAGGCATACTAGGGACATGGTTTTGTCTATGTATCCACACATGCATTTAAGTCTCCGATCAATACAATTATAGCATGGATAATAAACGATTATCATTAACAAGGAAATATGATAATAACCAATTTATTATTGCCTCTAGGGCATATTTCCAACACCTACCTAGCTACTGGACACACACAAAATATATACATAATTCAACAAATCATATTCATTAGTTAATAGAGATTGTCAGTAAAGTTTCATTACGTCGATGCAACCTAGACGCTAGTAGGTAAAGATAGGTCCTAATCCCACCCGAGTATGTGTAGATTGGGTTCGTTTTCCCATGCTCTGCTCCGGATCCGATGCAAAATTTCGGTAGCACCTCCCCGCTGTTCTCCTAATACACGTCTCGGCAATAAGCAGAGAGGATGTGTACCCGGAGAACAACAGGGAGGCACTGACGAAATTCTGCATCGGATCCGGAGCAGAGCATATGGGAAAACGAACCCAATCTACACATACTCGGGCTGTCCATGGATAACGTTGGACCATTCCAAAGAATCACGGTTATAAATATGCAAATGTATGCATATTTATAGATGTAACCCTTTCGAACGGGAGACACATAGTGTTCACGCATACTGATGATTCAATCTACCTACAGCTAGCAAGTTTCATCGCCACGAAGACCGAAACAGAGCAAATGAAGGGGGAGGAGGAGATGTCATTTGTGCTCACCCACGAATGCAGGGGCGGAACTCGTCGAGCGCATGGGGAGGTCGTCGAACACCAAACCCTCGTAGCGACGAAACAACTGCACATTTAAATCCACCCGATGAACACAAATATATATATGATGTTTTTCATAACAAAATTGGAAATTATATGACCTAACTAATAATTCACACATATATGACCCCGTTGGCCTCTAGAAGGCCGAAGAGCACCTTTTCTGTCAATAGGAGGCCGAAGAGGTGTCGGGGGTCGGGGGTGTCGTGTCATGGTGTCGGGGTTGTCGTGTCGGGGTCGAGATGTCGTCTTGGGGTCGGGGCTCAGGGTTGTCGTGTCGTGATGTCGGGTTAGGGGTTCCTCGACATCGATGAAACCCTAAATAACAAGTATCATTGGTG
Source organism: Hordeum marinum (assembly GCA_022496015.1). Classification (NCBI taxonomy): domain Eukaryota; kingdom Viridiplantae; phylum Streptophyta; class Magnoliopsida; order Poales; family Poaceae; genus Hordeum; species Hordeum marinum. The sequence continues at coordinate 448,812,693 of CM039672.1, read as the reverse complement.
CGAGATACATGTGGCGCTCGGCGTTGAACACTAGATCCACATCCCACAAGTGACGCCAGCGCCCGGTGCCCCACGCCCAGCAATAGTTCTGGGGGCCAATGACGGTTGAACACCTATGCAAATTTGTTTGGCAGCCTATGCGATGAGGATCAAAGCCAAGTTTTGAAACTTCAAACAACCAAACCGACTTGAGTCAGTTAGGGTGTTTCAAGTTTCAACACTTGGCTTTTAATCGTCATCGCAGAGGCTGCAAGACAAATTCGCATAGGTGTTCAACCGCCATCGACCCCGAGAACTGTTGCTGCGGGACGATGGACGCTGGCATAACTTGTGGGACATGGATGCAGTGTTTGACACCGAATGCCACATGTATCTCGCACCAACAATACATGCTATTTAGGGTTCCATCGACATCGGGGTGTCGTGTCGGGGTGTGGGGGGTGTCGTGTCGGGGTCAGGGTGTGGGGGGTGTCGTGTCGGGGTCGGGGTGTGGGGGGTGTCGTGTCGGGGTCAGGGTGCCGTGTCAGGGTGTCATGTCGGGGTGTCGGGGTGTCATGGTGTCGGGGTGTCGTGGTGTCATGTCAAGGGTTGGGGTCATGACTTCGGGGGTTGAGGATCGGTGGCGTCGGAGGTTGGGGGTTAATGGCGTCAGGGGTGCCGTGTCAGGGTGTCGGGTGTCGTGTCAGGGTCGGCGTATCGGGGGTGTTGTGTCGGGGTCGGGGTGTCGGGGGTGTCGTGCTGGGGTCGGGGTGTTGTGTCGTGGTCGGGGGTGCCATGTCAGGGTGTCGGGTGTCGTGTCAGGGACGGCGTGTCGGGGGTGTCGTGTCGGGGTCGGGGTGTTGGGGGTGTCGTGTCGGGGTTGGGGTGTTGTGTCGTGGTCGGGGGTGCCATGTCGGGGTGTCGGGGTGTCGTGTCAGGGTCGGGGTGCTGTGTCGTGGTCGGGGGTGCTGTGTCGGGGTGTCGGGGTCGGGGTGTTGTGTCGGGGTCTCGGGGTCGATGTGCCGTGTCGGGGTGTCGGGGTGTCGTGTCGGGGTGTCGGGGTCGGGGTCGGGGTGTCGGCGTCAGGGTCGGGGTCAGGGTGTCATGTCGGGGTCGGGGTCGGGGTCGGGGTGTCAAGTCGGGGTCGGGGTCGGGGTCGGGGTCGGGGTCTTCCTCTTCTTCCTCCTTTCCTTTTTCCTCTTCTTCTTCTCCTCCTCTCCTCTTTTTTCATCTTGTTCTTTTTTCTTCTCCTCCTCTTCTTCTTCTTCCTTTCCTTTTTTCCTCTTCTTCTTCTCCTCCTCTCCTCTTTTTTTTCTTCTTCTTCTTTTTTCTTCTCCTTCTCCTCCTCTCCTCTTTTTTCTTCATCTTCTTCCTCTTCTTCTTTTTTCTTCTCCTCCTCCTCCTCTTCTTCTTATTCCTTTCCTTTTTTACTTTTCTTCTTCTCCTCCTCTCCTCTTTTCTTCTTCTTCTTTTCCTTCTTCTTTTCTTCTCCTCCCCCTTTTCTTGTTCTTCTCCTCCTCCTCCTCTTCTCCTTCTTCTTCTTCTTCTTCTCCTCCTTCTTCTTTTCTTCTCCTCCCCCTTTTCTTCTTCTCCTCCTCCTCCCCCTCTTCTTCATCCTCTTCTTCTTATTCTTCTTCTTTTCTTCTCCTAATAATTTTTTTTCAAGAACTAACCTAACTAACGTAGAAACTAACCTACCTAACCTAGAACTAACCTAACAAACCTAGAACTAATCTAACTGACCTAACTAACAGTAGCAACTAACCTAACTAACAACAAAAAAACAGGGGCGAGGAGAGCTCACCAGAGTGGGGCGGCGGGGCACCGGGGCGGCGGGGCGGCGAGGGTGTCGGGGCTACTGGGCGGCGGGGGCGGCGGGCCGCTGGGCCGCGGGGCGGCTGGTGGTCGGGGGGGCGGCGGTGGCGGCGCGCGGCGGGAGGCTGGCCGGGGCCGCGTGGGGTAGGGGCGCGTGGCGGCAGGCTCCGAGTGGCGGGGGGCGGTGCAGGGCGGCCAGCGACGGGGCGGGTGCCGGGGGGCGGTGTGGGACAGCGAAGGGGGCGGCGCGGGGCGGCGGAGGGGAGGGGCGGGAGAGCGGAGTGCAGCGGCGGTGGAAGGAGAGAGAGAGAGAGAGGGAGAGAGAGAAGACAGAGAGGAGGCGGGTTAACGGCCCGTTATAGGAGTTATCCTCTTTGCTGTCTGCCAGCGGACGACAAAGTTTCTTTGTCGTCCGCTAGGAGACGGCAAAGAGGTGGGGTGGGCCCTTGCAGTTAGCCCGCCCAGTTTGTGGGCCCTCCTCACTTCTTTGTCGTCCGCCAGCAGACGGCAAAGAAGTGAGGAGGTTGACCTAGCCAGTGTTGTGCCCCGTGGGGCCCACTCTGGTCTTTGCCGTCCGCTGGCTGACTGCAGAGAATTCTTTGCCGTCCGCCAGCGGACGGCAAAGAGGGTCTTTGGCATCAGCTGGTTCTATGCCGTCTGCTTTGGGAAGATAGACGGGAAACAGACCCTTTGCCGTCTGCTAGCAGACGGCAAAGCACCGGCAGACGGCAAAATGTCTGATTCCAATAGTGTAAATAATATATCGCTTTTGTCAAGCCTTAAGTAAAGGGGTTAATTTTCTTCGGATCACATGTTACTTTTCAAAACGTGCAACTTCAGTTAGCCAGAAATGTAAGTTCCATTTTTTTCGAAAAAAAGTGTGAAGTGTATTTTGGATGTTTTGACATAGTGGAAAATACACTTTTTTGGAGAACATTGATATTTAGTATTGAAATGTGTGTAGCATGTTTAGTGATAATTTGACACCACTGCAGTATGCATCGCTGTTCCAACCCTCTATCCAAACTTCAACATATTATTATTGTAATACAAAGTAACAAATCAATGCCTTGTGAAGGAATATATAGACGTTGATTTTATGATAAACGTATCCCCAACCACAAGTGGAAGCACATCATGTAATGACATCCAGCCGTACTTATGTGAAAAAACATTGTGATTTGTTATCACACCTTCCTTGTATTTAAGGTATGGTAGGAAATCATACGTCACATGCACAAATGTGTGGTGCACTTGGATAAAGAAATCGAGACCGTTGTAATTTCGTGTGAGAACATTTAATAAGAATTTCAGTTTTGTGCAAACATGAGAATTTTATGTAATGTCGGTCCCATATTTATTCCTCCTCTTAATACATCCATCCATCAACTCGTCCTTACAGATGTATAGAGTAGGGTACAATAGGGCAAAGGGGGAGTGTTGTCTGTAATTAGTTGGTCATTGTGTACAAGACATACAAGACAATCATTGGCCTACGGGATATACCAAACATTTGGAAATACACTGCAAAAGAAAGAAATTTTGTTTAACTGTAAAGCAAGAAGCCGCTTAACTACACTATTTAGGCAAGCCAACACGTGTGGGAGTACTAGGTGGTGTTTTTGGTTGAGGATTTCCATTTTAAGCTCATTGGAACTTCATGGGGGTGTTTGTTTGTTTGGGTGGGTGGGCCCCATCAAAAGCTACCACGTAAATGTTTGCTTCATAGATATGTCCTTAGTTTTTTCCCATATTTCAAGCCGGATATGAATTTTTTCTTATATTGTTTAAGAAAAATGGAAATAACTAGCAACAATGAAAAAACACATCACGTCATTGAAGATCTACCCCCTCTCCACTCGCATGAGATCGCTATGAAAAATGGAAATAATCACTTCATGTAATGGAAGATCCACACCCTTCCACTCACACGAGATTACATCATGTAACCCGAGATCTGTCTTCCCCCTTTCCTCATAGAAGATCACGTCGTAACACTTGGCATACATCATAAGGTCCACTTATTGTACAATGACGATAAATTCTCTAGCCGCCCCACCACTTGAGAGGTACCAAAACCCTCCCCACTATTCGACATTAACACACATGTACGAAATTGAGGGATCGGTCTTGGGCGTTACAGGAGGACATGCGAGAACCGCAATGCTTTGGTTGTCAATCCCCTTTTTCCTCCATCTTGAATCGCTACACCACGGCTCCACCCCCATGTTGGCAACCTCCCGTGGTTGAGACTCGCTTTTCGTATATACCAAGATTTAGTTTGTAAATTTTGGTGTTTCTATATATTTTTTTGATTTAGTTTTCCATTTATACTGAAAGTTAAGCCTGCGTTGGGCTCGCAAAGGATATGGATACATTCCATGTGTGGCACCCCACCCTATTAAATAGTCAAGAGGCCGCCCCATTCTATATAGCCTGACCATGTTTCACTAATCACCAAACGGACAACCCAAGAGAGAGACGGATTGTTGTGGGCTACAAAAATAGGTTTTATAGAGTATTCGTCCTTGCATAATTGCATACAATATTGAGGCTGACGGCCCACATGAGTTACTGGGCTGTCTCTGACTCGCATACGACCACACATGGCACTCACCTTATCCTTAGGGGCGCGACTACGTGTCGCCTATTAACAACGTGTCGCCTTGAGTGCTTATGAAATGGGCTAGCCCAAAAGTCCGGGGGAGCATAGGCCTTGAGAGCTAGGGTTTTTGTTGTTTTCTTTTTTTTCCTTTCTTTCTTCCTTTCTTTTATATTTATTATCACAGTTGTCCATTATATTTCATAGACTATGCTTAGATATGTCCACCCCTTTAACTGCACAACTATTGACCCACTAAAATCACCATGAACATGAATATGCATTGCTACATGCAACCTGAATTAATTAATCACAATTTAGCAATTGTGTCCCCCAGTAAGTGAAGCATTATTTGATATCATAGCTGAATGTCCATCATTTGATACCATAGTTTAATATCCATGAATTGCCATCGGGTATATGTTACTATGATGAGCAAAGGGGTGAGAAAGACAAAAACTAAGCACAAAAAAGTACTTTCGAACAATTCCCGAAAAACAAGATCGCAACTTAGAAATTAAAGAAAACAACATCACAACATTTGAAGTGAGCAAAACTAAGACTCCTTTGAGCCAACAAGATTCAACATGGTACTTATTGGGTATGCCTAATTTGTAGGATACTAGTTCAAGAGGGAACAAGTATGTGATGAGTGATACCAGTTTAGTCTATCCAATAAAACACATCAAATTTCCTGACTTAGGCATTTTTCTCAAAATTATTGAAAGCGTTTGTTTCTTTGTATAGCTACAGCCAAAATGTTCTGCTAGCATGAGAAGCTATAAATAACCTTACAGATTGCAAAGCTAGCAACATGATTATAAATTCTACACTTTCCACATAGGCAATACAATTTTAACTAGTGGGTAGTTCTTGTTTCCCAAAACAAGATCAAGCGGGAGGTTGGTGTTAATTCACCGAGGTGTAGAACCTTCTTTTCGTCAAACACAAATCCAAAGGACCATCCTTGTGGCTTCAGAGATCGCTAGTAGAGTCGGAACTTCTGAGGGTGATGAGAGACTAGAGGAGTACATGGCACTATATTTCCTAGAGGTGGCCCTACTGTTGGTCGGGTCAGACGCTGCTACACATCAGGATCCATGCTCTTGTTCAGAATTGAAGAGGGGTCCTAAGGTAGGATGGGGCGTAGGCAAGGGCTTGATGGGGCGCGTTCGAGTGTGCCTTGGAGGTCATTTGGAGACTCACAGAGGCAACGAGTAGAGAGAGCATGGGGCCTGCTTGGGTTATTGAAGGCTATGATTTTTTTATGCTATATAGGATTGAGATGTGATCAGATGGAGTTGGGCAATGAAAATATTTTGAGACATGAAGGAAAAAGTTTAAGGGAAACTTAGAGTTAATCTTTATGTGGGGGGGGGGGATAGGCCCAAGTGGCATCTTGTTGCTTTTAAGGTGATGAGCATGGGAGATTGGAATGAAAGAGGACATGTTACATTAGAAAACAAACATTAAATATTCTGAGTTTGGCTATATCAACATGAACTATTATGTCCGTCCTTCAAATTCACTTTGGTGCCCAACACTTCTTCCCAAACTGGTTTTGATCTCGTTTTTGTAGCCTATGTGCAGCTTTTGGAATATAGACTCATGCACCACTTGTGACCGATCAACTGGACTGGCTTTTCCTTGTCTAGCCATCTTGCATGACTCAAGATGTAAATGACATATCAGTGTTTCCGCGCTTAAGTAAATGTTTCTTTTTTTGGAAGTCTTAGGTTAGTTTTCAAAACATGCAAGTTTTGTTAGTCGAAAATGTAAGTTCCTTTTTTCAAAAAGAAAGTGTAAGGTGGATTTTGGACATCTTACACGGTGCAAAATACACTTTTTTAGAAAACATTGGTACTTATATGAAAAAAATAACATATTAATGCTTAGTATTGAAATGTGTTTGCCAGGGTTATTCACTATTTCAAGCCGAGTGTTGTATCCAGTGCCCATCCAACCGTCTAGCCAAACTTCAAAACATTATTACCGTAACCCCAAGTAACAAATCAATACCTTGTGAAGGCATATATACACGTTGACTTTATAAGAAATATTATCCTCAACCATGAGGGGGAGCGCCTCATGTAATGAGCTCCACCCAAACTACATACTTGCGTGAAGAAACATTGCCACTCGTTAGCGCAGCTTTGTTGTATTGAAAGTACAATCGGAAATCGTACTTCACATGCACAAATGTTTGTTGTACTTGGATAAAGCATTAGAGATCATTGTAATTCCATGTGAGGGTATATTAAAAAGATTTTCAGTTTTGTTCAAGCAAGGGAAGTAGTGTAATGTCCCTCGCATATTTATTCCTCCTCTGGAATACATCCATCCATCTTGTCGTCCTTCGAGCTGTATACAGTAGGGCACAAAAGATTCAAGGGGGAGTATTGTTTGTTATTATCTATTGTGTACAAGACATAGAAAAAAATAACTGGCGTACGACTATACCAAAAAATTGAAAAAAAAACAGCAAAAGGAAAAGATTTTCCTTAATTGTAATGCAAGAAGCGGCTTAACTACACTATTTAGGCGGGCCAACGTGTGTGGGAGGACCTGGTGGTGTATGTTATTGGTGGTGGATTTCCATTTTAGGCTCATTGGAACTTCATGGGGGTGTTTTTTCTTTTTGGGCGTGCGACCTGGACAACTAGCAAGTGAATGTTTTATCATAGATGTGTCCATAGTTTTTTCTCATATTTCGAGCCAAATATGATCTGTTTTTTATATCGGTGAAGGAAAAATGGAAATAACAAACACAAATGAAAAAAATTAGCACATGATGGAAGATCCACAACCCTCCACTCACACGAGATCGCTTTGAAGAAATGCAAATAACTCCTTCATGTCTCGGATGATACACATCCTTCCACTCATACTAGATCACATCATCTAACCCAGGATATTTCTTCCCCCTTTCCTCATACAAGATCACGTCGTAACGCATAAGATATATCATAAAGTCCCCTTACTATAGCATGGCAATTAATTCTCTAGCCACCCCTTCATTTCAGACGTACCAGAACCCTCCCCATCGTCTGACATTAAACACACGTGTACGAAAAGTGAGGGGTAGGTCTTGGGCCTTACCAGAGGTCATGCGAGAGCCAATATGCTTAGATTATTGATCCCCTTTCTTCTCCCTCGTGGAACGATGCTCTATGGTCCCACGCTCGTGTCGGGCATCCGCCATGGCTGAGCCTGGCATTTGGTATAAACCAAACTTCGGTTAATAAATTTTGGTGGTTCTATATTTCTTTTTTAGTTCAGTTTTCAATTTATACTGAAAGGGTAGCATGCGTTGGGTTAACCAAGGATATGAATATCTTCCATGCTTGGGACCGCATCATATTAAATTTACAATGTTGACCCCATTTCTATAGCCATACGATGTGGGACTAATCATCAAACAGACAAGCTCCACAAGAGAGGCAGATTGGTGTGGGTGAGAAGAAGAAGTTTTGTAGAGTATTAGGCCTTGCGTAGTTACATACAACATTCAGGTGGACGGACCCTAACTCACTAGGTCGTCTCTGACTCGCACACAACCACACATCACACTCACCTTATCCTTAGGGGCACGACTATGTGTCGCCTATTGCGATACCAAACAAGGTCTCACTTGAAGTGCTTACGAAATGGGCCATGCCAGCATGTCGGGGGCTCATAGGCTTTAAGGTCTCTTTTTTTTTGTTCTTATTTTTATTTTCTTCATGTTTTGCATCTTTTGAACTTTCTTTTATATTTAGTTTCATAATTTTGCCATTATACTTCACATTTTACGCTCTTACATGCCCACCCGTTTAATTGCTCAACTATCGACCCACTACAATCACTAGGAAAATGCTTGCGCATTTCTAGACACAACATGAATAAATTAATCATAATTTTGCAATTGCATGAACCAATAAGTGAACCATTATTTCATCTCATACTTGAATGTCCATTATGCAGTATCATAGTTTAATGTCCATGAATTCTGATAAGTGATATATAACTACGATTATCAAACGCGTGAGAAGGACAAAGAGTCAAGCACAAGAAAATATTGCCCAACTATGGTCAAAAGAACGAGCTCACAACTTAGAAAATAAAGGAACGGACAACACAACATCTGAAGTGAACAAAACTAACACTCCTTTGAGCAAACAAGATTTGAATACCAATTTGGTATGCCTTACTTGGAGTGGACTAGTTCATGAGGAAATAGGTTTGTGCTGAGTGATAATTCTTTGGTCGATTCAATAAAACACATGTAATTTCCTGACTTAGGCATTTATCTAAGAAGAATTGAAACTGACGGTTTATTTATGTAACTATATCCGAAAAGTTATGTTAGCATGAGAACTTCCAAATGACATTGTAGATTGTAAACCTAGCAACATGAGTATCAATTCTACATTTTCCACATAGGCAATACAAGTTTAATTAGTGGGATGTGGTTGTTTCCTGAAACAACATGAAAATAGAGGTTGGTGTTAATTCAACTATGTGTAGAAACTTCCTTTCGTCGAACACCAATTGAAATCACCATACTTGCTTCTTTTAAGAATGCTTGTAGAGTTGGATGTACTCGAGGTGATGAGCGACTGGAGGAGTAGGTCGCACTATTTTTCCAAGAGGGGTTCCTACTTTGGCCGGGACGAACTCTATTGTGCATCATTATCCATGCTCTTGATGAGAATAGAAGAGGATCCCCGGGTGTGATGGGGCTAAGGCAAGGGCTCAATGAGGTGCGTTCGAGTGTGGTTTGGAGATAACTTGAAGACTGAAAGAGGCACAAGGTAGAGAGATCATGGGGCCTGCTGGGGTTCTTGAAGGTTATGTGTTTTTTGGCCTAGAGGATAGAGATGTGGTTGGATGGAGTTAGGCCATGAAAATATCTTGCGAAAATGAAGGGAAAAAGTCAAGGCAAACTTAGAGTTGTTCTTTCTGGAGGGGGGTATGCACAGGGGGGCTCTCCGTTGCATTTTGTGTGATGAACATGAAATTCCTTTGTAATAGATGAGTTTTCGTCCGAAATCCTCATACTCCGAAAGAGATTGTCTAATTTGTACACGAAGTGCATCCAGTTTTTGCCGTAACCATCTCAACACTTTAGAAGTTGTTATGTGGGTGAAATTATGATTTCATGCCAAGTTACAACCTTTTCAGAGTTCTTGTTTACTGCTTTTCAAATTCAGGGTCATTTAGCTCAAAATAAATCGTTAAATGCATGAAAAATATCAAATGAAGCCAGAAATGGTTGAAAATTGATGATGTGCCTTTGAATGGTGCATATTGAACAAACAAAAAGTATGGATTTAAAATAAGTTATTCGAAATGAAATCCCTTTGTAATAGATGAGTTTTCGTCATAAACACTCATACTTCGAAAGAGATTGTCCAATTTGTACACGAAGTGCATCCAGTTAATGCCGTAACCCTCTCAACTCTTTAGAAGTTGCTATGTGGGTGAAATTATGATGTCATGCCAAGTTACAACCTTTTCAAAGTTCATTTCTACTGCTTTTAAAAACTTAGGGTCATTTAGCTCAAAATAAATCATTAAATGCATGAAAAATATCAAGTGAAGTCAGAAAGGGTTGAAAATTGATGATGTGCCTTTGAATGGTGCATATTGAACACACAAAAAGTATGGAGTTAAAATAAGTTATTAAAAATGAAATCCCTTTGTAATAGATGAGTTTTTGTCTGAAACCCTCAGATTCCGAAAGAGATTGTCCAATTTGTACATGAAGTGCATCCAGTTTTTGTCGTAATCCTCTTAACTATTTAGAAGTTGCTATGTGGGTGAAATTATGATGGCATGCCAAGTTACAACCTTTTCAGAGTTCATTCGTATTGCTTTTCAAATTTAGGGTCTTTTAACTCAAAATAAATCATTAAATGCATAAAATATAGAATGAAAGCAGAAAGGGTTGAAAATTGATGATGGTCCTTTTATTGGTGCATATTGAACACATAAAACTTATGGAGTTAAAATAAGTCATTAAAAATGAAATCCCTTTGTAATAGATGAGTTTTCGTCCGAAACCCTCATATTTCGAAATAGATTGTCCAATTTGTACACGAAGTGCATCCAGTTTTTATCGTAATCCTCTCAACTCTTTATAAGTTCCTAGGTGGGTGAAATGATGATGTCATGCCAAGTTACAACCTTTTCAGAGTTCATTTGTACTACTTTTCAAATTCAAGGTCCTTTAGCTCAAAATAAATCATTAAATGCATGAAAAATATCAAATGAAGTCAAAAAGGGTTGAAAATTGATGATGTGCCTTTGAATGGTGCATATTGGACACACAAAAAGTAAGGAGTCAAAATAAGTTATTAAAAATGAAATCCCTTTGTAATAGATGAGTTTTCGGCCGAAACCTTCATACTCTGAAAGAGATTGTCTAATTTGTAGACGAAGTGCATCCAGTTTTTGCCGTATCGCTCTCAACTCTTTAGAAGTTGCTATGTGGGTGAACTTCTGATGTCAAGCCAAGTTACAACCTTTTCAGAGTTCATTTGTACTGCTTTTCAAATTCAGGGTTATTTAGCTCAAAATAAATCATTAAATGCATGAAAAATATCAAATGAAGTCAGAAAGGGTTGAAAATTGATGATGTTCCTTTGAATGGTGCATATTGAACACACAAAAAGTATAGAATTGAAATAAGTTTACTGAAAATGAAATCTCTTTGTAATAGATGAGTTTTCGTCTGAAACCCTCATACTTCGAAAGAGATTGTCTAATTTGTACAACAAGTGTATCTAGTTTTTGCCGTGACCCTTTCAACTATTAAGAAGTTGTTATGTGGGTGAAATTATCATATCATGCCAAGTTACAACCTTTTTAGATTTCATTTGTACTGCTTTTCAAACTCGATATATGACATTTCATATGCCATTTAATCAAATTGTCTTATACAGAAGTTTAAGTTGTTCAAACATGCATGGAAATGCCATAAATAGATTCTCTATATTTTTCTGATATTTTTTCATATATTATTTATTTCCATTGGAGTCATTGATATTTTTCTATGATTTTCTAAAGTTTAGGTGTTTTTCTGAAAATAATAATTAATAACGAATTAAAAAACCTTTAGTACCGGTGCGATCCATGCACCGGTACTAAAGGTCCACCTGCCAGTGCATTTTTTGGGGTGGACATTTAGTACCGGTGCGTGGCTCGCACCAGTACTAAAGGGTCTTTAGTACCGGTGCATGGCTCGCACCAGTACTAACGGGTCTTTAGTACCGGTGTGAGCCACGCACCGGTACTAAAGGTTCTCCACGTATAAATAGTGGAGGCCTCGTACCGATGCGAGCCACGCACCGAGAGAAGCTCATTTGCGTGCCGCCAGGCTGCCGGATCTGCCATCGCCGGCGTCCGCCGCCCTGACGCCGTGCGCCGCCCCGAGCCCGCCGCCCCAACGCCGCGCGCCGCCCCGATGTAGCCCGCCGCCCCGACGCCCCGACGCCGCCTGGCCACCCCCATCATTTTTCCTGTTTTTAGTTAGTTAATTAGTTAGGCTTTTAGGTTAGTTTAGGTTAATTAGTTAGGTTCTTAGTATAGTTTAGGTTAGTTTAGGTTAATTAGTTAGGTTCTTAGGATAGTTTAGGTTAGTTTAGGTTAATTAGTTAGGTTCTTAGGTTAGTTTAGGTTAGTTTAGGTTAATTAGTTAGGTTCTTCATTAGGTTAGTTTAGGTTAGTTCATTAGGTTAGTTTATTAGGTTAGTTTATTAGGTTAGTTTAGGTTTGTTTAGTAGGTTAGTTTATTAGGCTTGTTTAGGTTAGTTTATTAGGTTCTTAGGTTAGTTTAGGTTAGTTTAGGTTAATTAGTTAGGTTCTTAGGTTAGTTTAGGTTAGTTTAGGTTAATTAGTTAGGTTCTTAGGTTAGTTTAGGTTGGTTTAGGTTAGTTTATTAGGTTAGTTTAGGTTAGTTGATTAGGTCTTTGGGTAGTTTAGGTTAGTTTAGGTTAATTAGTTAGGTTAGTTAATTAGTTAATTAGTTAGTTTAGTTTAGTTAGTTAGTTAGTTAGGTTCTTAGGTTATTTTAGTTAGTTAGGTTAGTTTAGTTCGTTAGGTTAGTTTAGTTAGTTAGTTTGTTTGTTAGGTTATCAGGTTAGTTTAGTTAGTTTAGTTAGTTAGGTTAGTTTAGTTAGTTAATTAGTTAGGTTCTAAGGTTATTAGGGTATGTGTTAATTTTGTTAGATGCTAAGTGTTATTTAATTTGTTAAGTGTTATTTAATTTGTTAGATGCAAAGTGTTAATTTTGCTAAGTTTCATTTATTTATTTTTCATAATTAAGTGTTTCTTCTTGACGTCGACGATGCCGATCCCGCATCCTCGTCATCAAGTCGGCGGAGGAGGTCACTTGCTTGAGCCGAGGGGCCCTGTCCGGGACTGGGCTCCGCCGGGCTCGTACTAGGAGGTGGTACCTGCTGGGCGGTGCAGCTTGGTGAGGAGCCAACCCGTTGTCGACCCGGAGGTTCTATGGTGGCGGCCGCATGAGCCACGGATGATTCGGAGGCTTGAGTCCCTCGTGAAGGTGGTACAGTACCATGTCAGCAAGGAGAACGAGTACGTCCGTCGCTACATAGCAGCTTTGGAGGCCAGGTCCAACAATACCTGGCAGATTCTTCAGGGATCTCACTCGAGCTATGTTCCTTTGATGGTTCCTTCCATTTGGGTGTCCACCGCCTGCCCCGATATCCGTCGGGCGCTAGGGTTCTAGCTATATCGATATATTAGCTACTATATATGTATTATTATGATGTATTAGCAAGATCGATGGATTAGCCGATGTATTAACAATTATGCAAGATTATGAGATGAGATCTTTTCTAAGAACTACTATATACGTATTTGATGATGCATTATTAATCAACTATCAATTATTTTGCTTCTGGAATGCATGCTAATTTGAATACTAATTTTTTATCTATATTATTATGGATTACTTATTAATCTATGGACAATACCGGTAGAGCTCATGAAGAGGACATCTTCGACATGATACGCTCCTTCGAAAACCCAGCGGACCTTCTGGGTAAATCACATGACGATGACGGCTCACAATATTAGAACGGTTATGGTGATGGATGTGAGGCCGAGGAAGAACAACTTATGTTCCAAAATCCGGAACAACTAACAATGTCCGGCGAGGTATATACACATATTAGCCTCTGGTGATCATTACATGTGTATTAATGATTTGTATATATGTATATTAAGAAATCTTTTAATTTTAATTATCAGCCCTCCGGATCGAGCCAATCTAGTAGAAAGGTACGAGGCGGTGCAAACATGATGGCACACCGACTCACCCTAAAGCCAATGCCAAGACATTTGTGCGTAAATGCAGAGTGGTTGTTAGGGATGGAGTCCTGATCAAAATGCTAGAATGGATTGAACCAAACAACCCAAAACCAGGAGTGAATTATGTCGATATAAGAATTAAAGATGCCCTTTGGCGAGATCTCATGGAGCATTTCATCCTACCAGATTCTCTCTTGGAGCGTCAAAGGGACAAAGTCAAGGAGTTTTCTCTCCACAAGATGGCCGGCGCGTTCTAGACTTGGAAGAAAAGATTATGGACCGAGTACAATGCTAGAGGCCAGAAGGCGCCCGAATTCAGAGAAATATACGAGAAGGTAAGGAATCACTGGGACGCATTTATCGAGTACAAGACATCGGAAGCTGCTATGGAGAAGTCGGCAAAGAATAAGATAAATGCGCAGGAAAAAAAGTATCACCATAAACTAGGGATAGGTGGACACAAGTCAACCATTCCTAAGTGGGATGCATTAGAGAATAAGATGCATGCTAAAGGGACCACTCCAGTAACCTTCAAGTGGCCCCGGCAGTGCAGGAATTGATTTTTGGCGCATGGGGGAAAGTTGGACCCAGCAACAGGGAAGAATATTGCACTGGCCAGTCTGAAGCATGCATTAGATGAGTTGATTGAAGCAATAAAAGCTACCCAAGAAGGACAGTTTCACCCCGATAGAGAGAACGACAAGCTTAAACGCGCCCTCGGTAATCCCGAACATGGAGGACGAACACGAGGCGTGGGCGTTGTTCTGTGGTATGAGGGGTTTGCGGGATGAAAGGACAGTTATAAAAGACATTCGACAAAAAAGAAGATGGAGGCAGACCGGCTTTCAATGTTGGAACAGAAGTATGAGCAGCAGCAGCTGCAGATATAGGTACTGACCCAACAAAGGGAAACTCCGCAGCAGGAGGCATCGAAACCCGTCCCATTTACACTGCCGAAAAGCAGCATGGGTTCCACGGGGGCACCGCTGGGTTACACCCCCATGGATGATATCACTGAGAAGACATCTTGTGAGCTAATCCAGAAAGTGAAGAACATACCCGTGCAGCTCGCGACGAGCTATGCTTTCCCAAATACACCTGATGTTCTCTAGCATTTCAATCCGGTTCCAGTTGGGTATGCTCGTGTCGCGGTGGACGCAATAGAGCAAGGATATGATGAACTATTGCTTGACATCCCTAGAGGTGACGGGGAGTCCACACTGGCAGAAGCCGTCCGTGGTCTCATTCTATGCAGTAAGGACTACATCATCTTTCCACACTCGGCGCTAAGGCCACCGGCTCCTCTGAGTATCGATGTCCAGCGCGAGGGATCCTAGCCAGAGGCATCGCAGCACCAGCAGTCCTCCCCTCCTCGCCAGCAGTCCTCCCCACCTCGAGAGGCGTCCCACTTCGATATGGATCCCAGCGCGAGTCGACCCAACCTTGGGACGGAGCACGACGGGAGTCCATATCGTCGATATCGATCTCCGCCGCGTGAGCCGACTCCACCCCGACAGCGGTCCCCCCAGTAGGGCTCCCAAAAGAGGAAGGCCATCAGCAGTCCACTTCGAAAGAAAGCAACAGAGAAACCCAAGCCTCCGGCCAAAAGGAATCTGCCTTACAACATGACACCAGAGGAAACCAAAATTGAAAGCGATCGCCAAGTGAAAGCCTTTTTTGCGAAGAAGACCCTGCTGCCAAAGGAGGTAATACCCAAGGAAGTCCAAGAGCACTTTATGGAACACTTTATTGATCGACCCCCGGCACATGTGGAGCGTATGCCGACAGACTATGAGCGACAGATTCAGAAGGCAAGTGAGCAGAGAAATTGGCCCAGCCCAAGGAAGAAGTCGGGAAGTACGGCATCAACGATAGGTGGTTGTACTAGCGGGAAAACAGTTCTCTAGCTTGGAGAACAATCCAAGCAATCGATCTCTCCGCTCAAGGTGAGTACCAATCCAAGCAAGAAATCGATCCAAGCAGTCGACGTTCAAGGCAACCCAATCGACCTCGAAGAAGTAGAGGCTGCAGGTCTCACTCTTGGCCAAATCCTTAGCACCGAGGAAATCCGCGGGTATGGTGCAGATGAGTACGCAATGCAATATGTCGTCGGAAAACCACTTGTCAAACCCGAGCAGTACAAGGAACTACCAACTACGATGCGACGGTTGCATGATTGGTACCTGTGTGAAGCAAAGTGAGGGGAGACAACGGTCATGGTCAAAGTAAGGAAAGAGCATCACGTCAATGGATGTGACATATGTCTTGAATTCTCAGAACTTTTCAAGTTATACCACATGGACTCTATCGACAAAACTCTCATCAGTTGCTATTGTCTGTAAGTGATTTATATCTTTAATAATTTAAGTCTGTAGCTAAGATATCGTTCATTGGCTTTTCCTCACTATATATTTTCTTTTCTACGGTTATGCAGATTGAAGATGTGGGAATTGAAACAAGAGGGAATCGATGACATTGGGTTCATCGACCCAAGTAGCGTTCATGGTCATGTGGTAAAACATTATGCCAAGGACATAGAAGATATCTTGGAAATTTTCTAGAGGCACTAATGAATATCAAATCTACTATAATATTTACTTACAACATGAGGTGAGTGTTTACTCTCTTGTATACTACAAATTCTATTTTTGCTTACTAGCTCGCTGTCAACTGTAGTTGATGAATTATATGCATGCCTACTTAATTATATAAACTTGTACGCAGAGACCACTATATCCTCCTAAATACTATCCTCGCGGATGGACTTGTTCAAGTGTACGACTCACTAGATACACTAAAACAATCATACGTGGCCTTGTATTTTATGGTAGAACGGTAATTTCAATCTTTATCGACCTCGCTTTTTTTCATTATTTTCTTATATCAAAAGTAATTATAATAACTCGTTCGTTATTTTTCTCTGCCACGTAGTGTTTGGAAAAAGATGATAGCAAAAAACCATCACGGTCTTCAATGGAAACCAAAGCTGAAGTGGAAAAAGATGCAGGTAATTAAGTAATACTACTAGGTCTGCGCATCTCTTTAGTTCTAGTTTAAATACCATTCTCATGCTTGATTATTAATTATCTTATTGAATTTTATTCTTTTGCAAAGTGCTGAAGCAGGCATAGGGGACAAATTTATGTGGATACTTCCTCTGTGAGAACATTCGCATCCAGACCGAAGGCCGTATACGTCGAAGAGGAGCACGTGAAAGACAACTCCAGGTTTGTCAGATGATGTCGAAGCTCTCACTCGAGAAACGCTTTGTAGCACTTCAAGAGGAATTTGCGGCATTTCTTCTTCGACATGTCATTGATGTAAACGGAGATCACTATTACTTACCGCCGCCTCAATAATGCCAGCAAATCAGTAGTAGAAAACTGAGATTTCATCTGGAGCACTAGCTAGCTAGTCCAGGCCGGGTTCTCGGCCTTAATTTATAGGTCCAGAATATATATGGATGTGTAAATCCATTTGTATATATACTGTGTATGAGATATCGTATATTATATTACACATATATAGATGCATCTACTTGTCTAATGTTTACAGTATGTAGCACCGTAAATAAATTTCAAATGAATGGAAAACACAATAAATAGAGAGGAAAACTAAAACCTAATTAAAAGCTAAAACAAAAAACAGAACGCTTAGTATCGGTTGGTATGACCAACCGGTACTAAAGGTCCTCCACCACCAGCCCACGTAGGCAGCCACGTGGTGGGCCTTTAGTACCGGTCCATGGGCCAACCGGTACTAAAGGTTTGGACCTTTAGTCCCGACCCTTTAGTACCGGTTGGGGAACCGGTACTAAAGGCCCATGCCGACCAGGACTACAGACAGACATTCTACTATTGTGGTAGGAAAGAGGAGATTTTACGTTAGAAAAAACATTCAAGACTCTGAGTTTTGCTATATCGTCGCCAACTATTCGGTTGGGCTTTCAAATTTACTTTTGTTCCCAACACTTCTCCCCCAAACTGGTTTTGATCCTGGTTCTGTAGTTATTGTGTAGTTTGTGGAATGGAAACTCGCACACCATTCATGACCGATGAACTGGACTTGACTTATTGTCGCTTATCCTTGTCTAACCATCTTACACGACCCAAGATTTAAATAATATATCATTTTGCCAAGCCTAATGGTTGTTGCATTTACCTCGAAAGTATTGAAAGTGTCAGTTTCTTTGTCTAACCATGGCCAAAACTTTAAAAATCAACAATTTAACTTTACTACACATAATCAAAGGTTTTCATATGTGAATGATGCTAGCTAGAAATTTATGCTACCAGGAAAACTTCAGAATAACATTGTAGATTGAAAAGCAAGGAACATGAGTATCAATAATACACATTCCACGAAGGCAATACAAGTTTAATTAGCGGTCGTGCTTGTTTCCTGAAAGAAGATCAAGTGAGTGGTTGATGTTAATTCACCAAGGTGTAGAACCTTCATATTGCTGAACGCCAATCCAAAGCACCATGCTTGCCTCTTTGGAGATCGCTTGTAGAGTCGGAGTTCCACAGGAGGATGAAGGATTGGAGGAGTAGGTGGCACAATTTTTCCTAGAGGGACGCCTACTACTGGTGGGTCGGACTCTACTGCGCATCATGATACATTCTCTTGTTAGAAATAGAAGAGGAGTCCCAACTCTAGATCGGGCGAGGGCTCGATGACGTGCGATCGAATCTGCTCTTGGGATCACTAGAAAAATCAAAGACACAGTGGACTGAGAGATCAAGGGGCTGGCATGGGTTGTTGCAAGCTATATTTGTTTTGTACTAGAGGATAGAGTTATGGTCGAATGGAGTTAGGCAATGAAAATATGTTGAGAATATTAAAGACAAAAGTGAACGGAGACATAGAGTTGCTCTTTATGAAGGGGGTAGACCGAAGTGGCCTCTCCATTTCTTCTTGGTTGATGAGCATGGGAGATCGGGAGGACAGAGGACATGTTACGTTAGAAAACAAACACCAAGGATTCTCCATTTCGCTATATGTGCACGAACGATTTGGTTCAGCCATCAAATGCCCTTTCTTCCCCCAACATGTACCCAAAAACTCGTTTGGATCCTGCTTTTAACGTTTGTGTGTAGTTTTTGGAACAGAGACTCACGCACCACTCATGACCGATAAACTGGACTTGACTTTTTCTGGCTTTTCCTTGTCTATCCATCTTGCATGATCCAAGGTCGAAATAATATATCGCTTTTGTCAAGCCTTAAGTAAATGGTTTAATTTTCTTGGGATCCCATGTTGGTTTTCAAAACGTGCAACTTCAGTTAGCCAGAAATGTAAGTTCCATTTTCTTCAAAAAAAAGTGTTAAGTGTATTTTGGACGTTTTGACATAGTGCAAAATACACTTTTTTTTGGAAAACATTGGTATTTAGTATTGAAATGTGTCTACCATGTTTATAGATAATTTGACCCCACTGCAGTATGCATCGCCGTTCCAACCCTCTATCCAAACTTCAACATATTATTATTGTAATACAAAGTAACAAATCAATGCCTTGTGAAGGCATATATAGACGTTAATTTTATGATAAATATATCCCCAACCACAAGTGGAAGCACCTCGTGTAATGACATCCAGTCGTACTTATGTGAAAAAACATTGTGACTTGTTATCACGCCTTGCTTGTATTTAACGTACGGTAGGAAATCATACTTTACATGCACAAATGTGTGGTGCACTTGGATAAAGAAATCGAGAACAGTTGTAATTCCGTGTGAGAACATATTAAAAATAAATTCAGTTTTGTGCAAACAAGGGAAATTTATGTAATGTCGGTCCCATATTTATTCCTCCTCTTAATACATTCATCCATCAACTCGTCATTACAGATGTATAGAGTAGGGTACAATAGGGCCAAGGGGGAGTGTTGTCTGTAATTAGTCGGTCATTGTGTACCAGACATACAAGACAATCATTGGCCTACGGGATATAACAAACATTTGCAAGAAGCCGCTTAACTACACTATTTAGTCAAGCCAACACATGTGGGAGGACTAGGTGGTGTTTTTGGTTGTGGATTTCCATTTTAAGCTCATTGCAACTTTGTGGGGGTGTTTGTTTGTTTCTTTGGGCGGGCCCCATGAAAAGCTACCACATAAATGTTTGCTTCATAGATATGTCCTTTTTCCCATATTTCCAGCCGGATATGAATTTTTTTTCTTAATTGTTGAAGAAAAATGGAAATAACTAGCAACGATGAAAATAACATCACGTCATTGAAGATCTACCCCCCTCCACTCGCATGAGATCGCTACGAAAAAATGGAAATAATCACTTCATGCAATGGAAGATCCACACCCTTCCACTCACACGAGATTACATTATCTAACCCGAGATCTGTCTTCGCCCTTCCCTCATAGAAGATCACGTCGTAACACTTGAGATACATCATAAGGTCCACTTGTTGTACCATGACAATAAATTCTCTAGCTGCCCCGCCACTTGAGAGGTTCCAAAACCCTCCCCAATGTTCGAATTAAACACACATGTAAGAAGATGAGGGGTGGGTCTTGGGCGTTACGAGAGGTCATGCGAGAACCGCAATGCTTGGGTTGTCAATCACTGTTCCACCACATGTTGGGAACCTCCCATGGTTGAGACTCGCTTTTCGTATATACCAAGATTTAGTTTGTAAATTTTGGTGTTTCTATATATTTTTTTGAATTGGTTTTCCATTTATACGGAAAGGTTAGCCTACGTTGGGCGCAGAAAGGATATGGATACATTCCATGTGTGGCACCTCACCCTATTAAATAGTCAAGAGGCCGCCCCATTCTGTATAGCCTGGCCATGTTTCACTAATCACCAAACGGACAACCCAAGAGAGAGACGGATTGTTTTGGGCTACAAAAATAGGTTTTATAGAGTATTCGACCTTCTATAGTTGCATACAATATTGAGTTGGACGGCCCACATGTGTTACTGGGATGTCTCTGACCCACGTACCACCACACATGGCACTCACCTTATCCTAAGGGGCGCGACTATGTGTCGCCTATTAACATGGTGTCGCCTTGAGTACTTATGAAATGGGCTAGCACAAAAGGCCGGGGGACCATAGGCCTTAAGAGTAAGGTTTTTTTTCTTGTTTTGTTTTTTCCTTTATTTTTTACTTTCTTTTATATTTATTTTCACAGTTGTCCATTATATTTCACATACTATGCTCAGATATGTCCATCCCTTTAACTGCACAATTATTGACCCACTAAAATCACCATTAACATGCGTGTGCATTACTACATGCAACATGAATTAATTAATCACAATTTAGCAATTGTGTCCCCCAGTAAGTGAAGCATTATTTGATATCATAGCTGAATGTCCATCATTTGATACCATAGTTTAATATCCATGAATTGCGATCGGGTATATATTACTATGATGAGCAAAGGGGTGAGAAAGACGAAAACCAAGCACAAAAAAGTATTTCCGAACAGTTCCCAAAAAACAAGATCGCAACTTAGAAATTAAAGAAAACAACAGCACAACGTTCAAAGTGAGCAAAACTAAGACTCCTTTGAGCAAACAAGATTTAACATGATACTCATTGGGTATGCATAATTTGTAGGATACTAGTTCAAGAGGCAACAAGTATGTGATGAGTGATACAGGTTTAGTCTATGCAATAAAACACATCAAATTTCCTGTCTTAGGCATTTTTCCCAAAATTATTTAAAATGTTAGTTTCTTTGTATAACTACAGCCAAAATGTTATGCTAGCATGAGAAGCTGTAAATAACCTTACAGATTGCAAAGCTAGCAACATGATATTCAATTCTACACTTTCCACATAGGCAATACAATTTTAACTACTGG
Source organism: Hordeum marinum (assembly GCA_022496015.1). Classification (NCBI taxonomy): domain Eukaryota; kingdom Viridiplantae; phylum Streptophyta; class Magnoliopsida; order Poales; family Poaceae; genus Hordeum; species Hordeum marinum. The sequence goes on along the minus strand of CM039672.1, from coordinate 448,791,141 downwards.
GTTGTGCTTGTTTCCCGAAACAAGATCAAGCGGTAGGTTGGTGTTAATTCACCTAGGTGTAGAACCTTCTATTCGTCAAACACAAATTCAAAGGACCATTCTTGTCGCTTCGGAGATCGCTAGTAGAGTCAGATCTTCTGAGGGTGATGAGGGACTACAGGAGTATGTGGCACTATATTTCCTAGAGGTGGCCCTACTGTTGGTCGGGTTAGACTCTGCTACACATCAGGATCCATGCTCTTGTTCAGAATTGAAGAGGGGTCCTAAGGTAGGATGGGGCATAGGCGAGGGCTTGATGGGGTGCGTTCGAGTGTGCCTTGGAGGTCATTCGAAGACTCATAGAGGCTACGAGTAGAGAGAGCATGGGGCCTGCTTGGGTTCTTGAAGGCTATGCTTTGTTTGTGCTATAAAGGATTAAGATTCGATCAGATGGAGTTGGGCCATGAAAATATTTAGTGAAATGAAGGGAAAAGTTTAAGGGAAACTTAGAGTTAATCTTTATGGGGGGATAGGCCCAAGTGGCATTTTGTTGCTTTTTGGGTGATGGGCATGGGAGACTGGAAGGAAAGAGGACATGTTACGTTAGAAAACAAACATTAAATATTCTGAGTTTCTCTATACCAGCACGAACTATTATGTTCGTCCTTCAAATTCTCTTTCATGCCCAACACTTCTTCCCAAACTAGCTTCGATCTCGTTTTTGTAGCCTTTGTGCAGCTTTTGGAATATAGAATCATGCACCACGTGTGACCGATCAACTGGACTTATCTTAGTATGGCTTTTCCTTGTGTGGCCATCTTGCATGACTAAAGATGTAAATGATATATCGGTGTTTCCAAGCTTAAGTAAATGTTTCTTTTTTTGGAAGTCTTAGGTTAGTTTTCAAAACATGCAAGTTTTGTTAGCCAAAAATGTAAGTTCCTTTTTTCAAAAAGAAAGTGTAAAGTGGATTTTGGACTTTTTGCAGAGTGCAAAATACACTTTTTTAGAAAACATTGGTACTTATATGAAAATAAAATTAACATATTAATGCTTAGTATTGAAATGTGTGTGCCTAGGTTATTAACTATTTCAAGCCGAGTGTTGTATCCAGTGCCCATCCAACCCTCTAGCCAAACTTCAAAACATTATTACCGTAACCCCAAGTAACAAATCAATACCTTGTGAAGGCATATATACATGTTGACTTTATAAGAAATGTTATCCTCAACCACGGGGGTAAGCGCCTCATGTAATGAGCTCCACCCAAACTACATACTTGCGTGAAGAAACATTGCCACTCGTTAGCGCAGCTTTGTTGTATTGAAAGTACAATAGGAAATCGTACTTCACATGCACAAATGTTTGTTGTACTTGGATAAAGCATTAGAGACCATTGTAATTCCATATGAGGGTATATTAAAAAGATTTTCAGTTTCGTTCAAGCAAGGGAAGTAGTGTAATGTCCCTGGCATATTTATTCCTCCTCTGGAATACATCCATCCATCCTCTCGTCCTTCCAGCTGTATACAGTAGGGCACAATAGGTTCAAGGGGGAGTGTTGTTTGTAATTAGCTATTGTGTACAAGACATAGAAAAAAATCATTGGCGTACAACTATACCAAAAAATTGAAAATAAAGTGCAAAAGGAAAAGATTTTCCTTAATTGTAATGCAAGAAGCCGCTTAACTACACTATTTAGGCGGGCCAACATGTGTGGGAGGACCTGGTGGTGTATGTTATTGGTGGTGGATTTCCATTTTAGGCTCATTGGAATTTCATGGGGGTGTTTCTTTGTTTTGGGGCATGCGACCTGGACAGCTAGCAAGTGAATGTTTTATCGTAGATGTGTCCATAGGTTTTTCTCATATTTCGAGCCGAATATGATTTGTTTTTTATATCGGTTAATAAAAAATGGAAATAACAAACACAAATGAAAACAATCAGCACGTGATGGAAGATCCACCCCCCTCCACTCACACGAGATCGCTTTGAAGAAATGCAAATAACTCCTTCATGTCACACGAGATCCACATCCTTCCACTCATACGAGATCACATCATATAACCCGGGATCTGTCTTCCCTCTTTCCTCATACAAGATCACGTCGTAACACGTGAGATATATCATAAAGTCCCCTTACTATAGCATGGCAATAAATTCCCTAGCCACCCCGCCATTTCAGACGTACCAGAACCCTCCCCATAGTCTGACATTAAACACACATGTAAGAAAAGTGAGGAGTGGGTCTTGGGACTTACCAGAGGTCATGCGAGAGCCGCAATGCTTAGATTGTTGATACCCTTTCTTATCCCTTGTGTATGGATGCTCTATGGTCCCACACTCGTGTTGGGCATCCACCATGGCCGAGACTGGCATTTAGTATAAACCAAACTTTGGTTAATAAATTTTGGTGTTTCTATATTTTTTCAGTTCAGTTTTCAATTTATACTGAAAGGGTAGCATGCATTGGGTTAACCAAGGATCTGAATATGTTCCATGCTTGGGACCGCATCTTATTAAATAGAAAATGTTGACCCCATTTATATAGCCATACGATGTGGGACTAATCATCAAACAGACGAGCTACACAAGAGAGAAAGATTGGTGTGGGTGAGAAGAAGAAGTTTTGTATAGTATTAGGCCTTGCGTAGTTGCATACAACATTCAGATGGATGGACCCTAACTCACTAGGTCATCTCTGACTCGCACACAACCACACATCACACTCACCTTATCCTTAGGGGCACGACTATGTGTCGCCTATTACGATACCAAACACGGTCTCACTTGAAGTGCTTATGAAATGGGCCAGGCTAGCATGTCGTGGGCTCATAGGCTTTAAGATCTCGTTTTTTCGTTCTTATTTTTATTTTCTTCATCTTTTGCATCTTTTTTATTTTCTTTTATATTTACTTTCATAGTTGTTCCATTATATTTCACATTTTATGCTCTTACATGCCCACCCGTTTAATTGCTCAACTACCGACCCACTACAATCACTAGGAAAATGCTTGCGCATTTCTAGACACAACATGAATAAATTAATCATAATGTTGCAATTGCATCGACCAATAAATGAACCATTATTTAATCTCATAGTTGAATGTCCATTATGCGGTACCGTTGTTTAATGTCCATGAATTGCGATAAGTGATATATTACTACGATGACCAAAGGCGGGAGAAAGACAAAGAGTCGAGCACAAGAAAATATTTTCCAACTATGGTCAAAAAAACGAGCTCACAACTTAGAAAATAAAGAAACTGACAGCACAACATCTGATGTGAACAAAACTAACACTCCTTTGAGCAAACAAGATTTGAATACTAATTTCGTATGCCTGAATTGGAGTATACTAGTTCATGAGGAAATAGGTTTGTGCTGAGTGATAATTCTTTGGTCGATTCAATAAAACAGATGTAATTTCCTGACTTAGGCATTTATCTAATAAGAATGAAAAGTGACGGTTTATTTATGTAACTATATCCAAAAAGTTATGTTAGCATGAGAACTTCCAAACGACATTGTAGATTGCAAAGCTAGCAACATGAGTATCAATTCTACATTTTCCACATAGGCAATGCAAGTTTAATTAGTGGGATGTGATTGTTTCCTGAAACAAGATCAAAATAGAGGTTGGTGTTAATTCAACTACTTGTAGAAATTTCCTTTCGTCGAACACCAATTGAAATCGCCATACTTGCTGCTTTTAAGAATGCTTGTAGAGTTGGATGTACTCGAGGTGATGAGGGACTGGAGGAGTAGGAGGCACTATTTTTCCTATAGGGGTTCCTACTTTGGCCGGGTCGAACTCTGTTGTGCATCATTATCCATGCTCTTGATCAGAATCGAAGAGGATCCTCGGGTGTGTTGGGGCTCAGGCGAGTGCTCGATGAGGTGCGTTCAAGTGTGCTTTGGAGATAACTTGAAGACTGAAAGAGGCACAAGGTAGAGAGATCATGGGGCCTGCTGGGGTTCTTGATGGTTATGTGTTTGTTGGCCTAGAGGATAGAGATGTCGTCGGATGGAGTTGGGCCATGAAAATATCTTGCAAAAATGAAGGGAAAAAGTCAACGGAAACTTAGAGTTGTTCTTTATGGAGGGGGATATGCATTGGGGGATCTCCATTGCATTTTGTGTGATGAACATGGGATATTGGTAGGAAAGAGGAGACTTTACGTTAGAAAAAAACATTCAAGACTTTGAGTGTGGCTATCATCACGAACTATTTGGTTGGGCTTTCAAATTTACTTTTGTTCCCAACACTTCTCCCCCAAACTTGTTTTGTTCCCGGTTATGTAGTTATTGTGTAGTTTGCGGAATGGAGACTCGCACACCGTTCGTGACCGATGAACTAGACTTGACTTATTGTCACTCATCCTTGTCTAACCATCTTACACGACCCATGATTTAAATAATATATCATTTTGCCAAGCCTAATGGTTTTTACAATAAAACACATTAGGCATTTATCTCGAATTATTGAAAGTGTCAGTTTCTTTGTTTAACAATGGACAAAACTTTGAAAAATCAACAACTTAACTTTATTACCCGTAATCAAAGGTTTTCGTATATGAATGATGCTAGCTAGACATTTATGCTAGCAGGAAAACTTCAGACTAACATTGTAGATTGAAAAGCGAGGAACATGAGTATCAATTATACACATTGCACATAGGCATACAAGTTTAATTAGGGGGTCGTGCTTGTTTCCTGAAACAAGATCAAGTGACTGGTTTATGTTCATTCACCAAGGTGTAGAACCTTCATATTGTCGAACGCCAATCCAAAGCACCATGCTTGCCGTTTTGGAGATCACTTGTAGAGTCGGAGCTCCAGAGGAGGATGAAGGATAGGAGGAGTAGGTGGCACAGTTTTTCCTAGAGGGACGCCTACTACTGGTGGGGTCGGACTCTGCTGCGCATCATGTTTCTCTTGTTAGAAATAGAAGAGGAGTCCCAAGGTTAGATGGGGCTCGGGCAAGGGCTCGATGAAGTGCGATCGAGTCTGCTTTAGGGGTCACTAGAAGAACACTAGTACAATGTCTTTATGTAGTCCCGGTCGGGATGGGCCTTTAGTATCGGTTGCCCAACTGGTACTAAAGGGTCGAGACTAAAGGTCTAGACCTTTAGTACCGATTGGCCCACGGACCGATACTAAAGGCCCACCATGTAGCTGCCTGCGTGGGCTGGTGGTAGAGGACCTTTAGTACCGGTTGGTGACACCAACCGGTACTAACTGTTCTGTTTTTTTTGTTTTAGCTTTTAATTAGGTTTTAGTTTTCCTGTCTATTTTTTAGGTTTTCCATTCATTTCAAATTTATTTTACAGTGCTACATATTGTAAACATTACACAAGTTGATGCATATATATCATATATATATATATGTAAGATAATATACAATATCTCATACATAGTATAGATACAAATGTAATTACACATCCATATATATTCTGGACTTATAAATTAAGGCCCAAAACCCGGCCGGGACTAGCTAGCTAGTGCTCCGGATGAAATCGTAAGTTTTCTTCTACTAATTTGCTGGCATTATTGAGACGGCGGTAAGGTATAGTGCTCTCCGTTTACATCAATGACATGTCGAAGAAGAAATGCTGCAAATTCCTCTTGAAGTGCTACAAAGCGTTTCTCGGGTGAGAGCTTCAACATCATCTGCCAAACCTGGAGTTGTGTTTCACATGATCCTCTGCGACGTATACGGCCTTCGGTCTGGATGCCAATGTTGTCGCAGAGGAAGTATCCACATAAATTTGTCCCCTGTGGCTGCTTCGCGTACTTTATAAAAGAATAGAATTCAATAAGATAATTAATAATCAAGCATGATAATGGTACTGAAACTAGAATTGAAGAGATGCGCGGACCTAGTAGTACTACTTAATTACCTGCATCTTTTTGCATTTCAGCTTCGGTTTCCATTGACGAGATTGATGGGTTTTTTCTATCATCTTTTTCCAAACACTACGCAGCAAAGAAAAAACGAAAGAGTTATTATAATTACTTTTGATATCAGGAAATAATGAAAGAAAGCGAGGTCGATAAAGATTGAAATTATCGTTCTATCATAAAATACAAGTCCACGTATGATTGTTCTAGTGTATCTAGTGAGTCGTACGCTTGAACAAGTTCATCCGCGAGGTTAACGTTTAGGAGGATATAATGGTCTCTGCGTAGAAGTTTATATAATTAAGCATGCATATGCATATAACTCATCAACTACACTTGACAGCAAGCTAGTAAGCAAAAATAGAATTTGTAGTATAGCAGAGAGTAAACACTCACCCCATGTTGTAAGGAAATATTATAGTAGATTTGGTATTCATTAGTGCCTTTAGAAAATTTTGCAAGATATCTTCTTTGTCCTTGGCATAATGTTTTACCACATGACCATGAACGGTATTTGGGTCGATGAACCCAATGTCACCGGTTCCCTCTTGTTTCAATTCCCACATCTTCAATCTGCATAATAGCATAGAAAAGAACATATATAGTGAGGATAAGTCAATGAATGATATCTTAGCTAGAGACTTAAATTATTAAAGATATAAATCACTTACAGACAATAGCAACTTATGAGAGTTTTGTCGATAGAGTCCATGTGGTATAACTGGAAAAGTTCTGAGAATTCAAGACATATGTCATATCCATTGACGTAATGCTCTTTCCTTACCTTGACCATGGTTGTCGTCTCCCCTCGCTTTGCTTCATGCAGGTACCAATCATGCAACCGTCGCATCGCAGTTGGTAGTTCCTTGTACTGCTCGGGTGTGACAAGTGGTTTTCCGATGGCATATTGCATTGCGTACTCACCTGCACCGTACCCACGGATTTCCTTGGTGCCAAGGATTTGGCCAAGAGTGAGACCTCCAGCCTCTACTTCTTTGAGGTCGATTGGGTTGCCTTGCACGTCGACTGCTTGGATTGGTACTCACCTTGAGCGGAGAGATCGATTGCTTGGATTGTTTTCCAAGCTGGGGAACTGTTTTCCCGCTAGTAGTACCACCTGTCGTTGATGCCGTACTTCCCGACTTCTTCCTTGGGATGGGCCGACTTCTCTGCTCACTTGACTTCTGAATCTGTCGCTCATACGCTCCACATATGCCGGAGGTCGATCAATAAAGTGTTCCATAAAGTGCTCTTGGACTTCCTTGCGTATTACCTCCTTTGGCGGCATGGTCTTCTTCGCAAAAAAGGCTTTCACTTGGTGATTGCTTTCAATTTTGGTTTCCTCTGGTCTCATGTCGTAAGGAGGCTTCCTTTTGGCCGGAGGCTCAGGTTTCTTCTTTGCTTTCTTCCGAAGAGGACTGTTGATGGCCTTCCTCTTTTGGGAGCCTTGCTGGCAGGACCGCTGTCAGGGTGGAGTCGGCTCACGCGGCGGAGATCGATATCGACGATATGGACTCGCTCCGTCCCGAAGTTGGGTGGACTCACACTGGGATCCATATCGAAGTGGGACGCGTCTCGAGGTGGGGAGAACTGCTGGCGAGGTGGGGAGAACTGTTGGCGCTGTGATGCCTCTGGCTGGGATCCCTCACGCTGGACATCAATACTCGGAGGAGCCGGTGGCCTTAGCGCCGAGTGTGGAAAGACGATGCAGTCCTTACTCCATAGAATGAGACCACGGCCGACTTCTGCCAGTGTGGACTCCCCCTCTCCTCCAGGGATGTCAAGCTGTAGTTCATCATATCCTGGCTCTATTGCGTCCACCGTGACACGAGCATACCAAGCTAGAACTGGATTGAAATGCCAGAGAACATCATGTGTATTTGGTAAAGCATAGCCCGTCGCAACCCGCACGAGTATGTTCTTCATTTTCTGGAGTAGCTCACAAGATGTCTTCTCGGTGATATCATCCACGGGGTGTGACCCAGCAGTGCCCCCGTGGAACCCACGCTGCTTTTCAGCAGTGTAGATGGGATGGGTTCCGATGCCTCCTGCCCGTAGAGTTGCCCTTTGCTGGGTCAGTACCTGTATCTGCAGTTGCTGCTGCTCGTACTTGTGTTCCAACTTTGAAAGTCGGTCTGCTTCCACCTTCTTTTTCTTGAACGACTTTTATAACTGTCCTTCCATCCCGCAAACCGATCTACCATGGAACAACGCCCACGCCTTGTGTTCATCCTCCGTGTTTGGGATTCCCGAGGGCGCGTGTAAGCTCGTCGTTCTCTTTATCAGGGTGAAACCGTCCTTCTTGGGCAGCTTTTATTGCTTCAATCAACTCATCTGATGCATGCTTCAGACTGGCCAGTGCATTAATCTTCCCTGTTGCTGGGTCCAACTTTCCCCCATGCGCAAAAAACCAATTCCTCCACCTCCGGGGCTAGTGGAAGGTTACTGTAGTGAACCCTTCAGCATGCATCTTATTCTCTAATGCATCCCACTTAGGAATGGCTGACTTGTATCCACCTATCCCTAGTTTATGGTGATACATTTTTTCTCAGCAATTATCTTATTCTTTGCCAACTTCTCCATAGCAGCTTCCGATGTCTTATACTCGATAAATGCGTCCAAGTGATTCCTTAACTTCTCGTATATTCCTTAGAATTTGGGCACCTTCTTGCCTCTAGCGTTCTACTCGGTCCATGATCTTTTCTTCCAAGTCTGGAACGTGTCGGCCATCTTATGGAGAGCAAACTCCTTGACTTTGCCCCTTTGGCGCTCCGAGAGAGAATCTGGTAGGATGAAATGATCCATGAGATCTTGCCAAATGGCATCTTTAATTCTTTTATCGACATAATTCACTCCTGGTTTTGGTTTGTTTGGCTGAATCCATTCTTGCATTGTGATCGGGACTCTGTCCCTAACAACCACTCCGCATTGACGCACAAATGTCTTGGCATTAGCTTCAGGGTGAGTTGGTGCACCATCATGTTTGAAAGCATCAAGATTGAGCTTTACGTTGCCGTCCAATATTTTGGCACCGCCTTGTACCTTTATACTAGATTGGCTCGATCCGGAGGGCTGATAATTAGAAGAAGAAATATTTGTTAATATATATATATACAAATCAATTAATACACATGTAATAATCACCAGAGGAATATATGTATATATACCTCGCCAAACATTGTTAGTTGTTCTGGATTTTGGAACATAAGTTGTTCTTCCTCGGCCTCACATCCATCACCGTAATGGTTCAGATATTGTGAGCCGTCATCATCATGTGATTCACCCAGAAGGTCCGCCGGGTTTTCAGAGCAGCGTATGATGTCGAAGATGTCCTCCTCATGAGCTCTATCGGTATTGTCCATAGCTTAATAACTAATCCATAATAATATAGATAAAACAAATTAGTATTCAAATTAGCATGCATTCGAGAAGCAAAATAACTGATAGGTAATTAATAATGCATCATCGAATACATATATAGTAGTTCTTAGAAAAGATCTCATCTCATAATCTCGAATAATAGTTAATACATCGGCTAATCCATCGATCTAGCTCATACATCATAATAATACATATATAATAGCTAATATATTGATCTAGCTAGAACCCTAGTGCCCGACAGATATCGGGGCGGGCAGTGGACACCCAAAGAGAAGGAACCATCACAGGAACATAGCTCCAGTGAGATCCCTGAAGAATCTGCCAGGTATTGTCGGACCTGGCCTCCAAAGCTGCCATGTAGAGACGGACGTGCTCGTTCTCCTTGCTGACATGGTACTGTACCACCTCCACAGGGGACTCAAGCCTCCGAATCGTCCGTGGCCCATGTGGCCGCCACCACAAAACCTCCGGGTCGACGACGGGCAAGCTCCTCACCAAGCTGCGCTGCCCGGAAGGCAGCACCTGCCAGTACCAGCCCGGCAGAGCCCAGTCCCAGATAGGGCCCCTCAGCTCAAGCAAGTGACCTCCTCAGCCGACTTGACGACGAGGATGCGGGATCGGCATCGTCGACGTCGAGAAAAAACAGTTAATTATGAAGACAAATTAAATAAAACTAAGCAAAATTAACACTTAGCATCTAACAAATGAAACAAATGAAACGATTTTCATATATAAATTATTTTCATCATATCAACATTTTCTATATATACACATCCATCCATCCATCGATCTTGAGCAGAGTAGATGATCTCCATTGATCTATAGTTCTAATGGAGACACTTCATAGAAGTGTTTTACTCTACATATGAACATTTTCTATATACATCAATCCATCCCTCTATACATACATACATACATGGACAAAAAAATCTATGAACAAAAAAATCAACATATCAACATTTTCTATATATATATATATGTTGGAAATATGCCCTAGAGGCAATAATAAATAAGTTATTATCAGATTTCCTTGTTCATGATAATCCTTTATTATCCATGCTATAATTGTGTTGATCGAAAACTCAGATACCTGTGGGGACACATAGACAACACCATGTCCCTATTATGCCTCTAATAGACTAGCTCGTTGATCAAAGATGGCTATGGTTTCCTAGTCATGGACATGAGATGTCATTTGGTAACGGGATCACATCATTATGAGAATGATGTGATGGACAAGACCCAAACTACAAACGTAGCATATGATCGTGTCAATTTATCGCTACTGTTTTCTGCATGTCAAGTATATGTTCCCATGACCATGAGATCAAGCAACTCATGGACACCGGAGGAGTGCTTGTGTGTATCAAACATCGCAACATAACTGGGTGACTTTAAAGGTTCTCTACAGGTATTTCCGAGGGTGTCTATTGAGTTGGCATGGATCAAGACTGGGATTTGTTACTCCGTGTGACGGAGAGGTATCTCAGGGCCCACTCGGTAATACAACATCACAATAAGCCTTGCAAGCAATGTGACTAAGTGTTATTCAGAGGATCTTGTATTACAGAACGAGTAAAGAGACTTTCCGATAACGAGGTTGAACTAGGTATCGAGATACTGACGATCGAATCTCGGGCAAGTAACATACTGAAGAACAAAGGGAACATCATACGGGACTAACTGAATCCTTGACATAGAGGTTCGACCGATAAAGATATTTGTAGAATATGTAGGAACCAATATGGGCATCCAGGTCCTGCTATTGGTTACTGACCGTAGAGGTGTCTCGGTCATGTCTACATAGTTCTCGAACCCGCAGGGTCTGCACACTTAAGGGTCGGTGACGTTTCGATAGTATAGAGTTATATACGATGGTGACCGAAGGTTGTTCGAAGTCCTGGATGAGATCCCGGACATCATGAAGAGCTCCGGAATGGTCAGGAGGTAAAGATTCATGTATAGGAAGTCCTATTTTGGTTGCCGAAAAAGTTTTGTGCTCATCGGTAGTGTACCGAGAGTTTCGGTAGTGTACCGGGAGACCATCGGGAGGGGTATTTCGACCCAAGAGGCTAGATGGGTTGTGGGAGGATGAATACCAGCCCTTTGTAGGCTGGAGGAAGTCCCACACAAGGCCCATGCAGCTTGGAAGAAAAGCCCAAAAGGAAAAAGGTGGAAAAAGGCAAAAAGGCTATGATAAGGAAGGAGTCCTAATCCTATTAGGAGTGGAGGAGGAGGACTCCTCCCTCCTGGTTCGGCCGACCCAAGGGCTGTCTCCTTGGGAGCCAAGCCTCCTCCTCCCTTCCTCTTATATATACTTGAGGTTTTAGGGTTTTTGGCACAAGATTTTCAGCCATGTGCTACCCGTTCCTCTAGTGCATAGTTTCTCCTCTAGATCGGTTTTTTGCAGTGCTCAGGTGAAGCCCTGCCGGAATAGCTCCACCACCACCGCCGGAGCGCCGTCGCGCTGCCGCAGAACTCTTCTACCTCTCCGCTCCCTATTGCTGGATCAAGAAGGAGGAGATCGTCATCGAGCTATACGTGTGTTGAACGCGGAGGTGTCATCCATTCGGCGCTAGATCGGAAGGACCGTGATCAATATTGCGAGACAAATTGTGATGAGATTGCGGGACGGATCGCGATGAGTTCGCGGGACGGATCATGATTGGATTGCGGGATGGATCGTGATGAGATCAGGGGACGCTCGGCGATTTGAATCGCGAAGACGTTCGACTACACCAACCGCGTTTCTTAATGCTTCCCGCTTAGCGATCTATAAGGGTATGTAGATCCACTCTCCCTCTCATAGATGCTCATCACCATGGATAGATCTTGCGTGTGCATAGGAATTTTTTTGTTTCCCATGCAATGTTCCCCAACAGTGGCATCATGAGCTAGGTCTATGTGTAGATGAGATCTCGAGTAGAACACAAAGAGTTTCTAGGCATTGATGCTTAGATTGCTTCCTCACTTGGTCGTGTTTTGGTTCAGCGGTATTGTGGGATGAAGCGGCCTAGACCAACCTTACTCGTACGCTTACGAGAGACAGGTTCCATCGACTGACATGTAACTTCGTTGCACAAAGATGGCTGCCAGGTGTCTGTTTCTCCTACTTTAGTTGGATCGGACTTGACAAAGGCGGTCCTTGAGAAGGTTGAAAAGCAACTTATGTATCACCATTGTGGCTTTGCGTAGGTGAGAATTGTTCTTGCTAGATACTTGTAGCAGCCACGTAAAACATGCAACAACAATTAGAGGACGTCTAACTTGTTTTTGCAGGGTATGTTGTCATGTGATATGGTCAATTACATGATGTGATATATGTGATGTATGAGATGATCATATGTTGTATAGAATATCACGATTTGCATGTCGATGAGTACGGCAACCGGCTGGAGCCATAGGGTTGTCTTTAATTATTGTATGACTTGCGTGTCAATCATTAATCGCTATGTAATGCTTTACTTTATTGTTAAACGGTAGCAATAGTAGTACAAGCATGATGGGCGCGACAACCCCGGTGGCGACACGTTGATGGAGATCAAGATGATGGAGATCATGGTGCCATGCCGGTGACGATGGAGATCATGCCAGTGCTTTCAAGATGGAGATCAAAAGCACAAGTTCATGGCCATATCATGTCACTTATGATTTGCAGGTGATGTTAATCCTTTTATGCACCTTGTTTTTCTTATGATGACGGTAGCATTATAAGTTGATCCCTCACTTTAATTTCAAGATAAATTGTGCTCTCCCCGAGTGTGCACCATTGTGAAAGTTCGTCGTGTCGAGACACCACATGATGATCGGGTGTGATAGACTCTACGTTCACATACAACGGGTGCAAGCCAGTGTTGCACATGCAGAACACTCGGGTTAAACTTGACGAGCCTAGCATGTACAAACATGGCCTCAGAACACAAGAGATCGAAAGGTCGAACATGAGTCATATAGTAGATATGATCAACATGATGATGTTCACCATTGAAACCACCTCAACTCACGTGATGATCGGACTTGAGTTGGTGAATTTGGATCATGTATCACTTGAATGACCGGAGGGATGTAAATTTGAGTGGGAGTTCTTCAGTAATATGATTAATTGAACTCATTATCATGAACATAGTCAGTAGTGTCTTTGCAAATTATGTTGTAGATTACTTGCTCGCGTTGTAGCTCCGTTGAATTTTTTATATGTTCCTAGAGAAATAGAGTTGAAAGATGATGGTAGCAACATTGCGGACTGGGTCCGTGATCTGGGGATTGTCCTCATTGCTGCACAGAAGGCTTATGTCCTTAATGCACCACTCGGTGCGCCAACCCCTCTAGCGTCGTCTATAGATGTTGTGAACATCTGACAGGCACGTTCTGATGACTACTTGATAGTTTAGTGTGTCATGCATTACGGCTTAGAATTGAGGCTCCAAAATGATTTGAACGTCATGGAACATATGAGATGTTCTAAGAGCTGAAATTAGGATCTCAGGCTCGTACCCGTGTTGTGAGATATGAGATCTCCAACAAGATTCTTTGCCTGTAAGATGAAAGAGAATAGCTCAATCGTTGAGCATGTGCTCAGATTGTCTGGGTGCTACAATCGCTTGAATCGAGTGGGAGTTGATCTTCCAAATAAAATAGTGATTGATATAGTTCTCCAAGTCACTGTCAATAAGCTACTAGAAGTTGGTGATGAACTATAAAACGCCAGGGATAGAAATAATGACCCCTGAGGTATTCGCAATGTTTGACACCGCAAAGGTAGAAATCAAGAAGGAGCATCAAGTGTTGATGGTTAGTCAAACCACTAGTTTCGGGAAGGGTAGGAGCAAGGAGGGAAACTTCATGGATAGCAAGTCAGTTGCTGCTCAAGTGAAGCAACCCAAGGTTGAACCCAAACCCGAGACTAAGTGCTTCGATTATGAGGACAGCGGTCGCTGAAGCGCAACAACCCTAGATACTTGGTAGATAAGAAGGCTAGCAATGTCGACATAAGTATATTTGATATACGTATTATTGATGTGTACCTTGCTAGTACTCCTAGTAGCACATGGGTATTGGATACCGGTTCAGTTGCTAAATGTTAGTAACTCAAAATAAAATCTACGGAATAAACAGAGAACTAGCTAAGGGTGAGGTGATGATGTGTGTTGGAAATGTTTCCAAGGTTGATGTGATCAACATCGCACGCTCTCTCTTCCTTCGGGATTAGTGACGAACCTAAATAAATGTTATTTGGTGTTTTGCCTTGAGCATGAACGTGATTGGATCATGTTTATTGCAACACGGTTATTCATTTAATTTAGAGAATAATGGTTATTCTGTTTACATGAATAATACCTTCAATGGTCATGCACCCAGTGAGAATGGTTTGTTGAATCTTGCTCGTAGTAATACACATGTTCATAACATTGATGCCAAAAGATACAAAGTTAATAATGATGGTACCACATACTTGTGGCACTACCGCTAAATGTCATATTGGTATAAAGTGCATGAAGAAACTCCATGCTGGTGGATCATTGGACTCATTCGATTTCGAATCGTTTGAGACATTCGAACCATGCCTCTTGGGCAAGATGACTAAGGACCCCGTTTTTCGGATGGATGGATCGGGCAAGTGATTTATTGGAAATGATGCATGTTGATGTATGCAATCCAATGAGTCTTGTAGAGTGCGGTGGATATCGTTATTTTCTTACCTTCACTTATGATTTGAGTAGATATAGTGTATATTTACTTAATGAAACACAAGTATGACTCGTTTGAAAGGTTCAAAGCAAATTCAGAGTGAAGTTTAAGATCATCATGACAAGAAGAAAAGTCTACGATATGATCGTGGAGGTGAATATCTGAGTTGCGAGTTAGACAATGTGAAAGTTGTTTCACAACTCATGCCACCTGGAACACCATAGCGTGATGGTGTGTCCAAATGTCATAGTCATACTCTATTGGATATCGTGCGTGCTATGATGTCTCTTATCGTTTTGCTACTATAATTTTGGGGTTATGCATTAGATACAACTACATTCACTTTAAATAGGGCACCATCTAAATCCGTTGAGATGACACCGTGTGAATTATGGTTTGATAGAAACCTAAGCTATCATTTCTTAATGTTTGGGGCTACGACGCTTGTGTGGAAAAATGTTTTCACCTAATGAGCTCGAACCCAAAGCGTACAAATGCATCTTCATAGATTACCCTAAGAACAGTTGGGTGAACCTTCTATCTCAAATCTGAGCATAAAGTGTTTGTTGCTAAAACGGGTCCTTCCCAAGAAAAAGTTTCTCTCGAAAGAATTGAGTGGGAGGAAGATAGAACTTGATGAGGTTGTTGAACCTTTGTTTCAACCAGAGAGTAGCGCAGCGCAGGAAGATGTTTCTCAGAAGCCTACGTTAGTTGAAGAGGAAGTTAATGATGATTATCATGAAGCTTCGGATCAAGTTACTATCTAACCTCATAGGTCGACAAGGACGTGTACTGCTCCTGAGTAGTACGACAACCCTGTCTTAGAGGTCATGTTGTTGGACAACGATGAACCTACGAGCTATGGAGAAGCGATGATGGGCCCGGATTCCGACAAATGGTTAGAGGCCATGAAATCCGAGAAAGAATCCATATATGAAAACCAAGTATAGACTTTGGTAGACTTGCTCGTTGGACGGCAGGTCGTTGATTACAAATGGATCTTTAAAATGAAGACAGACGCTGATGGTGAATGTCACCATTTATAAAGCTCGGCTTGTCGCAAAGAAGTTTCCGCCAAGTTCAAGGAGTTGACTGCGATGAGACTTTCTCACTCGTAGCGATGCTGAAGTCTGTTTGAATTATGTTAGCAGTTGCTGCATTTTTCAATTATGAAATCTGGCAGATGGATGCCAAAAAATTGTTTCCTTCCTTAAGGAAAGGTTGTATGAGATACAACCAAAAGGTTTTGTCAATCCTAAGGATGCTAAAAAGTGTGCAAGCTTCAATGATCCTTCTATGAACTGAAGCAAGCATCTCGAAGTTGGAATATAAACTTTGATGAGGTGATCAAAATTTTTGAGTCTATACAAAGTTTATGAGAAACTTGTATTTACAATAAAGTGAGTGGGAGCACTATAGAGTTTCTGATAAGCATATGTGGTTGACATATTGTTGGTCAGAAATGATGTAGAATTTCTGGGAAGCATAAAGAGTTCTTTGAAAGGAGTTTTTCAAAGCAAGACCTGGATAAAGCTACCTAATTGTTGAGCATCAAGATCTATCGAGATAGATCAAGATGCTTGATGAGACTTTGAATGAGTACATACCTTGACAAGATTTTGAAAGAGTTCAAAATGGATTAGTCAGAGTGAAGTGTTCTCGCCTGCTTTGTAAGGTGTGAAGTTGAGTGAGACTCAAAGCTCGACAATGACAGAAGAAAGAGAAAGGACGAACGTCGTCCCCTATGCCTTAGCCATAGGCTCTATATTATGACATGCTGTGTACCGCACCTGGTGTGTGCCTTGCCATGAGTCAGTCAAGGGGTACAAAAGAGATCCAGGAGTGGATCACTAGACAGCGGTCAAGATTGTCCTTAGTAACTACAATACTAAGGAGATGTTTCTCGATTATGGAGGTGATAAAGAGTTCGTTGTAAAGAGTTACGTCGATGCAAGCTTTAACATCAATCCGTATGACTCGTAGTAGCAATCTGGATACATATAGTGGAGCATCCTTTTGGAATAGTACCAAGTGGAGTGTGGTAGTAGTGTTTATGGTTTGACATAGAGATTTGCAAAGTACACTCGGATCTGAATGTCGTAGACCCGTTGACTATAAGACCTCTCTCACATGCAAAGCATGATCGAGCCCCAGAACTCATTGGGTGTTAGATGCATAACAATGCGTATCACATGGTGATGTGAACTAGATTATTGACTCTAGTGCAAGTGGGAGACTGTTGGAAATATGCCCTTGAGGCAATAATAAATTAGTTATTATCATATTTCCTTGTTCATGATAATGCTTTATTATCCATGCTATTAATGTGTTGGTCGGAAACTCAGATACATGTGTGGATACATAGACAACACCATGTCCCTAGTATGCCTCTAATAGACTAGCTCGTTGATCAAACATGGCTATGGTCCTAGTCATGGACATGAGATGTCATTGCTGGGGAACGTCGCATGGGAAACAAAAAAATTCCTACGCACACGCAAACCTATCCATGGTGATGAGCATCTACGAGAGGGAGAGTGGATCTACGTACCCTTGTAGATCGCTAAGAGGGAATCGTCAAGAAACGCGGTTAGTGTAGTCGAACATCTTCGCGATCCAAATCGCCGAGTGTCCCGCGATCTCATCACGATCCGTCCCGTGATCCAATCACGATCCATCCCGCGAACACATCATGATCCGTCCCGCGAACTCATCACGATCCGTCTCACGATCTTGATCACGATCTGTCCCGCGAACTCATCATGATCCGTTCCGTGATCACATCACGAACCATCTCGCGATCTCGATCACGGTCCTTCCGATCTAGCGCCGAACGGACGGCACCTCCGCGTTCAGCACACGTGCAGCTTGATGACGATCTCCACATCTTGATCCAGCAAGAGGAGGTCGAGAGGAGAGAGAGTTCACCGGCAGCGTGACGGCGCTCCGGTGATGGTGGTGGAGCAATTCCGGCAGGGCTTCGCCTAAGTGCTGCAGAAAACCGATCTAAGCCTTCATGCATGATGCACTAAACCATCAAGTAGTCATCGAAACGTGCCTATCATATATTCACAACATCTACAGACGAAGCTAGATGGGGTGGCGCACCGAGCGGTGCATTAAGGACATAAGCCTTCTGTGCAGCAATGAGGACAATCCTGAGATCATGGACCCAGTCCGCAATTTTGCTACCAACATCTTTCAATTCTATTTCTCTAGGAACATATAAAAATACAAGGGAGCTACAGCGCGAGCTAGTAATCTACAACATAATTTGCAAAGACACTTTGACTATGTTCATGATAATGAGTTCAATTAATCATATTACTGAAGAACTCCCACTCAAATTGACATCCCTCCGATCATTCGAGTGATACATGATCCAAATTCACCAACTCAAGTCCGGTCATCACGTGAGTTGAGGTGGCTGCAATGGTGAACATCATCATGTTGATCATATCTACTATATGACTCATGTTCGACCTTTCGGTCTCTTGTGTTCCGATGCCATGTCTGTACATGCTAGGCTTGTCAAGTTTAACCCGAGTGTTCTGCATGTGCAACACTGGCTTGCACCCGTTGTATGTGAACGTAGAGTCTATCACACCCGATCATCACGTGGTGTCTCAACACGACGAACTTTCGCAATGGTGCACACTCGGGGAGAACACAATTTATCTTGAAATTAAGTGAGGGATCACCTTATAATGCTACCGTCGTCCTAAGCAAAACAAGGTGCATAAAAAGGATTAACATCACATGCAAATCATAAGTGACACGATATGGCCATGAACTTGTGCTTTTGATCTCCATCTAGAAAGCACCGGCATGATCTCCATCGTCACCGGCATGACACCATGATCTCCATCATCTTGATCTCCATCAACTTGTCGCCATCGGGGTTGTCACGCCCTGCATGCTTCTACTACTATTGCTACCGTTTAGCGATAAAGTAAAGCATTACATAGCGCTTAATGATTGACACGTAGGTCATACAATAATTAAAGACAACCCTATGGCTCCTGCCGGTTGCCGTATTCATCGACATGCAAGTCGTGATAATCTATACATCACATGATCATCTCATACATCACATATATCACATCATGTAATTGGCCATATCATATCACAACATACCCTGCAAAAACAAGTTAGACGTCCTCTAATTGTTGTTGCATGTTTTACGTGGCTGCTACGGGTATCTAGCAAGAACAATTCTCACCTACGCATAAACCACAACAATGATACGCTAGTTTGCTTTTCAACCTTCTCAAGGACCTCCTTTGTCGAATCCGATCCAACTAAAGTGAGAGAAACTGTCACCCGCAAGCCATCTAGGCAACAAGTTGCATCGAGGGAACCGGTCTCTCGTAAGCGTATGAGTAATGTTGGTCCGGGCCGCTTCATCTCACAATCCTGCTGAACCAAAATACGACCAAGGGAGGAAGCAATCTAAGCATCAACGCCCACAAACCTTTTGTGTTCTACTCGAGATCTCATCGAACCATCAACCTAGCTCATGATGCCACTGTTGGGGAACGTCGCATGGGAAACAAAATTTTCCTATGCACACGCAAACCTATCCATGGTGATGAGCATCTACGAGAGGGAGAGTAGATCTACGTACCCTTGTAGATCGCTAAGCGGGAAGCGTTAAGAAACACGGTTGGTGTAGTCAAACATATTCGCGATCCAAATCGCCGAGTGTCCCGCGATCTCATCACGATCTGTCCCGTGATCCAATCACGATCCATCCCGCGAACACATCATGATCCGTCCCGCGAACTCATCATGATCTGTCTCATGATCTTGATCACGGTATGTCCCGCGAACTCATCATGATCCGTTCCGTGATCACATCACGAACCATCTCGCGATCTCGATCACGGTCCTTCCGATCTAGCGCCGAACGGACGGCACCTCTGCGTTCAGCACACGTGTAGCTTGATGACGATCTCCACCATCTTGATCTAGCAGGAGGAGGTGGAGAGGAGAGAGAGTTCACCGGCAGCGTGACGGCGCTCCGGTGATGGTGCTGCAGCAATTCCGGCAGGGCTTCGCCTAAGCGCTGCAGAAAACCGATCTAGAGGAGCACCGGTGAAACGGGTAGCACGTGGCCGTA
This sequence comes from Hordeum marinum, assembly GCA_022496015.1. Classification (NCBI taxonomy): domain Eukaryota; kingdom Viridiplantae; phylum Streptophyta; class Magnoliopsida; order Poales; family Poaceae; genus Hordeum; species Hordeum marinum. The sequence goes on along the minus strand of CM039672.1, from coordinate 448,771,067 downwards.
AACTGTGTCCAAACAGCACCCAATACACCAGTATATAAAGGAGGGAGAGAGAGGAGGGCTGGCGCAAGGAAAAAACTTCAATAGGAGTCGGCCAAACTAGAGGGGGAGGAGTCCTACTCCTCCTCCACTCCTAGTAGGAGTAGGACTCTTCCTTTTCAGCCTTTTTCCACCTTTTCCTTTAGGACTTTTGCCTCCTGCGCCATGGGCCTTGGTGTGGCTGTTTTTCCAGCCCATTAAGGGCTGGTTATTATTCTCCCACAGCCCATGGACCTCTTGGGGTCGAAATACCCCTCCCGGAGGTCCCCCGGTACATTACCGGCACTCCCGGTACACTACCGATTAGCCCAAAACCTTTCCGGCGACCAAACTGGGACTTCCTATATATGAATCTTTACCTCCGGACCATTCCGGAGCTCCTCGTGATGTCCAGGATCTCATCCGGGACTCCGAACAACCTTCGTTCACCACCATACATAACTCTACACTACCGAAACGTCACCAAACCTTAAGTGTGCAGACCCTGCGGGTTCGAGAACTATGTAGACATGACCGAGACACCTCTACGGTCAATAACCAATGGTGGGACCTGGACGTCCACATTGGTTCCTACATATTCTACTAAGATCTTTATCGGTCGAACCTCTATGTCAAGGATTCAGTTAATCCCGTATAACGTTCCCTTTGTTCTTCGGTATGTTACTTGCCCGAGATTCGATCGTTCGTATCTCCATACCTAGTTAAACCTCGTTACTGGAAAGTCTCTTTACTCGTTCCGTAATACAAGATCCCATGAATAACACTTAGCCACATATCTTGCAAGGCTTGTTGTGATGTTGTATTACCGAGTGGGCCCTGAGATACCTCTCCGTCACACGGAGTAACAAATCCCAGTCTCGATCCATGCCAACTCAACAGACACCATCGGAGATACCTGTAGAGCACCTTTATAGTCACCTAGTTATGTTGCAACGTTTGATACACACAAGGCACTCCTCCGATATCCGTGAGTTGCATGATCTCATGGTCATAGGAACATATACTTGACATGCAGAAAATAGTAGAAATAAACTGACACGATCATATGCTATGTTTGTAGTTTGGGTCTTATCCATCACATCATTCTCCTAATGATGTGATCCTGTTATCAAATGACATATCATGTCCATGGCTAGGAAACCTTAACCATCCTTTGATCAACGAGCTAGTCCATTAGAGGCATACTAGGGACATGGTTTTGTCTATGAATCCACACATGCATTTAAGTCTTCGATCAATACAATTATAGCATGGATAATAAACGATTATCATGAACAAGGAAATATGATAATAACTAATTTATTATTGCCTCTAGGGCATATTTCCAACAGTCATTTGGTAACGGGATCACATCATTAGGAGAATGATGTGATGGACAAGACCCAAACTATAAATGTAGCATATGATCGTGTCAGTTTATTGCTACTGTTTTCTGCATGTCAAGTATATGTTCCTATGACCATGAGATCATGCAACTCACAGACACCAGAAGAGTGCCATGTGTGTATCAAACGTCGCAAAGTAACTGGGTGACTTTGAAGGTGCTCTACAGGTATCTCCGAGGGTGTCTGTTGAGTTGGCATGGATCAAGACTGGGATTTGTTACTCGGTGTGACAGAGAGGTATCTCAGGGCCCACTCGGTAATACAACATCACAATAAGGCTTGCAAGCAATGTGACTAAGTGTTAGTCACAGGATCTTATATTACGGAACGAGTAAATAAACTTGCCGGTAACGAGGTTGAACTAGGTATGGAGATACCGACGATCGAATCTCGGGCAAGTAACATACCGAAGAACAAAGGGAACATCATACGGGATTAACTCAATCCTTAACATAGAGGTTCGACCAATAAAGATCTTCGTAGAATATGTAGGAACCAATATGGGCATCCAGGTCACGCTATTGTTTATTGACCGTAGAGGTGTCTCGGTCATGTCTACATAGTTCTCGAACCCGCAGGGTTTGCACACTTAAGGTTCGGTGACGTTTTGGTAGTATAGAGTTATGTATGGTGGTGACCGAAGGTTGTTCGGACTCCCGGATGAGATCATGGACATCACTAGGAGCTCCGGAATGGTCTGGAGGTAAAGATTCAGATATAGGAAGTCCTATTTTGGTCGTCGTAAAAGTTTCGGGCTCATCGGTAGTGTACCGGGAGTGTCGGTAGTGTACCGAGAGAACATCGGGAGGGGTATTTCGACTCAAGAGGATACATGGGCTGTGGGAGGATGAATACCAGCCCTTTGTAGGCTGGAGGAAGTCCCACACAAGGCCCATGCGGCTGGGAGAAAAGCCCAAAAGGAAAAAAGGTTGAAAAAGGCGAAAAGGCTAAGATAAGGAAGGAGTCCTAATCCTACTAGGAGTGGAGGAGGAGGACTCCTCCCTCCTGGTTCGGCCGACCCAAGGGCTGTCTCCTTGGGATCCAAGCTTCCTCCTCTCTTCCTCTTATATATACTGGAGGTTTTAGGGTTTTCGGCACAAGATTTTCAGCCACGTGTTACCCGTTCCTCTAGTGCATAGTCTCTCCTCTGGATCGGTTTTCTGCTGTGCTAAGGAGAAGCCCTGCCGGAAAAGCTCCACCACCATCGCCGGAGTGCCATCACGCTGCCGGAGAACTCTTCTAGCTCTCCGCTCCCTCTTTCTGGATCAAGAAGGCGGAGATCGTCATCGAGCTGTACGTGTGCTGAACGCGGAGGTGTCGTCCGTTCGGCGCTAGATCGGAAGGACCGTGATCAAGATTGCGAGACGAATCGTGATGAGATCGCGGGACAGATTGTGATGAGGTCGCGGGACGGATCCTGATTGGATCACGGGACGAATCGTGATGAGATCCTGGGATGCTTTGTGATTTGGATCGCGAAGACGTTCGACTACGCCAACCGCGTTTCTTAACGCTTCCCGCTTAACGATCTACAAGGGTATGTAGATCCACTCTCCCTCTCGTAGATTCTCATCACCATGGATAAATCTTGCATGTGCATAGGAAAATTTTTGTTTCTCATGCAACGTTCCCCAACAATATATACATCCATCCATGATCTTGATTAGAATAGAGTATATGCCACAATATTCTTGAAGTTTGCCACAACTTTGCAAGATAATTAAGGTCAAAAGCTCTAAATTTCATAACATTGCCACAACAAAATTCTTCAATGAACATCAAAATGAACTCTAAGTAAAGACTAAAGACAAAATGATCATCCATCCATCCAAACATATCTATTTATCCATCTAACATCTCATACATATTTGATTTGCAAAAAATGAACTCTAATGCCAAAAAAATCTTGGATTTGCAAAGGACATATGTTCTCCCCAATTATTTTGCACCCACAAAAATTACTCCATCTATTTGAAAGTACTCACAACCCATTCCAGCAAAATCATTTGGTTCCATAGTTAAAATTTTCAAATTTCTTTCAGTTCAAATTTGGACCAAATTCGAACTCATTGGTCAAATCCCAATTTAAATTGCTCCAAAAATTCTGAAACTTTGCCAGACTCTCTTTTGTGCATCAACACCTCACCACAAAAATTCTAACTAATTCGTAAAATTCTTAGAGCCCTCTAGCATTTCATACACTTTATGGACACTATTTACCACTGTAAAAAAAATCAGCTTTTCCATCGTACATTTTGGTAGGGCTCGTCGGGGCTCACTAGCAGGATGGATCGTCGGGGCGGGCCGATGGGACGACGCATTGGGGAGGGCTCGGCGACGGTGTCGGGGGCGGCGACGTGGAGCGGGCTCGAGGAGGATGGAGAGGAAGTCCGGACGGGGACGACGACGGTGGGGAGGTCCAGCGACGAAGAGCGGGCTTGGGGACGGCTCGCAGGCGATGGCGTCGGGGACGGCGATGAGGAGCTGGCTCGGGGAGGAAGGCGAGGAGGTCCGACGATGAGGACAACGGAGTTTGGCAGCGTGGCGGCGGTGCAAATAAGCTTCTCCCGGTGCGTGGCTCGGCCCGGGATGAGGCCTCCACTACTTATGCATGGAGGACCTTTAGTACCGGTGCGTAGCTCGCACCGGTACTAAAGACCCTTTAGTATCGGTGCATGCCACGCACCGGTAATAAAGGTCCTCCCCAAAAACCCCTCAACTTTAGAAAATCATAGAAAGAAATCTATGACTCCAATGGAAATAAATGATATATGAAAAAATATCAGAAAAATATAAAGAATCTATTTATGGCATTTCCACGCTTGTTTGAACAACTTCAACTATTGTATAAGAAAATTTTATTAAATGTCATTTGAAATGACATATCTCGAGTTTGAAAGGCAGTACAAATGAACTCTGAAAAGGTTGTAACTTGGCATGACATAATAATTTCACCCACATAGCAACTTCTAAACAACTAAGAGGGTTACGGCAAAAACTGGATGCACTTCGTGTACCAATTAGACAATCTCTTTCGATGTATGAGGGTTTCGGATGAAAACTCATCTATTTCAAAGGGATTTCATTTTTAATAACTTATTTTAACTTCAAACTTTTTTTGTGTTCAATATGCACCACTCAAAGGCACATCATAAATTTTCAACCCTTTCTGACTTCATTTGATATTTTTCATGCATTTAATGATTTATTTTGACCTAAATGACCCTGAATTTGAAAAGGAGTACAAATGAACTCTGAAAAGGTTGTAGCTTGGCATGAAATAATAATTTGACCCAAATAGCAACTTCTAAAGAGTTGAGAGGGTTATGGCAAAAACTGGATGCACTTCGTGTACAAATTCGACAATGTCTTTCGAAGTATGAGGGTTTTGGACGAAAACTCATCTATTACAAAGGGATTTCATTTTTAATAACTTATTTTAACTTCATACTTTTTGTGTGTCCAATATGCACCATTCAAAGGCACATCATTAATTTTCAACCCTTCCTGACTTCATGTGATATTTTTCATGCATTTAATGATTCATTTTGACCTAAATGACCCTGAATTTGAAAAGCAGTAAAAATGAACTATGAAAAGGTTGTAACTTGGCATGACGTCATAATTTCATCCACATGGAAACTTCAAAAGACTTGAGAGGGTTACAGCACAAACTGGATGCACTTCGTGTACAAATTGGACAATCTCTGTCGAAGTATAAGTGTTTCGAACGAGAACTCATCTATTACAAAGGGATTTCATTTTTAATAACTTATTTTAACTCCATACTTTTTGTGTGTTCAATATGCACCATTCAAAGGCACATCATCAATTTTCAACCCTTTCTGACTTCATTTGATATTTTTCACGCATGTAATGATTTATTTTGACCTAATTGACCCCGGAATTGAAAAGCAGTACAAATGAACTCTGAAAAGGTTGTAACTTGGCATGACATCATAATTTCACCCACATAGCAACTTCTCAAGAGTTGAGACGGTTATGACAAAAACTGGATGCACTTCGTGTACAAATTGGACAATCTCTTTCGGAGTATGAGGGTTTCGCACGAAAACTCATCTATCACAAAGGGATTTCATTTTTAATAACTTATTTTTACTCCATACTTTTTGTGTGGTCAATATGCACCATTAAAAGGCACATTATTAATTTTCAACCCTTTTTGACTTCATTTGATATTTTTCATCCATTTAATGATTTATTTTGGGCTAAGTGACCCTGAATTTGAAATGCAGTACAAATAAACTTTGAAAAGGTTGTAACTTGGCATGACATCATAATTGCACCCACATAGCAACTTATAAATACTTGAGAGGGTTATGGCAAAAACTGGATGCACTTCGTGTACAAATTTCACAATCTCTTTCGAAGTATGAGGGTTTCGAACGAAAACTCATATATTACAAAGGGATTTCATTTTGAATAACTTATTTTAACTCCATAATTTTTGTGTGTTCAATATGCACCATTCAAAGGCACATCAACAATTGTCAACCCTTTCTGACTTCATTTGATATTTTTCACACATTTAATGATTTATTTTGACCAAATTGTCCCTAGATTTGAAAAAGCAGTACAAATGAACTCTAAAAAGGTTGAAACTTGGCATGACATCATAATTTCACCCACATAGCAACTTATAAAGAGTTCAGAGGGCTACGGCAAAAAATGGATGCACTTCGTGTACAAATTGGTCAATCTCTTTCGAAATATGAGGGTTTCAAACGAAAACTCATCTATTACAAAGGGATTTGATTTTTAATAACTTATTTTAACTCCATACTTTTTGTGTGTTCAATATGCACAATTCAAAGGCACATCCTAAATTTTCAACCCTTTCTGACTTCATTTGATATTTTTCACGCATTTAATGATTTATTATGACCAAATTGACCCTGGATTCGAAAAGCAGTACAAATGAACTCTCAAAGGGTTGTAACTTGGCATGACATCATAATTTCACCCACATAGCAACTTATAAAGAGTTGAACGGGTATGGCAAAAACTGGATGCAATTCATGTACAAATTGGACAATCTCTTTCGAAGTGTGAGGGTTTCAGACGTAAACTCATCTATTACAAAGGGATTTCATTTTTAAGAACTTATTTTTACTCCATACTTTTTGTGTGATCAATATGCACCATTCAAAGTCACATCATCAAATTTCAACCCTTTCTGACTTCATTTGATATTTTTCACGCATTTAATGATTTATTTTGACCAAATTGGCCCTGGATCTGAAAAGCAGTACAAATGAACTCTGAAAAGGTTGTAACTTGGCATGACATCATAATTTCACCCGCATAGCAACTTCCAAAGAGTTGAACGGGTTACGGCAAAAACTGGATGCACTTCGTGTACACATTGGACAATCTCTTTCGAAGTATGAGGGTTTCGGACGTAAACTTATCTATTACAAAGGGATTTCACTTTTAATAACTTATTTTTACTCCACACTTTTTGTGTGATCAATATGCACCATTTAAAGGCACATCATGAATTTTCAACCCTTTCTGACTTCATTTGATATTTTTCACGCATTTAATGATTTATTTTGACCAAATTGGCCCTGGATCTGAAAAGCAGTAGAAATGAACTCTGAAAAGGTTGTAACTTGGCATGACATCATAATTTCACCCACATAGCAACTTATAAAGAGTTCAGAGGGTTACGGCAAAAAATGGATGCACTTCGTGTACAAATTGGTCAATCTCTTTCGAAGTATGAGGGTTTCAAACGTAAACTCACCTATTACAAAGGGATTTCATTTTTAATAACTTGTTTTTACTCCATACTTTTTGTGTGATCAATATGCACCATTCAAAGGCACATCATCAAATTTCAACCCTTTCTGACTTCATTTGATATTTTTCACGCATTTAATGATTTATTTTGACCAAATTGGCCCTGGATCTGAAAAGCAGTACAAATGAACTCTGAAAAGGTTATAACTTGGCATGACATCATAATTTCACCCGCATAGCAACTTCCAAAGAGTTGAACGGGTTACGGCAAAAACTAGATGCACTTTCGTGTACACATTGGACAATCTCTTTCGAAGTATGAGGGTTTCAAACGTAAACTCACCTATTACAAAGGGATTTCATTTTTAATAACTTGTTTTTACTCCATACTTTTTGTGTGATCAATATGCACCATTCAAAGGCACATCATCAATTTTCAACCCTTTCTGACTTCATTTGATATTTTTCATGCATTTAATGATTTATTTTGACCTAAATGACCCTAAATTTGAAAAGCAGTACAAATGAACTTTGAAAAGGTTGTAACTTGGCATGACATCATAATTTCACGCATATAGCACTTTCTAAAGACTTGAGAGGGTTACGGAAAAAGCTGGATGCACTTCGTGTACAAATTGGACAATCTCTTTCGAAGTATGAGGGTTTCGAATGAAAACTCATCTATTACAAAGGGATTTCATTTTTAATAACTTATTTTAACTCCATACTTTTTGTGTGTTCAATATGAACCATTCAAAGGCACATTATCAATTTTCAACCCTTTCTAACTTCATTTGATATTTTTCATGCATTTAATGATTTATTTTGACATAAGTGAGGCGGAATTTGAAAAGTAGTACAAATGAACTCTGAAAAGGTTGTAACTTGGCATGAAATAATAATTTGACCCAAATAGCAACTTATAAAGAGTTGAGAGGGTTACGAAAAAAATGGATGCACTTCGTGTACAAATTGGACAATCTCTTTCGAAGTATGAGGGTTTCGGACGAAAACTCATCTATTACAAAGGGATTTCATTTTTAATAACTTATTTTAACTTCATAATTTTTGTGTGTCCAATATACACCATTCGAAGGCACATCATTAACTTTCAAGCCTTTCTGACTTCATGTGATATTTTTCATGCATTTAATGATTCATTTTAACCTAAATGACCTTGAATTTGAAAACCAATACAAATGAACTATGAAAAGGTTCTAACTTGGCATGACGTCATAATTTCACCCACATGGAAACTTCTAAAGACTTGAGAGGGTTACGAAACAAACTAGATGCACTTCGTGTACAAATTGGACAATCTCTTTTGAAGTATAAGGGTTTCGAACGAGAACTCATCTATTACTAAGGGATTTCATTTTTAATAACTTATTTTAACTCCATACTTTTTGTGTGTTCAATATGCACCATTCAAAGGCACATAATTAATTTTCAACCCTTTCTGACTTCATTTGATATTCTTCACGCATTTAATGATTTATTATGACCTAATAGACCCTGGAATTGAAAGGCAGTACAAATGAACTCTGAAAAGGTTGTAACTTGGCATGACATCATAATTTCACCCACATAGTAACTTATAAAGAGTTGAACGGGTTACGGCAAAAACTGGATGCACTTCGTGTACAAATTGGACAATCTCTTTCGAAGTATGAGGGTTTCAGACATAAACTCACCTATTACAAAGGGATTTCATTTTTAATAACTTATTTTAACTCCATAATTTTTGTGTGTTCAATATGCAGAATTCAAAGGCACATCAACAATTGTCAACCCTTTCTGACTTCATTTGATATTTTCACGCATTTAATGATTTATTCTGACCAAATTGACCCTAGATTTGAAAAAGCAGTACAAATGAACTCTAAAAAGGTTGTAACTTGGCATGACATCATAATTTCACCCACATAGCAACTTATAAAGAGTTCAGATGGTTACGGCAAAAACTGGATGCACTTCGTGTACAAATTGGTAAATCTCTTTCGAATTATGAGGGTTTCGAACGAAAACTCATCTATTACAAAGGGATTTTATTTTTAATAACTTATTTTAACTCCATACTTTTTGTATGTTAAATATGCACAATTCAAAGGCACATCATAAATTTTCAACCCTTTCTGACTTCATTTGATATTTTTCATGCACTTAATGATTTATTATGACCAAATTGACCCTGGATTCGAAAAGCAGTACAAATGAACTCTGAAAAGGTCGTAACTTGGCATGCAATCATAATTTCACCCACATAGCAACTTCTAAACAACTAAGAGGGTTACGGCAAAAACTGGATGCACTTCGTGTACCAATTAGACAATCTCTTTCGACGTATGAGGGTTTCGGATGAAAACTCATCTATTTCAAAGGGATTTCATTTTTAATAACTTATTTTAACTTCATACTTTTTTTGTGTTCAATATGCACCAGTCAAAGGCACATCATAAATTTTCAACCCTTTCTAACTTCATTTGATATTTTTCATGCATTTAATGATTTATTTTGACCTAAATGACCCTGAATTTGAAAAGGAGTACAAATGAACTCTGAAAAGGTTGTAGCTTGGCATGAAATAATAATTTGACCCAAATAGCAACTTCTAAAGAGTTGAGAGGGTTACGGCAAAAACTGGATGCACTTCGTGTACAAATTCGACCATCTCTTTCGAGGTATGAGGGTTTTGGACGAAAACTCATCTATTACAAAGGGATTTCATTTTTAATAACTTATTTTAACTTCATACTTTTTGTGTGTCCAATATGCACCATTCAAAGGCACATCATTAATTTTCAACCCTTCCTTACTTCATGTGACATTTTTCATGCATTTAATGATTCATTTTGACCTAAATGACCCTGAATTTGAAAAGCAGTAAAAATGAACTATGAAAAGGTTGTAACTTGGCATGACGTCATAATTTCATCCACCTGGAAACTTCTAAAGACTTGAGAGGGTTACAGCACAAACTGGATGCACTTCGTGTACAAATTGGACAATCTCTTTCGAAGTATAACGGTTTCGAACGAGAACTCATCTATTACAAAGGGATTTCATTTTTAATAACTTATTTTAACTCCATATTTTTTGTCTGTTCAATATGCACCATTCAAAGGCACATCATCAATTTTCAACCCTTTCTGACTCCATTTGATATTTTTCACGCATGTAATGATTTATTTTCACCTAATTGACCCCGGAATTGGAAAGCAGTACAAATGAACTGTGAAAAGGTCGTAACTTGGCATGACATCATAATTGCACCCACATAGCAACTTCTAAACAACTAAGAGGGTTACGGCAAAAACTGGATGCACTTCCTGTACCAATTAGACAATCTCTTTCGACGTATGAGGGTTTCGGATGAAAACTCATCTATTTCAAAGGGATTTCATTTTTAATAACTTATTTTAACTTCATACTTTTTTTGTGTTCAATATGCACCATTCAAAGGCACATCATAAATTTTCAACCCTTTCTGACTTCATTTGATATTTTTCATGCATTTAATGATTTATTGTGACCTAAATGACCCTGAATTTGAAAAGGAGTACAAATGAACTCTGAAAAGGTTGTAGCTTGGCATGAAAAAATAATTTGACCCAAATAGCAACTTCTAAAGAGTTGAGAGGGTTACGGCAAAAACTGGATGCACTTCGTGTACAAATTCGACAATCTCTTTCGAAGTATGAGGGTTTTGGACGAAAACTCATCTATTACAAAGGGATTTCATTTTTAATAACTTATTTTAACTTCATACTTTTTGTGTGTCCAATATGCACCATTCAAAGGCACATCATTAATTTTCAACCCTTCCTGACTTCATGTGACATTTTTCATGCATTTAATGATTCTTTTTGACCTAAATGACCTTGAATTTGAAAAGCAGTAAAAATGAACTATGAAAAGGTTGTAACTTGGCATGACGTCATAATTTCGTCAACCTGGAAACTTCTAAAGACTTGAAAGGGTTACAGCACAAACTGGATGCACTTCGTGTACAAATTGGACAATCTCTTTCGAAGTATAAGGGTTTCGAACGAGAACTCATCTATTACAAAGGGATTTCATTTTAATAACTTATTTTAACTCCATACTTTTTGTGTCTTCAATATGCACCATTCAAAGGCACATCATCAATTTTCAACCCTTTCTGACTTCATTTGATATTTTTCACGCATGTAATGATTTATTTTGACCTAATTGACCCTGGAATTGAAAAGCAGTACAAATGAACTCTGAAAAGGTTGTAACTTGGCATGACATCATAATTTCACCCACATAGCAACTTCTAAACAACTAAGAGGGTTACGGCAAAAACTGGATTCACTTCCTGTACCAATTAGACAATCTCTTTCGACGTATGAGGGTTTCGGATGAAAACTCATCTATTTCAAAGGGATTTCATTTTTAATAACTTATTTTAACTTCATACTTTTTTTGTGTTCAATATGCACCAGTCAAAGGCACATCATAAATTTTCAACCCTTTCTGACTTCATTTGATATTTTTCATGCATTTAATGATTTATTTTGACCTAAATGACCCTGAATTTGAAAAGGAGTACAAATAAACTCTGAAAAGGTTGTAGCTTGGCATGAAATAATAATTTGACCCAGATAGCAACTTCTAAAGAGTTGAGAGGGTTACGGCAAAAACTGGATGCACTTCGTGTACAAATTCGACAATCTCTTTCGAAGTATGAGGGTTTTGGACGAAAACTCATCTATTACAAAGGGATTTCATTTTTAATAACTTATTTTAACTTCATACTTTTTTTGTGTTCAATATGCACCAGTCAAAGGCACATCATAAATTTTCAACCCTTTCTGACTTCATTTGATATTTTTCATGCATTTAATGATTTATTTTGACCTAAATGACCCTGAATTTGAAAAGGAGTACAAATAAACTCTGAAAAGGTTGTAGCTTGGCATGAAATAATAATTTGACCCAGATAGCAACTTCTAAAGAGTTGAGAGGGTTACGGCAAAAACTGGATGCACTTCGTGTACAAATTCGACAATCTCTTTCGAAGTATGAGGGTTTTGGACGAAAACTCATCTATTACAAAGGGATTTCATTTTTAATAACTTATTTTAACTTCATACTTTTTTTGTGTCCAATATGCACCATTCAAAGGCACATCATTAATTTTCAACCCTTCCTGACTTCATGTGATATTTTTCATGCATTTAATGATTCATTTTGACCTAAATGACCCTGAATTTGAAAAGCAGTAAAAATGAACTATGAAAAGGTTGTAACTTGGCATGACGTCATAATTTCATCCACATGGAAACTTCTAAAGACTTGAGAGGGTTAAGAAACAAACTAGATGCACTTCGTGTACAAATTGGACAATCTCTTTTGAAGTATAATGGTTTCGAACGAGAACTCATCTATTACTAAGGGATTTCATTTTTAATAACTTATTTTAACTCCATACTTTTTGTGTGTTCAATATGCACCATTCAAAGGCACATCATCAATTTTCAACCCTTTCTGACTTCATTTGATATTTTTCATGCATGTAATGATTTATTTTGACCTAATTGACCCCGGAATTGAAAAGCAGTACAAATGAACTTTGAAAAGGTTGTAACTTGGCATGACATCATAATTTCACCCACATAGCAACTTCTAAAGAGTTGAGACGGTTACGACAAAAACTGGATGCACTTCGTGTACAAATTGGACAATCTCTTTCTGAGTATGAGGGTTTCGCACGAAAACTCATCTATCACAAAGGGATTTCATTTTTAATAACTTAATTTTACTCCATACTTTTTGTGTGGTGAATATGCACCATTAAAAGACACATTATTAATTTTCAACCCTTTTTGACTTCATTTGATATTTTTCATCCATTTAATGATTTATTTTGGGCTAAATGACCCTGAATTTGAAATGCAGTACAAATGAACTTCGAAATGGTTGTAACTTGGCATGACATCATAATTGCACCCACATAGCAACTTCTAAATACTTGAGAGGGTTACGGCAAAAACTGGATGCACTTCGTGTACAAATTTGACAATCTCTTTCGAAGTATGAGGGTTTCGAACGAAAACTCATCTATTACAAAGGGATTTTATTTTGAATAACTTATTTTAACTCCATAATTTTTGTGTGTTCAATATGCACCATTCAAAGGCACATCAACAATTGTCAACCCTTTTTGACTTCATTTGATATTTTTCACGCATTTAATAATTTATTTTGACCAAATTGACCCTAGATTTGAAAAAGCAGTACAAATGAACTCTAAAAAGGTTGAAACTTGGCGTGACATCATAATTTCACCCACATAGCAACTTATAAAGAGTTCAGAGGGTTACGGCAAAAAATGGATGCACTTCGTGTACAAATTGGTCAATCTCTTTCGACGTATGAGGGTTTTAAACGAAAACTCATCTATTACAAAGGGATTTGATATTTAATAACTTATTTTAACTCCATACTTTTTGTGTGTTCAATATGCACAATTCAAAGGCACATCATAAATTTTCAACCCTTTCTGACTTCATTTGATATTTTTCACGCATTTAATGATTTATTATGACCAAATTGACCCTGGATTCGAAAAGCAGTACAGATGGACTCTCAAAGGGTTGTAACTTGGCATGACATCATAATTTCACCCACATAGCAACTTCTAAAGAGTTGAACGGGTTATGGCAAAAACTGAATGCAGTTCATGTACAAATTGGACAATCTCTTTCGAAGAATGAGGGTTTCAGACGTAAACTCATCTATTACAAAGGGATTTCATTTTTAATAACTTATTTTTACTCCATACTTTTTGTGTGATCAATATGCACCATTCAAAGGCACATCATCAAATTTCAACTCTTTCTGACTTCATTTGATATTTTTCACGCATTTAATGATTTATTTTGACCAAATTGGCCCTGGATTTGAAAAGCAGTACAAATGAACTCTGAAAAGGTTGTAACTTGGCATGACATCATAATTTCACCCGCATAGCAACTTCTAAAGTGTTGAACGGGTTACGGCGAAAACTGGATGTAATTCGTGTACACATTGGACAATCTCTTTCGAAGTATGAGGGTTTCGGACGTAAACTTATCTATTACAAAGGGATTTCACACTTAATAACTAATTTTTACTCCACACTTTTTGTGTGATCAATATGCACCATTCAAAGGCACATCATCAATTTTCAACCCTTTCTGACTTCATTTGATATTTTTCATGCATTTGATGATTTATTTTGACCTAAATGAACCTAAATTTGAAAAGCAGTACAAATGAACTTTGAAAAGGTTGTAACTTGGCATGACATCATCATTTCACCCATATAGCACTTTCTAAAGACTTGAGAGGATTACGGAAAAGCTGGATGCACTTCGTGTACAAATTGGACAATCTCTTTCGAAGTATGAGGGTTTCGAATGAAAACTCATCTATTACAAAGGGATTTCATTTTAAATAACTTATTTTAACTCCATACTTTTTGTGTGTTCAATACGAACCATTCAAAGGCACATTATCAATTTTCAACCCTTTCTAAGTTTATTTGATATTTTTCATGCATTTAATGATTTATTTTGACCTAAATGACGCGGAATTTGAAAAGTAGTACAAATGAACTCTGAAAAGGTTGTAACTTGGCATGAAATAATAATTTGACCCAAATAGCAACTTCTAAAGAGTTGAGAGGGTTACGACAAAAACTGGATGCACTTCGTGTACAAATTGGACAATCTCTTTCGAAGTATGAGGGTTTCGGACGAAAACTCATCTATTACAAAGGGATTTCATTTTTAATAACTTATTTTAACTTCATAATTTTTGTGTGTCCAATATGCACCATTCAAAGGCACATCATTAACTTTCAAGCCTTTCTGACTTCATGTGATATTTTTCATGCATTTAATGATTCATTTTGACCTAAATGACCCTGAATTTGAAAAGCAATACAAATGAACTATGAAAAGGTTGTAACTTGGCATGACGTCATAATTTCACCCACATGGAAACTTCTAAAGACTTGAGAGGGTTAAGAAACAAACTAGATGCACTTCGTGTACAAATTGGACAATCTCTTTTGAAGTATAATGGTTTCGAACGAGAACTCATCTATTACTAAGGGATTTCATTTTTAATAACTTATTTTAACTCCACACATTTTGTGTGTTCAATATGCACCATTAAAAGGCACATCATTAATTTTCAACCCTTTTTGACTTCATTTGATATTTTTCACGCATTTAATGATTTATTATGACCTAATAGACCCTGGAATTGAAAGGCAGTACAAATGAACTCTGAAAAGGTTGTAACATGGCATGACATCATAATTTCACCCACATAGCAACTTATAAAGAGTTGAACGGGTTACGGCAAAAACTGGATGCACTTCGTGTACAAATTCGACAATCTCTTTCGAAGTATGAGGGTTTTGGACGAAAACTCATCTATTACAAAGGGATTTCATTTTTAATAACTTATTTTAACTTCATACTTTTTGTGTGTCCAATATGCACCATTCAAAGGCACATCATTAATTTTCAACCCTTCCTGACTTCATGTGACATTTTTCATGCATTTAATGATTCTTTTTGACCTAAATGACCCAGAATTTGAAAAGCAGTAAAAATGAACTATGAAAAGGTTGTAACTTGGCATGACGTCATAATTTCATCCACCTGGAAACTTCTAAAGACTTGAAAGGGTTACAGCACAAACTGGATGCACTTCGTGTACAAATTGGACAATCTCTTTCGAAGTATAAGGGTTTCGAACGAGAACTCATCTATTACAAAGGGATTTCATTTTAATAACTTATTTTAACTCCATACTTTTTGTGTCTTCAATATGCACCATTCAAAGGCACATCATCAATTTTCAACCCTTTCTGACTTCATTTGATATTTTTCACGCATGTAATGATTTATTTTGACCTAATTGACCCCGGAATTGAAAAGCAGTACAAATGAACTCTGAAAAGGTTGTAACTTGGCATGACATCATAATTTCACCCACATAGCAACTTCTAAACAACTAAGAGGGTTACGGCAAAAACTGGATGCACTTCCTGTACCAATTAGACAATCTCTTTCGACGTATGAGGGTTTCGGATGAAAACTCATCTATTTCAAAGGGATTTCATTTTTAATAACTTATTTTAACTTCATACTTTTTTTGTGTTCAATATGCACCAGTCAAAGGCACATCATAAATTTTCAACCCTTTCTGACTTCATTTGATATTTTTCATGCATTTAATGATTTATTTTGACCAAAATGACCCTGAATTTGAAAAGGAGTACAAATAAACTCTGAAAAGGTTGTATCTAGGCATGAAATAATAATTTGACCCAAATAGCAACTTCTAAAGAGTTGAGAGGGTTACGGCAAAAACTGGATGCACTTCGTGTACAAATTCGACAATCTCTTTCGAAGTATGAGGGTTTTGGACGAAAACTCATCTATTACAAAGGGATTTCATTTTTAATAACTTATTTTAACTTCATACTTTTTTGTGTCCAATATGCACCATTCAAAGGCACATCATTAATTTTCAACCCTTCCGGACTTCATGTGATATTTTTCATGCATTTAATGATTCATTTTGACCTAAATGACCCTGAATTTGAAAAGCAGTAAAAATGAACTATGAAAAGGTTGTAACTTGGCATGACGTCATAATTTCATCCACATGGAAACTTCTAAAGACTTGAGAGGGTTACAGCACAAACTGGATGCACTTCGTGGACAAATTGGACAATCTCTTTCGAATTATAAGGGTTTCGAACGAGAACTCATCTATTAGAAAGGGATTTAATTTGTAATAACTTATTTTAACTCCATACTTTTTGTGTGTTCAATATGCACCATTCAAAGGCACATCATCAATTTTCAACCCTTTCTGACTTCATTTGATATTTTTCATGCATGTAATGATTTATTTTGACCTAATTGACCCCGGAATTGAAAAGCAGTACAAATGAACTTTGAAAAGGTTGTAACTTGGCATGACATAATAATTTCACCCACATAGCAACTTCTAAAGAGTTGAGAGGGTTACGGCAAAAACTGGATGCACTTCGTGTACAAATTCGACAATCTCTTTCGAAGTATGAGGGTTTTGGACGAAAACTCATCTATTACAAAGGGATTTCATTTTTAATAACTTATTTTAACTTCATACTTTTTTGTGTCCAATATGCACCATTCAAAGGCACATCATTAATTTTCAACCCTTCCGGACTTCATGTGATATTTTTCATGCATTTAATGATTCATTTTGACCTAAATGACCCTGAATTTGAAAAGCAGTAAAAATGAACTATGAAAAGGTTGTAACTTGGCATGACGTCATAATTTCATCCACATGGAAACTTCTAAAGACTTGAGAGGGTTACAGCACAAACTGGATGCACTTCGTGGACAAATTGGACAATCTCTTTCGAATTATAAGGGTTTCGAACGAGAACTCATCTATTACAAAGGGATTTAATTTTAATAACTTATTTTAACTCCATACTTTTTGTGTGTTCAATATGCACCATTCAAAGGCACATCATCAATTTTCAACCCTTTCTGACTTCATTTGATATTTTTCATGCATGTAATGATTTATTTTGACCTAATTGACCCCGGAATTGAAAAGCAGTACAAATGAACTTTGAAAAGGTTGTAACTTGGCATGACATAATAATTTCACCCACATAGCAACTTCTAAAGAGTTGAGACGGTTACGACAAAAACTGGATGCACTTCGTGTACAAATTGGACAATCTCTTTCGGAGTATGAGGGTTTCGCACGAAAACTCATCTATCACAAAGGGATTTCATTTTTAATAACTTATTTTTACTCCATACTTTTTGTGTGGTCCATATGCACCATTAAAAGAGACATTATTAATTTTCAACACTTTTTGACTTCATTTGATATTTTTCATCCATTTAATGATTTATTTTGGGCTAAATGACCCTGAATTTGAAATGCAGCACAAATGAACTTTGAAATGGTTGTAACTTGGCATGGCATCATAATTGCACCCACATAGCAACTTCTAAATACTTGAGAGGGTTACGGCAAAAACTGGATGCACTTCGTGTACAAATTTGACAATCTCTTTCGAAGTATGAGGGTTTCGAACGAAAACTCATCTATTACAAAGGGATTTTATTTTGAATAACTTATTTTAACTCCATAATTTTTGTGTGTTCAATATGCACCATTCAAAGGCACATCAACAATTGTCAACCCTTTTTGACTTCATTTGATATTTTTCACGCATTTAATAATTTATTTTGACCAAATTGACCCTAGATTTGAAAAAGCAGTACAAATGAACTCTAAAAAGGTTGAAACTTGGCGTGACATCATAATTTCACCCACATAGCAACTTATAAAGAGTTCAGAGGGTTACGGCAAAAAATGGATGCACTTCGTGTACAAATTGGTCAATCTCTTTCGAAGTATGAGGGTTTTAAACGAAAACTCATCTATTACAAAGGGATTTGATATTTAATAACTTATTTTAACTCCATACTTTTTGTGTGTTCAATATGCACAATTCAAAGGCACATCATAAATTTTCAACCCTTTCTGACTTCATTTGATATTTTTCACGCATTTAATGATTTATTATGACCAAATTGACCCTGGATTCGAAAAGCAGTACAGATGAACTCTCAAAGGGTTGTAACTTGGCATGACATCATAATTTCACCCACATAGCAACTTCTACAGAGTTGAACGGGTTATGGAAAAAACTGAATGCAGTTCATGTACAAATTGGACAATCTCTTTCGAAGAATGAGGGTTTCAGACGTAAACTCATCTATTACAAAGGGATTTCATTTTTAATAACTTATTTTTACTCCATACTTTTTGTGTGATCAATATGCACCATTCAAAGGCACATCATCAAATTTCAACCCTTTCTGACTTCATTTGATATTTTTCACGCATTTAATGATTTATTTTGACCAAATTGGCCCTGGATTTGAAAAGCAGTACAAATGAACTCTGAAAAGGTTGTAACTTGGCATGACATCATAATTTCACCCGCATAGCAACTTCTAAAGTGTTGAACGGGTTACGGCGAAAACTGGATGTAATTCGTGTACACATTGGACAATCTCTTTCGAAGTATGAGGGTTTCGGACGTAAACTTGTCTATTACAAAGGGATTTCACACTTAATAACTAATTTTTACTCCACACTTTTTGTGTGATCAATATGCACCATTCAAAGGCACATCATCAATTTTCAACCCTTTCTGACTTCATTTGATATTTTTCATGCATTTGATGATTTATTTTGACCTAAATGAACCTAAATTTGAAAAGCAGTACAAATGAACTTTGAAAAGGTTGTAACTTGGCATGACATCATAATTTCACCCATATAGCACTTTCTAAAGACTTGAGAGGGTTACGGAAAAGCTGGATGCACTTCGTGTACAAATTGGACAATCTCTTTCGAAGTATGAGGGTTTCAAACGAAAACTCATCTATTACAAAGGGATTTGATTTTTAATAACTTATTTTAACTCCATACTTTTTGTGTGTTCAATATGCACAATTCAAAGGCACATCATAAATTTTCAACCCTTTCTGACTTCATTTGATATTTTTCACGCATTTAATGATTTATTATGACCAAATTGACCCTGGATTCGAAAAGCAGTACAGATGAACTCTCAAAGGGTTGTAACTTGGCATGACATCATAATTTCACCCACATAGAAACTTCTAAAGAGTTGCACGGGTTATGGCAAAAACTGGATGCAGTTCATGTACAAATTCGACAATCTCTTTCGAAGTATGAGGGTTTCATACGTAAACTCATCTATTACAAAGGGATTTCATTTTTAATAACTTATTTTTACTCCATACTTTTTGTGTGATCAATATGCACCATTCAAAGGCACATCATCAAATTTCAACCCTTTCTGACTTCATTTGATATTTTTCACGCATTTAATGATTTATTTTGACCAAATTGGCCCTGGATTTGAAAAGAAGTACAAATGAACTCTGAAAAGGTTGTAACTTGGCATGACATCATAATTTCACCCGCATAGCAACCTCTAAAGTGTTGAACGGGTTACGGCGAAAACTGGATGCACTTCGTGTACACATTGGACAATCTCTTTTGAAGTATGAGGGTTTCGGACGTAAACTTATCTATTACAAAGGGATTTCACTTTTAATAACTTATTTTTACTCCACACTTTTTGTGTGATCAACATGCACCATTCAAAGGCACATCATCAATTTTCAACCCTTTCTGACTTCATTTGATATTTTTCATGCATTTGATGATTTATTTTGACCTAAATGAACCTAAATTTGAAAAGCAGTACAAATGAACTTTGAAATGGTTGTAACTTGGCATGACATCATAATTGCACCCACATAGCAACTTCTAAATACTTGAGAGGGTTACGGCAAAAACTGGATGCACTTCGTGTACAAATTTGACAATCTCTTTCGAAGTATGAGGGTTTCGAACGAAAACTCATCTATTACAAAGGGATTTTATTTTGAATAACTTATTTTAACTCCATAATTTTTGTGTGTTCAATATGCACCATTCAAAGGCACATCAACAATTGTCAACCCTTTTTGACTTCATTTGATATTTTTCACGCATTTAATAATTTATTTTGACCAAATTGACCCTAGATTTGAAAAAGCAGAACAAATGAACTCTAAAAAGGTTGAAACTTGGCGTGACATCATAATTTCACCCACATAGCAACTTATAAAGAGTTCAGAGGGTTACGGCAAAAAATGGATGCACTTCGTGTACAAATTGGTCAATCTCTTTCGAAGTATGAGGGTTTTAAACGAAAACTCATCTATTACAAAGGGATTTGATATTTAATAACTTATTTTAACTCCATACTTTTTGTGTGTTCAATATGCACAATTCAAAGGCACATCATAAATTTTCAACCCTTTCTGACTTCATTTGATATTTTTCACGCATTTAATGATTTATTATGACCAAATTGACCCTGGATTCGAAAAGCAGTACAGATGAACTCTCAAAGGGTTGTAACTTGGCATGACATCATAATTTCACCCACATAGCAACTTCTACAGAGTTGAACGGGTTATGGAAAAAACTGAATGCAGTTCATGTACAAATTGGACAATCTCTTTCGAAGAATGAGGGTTTCAGACGTAAACTCATCTATTACAAAGGGATTTCATTTTTAATAACTTATTTTTACTCCATACTTTTTGTGTGATCAATATGCACCATTCAAAGGCACATCATCAAATTTCAACCCTTTCTGACTTCATTTGATATTTTTCACGCATTTAATGATTTATTTTAACCAAATTGGCCCTGGATTTGAAAAGCAGTACAAATGAACTCTGAAAAGGTTGTAACTTGGCATGACATCATAATTTCACCCGCATAGCAACTTCGAAAGTGTTGAACGGGTTACGGCGAAAACTGGATGTAATTCGTGTACACATTGGACAATCTCTTTCGAAGTATGAGGGTTTCGGACGTAAACTTGTCTATTACAAAGGGATTTCACACTTAATAACTAATTTTTACTCCACACTTTTTGTGTGATCAATATGCACCATTCAAAGGCACATCATCAATTTTCAACCCTTTGTGACTTCATTTGATATTTTTCATGCATTTGATGATTTATTTTGACCTAAATGAACCTAAATTTGAAAAGCAGTACAAATGAACTTTGAAAAGGTTGTAACTTGGCATGACATCATAATTTCACCCATATAGCACTTTCTAAAGACTTGAGAGGGTTACGGAAAAGCTGGATGCACTTCGTGTACAAATTGGACAATCTCTTTCGAAGTATGAGGGTTTCAAACGAAAACTCATCTATTACAAAGGGATTTGATTTTTAATAACTTATTTTAACTCCATACTTTTTGTGTGTTCAATATGCACAATTCAAAGGCACATCATAAATTTTCAACCCTTTCTGACTTCATTTGATATTTTTCACGCATTTAATGATTTATTATGACCAAATTGACCCTGGATTCGAAAAGCAGTACAGATGAACTCTCAATGGGTTGTAACTTGGCATGACATCATAATTTCACCCACATAGAAACTTCTAAAGAGTTGCACGGGTTATGGCAAAAACTGGATGCAGTTCATGTACAAATTCGACAATCTCTTTCGAAGTATGAGGGTTTCATACGTAAACTCATCTATTACAAAGGGATTTCATTTTTAATAACTTATTTTTACTCCATACTTTTTGTGTGATCAATATGCACCATTCAAACGCACATCATCAAATTTCAACCCTTTCTGACTTCATTTGATATTTTTCACGCATTTAATGATTTATTTTGACCAAATTGGCCCTGGATTTGAAAAGCAGTACAAATGAACTCTGAAAAGGTTGTAACTTGGCATGACATCATAATTTGACCCGCATAGCAACCTCTAAAGTGTTGAACGGGTTACGGCGAAAACTGGATGCACTTCGTGTACACATTGGACAATCTCTTTCGAAGTATGAGGGTTTCGGACGTAAACTTATCTATTACAAAGGGATTTCACTTTTAATAACTTATTTTTACTCCACACTTTTTGTGTGATCAACATGCACCATTCAAAGGCACATCATCAATTTTCAACCCTTTCTGACTTCATTTGATATTTTTCATGCATTTGATGATTTATTTTGACCTAAATGAACCTAAATTTGAAAAGCAGTACAAATGAACTTTGAAAAGGTTGTAACTTGGCATGACATCATAATTTCACCCATATAGCACTTTCTAAAGACTTGAGAGGGTTACGGAAAAGCCGGATGCACTTCGTGTACAAATTGGACAATCTCTTTCGAAGTATGAGGGTTTCGAATGAAAACTCATCTATTACAAAGGGATTTCATTTTAAATAACTTATTTTAACTCCATACTTTTTGTGTGTTCAATACGAACCATTCAAAGGCACATTATCAATTTTCAACCCTTTCTAACTTTATTTGATATTTTTCATGCATTTAATGATTTATTTTGACCTAAATGACGCGGAATTTGAAAAGTAGTACAAATGAACTCTGAAAAGGTTGTAACTTGGCATGAAATAATAATTTGACCCAAATAGCAACTTCTAAAGAGTTGAGAGGGTTACGACAAAAACTGGATGCACTTCGTGTACAAATTGGACAATCTCTTTCGAAGTATGAGGGTTTCGGACGAAAACTCATCTATTACAAAGGGATTTCATTTTTAATAACTTATTTTAACTTCATAATTTTTGTGTGTCCAATATGCACCATTCAAAGGCACATCATTAACTTTCAAGCCTTTCTGACTTCATGTGATATTTTTCATGCATTTAATGATTCATTTTGACCTAAATGACCCTGAATTTGAAAAGCAATACAAATGAACTATGAAAAGGTTGTAACTTGGCATGACGTCATAATTTCACCCACATGGAAACTTCTAAAGACTTGAGAGGGTTAAGAAACAAACTAGATGCACTTCGTGTACAAATTGGACAATCTCTTTTGAAGTATAATGGTTTCGAACGAGAACTCATCTATTACTAAGGGATTTCATTTTTAATAACTTATTTTAACTCCACACATTTTGTGTGTTCAATATGCACCATTAAAAGGCACATCATTAATTTTCAACCCTTTTTGACTTCATTTGATATTTTTCACGCATTTAATGATTTATTATGACCTAATAGACCCTGGAATTGAAAGGCAGTACAAATGCACTCTAAAAAGGTTGTAACATGGCATGACATCATAATTTCACCCACATAGCAACTTATAAAGAGTTGAACGGGTTACGGCAAAAACTGGATGCACTTCGTGTACAAATTGGATAATCTCTTTCGAAGTATGAGGGTTTCGGACGTAAACCGACCTATTACAAAGGGATTTTATTTTTAATAACTTATTTTAACTCCATAATTTTTGTGTGTTCAATATGCACCATTCAAAGGCACATCACCAATTGTCAACCCTTTCTGACTTCATTTCATATTTTTCACGCATTTAATGATTTATTCTGACCAAATTGACCCTGGATTTGAAAAGGCAGTACAAATGAACTCTAAAAAGGTTGTAACTTGGCATGACATCATAATTTCACCCACATAGCAACTTATAAAGTGTTCAGATGGTTACGGCAAAAACTGGATGCACTTCGTGTACAAATTGGTAAATCTCTTTCGGATTATGAGGGTTTCGAACGAAAACTCATCTATTACAAAGGGGTTTCGTTTTTAATAACTTATTTTAACTCCATACTTTTTGTATGTTCAATATGCACAATTCAAAGGCACATCATAAATTTTCAACCCTTTCTGACTTCATTTGATATTTTTCACGCATTTGATGATTTATTATGACCAAATTGACCTTGGATTCGAAAAGCAGTACAAATGAACTCTGAAAAGGTTGTAAATTGGCATGACATCATAATTTCACCCACATAGCAACTTCTAAAGAGTTGAACGGGTTTGGCAAAAACTGGATGCACTTCAAGAACAAATTGGACAATCTCTTTCGAAGTATGAGGGTTTCAGACGTAAACTCATCTATTACAAAGGGAGTTCATTTTTAATAACTTATTTTTACTCCATACTTTTGTGTGATCCATATGCACCATTCAAAGGCACATCATCAATTTTCAACCCTTTCTGACTTCATTTGATATTTTTCATGCATGTAATGATTTATTTTGACCTAATTGACCCCGGAATTGAAAAGCGGTACAAATGAACTTTGAAAAGGTTGTAAATTGGCATGACATCATAATTTCACCCACATAGCAACTTCTAAAGAGTTGAGACGGTTACGACAAAAACTGGATGTACTTCGTGTACAAATTGGACAATGTCTTTCGGAGTATGAGGGTTTCGCACGAAAACTCATCTATCACAAAGGGATTTCATTTTTAATAACTTATTTTTACTCCATACTTTTTGTGTGGTCAATATGCACCATTAAAAGGCACATTATTAATTTTCAACCCTTTTTTACTTCATTTGATATTTTTCATCCATTTAATGATTTACTTTGGGCTAAATGACCCTGAATTTGAAATGCAGTACAAATGAACTTTGAAAAGGTTGTAACTTGGGATGACATCATAATTGCACCCACATAGCAACTTCTAAATACTTGAGAGGGTTACGGCAAAAACTGGATGCACTTCGTGTACAAATTTGACAATCTCTTTCGAAGTATGAGGGTTTCGAACGAAAACTCATCTATTACAAAGGGATTTTATTTTGAATAACTTATTTTAACTCCATAATTTTTGTGTGTTCAGTATGCACCATTCAAAGGCACATCAACAATTGTCAACCCTTTTTGACTTCATTTGATATTTTTCACGCATTTAATGATTTATTTTGACCAAATTGACCCTAGATTTGAAAAAGCAGTACAAATGAACTCTAAAAAGGTTGAAACTTGGCGTGACATCATAATTTCACCCACATAGCAACTTATAAAGAGTTCAGAGGGTTACGGCAAAAAATGGATGCACTTCGTGTACAAATTGGTCAATCTCTTTCGAAGTATGAGGGTTTCAAACGAAAACTCATCTATTACAAAGGGATTTGATTTTTAATAACTTATTTTAACTCCATACTTTTTGTGTGTTCAATATGCACAATTCAAAGGCACATCATAAATTTTCAACCCTTTCTGACTTCATTTGATATTTTTCACGCATTTAATGATTTATTATGACCAAATTGACCCTGGATTCGAAAAGCAGTACAGATGAACTCTCAAAGGGTTGTAACTTGGCATGACATCATAATTTCACCCACATAGAAACTTCTAAAGAGTTGCACGGGTTATGGCAAAAACTGGATGCAGTTCATGTACAAATTCGACAATCTCTTTCGAAGTATGAGGGTTTCATACGTAAACTCATCTATTACAAAGGGATTTCATTTTTAATAACTTATTTTTACTCCATACTTTTTGTGTGATCAATATGCACCATTCAAAGGCACATCATCAAATTTCAACCCTTTCTGACTTCATTTGATATTTTTCACGCATTTAATGATTTATTTTGACCAAATTGGCCCTGGATTTGAAAAGCAGTACAAATGAACTCTGAAAAGGTTGTAACTTGGCATGACATCATAATTTGACCCGCATAGCAACCTCTAAAGTGTTGAACGGGTTACGGCGAAAACTGGATGCACTTCGTGTACACATTGGACAATCTCTTTCGAAGTATGAGGGTTTCGGACGTAAACTTATCTATTACAAAGGGATTTCACTTTTAATAACTTATTTTTACTCCACACTTTTTGTGTGATCAACATGCACCATTCAAAGGCACATCATCAATTTTCAACCCTTTCTGACTTCATTTGATATTTTTCATGCATTTGATGATTTATTTTGACCTAAATGAACCTAAATTTGAAAAGCAGTACAAATGAACTTTGAAAAGGTTGTAACTTGGCATGACATCATAATTTCACCCATATAGCACTTTCTAAAGACTTGAGAGGGTTACGGAAAAGCTGGATGCACTTCGTGTACAAATTGGACAATCTCTTTCGAAGTATGAGGGTTTCGAATGAAAACTCATCTATTACAAAGGGATTTCATTTTAAATAACTTATTTTAACTCCATACTTTTTGTGTGTTCAATACGAACCATTCAAAGGCACATTATCAATTTTCAACCCTTTCTAACTTTATTTGATATTTTTCATGCATTTAATGATTTATTTTGACCTAAATGACGCGGAATTTGAAAAGTAGTACAAATGAACTCTGAAAAGGTTGTAACTTGGCATGAAATAATAATTTGACCCAAATAGCAACTTCTAAAGAGTTGAGAGGGTTACGACAAAAACTGGATGCACTTCGTGTACAAATTGGACAATCTCTTTCGAAGTATGAGGGTTTCGGACGAAAACTCATCTATTACAAAGGGATTTAATTTTTAATAACTTATTTTAACTTCATAATTTTTGTGTGTCCAATATGCACCATTCAAAGGCACATCATTAACTTTCAAGCCTTTCTGACTTCATGTGATATTTTTCATGCATTTAATGATTCATTTTGACCTAAATGACCCTGAATTTGAAAAGCAATACAAATGAACTATGAAAAGGTTGTAACTTGGCATGACGTCATAATTTCACCCACATGGAAACTTCTAAAGACTTGAGAGGGTTAAGAAACAAACTAGATGCACTTCGTGTACAAATTGGACAATCTCTTTTGAAGTATAATGGTTTCGAACGAGAACTCATCTATTACTAAGGGATTTCATTTTTAATAACTTATTTTAACTCCACACATTTTGTGTGTTCAATATGCACCATTAAAAGGCACATCATTAATTTTCAACCCTTTTTGACTTCATTTGATATTTTTCACGCATTTAATGATTTATTATGACCTAATAGACCATGGAATTGAAAGGCAGTACAAATGAACTCTGAAAAGGTTGTAACTTGGCATGACATCATAATTTCACCCACATAGCAACTTATAAAGAGTTGAACGGATTACGGCAAAAACTGGATGCACTTCGTGTACAAATTGGACAATCTCTTTCGAAGTATGAGGGTTTCGGACGTAAACTGACCTATTACAAAGGGATTTCATTTTTAATAACTTATTTTAACTCCATAATTTTTGTGTGTTCAATATGCACCATTCAAAGGCACATCACCAATTGTCAACCCTTTCTGACTTCATTTCATATTTTTCACGCATTTAATGATTTATTCTGACCAAATTGACCCTGGATTTGAAAAAGCACTACAAATGAACTCTAAAAAGGTTGTAACTTGGCATGACATCATAATTTCACCCACATAGCAACTTATAAAGTGTTCAGATGGTTACGGCAAAAACTGGATGCACTTCGTGTACAAATTGGTAAATCTCTTTCGGATTATGAGGGTTTCGAACGAAAACTCATCTATTACAAAGGGGTTTCGTTTTTAATACCTTATTTTAACTCCATACTTTTTGTATGTTCAATATGCACAATTCAAAGGCACATCATAAATTTTCAACCCTTTCTGACTTCATTTGATATTTTTCACGCATTTGATGATTTACTATGACCAAATTGACCTTGGATTCGAAAAGCAGTACAAATGAACTCTGAAAATGTTGTAAATTGGCATGACATCATAATTTCACCCACATAGCAACTTCTAAAGAGTTGAACGGGTTTGGCAAAAACTGGATGCACTTCAAGAACAAATTGGACAATCTCTTTCGAAGTATGAGGGTTTCAGACGTAAACTCATCTATTACAAAGGGATTTCATTTTTAATAACTTATTTTTACTCCATACTTTTGTGTGATCCATATGCACCATTCAAAGGCACATCATCAATTTTCAACCCTTTCTGACTTCATTTGATATTTTTCATGCATGTAATGATTTATTTTGACCTAATTGACCCCGGAATTGAAAAGCGGTACAAATGAACTTTGAAAAGGTTGTAAATTGGCATGACATCATAATTTCACCCACATAGCAACTTCTAAAGAGTTGAGACGGTTACGACAAAAACTGGATGCACTTCGTGTACAAATTGGACAATGTCTTTCGGAGTATGAGGGTTTCGCACGAAAACTCATCTATCACAAAGGGATTTCATTTTTAATAACTTATTTTTACTCCATACTTTTTGTGTGGTCAA
The DNA here is from genome assembly GCA_022496015.1 of Hordeum marinum. NCBI lineage: Eukaryota > Viridiplantae > Streptophyta > Magnoliopsida > Poales > Poaceae > Hordeum > Hordeum marinum. The sequence goes on along the minus strand of CM039672.1, from coordinate 448,742,190 downwards.
TATGCACCATGAAAAGGCACATTATTAATTTTCAACCCTTTTTTACTGCATTTGATATTTTTCATCCATTTAATGATTTATTTTGGGCTAAATGACCCTGAATTTGAAATGCAGTACAAATGAACTTTGAAAAGGTTGTAACTTGGGATGACATCATAATTGCACCCACATAGCAACTTCTAAATACTTGAGAGGGTTACGGCAAAAACTGGATGCACTTCGTGTACAAATTTGACAATCTCTTTCGAAGTATGAGGGTTTCGAACGAAAACTCATCTATTACAAAGGGATTTTATTTTGAATAACTTATTTTAACTCCATAATTTTTGTGTGTTCAATATGCACCATTCAAAGGCACATCAACAATTGTCAACCGTTTTTGACTTTATTTGATATTTTTCACGCATTTAATGATTTATTTTGACCAAATTGACCCTAGATTTGAAAAAAAAGTACAAATGAACTCTAAAAAGGTTGAAACTTGGCATGACATCATAATTTCACCCACATAGCAACTTATAAAGAGTTCAGACGGTTACGGCAAAAAATGGATGCACTTCGTGTACAAATTGGTCAATCTCTTTCGAAGTATGAGGGTTTCAAACGAAAACTCATCTATTACAAAGGGATTTGATTTTTAATAACTTATTTTAACTCCATACTTTTTGTGTGTTCAATATGCACAATTCAAAGGCACATCATAAATTTTCAACCCTTTCTGACTTCATTTGATATTTTTCACGCATTTAATGATTTATTATGACCAAATTGACCCTGGATTCGAAAAGCAGTACACATGAACTCTCAAAGGGTTGTAACTTGGCATGACATCATAATTTCACCCACATAGAAACTTCTAAAGAGTTGCACGGGTTATGGCAAAAACTAGATGCAGTTCATGTACAAATTGGACAATCTCTTTCGAAGTATGAGGGTTTCAGACGTAAACTCATCTATTACAAAGGGATTTCATTTTTAATAACTTATTTTTACTCCATACTTTTTGTGTGATCAATATGCACCATTCAAAGGCACATCATCAAATTTCAACCCTTTCTGACTTCATTTGATATTTTTCACGCATTTAATGATTTATTTTGACCAAATTGGCCCTGGATTTGAAAAGCAGTACAAATGAACTCTGAAAAGGTTGTAACTTGGCATGACATCATAATTTCACCCGCATAGCAACTTCTAAAGTGTTGAACGGGTTACGGCGAAAACTGGATGCAATTCGTGTACACATTGGACAATCTCTTTCGAAGTATGAGGGTTTCGGACGTACACTTATCTATTACAAAGGGATTTCACTTTTAATAACTTATTTTTACTCCACACTTTTTGTGTGATCAATATGCACCATTCAAAGGCACATCATCAATTTTCAACCCTTTCTGACTTCATTTGATATTTTTCATGCATTTGATGATTTATTTTGACCTAAATGAACCTAAATTTGAAAAGTAGTACAAATGAACTTTGAAAAGGTTGTAACTTGGCATGACATCATAATTTCACCCATATAGCACTTTCTAAAGACTTGAGAGGGTTACGGAAAAGCTGGATGCACTTCGTGTACAAATTGGACAATCTCTTTCGAAGTATGAGGGTTTCGAATGAAAACTCATCTATTACAAAGGGATTTCATTTTAAATAACTTATTTTAACTCCATACTTTTTGTGTGTTCAATACGAACCATTCAAAGGCACATTATCAATTTTCAACCCTTTCTAACTTCATTTGATATTTTTCATGCATTTAATGATTTATTTTGACCTAAATGACGCGGAATTTGAAAAGTAGTACAAATGAACTCTGAAAAGGTTGTAACTTGGCATGAAATAATAATTTGACCCAAATAGCAACTTCTAAAGAGTTGAGAGGGTTCCGACAAAAACTGGATGCACTTCGTGTACAAATTGGACAATCTCTTTCGAAGTATGAGGGTTTCGGACGAAAACTCATCTATTACAAAGGGATTTCATTTTTAATAACTTATTTTAACTTCATAATTTTTGTGTGTCCAATATGCACCATTCAAAGGCACATCATTAACTTTCAAGCCTTTCTGACTTCATGTGATATTTTTCATGCATTTAATGATTCATTTTGACCTAAATGACCCTGAATTTGAAAAGAAATACAAATGAACTATGAAAAGGTTGTAACTTGGCATGACGTCATAATTTCACCCACATGGAAACTTCTAAAGACTTGAGAGGGTTACGAAACAAACTAGATGCACTTCGTGTACAAATTGGACAATCTCTTTTGAAGTATAATGGTTTCGAACGAGAACTCAGCTATTACTAAGGGATTTCATTTTTAATAACTTATTTTAACTCCACACTTTTTGTGTGTTCAATATGCACCATTCAAAGGCACATCATTAATTTTCAACCCTTTTTGACTTCATTTGATATTTTTCACGCATTTAATGATTTATTATGACCTAATAGACCCTGGAATTGAAAGGCAGTACAAATGAACTCTGAAAAGGTTGTCACTTGGCATGACATCATAATTTTACCCACATAGCAACTTATAAAGAGTTGAACGGGTTACGGCAAAAACTGGATGCACTTCGTGTACAAATTGGACAATCTCTTTCGAAGTATGAGGGTTTCGGACGTAAACTGACCTATTACAAAGGGATTTCATTTTTAATAACTTATTTTAACTCCATAATTTTTGTGTGTTCAATATGCACCATTCAAAGGCACATCACCAATTGTCAACCCTTTCTGACTTCATTTCATATTTTTCACGCATTTAATGATTTATTCTGACCAAATTGACCCTGGATTTGAAAAAGCAGTACAAATGAACTCTAAAAAGGTTGTAACTTGGCATGACATCATAATTTCACCCAGATAGCAACTCATAAAGTGTTCAGATGGTTACGGCAAAAACTGGATGCACTTCGTGTACAAATTGGTAAATCTCTTTCGAATTATGAGGGTTTCGAACGAAAACTCATCTATTACAAAGGGATTTCATTTTTAATAACTTATTTTAACTCCATACTTTTTGTATGTTCAATATGCACAATTCAAAGGCACATCATAAATTTTCAACCCTTTCTGACTTCATTTGATATTTTTCACGCATTTAATGATTTATTATGACCAAATTGACCTTGGATTCGAAAAGCAGTACAAATGAACTCTGAAAAGGTTGTAAATTGGCATGACATCATAATTTCACCCACATAGCAACTTCTAAAGAGTTGAACGGGTTTGGCAAAAACTGGATGCACTTCAAGAACAAATTGGACAATCTCTTTCGAAGTATGAGGGTTTCAGACGTAAACTCATCTAGTACAAAGGGATTTCATTTTTAATAACTTATTTTTACTCCATACTGTTGTGTGATCCATATGCACCATTCAAAGGCACATCATCAATTTTCAACCCTTTCTGACTTCATTTGATATTTTTCACGCATTTAATGATTTATTTTGACCAAATTGGCCCTGGATTTGAAAAGCAGTACAAATGAACTCTGAAAAGGTTGTAAATTGGCATGACATCATAATTTCACCCACATAGCAACTTCTAAAGAGTTGAACGGGTTTGGCAAAAACTGGATGCACTTCAAGAACAAATTGGACAATCTCTTTCGAAGTATGAGGGTTTCAGACGTAAACTTATCTATTACAAAGGGATTTCATTTTTAATAACTTATTTTTACTCCACACTTTTTGTGTGATCAATATGCACCATTCAGAGGCACGTCATCAATTTTCAACCCTTTCTGACTTCATTTGACATTTTTCATGCATTTAATGATTTATTTTGACCTAAAGGACCCTAAATTTGAAAAGCAATACAAATGAACTTTGAAAAGGTTGTAACTTGGCATGACATCATCATTTCACCCATATAGCACTTTCTAAAGACTTGAGAGGGTTACGGAAAAAGCTCGATGCACTTCGTGTACAAATTGGACAATCTCTTCCAAAGTATGAGGGTTTCGAACGAAAACTCATCTATTACAAAGGGATTTCATTTTTAATAACTTATTTTAACTCCATAATTTTTGTGTGTTCATATGCACCATTCAAAGCCACATCATCAATTTTCAACCCTTTCTAACTTCAGTTGATATTTTTCACGCATTTAATGATTTATTTTGACCTAATTGAACCTCGATTTGAAAAGCAGTACAAATGAACTCTAAAAAGGTTGTAACTTGGCATGACATCATATTTTGACCCAAATAGCAACATCTAAAGATTTGAGGGGGTTACGGCAAAAACTGGATGCACTTCGTGTACAAATTGTACAATCTCTATTGAAGTATGAGGGTTTCGGACGAAAACTCATCTATTACAAAGGGATTTCATTTTTAATACCTTATTTTAACTTCATACTTTTTGTGTGTGCAATATGCACCATTTAAAGGCACATCATTAATTTTCAACCCTTTCTGATTTCATGTGATATTTTTCATGCATTGAATGATTCATTTTGACCTAAATGACCCTGAATTTGAAAAGCAGTGCAAATGAACTATGAAAACGTTGTAACTTGGCATGTCATCACAATTTCACCCACATGGCAAATTCTAAAGACTTGAGAGGCTTACGGCAAAAACTGGATGCACTTCATGTATAAATTGGACAATCTCTTTCGAAGTATAAGGGTTTCGAACGAGAACTCATCTATTACAAAGGGATTTCATTTTTAATAACTTATTTTAACTCCATACTTTTTGTGTGTTCAATATGCACCATTCAAAGGCACATCATCAATTTTCAACCCTTTCTGACTTCATTTGATATTTTTCACGCATGTAATGATTTATTTTGAACTAATTGACCCCGGATTTGAAAAGCAGTACAAATGAACTCTGAAAAGGTTGTAACTTGGCATGACATCATAATTTCACCCACATAGCAACTTATAAAGAGTTGAACGGGTTACGGCAAAAACTGGATGCACTTCGTGTACAAATTGGACAATCTCTTTCGAAGTCTAAGGGTTTCGCACGAAAACTCATCTATCACAAAGGGATTTCATGTTTAATAATTTATTTTCACTCCATACTTTTTGTGTGGTCAATATGCACCATTAAAAGGCACATTATTATTTTTCAACCCTTTCTGACTTCATTTGATTTTTTTCATCCATTTAATGATTTATTTTTAGCTAAATGACCCTGAATTTGAGAAGCAGTACAAATGGACTTTCAAAAGGTTGTAACTTGGCATGACATCATAATTGCACCCACATAGACACTTCTAAATACTTGAGAGGGTTACGGCGAAAACTGGATGCACTTCGTGTACAAATTGGACAATCTCTTTCGCAGTATGTGGGTTTCAAACGTAAACTCACCTATTACAAAGGGATTTCATTTTTAATAACTTGTTTTTACTCCATACTTTTTGTGTGATCAATATGCACCAATCAAAGGCACATCAACAATTGTCAACCCTTTCTAACATCATTTGATATTTTTCACGCGTTTAATGATTTATTTTGACCAAATTGACCCCAGATTTGAAAAGCAGTACAAATGAACTCTGAAAAGGTTGTAACTTGGCATGACATCATAATTTCACCCAAATAGCAACTTCTAAAGAGTTGAACGGGTTACGGCAAAAACTAGATGCATTTCATGTACAAATTGGACAATCTCTTTCGAAGTCTGAGGGTTTCGGACGAAAACTCATCTATTACAAAGGGATTTCATTTTTAATAACTTATTTTAACTTCATATTTTTTGTGTGTCCAATATGCACCATTCAAATGCACATCATTAATTTCCAACACTTTCTGACTTCATGTGATATTTTTCATGCATTTAATGATTCATTTTGACCTAAATGACCCTGAATTTGAAAAGCAGTATAAATGAACTATGAAAGCATTGAAACATGGCATGACATCATAATTTCACCCACATGGCAACTTCTAAAGACTTCAGAGGGTTACGGCAAAAACTAGATGTACTTCGTGTACAAATTGGAGTATAAGGGTTTCGAACGAGAACTCATCTATTACAAGGATATTTCATTTTTAATAACTTATTTTAACTCCATACTTTTTGTGTGTTCAATATGCACCATTCAAAGGTACATCATCAATTTTCAACCCTTTCTGACTTCATTTGATATTTTTCACACATGTAATGATTTATTTTGACCTAATTGACCCCGGATTTGAAAAGCAGTAGAAATGAACTCTGAAAAGGTTGTAACTTGGTATGACATCATAATTTAACCCAAATAGCAACTTCTAAAGAGTTGAGTGGGTTACGGCCAAAACTGGATGCACTTCGTGTACAACTTGGACAATCTCTTACCAAGTTTGAGGGTTTCGCACGAAAACTCATCTATCACAAAGGGATATCATTTTTAATAACTTAATTTTACGCCATAGTTTTTTTTGATCAATATGCACCATTAAAAGGCACATTACTAATTTTCAACCCTCTCTAACTTCATTAAATATTTTTCATCCATTTAATGATTTATTTTGAGATAAATGACCCTGAATTTGAAAAGCAGTACAAATGAACCTTCAAAAGGTTGTAACTAAGCATGACATCATAATTGCACCCACATAGAAACTTCTAATTACTTGAGAGGGTTACGGCAAAAACTGGATGCACTTCGTGTACAAATTTGACAATCTCTTTCGAAGTATGAGGGTTTCGAGCGAATACTCATCTATTACAAAGGGATTTCATTTTTAATAACTTATTTTAACTCCATACTTTTTGTGTGTTCAATACGCACCATTCAAAGTCACATCATCAATTTTCAACCCTTTCTAACTTCAGTTGATATTTTTCACGCATTTAATGATTTATTTTGACCTAATTGATCCTGGATTTGAAAACGAGTACAAATGAACTCTGAAAAGGTTGTAACTTGGCATGACAGCATAATTTGACCCAAATAGCAACATCTAAAGATTTGAGAGGGTTATAGGAAAAACTAGATGCATTTCATGTACAAATTGGACAATCTCTTTCGAATAATGAGGGTTTCGGACGAAAACTCATCTATTACCAAGGGATTTCATTTTTAATAACTTATTTTAACTTCATACTTTTTGTGTGTCCAATATGCACATTGAAAGGCACATCATTAATTTTCAACCCTTTCTGACTTCATGTGATATTTTTCATGCATTTATTGATTCATTTTGACCTAGATGACCCTGAATTTGAAAAGCAGTACAAATGAACTATGAAAACGTTGTAACATGGCATGACATCAGTATTTCACCCACATGGCAACTTCTAAAGACTTGAGAGGGTTACGGCAAAAACAAGATGCACTTGGTGTACAAATTGGACAATCTCTTTCGAAGTATAAGGGTTTCGAACGAGAACTCATCTAGTACAAAGGGATTTCATTTTTAATAACTTATTTTAACTCCATACTTTTTGTGTGTTCAATATGTACCATTCAAAGGCACATCATCAATTTTCAACCCTTTCTGACTTCATTAGATATTTTTCACGCATGTAATGATTTATTTTGACCTAATTGACCCCGGATTAGAAAAGCAGTAAAAATGAACTCTGAAAAGGTTGTAACCTTGCATGACATCATAATTTCACCCACATAGCAACTTCTAAAGAGTTGAGTGGGTTACGGCAAAAACTGGATGCATTTCATGTATAAATTGGACAATCTTTTTCGAAGTATGAGGGTTTCGGACGAAAACTCATCTATTACAAAGGGATTTCATTTTTAATAACTTATTTTAACTTCGTACTTTTTGTGTGTCCAATATGCACCATTCGAAGGCACATCATTAATTTTCAACCCTTTCTGACTTCATGTGATATTTTTCTTGCATTTAATGATTCATTTTGACCTAGATGACCCTGAATTTGAAAAGAAGTACAAATGAACTATGAAAACGTTGTAACATGGCATGACATCGTAATTTCACCCACATGGCAACTTCTAAAGACTTGAGAGGGTTACGGCAAAAACTGGATGCACTTGGAGTACAAATTGGACAATCTCTTTCGAAGTATAAGGGTTTCGGACGTAAACTCACGTATTACAAAGGGCTTTCATTTTTAATAACTTGTTTTTAGTCCATACTTTTTGTGTGATCAATATGCACCATTCAAAGGCACATCAACAATTGTCAACCCTTTCTGACTTCATTTGATATTTTTCACGCATTTAATGATTTATTTTGAGCTAATTGACCCTGAATTCGAAAAGCAGTACAAATGAACTTTGAAAAGGTTGTAACTTGGCATGACAGCATAATTTCACCCATATAGCACTTTCTAAAGACTTGAGAGGGTTACGGCAAAAGCTGGATGCACTACGTGTACAAATTGGACAATCTCTTTCGAAGTATGAGGGTTTCGAACGAAAACTCATCTATTACAAAGGGATTTCATTTTAAATAACTTATTTTAATTCCATACTTTGTGTGTGTTCAATTTGCACCATTCAAAGGCACATCATCAATTTTCAACCCTTTCTAACTTCAGTTTATATTTTTCACGCATTTAGTGATTTATTTTGACCTAATTGAACCTGGATTGGAAAAGCAGTACAAATAAAATCTGAAAAGGTTGTAACTTGGCATGAGATCATAATTTGACCCAAAAAGCAACTTCTAAAGAGTTGAGAGGGTTACAGCAAAAACTAGATGCATTTCATGTACAAATTGGACAATCTCTGTCGAAGTATGAGGGTTTCGGACGAAAACTCATCTATTACAAAGGGATTTCATTTTTAATAACTTATTTTAACTTCATACTCCCTCCATTCCACAACGTAGTGCATATAGATTTTTTGAAAAGTCAAACTTTCTGAACTTTGACCAAGTTTATAGAAATATATATATACATCTAGAATACCAAATACATATCATTAGATTCATCACAAGATGTAGTTTCATATTGTATATATTTGATATTATAAATATAGATAGTTTTGTTTATAAACTTGGTCAAAGTTTAGAAAGTTTGACTTTTCAAAAAATCTATATGCACTATATTATGGAATGGAGGGAGTACTTTTTGTGTGTCCAATATGCACCATTCAAAGGCACATCATTAATTTTCAACACTTTCTGACTTCATGTGATATTTTTCATGCATTTAATGATTCATTTTGACCTAAATGACCCTGAATTTGAAAAGCAGTACAAATGAACTATGAAAACGTTGTAACTTGGCATGACATCATAATTTCACCCACATGGCAACTTCTAAAGACTTGAGAGGGTTACGGCAAAAACTAGATGCACTTCGTGTACAAATTGGACAATCTCTTTCGAAGTATAAGGGTTTCGAACGAGAACTCATCTATTACAAGGATATTTCATTTTTAATAACTTATTTTAACTCCATACTTTTTGTGTGTTCAATATGCACCATTCAAAGGTACATCATCAATTTTCAACCCTTTCTGACTTCATTTGATATTTTTCACACATGTAATGATTTATTTTGACCTAATTGACCCCGGATTTGAAAAGCAGTAGAAATGAACTCTGAAAAGGTTGTAACTTGGTATGACATCATAATTTAACCCAAATAGCAACTTCTAAAGAGTTGAGTGGGTTACGGCAAAAACTGGATGCACTTCGTGTACAACTTGGACAATCTCTTACCAAGTTTGAGGGTTTCGCACGAAAACTCATCTATCACAAAGGGATATCATTTTTAATAACTTAATTTTACGCCATAGTTTTTTTTGATCAATATGCACCATTAAAAGGCACATTACTAATTTTCAACCCTCTCTAACTTCATTAAATATTTTTCATCCATTTAATGATTTATTTTGAGATAAATGACCCTGAATTTGAAAAGCAGTACAAATGAACCTTCAAAAGGTTGTAACTAAGCATGACATCATAATTGCACCCACATAGAAACTTCTAATTACTTGAGAGGGTTACGGCAAAAACTGGATGCACTTCGTGTACAAATTTGACAATCTCTTTCGAAGTATGAGGGTTTCGAGCGAATACTCATCTATTACAAAGGGATTTCATTTTTAATAACATATTTTAACTCCATACTTTTTGTGTGTTCAATATGCACCATTCAAAGGCACATCAACAATTGTCAACCCTTTCTGAATTCATTTGATATTTTTCACGCGTTTAATGATTTATTTTGACCAAATTGACCCTGGAATTGAAAAGCATTACAAATGAACTCTGAAAAGGTCGTAACTTGGCATGACATCATAATTTCACCCACATAGCAACTTCTAAAGAGTTGAACGGGTTACGACAAAAACTGGATGCACTTCGTGTACAAATTGGACAATCTCTTTCGAAGTCTAAGGGTTTCGCACAAAAACTCATCTATTACAAAGGGATTTCATTTTTAATAACTTATTTTTACTCCACACTTTTTGTGTGATCATTATGCACCATTCAAAGGCACATCATCAATTTTCAACCCTTTCTGACTTCATTTGATAATTTCATGCATTTAATGATTTATTTTGAGCTAAGTGACCCTGAATTTGAAAAGCAGTACAAATGAACTTTGAAAAGGTTGTAACTTGGCATCACATCATAATTTCACCCATATAGTACTTTCTAAAGACTTGAGAGGGTTACGGCAAAAGCTGGATACACTTCGTGTACAAATTGGACAATCTCTTTCTAAGTATGAGGGTTCCGAACGGAAACTCATCTATTACAAAGGGATTTCATTTTTAATAACTTATTTTAACTCCATACTTTTTGTGTGTTCAATACGCACCATTCAAAGTCACATCATCAATTTTCAACCCTTTCTAACTTCAGTTGATATTTTTCACGCATTTAATGATTTATTTTGACCTAATTGATCCTGGATTTGAAAACGAGTACAAATGAACTCTGAAAAGGTTGTAACTTGGCATGACAGCATAATTTGACCCAAATAGCAACATCTAAAGATTTGAGAGGGTTATAGGAAAAACTAGATGCATTTCATGTACAAATTGGACAATCTCTTTCGAATAATGAGGGTTTCGGACGAAAACTCATCTATTACCAAGGGATTTCATTTTTAATAACTTATTTTAACTTCATACTTTTTGTGTGTCCAATATGCACCATTGAAAGGCACATCATTAATTTTCAACCCTTTCTGACTTCATGTGATATTTTTCATGCATTTATTGATTCATTTTGACCTAGATGACCCTGAATTTGAAAAGCAGTACAAATGAACTATGAAAACGTTGTAACATGGCATGACATCAGTATTTCACCCACATGGCAACTTCTACAGACTTGAGAGGGTTACGGCAAAAACAAGATGCACTTGGTGTACAAATTGGACAATCTCTTTCGAAGTATAAGGGTTTCGAACGAGAACTCATCTAGTACAAAGGGATTTCATTTTCAATAACTTATTTTAACTCCATACTTTTTGTGTGTTCAATATGTACCATTCAAAGGCACATCATCAATTTTCAACCCTTTCTGACTTCATTAGATATTTTTCACGCATGTAATGATTTATTTTGACCTAATTGACCCCGGATTAGAAAAGCAGTAAAAATGAACTCTGAAAAGGTTGTAACCTTGCATGACATCATAATTTCACCCACATAGCAACTTCTAAAGAGTTGAGTGGGTTACGGCAAAAACTGGATGCATTTCATGTATAAATTGGACAATCTTTTTCGAAGTATGAGGGTTTCGGACGAAAACTCATCTATTACAAAGGTATTTCATTTTTAATAACTTATTTTAACTTCGTACTTTTTGTGTGTCCAATATGCACCATTCGAAGGCACATCATTAATTTTCAACCCTTTCTGACTTCATGTGATATTTTTCTTGCATTTAATGATTCATTTTGACCTAGATGACCCTGAATTTGAAAAGAAGTACAAATGAACTATGAAAACGTTGTAACATGGCATGACATCGTAATTTCACCCACATGGCAACTTCTAAAGACTTGAGAGGGTTACGGCAAAAACAAGATGCACTTGGAGTACAAATTGGACAATCTCTTTCGAAGTATAAGGGTTTCGGACGTAAACTCACGTATTACAAAGGGCTTTCATTTTTAATAACTTGTTTTTAGTCCATACTTTTTGTGTGATCAATATGCACCATTCAAAGGCACATCAACAATTGTCAACCCTTTCTGACTTCATTTGATATTTTTCACGCATTTAATGATTTATTTTGAGCTAATTGACCCTGAATTCGAAAAGCAGTACAAATGAACTTTGAAAAGGTTGTAGCTTGGCATGACATCATAATTTCACCCATATAGCACTTTCTAAAGACTTGAGAGGGTTACGGCAAAAGCTGGATGCACTACGTGTACAAATTGGACAATCTCTTTCGAAGTATGAGGGTTTCGAACGAAAACTCATCTATTACAAAGGGATTTCATTTTAAATAACTTATTTTAATTCCATACTTTGTGTGTGTTCAATTTGCACCATTCAAAGGCACATCATCAATTTTCAACCCTTTCTAACTTCAGTTTATATTTTTCACGCATTTAGTGATTTATTTTGACCTAATTGAACCTGGATTGGAAAAGCAGTACAAATAAAATCTGAAAAGGTTGTAACTTGGCATGAGATCATAATTTGACCCAAAAAGCAACTTCTAAAGAGTTGAGAGGGTTACAGCAAAAACTAGATGCATTTCATGTACAAATTGGACAATCTCTTTCGAAGTATGAGGGTTTCGGACGAAAACTCATCTATTACAAAGGGATTTCATTTTTAATAACTTATTTTAACTTCATACTCCCTCCATTCCACAACGTAGTGCATATAGATTTTTTGAAAAGTCAAACTTTCTGAACTTTGACCAAGTTTATAGAAATATATATATACATCTAGAATACCAAATACATATCATTAGATTCATCACAAGATGTAGTTTCATATTGTATATATTTGATATTATAAATATAGATAGTTTTGTTTATAAACTTGGTCAAAGTTTAGAAAGTTTGACTTTTCAAAAAATCTATATGCACTATATTATGGAATGGAGGGAGTACTTTTTGTGTGTCCAATATGCACCATTCAAAGGCACATCATTAATTTTCAACACTTTCTGACTTCATGTGATATTTTTCATGCATTTAATGATTCATTTTGACCTAAATGACCCTGAATTTGAAAAGCAGTACAAATGAACTATGAAAACGTTGTAACTTGGCATGACATCATAATTTCACCCACATGGCAACTTCTAAAGACTTGAGAGGGTTACGGCAAAAACTAGATGCACTTCGTGTACAAATTGGACAATCTCTTTCGAAGTATAAGGGTTTCGAACGAGAACTCATCTATTACAAGGATATTTCATTTTTAATAACTTATTTTAACTCCATACTTTTTGTGTGTTCAATATGCACCATTCAAAGGTACATCATCAATTTTCAACCCTTTCTGACTTCATTTGATATTTTTCACACATGTAATGATTTATTTTGACCTAATTGACCCCGGATTTGAAAAGCAGTAGAAATGAACTCTGAAAAGGTTGTAACTTGGTATGACATCATAATTTAACCCAAATAGCAACTTCTAAAGAGTTGAGTGGGTTACGGCAAAAACTGGATGCACTTCGTGTACAACTTGGACAATCTCTTACCAAGTTTGAGGGTTTCGCACGAAAACTCATCTATCACAAAGGGATATCATTTTTAATAACTTAATTTTACGCCATAGTTTTTTTTGATCAATATGCACCATTAAAAGGCACATTACTAATTTTCAACCCTCTCTAACTTCATTAAATATTTTTCATCCATTTATGATTTATTTTGAGATAAATGACCCTGAATTTGAAAAGCAGTACAAATGAACCTTCAAAAGGTTGTAACTAAGCATGACATCATAATTGCACCCACATAGAAACTTCTAATTACTTGAGAGGGTTACGGCAAAAACTGGATGCACTTCGTGTACAAATTTGACAATCTCTTTCGAAGTATGAGGGTTTCGAGCGAATACTCATCTATTACAAAGGGATTTCATTTTTAATAACATATTTTAACTCCATACTTTTTGTGTGTTCAATATGCACCATTCAAAGGCACATCAACAATTGTCAACCCTTTCTGAATTCATTTGATATTTTTCACGCGTTTAATGATTTATTTTGACCAAATTGACCCTGGAATTGAAAAGCATTACAAATGAACTCTGAAAAGGTCGTAACTTGGCATGACATCATAATTTCACCCACATAGCAACTTCTAAAGAGTTGAACGGGTTACGACAAAAACTGGATGCACTTCGTGTACAAATTGGACAATCTCTTTCGAAGTCTAAGGGTTTCGCACAAAAACTCATCTATTACAAAGGGATTTCATTTTTAATAACTTATTTTTACTCCACACTTTTTGTGTGATCATTATGCACCATTCAAAGGCACATCATCAATTTTCAACCCTTTCTGACTTCATTTGATAATTTCATGCATTTAATGATTTATTTTGAGCTAAGTGACCCTGAATTTGAAAAGCAGTACAAATGAACTTTGAAAAGGTTGTAACTTGGCATCACATCATAATTTCACCCATATAGTACTTTCTAAAGACTTGAGAGGGTTACGGCAAAAGCTGGATGCACTTCGTGTACAAATTGGACAATCTCTTTCTAAGTATGAGGGTTCCGAACGGAAACTCATCTATTACATAGGGATTTCATTTTTAATAACTTATTTTAACTCCATACTTTTTGTGTGTTCAATACGCACCATTCAAAGTCACATCATCAATTTTCAACCCTTTCTAACTTCAGTTGATATTTTTCACGCATTTAATGATTTATTTTGACCTAATTGATCCTGGATTTGAAAACGAGTACAAATGAACTCTGAAAAGATTGTAACTTGGCATGACAGCATAATTTGACCCAAATAGCAACATCTAAAGATTTGAGAGGGTTATAGGAAAAACTAGATGCATTTCATGTACAAATTGGACAATCTCTTTCGAATAATGAGGGTTTCGGACGAAAACTCATCTATTACCAAGGGATTTCATTTTTAATAACTTATTTTAACTTCATACTTTTTGTGTGTCCAATATGCACCATTGAAAGGCACATCATTAATTTTCAACCCTTTCTGACTTCATGTGATATTTTTCATGCATTTATTGATTCATTTTGACCTAGATGACCCTGAATTTGAAAAGCAGTACAAATGAACTATGAAAACGTTGTAACATGGCATGACATCAGTATTTCACCCACATGGCAACTTCTAAAGACTTGAGAGGGTTACGGCAAAAACAAGATGCACTTGGTGTACAAATTGGACAATCTCTTTCGAAGTATAAGGGTTTCGAACGAGAACTCATCTAGTACAAAGGGATTTCATTTTTAATAACTTATTTTAACTCCATACTTTTTGTGTGTTCAATATGTACCATTCAAAGGCACATCATCAATTTTCAACCCTTTCTGACTTCATTAGATATTTTTCACGCATGTAATGATTTATTTTGACCTAATTGACCCCGGATTAGAAAAGCAGTAAAAATGAACTCTGAAAAGGTTGTAACCTGGCATGACATCATAATTTCACCCACATAGCAACTTCTAAAGAGTTGAGTGGGTTACGGCAAAAACTGGATGCATTTCATGTATAAATTGGACAATCTTTTTCGAAGTATGAGGGTTTCGGACGAAAACTCATCTATTACAAAGGGATTTCATTTTTAATAACTTATTTTAACTTCGTACTTTTTGTGTGTCCAATATGCACCATTCGAAGGCACATCATTAATTTTCAACCCTTTCTGACTTCATGTGATATTTTTCTTGCATTTAATGATTCATTTTGACCTAGATGACCCTGAATTTGAAAAGAAGTACAAATGAACTATGAAAACGTTGTAACATGGCATGACATCGTAATTTCACCCACATGGCAACTTCTAAAGACTTGAGAGGGTTACGGCAAAAACAAGATGCACTTGGCGTACAAATTGGACAATCTCTTTCGAAGTATAAGGGTTTCGGACGTAAACTCATGTATTACAAAGGGCTTTCATTTTTAATAACTTGTTTTTAGTCCATACTTTTTGTGTGATCAATATGCACCATTCAAAGGCACATCAACAATTGTCAACCCTTTCTGACTTCATTTGATATTTTTCACGCATTTAATGATTTATTTTGACCAAATTGACCTGGATTTGAAAAGCAGTACAAATGAACTCTGAAAAGGTTGTAACTTGGCATGACATCATAATTTCACCCACATAGCAACTTCTAAAGAGTTGAACGGGTTACGGCAAAAACTGGATGCACTTCGTGTACAAATTGGACAATCTCTTTCTAAGTGTGAGGGATTCGCACGAAAACTCATCTATTACAAAGGGATTTCATTTTTAATAACTTATTTTTACGCCACACTTTTTGTGTGATCAATATGCACCATTCAAAGGCACATCATCAATTTTCAACCCTTTCTGACGTCATTTCATAATTTCATGCATTTAATGATTTATTTTGAGCTAAATGACACTGAATTTGAAAAGGAGTACAAATGAACTTTGAAAAGGTTGTAGCTTGGCATGACCATAATTTCATCCATATAGCACATCCTAAAGACTTGAGAGGGTTACGGCAAAAGCTGGATGCGCTTCGTGTACAAATTGGACAATCTCTTTCGAAGTATGAGGGTTTCGAACAAAAACTCATCTATTACAAACGAATTTCATTTTTAATAACTTATTTTAACTCCATAATTTTTGCGTGTTCAATATGCACCATTCAAAGGCACATCAACAATTATCAACCCTTTCTGACTTCAATTGATATTTTTCAAGCATTTAATGATTTATTTTGACCTAATTGAACCTGTATTTCAGAAGCAGTACAAATGAACTCTAGAAAGGTTGGAACTTGGCATTACATCATAATTTCACCCACATAGCAACTTCTAAAGAGTTCAGAGGGTTACGGCAAAAACAGGATGCACTTCGTGTACAAATTGGACAATCTCTTTCGAAGTATGAGGGTTTCGGACGAAAACTCATCTATTACAAAGGGATTTCATTTTTTATAACTTATTTTTACTCCATACTTTTTGTGTGTTCAAGATGCACCACCCAAAGGCACATCATCAATTTTCGACCCTTTCTAACTTAATTTGATATTTTTCACGCATCTAATGATTTATTTTGAGCTAAATGACCCTCAATTTGAAAAGCAGTACAAATGAACTCTGAAAAGGTTGTAACTTGGCATGACATCATAATTTCACCCACATGGCAACATCTAAATACTTGAGTGGGTTACAGGAAAAACTGGATGCACTTCGTGTATAAATTGGACAAACTCTTTCAAAGTATGACGGTTTCGAACAAAAACACATCTATTACAAAGAGATTTAATTTTTAATAACTTATTTTTACTCCATACTTTTTGTCTGTTCGATATGCACCATTCAAAGGCACATCAAGAATTTTCAACCCTTTCTGACTTCATTTGATATTTTTCACGCATTTAATGATTTATTTTGACCTAATTGACCATGGATTTGAAAAGCAGTACAAATGAACTCTGAAAAGGTTGTAACTTGGCATGACATCATAATTTCACCCACATAGCAACTTCTAATGAGTTGAACGGGTTACGGAAAAATCTGGATGCACGTCGTGTACAAATTGGACAATCTCTTTCGAGGTATGAGGGTTTTGGACGAACACTCATCTATTACAAAGGGATTTCATTTCTAATAACTTATTTTTACTCCATAATTTTTGTATGTTTAATATGAACCATTGAAAGGCATATCATCAATTTTCAACTCTTTCTGACTTCATTTGACATTTTTCATGCATTTAATGATTTATTGTGAGCTAAATGACCCTGAATTTGAAAAGCATTACAAATTAACTCTTAAAAGGTTGTAACATGGCATGACATCATAATTTCACCCACATTGCAACTTCTAAAGAGTTTAGAGGGTTACACCAAAACTGGATGCACTTCGTGTACAAATAGCACAATATCCTTCAAAGTATGAGGGTCTGAGACGAAAACTCATCTATTCCAAAGGGATTTCATTTTTAATAACTTATTTTTACTCCATACTTTTTGTGTCTTCAATATGCACCATTCAAAGGCACATCATCAATTTTCGACCCTTTCTGACTTAATTTGATATTTTTCACGCATCTAATGATTTATTTGAGCTAAATGACCCTGAATTTGAAAAGCAGTACAAATTAACTATCAAAAGGTTGTAACTTGGCATGATATCATAATTTCACCCACATAGCAACACCTAATACTTGAGTGGGTTACGGGAAAAACTGGTTGCACTTCGTGTACAAGTTGGACAATCTCTTTCAAAGTATGAGGGTTTCGAACGAAAACTCATCTATTGCAAAGAGATTTCATTTTTAATAACTTATTTTTACTCCATACTTTTAATGAGTTCAATATGCACCATTCAAAGGCACAACAACAATTTTCAACCCTTTCTGACTTCATTTGATATTTTTCACGCATTTAATAATTTATTTTGACCTAATTGACCATGGATTTAAAAAGCCGTACAAATGAATTCTGAAAAGGTTGTAACTTGGCATGACATCATAATTTCACCCACATAGCAACTTCTAAAGAGTTCAAAGGGTTACGGCAAAAACTGGATGAACTTCATGTACAAATTGGATAGTCTTTTTTGAAGTATGAGGGTTTCGGACGAAAACTCATCTATTACAAAGTGATTTCATTTTTAATAACTTATTTTTAATCCATACTTTTTGTGTGATCAATATGCACCACTCAAAAGCACATCATCAATTTTCAACCCTTTCTGACTTCATTTGATATTTTTCATGCGCTTAATGATTAATTTTGAGCTAAAAGACCCTGAATTTGAAAAGAAGTACAAATGAACTTTGAAAAGGTTGTAACTTGGCATAATATCATAATTTCACCCATATAGCAATTTCTAAAGACTTGAGAGGGTTACGGCAAAAGCTGGATGCACTTCGTGTACAAATTGGACAATCTCTTCCGAAGTATGAGGGTTTTGGACGAAAACTCATCTATTACAAAGGGATTTCATTTTTAATAACTTATTTTTACTCCATAATTTTTGTATGTTTAATATGAACCATTCAAAGGCATATCATCAATTTTCAATTCTTTCTGACTTCATTTGACATTTTTCATGCATTTAAAGATTTATTGTGAGCTAAATGACCCTGAATTTGAAAAGCATTCAAATTTAACTCTTAAAAGGTTGTAACATGGGATGACATCATAATTTCACCCACATTGCAACATCTAAAGAGTTTAGAGGGTTACACCAAAACTGGATGCACTTCGTGTACAAATAGCACAATATCCTTCAAAGTATGAGGGTCTGACACGAAAACTCATCTATTCCAAAGGGATTTCATTTTTAATAACTTATTTTTACTCCATACTTTTTGTGTGTTCAATATGCACCATTGAAAGGCACATCATCAATTTTCGACCCTTTCTGACTTAATTTGATATTTTTCACGCATCTAATGATTTATTTTGAGCTAAATGACCCTGAATTTGAAAAGCAGTAGAAATGAACTATCAAAAGGTTGAAACTTGGCATGACATCATAATTTCACCCACATAGCAACACCTAATACATGAGTGGGTTACGAGAAAAACTGGTTGCACTTCGTGTACAAGTTGGACAATCTCTTTCAAAGTATGAGGGTTTCGAACGAAAGCTCATCTATTACAAAGACATTTCATTTTCAATAACTTATTTTTACTCCATACTTTTAATGTGTTCAATATGCACCATTCAAAGGCACATCAACAATTTTCAACCCTTTCTGACTTCATTTGATATTTTTCACGCATTTAATGATTTATTTTGACCTAATTGACCATGGATTTGAAAAGCAGTAATAATGAATTCTAAAAAGGTTGCAACTTGGCATGACATCATAATTTCACCCACATAGCAACTTCTAAAGAGTTCAAAGGGTTACGGCAAAAACTGGATGAACTTCATGTACAAATTTGATAGTCTTTTTTGAAGTATGAGGGTTTCGGACGAAAACTCATCTATTACAAAGGGATTTCATTTTTAATAACTTATTTTTAATCCATACTTTTTGTGTGATCAATATGCACCACTCAAAAGCACATCATCAATTTTCAACCCTTTCTGACTTCATTTGATATTTTTTCATGCGCTTAATGATTAATTTTGAGCTAAATGACCCTGAATTTGAAAAGCAGTAAAAATGAACTCTGAAAAGGTTGTAACCTGGCATGACATCATAATTTCACCGACATAGCAACTTCTAAAGAGTTGAGTGGGTTACGGCAAAAACTGGATGCATTTCATGTATAAATTGGACAATCTTTTTCGAAGTATGAGGGTTTCGGACGAAAACTCATCTATTACAAAGGGATTTCATTTTTAATAACTTATTTTAACTTCGTACTTTTTGTGTGTCCAATATGCACCATTCGAAGGCACATCATTAATTTTCAACCCTTTCTGACTTCATGTGATATTTTTCTTGCATTTAATGATTCATTTTGACCTAGATGACCCTGAATTTGAAAAGAAGTACAAATGAACTATGAAAACGTTGTAACATGGCATGACATCGTAATTTCACCCACATGGCAACTTCTAAAGACTTGAGAGGGTTACGGCAAAAACAAGATGCACTTGGAGTACAAATTGGACAATCTCTTTCGAAGTATAAGGGTTTCGGACGTAAACTCACGTATTACAAAGGGCTTTCATTTTTAATAACTTGTTTTTAGTCCATACTTTTTGTGTGATCAATATGCACCATTCAAAGGCACATCAACAATTGTCAACCCTTTCTGACTTCATTTGATATTTTTCACGCATTTAATGATTTATTTTGACCAAATTGACCTGGATTTGAAAAGCAGTACAAATGAACTCTGAAAAGGTTGTAACTTGGCATGACATCATAATTTCACCCACATAGCAACTTCTAAAGAGTTGAACGGGTTACGGCAAAAACTGGATGCACTTCGTGTACAAATTGGACAATCTCTTTCTAAGTGTGAGGGATTCGCACGAAAACTCATTTATTACAAAGGGATTTCATTTTTAATAACTTATTTTTACGCCACACTTTTTGTGTGATCAATATGCACCATTCAAAGGCACATCATCAATTTTCAACCCTTTCTGACGTCATTTCATAATTTCATGCATTTAATGATTTATTTTGAGCTAAATGACACTGAATTTGAAAAGGAGTACAAATGAACTTTGAAAAGGTTGTAGCTTGGCATGACCATAATTTCATCCATATAGCACATCCTAAAGACTTGAGAGGGTTACGGCAAAAGCTGGATGCGCTTCGTGTACAAATTGGACAATCTCTTTCGAAGTATGAGGGTTTCGAACAAAAACTCATCTATTACAAACGAATTTCATTTTTAATAACTTATTTTAACTCCATAATTTTTGCGTGTTCAATATGCACCATTCAAAGGCACATCAACAATTATCAACCCTTTCTGACTTCAATTGATATTTTTCAAGCATTTAATGATTTATTTTGACCTAATTGAACCTGTATTTCAGAAGCAGTACAAATGAACTCTAGAAAGGTTGGAACTTGGCATTACATCATAATTTCACCCACATAGCAACTTCTAAAGAGTTCAGAGGGTTACGGCAAAAACAGGATGGACTTCGTGTACAAATTGGACAATCTCTTTCGAAGTATGAGGGTTTCGGACGAAAACTCATCTATTACAAAGGGATTTCATTTTTTATAACTTATTTTTACTCCATACTTTTTGTGTGTTCAAGATGCACCACCCAAAGGCACATCATCAATTTTCGACCCTTTCTAACTTAATTTGATATTTTTCACGCATCTAATGATTTATTTTGAGCTAAATGACCCTCAATTTGAAAAGCAGTACAAATGAACTCTGAAAAGGTTGTAACTTGGCATGACATCATAATTTCACCCACATGGCAACATCTAAATACTTGAGTGGGTTACAGGAAAAACTGGATGCACTTCGTGTATAAATTGGACAAACTCTTTCAAAGTATGACGGTTTCGAACAAAAACACATCTATTACAAAGAGATTTAATTTTTAATAACTTATTTTTACTCCATACTTTTTGTCTGTTCGATATGCACCATTCAAAGGCACATCAAGAATTTTCAACCCTTTCTGACTTCATTTGATATTTTTCACGCATTTAATGATTTATTTTGACCTAATTGACCATGGATTTGAAAAGCAGTACAAATGAACTCTGAAAAGGTTGTAACTTGGCATGACATCATAATTTCACCCACATAGCAACTTCTAATGAGTTGAACGGGTTACGGAAAAATCTGGATGCACGTCGTGTACAAATTGGACAATCTCTTTCGAGGTATGAGGGTTTTGGACGAACACTCATCTATTACAAAGGGATTTCATTTCTAATAACTTATTTTTACTCCATAATTTTTGTATGTTTAATATGAACCATTGAAAGGCATATCATCAATTTTCAACTCTTTCTGACTTCATTTGACATTTTTCATGCATTTAATGATTTATTGTGAGCTAAATGACCCTGAATTTGAAAAGCATTACAAATTAACTCTTAAAAGGTTGTAACATGGCATGACATCATAATTTCACCCACATTGCAACTTCTAAAGAGTTTAGAGGGTTACACCAAAACTGGATGCACTTCGTGTACAAATAGCACAATATCCTTCAAAGTATGAGGGTCTGAGACGAAAACTCATCTATTCCAAAGGGATTTCATTTTTAATAACTTATTTTTACTCCATACTTTTTGTGTCTTCAATATGCACCATTCAAAGGCACATCATCAATTTTCGACCCTTTCTGACTTAATTTGATATTTTTCACGCATCTAATGATTTATTTGAGCTAAATGACCCTGAATTTGAAAAGCAGTACAAATTAACTATCAAAAGGTTGTAACTTGGCATGATATCATAATTTCACCCACATAGCAACACCTAATACTTGAGTGGGTTACGGGAAAAACTGGTTGCACTTCGTGTACAAGTTGGACAATCTCTTTCAAAGTATGAGGGTTTCGAACGAAAACTCATCTATTGCAAAGAGATTTCATTTTTAATAACTTATTTTTACTCCATACTTTTAATGAGTTCAATATGCACCATTCAAAGGCACAACAACAATTTTCAACCCTTTCTGACTTCATTTGATATTTTTCACGCATTTAATAATTTATTTTGACCTAATTGACCATGGATTTAAAAAGCCGTACAAATGAATTCTGAAAAGGTTGTAACTTGGCATGACATCATAATTTCACCCACATAGCAACTTCTAAAGAGTTCAAAGGGTTACGGCAAAAACTGGATGAACTTCATGTACAAATTTGATAGTCTTTTTTGAAGTATGAGGGTTTCGGACGAAAACTCATCTATTACAAAGGGATTTCATTTTTAATAACTTATTTTTAATCCATACTTTTTGTGTGATCAATATGCACCACTCAAAAGCACATCATCAATTTTCAACCCTTTCTGACTTCATTTGATATTTTTTCATGCGCTTAATGATTAATTTTGAGCTAAATGACCCTGAATTTGAAAAGCAGTACAAATGAACTTTGAAAAGGTTGTAACTTGGCATAATATAATAATCTCACCCATATAGCAACTTCTAAAGACTTGAGAGGGTTACGGCAAAAGCTGGATGCCCTTCGTGTACAAATTGGAAAATCTCTTTTGAAGTATGAGGGTTTCAAACGAAAAGTCATCTATGACAGAGGGATTTATTTTTAATAACTTATTTTAACTCCATACTTTTTGTGTGTTCAATATGCACCATTCAAAGGCACATCATCAATTTTCAACCCTTTCTCACTTTAGTTCATATTTTTCACGCATTTAATGATTTATTTGACCTAATTAACCCTAGATTTGAGAAGCAGTACAAATGAACTCTGAAAGGTTGTAACTTGGCATGACATCATAATTTCACCCACATAGCAACTTCTAAAGAGTTGAGAGGGTTACGGTAAAAACAAGATGCACCTCGTGTACAAATTGGACAATCTCCTTCGAACTATGAGGGTTTCGAACGAAAACTCATCTATTACAAAGGGATTTCATTTTTAATAACTTATTTTTACTCCCTAATTTTTGTGTGTTTAATATGAACCATTCAAAGGGATATCATCAATTTTCAACCCTTTCTGACTTCATTTGATAGTTTTCATGCATTTAATGATTTCTTTTGAGCTAAATGACCCTGAATTTGAAAAGAATTACAAATTAACTCTTAATAGGTTGTAACTAGGCATGACATCGTAATTTCACCCACATTGCAACTTCTAAAGAGTTTAGAGGGTTACAGCAAAAACTGGATGCACTTTGTGTACAAATTGCACAATCTCCTTCAAAGTATGACGGTTTCGGACGAAAACTCATCTATTCCAAAGGGATTTCATTTTTAATAACTTATTTTTACTCCATAATTTTTTTGTGTTCAATATGCACCATTCAGAGGCACATCATCAATTTCGACCCTTTCTGACCTAATTTGATATTTTTCATGCATCTAATGATTTATTTTGAGCTAAATGACCCTGAATTCGAAAAGCAGTACAAATGAACTCTATAAAGGTTGTAACTTGGCATGACATCATAATTTCACCCACATAGCAACATCTAAATACTTGAGAGGGTTGCGGGAAAAACTGGATGCACATTGTGTATAAATTGGACAATCTCTTTCAAAGTATGAGGGTTTCGAACGAAAACTAATCGACTACAAAGAGATTTCATTTTTAATAACTTATTTTTACTCCATACTTTTTGTGTGTTCAATATGCACCATTCAAAGGCACCTCAACAATTTTCAACCCTTTCTAACTTCATTTTATATTTTTCACGCATTTAATGATTTATTTTGACCTAATTGACCATGGATTTGAAAAGCAGTACAAATGAACCCTGAAAAGGTTGTAACTTGGCATGTAATCACAATTTCACCCACATAGCAACTACTAAAGAGTTGAGAGTGTTACGGCCAATACTGGATGCACTTCGTGTACAAATTGGACAATCTCTTTCGATGTATGAGGGTTTCGAACGAAAACTCATCTACTACAAAGGGATTTCATTTTTAATAAATTATTTTAACTCCATACTTTTTGTGTGTTCAGTATGCACAATTCAAAGGCACATCAACAATTTTCAACCCTTTCTGACTTCATTTGATATTTTTCACGCATTTAATGATTTATTTTGATCAAATTGACCCTGGATTTTATAAGCAGTACAAATGAACTCTGAAAAGGTTGTAACTTGGCATGATATCATAATTTCACCCACATAGCAACTTCTAAAGAGTTGATAGGGTTACGGCAAAACTGGACGCACTTCGTGTACAAATTGCACAGTCTCTTTCGAAGTATGAGGTTTCGGTAGAAAACTCATCTATTACAACCGGATTTCATTTTTAATAACTTAAGTTCACTCCATAATTTTTGTGTGATCAATATGCACCATTCAAAGGCATATCATCAATTTACAACCCTTTCTGACTTCATTTGATATTTTTCATGCATTTAATGATTAATTTTGAGCTAAATGACCCTAAATTTGAAAAGAAGTACAAATGAACTTCGAAAAGGTTGTAACTTGGCATCACTTCATAATTTCACCCATATAGCAACTACTAAAGACTTGAGTGGGTTACGACAAAAGCTGGATGCACTTCGTGTACAAATTGGACAATCTCTTTCGAAGTATGAGGGTTTCGAACGAAAACTCATCTATTACAAAGGGATTTATTTTTAATAACTTATTTTAACTCCATACTTTTTGTGTGTTCAATATGCACCATTTAAAGTCAGATCATCAATTTTTAACCCTTACTGACTTCAGTTGATATTTTTCACGCATTTAATGATTTATTTTGACCTAATTCACCCTGGATTTGAAAAGCAGTACAAATGAACTCTGAAAGGTTGTAACTTGGCATGAAATCATACTTTCACCCACATAGAAACTTCTAAAGAGTTGAGAGGGTTACGGCAAAAACTTGATGCACTTCGTGTACAAATTGGACAATCTCTTTCGAAGTATGAGGGTTTCGGACGAAAACTCATCTATTACAAAGGGATTTCAGTTTTCATAACTTATTTTTACTCCATACTTTTTGTGTGTTGAATATGAACCATTCAAAGGCACATCGTCAATTTTTAACCCTTTCTGACTTCATTTCATATTTTTCATGCATTTATTGATTTATTTTGACCTAAGTGACCCTAAATTTAAAAAGCTGTACAAATGAACTCTCAAATGGTTGTAACTTGGCATGACATCATAATTTTACCCACATAGGAACATCTAAATACTTGAGAGGGTTACGGAAAAAACTGGATGCACTTCGTGTATAAATTGGACAATCTGTTTCAAAGTATGAGGCTTTCGAACGAAAACTCATCTGTTACAAAGGGATTTCATTTTTAATAACTTATTTTAACTCCATACTTTTTGTGTGTTCAATATGCACCATTCAAAGGAACATCATCAATTTTCAACCCTTTCTGACTTCATTTGATATTTTTCACGCATTTAATGATTTATTTTGACCTAATTAACCCTTGATTTGAAAAGCATTACAAATGAACTCTGAAAAGGTTGTAACTTCTCATGACATCACAATTTCACCCACATAGCAACTGCTAAAAAGTTGAGAGGGTTACGGCAAAAACTTGATGCACTTCGTTTACAAATTGGACAATCTCTTTCGAAGTCTGAGGGTTTCGCAACTTATAAAGAGTTAAGAGGGTTATGGCAAAAAAGGATACACTTCGTGTACAAATTGGACAATCTCTTTCGAAGTATGGGTGTTTCGGATGAAAACTCATCTATTACAAAGGGATTTCATTTTTAATAACTTTTTTGACTGCATACTTTTGTGTGTGTTTAATATGAACCATTCAAAGGCAAATCATCAATTTTCAACCCTTTCTGACTTCATTTGATATGTTTCATGCATTTAATGATTTATTTTGAGCTAAATGACCCTTACTTTGAAAAGCAATACATATGAACTCTTAAAAGGTTGTAACTTGCTATGACATCATAATTTCACCCACATTGCAACTTCTAAAGAGTTTAGAGGGTTACAACAAAAACTGGATGCACTTTGTGTACGAATTGCACAATCTCTTTAAAAGTATGAGGGTTCCGGACGAAAATTCATCTATTCCAAAGGGATTTCATTTTTAATAACTTATTTTAACTCCATACTTTTTGTGTGTTAAATATGCACCATTCAAAGTCACATCATCAATTTTCAACCCTCTCTAACTTCATTTGATATTTTTCACGCATTTAATTATTTATTTTTACCTAATTGACCCTGGATTTGAAAAGCAGTACAAATGAACTCTGAAAAGGTTGTAACCTGGCACGACATAATAAGTTCACCAACATAGCAACTTATAAAGAGTTAAGAGGGTTATGGCAAAAAAGGATACACTTCGTGTACAAATTGGACAATCTCTTTCGAAGTATGAGGGTTTCGGACGAAACCTCATCTATTACAAAGGGATTTCATTTTTAATAACTTAGTTTTACTCCATATGTTTTCTGTGTTCAATATCCACCATTCAAAGGCACATCATCAATTTTTAACCCTTTCTGATTGCATTTGATATTTTTCATGCATTTAATGATTCATTTTGAGCTAAATGACCCTAGATTTTAAAAGCAGTACAAATGAACTCTTAAAAGGTTGTAACTTGGCATGACATCATAATTTCACCCACATACCAACTTATAAAGACTTGAGAGGGTTACGGAAAAAACTAGATGCACTTCGTGTACAAATTCGACAATCACTTTCGAAGTATGAGGGTTTCGGACGAAAACTCATCTATTACCAAGGGATTTCATTTTTAATAACTTATTTTTACTACATACTTTTTGTGTGTTCAATATGCACCATTCAAAGGAACATCATCAATTTTCAACCCTTTCTGACTGCATTTGATATTTTTCATGCATTTAATGATTTATTTTGAGCTAAATGACCCTGGATTTGAAAAGCAGTACAAATGAAGTCTGAAAAGGGTGTAACTTGGCATGGCATCGTAATTTCACCCAAATAGCAACTTCTAAAGAGTTGAGAGGGTTACGGCAACAACTTGACCCTCTTCGTGTACAAATTAGACAATCTCTTTCGAAGTATGAGGGTTTTGGACGAAAACTAGTCTATTACAAAGGGATTTCATTTTTAATAACTTATTTTTACTCCATACTTTTTGCGTGTTAAATATGCACCATTAAAAGGCACATCATCAATTTTCAACCCTTTCTGACTTCATTTGATATTTTTCATGCATTTAACGATTTATTTTGAGCTAAATGACCCTGAATTTGAAAAGCAGTACAAATGAAATCTGAAAAGGTTGTAACTTGGGATGACCTCATAATTTCACCCACATAGCAACTTATAAAGAGTTGAGAGGGTTACGGAAAAAACTGGATGCACTTCGTGTACAAATTGGACAATCTCTTTCGAAGTATTTGGGTTTCGGACGAAAACTCATCTATTACCAAGGGATTTCATTTTTAATAACTTATTCTTACTACATACTTTTTGTGTGTTTAATATGCACCATTCAAAGGAACATCATCAATTTCAACCCTTTCTGACTGCATTTGATATTTTTCATGCATTTAATGATTTATTTTGAGCTAAATGACCCTGGATTTGAAAAGCAGTACAAATGAAGTCTGAAAAGGTTGTAACTTGGCATGGCATCGTAATTTCACCCACATAGCAACTTCTAAAGAGTTGATTGGGTTACGGCAAAAACTTGATGCTCTTCGTGTACAAATTGGACAATCTCTTTCGAAGTATAAGGGTTTTGGACGAAAACTCACCTATTACAAAGAGATTTCATTTTTAATAACTTATTTTAACTCCATACTTTTTGTGTGTTCAATATGCACCATTCAAAGGCACATCACCAATTTTCAACCCTTTCTGACTTCATTTGATATTTTCACGCATTTAACGATTTATTTTGACCTAATTAACCCTATATTTGAGAAGCAGTACAAATGAACTCTGAAAAGGTTGTAACTTTGCATGACATCTTAATTTCACCCACATAGCAAGATCTAAATACTTGAGAGGGTTACGGGAAAAACTGGATGCACTTCGTGTACAAATTGGACAATCTCTTTCGAAGTATGGGTGTTTCGGACGAAAACTCATCTATTACAAAGGGATTTCATTTTTAATAACTTTTTTGACTGCATACTTTTGTGTGTGTTTAATATGAACCATTCAAAGGCAAATCATCAATTTTCAACCCTTTCTGAATTCATTTGATATGTTTCATGCATTTAATGATTTATTTTGAGCTAAATTACCCTGACTTTGAAAAGCAATACATCTGAACTCTTAAAAGGTTGTAACTTGCTATGACATCATAATTTCACCCACATTGCAACTTCTAAAGAGTTTAGAGGGTTACAACAAAAACTGGATGCACTTTGTGTACAAATTGCACAATCTCTTTAAAAGTATGTGGGTTTCGGACGAAAATTCATCTATTCCAAAGGGATTTCATTTTTAATAACTTATTTTAACTCCATACTTTTTGTGTGTTAAATATGCACCATTCAAAGTCACATCATCAATTTTCAACCCTCTCTAACTTCATTTGATATTTTTCATGCATCTAATGATTTATTTTGAGATAAATGACCCTAAATTTGAAAAGCAGTAAAAATGAACTCGGAAAAGGTTGTAACTTGGCATGGTATCATAATTTCACCCACATAGCAACTTCTAAAGAGTTGAGAGGGTTACGGCAAAAACTTGATGCTCTTCGTGTACAAATTGGACAATCTCTTTCGAAGTATGAGGGTCTTGGACGAAAACTCATCTATTACAAAGGGATTTCATTTTTAATAACTTATTTCAACTTCATACTTTTTCTATGTTCAATATGCACCATTCAAAGGCACATCATCAATATTCAACCCTTTCTGACTTCATTCGATATTTTTCATGCATTTAATAATTTATTTGTAGTTAAATGACCCTGAATTTGAAAAGCTGTACAAATGAACTCTGAAAAGGTTGTAACTTGGCATGACATCATAATTTTACCCACATAGCAACTTCTAAAGAGTTGCGAGGGTTACGGGAAAAACTGGATGCACTTCGTGTACAAATTGGACAATCTCTTTCGAAGTATGAGGGTTTTAAACGAAAACTCACCTATTACAAAGGGATTTCATTTTTAATAACTTATTTTAACTCCATACTTTTTGTGTGTTCAATATGCACCATTCAAGGGCACATCATCAATTTTCACCCCTTTCTGACTTCATTTGATATTTTTCACGCGTTTAACGATTTATTTTGACCTAATTAACCCTGGATTTCAGAAGCAGTACAAATGAACTCTGAAAAGGTGGTAACTTGGCATGACATCTTAATTTAACCCACATAGCAACATCTAAATACTTGAGAGGGTTACGGGAAAAACTGGATGCACTTCGTGTATAAATTGGACAATCTCTTTCGAAGTATGAGGGTTTCAGACGAAAGCTCATCTATTACAAAGGGATTTCATTTTTTATAACTTTTTAACTCCATACTTATTGTGTGTTAAATATGCAACATTCAAAGTCACATCATTAATTTTCAACCCTTTCTAACTTCATTTGATATTTTTCACGCATTTAATGATTTATTTTGACCTAATTGACCCTGGATTTGAAAAGGAGTACAAATGAACTCTGAAAAGGTTGTAACTTGGCATGACATAATAAGTTCACCAACATAGCAACTTATAAAGAGTTGAGAGGGTTATGGAAAAAAATGGATACACTTCATGTACAAATTGGACAATCTCTTTCGAAGTATGAGGGTTTCGGACGAAACCTCATCTATTACAAAGGGATTTCATTTTTAATAACTTAGTTTTAATCCATATGTTTTGTGTATTCAATATCCACCATTCAAAGGCACATCATCAATTTTCAACCCTTTCTGACTGCATTTGATATTTTTCAAGCATTTAATGATTAATTTTGAGCTAAATGACCCTGGATTTTAAAAGCAGTACAAATGAACTCTTAAAAGGTTGTAACTTGGCATGACATCATAATTTCACCCACATACCAACTTCTAAAGACTTGAGAGGGTTACGGCAAAAACTAGATGCACTTCGTGTACAAATTGGACAATCTCTTTCGAAGTATGAGGGTTTCGAACGAAAACTCATCTATTACAACGGGATTTCATTTTTAATAACTTATTTTAACTCCATACTTTTTGTGTGTTCAATATACACCATTCAAAGGAACATCATCAATTTTCAACCCTTTCTGACTTCATTTTATATTTTTCACGCATTTAATGATTTATTTTGACCTAATTGACCCTGGATTTGAAAAGTGGTACAAATGAACTCTGAAAAGGTTGTAACTTGGCATGACATCATAATTTCACCCACATAGCAACTTCTAAAGAGTTGAGAGGGTTAATGCAAAAACTGGATGCACTTCGTGTACAAATTGGACAATCTCTTTCGAAGTATGAGGGTTTCGGACGAAAACTCATCTATTACAAAGGGATTTCATTTTTACTAACTTATTTTAACTCCATACTTTTTTTGTGTTCAATATGCACCATTAAAAGGCACATCATTATTTTTCAACCCTTTCTAACTTCATTTGATATTTTTCACGCATTTAATGATTTATTTTGACCTAATTGGCCCTAGATTTGAAAAGCAGTACAAATGAACTCTGTAAAGGTTGTAACTTGGCATGACATAATAAGTTCACCCACATAGCAACTTCTAAAGAGTTGAGAGGGTTACGGCAAAAACTGGATGCGCTTCTACAAATTGGACAATCTCTTTCGAAGTGTGAGGGTTTGGGACGAAAACTCATCTATTACAAAGGGATTTCATTTTTAATAACTTATTTTTACTCCATACTTTTTGCGTGTTCAATATGCACCATTCAAAGTCAGATCATCAATTTTCAACCCTTTCTGACTTCATTTGATATTTTTCATGCATTTAATGATTTATTTTGACCTAATTGACCCTGGATATGAAAAGCAGTACAAATGAACTCTGAAAAGGTTGTAACATGGCATGACATCATAATTTCACCCACATAGAACCTTCTGAAGAGTTGGGAGGGTTACGGCAAAAACTGGATGCACTTCGTGTACAAATTGGACAATCTCTTTCGAAGTGTGAGGGTTTGGGACGAAAACTCATCTATTACAAAGGGATTTCATTTTTTAATAACTTATTTTTACTCCATACTTTTTGCGTGTTCAATATGCACCATTCAAAGGCACATCATCAATTTTCACCCCTTTCATACTTCATTTGATATTTTTCACGCATTTAATTATTTATTTTGACCTAATTGACCCTGGATATGAAAAGCAGTACAAATGAACTCTGAAAAGGTTGTAACATGGAATGACATCATAATTTCACCCACATAGAACCTTCTGAACAGTTGGGAGGGTTACGGCAAAAACTGGATGCACTTTGTGTACAAATTGGACAATCTCTTTCGAAGTATGAGGGTATCGGACGAAAACTCATCTATTACAAAGGGATTTCATTTTTAGTAACTTATTTTAACTCCATACTTTTTTTGTGTTCAATATGCACCATTAAAAGGCACATCATTATTTTTCAACCCTTTCTAACTTCATTTGATATTTTTCACGCATTTAATGATTTATTTTGACCTAATTGGCCCTAGATTTGAAAAGCAGTACAAATGAACTCTGTAAAGGTTGTAACTTGGCATGACATAATAAGTTCACCCACATAGAAACTTCTAAAGAGTTTAGAGGGTTACGGCAAAAACTGGATGCACTTCGTGTACAAATTGGACAATCTCTTTCGAAGTGTGATGGTTTGGGACGAAAACTCATCTATTACAAAGGGATTTCATTTTTAGTAACTTATTTTTACTCCATACTTTTTGCGTGTTCAATATGCACCATTCAAAGGCACATCATCAATTTTCACCCCTTTCTGACTTCGTTTGATATTTTTCACGCATTTAATGATTTATTTTGACCTAATTGACCCTGGATATGAAAAGCAGTACAAATGAACTCTGAAAAGGTTGTAACATGGCATGACATCATAATTTCACCCACATAGAACCTTCTGAAGAGTTGAGAGGGTTACGTCAAAAACTGGATGCACTTCGTGTACAAATAGGACAATCTCTTTCGAAGTGTGAGGGTTTGGGACGAAAACTCATCTATTCCAAAGGGATTTCATTTTTAATAACTTATTTTTACTCCATACTTTTTGCGTGTTCAATATGCACCATTCAAAGGCACATCATCAATTTTCAACCCTTTCTGACTTCATTTGATATTTTTCACGCATTTAATGATTTATTTTGACCTAATTGACCCTGGATATGAAAAGCAGTACAAATGAACTCTGAAAAGGTTGTAACATGGCATGACATCATAATTTCACCCACATAGAACCTTCTGAAGAGTTGGGAGGGTTACGGCAAAAACTGGATGCACTTCGTGTACAAATTGGAGAATCTCTTTCGAAGTATGAGGGTTTCGGACAAAAGCTAAGCTATTACAAAGGGATTTCATTTATAATAACTTATGTTTACTCCATACTTTTTTTGTGGTCAATATGCACCATTAAAAGGCATATTATTAATTTTCAACCTTTTTGACTTCGTTTGATATTTTTCATGCATGTAGTGATTTATTTATAGCTAAATGACTCTGAATTTGAAAAGCAGTACAAATGAACTCTGAAAAGGTTCTAACTTGGCATGACATCATAATTTCACCCACATAGAAACATCGAAAGAGTTGAAAGGGTTACGACAAAAACTGGATGCACTTCGTGTACAAATTGGACAATCTCTTTCGAAGTATGAGGGTTTCAGACAAAAACTCATCTATTACAAAGGGATTTAATTTCTAATAACTTATTTTTACTCCATACTTTTTGTTTGTTAAATATGCACCATTCAAAGGCACATCATCAATTTTCAACCCTTTCTGACTTCATTTGATATTTCTCATGCATTTAATGATTTATTTTGAGCTAAATGAACCTGAATTTGAAAAGCAGTAGAAAGGAACTCTGAAAAGGTTCTAAGCTGGCATGACATTATAATTTCACCCACATAGAAACTTCTAAAGAGTTGAGAGGGTGACGTCAAAAACTGGATGAACTTCGTGTACAAATTGGACAATCTCTCGAACGAAATCATGACTATTACAAAGGGATTTCATTTTTAAAACTTATTTTTACTCCATACTTTCTGTGTGTTCAATATGCACCATTCAAAGGCACATCATCAATTTTCAACCATTTCTGACTTCATTTGATATTTTTCATCCATTTACTGATTTATTTTGAGCTAAATGACCCTGAATTTGAAAAGCGGTACAAATGAACTCTGAAAAGATTGTAACTTGGCATGACATCATAATTTCACGCACATAGCAACTTCTAAAGAGGTCAGAGGGTGACGGCAAAAACAGGATGCACTTCGTGTACAAATTGGATAATCTCTTACGAAGTACGAGGGTTTCGAACGAAAACTCGTCTATTACAATGGAATTTCATTTTTAATAACTTAGTTTTACTCCATACTTTTTGCATGTTCAATATGCACCATTCAAAGGCACATCATCCATTTTCAACCCTTTCTAACTTCATTTGATATTTTTCATGCATTTAATGATTTATTTTGAGCAAAATGACCCTGAATTTGAAAAGTAGTGCAAATGAACTCTCACAAGGTTGTAACTTGGCATGACATCATAATTTCACCCACATAGAAACTTCTAAATAATTGAGAGGATTACGGCAAAAACTGGATGCACTTCGTGTACAAATTGGACAATCTCTTTCGAAGTATGAGGGTTTCGGACGAAAACTCATCTATTACAAAGGGATTTCATTCTTAATAACTTATTTTTACTCCATACTCTTTGCGTGTTCAATATGCACCATTCGAAGGCAAATCAACAATTTTCAACCCTTTCTGACTGTATTTGATATTTTTCATGCATTTAATGATTTATTTCGAGCTAAATGACCGTGGATTTGAAAAGCAGTACAAATGAACTCTGAAAAGGTTGTAACTTGGCATGACATCATAATTTAACTCACATATCAACTTCTAAAGAGTTGAGAGGGTGACGGGAAAAATTGGATGCACTTCGTGTACAAATTGGACAATCTCTTTCGAAGTATGAGGGTTTCGAACGAAAACTCCTCTATTACAAAGGGATTTCATTTTTTAAAACTTATTTTTACTCCATACTTTTTGTGTGTTCAATATGCACCATTCAAAGCCACATCATCAATTTTCAACCCTTTCTGACTTCATTTGATTATTTTCATGCATTTAATGATTTATTTTGAGCTAAATGACCCTGAATTTGAAAACAGTACAAATAAACTCTGAAAAGGTTGTAACTTGGCATGACATCATAATTTCACCCAAATAGTAACTTATAAAGAGTTGAGAGGGTTACGGAAAAAATGGATGCACTTCGTGTACAAATTGGACAATCTCCGTCGAAGTAAGAGGCTTTCGGACGAAAACTCATCTATTACAAAGGGATTTTGTTTTTAATAACTTATTTTTACTCCATACTTTTTGTGTGTTCAATATGCACCATTCAAAGGCACATCATCAATTTTCAACCCTTCCTGACTGCATTTGATATTTTACATGCATTTAATGATTTATTTTGAGCTAAATGACCCTGGATTTGAAAGGTAGTACAAGTGAACTCTCAAAAGGTTGTAACTTGGCATGACATCATAATTTCACCCACATAGAAACTTCTAAAGTATTGACAGAGTTACGGCAAAAACTTGATGCACTTCGTGTACAGATTGACAATCTCTTTCGAAGTATGAGGGTTTCGGACGAAAACTCATCTATTACAAAGGGATTTTGTTTTTAATAACTTATTTTTACTCCATACTTTTTGTGTGTTCAATATGCACCATTCAAAGGCACATCATCAATTTTCAACCCTTCCTGACTGCATTTGATATTTTACATGCATTTAATGATTTATTTTGAGCTAAATGACCCTGGATTTGAAAGGTAGTACAAGTGAACTCTCAAAAGGTTGTAACTTGGCATGACATCATAATTTCACCCACATAGAAACTTCTAAAGTATTGACAGAGTTACGGCAAAAACTTGATGCACTTCGTGTACAGATTGACAATCTCTTTCGAAGTATGAGGGTTTCGGACGAAAACTCATCTATTACAAAGGGATTTTGTTTTTAATAACTTATTTTTACTCCATACTTTTTGTGTGTTCAATATGCACCATTCAAAGGCACATCATCAATTTTCAACCCTTCCTGACTGCATTTGATATTTTACATGCATTTAATGATTTATTTTGAGCTAAATGACCCTGGATTTGAAAGGTAGTACAAGTGAACTCTCAAAAGGTTGTAACTTGGCATGACATCATAATTTTACCCACATAGAAACTTCTAAAGTATTGACAGAGTTACGGCAAAAACTTGATGCACTTCGTGTACAGATTGACAATCTCTTTCGAAGTATGAGGGTTTCGGACGAAAACTCATCTATTACAAAGGGATTTCATTTTTAATAACTTATTTTAACTTCATACCTTTTGTGTGTTCAATATGCACCATTCAGAGCCACATCATCAATTTTCAACCCTTTCTGACTTGATTTGATATTTTTCATGCATTTAATGATATATTTTGAGCTAAATGACCCACAATTTGAAAAGCAGTACAAGTGAACTCTGAAAAGGTTGTAACTTGGCATGACATCATAATTTCACCCACATAGCAACTTATAAAGAGTTGAGAGGGTTACGGAAAAAAATGGATGCACTTCGTGTACAAATTGGACAATCTCCTTCGAAGTATGAGGCTTCCGGACGAAAACTCATCTATTACAAAGGGATTTTGTTTTTAATAACTTCTTTTTCCCCATACTTTTTGTGTGTTCAATATGTACCATTCAAAGGCACATCATCAATTTTCAACCCTTTCTCACTGCACTTGATATTTTTCATGCATTTAATGATTTATTTTGAGCTAAATGACCCTGGATTTGAAAAGCAGTACAAGTGAACTCTCAAAAGGTTGTAACTTGGCATGACATCATCATTTCACCCACATAGAAACTTCTAAAGTGTTGACAGAGTTATGGCAAAAACTTGATGCACTTCGTGTACAAATTGGACAATCTCTTTCGAAGTATGAGGGTTTCGGACGAAAACTCATCTATTACAAAGGGATTTCATTTTTAATAACTTATTTTAACTTCATACCTTTTGTGTGTTCAATATGCACCATTCAAAGCCACATCATCAATTTTCAACCCTTTCTGACTTCATTTGATATTTCTCATGCATTTAATGATTTATTTTTAGCTAAATGACCCTGAATTTGAAAAGCAGTAGAAAGGAACTCTGAAAAGGTTCTAACTTCGCATGACATTATAATTTCACCCACATAGAAACTTTTAAAGAGTTGAGAGGGTGACGGCAAAAACTGGATGCACTTCATGTACAGATTGGACAATCTATTTCGAAGTATGAGGGTTTCGAACGAAAACTTGACTATTACAAAGGGATTTCATTTCTAATAAATTATTTTTACTCCATACTTTTTGCGTGTTGAATATGCACCATTCAAAGGCACATCATCAATTTTCAACCATTTCTGACTTCATTTGATATTTTTCATGCATTTACTGATTTATTTTGAGCTAAATGACCCTGAATTTGAAAAGCGGTACAAATGAACTCTGAAAAGGTTGTAACTTGGCATGACATCATAATTTCACCCACATAGCTGTTGGGGAACGTCGCATGGGAAATAAAAAATTTCCTACGCACACGCAAACCTATCCATGGTGATGAGCATCTACGAGAGGGAGAGTGGATCTACATACCCATGTAGATCGCTAAGCGGGAAGCGTTAAGCAATGCGGTTGGTGTAGTCGAACATCTTCGCGATCCAAATCGCCGAGCGTCCTGTGATCTCATCACGATCCGTCCCGCGATCCAATCACGATTCGTCCCGTGAACTCATCACGATCCGTCCCGCGATCTCATCACAATCCGTCTCACGATCTTGATCACGATCTGTCCCGCGAACTCATCACGATCCGTTCCGCAATCTCATCACGACCCGTCTCGTGATCTCGATAACGGTCCTTCGGATCTAGCGTCGAACGGACGGCACCTCCGCGTTCAGCACACGTGCAGCTTGATGACGATCTCCACCGTCTTGATCCAGCAAGAGGAGGTGGAGAGGAGAGAGTTCACGGGCAGCATGACGGCGCTCCGGTGATGGTGGTGGAGCAATTCCGGCAAGGCTTCGCCTAAGCGCTGGAGAAAACCGATCTAGAGGAGAAATTATGCACCGGTGGAACGGGTAGCACGTGGCCGGAAATTCTGTCCAAAAACCACCCAATCCACTAGTATATATAGGAGGAGAGGAGAGGAGAGGCATCCAAGTCCTTTGGGTCGGCCGAAATAGGAGGTAGGAGCAATCCTACTTCACCTCCAATCCTAGTTGGAGTAGGATTGCCTCCTATTGGCTGATTTTCCACTTTTTGCTTTAGGACCTTCTCTCCTGAGCCATGGGCCTTTGTGGCTGTTTTCCCAGCCCACTAAGGGCTGGCTATTATTCTCCCACAGCCCATGGACCTCTTGGGGTCGAAATACCCCTCCCGGAGGTCCCCCGATACACTACCGGCACTCCCGGTACACTACCGATACTCCCGGTACACTACCGATGAGCCCGAAACTTTTCCGGAAACCAAACTGGGACTTCCTATATATGAATCTTTACCTCCGGACCATTCCGG
Source organism: Hordeum marinum (assembly GCA_022496015.1). NCBI lineage: Eukaryota > Viridiplantae > Streptophyta > Magnoliopsida > Poales > Poaceae > Hordeum > Hordeum marinum. The sequence goes on along the minus strand of CM039672.1, from coordinate 448,703,288 downwards.
AGCTCCTCGTGATGTCCGGGATCTCTTCTGGGACTCCGAACAACCTTCGGTCACCACCATACATAACTCTACACTACGGAAACGTCACCGAACCTTAAGTGTGCAGACCCTGCGGGTTCGAGAACTATGTAGGCATGACCGAGACACCTCTACAGTCAATAACCAATGGCGGGACCTAGACGTCCACATTGGTTCCTACATATTCTACGAAGATCTTTATCGGTCGAACCTCTATGTCAAGGATTCAGTTAATCCCGTATAACGTTCTCTTTGTTCTTCGGTATGTTACTTGCCCGAGGTTCGATCGTCGGTATCTCCATACCTAGTTCAACCTCGTTACTGGCAAGTCTCTTTACTCGTTCCATAATACAAGATCCCGCAACTAACAATTAGTCACATTGCTTGCAAGGCTCATTGTGATGTTGTATTACCGAGTGGGCCCTGAGATACCTCTCCGTCACACGGAGTAACAAATCCCAGTCTCGATCCATGCCAACTCAATAGACACCATCGGAGATACCTGTAGAGCACCTTTATAGTCACCCAGTTACGTTGCGACGTTTGATACACACAAGGCACTCCTCCGATATCCGTGAGTTGCATGATCTCATGGTCATAGGAACATATACTTGACATGCAGAAAACAGTAGCAATAAACTGACACAATCATATGCTATGTTTGTAGTTTGGGTCTTATCCATCACATCATTCTCCTAATGATGTGATCCCGTTATCAAATGACATCTCATGTCCATGGCTAGGAAACCTTAACCATCCTTTGATCAATGAGCTAGTCCATTAGAGGCATACCAGGGACATGGTTTTGTCTATGTATCCACACATGCATTTAAGTCTCCGATCAATACAATTATAGCATGGATAATAAACGATTATCATGAACAAGGAAATATGATAATAACCAATTTATTATTGCCTCTAGGGTATATTTCCAATAGTCTCCCACTTGCACTAGAGTCAATAATCTAGTTCACATCACCATGTGATTCGCATTGTTATGAATCTAACACCCAATGAGTTTTGGGGCTCGATCATGCTTTGCATGTGAGAGAGGTCTTATAGTCAACGGGTCTGCAATATTCAGATCCGTGTGTACTTTGCAAATCTCTATGTCAAACCGTAAACACTGCTACCACACTCCACTTGGTACTATTTCCAAATGGCTGCTCCACTATACGTATCCAGATTGCTACTACTAGTCATCCGGATAGGTGTTAAAGCTTGCATCGACGTAACTCTTTACGACGAACTCTTTATCACCTCCACAATCAAGAAACATTTCCTTAGTCCTCTGGTTACTAAGGATAATTCCGACGGCTGTCCAGTGATCCACTCCTGGACCACTCTTGTACCCCTTGACAGACTCATGGCAAGGCACACATCGGTGCGGTACACAGCATGGCATAATATAGAGCCTATGGCTAAGGCATAGGGGACGACGTTCGTCCTTTCTCTTTCTTCTGCCGTTGTCGAGCTTTGAGTCTCACTCAACTTCACACCTTACAAATCAGACGAGAACTATTTCTCTGGCTGATCCATTTTGAACTCTTTCAAAATCTTGTCAAGGTATACACTCATTGAAAGTCTCATCAAGCATCTTGATCTATCTCTATAGATTTTGATGCTCAACTATTAGGTAGCTTTATCCAGGTCTTCCTTTGAAAATCACTTTCCAAATGACCGTTTTATGCTTTCCGGAAACTCTACATTATTTCTGATCAACAATATGTCATCCACATATACTTATCAGAAATTCTATAGTGCTCCCACTCACTTTATTGCAAATACAAGTTTCTTGTAAACTTTGTATAAACATCAAAACTTTGATCACCTCATCAAAGCATATATTCCAACTCCGAGATGCTTGCTTCAGTCCATGGAAGGATCACCGAAGCTTGCACTCCTTTTAGCATCCTTAGGCCTGACAAAACCTTCTGGTTGTATCACATACAACCTTTCCTCAAGTAAACCGTTAAGGAAAAGATGTTTTGACATCCATCTGCCAGATTTCATAATTGAAAACACAGCAACTGCTAACATAATTCCAACAGACTTTAGCACCACTACGAGTGAGAAAGTCTCATCGTAGTCAACTCCTTGAACTTGTCACAAACATCTTTGCAACAAGTCAAGCTTTACAAATAGTGACATTCACCATCAGTGTCTGTCTTCATTTTAAAGATCCATTTGTACTCAACGACCTGCCGTCCAACGACCAAGTCTACCAAAGTCTACACTTGGTTTTCATACATGGATCCTATCTCGGATTTCATGGCCTCTAACCATTTGTCGAGATCCGGGCCCATCATCGCTTCTCCATAGCTCGTAGGTTCATCGTTGTCCAACTACATGATCTCCAAGACAGAGTTGTCATACCACTTAGGAGCAGTACACATCATTGTTGACCTACCAAGTTCGATAGTAACTTGATCCTGAAGCTTCATGATCATCATCATTAACTTCCTCTTCAACTAACGTAGGCTTCACAGAAACATCTTTCTGCGCAGCGCTACTCTCTGGTTGAACAAAGGTTCAACAACCTCATCAAGTTCTATCTTCCTCCCACTCAATTCTTTCGAGAGAAACATTTCCTCGAGAAAGGATCCGTTTAAGCAACAAACATTTTGCACTAGGATCTGAGATTGAAGGTTCACCCAACTGATCTTAGGGTATTCTATGAAGAAGCAATTTGTCTGCCTTGGGTTCGACCTCATTAGGTGAAAACATTTTCCACACAAGTGTCACATCCCAAAATATTAAGAAATGACAGCTTAGGTTTCTATCAAACCATAATTCACATGGTGTCATCTCAACGGATTTAGATGGTGCCCTATTTAAAGTGAATGTAGTTGTCTCTAATGCATAACCCCAAAATTATAGTAGTAAAAAGACAAGAGACATCATATTATGCACCATGTCCAATAGAGCATAACTATGATGTTCGGACACACCATCACACTATGGTGTTCCAGGTGGCGTTTAGTTGTGAAACAACTTTCACATTGTCTTAAGTTGTATGCCAAACTCGTGACTCAGATATTCACCTCCACGATCATATCGCAGTCATTTTTATCTTCTTGTCACGATGATCTTTAAACTTCACTCTGAATTTGCTTGAACCTTTCAAACGATTCAGACTTGTGTTTCATTAAGTAAATATACACTATATCTACTCAAATCATCAGTGAAGGTAAGAAAATAACGATATCCACTAAATGCTACAAGACTCACTAGATTGCATACATCAACATGTATCATTTCCAATGAATCACTTGCCCGCTCCATCCAACGGGGTCCTTTAGTCATCTTGCCCAAGAGGCATGGTTCGCATGTCTCAACCGATTCGAAATCGTATGAGTCCAAATATCCATCAGCATGGAGTTTTTACATGCGCTTTATACCAATATGACATTTAGCGGCAGTGCCACAAGTATGTGGTACTATCATTATTAACTTTGTGTCTGTTGACATCAATGTTATGAACATGTGTAATACTACGATCAAGATTTCAACAAACCATTCTCACTGGGTGCATGACCATTGAAGGTATTATTCATGTAAACAGAATAACCATTATTCTCTAACTTAAATGAATAACCGTATTGCAATAAACATGATCTAATCATGTTCATGCTCAACGCAAAACACCAAATAACATTTATTTAGGTTCGTCACTAATCCTGAAGGTAGAGAGAGCGTGCGATGTTGATCACATCAACCTTGGAAACACTTCCAACACATATCGTCACCTCACCCTTAGCTACTTCTCCGTTTATTCCATAGCTTTTATTTCGAGTTACTAACATTTAGCAACCGAACCGGTATCCAATACCCAGGTGCTACTAAGAGTACTAGCAAGGTACACATCAATAACTCGTATATCAAATATACTTCTGTCGATGTTGCCAGCCTTCTTATCTACCAAGTATCTAGGGTTGTTCCGCTTCAGCGACCTCTCACCTCATAATAGAAGCACTTAGTCTCGGGTTTGAGTTCAACTTTGGGTTGCTTCACTGGAGCAGCAACTGACTTGCTATCCATGAAGTTTCCCTCCTTGCTCTTGCCCTTTTCGAAACTAGTGGTTTGATTAACCATCAACACTTGACGCTCCTTCTTGATTTCTACCTTCGCGGTGTCAAACATCGCGAACAGCTCAAGGATCAATACTTCTATCCCTGGTGTATTATAGTTCATCACTAAGTTCTAGTAGCTTTAGTGACAGTGACTTGGAGAACTATATCAATCACTATCTTATCTGGAAGATCAACTCCCACTTGATTCAAGCGATTGTAGCACCCAGACAATCTGAGTACATGCTCAATGATTGAGCTATTCTCCTTCATCTTACAGGCAAAGAATCTTGTTGGATATATCATATCTCGAAACACAGGCACGTGCCTGAGATCACAATCTCTGCTCCTAGAACATCTCATATGTTCCGTGAGGTTCAAAATGTTTCCGAGCCTCAATTCTAAGCCGTAATGCATGACACACTAAACTATCAAGTAGTCATCGAAACATGCCTGTCAGATGTTCACAACATCTATAGACGACGCTACAGGGGGTGGCGCACCGAGCGGTGCATTAAGGACATAAGCCTTCTGTCCAGCAATGAGGACAATCCCCAGATCACGGACCCAGTCCGCGATATTGCTACCAACATCTTTCAACTCTATTTCTCTAGGAACATATAAAAATACAAGGGAGCTAAAGCGCGAGCTAGTGATCTACAACATAATTTGCAAAGACACTTTGACTATGTTCATGATAATGAGTTCAATTAATCATATTACTTAAGAGCTCCCACTCAAATTGACATCCCTTGGGTCATTCGAGTGATACATGATCCAAATTCACCAACTCAAGTCCGATCATCACGTGAGTTAAGGTGAATTCAATGGTGATCATCATTATGTTGATCATATCCACTATATGACTCATGCTCGACCTTTCGATCTCTTGTGTTCCGAGGCCATGTCTGTACATGCTAGGCTCGTCAAGTTTAACCCCAGTGTTCTGCGCGTGCAAATCTGACTTGCACCCGTTGTATGTGAACATAGAGTCTATCACACCCGATCATCACGTGGTGTCTCAACACGACGAACTTTCGCAACGGTGCACACTCGGGGAGAACACAATTTATCTTGAAATTAAGTGAGGGATCACCTTATAATGCTACCATCGTCCTAAGCAAAACAAGGTGCATAAAAAGGATTAACATCACATGCAAATCATAAGTGACATGATATGGCCATGAACTTGTGCTTTTGATCTCCATCTAGAAAGCACTGGCATGATCTCCATCATCACCGGCATGACACCATGATCTCCATCAACGTGTCTCCATCGGGGTTGTCACGCCCTGCATGCTTCTACTACTATTGCTACCGTAGCGATAAAGTAAAGCATTACATAGCGCTTAATGATTGACACGCGGTTCATACAATAATTAAAGACAACCCTATGGCTCCTGCCGGTTGCCGTACTCATCGACATGCAAGTCATGATAATCTATACATCACATGATCATCTCATACATCACATATATCACATCATGTAATTGGCCATATCATATCACAACATACCCTGCAAAAACAAGTTAGACGTCCTCTAATTGTTGTTGCAAGTTTTACGTGGCTGCTACGGGTATCTAGCAAGAACGATTCTCACCTACGCATAAACCACAATAGTGATACATAGATTGCTTTTCAACCTTCTCAAGGACCGCCTTTGTCGGATCCGATCCAACTAAAGTGAGAGAAACTGTCACCCGCAAGCCATCTAAGCAACAAGTTGCATCGAGGGAACCGGTCTCTCGTAAGCGTACGAGTAATGTTGGTCCGCTTCATCTCACAATCCCGCTGAACCAAAATCGACCAAGGGAGGAAGCAATCTAAGCATCAACGCCCACAAACCTTTTGTGTTCTACTCGAGATCTCATCGAACCATCAACCTAGCTCTGATACCACTGTTGGGGAACGTCGCATGGGAAACAAAAAAATTCCTACGCACACGCAAACCTATCCATGGTGATGAGCATCTACGAGAGGGAGAGTGGATCTACATACCCTTGTAGATCGCTGAGCGGGAAGCGTTAAGAAACGCGGTTGGTGTAGTCGAACATCTTCACGATCCAAATCGCCGAGCGTCCCGCGATCTCATCACGATCCGTCCCGCGATCCCATCACGATCCGTCCCGTGAACTCATCACGATCCGTCCCGCGATCTCATCACGATCCGTCTGACGATCTTGATCACGATCTGCCCTGCGAACTCATCACGCTCCATTCCGCGATCTCATCATGACCCGTCTCGTGATCTCGATCACGGTCCTTCCGATCTAGCGCCGAACGGACGGCACCTCCGCGTTCAGGACACGTGCAGCTTGATGACGATCTCCACAGTCTTGATCCAGCAAGAGGAGGTGGAGAGGAGAGAGAGTTCACCAGCAGCGTGACGGCTCTCCGGTGATGATGGTGGAGCAATTCCGGCAGGGCTTCGCCTAAGCGCTGCAGAAAACCGATCTAGAGGAGAAACTATGCACCGGTGGAACGAGTAGCACGTGGCCGGAAATTCTGTCCAAAAACCACCCAATCCACTAGTATATATAGGAGGAGAGGAGAGGAGAGGCAGCCAAGGACTTTGGGTCGGCCTAAATAGGAGGTAGGAGCAATCCTACTTCACCTCCAATCCTAGTTGGAGTAGGATTGCCTCCTATTGGCTGATTTTCCACTTTTTGCTTTAGGACCTTCTCTCCTGCGCCATGGGCCTTTGTGGCTGTTTTCCCAGCCCACTAAGGGCTGGATATTATTCTCCCACAGCCCATGGACCTCTTGGGGTCGAAATACCCCTCCCGGAGGTCCCCCGATACACTACCGGCACTCCCGGTACACTACCGATACTCCCGGTACACTACCGATGAGCCCGAAACTTTTCCGAAACCAAACTGGGACTTCCTATATATGAATCTTTACCTCTGGACCATTCCGGAGCTCCTCGTTACGTCCGGTATCTCATATGGGACTCCAAACAACCTTCGGTCACCACCATACATAACTCTACACTACGGAAACGTCACCGAACCTTAAGTGTGCAGACCCTGCGGGTTCGAGAACTATGTAGCCATGACCGAGACACCTCTACAGTCAATAACTAATGGCGGGACCTAGACGTCCACATTGGTTCCTACATATTCTACGAAGATCTTTATCGGTTGAACCTCTATGTCAAGGATTCAGTTAATCCCGTATAACGTTCCCTTTGTTCTTCGGTATGTTACTTGCCCGAGATTCGATCGTCGGTATCTCCATACCTAGTTCAACCTCGTTACCGGCAAGTCTCTTTACTCGTTCCATAATACAAGATCCCGCAACTAACAATTAGTCACATTGCTTGCAAGGCTCATTGTGATGTTGTATTACCGAGTGGGCCCTGAGATACCTCTCCGTCACACGGAGTAACAAATCCCAGTCTCGATCCATGCCAACTCAACACACACCATCGGAGATACCTGTAGAGCACCTTTATAGTCACCCAGTTACGTTGCGACGTTTGATACACACAAGGGACTCCTCCGATATCCGTGAGTTGCATGATCTCATGGTCATAGGAACATACACTTGACACGCAGAAAACAGTAACAATAAACTGACACGATCATATGCTATGTTTGTAGTTTGGGTCTTATCCATCACATCATTCTCCTAATGATGTGATCCCGTTATCAAATGACATCTCATGTCCATGGCTAGGAAACCTTAACCATCCTTTGGTCAACGAGCTAGTCCATTAGAGGCATACTAGGGACATGGTTTTGTTTATGTATCCACACATGCATTTAAGTCTCCGATCAATACAATTATAGCAAGGATAATAAAAGATTATCATGAACAAGGAAATATGATAATAACTAATTTATTATTGCCTCTAGGGCATATTTCCAACAATAGCAACTTCTAAAGAGGTCAGAGGGTGACGGCAAAAACAGGATGCACTTCGTGTACAAATTGGACAATCTCTTTCGAAGTACGAGGCTTTCGAATGAAAACTCGTCTATTACAATGGAATTTCATTTTTAAAAACTTATTTTTAGTCCATACTTTTTGCATGTTCAATATGCACCATTCAAAGGCAAATCATCCATTTTCAACCCTTTCTGACTTCATTTGATATTTTTCATGCATTTAATGATTTATTTTGAGCTAAATGACCCTGAATTTAAAAGTAGTACAAATGAGCTCTCACAAGGTTGTAACTTGGCATTACATCATAATTTCACCCACATAGAAACTTCTAAATAATTGAGAGGATTACGGCAAAAACTGGATGCACTTCGTGTACAAATTGGACAATCTCTTTCCAAGAATGAGGGTTTCGGACGAAAACTCATCTATTACAAAGGGATTTCATTTTTAATAACTTATTTTTACTCCATACTCTTTGCGTGTTCAATATGCACCATTCGAAGGCAAATCATTAATTTTCAACCCTTTCTGACTGCATTTGATATTTTTCATGCATTTAATGATTTATTTCTGGCTAAATGACCGTGGATTTGAAAAGCAGTACAAATGAACTCTGAAAAGGTTGTAACTTGGCATGACATCATAATTTAACTCACATATCAACTTCTAAAGAGTTGAGAGGGTGACGGCAAAAATTGGATGCACTTCGTGTACAAATTGGACAATCTCTTTCGAAGTATGAGGGTTTCGAACGAAAACTCCTCTATTACAAAGGGATTTCATTTTTAAAACGTATTTTTACTCCATATTTTTTGTGTGTTCAATATGCACCATTCAAAGCCACATCATCAATTTTCAACCCTTTCTGACTTCATTTGATTATTTTCATGCATTTAATGATTTATTTTCAGCTAAATGACCCTGAATTTGAAAACAGTAAAAATAAACTCTGAAAAGGTTGTAACTTGGCATGACATCATAATTTCACCCAAATAGTAACTTATAAAGAGTTGAGAGGGTTACGGACAAAATAGATGCACTTCGTGTACAAATTGGACAATCTCCATCGAAGTATGAGGCTTTCGGACGAAAACTCATCTATGGCAAAGGGATTTTGTTTTTAATAACTTATTTTTACACCATACTTTTTGTGTGTTCAATATGCACCATTCAAAGGCACATCATCAATTTTCAACGCTTCCTGACAGCATTTGATATTTTTCATGCATTTAATGATTTATTTTGAGCTAAATGACCCTGGATTTGAAAGGCAGTACAAGTGAACTCTCAAAAGGTTGTAACTTGGCATGACATCATAATTTCACCCACATAGAACCTTCTAAAGTATTGACAGAGTTACGGCAAAAACTTGATGCACTTCGTGTACAAATTGAACAATCTCTTTCGAAGTATGAGGGTTTCGGACGAAAACTCATCTATTACAAAGGGATTTCATTTTTAATAACTTATTTTAACTTCAGACCTTTTGTGTGTTCAATATGCACCATTCAAAGCCACATCATCAATTTTCAACCCTTTCTGACTTCATTTGATATTTCTCATGCATTTAATGAGTTATTTTGAGCTAAATGGCCCTGAATTTGAAAAGCAGTAGAAAGGAACTCTGAAAAGGTTCTAACTTGGCATGACATGATAATTTCACCCACATAGAAACTATTAAAGAGTTGAGAGGGTGACGGCAAAAACTGGATGCACTTCGTGTACAAATTGGACAATCTCTTTCGAAGTAGGAGGGTTTCAAACGAAAACTTCTCTATTACAAAGGGATTTCATTTTTAATAACTTATTTTTACTCCATACTTTTTGCGTGTTCAATATGCACCATTCAAAGGCACATCATCAATTTTCAACCATTTCTGACTTCATTTGATATTTTTCATGCATTTAATGATTTATTTTGAGCTAAATGACCCTGAATTTGAAAGGCGGTACAAATGAACTCTGAAAAGGATGTAACTTGGCATGACATCATAATTTCACAAACATAGCAACTTCTAAAGAGGTCAGAGGGTGACGGCTAAAACAGGAAGCACTTCGTGTACAAATTGGACAATCTCTTTCGAAGTACGAGGGTTTCGAACGAAAACTCGTCTATTACAATGGAATTTCATTTTTAATAACTTATTTTTACTCCATACTTTTTTCATGTTCACTATGCACCATTCAAAGGCATGTCATCCATTTTCAACCCTTTCTGACTTCATTTGATATTTTTCATGAATTTAATGATTTATTTTGAGCTAAATGACCCTGAATTTGAAAAGTAGTACAAATGAACTCTCACAAGGTTGTAACTTGGCATGACATCATAATTTCACCCACATAGAAACTTCTAAATAATTGAGAGGATTATGGCAAAAACTGGATGCACTTCGTGTACAAATTGGACAATCTCTTTCGAAGTATGAGGGTTTCGGACAAAAACTCATCTATTACAAAGGGATTTCATTTTTAGTAACTTATTTTTACTCCATACTCTTTGCGTGTTCAATATGCACCATTCGAAGGCAAATCATCAATTTTCAACCCTTTCTAACTGCATTTGATATTTTTCATGCATTTAATGATTTATTTTGAGCTAAATGACCGTGGATTTGAAAAGCAGTACAAATGAACTCTAAAAAGGTTGTAACTTGGCATGACATCACAATTTCACTCACATATCAACTTCTAACGAGTTGAGAGGGTGACGGCAAAAATTGGATGCACTTCGTGTACAAATTGGACAATCTCTTTCGAAGTATGAGGGTTTCGAAGGAAAACTCCTCTATTACAAAGGGATTTCATTTTTTAAAACTTATTTTTACTCCATACTTTTTGTGTGTTCAATATGCACCATTCAAAGCCACATCATCAATTTTCAACCCTTTCTGACTTCATTTGATATATTTCATGCATTTAATGATTTATTTTGAGCTAAATGACCCTGAATTTGAAAACAGTACAAATAAACTCTGAAAAGGTTGTAACTTGGCATGACATCATAATTTCACCCACATAGCAACTTATAAAGAGTTGAGAGGGTTACGGAAAAAAATGGATGCACTTCGTATACAAATTGGACAATCTCCTTCGAAGTATCAGGCTTTCGGACGAAAACTCATCTATTACAAAGGGATTTTGTTTTTAATAACTTATTTTTACTCCATACTTTTTGTGTGTCAAATATGCACCATTCAAAGGCACATCATCAATTTTCAACCCTTTCTGACTTCATTTGATGTTTCTCATGCATTAAATGATTTATTTTGAGCTAAATGGCCCTGAATTTGAAAAGCAGTAGAAAGGAACTCTCAAAAGGTTCTAACTTGTCATGACATTATAATTTCACCCACATAGAAACTTCTAAAGAGTTGAGATGGTGACGGCAAAAACTGGATGCACTTCGTGTACAAATTGGACAATCTCTTTCGAAGTATGAGGCTTTCAGACGAAAACTCATCTATTACACAGGGATTTTGTTTTTAATAACTTATTTTTAATCCATACTTTTTGCGTGTTCAATATGCACCATTCAAAGGCACATCATGAATTTTCAACCATTTCTGACTTCATTTGATATTTTTCATGCATTTAATGATTTATTTTGAGCTAAATGATCCTGAATTTGAAAAGCGGTACAAATGAACTCTGAAAAGGTTGTAACTTGGCATGATATCATAATTTCACCCACATAGCAACTTCTAAAGAGGTCAGAGGGTGACGACAAAAACAGGAAGCACTCCGTGTACAAATTGGACAATCTCTTTCGAAGTACGAGGGTTCCGAACGAAAACTCGTCCATTACAATGGAATTTCATTTTTAATAACTTATTTTTACTCCATACTTTTTTCATGTTCACTATGCACCATTCAAAGGCATATCATCCATTTTCAACCCTTTCTGACTTCATTTGATATTTTTCATGAATTTAATGATTTATTTTGAGCTAAATGACCGTGAATTTGAAAAGTAGTACAAATGAACTCTCACAAGGTTGTAACTTGCCTTGACATCATAATTTCACCCACATAGAAACTTCTAAATAATTGAGAGGATAATGGCAAAAACTGGATGCACTTCGTGTACAAATTGGACAATCTCTTTCGAAGTATGAGGGTTTCAAACAAAAACTCATCTATTACAAAGGGATTTCATTTTTAATAATTTATTTTTACTCCATACTCTTTGCGTGTTCAATATGCACCATTCGAAGGCAAATCATCAATTTTCAACCCTTTCTGACTGCATTTGATATTTTTCATGCATTTAATGATTTATTTTGAGCTAAATGACCGTGGATTTGAAAAGCAGTACAAATGAACTCTAAAAAGGTTGTAACTTGGCATGACATCACAATTTCACTCACATATCAACTTCTAAAGAGTTGAGAGGGTGACGGCAAAAATTGGATGCACTTCGTGTACAAATTGGACAATCTCTTTCGAAGTATGAGGGTTTCGAACGAAAACTCCTCTATTACAAAGGGATTTCATTTTTTAAAACTTATTTTTACTCCATACTTTTTGTGTGTTCAATATGCACCATGCAAAGCCACATCATCAATTTTCAACCCTTTCTGACTTCATTTGATATATTTCATGCAATTAATGATTTATTTTGAGCTAAATGACCCTGAATTTGAAAACAGTACAAATAAACTCTGAAAAGGTTGTAACTTGGCATGACATCATAATTTCACCCACATAGCAACTTATAAAGAGTTGAGAGGGTTACGGAAAAAAATGGATGCACTTCGTGTACAAATTGGAAAATCTCCTTCGAAGTATGTGGCTTTCGGTCGAAAACTCATCTATTACAAAGGGATTTTGTTTTTAATAACTTATTTTTACTCCATACTTTTTGTGTGTTCAATATGCACCATTCAAAGGCACATCAACAATTTTCAACCCTTTCTGACTACATTCGATATTTTTCATGCATTTAATGATTTATTTTGAGCTAAATGACCCTGGATTTGAAAAGCAGTACAACTGAACTCTCAAATAGTTGTAACTTGGCATGACATCATAACTTCACCCACATAGAAACTTCTAAGGCGTTGGCAGGGTTACGACAAAAACTTGATGCACTTCGTGTACAAATTGGAACATCTCTTTCGAAGTATGAGGGTTTCGGACGAAAACTCATCTATTACAAATGGATTTGATTTTTAATAACTTATTTTAACTTCATACTTTTTGTGTGTTCAATATGCACCATTCAAAGCCACATCATCAATTTTCAACCCTTTCTGACTTCATTTGATATTTTTCATGCATTTAATGATATATTTTGAGCGAAATGACCCTGAATTTGAAAAGCAGTACAAGTGAACTCTGAAAAGGTTGTAACATGGCATGACATCATAATTTCACCCACATAGCAACTTATAAATAATTGAGAGGGTTACGGAAAAAAATGAATGCACTTCGTGTACAAATTGGACAATCTCCTTCGAAGTATGAGGCTTTCGGACGAAAACTCATCTATTACAAAGGGATTTTGTTTTTAATAACTTATTTTTACTCCATACTTTTTGTGTGTTAAATACGCACCATTCAAAGGCACATCATCAATTTTCAACCCTTTCTGACTTCATTTGATATTTCTCATGCATTTAATGATTTAATTTGAGCTAAATGGCCCTGAATTTGAAAAGCAGTAGAAAGGAACTCTGAAAAGGTTCTAACTTGGCATGACATTATAATTTCACCCAAATAGAAACTTCTAAAGAGTTGAGAGAGTGGCGGCAAAAACTGGATGCACTTCGTGTACAAATTGGACAATCTCTTTCGAAGTATGAGGGTTTCGAACGAAAACTAGACTATTACAAAGGGATTTCATTTTTAATAACTTATTTTTACTCCATACTTTTTGTGTGTTCAATATGCACCATTCAAAGCCACATCATCAATTTTCAACCCTTTCTGACTTCATTTGATATATTTCATGCATTTAATGATTTATTTTGAGCTAAATGACCCTGAATTTGAAAACAGTACAAATAAACTCTGAAAAGGTTGTAACTTGGCATGACATCATAATTTCACCCAAATAGGAACTTATAAAGAGTTGAGAGGGTTACGGAAAAAAATGGATGCCCTTCGTGTACAAATTGGAAAATCTCCTTCCAAGTATGAGGCTTTCGGACGAAAACTCATCTATTACAAACGGATTTTGTTTTTAATAACTTATTTTTACTCCATACTTTTTGTGTGTTCAATATGCACCATTCAAAGGCACATCATCAATTTTCAACCCTTTCTGACTGCATTCGATATTTTTCATGCATTTAATGATTTATTTTGAGCTAAATGACCCTAGATTTGAAAAGCAGAACAAGTGAACTCTCAAATAGTTGTAACTTGGCATGACATCATAATTTCACGCACATAGAAACTTCTAAAGTGTTGACAGAGTTACGACAACAACTTGATGCACTTCGTGTACAAATTGGACAATCTCTTTCGAAGTATGAGGGTTTCGGACGAAAACTCATCTATTACAAAGGGATTTCATTTTTAATAACTTATTTTAACTTCATACTTTTTGTGTGTTCAATATGCACCATTCAAAGCCACATCATCAATTTTCAACCCTTTTTGACTTCATTTGATATTTTTCATGCATTTAATGATATATTTTGAGCGAAATGACCCTGAATTTGAAAAGCAGTACAAGTGAAGTTTGAAAAGGTTGTAACTTGGCATGACATCATAATTTCACCCACATAGCAACTTATAAAGAGTTGAGAGGGTTACGGAAAAAAATGGATGCACTTCGTATACAAATTGGACAATCTCCTTCGAAGTATCAGGCTTTCGGACGAAAACTCATCTATTACAAAGGGATTTTGTTTTTAATAACTTATTTTTACTCCATACTTTTTGTGTGTCAAATATGCACCATTCAAAGGCACATCATCAATTTTCAACCCTTTCTGACTTCATTTGATGTTTCTCATGCATTAAATGATTTATTTTGAGCTAAATGGCCCTGAATTTGAAAAGCAGTAGAAAGGAACTCTGAAAAGGTTCTAACTTGTCATGACATTATAATTTCACCCACATAGAAACTTCTAAAGAGTTGAGATGGTGACGGCAAAAACTGGATGCACTTCGTGTACAAATTGGACAATCTCTTTCGAAGTATGAGGCTTTCGGACGAAAACTCATCTATTACACAGGGATTTTGTTTTTAATAACTTATTTTTAATCCATACTTTTTGCGTGTTCAATATGCACCATTCAAAGGCACATCATGAATTTTCAACCATTTCTGACTTCATTTGATATTTTTCATGCATTTAATGATTTATTTTGAGCTAAATGATCCTGAATTTGAAAAGCGGTACAAATGAACTCTGAAAAGGTTGTAACTTGGCATGATATCATAATTTCACCCACATAGCAACTTCTAAAGAGGTCAGAGGGTGACGACAAAAACAGGAAGCACTCCGTGTACAAATTGGACAATCTCTTTCGAAGTACGAGGGTTCCGAACGAAAACTCGTCCATTACAATGGAATTTCATTTTTAATAACTTATTTTTACTCCATACTTTTTTCATGTTCACTATGCACCATTCAAAGGCATATCATCCATTTTCAACCCTTTCTGACTTCATTTGATATTTTTCATGAATTTAATGATTTATTTTGAGCTAAATGACCGTGAATTTGAAAAGTAGTACAAATGAACTCTCACAAGGTTGTAACTTGCCTTGACATCATAATTTCACCCACATAGAAACTTCTAAATAATTGAGAGGATAATGGCAAAAACTGGATGCACTTCGTGTACAAATTGGACAATCTCTTTCGAAGTATGAGGGTTTCAAACAAAAACTCATCTATTACAAAGGGATTTCATTTTTAATAATTTATTTTTACTCCATACTCTTTGCGTGTTCAATATGCACCATTCGAAGGCAAATCATCAATTTTCAACCCTTTCTGACTGCATTTGATATTTTTCATGCATTTAATGATTTATTTTGAGCTAAATGACCGTGGATTTGAAAAGCAGTACAAATGAACTCTAAAAAGGTTGTAACTTGGCATGACATCACAATTTCACTCACATATCAACTTCTAAAGAGTTGAGAGGGTGACGGCAAAAATTGGATGCACTTCGTGTACAAATTGGACAATCTCTTTCGAAGTATGAGGGTTTCGAACGAAAACTCCTCTATTACAAAGGGATTTCATTTTTTAAAACTTATTTTTACTCCATACTTTTTGTGTGTTCAATATGCACCATGCAAAGCCACATCATCAATTTTCAACCCTTTCTGACTTCATTTGATATATTTCATGCAATTAATGATTTATTTTGAGCTAAATGACCCTGAATTTGAAAACAGTACAAATAAACTCTGAAAAGGTTGTAACTTGGCATGACATCATAATTTCACCCACATAGCAACTTATAAAGAGTTGAGAGGGTTACGGAAAAAAATGGATGCACTTCGTGTACAAATTGGAAAATCTCCTTCGAAGTATGTGGCTTTCGGTCGAAAACTCATCTATTACAAAGGGACTTTGTTTTTAATAACTTATTTTTACTCCATACTTTTTGTGTGTTCAATATGCACCATTCAAAGGCACATCAACAATTTTCAACCCTTTCTGACTACATTCGATATTTTTCATGCATTTAATGATTTATTTTGAGCTAAATGACCCTGGATTTGAAAAGCAGTACAACTGAACTCTCAAATAGTTGTAACTTGGCATGACATCATAACTTCACCCACATAGAAACTTCTAAGGCGTTGGCAGGGTTACGACAAAAACTTGATGCACTTCGTGTACAAATTGGAACATCTCTTTCGAAGTATGAGGGTTTCGGACGAAAACTCATCTATTACAAATGGATTTGATTTTTAATAACTTATTTTAACTTCATACTTTTTGTGTGTTCAATATGCACCATTCAAAGCCACATCATCAATTTTCAACCCTTTCTGACTTCATTTGATATTTTTCATGCATTTAATGATATATTTTGAGCGAAATGACCCTGAATTTGAAAAGCAGTACAAGTGAACTCTGAAAAGGTTGTAACATGGCATGACATCATAATTTCACCCACATAGCAACTTATAAATAATTGAGAGGGTTACGGAAAAAAATGAATGCACTTCGTGTACAAATTGGACAATCTCCTTCGAAGTATGAGGCTTTCGGACGAAAACTCATCTATTACAAAGGGATTTTGTTTTTAATAACTTATTTTTACTCCATACTTTTTGTGTGTTAAATACGCACCATTCAAAGGCACATCATCAATTTTCAACCCTTTCTGACTTCATTTGATATTTCTCATGCATTTAATGATTTAATTTGAGCTAAATGGCCCTGAATTTGAAAAGCAGTAGAAAGGAACTCTGAAAAGGTTCTAACTTGGCATGACATTATAATTTCACCCAAATAGAAACTTCTAAAGAGTTGAGAGAGTGGCGGCAAAAACTGGATGCACTTCGTGTACAAATTGGACAATCTCTTTCGAAGTATGAGGGTTTCGAACGAAAACTAGACTATTACAAAGGGATTTCATTATTAATAACTTATTTTTACTCCATACTTTTTGCGTGTTCAATATGCAGCATTCAAAGGCACATCATCAATTTTCAACCATTTCTGACTTCATTTGATCTTTTTCATGCATTTAATAATTTATTTTGAGCTAAATGACTCTGAATTTGAAAAGCGGTACAAATGAACTCTGAAAAGGTTGTAACTTGGCATGACATCATAATTTCACCCATATAGCAATTTCTAAAGAGGTCACAGGGTGACGGCAAAAACAGGAAGCAATCGTGTACAAATTGGACAATCTCTTTCGAAGTACGAGGGTTTCGAACGAAAACTCATCTATTACAATGGAATTTCATTTTTAATAACTTATTTTTACTCCATAATTTTTTCATGTTCAATATGCACAATTCAAAGGCACATCATCCATTTTCAACCCTTTCTGACTTAATTTGATCTTTTTCATGCATTTAATGATTTATTTTGAGCTAAATGACCCTGAATTTGAAAAGCGGTACAAATGAACTCTGAAAAGGTTGTAACTTGGCATGAGATCATAATTTCACCCATATAGCAACTTCTAAAGAGGTCACAGGGTGACGGCAAAAACAGGAAGCAATCGTGTACAAATTGGACAATCTCTTTCGAAGTACGAGGGTTTCGAACGAAAACTCGTCTATTACAATGGAATTTCATTTTTAATAACTTATTTTTACTCCATAATTTTTTCATGTTCAATATGCACCATTCAAAGGCACATCATCCATTTTCAACCCTTTCTGACTTCATTTGATATTTTTCATGCATTTAATGATTTATTTGGACCTAAATGACCCTGAATTTGAAAAGTAGTACAAATGAACTCTCACAAGGTTGTACCTTGGCATTCCATCATAATTTCACCCAGATAGAAACTTCTAAATAATTGAGAGGATTACGACAAAAACTGGATGCACTTCGTGTACAAATTGGACAATCTGTTTCGAAGTATGATGTTTTCGGACGAAAACTCATCTATTACAAAGGGATTTTATTTTTAATAACTTATTTTTACTCCATACTCTTTGCGCGTTCAATATGCACCATTCGAACGAAATCATCAATTTTCAACCGTTTCTGACTGCATTTGATATTTTTCATGCATTTAATGATTTATTTCGAGCTAAATAACCGTGGATTTGAAAAGCAGTACATAAGAACTCTGTAAAGGTTGTAACTTTGCATGACATCACAATTTCACTCACGTATCAACTTCTAAAGAGTTGAGAGGGTGACGGCAAAAATTGGATGCACTTCGTGTACAAATTGGACAATCTCTTTCGAAGTATGAGAGTTTCGAACGAAAACTCCTCTATTACAAAGGGATTTCATTTTTTAAAACTTATTTTTACTCCATACTTTTTGTGTGTTCAATATGCACCATTCAAAGCCACATCATCAATTTTCAACCCTTTCTGACTTCATTTGATATTTTTCATGCATTTAATGATTTATTTTGAGCTAAATGACCCGGAATTTGAAAACAGTACAAATAAACTCTAAAAGGTTGGAACTTGGCATGACATCATAATTTCACCCAAATAGCAACTTATAAAGAGTTGAGAGGGTTACGGAAAAAAAAATGATGCACATCGTGTACAAATTGGACAATCTCCGTGGAAGTATGAGGCTTTCGGACGGAAACTCATCTATTACAAAGGGATTTTGTTTTTAATAACTTATTTTTACTCCATACTTTTTGTGTGTTCAATATGCACCATTCAAAGGCACATCATCAATTTTCAAACCTTCCTGACTGCATTTGATATTTTTCATGCATTTAATGATTTATTTTGAGCTAAATGACCCTGGATTTGAAAGGCAGTACAAGTGAACTCTCAAAAGGTTGTAACTTGGCATGACATCATAATTTCACCCACATAGCAACTTCTAAAGTATTGACACAGTTACGGCAAAAACTTGATGCACTTCATGTACAAATTGGACAATCTCTTTCGAAGTATGAGGGTTTCGGACGAAAACTCATCTATTACAATGGGATTTCATTTTTAAGAACTTATTTTAACTTCATACCTTTTGTGTGTTCAATATGCACCATTCAAAGGCACATCATAAATTTTCAACCCTTTCTGACTTCATTTGATATTTTTCATGCATTTAATGATATATTTTGAGCGAAATGACCCACAATTTGAAAAGCAGTACAAGTGAACTCTCAAAAGGTTGTAACATGGCATGACATCATAATTTCACCCACATAGCAACTTATAAATAGTTGAGAGGGTTACGGAAAAAAATGAATGCACTTCGTGTACAAATTGGACAATCTCCTTCGAAGTATGAGGCTTTCGGACGAAAACTCATCTATTACAAAGGGATTTTGTTTTTAATAACTTATTTTTACTCCATACTTTTTGTGTGTTAAATACGCACCATTCAAAGGCACATCATCAATTTTCAACCCTTTCTGACTTCATTTGATATTTCTCATGCATTTAATGATTTAATTTGAGCTAAATGGCCCTGAATTTGAAAAGCAGTAGAAAGGAACTCTGAAAAGGTTCTAACTTGGCATGACATTATATTTTCACCCAAATAGAAACTTCTAAAGAGTTGAGAGGGTGGCGGCAAAAACTGGATGCACTTCGTGTACAAATTGGACAATCTCTTTCGAAGTATGAGGGTTTCGAACGAAAACTAGACTATTACAAAGGGATTTCATTTTTAATAACTTATTTTTACTCCATACTTTTTGCGTGTTCAATATGCAGCATTCAAAGGCACATCATCAATTTTCAACCATTTCTGACTTCATTTGATCTTTTTCATGCATTTAATAATTTATTTTGAGCTAAATGACCCTGAATTTGAAAAGCGGTACAAATGAACTCTGAAAAGGTTGTAACTTGGCATGACATCATAATTTCACCCATATAGCAATTTCTAAAGAGGTCACAGGGTGACGGCAAAAACAGGAAGCAATCGTGTACAAATTGGACAATCTCTTTCGAAGTACGAGGGTTTCGAACGAAAACTCGTCTATTACAATGGAATTTCATTTTTAATAACTTATTTTTACTCCATAATTTTTTCATGTTCAATATGCACAATTCAAAGGCACATCATCCATTTTCAACCCTTTCTGACTTAATTTGATCTTTTTCATGCATTTAATGATTTATTTTGAGCTAAATGACCCTGAATTTGAAAAACGGTACAAATGAACTCTGAAAAGGTTGTAACTTGGCATGAGATCATAATTTCACCCATATAGCAACTTCTAAAGAGGTCACAGGGTGACGGCAAAAACAGGAAGCAATCGTGTACAAATTGGACAATCTCTTTCGAAGTACGAGGGTTTCGAACGAAAACTCGTCTATTACAATGGAATTTCATTTTTAATAACTTATTTTTACTCCATAATTTTTTCATGTTCAATATGCACCATTCAAAGGCACATCATCCATTTTCAACCCTTTCTGACTTCATTTGATATTTTTCATGCATTTAATGATTTATTTTGAGCTAAATGACCCTGAATTTGAAAAGTAGTACAAATGAACTCTCACAAGGTTGTACCTTGGCATTCCATCATAATTTCACCCAGATAGAAACTTCTAAATAATTGAGAGGATTACGACAAAAACTGGATGCACTTCGTGTACAAATTGGACAATCTGTTTCGAAGTATGATGGTTTCGGACGAAAACTCATCTATTACAAAGGGATTTTATTTTAATAACTTATTTTTACTCCATACTCTTTGCGCGTTCAATATGCACCATTCGAAGGAAATCATCAATTTTCAACCGTTTCTGACTGCATTTGATATTTTCATGCATTTAATGATTTATTTCGAGCTAAATGACCGTGGATTTGAAAAGCAGTACAAAAGAACTCTATAAAGGTTGTAACTTTGCATGACATCACAATTTCACTCACGTCTCAACTTCTAAAGAGTTGAGAGGGTGACGGCAAAATTGGATGCACTTCGTGTACAAATTGGACAATCTCTTTCGAAGTATGAGAGTTTCGAACGAAAACTCCTCTATTACAAAGGGATTTCATTTTTTAAAACTTATTTTTACTCCATACTTTTTGTGTGTTCAATATGCACCATTCAAAGCCACATCATCAATTTTCAACCCTTTCTGACTTCATTTGATATTTTTCATGCATTTAATGATTTATTTTGAGCTAAATGACCCGGAATTTGAAAACAGTACAAATAAACTCTAAAAGGTTGGAACTTGGCATGACATCATAATTTCACCCAAATAGCAACTTATAAAGAGTTGAGAGGGTTACGGAAAAAAAAATGATGCACATCGTGTACAAATTGGACAATCTCCGTGGAAGTATGAGGCTTTCGGACGGAAACTCATCTATTACAAAGGGATTTTGTTTTTAATAACTTATTTTTACTCCATACTTTTTGTGTGTTCAATATGCACCATTCAAAGGCACATCATCAATTTTCAAACCTTCCTGACTGCATTTGATATTTTTCATGCATTTAATGATTTATTTTGAGCTAAATGACCCTCGATTTGAAAGGCAGTACAAGTGAACTCTCAAAAGGTTGTAACTTGGCATGACATCATAATTTCACCCACATAGCAACTTCTAAAGTATTGACACAGTTACGGCAAAAACTTCATGCACTTCATGTACAAATTGGACAATCTCTTTCGAAGTATGAGGGTTTCGGACGAAAACTCATCTATTACAATGGGATTTCATTTTTAAGAACTTATTTTAACTTCATACCTTTTGTGTGTTCAATATGCACCATTCAAAGGCACATCATAAATTTTCAACCCTTTCTGACTTCATTTGATATTTTTCATGCATTTAATGATATATTTTGAGCGAAATGACCCACAATTTGAAAAGCAGTACAAGTGAACTCTCAAAAGGTTGTAACATGGCATGACATCATAATTTCACCCACATAGCAACTTATAAATAGTTGAGAGGGTTACGGAAAAAAATGAATGCACTTCGTGTACAAATTGGACAATCTCCTTCGAAGTATGAGGCTTTCGGACGAAAACTCATCTATTACAAAGGGATTTTGTTTTTAATAACTTATTTTTACTCCATACTTTTTGTGTGTTAAATACGCACCATTCAAAGGCACATCATCAATTTTCAACCCTTTCTGACTTCATTTGATATTTCTCATGCATTTAATGATTTAATTTGAGCTAAATGGCCCTGAATTTGAAAAGCAGTAGAAAGGAACTCTGAAAAGGTTCTAACTTGGCATGACATTATATTTTCACCCAAATAGAAACTTCTAAAGAGTTGAGAGGGTGGCGGCAAAAAACTGGATGCACTTCGTGTACAAATTGGACAATCTCTTTCGAAGTATGAGGGTTTCGAACGAAAACTAGACTATTACAAAGGGATTTCATTTTTAATAACTTATTTTACTCCATACTTTTCGCGTGTTCAATATGCAGCATTCAAAGGCACATCATCAATTTTCAACCATTTCTGACTTCATTTGATCTTTTTCATGCATTTAATAATTTATTTTGAGCTAAATGACCCTGAATTTGAAAAGCGGTACAAATGAACTCTGAAAAGGTTGTAACTTGGCATGACATCATAATTTCACCCATATAGCAATTTCTAAAGAGGTCACAGGGTGACGGCAAAAACAGGAAGCAATCGTGTACAAATTGGACAATCTCTTTCGAAGTACGAGGGTTTCGAACGAAAACTCGTCTATTACAATGGAATTTCATTTTTAATAACTTATTTTTACTCCATAATTTTTTCATGTTCAATATGCACAATTCAAAGGCACATCATCCATTTTCAACCCTTTCTGACTTAATTTGATCTTTTTCATGCATTTAATGATTTATTTTGAGCTAAATGACCCTGAATTTGAAAAGCGGTACAAATGAACTCTGAAAAGGTTGTAACTTGGCATGAGATCATAATTTCACCCATATAGCAACTTCTAAAGAGGTCACAGGGTGACGGCAAAAACAGGAAGCAATCGTGTACAAATTGGACAATCTCTTTCGAAGTACGAGGGTTTCGAACGAAAACTCGTCTATTACAATGGAATTTCATTTTTAATAACTTATTTTTACTCCATAATTTTTTCATGTTCAATATGCACCATTCAAAGGCACATCATCCATTTTCAACCCTTTCTGACTTCATTTGATATTTTTCATGCATTTAATGATTTATTTTCAGCTAAATGACCCTGAATTTGAAAAGTAGTACAAATGAACTCTCACAAGGTTGTACCTTGGCATTCCATCATAATTTCACCCAGATAGAAACTTCTAAATAATTGAGAGGATTACGACAAAAACTGGATGCACTTCGTGTACAAATTGGACAATCTGTTTCGAAGTATGATGGTTTCGGACGAAAACTCATCTATTACAAAGGGATTTTATTTTTAATAACTTATTTTTACTCCATACTCTTTGCGCGTTCAATATGCACCATTCGAAGGAAATCATCAATTTTCAACCGTTTCTGACTGCATTTGATATTTTTCATGCATTTAATGATTTATTTCGAGCTAAATGACCGTGGATTTGAAAAGCAGTACAAAAGAACTCTATAAAGGTTGTAACTTTGCATGACATCACAATTTCACTCACGTATCAACTTCTAAAGAGTTGAGAGGGTGACGGCAAAAATTGGATGCACTTCGTGTACAAATTGGACAATCTCTTTCGAAGTATGAGAGTTTCGAACGAAAACTCCTCTATTACAAAGGGATTTCATTTTTTAAAACTTATTTTTACTCCATACTTTTTGTGTGTTCAATATGCACCATTCAAAGCCACATCATCAATTTTCAACCCTTTTTGACTTCATTTGATATTTTTCATGCATTTAATGATTTATTTTGAGCTAAATGACCCTGAATTTGAAAACAGTACAAATAAACTCTAAAAGGTTGGAACTTGGCATGACATCGTAATTTCACCCAAATAGCAACTTATAAAGAGTTGAGAGGGTTACGGAAAAAAAAATGATGCACATCGTGTACAAATTGGACAATCTCCGTGGAAGTATGAGGCTTTCGGACGGAAACTCATCTATTACAAAGGGATTTTGTTTTAATAACTTATTTTTACTCCATACTTTTTGTGTGTTCAATATGCACCATTCAAAGGCACATCATCAATTTTCAAACCTTCCTGACTGCATTTGATATTTTTCATGCATTTAATGATTTATTTTGAGCTAAATGACCCTGGATTTGAAAGGCAGTACAAGTGAACTCTCAAAAGGTTGTAACTTGGCATGACATCATAATTTCACCCACATAGCAACTTCTAAAGTATTGACACAGTTACGGCAAAAACTTCATGCACTTCATGTACAAATTGGACAATCTCTTTCGAAGTATGAGGGTTTCGGACGAAAACTCATCTATTACAATGTGATTTCATTTTTAAGAACTTATTTAACTTCATACCTTTTGTGTGTTCAATATGCACCATTCAAAGGCACATCATAAATTTTCAACCCTTCTGACTTCATTTGATATTTTTCATGCATTTAATGATATATTTTGAGCTAAATGACCCACAATTTGAAAAGCAGTACAAAGGAACTCTAAAAGGTTGTAACTTGGCATGACATCATAATTTCACCCACATAGCAACTTGTAAAGAGTTGAGAGGGTTACGGCAAACACTGGACGCACTTCGTGTACAAATTGGACAATCTCTTTCGAAGTATGAGGGTTTCGGACGAAAACTCATCTATTACAAAGGGATTTCATTTTTAATAACTTATTTTAACTTCATACTTTTTGTGTGTTCAATATGCACCATTCAAACCCACATCATCAATTTTCAACCCTTTCTGACTTCATTTGATATTTTTCATGCATTTAAAGATATATTTTGAGCGAAATGACCCTGAATTTGAAAAGCAGTAAAAGTGAACTCTGAAGAGGTTGTAACTTGGCATGACATCATAATTTCACCCACATAGCAACTTATAAAGATTTGAGAGGGTTACGGAAAAAAATGCATGCACTTCGTGTACAAATTGGACAATCTCCTTCGAAGTATGAGGCTTTCGGACGAAAACTCATCTATTACAAAGGGATTTGTTTTTAATAACTTATTTTTACTCCATACTTTTTGTGTGTTAAATATGCACCATTCAAGGCACATCATCAATTTTCAACCCTTTCTGACTTCATTTGATATTTCTCATGCATTGAATGATTTATTTTGAGCTAAATGGCCCTGAATTTGAAAAGCAGTAGAGAGGAAATCTGAAAAGGTTCTAAATTGGCATGACATTATAATTTCACCCACATAGAAACTTCTAAAGAGTTGAGAGGGTGACGGCAAAATCTGGATGCACTTCGTGTACAAATTGGACAATCTCTTTCGAAGTATGAGGGTTTCGAACGAAAACTTGACTATTACAAAGGCATTTCATTTTATTAACTTATTTTTACTCCATACTTTTGCATGTTCAATATGCACCATTCACAGGCACATCATCAATTTTCAACCATTTCTGACTTCATTTGATATTTTTCATGCATTTAATGATTTATTTTGAGCTAAATGACCCTGAATTTGAAAAGCGGTACAAATGAACTCTAAAAAATGTTGTAACTTGGCATGACATCATAATTTCACCCACATAGCAACTTCTAAAGAGGTCAGAGGGTGACGGCAAAAACACGAAGCACTTCGTGTATAAATTGGACAATCTCTTTCGAAGTATGAGGGTTTCGGACAAAAATTCATCTATTACAAAGGGATTTCATTTTTAATAACTTATTTTTATTCCATACTCTTTGCGTGTTCAATATGCACCATTCGAAGGCAATCATCAATTTTCAACCCTTTCTGACTGCATTTGATATTTTTCATGCATTTAATGATTTATTTTGAGCTAAATGGTCGTGGATTTGAAAAGCAGTACAAATGAACTCTGAAAATGTTGTAACTTGGCATGACATCACAATTTCACTCACATATCAACTTCTAAAGAGTTCGGAGGGTGACGACAAAAATTGGATGCACTTCGTGCACATATTGGACAATCTTTTTCGAAGTATGAGGGTTTCGAACGAAAACTCCTCTATTTCTAAGGGATTTCATTTTTTAAAACTTATTTTTACTCCATACTTTTTGTGTGTTCAATATGCACCATTCAAAGCCACATCATCAATTTTCAACCCTTTCTGACTTCATTTGATATATTTCATGCATTTAATGATTTATTTTGAGCTAAATGACCCTGAATTTGAAAACAGTACAAATAAAGTCTGAAAAGGTTGTAACTTTGCATGACATCCTAATTTCACCCAAATAGCAACTTATAAAGAGTTGAGAGGGTTACGGAAAAAAATGGATGCACTTCGTGTACAAATTGGACAATCTCCGTCGAAGTATGAGGCTTTCGGACGAAAACTCATCTATTACAAAGGGATTTTGTTTTTAATAACTTATTTTTACTCCATACTTTTTGTGTGTTCAATACGCACCATTCAAAGGCACATCATCAATTTTCAACCCTTCCTGACAGCCTTTGATATTTTTCATGCAATTAATGATTTATTTTTAGCTAAATGACCCTGGATTTGAAAGGCAGTACAAGTGAACTCTCAAAAGGTTGTAACTTGGCATGACATCATAATTTCACCCACATAGAAACTTCTAAAGTATTGACAGAGTTACGGCAAAAACTTGATGCACTTCATGTACATATTGGACAATCTCTTTCGAAGTATGAGGGTCTCGAACGAAAACTCATCTATTACAATGGGATTTCATTTTTAAGAACTTATTTTTACTTCATACCTTTTGCGTGTTCAATATGCAGCATTCAAAGGCACATCATCAATTTTCAAACCATTTCTGACTTCATTTGATCTTTTCATGCATTTAATAATTTATTTTGAGCTAAATGACCCTGAATTTGAAAAGCGGTACAAATGAACTCTGAAAAGGTTGTAACTTGGCATGACATCATAATTTCACCCATATAGCAACTTCTAAAGAGGTCAGAGGGTGACGGCAAAAACAGGAAGCAATCGTGTACAAATTGGACAATCTCTTTCGAAGTACGAGGGTTTCGAACGAAAACTCGTCTATTACAATGGAATTTCATTTTTAATAACTTATTTTTACTCCATAATTTTTCATGTTCAATATGCACCATTCAAAGGCACATCATCCATTTTCAACCCTTTCTGACTTCATTTGATCTTTTTCATGCATTTAATGATTTATTTTGAGCTAAATGACCCTGAATTTGAAAAGCGGTACAAATGAACTTCGAAAAGGTTGTAACTTGGCATGAGATCATAATTTCACCCATATAGCAACTTCTAAAGAGGTCACAGGGTGACGGCAAAAACAGGAAGCAATCGTGTACAAATTGGACAATCTCTTTCGAAGTACGAGGGTTTCGAACGAAAACTCGTCTATTACAATGGAATTTCATTTTAATAACTTATTTTTACTCCATTATTTTTCATGTTCAATATGCACCATTCAAAGGCACATCATCCATTTTCACAAACCCTTTCTGACTTCATTTGATATTTTTCATGCATTTAATGATTTATTTTTAGCTAAATGACCCTGAATTTGAAAACTAGTACAAATGAACTCTCACAAGGTTGTAACTTGGCATTCCATCATAATTTCACCCAGATAGAAACTTCTAAATAATTGAGAGGATTACGACAAAAACCTGGATGCACTTCGTGTACAAATTGGACAATCTGTTTCGAAGTATGATGGTTTCGGACGAAACTCATCTATTACAAAGGGATTTTATTTTTAATAACTTATTTTTACTCCATACTCTTTGCGCGTTTAATATGCACCATTCGAAGGAAATCATCAATTTTCAACCGTTTCTGACTGCATTAGATATTTTTCATGCATTTAATGATTTATTTCGAGCTAAATGACCGTGGATTTGGAAAGCAGTACAAAAGAACTCTGTAAAGGTTGTAACTTTGCATGACATCACAATTTCACTCACATATCAAACTTCTAAAGAGTTGAGAGGGTGACGACAAAATTGGATGCACTTCGTGTACAAATTGGACAATCTCTTTCGAAGTATGAGAGTTTCGAACGAAAACTCCTCTATTACAAAGGATTTCATTTTTTAAAACTTATTTTACTCCATACTTTTTGTGTGTTCAATATGCATCACTATTCAAAGCCACATCATCAATTTTCAACCCTTTCTGACTTCATTTGATATTTTTCATGCATTTAATGATTTATTTTGAGCTAAATGACCCTGAATTTGAAAACAGTACAAATAAACTCTAAAAAGGTTGTAACTTGGCATGACATCATAATTTCACCCAAATAGCAACTTATAAAGAGTTGAGAGGGTTACGGAAAAAAATGATGCACATCGTGTACAAATTGGACAATCTCCGTGGAAGTATGAGGCTTTCGGACGGAAACTCATCCATTACAAAGGGATTTTGTTTTTAATAACTTATTTTTACTCCATACGTTTGGTGTGTTCAATATGCACCATTCAAAGGCACATCATCAATTTCCAAACCTCCTGACTCCATTGATATTTTCATGCATTTAATGATTTATTTTGAGCTAAATGACCCTGGATTTGAAAGGCAGTACAAGTGAACTCTCAAAAGGTTGTAACTTGGCATGACATCATAATTTCACCCACATAGCAACTTCTAAAAGTATTGACAGACAGTACGGCAAAAAACTTGATGCACTTCATGTACAAATTGGACAATCTCTTTCGAAGTATGAGGGTTCCGGACGAAAACTCATCTATTACAATGGGATTTCATTTTTAAGAACTTATTTAACTTCATACCTTTTGTGTGTTCAATATGCACCATTGAAAGGCACATCAAGCAATTTTCAAACCATTTTCTGACCTTCATTTGATATTTTTCATGCATTTAATGATATTTTTGAGCTAAATGACCCAATTTGAAAGCAGTACAAAGGAACTCTAAAAGGTTGTAACTTGGCATGACATCATAACTTCACCCACATAGCAACTGTAAAGTTGAGAGGGTTACGGCAACACTGACGCACTTCGTGTACAAATTGGACAATCTCTTTCGAAGTATGAGGTTTCGACGAAAACTCATCTATTACAAAGGGATTTCATTTTTAATAACTTATTTTAACTTCATACTTTTTGTGTGTCATATGCACCATTCAAACCCACATCATCAATTTTCAACCCTTTCTTCATTTGATATTTTTCATGCATTTAATTATATTTTTGAGCGAAATGACCCTGAATTTGAAAAGCGTAAAGTGAACTCTGAAGAGGTTGTAACTTGGCATGACATCATAATTTCACACCCACATAGCAACTTATAAAGAGTTGAGAGGGTTACGGAAAAAAATGGATGCACTTCGTGTACAAATTGGACAATCTCCTTCGAAGTATGAGCTTTTTCGGACGAAAACTCATCTATTACAAAGGGATTTTGTTTTTAATAACTTATTTTTACTCCATAACTTTTTGTGTGGTAAATATATGCCCATTCAAAGGCACATCATCAATTTTCAAACCCTTTCTGACTTCATTTGATATTCTCATGCATTTAATGAGTTATTTTGAGCCTAAATGGCCCTGAATTTGAAAAGCAGTAGAAAGGAACTCTGAAAAGGTTCTAACTTGGCATGACATTATAATTTCACCCAACATAGAAACTTCTAAAGAGTTGAGGGGAGTGACGGCAAAATCGGATGCCACTTCGTGTACAAATTGGACAATCTCTTGTCGAAGTATGAGGGTTTCGAACGAAAACTTGACTATTACAAAGGCATTTCATTTTTATTAACTTATTTTACTCCATACTTTTTGCATTTCAATATGCACCATTCCAGGCTACATCATCAATTTTCAACCATTTCTTGACTTCATTTGATATTTTTCATGCATTTAATGATTTATTTTGAGCTAAAATGACCCTGAATTTGAAAAGCGGTACAAATGAACTCTGAAAAAGGTTGTTAACTTGGCATGACATCATAATTCACCCACATAGCAACTTCTAAAGAGGTCAGAGGGTGACGGCAAAAACACGAAGCACTTCGTGTATAAATTGGACAATCTCTTTCGAAGTATGAGGGTTCGGACAAAAATTCATCTATTACAAAGAAGGGATTTCATTTTTAATAACTTATTTTTTTTCCATACTCTTTGCGTGTTCAATATGCAACCATTCGAAGGCAAATCATCAATTTTCAACCCTTTCTGACTGCATTGATATTTTTCATGCATTTAATGATTTATTTTGAGCTAAATGGCCGTGGATTTGAAAAGCAGTACCAAATGAACTCTGAAAAGGTTGTAACTTGGCATGACATCACAATTCACTCACATATCAACTTCTAAAGAGGTCGGAGGGGTGACGACAAAAATTGGATGCACTTCGTGTACATATTGGACAATCTTTTTCGAAGTATGAGGGTTTCGAACGAAAACTCCTCTATTTCTAAGGGATTTCATTTTTTAAAACTTAGTTTACTCCATACTTTTTGGGTGTTCATATGCACCATTCAAAGACACATCATCAATTTTCACAACCCTTTCTGACTTCATTTGATATATTTCATGCATTTAATGATTTATTTTGAGCTAAATGACCCTGAATTTGAAAACAGTACAAATAAAGTCTGAAAAGGTTGTAACTTTGCATGACATCATAATTTCACCCAAATAGCAACTTATAAAGAGTTGAGAGGGTTACGGAAAAAAAATGGATGCACTTCGTGTACAAATTGGACAATCTCCGTCGAAGTATGAGGCTTTCGGACGAAAACTCATCTATTACAAAGGGATTTTGTTTTTAATAACTTATTTTTACTCCATACTTTTTGTGTGTTCAATATGCACCATTCAAAGGCACATCATCAATTTTCAACACCCTTCCTGACATGCATTTGATATTTTTCATGCATTTAATGATTTATTTTAGCTAAATGACCCTGGATTTGAAAGGCAGTACAAGTGAACTCTCAAAAGGTTGTAACTTGGCATGACATCAGAATTTCACCCACATAGAAACTTCTAAAGTATTGACACAGTTACGGCAAAACTTGATGCACTTCATGTACAAATTGGACAATCTCTTTCGAAGTATGAGGGTTCCGGACGAAAACTCATCTATTACAATGGGATTTCATTTTTAAGAACTTATTTTAACTTCATACCTTTTGTGTGTTCAATATGCACCATTCAAAGGCACATCATCAATTTTCAACCTTTTCTGACTTCATTTGACATTTTTCATGCATTTAATGATATATTTTGAGCTAAATGACCCACAATTTGAAAAGCAGTACAAAGGAACTCTAAAAAGGTTGTAACTTGGCATGACATCATAACTTCACCCACATAGCAACTTGTAAAGAGTTGAGAGGGTTACGGCAAACACTGGACGCACTTCGTGTACAAATTGGACAATCTCTTTCGAAGTATGAGGGTTTCGGACGAAAACTCATCTATTACAAAGGGATTTCATTTTTAATAACTTATTTTAACTTCATACTTTTTGTGTGTTCAATATGCACCATTCAAACCCACATCATCAATTTTCAACCCTTTCTGACTTCATTTGATATTTTTCATGCATTTAATGATATATTTTGAGCGAAATGACCCTGAATTTGAAAGTAGTAAAAGTGAACTCTGAAGAGGTTGTAACTTGGCATGACATCATAATTTCACCCACATAGCAACTTATAAGAGTTGAGAGGGTTACGGAAAAAATGCATGCACTTCGTGTACAAATTGGACAATCTCCTTCGAAGTATGAGGCTTTCGGACGAAAACTCATCTATTACAAAGGGATTTTGTTTTAATAACTTATTTTTACTCCATACTTTTTGTGTGGTAAATATGCACCATTCAAAGGCACATCATCAATTTTCAACCCTTTCTGACTTCATTTGATATTTCTCATGCATTTAATGATTTATTTTGAGCTAAATGGCCCTGAATTTGAAAAGCAGTAGAAAGGAACTCTGAAAAGGTTCTAACTTGGCATGACATTATAATTTCACCCACATAGAAACTTCTAAAGAGTTGAGAGGGTGACGGCAAAATCTGGATGCACTTCGTGTACAAATTGGACAATCTCTTTCGAAGTATGAGGGTTTCGAACGAAAACTTGACTATTACAAAGGCATTTCATTTTATTAACTTATTTTTACTCCATACTTTTGCATGTTCAATATGCACCATTCACAGGCACATCATCAATTTTCAACCATTTCTGACTTCATTTGATATTTTTCATGCATTTAATGATTTATTTTGAGCTAAATGACCCTGAATTTGAAAAGCGGTACAAATGAACTCTGAAAAAGGTTGTAACTTGGCATGACATCATAATTTCACCCACATAGCAACTTCTAAAGAGGTCAGAGGGTGACGGCAAAAACACGAAGCACTTCGTGTATAAATTGGACAATCTCTTTCGAAGTATGAGGGTTTCGGACAAAAATTCATCTATTACAAAGGGATTTCATTTTTAATAACTTATTTTTATTCCATACTCTTTGCGTGTTCAATATGCACCATTCGAAGGCAAATCATCAATTTTCAACCCTTTCTGACTGCATTTGATATTTTTCATGCATTTAATGATTTATTTTGAGCTAAATGGCCGTGGATTTGAAAAGCAGTACAAATGAACTCTGAAAAGGTTGTAACTTGGCATGACATCACAATTTCACTCACATATCAACTTCTAAAGAGTTCGGAGGGTGACGACAAAAATTGGATGCACTTCGTGTACATATTGGACAATCTTTTTCGAAGTATGAGGGTTTCGAACGAAAACTCCTCTATTTCTAAGGGATTTCATTTTTTAAAACTTATTTTTACTCCATACTTTTTGGGTGTTCAATATGCACCATTCAAAGACACATCATAAATTTTCAACCCTTTCTGACTTCATTTGATATATTTCATGCATTTAATGATTTATTTTGAGCTAAATGACCCTGAATTTGAAAACAGTACAAATAAAGTCTGAAAAGGTTGTAACTTTGCATGACATCATAATTTCACCCAAATAGCAACTTATAAAGAGTTGAGAGGGTTACGGAAAAAAATGGATGCACTTCGTGTACAAATTGGACAATCTCCGTCGAAGTATGAGGCTTTCGGACGAATACTC
Organism: Hordeum marinum; assembly: GCA_022496015.1. NCBI lineage: Eukaryota > Viridiplantae > Streptophyta > Magnoliopsida > Poales > Poaceae > Hordeum > Hordeum marinum. Next base: position 448,669,578 of record CM039672.1, on the reverse strand, counting down.
ATCTATTACAAAGGGATTTTGTTTTTAATAACTTATTTTTACTCCATACTTTTTGTGTGTTCAATATGCACCATTCAAAGGCACATCATCAATTTTCAACCCTTCCTGACAGCATTTGATATTTTTCATGCATTTAATGATTTATTTTTAGCTAAATGACCCTGGATTTGAAAGGCAGTACAAGTGAACTCTCAAAAGGTTGTAACTTGGCATGACATCAGAATTTCACCCACATAGAAACTTCTAAAGTATTGACAGAGTTACGGCAAAAACTTGATGCACTTCATGTACATATTGGACAATCTCTTTCGAAGTATGAGGGTTTCGAACGAAAAACTCATCTATTACAATGGGATTTCATTTTTAAGAACTTATTTTAACTTCATACCTTTTGTCTGTTCAATATGCACCATTCAAAGGCACATCATCAATTTTCAACCCTTTCTGACTTCATTTGATATTTTTCATGCATTTAATGATATATTTTGAGCTAAATGACCCTCAATTTGAAAAGCAGTACAAGTGAACTCTGAAAAGGTTGTAACTTGGCATGACATCATAATTTCACCCACATAGCAACTTATAAAGAGTTGAGAGGGTTACGGAAAAAAATCGATGCACTTCATGTACAAATTGGACAATCTCCTTCGAAGTATGAGGCTTTCGGACGAAAACTCATCTATTACAAAGGGATTTGTTTTTAATAACTTATTTTTACTCCATACGTTTTGTGTGTTCAATATGCACCATTCAAGGCACATCATCAATTTTCAACCCTTTCTGACTTCATTCGATATTTTTCATGCATTTAATGATTTATTTTGAGCTATATGACCCTGAATTTGAAAAGCAGTACAAAGGAACTCTAAAAAAGGTTGTAACTTGGCATGACATCATAATTTCACCCACATAGCAACTTGTAAAGAGTTGAGAGGGTGACGACAAAAATTGGATGCACTTCGTGTACAAATTGGACAATCTCTTTCGAAGTATGAGGGTTTCGAACGAAAACTCCTCTATTTCTAAGGGATTTCATTTTTAAAACTTATTTTTACTCCATACTTTTTGTGTGTTCAATATGCACCATTCAAAGCCACATCATCAATTTTCAACCCTTTCTGACTTCATTTGATATATTTCATGCATTTAATGATTTATTTTGAGCTAAATGACCCTGAATTTGAAAACAGTACAAATAAACTCTGAAAAGGTTGTAACTTTGCATGACATCATAATTTCACCCAAATAGCAACTTATAAAGAGTTGAGAGGGTTACGGAAAAAAAATGGATGCACTTCGTGTACAAATTGGACAATCTCCATCGAAGTATGAGGCTTTCGGACGAAAACTCATCTATTACAAAGGGATTTTGTTTTTATAACTTATTTTTACTCCATACTTTTTGTGGTTCAATATGCACCATTCAAAGGCACATCATCAATTTTCAACCCTTTCTGACTTCATTCGATATTTTTCATGCATTTAATGATTTATTTTGAGCTAAATGACCCTGAATTTGAAACGCAGTACAAGTGAACTCTGAAAAGGTTCTAACTAGGCATGACATCATAATTTCACCCACATAGCAACTGTAAAGAGTTGTCAGAGTTACGGCAACAACTTGGTGCACTTCGTGTACAAATTGGACAATCTCTTTCGAATTATGAGGGTTTCGGACGAAAACTCATCTATTACAAAGGGATTTCATTTTTAATAACTTATTTTAACTTCTACTTTTTTTGTGTTCAATATGCACCATTCAAGCCACATCATCAATTTTCAACCCTTTCTGACTTCATTTGATACTTTTCATGCATTTAATGATATATTTTGAGCTAAATGACCCTGAATTCGAAAACCAGTACAAGTGAACTCTGAAAGGTTGTAACTTGGCATGACATCATAATTTCACCCACATAGCAGCTTATAAAGAGTTGAGAGGGTTACGAAAAAAAAGGATGCACTTCGTGTACAAATTGGACAATCTCCTTCGAAGTATGAGGCTTTCGGACGAAAACTCATCTATTACAAAGGGATTTTGTTTTTAATAACTTATTTATACTCCATACTTTTTTTGTGTTCAATATGCACCATTCAAAGGCACATCATCAATTTTCAACCCTTTCTGACAGCATTTGATATTTTTCATTCATTTAATGATTTATTTGAGCTAAATGACCCTTGATTCGAAAGCAGTACAAGTGAACTCTCAAAAGGTTGTAACTAGGCATGACATCATAATTTCACCCACATAGAACCTTCTAAAGTGTTGACAGAGTTACGGCAAAAACATGATGCACTTCGTGTACAAATTGGACAATCTCTTTCGAAGTATGAGGGTTTCGGACGGAAAATCATCTATTACAAAGGGATTTCATTTTTAATAACTTATTTTAACTTCATACCTTTTGTGTGTTCAATATGCACCATTCAAAGACACATCATCAATTTTCAACCCTTTCTGACTTCATTTGATATATTTCATGCATTTAATGATTTATTTTGAGCTAAATGACCCTGAATTTGAAAAGCAGTACAAGTGAACTCTGAAAAGGTTCTAACTAGGCATGACATCATAATTTCACCCACATAGCAACTTGTAAAGAGTTGTCAGAGTTACGGCAACAACTTGGTGCACTTCGTGTACAAATTGGACAATCTCTTTCGAATTATGAGGGTTTCGGACGAAAACTCATCTATTACAAAGGAATTTCATTTTTAATAACTTATTTTAACTTCATACTTTTTTTTGTGTTCAATATGCACCATTCAAAGCCACATCATCAATTTTCAACCCTTTCTGACTTCATTTGATACTTTTCATGCATTTAATGATATATTTTGAGCTAAATGACCTGAATTCGAAAACCAGTACAAGTGAACTCTGAAAAGGTTGTAACTTGGCATGACATCATAATTTCACCCACATAGCAGCTTATAAAGAGTTGAGAGGGTTACGAAAAAAAAGGATGCACTTCGTGTACAAATTGGACAATCTCCTTCGAAGTATGAGGCTTTCGGACGAAAACTCATCTATTACAAAGGGATTTTTGTTTTTAATAACTTATTTATACTCCATACTTTTTTTGTGTTCAATATGCACCATTCAAAGGCACATCATCAATTTTCAACCCTTTCTGACAGCATTTGATATTTTTCATTCATTTAATGATTTATTTTGAGCTAAATGACCCTTGATTCGAAAAGCAGTACAAGTGAACTCTCAAAAGGTTGTAACTAGGCATGACATCATAATTTCACCCACATAGAACCTTCTAAAGTGTTGACAGAGTTACGGCAAAAACATGATGCACTTCGTGTACAAATTGGACAATCTCTTTCGAAGTATGAGGGTTTCGGACGGAAAATCATCTATTACAAAGGGATTTCATTTTTAATAACTTATTTTAACTTCATACCTTTTGTGTGTTCAATATGCACCATTCAAAGACACATCATCAATTTTCAAACCCTTTCTGACTTCATTTGATATTTTTCATGCATTTAATGATATATTTTGAGCTAAATGACCCTCAATTTGAAAAGCAGTACAAGTGAACTCTGACAAGGTTGTCACTTGGCATGACATCATAATTTCACCCACATAGCAACTTATAAAGAGTTGAGAGGGTTACGGAAAAAAATGGATGCACTTCGTGTACAAATTGGACAATCTCCTTCGAAGTATGAGGCTTTCCTTCGTGTACAAATTGGACAATCTCCTTCGAAGTATGAGGCTTTCGGACGAAAACTCATCTATTACAAAGGGATTTTGTTTTTAATAACTTATTTTTACTCCATACTTTTTGTGTGTTCAATATGCACCATTCAAAGGCATATCATCAATTTTCAACCCTTTCTGACTGCATTTGATATTTTTCATGCATTTAATGATTTATTTTGAGCTAAATGACCCTGTATTTGAAAAGCAGTACAAGTGAACTCTCAAAAGGTTGTAACTAGGCATGACATCATAATTTCACCCACATAGAAACTTCTAAAGTGTTGACAGAGTTACGGCAAAAACTTGATGCACTTCGTGTACAAATTGGACAATCTCTTTCGAAGTATGAGGGTTTCGGACGAAAACTCATCTATTACAAAGGGATCTCATTTTTAATAACTTATTTTAACTCCATACTTTTTTTGTGTTCAATCTGCACCATTAAAAGGGACATCATCGATTTTCTAACCTTTCTGAATTCATTGACATTTTTCATGCATTTAATGATTTATTTTGAGCTAAATGACCCTGAATTTGAAAACACAGTACAAATGAACTCTGAAAATGTTGTGACATTCCATGACATCATAATTTCAACCACATAGCAACTTCTAAAGAGTCGATAGGGTTACGCCAAAAACTGGATGCACTTCGTGTACAAATTGGACAATCTCTTTCGGAGTGTTACGGTTTCAGAGGAAAACTAATCTATTACAAAGGGATTTCATTTTAATAATTACTCCATACTTTTTGTGTGATCAATATGCACCATGAAAAGGCCACATTATTAATTTTCAACCCTTTCCGACTTCATTTGATATTTTTCATGCATTTAATGATTTATTTTGAGCTAAATGACCCTGAATTTGAAAAGCGGTACAAATAAACTCTTGAAAAGGTTTGTAACTTGGCATGACATCATAATTTCACCCGCATAGCAAGTTCTAAAGAATTTAGACGGTTACGGCAAAAACTCGATGCACTTCGTCTACAAATTGGACAATCTCTATCAAAGTATGAGGGTTTCGGACGAAAACTCATGTATACAAGGGATTTCATTTTTAATAACTTATCTTAACTTAATACTTTTTGCGTGTTCAATATGCACCATTAAAGGCACATCATCAATTTTTTAACCCTGTTTGACTTGATTTGATATTTTTCATGCATTTAATGATTTATTTTGAGCTAAATGACCCTGAATTTGAAAAGCAGTACAAATGAACTCTGAAAAGGTTGTAACTTTGCATGACACCATAATTTCACCCACATGGCAACTTCTAAAGAGTTGATAGGGTTACGGCAAAAACTGGATGCACTTCGTGTACAAATTGGACAATCTCTTTCGAAGTATGACGGTTTCAGAGGAAAACTCATCTATTACAAAGGGATTTCATTTTAATAACTTATTTTTACTCCATACTTTTTGTGTGGTCAATATGCACCATGAAAAGGCACATTATTAATTTTCAACCCTTTCTGACTTCATTTTATATTTTTCATGCATTTAATGATTATTTTGAGCTAAATGACCCTTAATTTTAAAAGCAGTACAAACGAACTCTGAAAAGGTTGTAACTTGGCATGACATCATAATTTCACCCACATAGCAACTTCTAAAGAATTTAGAGGGTTACGGCAAAAACTCGATGCACTTCGTCTACAAATTGGACAATCTCTATCAAAGTATGAGGATTTTGGGACGAAAACTCATGTATTACAAAGGGATTTCATTTTTCATAACTAATTTTTACTCCATAATTTTTTTGTGTTCAATATGCACCATTCAAAGGCACATTTATCGATTTTCAACCCTTTCTCACCTCATTTGATATTTTTCATGCATTTAATGATATATTATGAGCTAAATGACCCAAAACTTGAAAAGCAATACAAATGAACTCTGAAAAGGTTGTAACTTGGCATGACATCATAATTTCACCCACATAGCAACTTCTAAAGAGTTGAGAGGGTTACGGCAAAAACTTGATGCACTTCGTGTACAAATTGCACAATCTCTTTCGAAGTATGAGGGTTTCGGACGAAAACTCATCTATTATAAAGGGATTTCATGTTTAATAACTTGTTTTAACTCCATAATTTTTGTGTGTTCAATATGCACAATTCAAAGGAATATCATCAATTTTCAACCCTTTCTAACTTCATTTGATATTTTTCATGCATTTAATGATTTATTTTGAGCTAAATGACCCTGGATTTGAAATGCCATACAAAGAACTCTGAAAAGGTCGTAACTTGGCATACATCATAATTTCCCCCACATGGAAACTTCTACAGAGTTGAGAGGGTTACGCAAAAACTGCATAAACTTCGTGTACAAATTGGACAATCTCTTTCGAAGTATGAGGGTTTCGGACGAAAATTAATCTATTGCAAAGGGATTTCATTTTTAATAACATATTTTTACTCCATACTTTTTGTGTGTTCAGTATGCACAATTCAAAGGCACATCATCAATTTTCAACCCTTTCTGACTTCACTTGATATTTTTCATGCATTTAATAATTTATTTTGACCAAATTGTCCTTGGATTTGAAAAGCAGTACGAATGAACTCTGAAAAGGTTGTAACTTGGCATGACATCATGATTTCACCCACATAGAAACTTCTAAAGAGTTGAGAGGGTTACGGCGAAAACTGGATGCAGTTCATGTACAAATTGGACAATCTCTTTGGAAGTTGAGGGTTTCGGAAGAAAACTCATCTATTACATAGGGATTTTATTTTTAATAACTTATTTTTACTCCATACTTTTTGTGTGTTCAATATTGCATGGGAAACAAAAAGATCTATCCATGGTGATGCGCATCTATGAGAGGGAGAGTGGATCTACATACCCTTGTACATCGCTAAGCGGGAAGCGCTAAGAAACGCGGTTGGTGTAGTTGAATGTCTTCGCGATCCAAATCACCGAGCATCCCGTGATCTCATTATGATCCATCCCGTGATCCAATCACGATCCGTCCCATGAACTCATCATGATCCATCCCACGACCTCATCACGACCGTCTCTCGATCTTGATCACGGTCCTTCTGATCTAGCGCCGAACGAACGGCACCTCCGCGTTAAGCACACGTACAGCTCGATGACGATCTCCGCCTTCTTGATCCAGCAAGAGGGAGCGGAGAGGAACGAGTTCTCTAGCACCATGACGGTGCCACGGAGATGGTGGTGGAGCAATTCTGGTAGGGCTTCGCCTAAGCACTACACAGAAACTGATCTAGAGGAGAAACTATGCACTAGAGGAACGGGTAGCACGTGGCTGAAAATCTAGTGCCAAAAACCCTAAACCTCTAGTATATATAGGAGGAAGATAGGAGGAGGCTTGTCCCTCAAGGGTCCAGCCCTTGGTTCGGACGAATCAAGGAGGAGAAGAGGACTCCTCCTCCAATCCTAGTAGGACTAGGATTCCTCCCTATTTTGCCTTTTTCCACCTTTTCCTCTTTGGGGTTTATCTCCCAGCCGCATGGGCCTTCTATGGGACTTCCATATGCCCACTAAGGGCTGGTATTCACTCTCCCAATGCCCATGTAGCCTCTTGGGTCGAAATACCCCTCCCGATGGTCTCCCGGTACACTACCGGCACTCCCTGTACACTACCGATGAGCGTGAAACTTTTCCAACGACCAAAATAGGACTTCATATATATCAATCTTTACCTCCGGACCATTGCGGAGCTCCTCGTGACGTCCAGGATCTCATCCGGGACTCTGAACAACATTCGGTAACCACCATACATAACTCTATACTATCGAAACGTCACCGAACCTTAAGTGTGCAAACCCTGCGGGTTCGAGAACTATGTAGACATGACCGAGACACCTATACGATCAATAACCAATAGCGGGACCTGGATGATCATATTGGTTCCGACATATTCTATGAAGATCTTTATCGGTCGAACCTCTATGTCAAGGATTCAGTTAATCCCGTATGATGTTCCCTTTGTTCTTCGGTATGTTACTTGCCCGAGTTTCGATCGTCGGTATCTCCATACCTAGTTCAACCTCGTTACTGGTAAGTCCTTTACTCATTCTGTAGTACAAGATCCCGTGACTAACACTAATCACATTCTTGCAAGGCTTATTGTGATGTTTATTACCGAGTGGGCCCTAAGATACCTCTCCATCACACGGATTAACAAATCCCGTCTTGATCCATGCCAACCCCAACAGACACCCTCGAGATACCTGTAGAGCACCCTTATAGTCACCCAGTTATTTTGTGACGTTTGATACACACAGGTACTCCTCCGGTGTTAGTGGTTGCTTGTCTCATGGTCATATGAACAAATACCTACATGCAGAAAACAGTAGCAATAAAACACACGATCATATGCTACGTTTGTAGTTTGGTCTTGTCCATCAAATCATTCTCCTAATGACGATCCATTATCAAATGACATCTCTTGCCCATGACTAGGAACCATAGCCATCTTTGATCAACGAGCTAGTCTATTAGAGGCATACCAAGGACATGGTGTTGTCAATGTATCCACACATGTATCTGAGTTTCCGATCAACACAATTATAGCATGGATAATAAACGATTACAAGAACAAGGAAATATGATAATAAGCATTTATTCTTGCCTCTAGGGCACATTTCCAAGATATTTAACCCCCTCTAGGAAATATGATAATAACTGTACGTATCCGGATTGATACTAAGAGCCATCCGGATCAGTGTTAAAGCTTGCATCGACGTAACTCTTTACGACAACTCTTCATCACC